>OU015662.1:11002500-12312500 GCA_907165275.2 Zygaena filipendulae
TTATACTCCGCCGGGGGTGAGCCTCGGGACCCACCGAATGCCAGATTACCCTTTATTGCTTTAACATCGTATCTCATATTGTACATCATATTTTCGCCGCATTTCATTTGACGACGAAAAGATTTTCGATATGCTTAGTTGTTTTCCTGCGGTTCTACGCGCCTGGATGTTGGGATTCTATTTATTTATTTATTGTGTTGTGTTGAGACTTATAAAGATATTATTATTATTATTATTATTATTATTATTATTTAAGTAGGTACAATACTACTTAGGTACTTATCTATACACATTACTAGCTGTCCCCCGCGATTTCATCCGCGGTAATTTCGGAGTTCCCGCGAAGGTTGCGGGAAAAAAGTACTCTATGTCCTTCTTTGTGCCCCGTCAGTAGTTTACGGTGATTAGCTGTTCCCCGCATTAGTGCCGGAGTTCCCGCGGGAATTCCGGGATAAAATATATCCTATCTTTTAAGTTGGACCATATTATCAATGGTTACAAAATTTTATCAAAATCCGTTGAGTAGTTTCGGAGTCCATCGCGGACAAACAACGTTACACGTGATTTATATATATTAAGAATTAAGATTATAGGATAAAATTTCAAATCCGCATCATCCGACGTATTACTGACATAGGTAATTAATTGTTTGGATATGTGAAAGGTGTATTGTATCTTGAATATTAGTATAGATGAGTAATCAACCTGGTTTACACCCGGAGCTTGGGTTACCTAGTGTTTACGGGTGTATATCGGATGTTCATTGGGTTTTAATACCCAAGCACCGAGTCGACTGCCCATCTGTAAATGTCACCTGCAAGTTTCAAGTAGTGCCATGTAATTCTCGCGTTTTATCCAATCTCATCTAATCATAACTCCAACTTCATTATCTCGAACGATAGTAATTACAGAGTAAGGAGTATAAGGTCTCGCTTAAAATCGAGTTGGGAATGTTTCGTTTGTCAGGAAGTTGGCGACACAGAGTAGCTTTGTGGGACTAATTGCCGCCCCGAGGGCAGCGCGAGATGTGCCCGGGCACCCGGCTCGGTACCGGTACGTCCCGCGTGTAATTTAACCGTCACATTATACCTCGGCTGTCCTCAAAGGGCTCGTTTACGTGATATTCGCTGTTCACGGGTTAATTGTTACTCGTTGGTTCAACCCTAGTTGGATTTTAATTGAGAACCTCGTTTAGTTCTTGTCGCAATGTATTTTGATCAAGGTTAGATGATAGATGGGAAGCTCTAGCTTTCACGTGGTCACGCAAAACTAGAGTTTTGACTGGCTGACCAAGTGACATGACGATTCGTTTTTCAGGTATGTTTTATATGCGTTAACTATTGTAGAATGTCAACTTGGCTAAACCCGTTGTTTTGTTAGTAATACATTGTTTCAGGTGGGTGCAGTACTTATTAATTACAATGTTATCATATTAATCCTTGATGTTTTCTGTTTGTATGTTTTATTTACGATTTCATCGGTTGATAAACTGTTAAGGTAAATTGAATTTAGAGATCCTTACGTTTCCCAACTTCGAAATAAAACCTCTTTGATAATGATCCGGTAACAAAATGAACTTACAGCAATATACTCGGTTACCTGAGGGCACAAGCTCACTTTTAAGACTACCTATACAATATAGTAAGATAATGCTTGGACATCACACAACGTCACTGACCCCAAATTAAGCACAGTTTCGTAAGCCATGAGTACTATACAACTGATAAAATACTTAATACATTTTTTGGTGTAAAAGCATACTTATCACAATAAACAGGTACGAAACATACAAAACAGACTCAGGGTAAACACAAATTAACGTGGACCAATTAAACTAGTCCATGATGTTTCTAAATGCAGCGGGAATCGAATTCGGGATACCTGATGGCTGACGTCATAGTCAGATTCGCTAACAACTAAACCAACATTGCTCAGGTAAATCAGGTAAATAAAACTATTGGATACTTATTAGTAACGACGTGGTTAATGGTTTTCGCTGGTAACTCATTAATAAAACCACAAATACAAAAGAGCCTACCTCACGTTATCTCTATCTACATGCTCGAGTGCAGAACCCACAGAAGACATTAAAACAATGTACGGAACCATTTGAGGCGGAGCTGTGAACGCTCCTGTCCAATTATTGCTCGAAAACACCTGCTGCCCGCAATGGCATAGCGAAATGAGGTTGTTATATTGCATTTTATAATGAGGCGCCCTCCCCGCGCTGCTGTGTTTAATGTCATGTTAATGTGACTCTCGTGTAATTGGACGCGATGGCGGGAAAAACTGTTACAGTTCTTCTTCTTCTTCTTCTATTTTCAATATGGCAACAGATGCATTGGATAGGTAAGGCGTACTATTCATGCCTTAATAATTTTAATTAAATAAAACAGCTGGGACCCTGGCTCACTCTGACTAACTTTCATGGCCAGATTAGGTATGAGATGACCGATTTTTTCGGAATGCAGAAAATTATTGTGTAAAGTATGTGTTAGAAAGGGCATTTGAAAGTAACACTGATAATATTATTGTGTTTTTAAAATACCTAGGCATACAATTTTTTATTTCCTTAATTTTCAAATCAATGTTTTACTAAATCTTTGCGAAACTCTTCGTCTGAGTTGACAGTCATAAATAAAATAACTTTAACCTTATGCTTCGTACGACAAGAAATAAAGCTGAGGGTCAATTCTGCTAACGCAAAACACAATAGTTCCTGCGTCTTTGATGGTCTTCCTTGATACAATCCCGTGGTCTCGACCGCTAGGTATAATGTAACCCGGAATTCCCGCGGAAACTCCGAAATTACCGCGGATGAAACCACGGGGAACGGCTAGTATTTGATATGCTGGGTTCAGTGACGGTTTTGTGAGTGGAATTGTCCCTGCCTGGTCGCCCGAGGCGCAGGTCTGCGTCAACCGTGGGGGCTTTGCGCGTTACTGCGACGTCAGTGCATCCCGGTCGGACATAAACTGAGTTTTGATTGCCCATTCTCTGCGCCATCGCGACCGTGGACAAAGCCGCGGGAGGTGTACAGTATATACTTAGTAAGTAAGTAGGTAAGTTCGTTTAACTTCGCCGAGACGTATGCTTCGGTTGATATGTTAGAATGGTTAAAAAAAAACTGGTACTTTTCCGCAGTTTTATAAAGGTGGAATTCTGTTTTTTTTTTTTTTTTATAGAGGACTTTCGCTTGGATCATGGTTTGCATCTTCTCTAAAAATTTTTTTGAGCGAACTTTACTCAAACGGTTATCTGGACATAGATAAGCAATAGTGTGTTTACCCACACTGAAGAAATTTTGAGTAAATTGTATTTTAAAAGTAGGAGCGCCATTTTATTTTATTTTTATTTATTTATTTAATTTCAAGTAACAGTGACTCATTTTGGTTAGTATTACGCATTTTGTGTCAACATTTTTTATGTTCAATATTTAGTTACATATTTAAGCAATGTAATAAGGTAAACACACAATTAAAAATCGTTCCCTAACTCTCAATAAATCGTTTTGAATCAATAACTTAATTTTGTGGGTTAACATTTTATTGCTTATCTGCGCCCATCTATAAAATGCATATTTATTATTTATCTTTCCTTTTGTAATGTCAATTAGTCTCCCTATGCATGTAGCTATCTATTTTTTTTGTAACTACCAGAAATAAAGTAAAAAAAGTTCTCGGTTCCAGCTTCCCCTAGTTTAGGAAAACTGTAACGGATAACCCAGAAATTCCAATCCCTCATACGTAGATATCTCCCTTCGTCTACTCACGCAACATACTCTGCGCTAAGCTGACTGCTTCCGAAGTCACTTGACTCTACACTTATTGTGAAACTGAAATTATATTTGTAGAACCAATTGTGTAGGCGACAAAGAAGCGAAAGGTCATTTGCAATTATTCTGCCCCACGGCCTCTATTCCGAATGACTTTGCTGAAGCATTTTTTGTACTTTTCGTTTCTTATCCCCACAAAACATATATATTATGTGCCAGTTTAATTTGTTAGGATAGGCTGTTTTTGCATTATGTATGTATACCTTATATATATATATATATATATATATATATATATGATCAATAACCGCAAACGGAGTCGTGTCAGCGATTACCTGTTATATTAGTATACTCTCTATAACTCTTTGGTCTTGAATAAAAAATAACTTATTTAATAGGTACATACCTATGTATGATTTACTTTTTAGTTTAGAAGTGGTATCAGACAACAAAAGAATAAGACATTTTTCTCTGTTTATGAACAACTGTTCCCTGCAGTTCCGCGCGCGTCAATTTCGGAAATTCCGCGAAAATTCCGCGATAAAAATTGCGTACGTCGACGTTCTTTTCTGTATGCAAAACTCATGATGATCGGTTGATACATACCATTCAGGATATTAAGGATTATGTATACTCACGTATTAAACCAAGATTACCGACGTAGCCCCAAGAATAGCAAACCTCAAGTGGGAGTGGATGGGGCACATTGTTCGAAGAACTGATGACCGATGGAGCAGGAAAGTTCTCGAGTCGCGACCATGTACTGGAAGACCCCGCTACAATTAGATAACATAGATATGCAATTTTATTATTATTAAAACTAAGATGAGTGCTTCTTCGCCAACAACCTATTTATAGGTTGGCGAGATATATATATTATATAAGTCATATTGTTTATTTGTGGATAAATAAATAAATAATAATAAGGTGGACCGACGATTCAGTGAAGGTCACGGGACGCCATTAGATGTCGGAAGCGCAGGACCAGACGTTGTGGCGATCCTTAGGGGAGGCCTATGTCCAGCAGTGGACGTCTGTCAACTGGTCTGATGATGATGACGTATTAATACACATCAGTGTAAATATACATATAACAAAGCCGAATAAAAAGCGCTGATATTCATTTCTTAGAATGAGAATGGAATAGAGTCTCGGCTGCTGGCGACGCGTCGACGCGACTCTCCGAGCTACAATTGATTGGAAGTGTTGCCAATTTGTCATCTACCGGATATCGATCAATTAATCAACACCAATCTCCTTATAATATAAAAACTGGTAGGTACAAGCGGTTCCATCCATGTGAGTTTCAGAATTCCCTTTAGAGACTCTTCATAATTATCAGGAAATTTCGCGGGCGTTCCTACCTAAGCAGATAAACTTACCAAAGTTTCGCTCAAATTGGATCAATGCTTTGGAAACGCATAGAGTAGAAATATACAAACATTCATTTTTGTTATGATATAGGAGTGAGAGCACCTCTAAAAAGAAAGAAAGAAAAAATATTTTGAGAAAACGCACTTGTAAATAGACACTACTTGTAAGCAGTTCAGGATGTGGCCACGACATGGCTTTCATCAGTCAGTAGGTAATCATAAATCTACATAAACGTCCGCTTCCTAATTTGCTGCTCAACAATATTAAAGTTACGACAGTGTTCGTATATACTCGTACATTCACTCAACACTCTTAAATTATGAAGGATAAACCGCTAAAAATGATAAAATATCACCCTTTAACGTCTCACGGAGACATTTATTGCTTCATAGTCCGTCACAGCGGGGCCGGCTCGATGTAAGCGAGTTAATAGCCATAATTCGTTGCATCTGCTTATTCGCATTATTGGAACAATGGTCCGGAATTTAACGGCCATCACTTAAGCTAAACGAATGTGTGTAAGCACTTGTCGGGACAATTATAACTTTTTGTTATATTATAATAATCATAAATATGACTTTGTATTTTATTGTCGAGTTGTATAATACAGTATAATTGACAAAAACTTCAAACTGAAGGACAACATTGTAATCTAATTGCGCTTGATTGATGTCGTTCAGTAGAATTAGTTTAAACTACAATTCTATTTTTTTTATAGGGACAAGCTTAAGCGCTTATTACACCTTGCAATTTTAGGGCACCAATTTAGGGCTCTAAATCGGATACAATTTAGGGTCGGTGAGTGAGAGAGAGAGACCGAGTAATCACACTACACTAAATTGTACCCTAAATCGACTACTCTAGGGTACATTTTAATGTAGTGTGATCACTCGCTATTTAGAGCTCTAAATTAGTGCCCTGAAATTACAAGGTGTAATAAGCGTATTAACTTGTACCTAGTTACAGGATGTAATTTTAACCTACCTATATTTGTCGGCGCGTCAACGACAATACAAAGTATAAAGTCATTGAATGACGCTCAGGGGCCGTATTTTTGAATAGCTCGATTTACTTTCACACACGGAATCGCGAATTCACATGCGAATTCTCATACATTTTATAAGCATCACGGGTGAATCTTGCAATTCCGTGTGCGAATAGTAATTCGAGCGATTCAAAAATCGACCCCCAGAGCGTCGGGGCGGCGCGGTAACTTTTTTAATGGATAATTACTTCAAAAATCCACGTTATTGTTTTAGAATCGAATCCTGAATACTAGACAATACGTCCTTCGTTTATATTGATCCTACCTACCTCCTGTATAAAGATTATACGTATAAATTAGAAACGATAGACATCGATATTATTTTTATTAGACCTGGCAACACTCCTTCAACGATCTCGATCTTGCCGGAGAGATTTATTCCACACCTCTACTGCCCCGCCCCGTCTATACACCGCCGTTTATCATTGCTAACCACCTACATTAAGCCTTTATCAAGATGTTTGACTTGCATGTTAATATTGAGATAATATGTTACCTACACCATGCAGCAATGTTCAGTCTTTGCAGACAAACTGTCAACAAATTATGGCGACTATGAATATGTTGCCGAAACATGACCCTAATTCATTATGACCATAACATGCTCCGTTACGATATGTGCCACTAAAAATAGACGTTTTCTTAATCCTGTGCTCCAAAGTTACAAAAAAAATAAATGTGATCGTTAATCGTGACCAACGCACGCGTTTATGGCTGCAGCTACCAACCAGCCACCATTTTGTGTGCTTACCCTGAACCAGTAACTGATTCTCACGAGAAAATAATGGGTTTAGCTAAGGCAAAATCTCACCTTACCACTTTTCTTATAGTTATAATAGGTACTATTATTGTAACTGGTCACAGGCGAAATTATCAGAAAGTCGCGCGATAGAAAGGTTACAAATAAAAAATAAGAAAAACCGACTATGTCTTTAAAAGCACACTTTTAAAGATTACAATTTTGGGAATTTTTGTCGTCTTGATCACGGGATTTTGTTAATTGTTACTGGCACGTAGATATACGTTATGGCCATGAAACTTTGTTGCTTATAGTGTATCTATAGCTGGTAAAAATACTTTGCTCAAGTATTGTAGTTAAGTAGAATTACTTAAAATCGGTCCATTTAAAGAACGCTTTTACAGTTTTATTGAGACATCAAAATACCAATTTGAACACTCGAAAGCAATTAAACACAAACCAGCGCACATTTGTACACCCGAGTCTGTAATTTGGAGTCTCAAAGGTGTTTGGGAGGATTCTGCCGTCGGCCTTTGCGATGCACGATGCTATCTCCTCGGACCTCGTGTGTACTGTAATAAAGTTATAAATATCATTTGTAGATTAGTGATATGATACAGCAGTGGTCGGTGTGTTTGATACGACTTTTAACAATATATTTTTTGTAACAGCTCAGTTATTACCATGTTAGTTGTGTATTGAAAATTTTTGTTTTTATTCGGATTTCGGTTTTAATTCACTTGTTGAAATGTAGCAAAATGAATTTTTAAGTTTATTCTATATAGGATAGGTAGATAGGTACAGGAAAAACATCGACCCGTTAGGTATTTGCTGTTTGCTATATTTTTCATGTTTATATGTAATTTTTTTATAATACCTATACTGAAGTTGCAGTACGCGTTTTGCAACTTATGTATTAACCATGTAAAAAAAGTTTAATTGAAAACCGTTTACAACGTCGGCTTTTGTTACATTTTGTAAGTTTTTGATATCAAGTTTGGCTGCTTAATTAGAAAAAAAAATAATATTTCCCGTGGGAATTTCAGGATAAACTATAGATATAAACCTTCCTCATGAATCACTCTATCTATTGTCGAAGACCGCATGAAAATCCGTCCCGTAGTTTTTGAGTTTAACGTGAATACACAGTGGAAGTGACTTCATTTTATACTATGTAAAGCGGT
The DNA here is from genome assembly GCA_907165275.2 of Zygaena filipendulae. Classification (NCBI taxonomy): domain Eukaryota; kingdom Metazoa; phylum Arthropoda; class Insecta; order Lepidoptera; family Zygaenidae; genus Zygaena; species Zygaena filipendulae. The sequence goes on from OU015662.1 coordinate 11,010,618, forward strand.
ATAGTGAAATCGTCAACACAAGGGCGTTGAAATACGGCAATCTTGCTCTACTTTGATCAAAGGCTGAGTATAGATTATAGAATTTGTTGGTTAGTTACGCCGTTATTAGAAGCCGCGGCAGCAAATGTCCCAAAGCGGCGTTTCGCTAATGAAGACATTTGAACCGCTATCAGCGGGTTATCTGATGGATCATAAATAAGAGCGCGCGGCCCGCCCCCGCCGCCGGCGCACGCGCACGCTGGCTCTTCCGCCTCGCACACCTACGCCGCGCCGCAGCCTTTTGTTACCTCTTTTATTACGAAATCGATACTCGTACATGCACACACCCCTTCAGTATAATATACACACCGGCAGAATTAGCGGAACATAAAAAGGCAGAGTATAGAAATAATTACGTATATATATTAAAACAAATTATTATCAGGCATGAAGTAATAAACTAATATACATCTTTTAACATCGACTTTAAGAAGTTTTTAGTTAAATTTTATTAAAAATTATCAAAATTAAAAAAAATAAAAAAAATCTGTAGTTTGTGAGAACACAGACAATGTTGCAAATAAAAGTTAAATCACGAAGGGGAAACACACGTTATTAATCTTTCATTTATTTAGTGTTAAAATCACAGTAATCTTTAATTTTCAACATTATTTGTGTGCCCACAAATTAGAGAAAAAGTGTTTTTTTTATTATTATTTTAAATAAAATTTAATAATTTTATTACAAACTTTTAAAGTGTTAAAAGATGTATATTAATTTATTACTTCACGTCTAATTATTATTTGTTTTAATATATATACGTAATTATTTCTATACTCTGCCTTTTTATGTTCCGCTAATTCTGCCGGTGTGTATATATTTCATGGCGTATCCTCGAAATAAATCTTATACTTATCTAGGTACATTAAAAGACGGGTTTTGTGTTTATTTCGATTAGCAAAATTTTTCACGATGTTTTAATTGAACCTTTATTGTTTACTACGACTGCTGCTATTTTATCTCCAGTAATTAAGAGAGTTGAAGAAATTAAACGGAAAATTTTCAGCAAATTGCTTTTAAGATCGAATAAATTTTTGAAAATTTATATTAAAAATTCATTAAAAGCCGGTCTTAATCCACCGGTCATAGTCCACCGTTAAAATTAAAAAAATTACAGCAGTTAAAGTGACATTTTGAAAGTATTAGTGTTTGTAAAAATTACACGAAATATTTTATTCGACTCATGAGATTTCTTCCAAGTGGGGGATCTAAACTTATTAGAGGGGACACACACTGGACTTTGGAATCGTATAACTCACCAGTCGACTGCAATCACAACTGAAATTAGTAAAAACGTGTGCCACTGAACACTGAACTGAAAGTCACATTCATCAAAAATATCTACCTAAATATTTTAACTTTTACATTTATTTTATTCCATAACGCACCCTATAATAGTAGGTATAACAGACATTCACGGACTTATCCAGTTTCTTACTTATTTACTTACCGCCGCACTCAGAGTCGACTTTAATGATTAGTTAGTTAAGTATAGATTTTTAAAACAAAACTGCCGCAATCAGACAAGTTTAATAAATTATTGTCAATTGGCATTTCACTAATTAAGTTACATCTCATTAAATGCCAACTAACATTAATTTACTGAACGTCTCTGATTGCGGCAGTTTTGTTTTAAAAATCTATACTTAACTAAGTAATCATTAAAGTCGACTCTGAGTGCGGCCGTTACTTACGTTAAAGATAAGTTAACCATTTAACGGCCGCACTCAGAGTATATACCTAATACCTATAGGTATCTAACGGTTTAATTCAATACTAGGTGTGTTCAACTGAGTATGTAATTATTATTAAATGCACATCGTTAACAACAAATCTGTTACGATCAACACTTTCTTAGCTTTTTACAAGCTATATCCAATCAACGTCGGCGTTCGAAACGCCATTTCGCGTAATTAAGATAACAAGATGGCGGACGTCGGCGTTGATTCACGAGTTTTTTATTTTTTGTAAGTATTACTTAATTATCGTGTGGTTTGTGTGGAAAACACGCGGCGCTTTTAGATGTTATTTAATTTCACAATACCTACACGTTTTTATGCACACAATACACTCTATAACTGAAACAGCACTAGGTATTTGCAGTATACCTAATACCTATCCCTGTAATTGACTATAGTTAATTCATAACATAATTATGTATAGTAATTCATACAAACAACCGCACAATTTTGGATATGAAGGGACACGTTGTCAAGGGTACAGAAAATGACACTGAACTTTTATTTCGGAATTCCCGCGGGGACTTCAAAATTGACGCGGATGAAACCACGGGCAACGGTCAGTATACTGTAATAATTCACGGTGGAAGTGCAAACTTAAAAAAAAAAATAATAATAATTAGGTACACTTCAACTATTCGCAGATGTCGTTCGGACAACAAAAACAAAAAATGGCGCAACATCCGCGGCGAGGGAGCGCGATTATGTCATTACGCGGGTGCAACCAGTAAAAACATAAAGAGCACTTTAGTATGCGATGATACGCCGCAATTAAATGCGAAAAACGGGCCGGGAGCCGCGAGCGGGAGATCGCATAGCGGCCATAGCCGAAATGTCGGGCTTTGCGCCCGCGCCGCCGGACCGTGCGATCCCCGGATAACTGCCGAAGCGATACGCAATAACCCTTTTTAGGGTTCAGTAGCCAAATGGCAAATAAGTAACCCTTACCCCTTGGCCACAGTATTTGCGGCGGCGCAGCGGCGGCGGCGGCAAAAACAAATGGTAGACAACATACGAAGTAGGCCACAGCCATCAGCGGCGCGAGCTGCAAAGCCGCCGCAAAGACTGTGGCGCCGCCCTTATGGATTCGTCATGTCTGTCTGTCTGTGTGTCCATCCGGATGTCACAGCCGCTTTTTTCCGTAACTATAAGAACTATACTGTTGAAACTTGGTTGAAGATTTTCACACAAAAATAGAAGAAAAAAACAAGAAATTTTGGGGGTTCCCCATACTTAGAACTTGTTGTAGATTCTAATCTATGTTGTCTGTGGTCAATTGTCTATGTCAGATGTAAATGTCCGCTGAATAAAAAATATATCGTCTCGTCACTGATCTCGCTGTCTTTATTTAAATAAATAATAATCCATCCAGACCAACATCATCCACAATATAAAACATGGTGTCAGAAGTGGAGCCTTCAGAATTAACGAAAGGTATGCAAAATACAAATATATTTTTGGCAGGAATCAAACCTCTAAATATAAAAACGTGCTCGAATGTTTTCCACCAATGGAAGTTATGGAAACAAAGGTTTGAGATTTATTTAGAAGCTACAGATCTGATTACCAAACCAGAAAATAAAAAGATTGCAGTACTTTTAAGCCTCATAGGCGATGAATGTTTGGAAATATATAACTCATTCGATCAAGATTCCAAAATTTTAAAATTAAAAGATGTCCTCCAATTATTTGAAAATAAATTTAGTCCGACAAAAAATATAACTGTAGAAAGATACAACTTCTTCTCTCGTCATCAAAAAGAAGATGAATCGGTTGATGATTACATAACAGTAATAAATAATTTAGCATCATCATGTGAATTTGAACAATTAAAAGATTCTTTAGTAAAAGACATGTTGGTCATTGGCATTAAAGATAATGATATAAGAGAAAAATTGTTATTAGATGAAAAATTAACATTGGAAAAAGCAATCAAAGTTTCAAAAAATTATGTAATTACTCAACAACGTTCGAGAAGCATCAATGAAAGTACAAATGTAAAGGTCACTCAAGAAAAAATTAATTCTATAAGGTCAACAGACAGAAGGACGTCAAATCGTACAAACTCATTAAATCGGAATTATCATCAAAATTATCAGTCAAGAAATCAATCCTGGAATCAAAATTTCAAAAGAACATGTACAAGGTGCAATGAGGTACATCGATTCAAGTGTCCAGCCAAAGGAGTAACGTGTAACAATTGTGGTCGATTAAATCATTTTTCAAAGTGTTGTTTCTTCAAAAATAAAAATGTAGGTACCGTAAGTCAAGAAGTCAATGAAAACTTCATAATTAATTCAGTAAACTGTCAACCCAACAATAATAAATGGGAATTAAAAATTAAGCTTCATAATGGTAAAATGTTAAACACCATTATAGATACAGGTGCAGACATAAATGTAATATCAAAATTTACCTTAAAAAGTCTAAAAATATATGTACCTATTCATAAATTAAGTAACAGGTTATATTCATTCAGTGGTAATAATATACCAACTATTGGTAGCTGTTATCTAAAGTGTCAATTTCCTAATGGTCTAACTTCTAATATTTATTTTGCAGTAGCAGATATGGTATGTCAAACTGTTATAGGCAAAAATACATGCGAAAAATTGGGCATTATTAAAAGAATTTTTTCAGTCACAAATAATTCAAAAAGTCAGATGTCAGAGTCAAAAGTCGAAGGTCAGTGTCAATGTCCAGAGTCAGTAAGTAGTATTATTAACCAATTTAAAAGTTTATTTCATGGTCTTGGATGTTTACCAAATAAAGTGCATTTAGATATTGATGAAAATGTAAAACCTGTAGTCAGTCCTGTACGTCGTATTCCTTATTCCTTAATGTCACGTCTTAAAGAAGAATTAGATTACATGGAAAGTGAAAATGTCATTCAAAAAGTAATTAAGCCTACCAAATGGGTAAGTTCCATAGTCTTGGTTGAAAAACCAAACGGAAAACTAAGGTTTTGTCTAGATCCAAGAAATTTAAATGTTGCAATAAAGAGACCATATTTTCAATTTCCTACATTTGATGATCTAAGATCAAAATATTCGAATTCATGTCAATTTACTTACTTCAAACTTAGCTATTTCTAAAGAAAAATTAGAAAAAATCTTAAAATATACTAGTGATGATATTATTTTACAAAAATTAAAAGAGTATACGGTGAATGGATGGCCGAATAGCAAAGAACACACCGATCCAATTGTCTTACCTTATTGGCATATTAGGGATGAAATTCATTGTTTAGATAATATTCTATTCAAAAATAACTGTGTCATTATACCAACTTCTTTAAGGTCTGAAATATTGTCAATACTCCATGAAGGTCATTTAGGCATAGAAAGAACTAAAGCTCAAGCCCGTTGTACTGTATTTTGGCCTAACATTAGTAAAGATATAGAAAATAAAGTAAAAATGTGTGAATCATGTGCAATTTTCATGAATAATAAAAGTAAAGAGTCACTAATATCTCATGAGACATCACAATTTCCTTGGCAAAAAGTAGCAATAGATTTTTTTGAATATAATAACAAAAAATATCTTATTGTTGTAGAATATTACTCAAACTTCATAGAAACAATTTGTCTTAATAATAACACCACAAGTGATATTGTTATATTACAGTTAAAATCAATTTTTGCAAGATTTGGTATTCCATTGCAATTGGTGAGTGACAATGGTCCTCCCATGAATTCTGAAAAGTTTAAGCAATTTATGAGTGATTGGGACATAGAACATATAACGTCCAGTCCATACTTACCTAGAAGTAACGGCTTAGCCGAAGTTTCAGTAAGAATTGTCAAAGATATCTTTAGAAAGTGTGAGGAGTCCGGCACAGATCCATTTATTGGTTTGTTGCAACATCGCAACACTCCAAGAGGTAATTTGTGTTCTCCAGCTCAATTATTAATGTCAAGAACTTTAAGAACTAAAGTACCCAGTAAGTTAACTAATTTGAAACCTAAAGTTGTAAGATTTAAACATCATAGTCAAAATTTAATTAAAAATAAGGAAAAAACTCAGTCATACTATAATAAAAGTTGTAAAAATTATAATTCATTTAATGTCAATGATAATGTTTATTTTAAGCTGAAACCTACACATAAAAAGTGGTCAAAAGGTATTATTGTATCTAAATCAAAATTTCCACGTTCCTACATGATAAAAGATTTATATGGTAATGTTTATCGAAGAAATAGTCAACACATTCGTTTATCATTTAGGAAGGAGGATAATAACTATAGCAATTCTTTGTCTTCTAACTATAGTAACTTTAATTCATTGTCTCCTAGTTGTAAAAAACATAAATATGCAGATCAAGATGATTATAACTTGTCTCCAAACAAAAATCAAAGTCCTAACAGAACTGAGAGATCTGTAAGTCAAAGTCCAAATAAATGTAATGTGTCTCCATGTCAATCTCCATGTTCTGATAGAAATAATCAGCCAATTCTAAAGTCACCTGAACTAAGTTCATATAATAATTCTAATGGTCAGAACAAGAAAGAAATATCTGAACCAAAGTCTGATTATTACTATGTGACAAGATCAGGAAGGCAAATAAGAAAGCCAAAAACATTCAATGTAAACTTTTAATGTACCTATAGTTTCATAATTATTATTCAAATGACAATGTTTAACTTAATTAAATAACACAAGTATAAATTTATTCTAGATAAATGTGTACCGCAAAAATTCAATGTCTTGATAATAATGTACGTAATTCTGCACTACTATAACTACTTATTTCTTTCAGTATAATACTTATTTAGTTCATCACATTGTTATTCCAATTCAGTTCATAAAGTTAGTTTCATAAATTTCAGAAAGTTTAGACTTCAGAAACTTTGTTTACAAAACTTCATAAATGTCATAATTTGTCATTAGCATAAACGTCAATGTCATGTCACATTTGTCAATGTCGAAAAGGAGCATGTTGTAGATTCTAATCTATGTTGTCTGTGGTCAATTGTCTATGTCAGATGTAAATGTCCGCTGAATAAAAAATATATCGTCTCGTCACTGATCTCGCTGTCTTTATTTAAATAAATAATAATCCATCCAGACCAACATCATCCACAATATAAAACAGAACTGACACTCAAAAAAAATTTTTTCATCAAACCCATGCGTGTTGGGTCTTCAAAAATGATATTGAGGTTTCTAACATCATTTTTTCTTAACTGAATAGTTTGCGCGAGAGACACTTCCAAAGTGGTAAAATGTGTGTGTCCTCCTGTAATTTCTAAAATAAGAGAATGATAAAACTAAAAAAGTATATGATATACCGATATTACCATGCAAACTTCCACCGAAAATTGGTTTGAACGAGATCTAGTAAGTATTTTGTTTTTTACGTCAAAATCGTAAACCGCCACAAAAGAACACTATTATTAAAACATCGATCAAAGTTACAACGAACTACAAGAACTTTTATATTATTATGTTACTTGCTGCTACGGAACCCTTCATGGGCGAGTCCGACTTGCACTTGGCCGCTTTTTTATATTATACCTACTACTAGGGTAGCCTGGTAGAGATCACTTATTAGAGTTAAGGTCGCCCATCGTAGCCTCATATTTACCCATAAGTTTTTCATTAAGTAGCAATACTGCAGTCTGCATGTTTGTGGGTACCTTTATAATAAAATGATTTCATTTCATTTCGGAGTTCCCCGGGAAGAAGTAAGAAAAGTGCCTATCGCTAGATGTTAAGGTGTGAATGCGTAACAAACAAACAAACTCACATTCACATTTACCTACAATACCTAGTCGTATTGGGAATTTTTGTATAAACTAATCATTTTGGATCACCGATCGAGCCCGAAGGCTGTCAAGATGAAAAAGAATATTTCGTATTTTTAAAGTTAAAATGGCATCTTATTAGGTACTACTGAATTTTTGCATAGTGTATAATGATCTATGACATTTCTATGCGCGGGCGACGGTATATCGAGCCGCCATTGCTCCCATCTCTAGTTGATTTATGAACTTTCGATCGCGCAAAAAGAATCTTAATGGCCCATTCGAGATCGGAACGCGCCACGCACTCCCGCGCACGCGGCGTTATTGCCAACAAACACCAAATATGGCCGCACCACCACTCTGCCCCTGAATTTATTGAAATTAATTCAACAATACCTCATTAACGCTCATTATTTATCGTTTCAAACTATTTCCAATTGGCACAACGCAAAGTGTGAAATTCTATATCGCCTCCATATTTGACGATGCCTTGTTTTTTTGTGCAATTTAGGCGTGTATATATAATAATTCATTGTAGTCTCTTTATAGGCGAGCTGTCTAACAGTTGGATAGTCGCTGGTTAAATATGTAAATGGCTTCACTAGGTATACCTAATTAATGTAACTAATGATCCAGTATTGGACTGTTGGGGTGGAAATTGTTAATTAATCGTGTAAGTTTACAAAGTTGCGGCTGTTTAAATGACAATATTTTTCATATTGAACGGATATAATTAATGAAATGAAATGAAATAACTTTATTGTACACCCACAAATATGCGACTTAATACTACTAAATTTATGAATATGAGGCTATGATTGGCGATACAATTAACCTTTGATTGTTAATGAAATAGATGCATAAATGGACATAGATAAGCAATAGTGTGTTAACCCACACTGGAGAAATTTTGAGTAAATCGTGTTTTAAAATTATAGCGCCATTTTTTGTCAATATTTTTTTATGTTCAATATTTAGTTACATATTTAAACAATGTAATAAGGTAAACACATAATTAAAAAACGTTCTCTATTTCTCAATAAATCCTTTTGAATCATTAATTTAATTTTGTGGGTTAACATGTTATTGCTTATCTGCGTCCAAATAAGAATTAAGAAATAAAAAGTAGGCTTTTTTTATATAAATGTCGCAGGCAATTTGTTTAATTCGTCCATTTACAACAAATAATAACATCGAAACGATTTTTGAAAATTCTTTCACTTAAAGGAAGCTACAGTATTCCATAGTTTAATTACCGCCGCACTCAGAGTCGACTTTAATGATTACTTAGTTAAATATAGATTTTTAAAACAAAACTGCCGCAATCAGAGACGTTCAGTAAATTAATGCTAACTGGCATTTAATGAGATGTAACTTAATTAGTTGAATGCCAATTAACATTAATTTATTAAATTTGTCTGATTGCGGCAGTTTTGTTTTAAAAATCTTTACTTAACTAAGTAATCATTAAAGTCCACTCTGAGTGCGGCGGATAAGGTATTTATACCTTGGAATTCCCTCGGGAACCCTAAACTAACGCGAGTGAAACCACGGGGGATCGACTTAACTAGCTGTTTCTTGCGGTTTCACCCGCGGTAATTTCAGAGTTCCCGCTGGAGTTCAAGGATAAACTACACGTATAAACCTTCCTCTTTAATCACTCTATCTATTGGTGAAAACCGTACGAAAATCTGTTCAGTAGTTTTTGAGTTTATTGCGAACAAACAGACAGACAGACGCGGCGGAGGACTGTTTAACCGACTTCTTTACAATATGTAGTGATGCTATGTTCCGCATCAAAGCAACCATGCCACATCACTAGTGAGGTCGTGAACAGAGGGGTTATTATGTAACTTTGTTTCTATCATTTTTCAGTTGCAATCAAAAACGTGGTGGTTTTGCGATTACAATATGCACGTTCTGGCACCTACAATATCTAGCAATCAACAAAAAACATACTACATCAGTTGAAGCTGTCTAAACATGATCAATTAATCACAAGACCACTATGTTTCCGATTGAAATCGAAAAATGATAGAAACAAAAGTTGCGTAATTGCCCTAATGATCACCGGTCCAGAGTTTCGAGAGCATTTGATGAAATGTAGAGACAATAAAAAAGTTAACTCAGCAAACTTTGGGATGGTTTATTATTTCATTGTACACTGAGAGAAAAATAGGGGCTTTTTCGGGAATATTCGCGACCGAAAGTTCCCCACGATCGGTCTTCAGTATTTCTGCTGCCGGTGTTCGATTGGGGTGGGCTTTATATTTGGTCAGAAAACTCTTGTGTAGTTTGCACTACATTAACACCGCGCGTGGTCGGTCACTGATATTGTGTCGCCAAGACATCTTTCGGGCAACCGAAGAGGTTTCGATCACCCTCCAGGGCGACGATTAAAATTAACACCATTTCATTTTGCAATAACAAATTGGCGTGCTTGTAGGTATAGGTCGAGAGACATGTCCCCGATCAATTTTTAATTAGAGCAGTCACCCAGTGAAGTGCAGCCCTCGCATAACTGTCGTTTAAATAATAATACAACTTTATTTTCTAATTAAATGCCAATAAACAAAAACTTTATATAATAGTGTGCCGCGAGTCAAGAGCTTTTAGAGAATCTTTATGTACTAATATTATACGTAAATGCGAAAGTGAGTTTGTTTGTTTGTTACGCTCTTACGCCTCAACGACTCAATGGATCATCGTGAACTTTTCCATACACATTGTCAGAGTTACATAGAAGGACATAGGGTAGATACTATTTAGTGAGAAATATACTTATTTCATATCATTTATATACGTACTATGTATTTATAATGAGTATCAACAGATTTTCTGTGACGAAAATAAAATAAGAGAGCTTTCGTTTTAAACCTCTTTTATTTATGTAACTTTTATACAAAAAAAATTGGTTTGGAGGAGTATCTTGCAAATCGTGTCTCAAAGCTATTAGTTTTTTATCTCACCAACATCATAAAGGCTGTTTGGAGTTTGAGGTGAATTGTTTTTTGGGTATTAAATAAATTTTATTCCTTTCTATTCTAGTTTAAGTGACAAGCGGAAGCGTCGGCCGCCCGCTCCGCTCAGCTAAACGCCGCTCCGCTCGAGTGTGCGCGCCACAAAAACTGGCCGGACCTGTTGTAACGGACTGCGCAAGCGCATCGCCCTACACAACACTGGTAGCAAATTGATATTGCATAGAGCTGACTTTCTATGTTGAGATCATAAATGAAAAAAAAAAAACTATAAAAATATATAAGAGCATGATCCAACTCGCTAATATATAGCACTTTGACTGTACTAATGGCTCCCCTGAGGGCCTACACTTGGTGTTATTTGTTTGCTGATGAGTCGATGGAACTTTTGTCTAGGTGTATCTGAAAATTTGTGTGGAGAAATAAATGGCTTATTTATTTAACAATGTTGTTTCGGTAACTAATGTAGATAATTACTAGAAAATACTATGTTGTAGGTACAGTTAAATTTATTCCCCAAAAACATTTTTCTTTTATATTAATACTCTCCAAGATAAAACACGGTTGTATTTGGAGAATCTGCAGTTCGTTACTCAGGGAGACAACGGCTGCTGAGCAAGAAACGCGCGCAGTTTGAAAAATTATATATACCAAGGTACAAAGATGTTACGACGGCTCTATGTCATATACAAGGTGCTCGTAAAAACCATTACAAAACAGGGTGGCTTTTATGAAAATCGCGTATAATCAGTTAGTTATACAATGAAGGTTCGCTATCTACCGGATATTTATTAATTGTTGTATTGATTAGTTGCGTTGCGTGATTAGTCATTACACCGCACCCAGTGCACTACCGAGGCAGGATCGATATTTAATATATCGATATTTACAAAAGACGATAATCGTATACTAACCGCCGCACTCAGATGACTTTAATGATTACTTACTTAAGTATAGATTTTTAAAACAATACTGCCGCAATCAGAGACGTTCAGTAAGTAAAGTTAATTTATTAAAATTGTCTGATTGCGGCAGTTTTGTTTTAAAAATCTATACTTAACTAAGTAATCATTAAAGTCGATTCTGAGTGCGGCCGTAAGAGACAATATGTTAAACGATGGACCATTAGATTACACCAACCCTTACACCATGTATAACATAGAAGACTATACCATACGAGTAGCTTTGTTCTTTTATAATATCTTCCTATATATACGCAAAATTAAGTCTTATTAAATGGATAATTTGTTTTTGTAACACTAACAACTCGTCTCAGTTATTAATTATTATTAGTCGGATCGAAGTAGGTAGAGGTACTTGCCTACATACAAGCGTCATAGAATGTCTACATGACACTGGATTTTTTCACCTTTACCAAGAAAGAGAGAAAGTTTTTATTTGCCAACACAATTGACAATATAATATGCTTATTGCACAAAACATTATATATATATATATATAACATTATACCTATTGTTGACATAATGATTCCGGCCCACATAACTTATTATGTGAGGCAGCGTTGGTTGTTAACCGGAACCAAAATAAAATATTATTATATCTACCTAAATACGATAGACAGGGCTGACGTCACGGATCCAATTTTGTAAGTATCAATAACATTACCGACGCATGTATTCCAAATATATCTGCAGTAGGGATGTTGACAACTTTTGAAAATCAAAATTCTAATTAGTCCGTCAGTTAGAAAATAAAAAAACAATAGACACGTATTTATTGCTTTTTCAAATAAATTAAAATATACAGAGATAAAGTGCATTAAAGTTTAGGGTGAGGTGGTCGTGACGTCACTAACCGCTAAAACCGCCATACAAACTGTCAGAATAGTGACGTCACGCGAAATTTCAACTCAATATATCGCCGTTATTTTTTGATTACGTAAAAAAAGAAAAAATACGTGTCCAATACTTTTTAATAATCTACAAGACGGACTAAAAAATAAAAATTAGTCAACATGCCCGTTACACGCTGTATAAAGGACTTTACCTAGCAAATAAAATATGTAGTACAGTGCTCTCGCACACATTTTAATACGCGGTTTCAATTAAAGTCGCAGGAATGATTATCCGATTCCCATGAAACAGGAAATGTACGGTAAATTTTATATGACTCGCCTACATTAGCGGGTTTAATTGGGGATTACAGGCTTTTTTGCGATTACTTACGTGTCGTGTGTGGTCCTATAATACGATTATAATTAGTCGTTAAAACAGAAGTACACGCTCTAAGACAGATACTAGGTTAGACTATATTTATAATTTATAAATAGAATAAGTACTGTGGGAGTAAAATAAAAAATAAATTATGTGGGAAAAAGACGAAAAGGAATAACACGCTATTATATAGACATAGGTACAAGGTTAGTTGGAAAGGGGGTACCGAAACCAAACGGAATAGAAGCGTTCATCACAATGAATAATGATAATAATAATTGCTTAAAATGGTACCCAGTTTTTAATAAATCTTATGAATGGGGATGTACTTAAGGGAACTTTTTAGAATTAATTTTCTGCTTTCTGTCGGTTCAATTTTAAAATAAATAACTCGATCATAGAGCTGATTTTTCAAAACTTACTAAGTATTTCCATTTTGAATTAAAACTCAAGTTAGCCTATAGATTTAGGCCCATAGTAGGTAGGTAGGTATATAAATTTAAGTGTCGGGCGATAGTTTTTATAATAACGGTGGAACTTTTCAATATAATAAATGTTTTTCAACGTCATACATCATTATTTTAAATATAGATGCTCATCTACGTTCAAATTACTGATCCATATTATATTGCAGAAAAACATGATTTTAATTTTAATTTTTATATAACTACAGTTAGGTGTAGGTGTAAGTATAAAAGTGAAAAAAATCGTTCCGTATGAATAGTTGATTACATTTAGCTTGTAAACTGATTATTATACGCAATATATCATGGAAAATAACTAAGTAATTAACACCTCGAAGCAACTTATTGCGATATAGGTTGCTTCTGTAGGGAAGACGGTCGGTACGTTCGCGCGCCTGGTTTAGTTCATACCAACCTACTTACTTAGGGGTCATCCACAAAGTAAGTCACACAATTTTTGTGATGTTTTTGACCCCTCCCCCGTCCTTGTCACAGTTAGTCACATTTGTGAGATCCCCCCCCCCCAAATGTGACATCACAAATTTTGCAATTCTACTTACACACTTAGATGCCGTACATTTTCAAATGTGACGTCGTGAAACTTACAGGCCGGGGTACCCTTTGTCACAAAATGTCACATTTCGTCTACCCCCCATATCGTGTAACGAATAATGAATGGTTCCTTATCTCTTTTTAGAGATAATACAGAAATATTTTATTTATTTCTAACTGGCTGCTCCCCGCGGTTTCACTCGCGTTAATTTCAGAGTTTCCGCAGGAATTCTGGGATAAAAGTACCCTCCTTTTTTGTACTTATACTTATGCAAAATTTTTTGATTGACCTACTATTGTAGTTAGGTTAACAAACGAAAAACTCACATACATCCTATGTGAGTTTTTCGTTTGTTACGCTTTCACGCCCTAACTACTCAACCGATCATCATAAAATTTTGAATAGGCATGCACGTTGTCAGGGGTAAATATAGAAAAGGGCATTGGGTACTTTTATGCCGGGATCCCCGCGGGAACTCCGAAATAAACACGGGCAACATGGATGGAGACAGAGGAAGATACGAAAAATGCATCTGCAGTAGCACTGGATTGAGGCGGGTGTGTAAATGACTCTTGGCCTCTCAGCCAAATTCGACAATCCCTACAAATATTATAAATGAGAAAGCAACTCTGTCTGTCTGTCTGTTTTTTACGCTTTCACGCTTTAACGACGCAACCGATCATCACGAAATTTTGCATGTTGTCAGTGGTACAGAGAAGGACATAGGGTACTTTTTATCCCGGAATTTCCGCGGGAACTCCGAAATTAGTCTATAAATAAATCGTTAACGCATAAGAAACTGAGGCACGGAATCGTCCTGTCACATGATCACGTAAGCTGCAGGGCAATTATGTAACCTTTGTGGCTGTCATATTTCAGTTTCAATTTCAAGCGATTTTGTGATTAATTCATCATGTTTAGATAGCTTCATCTTTTGAAGTATGTTTATTTTGGTTGAGTGCTAAATATTGTTGGTGTCAAAAACTGCGATTTGTTTTATTGCCACCGAAAAATGATAGAAATAAAAGTTACATAATAGCCCCTCTGGTCCAATCAAAGGTTCAGTTTTGCGTGACCGCGTGACACTAAGATACGTTTCTTAGTTCTCTATTTGTTAACAATTCTAAATTGTCAGCTTCGCTAAGAGGGCTGCGCACCATTACCGGGTCGCTACCTCGAGCGTTTCCAATGTCTTCATAGCCGCCGCCGATAAACCCTAATTACGCGGCCGACGCAAAAACACTAATCGCACATCGTACGCAAACTATAACGAGTAAGATCACAAAACTTCCTAAAAACCGAATTAAAAACAGTTAAAATTATACTCTAACACGTGATCTCAAGTCCTAAGTTCAGTTGTACTGAATTGTATCATACGTCGATATTCTATGGAACGAAATTGTTTTAATATTTTTTTAATAGCGTAAGTCACTACTATTATTGTTTTTATTTTGAATCCAATTGTAAACAGAGCAAGGATGATTTTCGATCGAGCGAAAAATCTAAATACAGATAAGTCATTATATGTCGACGGCGAAATTTTAAATTGTAATCGAGTTTCAATTTTCTTCCCGAAACTTTATGATCGTTTTTGGAACGGCGTAATGGAATGAAGATAGGACGATTGCGAGTTGAGATATAGAATTGCGCTTGCGCAGGAGTGCGTTAATGAGCGCGGGCTCCTTCGGATTCCCGCGTTGCGATGATGGTGTATCGGCTTTTGTCGGCGCGGTGTCTTTGCGATGGCCGTTGATAACAATGAGCGGTGTTAAAACGCATTCTATTGAGATAGGACGATATAATGCAAGTTAATTAAGCTACGACTGACTAACGAACCATATTTGGCACAGAGTTCGAACCGACTGACCGCAGGATAAATCCCTTCAGTGGCATAGCGACATCGAAATATTCGAAAATCATTTCATCATCATTGAATCGTCTAGAAATTCACAAAGCAAGAAATATTAAGTAAGTTGGTCAAGATTTATCTCCGTGAACTTATACAAGGTGTAAAGATAACCAAGGGAGCCATTAAAGCCCTCGACAATTCATTTCGTATATATATGTAGCTTATAAAAATTTATAATTTCAAATAATTTTGTAATTTTGTTTTCGTAAAATATTAAGGTTTTTTTTTTACATATATTTAACCCCCCCCCCCCCCCCCCCCTCCCGCCTCCTCAATATGTCCCTTGTTTAACCTTACACCTTGTATAGATATTAAACGCTTCTCTTTAAACGAAATGTCCACTCGATTAATCGGACTCGGTTGAGAGATGCATATAATTGCAGACACCGGGCGAATAGCTAATACAAACAGTTGAACCATAGACAACAAGAACACTCCGTGGGCTATAGTTGAACTATCAGGTACTGGCATTTTAATTTGTGCAACTGCTAATTAGCGGTCAACATTGTATTTAACTAAATTAATTTACCACTACAAGACAAGTGTTCGCTCACTCGCTCGGCTATTAACAAGCGATGAAGCGTCACATGCGTAGAGGAAAGTTGTAATTTGATAGGTTTCAATGTTAAAACGATCGCTTTATGATCGGTTATTAGTGTGGTTGCACTCGCATGCCACTTTTTCTCCGTGTAACGAATAAAAATAAAACATTTTGAGTTGAATTCTTTTCCAAAGTGACGTTAAAAGTTTTTGGGCTACCTACTCGTAATTCTTGCCCACGTATCTTTTAAAATTCTAAATAATGTGATTCTTTATTTGAAAAGCAGAGTCCAAATACCTACTGACTATACCAAGGCTTGATAACTAACGGTACTCCCAATTTCAAAATTTCACACCAAATTCACTCCTTTAGAAATGTAGGTAGATAATTTCCAAAAACATTTTAACCATTTTTTAAGAACGCCATGAGTGTTGGTCAGGACATTTAACTTTGTATGTATAGACTGATTAGGTACTCATTGAGGCAACAAGAAAACTCACAGCGTGTCAATAAAACACCACTTTAAATGGGCATGCAACAGATCTGATCTTTGATCCCAAATAGGTCCGAGCCATTCTTACTCTCACACTCCCAGTTCGCTGTTCTTACAGCATACTGTGGATGTTTGCTGCCAAAATAGGCGTTAGTAATTCCGCTTAGAGTATGTGGTGCGTTTCGGTTCATGCGCGTATGCTTTTAGCGCGCAAAAAGTTGTTTATAAAAACACGGTGGTTGCCAGAAGAGGCACCGCAGTCGGTGTTGTCGTAAGGACGCGAATCAATAATTGTAGTGCCAATTGACCGGTAAATAATTATCGGAGCTTAAATGGACGATTTAACGCGGACACGGCAGGGTTGCCGGGTTCAGTTTTTTTAATTTACCACTTAAGTCACTAATATTTTCCCTTCGACATGAGAATGAGTGTATTACAATAACTTTATTCAAATTCGAAAAATGTCTGTTTATTCTACTTAATTATTGAAGCTGTATTCGCGTAGTATAATTTAAACATAACCCACTTAATTCTTGGTGATTAAGTGGTTACAAAAATGGTTTTGTATTCGAGACTTGATATTAATAAAATAAATAAAATTTAATCTTTATTCTTCGTTCCTCAAATTTAAAAATAACAATATTCTAGTGAGTAAATTGTTCTTTCTATTTCATATGAATAAACGGTACAATAAGTCTCCCTAAGAAAATAATTCCCCAAATTTAGGGAACACTTCACACCAGTGGCAACTCAGGCCCGGCCAAATGGAGTTATTCCGCCAGATACAGAGAGCTCTTATTATAAGGCATAATTCAAGTGCCGCCTTCGGGGATACCGTTGTTAGTTTTGTTTATTCCCCAACACTAATTTGTTTTAATGCTATCTGATCCAGTGCGGACTGAAACCATT
The DNA here is from genome assembly GCA_907165275.2 of Zygaena filipendulae. NCBI lineage: Eukaryota > Metazoa > Arthropoda > Insecta > Lepidoptera > Zygaenidae > Zygaena > Zygaena filipendulae. The sequence continues at coordinate 11,028,164 of OU015662.1, forward strand.
GCCTGGGCGTTGTCTGCGTCCGGGATCTTTGCGCGGTCAAATTGCGTTTTTTAAGTGAGTTAACATTACAACTGCGTGTGCATTTCGTTCACGCTCATTATCCGATATGGAATTCATGAATATAGTTGCCGTCGAGAGGTCTAGAATACCTTTTCTTCGCTTTTAAGTGTTATATTACGGATAGATGCACAATATTGAGTTAAAATTTAAGACTTTATCTTTCTAGGTTTATTATTAGACATCATACAGGCTACTTGATAACTGATGTTTCGGGTAGTTAATGTTGCATTATTGGGGTGTTTTTGTATTGGTAATATTAATTTAAGCGTAAAATCACCATTAAATCACAGGGAAACCATGTATCTTAGCTTCCATCGTCAATTATAAAAGTTTATATATTTTGGAAACCTGATTCAAAATCAAATATTACCTACTTCTAATTTACAATACTCATCATTATATTTTCAAATAAGAGAATATGAACATACAAAACCCACTTTTGATAATTGCTCCCGTTGTAAATAAATACATATTATAATCTCTTTCGTTTAAAATATCTTTTGAATCTTCATTATTGGTATTGGTGTTTTTAAATGAATCATTCCAATTTCCAATACACATTATACTTACCGTCTGCAAATATCGAATCGTTCCGAAGCGAACACGGCGTATTAAATACCGTCGATATAATGCGTGCACGCATCGCGTTCGCATCTGGCGATATCATAATTAAGTCGCGAGGCGGCGTGTTCAAATTAAATTATTGTGCGAATTAAACGTAACGGCCGCGATAAATCGGTCGCGGGCTGCGCAGGCGCCGCCGTTACGCGGCGCGGCGCGCATGCGCACCGCGAGCCGGTGATGTATCCCCGGGGCCCGGACACACCTATCCGATATCACAGCCCACAACGTGAGGCCTTAGGCCTAAATGGGAACGGATATAACGGATGAATGAATATAGGATTGGACGTTCAAATAAATATAAAATATGTTTTTGGAACGAAGTTCCTTAACGCGGCTCGCGGTAGGAGTAACTGATAGAAATCGTCACGTCGTCACAGCAAGAAAAAGCATTATGTCCGCTCCATGTAATTAAGTGTAGACGTTTCGTTCCGTTCGACATAGCACGGATAGGTCAAGTTCTGGCCGCCGTACTTGTATACCTACATCATATTGTGTCAGTTAAAATAAATGTGACCATATTTTTTTTCTATTTTTTTTCGAATCACATTCGGAGTTGACGAAAAGGCGTGAGGAACTCCGTTCCTGAATGAGGTCCTCCGATCGCACACGTTTTTTTTTGCAAATAGGTGTTAAATATTAAATAATAAATAAATAGAAAATATCGCTATAAAATTTATTACAAAATTTTAAAATTAGCGTGCTATCTCAAAACCGCTCTTAACTCATCGTTTGCGCCGGTAACTCAATGAAAAATACAACTTAATCTTCAAGGGCTTCCATATAAATATTTGATTATATTTCTTTGAATCAATAATAACCAATGGATATTCGCATTGATATTGAACCGACAAACGTTGCAGCAGTTTTATTATAAGGGATAAACTTGTGCTTAATGTTTGGTTTAAAAAAAAAAAACTAATTGCATATCGCACCTTCTCTAGATTATTATATGAATTATTCGGAATCATTGTTTTGGTTTTGTCTGCCTTATGCTAGAATTGCCATTAGAAAGTTTTAAAAACTACTAGGTATATGAAATTGGAAATACCAGGCATTTTTTTTGTTTTAAAACAAAACTCAAGTAGGTACCTACTACAGTATTGGAATAAGTTAAATTATAATAATTATTAAATGATGGATGTTACCTTTGATTAATTAATTAACTGTATTTTAGCAAATTCTTAAATATTATCCTATAGGTAGGTATCCAATTTTTTTAATGTTCTAAGTATGTATTTCATCCCAGGACACCCCAAAGCACTTAAAAAAGCGACACGTAATTGGAAAACATGACGATTTCTAACACTAATTCTCTGTAAATTACGCGGGACTTGAACGCGATGTTTTTATATATAATTTACTTATTATAATGTGCTAAAAACGCGAAAATCTAAAAACTTTACTAATTGGGTATTCTCTAAGGTATGAAAATCAAAATTCTAATTAGTCCGTCAGTTAGAAAATAAAAAAATAATAGACACGTATTTTTTGCTTTTTTAATTTAATGAAAATGAACATAGATAAAGCTCATTAAAGTTTAGGGTGGGGGGGGGGGGACTCGTGACGTCAATATTCATTATAAACGCCATACAAACCGCACTGAGTTGTGACGTCACGCGAAATTTCAACTCAATGTATCTCTGTTATTTTTTTAGATTACGTAAAAAAAAGAAAAAATACGTGTCCAATATTTTTTACTAATCTACACGACGGACTAAAAAAAAATTTTTTGTCAAGTAGCCAATTCTCTGCTTCATGACTGATCGGACATTAAAAGGGAACAACCAAACGGTCAATACATATTATTGGGCGCTACCTCCAGTTCTATAATCGTTTGTTGTTTGAGGTATCCTCATCTAATTTGCACATTCAAAGTATGTAAAGGTACGTACCAGACTTTTACCTAACGCATTCTATTCGTAATCTGCAGAACATATAAGGTTAGCCGTAGGCTATCGCATGACCCCATGATTTGCTTACAATTAACATTTGCCCATAACATTATAATTGTTCTCTTGTTAAGCAAGCGCTTAGCTGATGAAAAAGATATTATTTGGTCATCTAATAGTAGAAACAGTTAAGAAGATTCCCAGCGACGCCTGATATGGTAGCTAACGTGCACAAGCCTTATAAAAAGAATGTTTTAAATGTCAGCTAGCTCCTGGAAATTCCCGGAGTTCCATCCAAAAACTTAAAAGAGGCTAAGATAACATGGTCTATACTGCCAATATTTATGTTACCTACACTATGCAATAATGAAATTTTTGCCTTCGTATATGGACATAGATAAGCAATAGTGTGTTAACCCACACTGGAAAAATTTTGAGTAAATCGTCTTTTAAAATTATAGCGCCATTTTCTGTCAACATTTTTTATGTTCAATATTTAGTTACATACTTAAACAACGTAATAAGGTAAACACATAATTGAAAAACGTTCCCTAACTCTCAATAAATCGTTCTGAATAGATAACTTAATTTTGTGAGTTGACATGTTATTGCTTATCTGCGTCTATATTTACTTACCTACCTATACTGTTAGTAAATCATTGAGGTTGAAGTCGTTTCTGCCGGTTTAGCCAAGTTGACATTCTACAATCGTTAACGCATAGAAAACATAAGTAACGAGTCGTCATGTCACTTGGTCAGCCAATCAAAACTCTAGTTTTCAAGTTCAAAAAAAAAAATGGTCACGTGAAGCTAGAATTTTGATTGGCTGACTAAAGTTTTCTATTCTAGTTTTCTATGCGTTAACGATTGTAGAATGTCAACTTCGCTAACCCCGCTGTTCTTTTTAATTCTACTCCATTCTTTCTCTTCCCTTTGTCTGTGTCTGTCTCCATTCTTTCTCCTTGTTTATTTCAGTATGGTTTTTTTTTGTTACTTGTCTGTTCATTTGTTTTTTTCTTCTTCGTTGAAAATCAACGAAAAATTTTATATTTTTAATAAAATAGCTGTAGATACATTAAAGTAATAATAAACTTTAAAAAAAATATAATCATAAAATAATTCTAGCTACGATTCATGGCAATTATTTAATAATAGAATAGACAAAAGGTTAAACTTGCTATTTCACTATATATATATATATAGTAAATTTTTTTTTTTGTATACAACAACTAAAACCAATTTCGTAAAAACTATTATTACATTGTGCCTAGCTATAAGTGACGTGACCGAGACGAATGAAACAGTGAAAGCGCACCGGCTTTCGGATAATACGTTAGCGAATTTCGTGACCGTTATCACCAGCTCCGACAGCCGTGATCGTCTAGTGGTTAGGACCCTACGTTGTGGCCGTAGTAACCCAGGTTCGAATCCTGGTCACGGCAGTGGTAACACTGTCACGGCGGAGCTATTTTTTAATGAGAAATTGTATATTTTCTTGAAATTTGACAGAGATATTATGATAAAATGTCATCGTTATAAAGTGTTAATGTCCAAGAGATGTGTTCAACATGCCATAACGGAAATCAAGAAGTCTCGGGTTCGATTCCCGGCGGGGGTCGGTTTGAGTGTGAGGAATACGATGTTTATTGTACAATGTTAATATGTGATACAAGAGTTCTTCTTCATAATAATATTAAAAATTATCTGCATCACCTGCCAAAATAGGCTTTGAATTTTGAAAATGTAGCGGTCGTTTTATTTTTTTTCATACAATATTAAACTTAATGTGGATTGTAAACTGAAAACCTAATGTAACTTAAGGAAACAAGAATTTAAATTTTCAAGTAGGTAAGTATATTTCAGTTTTTATCTGTCGAGAATTTCAAGATTTAGAAAGAAAGAAGAAGAAGAAAGAGAATAAATTTATTTAGTGTGTCGGATATGTAGATAATATTCGAAAATACGTAGCTGAAAAGAAACTCAGAATTATTTTAGGACATTACCTTAGTTATTATAATTTTGTGTGACTATGTCTGTCACGCAACTTTTCTCTTTCGTTCACAGAACTAAGACAAATTAGTGTTTGATTTTTAGACTAGTGTATAGTGTAATTGCTTTAGTTGATTAACATTTCCAATTTAGGAACAGAGACATGTTATGCTTGCTACATTCCGAGGTGTAGGTACCAATCTCTACAATCCAAACTCTACAGCAGTCATCAATTAAACAATTATATAGCAATTTGTTATATCTGTTTCAATTATATTCTCATGACTTGATACAATAAAGTCACAATGAGAACTGTGTGCTACAGTACTTACTCTTGCTTTTTTAAATCGCCGATAAAAAACCGTTGTATCAATATTCAATCCGCAAGTAAGTATTACAATCGTTTTATTGATCAGTGGCCCGAGTATGAAACTTGTAATTTAATTTCATAGAAGTATCGTTAAAATCGATAAAATATCTGTAGAGTTATATAACTTATGTATATTTCGCTCGTTCGAAAAATATTGGAGCATATTAGTTGTTAGTTGCAGTCATTATTGTATTTAGGATTTATTTCGATTAATAAATTTATTACATCATATACCTACAACAACAAATCTTTAGGTGAAACGTGTATTCGAGAAGACTGCTTGCTAACCAACTATGTAGTTTAGCAAGTATGGCATGTAATCTGATGTGTGTGATTTATTTAAGAAAAAGATGGGAAAGGTTAAAAAAACTGCGAGAGACTGCTTGTAGCACAGATAATATAATACTATACCCTTGTACTTATAAATATTCAAACTCAGATACACGCATTTGTACATAGCGTAACGCGTAAAGCGTAAAGATATTTCATATTTCCCTAGCGTGATCAAAGAAGTTTCACATCAAACAAGACAAGAGGTCAGGAAGACAATTTCAGACTGGCTTTAAATGAGATGCATATTTGAGGCTTGAAACAATTTATTGTAGGTACTTTTAATTGCCCCCTGTTTTGTGCTTAGCCCACAATGTTAGCGGCGCGCCGTGGGAGACAGGTTGCGCTGCGCTTCAATAATAATTGCTCTCGTAAACAAGATTATCGCTGTCTCTGTGTCGTGTAACTGTCTGTCTGTCTGCCTCGGTGATTTTGAGGAAACATAAAATATGATAGTTGAATTTAAAGTTTAAATTGACCGTGACTAAGCCGTTATAGATATTACAGTGTTAACATAAATGATATTTGCTATTCGATTCTTGATGATTAATAATTTCTTTGTTTTTTTATTGTTAGTTAGAGAGTGAAAAACTTATCTCCAAGGAGATTTAGGTGGAGTGTCGCTTCTATTTTTCCTTTTATATTTTTACTCTATGATTATAATAGTCTTTTGTTGGCATTTTCACGTGTCCGTTTTTCTTTTGAGTCAAGGGTATTTCACGCTATAAAACCAACCAAATTGCTTTCCATTCGTTCTAAATTTTATTTCTTTTCATAAAATCACAATTTCGATCCCAATATACGGGGCGTACAGAAAGGAGTAGACATATTTGAAGCACTTCTGTCTACCAAAATATACTTCATATCGAATTTAATAATATTCGTCAATTTTCGTAACAAAACGAACTTGCCAGAAAACTTTAGGGTGGTCGAAACTAGTGAGCCCAACCACCGTCTCTTTGACTTTAACGTAAGCACATAGAAATATCGTCACGACCTTATACTCTGTGCGTTAAGTCAAAAGTACAGTGAACGATATTTTAATATTATATTATAATAAACGGTTGACAGTGGTCACAACACATAGGCGACGAGTTTGCGGTCATTAAATTTATTAGTTGCAAACTGTAGAGATCAATCAAAACCGTGAACCCACAAAAAATGTTTCCTTATGCCACCAGCAATAGATCTTCAAATATGACTACACCTTTAGGTTACACGCTGTATAGGTGACAACTATTCACTTTCTCATCATATTTTCGTCCCCAAATTTAGAGAGATTTAATTTATTGGAAAGTGGTTCCATGGGTCAATGCAATACACGTCAATAGCAGGGCAGGATTCCGTGGACACGGGTCTAGTACGGAGGGGCTCGAAGACGCTTAAACATATACTAACTTGTGACAATAGTGGGGTGCTTATTATTTACTAGCTATGACCTGCAGTTTCACCTGCATATACATTTAAAAATTTCGTTAGAAACTCTTGTACCGGGGTCTAAAAATATAGTATTCACATCATCCTCAGTAAAAAAATATCGACTTGTTTTAAATATTGCTTGAGAGAAATAAAATCACTTTCGACACCGTCTATATTTTTGGTTTTATTTTTTGTTTATTTTATATTAATTATACTAGCTGTGTTCTGCGAATATACCTTTTTTTTAGTCCGTCTTGTAGATTATTAAAAAATATTGGACACGTATTTTTTCTTTTTTTAAGTTATCAAAAAATAACCGCGATACATTGAGTTGAAATTTCGAGTGACGTCACTAACTAGTGCAGTTTGTATGGCGGCTTGTAGCGGTGAGTGACGTCACGAGCCCCCACCCTAAACTTGAATGCGCTTTATCTCTGTGTATTTTCATTTATTTGAAAAATAAAAAAAATACGTGTCTAATCATTTTTAATTTTCTAAATGACGGACTAATTAGAATTTTGATTTTCAAAAGTTGTCAACATCCCTATTCAGGTTAACGTAAGTAATAATATATCTGTAGGATATCCCTAGTAGCTACGTCACGGGGTCTCCGGGTGGGATAGCAGTGATTTGGCGGGCACCACTTTGAATATTCAATTTTATTTACAAAAGACCTGTCGTATAACCCTGGCTGGCTACATTCAATTTTCATGCAATCGCTCGCCTACACCCTGACCTCTCTATCTTCCTACAGCAAATTTCCCTAGGAGCGAGAGAGAAGTCTGAGTGTTGATCCTTCAAAGAAATCCCAGCTTCATCCCCGGCTCAAGAGAGGACGGGCAGTGGACAGGCGCTATGAAATGTTAATGCGTTTACACAGGTAGGTACAGTCCAAAACGTAATGTAGAGGTAAGTACAACTAAGTCAAAGTCAAATAATTTTATTCAAAACTCGACCCAATAAATACGGCTCTTTTAAGATTACAATGATTATGACAACACCTATAAAATATCCTCCCTTCGCAGTTTCCTAGTGCTATGGCCGGAGAGACGAAGCTGCGCAACAAACTCCCCAGTAAACTGTCAGTTTGAAGTTGTATAATACTAGTGTTTGCTCGTATTTCAATTGGTGTTAGAAGAAAGAGCCGTAACTGTTACAAACTAAGGTTTGGACCACCCGTTCACAAGTATGACGTGTTCGTAACTATTAGTTATTACTTTATGCCTGCACTACACTATCGCCGATGATCGTTGATCGTGTGATCGTGTGATCGTGTGATCGTGTGATCGTGTGATCGTGTGATCGTGTGATCGTGTGATCGTGTGATCGGCGATAATGTGGACACCTCAACGCGATCACCGGCGATTCACTTCGATGCGTGTCCAAAAACTGACAACTCACGGGTCGCAGGCGATCATGGACGATGATCGGCGAGTACAGCCGAGTATGCCCTCTACACTATCGTGCTCGCGTATAATCGTCTATACTCGGCGATAATGTAGTGGAGCCATTAGACTTCTTTTTTTGTTAAATGGCCCTCTTAAATGGAATTACATCAAATGCTTGATTTGAACTCACTGGTTTGTTATAAATCGATGCCAATAATTTATAGTGGTAAAATTTGTAACATTGAATATAAGGTGTAGGTAGGTAATCTCTGAAACAACTGAACCGATTGTAAAATTCTTTCTTTGATGGGATGCAGATTAGGTAATACAGCTTTCCCTGTGTTTTGACCGGCGAAATTTGAGTTTCCGTGATAATTCCGTGATAAAAGTATGTCTACTCTATACTATGTCCTTTTTTGTACTAAAGCAAAATTGCATGTTATAATTATATGCTCTGACAAAATTTCATGTAATATGAAAAATTATATGATGATTGGTTGAGTAGTTAAGATTTGAAAGCGTAAGTAACAAACTAACTTAGACCAGCATTAATTATATAATATTACTAGCTGTCCCCCGCGATTTCATCCGCGGTAATTTCGGAGTTCCCGCGGGAATTCCGGGATAAAAACTATCCTATCTTTTAAGTTGGACCATATTATAAATGGTTACAAAATTTTATCAAAATCCGTTCAGTAGTTTCGGAGTCCTTCGCGGACAAACAACGTGACACGTGATTTATTAAGATTATAGTTTGGACGAGGAATTAAGGGCTCATTATATTGTCTCGCTGACTGTACACGTCAACTTAAGGTCGGACGCGTAGTGAATATTTAAGTCGCTGTAGTTGGAAATCGCTAATTACATTCTAAGTGAGCAAAGGTTCTATTACAATCCGCTGGTGAGCTATTAAAATGCATTTATGATGACAATTCGAGATTAGCTGGAATCTTCACCAGGTTTCATGTTAATTTATGTACTTTTAGAGTCGATTAAAAAGTTAATAGGAATGAGGATGTTTTTTATATTAATTACCTACTTGTTTTGTCAGGGCCGCATAACCCCCTCCCCCTCGGGAACGCTCTTTGTATCGGAATAATGCCGCATATACAGTTGTAACTTGTACCTATGTCACTCAGGGCTTATGCAACATGTTGGTGAACTTGGCATATCATTTGCCAGCAGATCAATTTTTTTTTAGAGTTCTGTTCGCATGCAGCTGAGTTCTAGAGTTCCTGATACTTTTTAGAAATAGTTCCGGCGTTTAAACCTGAAAAAAACGCTGTTGAAAAAATGATCTGCTAACTTCCCGTAGCAGATCATTTTCCGGAAAATCAAAAATAAAAGCGATTTTCTTTTGCGTTAAGGTTAGTTGTGGAGTTCCTGATACTTTTCAGAAATAGTTCTGGCGGTCTTACCCTAAAAAAATCAATCCGTAAATATGGGTCTAGAAGTAAAAATAATTAGGTTTTAATCGTAATAAAAGGGTTTTAAAGCTGTTTTGAGGCAAGAAACCTTTTGTTCCTTAATGTTCAATATCAGCACTCTAGAATAGAACTAGAATTAGGTGCAGAACTCCCGTTAAAGAGCCAGCCGATCATAGGGCAAAGTAAAAAAGGATAAAGATAAATTTTAAGTGCTTTCACCAATGCGTGGACTAGCATGTGGAGGCCGGAACTACCTCGTTTCTCACAGATAAGTATCAGAACTTCGATACAGAAGTGGATCGCAAACCAGAACTCCCGTTTAAAATCCAGCAGATCATGGTAGAGTAGTAAAAAAATTAAAAAATATATTATTTTAACAGTTCCAATAGTACGTGGAGGCCGGAACTCCTTTGTTTCTCACAGATCAGCATCAGAACTCCGATACAGAAGTGGATCCGAGACCAGGATTCCCGTTTAAAGTCCAGCAGATCATGGTAGAGTAGTTAAAAAGTTAAAGAATATTTATTTAACAGTTCCACTAGCACGTGGAGGCCGGAACTCCTTTGTTCCTCACAGATCAGTATCAGAACTTCGATACAGAAGTGGATCGTGAACCAGAACTCCCGTTTAAAATTCAGCAGATCATGGTAGAGCAGGTAAAAAGTTAAAGAATTTTAATTTAACAGTTGCACTACCATGTGGAGGTCGGAACTCTTTTGTTTCTTACAGATCAGCATCAGCACTCCGATACGGAAGTGGATCCGAGACCAGAACTCCCGTTTAAAATCCAGCAGATCATAGTAGAGTAGTAAAAAAAATTAAAAAAAAATATTTGAACAGTTCCACTAGCACGTGGAAGCCGGAACTCCTTTGTTTCTCACATATCAGTATCAGAACTTCGATACAGAAGTAGATCTAAAACCAGAACTCCCGTTTAAAATCCAGCAGATCATAGTAGAGTAGTAAAAAAAATAAAAATAAAAATTTTAACAGTTCCACTAGCACGTGGAAGCCGGAACTCCTTTGTTTCTCACATATCAGTATCAGAACTTCGATACAGAAGTAGATCCAAAACCAGAACTCCTGTTTAAAATCCAGCAGATCATAGTAGAGTAGTAAAAAAAATAAAAAAATTAAATTTTAACAGTTCCACTAGGACGTGGAGGTCGGAACTCCATTGTTTCTCACAGATCAGTATAAGAACTTCGATACAGAAGTGGATCGCAAACCAGAACTCCTGTTTAAAATCCAGCAGATCATGGTAGAGTAGTTAAAAAATTAAAAAAATATTATTTTAACAGTTCCAATAGCAAGTGGAGGCCGGAACTCCTTTGTTTCTCAAATATCAGTAACAGAACTTTGATACAGAAGTGGATCCAAAACCAGAACTCCCGTTTAAAATCCAGCAGATCATGGTAGAGTAGTTAAAAAATTAAAAAAATATTATTTTAACAGTTCCAATAGCACGTGAAGGCCGGAACTCCTTTGTTTCTCACATATTAGTACCAGAACTTTGATACAAAAGTGGATCCAAAACCAGAACTCCCGTTTAAAATCCAGCAGATCATAGTAGAGTTTAAATAAGGTAAAGAATATTAATTTAACAGTTCCACTAGCACGTGAAGGCCGAAACTCCTTTGTTTCTCACATATCAGTACCAGAACTTTGATACAAAAGTGGATCCAAAACCAGAACTCCAGTTTAAAATCCAGCAGATCATGGTTTCCAAAATGTTAAAAGTTAAAAATATTATTTTGATAGTTTGACGTATCACACTTATATGTTTGAGATTAAAAAAATCATATTTAATTATAGGATACAGCCAGAGATGGAAACTCTTTTCTATAGAGTGCAGGACCACTAATTCTCTCGATTACACCTCCCAATGAGACCAGAACTCACATAAAAATATCAGCATATAACACTTATATGTTTGAGATTTAAAAAAATCATATTTCATTATAGGATACAGCCAGAGATGGAAACTCTTTTCAATAGGGTGTGAGACCACTAATTCTCTCGACTACACCTCCCAATGAGACCGGAACTCACATAAAAATATCAGCATATCACACTTTTATGTTTGAGATTAAAAAAAACATATTTAATTATAGGATACAGCCAAAGATGGGAACTCTTTTCTATAGAGTGCAAGGCCACTAATTCTCTCGATCGAACCTTCTGCTGTGACCGGAACTCACATAAAAATATCAGCATATCACACTTTTATGTTTGGGATTTGAAAAATTAATATTTAATTATAGGATACAGCCAGAGATGGGAACTCTTTTCGATAGGGTGTAAGACCACTAATTCTCTCGACTACACTTCCCAATGAGACCGGAACTCACATAAAAATATCAGCATATCACACTTATATGTTTGGGATTTGAAAAATTCATATTTAATTATAGGATACAGCCAGAGATGGGAACTCTTTTCGATAGGGTGTAAGAACACTAATTCTCTCAACTACACCTCCCACTGAGACCGGAACTCACATAAAAATATCAGCATATCACACTTTTATGTTTGAGATTAAAAAATTCATATTTAATTATAGGATACAGCCAGAGATGGGAACTCTTTTCGATAGGGTGTAAGACCACTAATTCTCTCGACTACACCTCCCAATGAGACCGGAACTCACATGAAAATATCAGCATATCACACTTATATGTTTGAGATTTAAAAAAATCATATTTAATTTTAGGATACAGCCAGAGATGGGAACTCTTTTCGATAGAGTGTGAGACCACTGATTTTCTCGACTTCACCTCCCAATGAGACCGGAACTCACATAAAAATATCAGCATATCACACTTTTATGTTTGGGATTTGAAAATTCATATTTAATTATAGGATACAGCCAGAGATGAGAACTCTTTTCGATAGGGTGTAAGACCACTAATTCTCTCGACTACACCTCCCAATGAGACCGGAACTTACATGAAAATATCAGCATATCACACTTATATGTTTGAGATTTAAAAAAATCATATTTAATTTTAGGATACAGCCAGAGATGGGAACTCTTTTCGATAGAGTGTGAGACCACTAATTCTCTCGACTACACCTCCCAATGAGACCGGAACTCACATAAAAATATCAGCATATCACACTTTTATGTTTGGGATTTGAAAAATTCATATTAAATTATAGGATACAGCCAGAGATGGGAACTCTTTTCGATAGGGTGTGAGACCACTAATTCTCTCGACTACATCTCCCAATGAGACCGGAACTCACATAAAAATATCAGCATATCACACTTTTATGTTAAGGATTTGAAAATTCATATTTAATTATAGGATACAGCCAGAGATGGGAACTCTTTTCGATAGGGTGTAAGACCACTAATTCTCTCGACTACACCTCCCAATGAGACCGGAACTTACATGAAAATATCAGCATATCACACTTATATGTTTGAGATTTAAAAAAATCATATTTAATTTTAGGATACAGCCAGAGATGGGAACTCTTTTCGATAGAGTGTGAGACCACTAATTCTCTCGACTACACCTCCCAATGAGACCGGAACTCACATAAAAATATCAGCATATCACACTTTTATGTTTGGGATTTGAGAATTCATATTTAATTATAGGATACAGCCAGAGATGGGAACTCTTTTCGATAGGGTGTAAGACCACTAATTCTCTCGACTACACCTCCCAATGAGACCGAAACTCACATAAAAATATCAGCATATCACACTTTTATGTTTGAGATTAAAAAAATCATATTTAATTATAGGATACAGCCAGAGATGGGAACTCTTTTTGATAGGGTGTAAGACCACTAATTCTCTCAACTACACCTCCCACTGAGACCGGAACTCACATAAAAATATCAGCATATCACACTTATATGTTTGGGATTTGAAAAATTCATATTAAATTATAGGATACAGCCAGAGATGGGAACTCTTTTCGGTAGGGTGTGAGACGACTAATTCTCTCGACTACATCTCCCAATGAGACCGGAACTCACATGAAAATATCAGCATATCACACTTATATGTTTGAGATTTAAAAAAAATCATATTTAATTTTAGGATACAGCCAGAGATGGGAACTCTTTTCGATAGGGTGTGAGACCACTAATTCTCTCGACTACATCTCCCAATGAGACCGGAACTCACATAAAAATATCAGCATATCACACTTATATGTTTGGGATTTGAAAAATTCATATTTAATTATAGGATACAGCCAGAGATGGGAACTCTTTTCGATAGGGTGTAAGACCACTAGTTCTCTCGACTACACCTCCCAATGAGACCGGAACTCACATAAAAATATCAGCATATCACACTTTTATGTTTGAGATTAAAAAAATCATATTTAATTATAGGATACAGCCAGAGATGGGAACTCTTTTCGATAGGGTGTAAGACCACTAATTCTCTCGACTACACCTCCCAATGAGACCGGAACTCACATAAAAATATCAGCATATCACACTTTTATGTTCGAGATTAAAAAATTCATATTTAATTATAGGATACAGCCAGAGATGGGAACTCTTTTCGATAGGGTGTAAGATCACTAATTCTCTCGACTACACCTCCCAATGAGACCGGAACTCACATGAAAATATCAGCATATCACACTTATATGTTTGAGATTTAAAAAAATCATATTTAATTTTAGGATACAGCCAGAGATGGGAACTCTTTTCGATAGAGTGTGAGACCACTGATTTTCTCGACTACACCTCCCAATGAGACCGGAACTCACATAAAAACTCCAAATATACGTCAAAATAATATTTTTACATTTAAAATGCTGGAAACCATGATCTGCTAGATTTTAAACAGGAGTTCTGGTCTCGGATCCACTTCCGTATAGGAGTTTTGATGCTGATCTGTAAGAAACAAAGGAGTTCCGGCCTCCACATGGTAGTGCAACTGTTAAATTAAAATTCTTTAACTTTTTACCTGCTCTACCATGATCTGCTGGATTTTAAACGGGAGTTCTGGTTCACGATCCACTTCTGTATCGAAGTTCTGATACTGATCTGTGAGGAACAAAGGAGTTCCGGCCTCCACGTGCTAGTGGAACTGTTAAATAAATATTCTTTAACTTTTAAACTACTCTACCATGATCTGCTGGCCATTAAACGGGAATCCTGGTCTTGGATCCACTTCTGTATCGGAGTTCTGATGCTGATCTGTGAGAAACAAAGGAGTTCCGGCCTCCACGTACTATTGGAACTGTTAAAATAATATATTTTTTAATTTTTTTACTATTCTACCATGATCTGCTGGATTTTAAACGGGAGTTCTGGTTTGCGATCCACTTCTGTATCGAAGTTCTGATACTTATCTGTGAGAAACGAGGTAGTTCCGGCCTCCACGTCCAGTCCACGCATTGGTGAAAGCACTTAAAATTTATCTTTATACTTTTTTACTTTTGTACTATGATCTGCTGGCTCTTTAACGGGAGTTCTGCACCTAATTCTAGTTTTATTCTAGAGTGCTGATATCGAACATTAAGAAACAAAAGGTTTCTTGCCTCAAAACAGCTTTAAAACCCTTTTATTACGATTAAAATCTAATTATTTTTACTTCTAGACCCATATTTACGGATTGATTTTTTTAGGGTAAGACCGCCAGAACTATTTCTGAAAAGTATCAGGAACTCCACAACTAACCTTAATGCAAAAGAAAATCGCTTTTATCTTTGATTTTCCGGAAAATGATCTGCTACGGGAAGTTAGCAGATCATTTTTTCAACAGCGTTTTTTTCAGGTTTAAACGCCGGAACTATTTCTAAAAAGTATCAGGAACTCTAGAACTCAGCTGCATGCGAACAGAACTCTAAAAAAAAATTGATCTGCTGGCAAATGATATGCCAAGTTCACGCAGACTTATGCAACCCTCACTACTACATATTATAAAAGTGAATGTTAGTTTAATTGATTGTTTATTTTTGTTACGCTTTCACGCCTCAACTACTCAAACGATCATCGTGAAGTTTTCTTTCTTTTTATTCTGGAATTCTCGTGTAAATTCCAGAATTGAGGCGGGTGAACCCGCGAGGAACAGCTAGTAAATGAGTGTTAATTAAGATAAGATAAGATAAACTTTATTCAGCAAGAACAAACACATACACCACGCAACAAAAACTTTACAATATATAGGTAAATAAAAGTATGTAGTGCAGTGCCTTGCTAAAAATTACTAGCTGTTCCACGCGGTTTCACCCACGTAGGCACGTATCCATGAAAAAACTTCAGGTTGATCGATTGAGTGGTCAAAGCGTGAAAACATTTATATTATTAAGTCAGGAATTAGGATGTCAATTGCATTATCTCTTCTGTCTACAGGTCTTGGGATCCACATATCCATACCTCTACAGTATAGATTAAAGATACTTAGTCAACTAAACAAAGCGCATGGCTTCAAATAAACAAAAGTGTGCAGAGACAAGAATAAAATGTCAACAGGGGGGCGTTTAAATATTGTGCATTTAGGCCGCGTACACACTCCACTCGCAATACGCTGGGGTGAGAACACTCGTGCGCTATTGTCTTAGCGGCCCGGCCTCTCAGCCGTAATGGAGCGATGTGCTTTCGATGCGATATACGCTCTATATACGCTGTTGCGCTTTTGCGGCCTCCCGGGACAGCGTTGTGTTTACGCGCGTTTAATGCTAAGTGTGAAGGGGTCTTAAGTGTTTTATGTTGTTATTCGACAAAATGATCTTCGGGTTCTCTCTTGGTGTCAATTGTTTTGGGCTTGGAAGTTGGACGTCTTTACGACGATGGATGAGTGGCAGTAGTTTGATCCGTAGCAATTCAGCCGTTGACGCATCATGCATGGTTGAATAGGTAGCAGACTTCCGTAGTTTTTTTTAGTCTTAAAGCGATCAGGTATGCCACTCAGTTGTATCAACAAAAACACATTACAAAGTGATTGAATAGCGTTATTCAATTTTGCACTCAACAACTTCAATGTTAAAGTCATAGGTAGTTGAATATTAACTTAGTACGTACAGTTATCTAAGCTTCTAATACAACTCAACTAAACATATTGAATATTCATCTACAAACGGCCATGGAGTATTTCATATAATACGGAGAAAAGAACATGTGTTTTTTGAGTGCTCGCGCATTAGAAATTAGCAATCGTGTGGCATTTCAATTGAAATATTCAAACTTTTGATCTCATTTGACATTTCAAGATTTTGGACATAGAAAAAAATCGCTTTCAAGATTTCATGTATCTATAGTTATTTGCCCGTTTTGCTACGAAGTACTTATGTGCCTTAGTTAGTGAGATAAAATAAAAAAATAGAAACAATAGTACGTACAAGTCACAGTAACTCCGTAAGTCAGGTCAATTGTCTACCTATAACCCTACTTATTATAAATCGATAAAAATATACATACATAAATATATAAAAATCCAATCACTGCACGTGCTCCACTTCCGCTGGTAAACACAAATACGGTTGGCAATCCTGGTCCGGCTTCAAGTCCGGAAGGGATTTGCTCGTTCTACATCAAATAGAGGGTACAGATGCCTTCTACTAACGTATATCACTGTTCTATCCCCGGACGTTCCGTCTCTATCAATTGATTATAATTAGACAAGGATATCTACAGGCTGGGAAGGATGACGGGTTCTCGTTGGAGTTTCGTGGTACGGTAATAGACGAGGGTGTTAGCGATTAACGCGGAATATATCCGATTGATGGACTCTTCTATATTTATTTGACACTCGCGTTGATTGTAAATGATTTTTCTTGTTGCGGTCGAGTCGAGGGGATGAAAGTCTGCATTCAGAGGTATTTTTCTACGCCTTTCTTATTTAAAGCGGAAGTTCGGCAGTCCGTTTTACGGTCACCTAAGTATTAATCGTTACCATTTCGATTCTATATGTTTCAGTTAAACAATGAATATAACCTGCAACAAGAAGGTTCACAATCCTTTGTGGGTATTTCAGACACTAGCTGTTCTAACCGGTTTCCTCAGCATTTCGGCACTCCCTCGGTAACTCTAAAACTACCTATCCCTACATGTTTATTTATTTATTTATTTATTTAAACTTTTTGCACATTATGGTACAAAAGGCGGACTTAATGCCATTGTGGCATTCTCTGCCAGTCAACCTTCAAGATCTGCAGAAAGTGTGTTTGGTGGTGCTTGTAAGTTCTTGATAATTAGATAATAGATACACAATAAACAAACTAAAACATAAACAAACCATACAAAATACTTACATATAATAATACGTAGGTAATTCTAAATATGCTTAATACACAAACTAAAACAAAAAAAAAACAAAAATCAAATTAAGACACATACAGACAGACAGACCAGACTATAGTATTATATGATCTGTGCCCAGGGTAATGTAGTTTTATAACCGTGGAAAGAATTTTAAAATTAGTGCCATGGGTTTTTACCTACCTTTTAACATTGTAGTGGGAACGACGTGGTATAAAAGCTCGACCGCTAGCTACCAAAGGAGGAGCGCCATATGCAGCACAGTCGTGTAAACTTCGTTAGCGCGATTCAGGATTTTTGTTGTTATTTATGGTTCGTGAATTGTAGCGTAGATGTCGCTACAATATTTTTAGTTACTACCTATAGATACGTTAAAAAACATGCAATTTTAATTGTAGCCTGACCCATAATGATCCCATCTTTGTCAAAGGAATTCCGAAATTAATACGGTCTAGTATCTATATTAAAGTAGGTACATCTGTTAGTTAGTTATTATGTATTTTCAAATGTATTAAATGCGATTCACTGTACTTACTCATTGCAGTCTTATCCCATAAAGTTGCAATAACTATCAATAGCTGCCTACAAAAGAATGCATCGGGCAGAGGTCGAGTTGTTAATGTAGGGTTGCGGCTACCTATCAGGGACAAAAAAAAACTGGCTAAGGTATTTTGTCAAAGTGTATAGGAAAAGACAGAACACCAATTCAGGGGCCGTATTTTTGAATCGCTCGAATTTCGCACACGGAATCGCAAAAAAATACGGTCCCAGTTTTCATCATAGAAATGGCTGACTGATCCTTGTATATACTATACGTAGATTTCAAAATAGCATATTCATAGATTTTTCATGCAAACATAGGTACTTTCCGCTTTATTTTTTGTTGACTCTAAAATAGAAAGGCTCTCATTCATCTGAACCGAAAGGGTTTGCCTCAGGACTGGTTCCATGCAAAATAAAAAAAATTAAGTTGTCACTTTTAGTTTAAAAAAAAAATTAAGGCTCTTTGCGCTGGCAACCCTGTCAACAATCCGTTCGCGCGCAAACCCAGCACCTGCGCGCTTGCAATGAGCGACGCGATGTTGCCAGTCCACGGTGACTGTTGACTGTTGACTGTTCCATTCATCGGGATCAATACTGAATGGAAAGTGGCGAGCCGCTCGCTGCGACGAGTCTCCGCGTTTGATTGAGGACGTGGCGCCCGAGACGTGAGCTTATAGCGTTCAAAGAGTTAAAAAAAAAACAAAAAAAAAAGTTCCAGGAGTAAACAAACGAGCCTCAACTCGATGGGGTTGCGTCGTTTAATTACAGAATTCCCATTCCCATCTTCCGACTCCATCATCAGATCAGCTTCATGTCACATGCAAAGTTACATTTCGATACGATACAGTTAAAAGTAAGTTAAAATTTATTTCTTCTATTGCATTTTTAATAATATAGCTTGTTAAAATGGTTTGTGACTTGTTTTTTGAAGTGACATGTGGACTCCCTGTCCAATGACAACAGACATTTATTTATTTATTTTATTTATTTAAAGATTAATCCCAAACCAACTAAATTCTTAGAAGGTTGAGTCTTTTTAGACGCATCACATCACCCGATGTGTCCAGCAGTTGTTGAGCCAGAGCCTGGACACGTTTATTGACTGCCTTGTAAATAAAAAATAGCATTTAAGCCTATAAGATCAAAGACTCCATTCAGATTTTTTTCCGCGCTGGAAAGCAAGTGTATAGCAGCAATAACATTGTTCCACCGTCCATGCGACTGTTTCGAATGTAAATACACAGAAAAAATCAATCAAACCGAAGTAGGTTGGAGGCGACCGAAACAAAATCGTTGCCCGAAAGATGTATTGACGATGAGTGACCAGCAGGCACAGTGACCAGCAGACACAGTGACCAGCAGACACAGTGACCAGCAGACACAGTGACCGACCCCACGCGATGTTAATTAAGTGCAAACTACAGATGAATTTACTGACCAAATATAGCTCCAATTCAAACCAAACACTGGTAGCAGAAATGCTGGTGACTGATCTACGGTGGGAAACATTCAGTCTCGAACACGGTAGAACAAGCCCCTTTTTTTCTCTTAAGGATATAGCTCATGTTTAAGGATGGTAAGCAACACACCGTCGCTTCAGCTCAACCCTTGCACCTTCGCGGTGCGATATTAACTGTCACTCCCAAGAATCGACCGCCGTGATTAATCGCGATTCGCGATCGGTCCGAGGCGAGGACAGCCATAGACACGCGGCCGGGCACAGGTTATATTATCTGTGGCACAGGTGAGCGGGCGCGCGCTCCGTGATTGGCTCATCAGGCGCGTGCGTTAATTGCGAGCGCTTCATCAGGACTCATTGTTGCGCTTTGATTAAATCTCGCCATTGAATTGTATTCCTGTCAAGAACATACGTATTACTCGTGTAATTTTACTAGCCGCTCACTGAGCGAGAACTCATTTGAAATTACGATTCTTGAAATAAATCTTGATGCGTTGAATTAAAAAAAATAAAGTTATTCGCTTATGTTTGATCTTACGGCCGCACTCGGATTGATTGATAACTTAATTTTAAGTAAAGATTTTTACAACAAAACTGCCGCATTCAGAGGCGTTCATTAAATTAATGTTAATAGGCATTTAACTAATTAAAATAAAATGCCAATTAACATTAATTTAATGAACGATTCGAAGCGCGGCAGTTTTGTTGTAAAAATCTTTACTTAAAATAAAGTAGTCAATCATCAAAAGGAGTCTGAGTGCGGCCGTTAATGTGATGGCAAATTAGATGTGTTCCTTCATTTCAAACATCAGTATTTTTGAATCTTCGTTGTTATACTAGCAGTTGTGGCAAAAATTTGTTTTAAAAACTCAAAATCGTAGGTACTCAAAGATCAGCTACTTTCTTTTGAAGCGTAGCAGTCAATCTTTGACCGTACACAAAGATTTCAAATCTGAACACAGGTACCCACACAGGCAGGTGATAGGTCAGAAAATGTGATTTTTTTAATCTTGTGATATCATGAGAAATCGTTAAAACAAAGTTTTTCGTTGTGATGCTGATTTAATACCCTTTCAGCTTGGTGCCCCCTTTTTACCTAACCATATCCAGCCTGCATGCCCCTCCAGAAGGCTGAGTAGAGCTAATGTTGCATCATTTAACCGATATGCCCGTTCTATTTCATTTACACTCTGCACCAAAAAAAGTAATCCCCCATCCGTCAAAGTCGCAAGACAAAAAACCGGACTGTACCTTAATCGCTGAGATTAAAGCTTTTCTTTTATAATTCGAACGCGAGCTGTCCCGAGCCTTTGAGCTTGTTGAACGTTATTTGATAGCTTATAATACCTTGTTAGCGTTAGCTCGACGGCGGCGCAAGTCGCAAGAACAAGCGGACTAATAATAATTATTCCAAGGGTGAATTCTAATTAAAAACTAAAAGTACCCACTTAAAACAGTTTGAAATTATTTACTATTTATATATCAACTATTAAATGCATCGATACAAAAGTCGCAATAAAAATAATTCTCAAACATTCTGAAATATAATGACGTACATAATAGAAAACACAGATAAAATTGAGCTACCTTTTTATTAGGTACGTATATCACAAAATTATATTAACAAAATTTTTTTACTAATTTTACAGCAGATTTTAGCGTAATTTTATTTATTTTATTATTTGGAACAGTCCTCACACCATTAGTTTTAGAAATTCATCGCGCAACCGCTTACGCTTATGATTTAAATTGCAATAAAACTCCAAACGCCAAGCAAATCTCGAATGAGAATTAAAATGGTTGGCGAATGCTGAACGACTCAACACTCGTACTAATTATTTTATTTATACAACCGCTCACCTCCAATTGTGCTCCAATAAAGGAACTCAGCCCCATCTTGATTTCATTCCTCTGAGACAAACGGAATGTATTGAGACTATGGAACACGATATCGGTATAAAACGAGCTAATGTATGCGAGATATGTGTAATTTAATACTTCGTTAAAACAATACGCCTTTGAATGTCATTTAGCTTTTCAGTACTTTATCAAGATTAATTTCGCAGGAACTTTTTTTACTTAAAATTTTATCCGCAAAGTTGTTTCCCACAGCTTTTGCTGTTGTAACAATTTAAAATGACTTCGTCCATTTTTGAACAGAACTTAACAGAAATTCTGCAAATTACATAATGTAGGTAATGTGGAATTTAAGAAAATTACTAATATTTAGCAGTCCTATTATGGGAAAGAAAGAAAATCCACCTCATTTCGTCTTTTTTTTTCTGTAATAGATTGGTAATGTAGCACACGCAGCATCTATTAGTACCTAATTAACAATAGGGCGAAATTATTGGAACTTCTTGGTAAAATACGTACAACAAAAGTTACTTAGCAATTTTTCGACGCGCAAACTGAATTTTCCTAACAATCGAAACCAAATCTAACGGCAACTCATTTTTCCTAACACGTAACGCAATTCATAAGACCTGCTCACCCCTCATCCGTCACAGGAACAAAGCCGCGACAGTCTGATCTATCTAGCGTTTGTCAAACGCACTCATACGATTCACACGACGACCTAATAAGGCCCACAATGTTCCCAAATTAAGATCCGATAAACACCTCTAGTTCGCCAAACAAATTCGTGCTCTGTCCAAAGTGAAATACAGTTAGTTTTTCTTTAAACAAATTCGGTGGTTAACATCTTCGGCGGATGTCTGTCGGGGATGAGTCCGAAGACAGAAGTTTTGTTATTTCGCCCGCCGAATCGCCGTAATGCGTCATTGTCCCGTATTGTTCAGTGTACAAGTATTATTGGATGTTGTTTTTCTTGCTAATTGGGCGAGAAATCAATGTGACGCGGGAATTGTGCTGTCGAGGACAGTGGGGGGCTTAGACCCCCTTACTCTTATTAGTTGTTAAAGATTTCCTGCTGATAAAAATTCATGTTTCTGTCTTTTACAATTCGTAAAACATATCTTTAAAACACTACATATATTTTAACTTTACTTCAAGACAAGTTTAAAAGCAAATGTTTTGTTGACTGTGATCATTAATTTTAATTTCGTCGAGTCGCGTCTAACTTCGCCGCTCTGTGTAAGAGACAAAAGGTCATTTGCTTATTATCTTTAAAACACATGAACGTCAGACCGCTTTGCGTCTTTAAAACTTGTGTAGGTATTCAAAATAACAAAAACTCAGCGAGACGTTTCCACAAAAATTGCCTGTAGCTTTTACAGGTCTTGGCAACATAAATGGTTAAATATAAAAAAAATATGTATGCCGACCTAATTATAAGAGTTAACCTATCTATATATATTTATACACATATTATGTATGTATATACCTAGCTAAAGTCTAAATGTATAGATATTTTTTAAATGGTGCACTATTGCTTAAATAATATTAAAATGTGTACCTACCTATTGCTGGCGATCTTTTAAATATAAATAAACCAAACTGTAAATAGTGAACTATATCGCCCACATATCTTCATCGTTAGGATAGGACAGTGCCCCAGCTGTGGGAACATTAAAAAGGTTGATTATCACGATGATGAGATATCGATATGAGACAATTTCAATATTTTTGTTCGTCAGATTAATCGTCTAATTTCGGTATTTAAATATCAAAAAAATATCTTTCATAATGAAGCAAAGCCTGGGTATGTGTGGCTCCAGGCTAAGCTTGATCTGCCAGTGAAAGCCGCATGACATTCCGTTCGGTGGATTCGGGGGTTATCGTGAACAGACAAACAGACAGACAGAAATTGTGGTTGGGTGGTCTTCTTTTGTCGCCCCTTGTCAATTTTTGGTGTGTATGATTTGATTTTTTAATAATGGTTTGATTTTTTAATAATGTTGAATGAACGAATATTTAATAGTGGTATGATTTTCTTAATATGACATTTTTGTTGAAATAAATTATTTATTATTATTATTATAATTGTTGATGACTATCATAAGGTGAGGTGTTAATTATGATTGATTGAATCGACGCAAGTTAGAAGTTCCCATAAAAGACATTTAACCCTTTCCCCGCCGGTCTAAGTATGTATATGACGGAGCAGATATTCGTCCGCCTCTCGTTACGAACGAGATGCCAATAAATCATCTCGGCAGCGGCGCAGCGCAGCGGTGCCGCCCGCCCCTTGATTTAATATTGTCACAATAATAAAAACGCGCGTTATTAACGCACTACGACCGTGCACACAATAAAATAGGTACGAGATCTGTCAAAGAATGAGTAACAAAATAGATGGTGTAACACTATTTTAATTGTTAGAAATCTCTGTACATATAGGCGTTGATTCAGCGACTTTCCACACATTTATATTCACGCATAAGCTGTATCGAATACGAATTTGTTTGTTTTTGATGTTTTCACGCCTTAACGGCTCAACCGATTGCCATGAAATTTTGCATACACGTTGTCAAGGGTACAAAGAAGGACATTTCTACAGGCAATTTCTATTCCGGAATTTCTGCGGTAACTCCGAAATTAACGTGGGTGAAAATGCGGGGAATAGCTAGTTTACTTATATTTCAACGGATTATCGGCGTATTATGCTAGGGACACAAGTAAAAGATTTTAGTCGAACTTCTATATAACACTTCTGTTTTATGTTCATTAAGACTATAATCTGTTTTGTATTCTAAATAAATAAATAAAAATAAAAACATTTTATCATCAGTTAATTCCGATTGAAGCGCGCGTAACGGAACTTCGTGATATTTTGCGATCGTGAACTTTAATCAAACACGTTTTCTCATATATTTTTTTGATGCACAATCTATGCAGAATTAAATGTTATCATTCAGCTTAGGTACACGTACGTTGTATGACTGATGCCGTGCCTACTTCGATGTTACGCTGTGCCCGCAACCCGCCGCCTCTAGACCGCGTTTTGTCGCTGATGACCTTTTTTGCCCCACTTCGGCAAAGCGCTTGACACCTGCGCGATAGCCACTTCAATTTGCCCCGCGGTGGTTAATGCGACTCAAACATCAATAACACTTAGTGTCGCCGCGGCGGTCTCAGAGACCGCCACCCGTAATTAAGGGTTAAAATTGATACGTTAAGGCCCACCGATGATATAACTGCCTGGCCTTTTTTTGGTGAGAAACGGCTCAACCTATTTCCGATTTTTATTTGGATAATTGTAGCTTTAAAACCTTTTTCGATTTTATGAAGATATTTAGAACCTTTTTAGCGATGCAGATTAGAAGCATACACGGAAAATATTCGGTTTTAAAGAAATAGATACTGTGTGTATGGATACTGCAGCACGTATCCAACGTGAAACTTTTTTGGTTACAACGTCACTCGTTAACAAACTACACTACCTACTTTACAATAAGTACCTACCTGCTTATTTAATGAAAAACTTACAAAAATTCTAAATAGGTAATGCAATGCAAAATCTCCCTTCTACGGTCGCAACTGGAAATCAGCGTCGTGGAATTTAGTGCCACGGCATAATGCTAGTGGTAGCCATTTTGGTACAACTATTCTAGTTTAAGACTCACGCTTGTAACTTATTTTTAACCGACTTCCAAAAAGGAGGAGGTTCTATGTTCGATTGTATGTATGTTTTTTTTTTTTTTTTTTTTTTATGTATGTTCACCGATTACTCGAAGACGGTTGGACCAATTTGGAAAATTCTTTTTTTGTTTGAAAGGGTTTACTCCCAATTAGGTCCCATTGCCACCAAGTCGGGATCTGATGATGGGATCTTGGAGAAATCGAGGGAACTCTTCAAAAATTATAGGCACACCTATAACGATTTGGGTATTTTTTATAGTATATCGTTCATTTGCTGATGAAAAGCAAAATTTGAAGAAGTGGAACTGATGATGAAGACCACGGATGGTCATCAAAACTACTTAACAATAATACCTATTTCATGGGTTCCGATTGAAGCGATTTCAAAAATTGTTTTTTTGTTTGAAAGGGGATACTTCCAAATCGATTCCATTGTCATCAAATTGAGATCTGATGATGGGATCTTGGAGTAATCGAGGGAACTCTTCAAAAATTATAGGTACACCTATAGCGATTTTTGTATTTTTTATAGTAAATCGTTTATTTGCTTTCGGAAAGCAAAATTTGAAGAAGTGGAACTGATGATGAAGACCACAGATGGTCATCGGAACTACTCAATAATAGGTATTTCACGGGTTCTGAATCGTTAACTTTAATATGGTTTCTAAACAATTTATGCCCGTCACAATGTATATGGTGAAGTGGAACTGATGGTGAAGCACTAGGAGAACTCCTCAACAATTAACGTCCCTGCGTCGGGAAAAGTAATATTTTGTAAAAGGTGATGAGCAGTTGACATTAGGCTATTGTAACTTAGAGAAATTACCAACTAAGTCACTTAAAAGCGAAAAATAAACAAAAATTTTTAACAAAAAAATTAAAACCGATTTCCAAAAACACATAACTGAAAAGCTAAAAATAAAATGCTAAAATTAACAAAATACCGATTTAATCCAAAAGACAAAAACACACGTAACATTATTATTGGTTTGTGCTACCACTGATCGGTATGAAGTCGGTGATAAGCCAAATATGGAGGGGGTAGATGGGCTAAGTCGACTCCCGCCACCAGCTCTTCGTGAGCAGGACAACCAAAGTGGGCAGACACCAGCGGGCTTGTCACCGAATTCAAACCGATCAGTGGTAGCACAAACCAATAATAATGTTAAGTGTGTTTTTGTCTTTTGGATTAAATCGGTATTTTGTTAATTTTAGCATTTTATTTTTAGCTTTTCAGTTTTGTGTTTTTGGAAGTCGGTTTTTATCTTTATGGTATCAAATAAACTTTTTTCTATTCTATTCTATTCAAAAGTAACAAAATTTCTTTTTTACCGTACCGTATCGTACCTACCTATATTTTTGGAAGAAATGTCGATTTCGATATTATTAAAAAGTTATACTTACCATGCAACGGATCCCCAATAAGAAAACAGTTGAGTGCCGATGTAACAAATCGGAACGCACGTTCCGAGTCGGGTTCGTAAATTACATTTTCCCATCACGACTTCGCGAGCCAAAAATCAGACATCAATCAGCGAGTCGTCACATCAGAAAGGCAGATATCATCTATAAAAATTATCACCGGTCCATTTGTGTGTTCCGCCCCGGCACCGAACCTGGGACGGAATGCGGCGGGACCGCGTCGCGGACACCGACTCATCAAATTTGATACACGCCACCTCGTTATGTGAATGTGGTAAAAAGTTTTCGAATGAACGCTTTTTCGGCGCATGGCGCAAGTTAATGGACGCAAGCGGGAAACATTTGAGCGGACAGTCGCTTTTTCTAAACGAGTGTAGAACATTCCTCGGTTATGATCTGTACTAGATAATATTAAAAAGAGAACGTAGTTGATTTTTGGATAATAATAATAAATTACACTGTAAAAAACCTAAATTTAAGGTAAATAAATAAATAATAATAATAATAATGATGATGTTTGTTTGTAATGAATAAACTCAAAAACGGATATGGTGACAATCGATTTTAAAATTCTTTGAATTATAGGAAGCTATAGTATTCCTGAGTGATACCTATACATGTTGCACTTTTATCCCGGAATTCCGAGCGAGTGAAACCGTGGGGGTCGACTATAGCATTTTATTAAATTACTAGCTTGTTCCCGCGATTTCAACGGGAATTCTCCTTTTTTCTTCATTCCGAACCGCTAACAACAAGAAGCCCATGAGGTAGACCGATGACATCACGCGCGCTTTTGGGAAGGCAAGCACATGGACACAGACTGCAGAAAGCAGCAGCAGCAGAAGACAGCAGCTGGATGGACACAGACTGAAGAAAAAGAGGAAGAAGAAGAAGAAACAACAAATATGAAAATTTCATGATCATCGGTTAAGTTTTTAAGACGTGGAAGCAAGTTTAAGGATGTTCTCTCATTACTTGCACCGTAGACTAGCGCTAATGACACGTTGGGGAAAAACGTTTAAAACTTGAGCCGAGTATCATTTTGGTACGTGGGCGGACTGCGGTGACACCGCTCCGAATAGTTTGTGGTCGCACACATGATATTAAAAGATACTTACAACTATGTCTCAAACTTTAAGAGATATGTCGCAAGCTAAGAGTATATAATGGATCATTTTGCTGTAGAGCATCGCCCAGTGATCATTGTTCAAACATAACCTAATCAGGTACAATGTTCTCAGATGAAAAATACAAAATAGCGAGCGCTTGTAAATCGACAAATTAATTTCTTCACTAACGACGCCATTTGTAAATTGCGTGCGAAGTTTACCTCTACTACCTCCGTGGGTTAGTCCATGCATTTGGTATGCCGGAGTTGGTGGGTTTGATCAAGGGTTGATAGGATGGGCTTTGTGAATATCACAATCCTACTATCCTACTAATATTATAAATGTGAAAGTGTGGATGTTTGGATGTTTGTTACTCAATCACGCAAAAACGGCTGAACGGGTTTGGATGAAATTCGGCATGCACGTTTGTCAGGGGTACAGAGAAGGACATAGGGTACTTTTTATCCCGGAATTCACGCGGGAAATTTGAAATAACCGCGGGTGAAACCATGGAGCACAGCTAGTTTTAGAATAATAAAAAAACATGGGTTTTAAAAACTGCAAACACATAGGTAATAATGGGTGTGTCTTTGATTGAAATAACGAGGGAAAATTTTATAGGCAATATTATTTTTTATTTATTCAATAATTGATTTTTAACCGAAAAAAAAAACAGATATTAAAATCTTTTAAATTTTTTATATACTTAATATAGGTACATATTTTTCGGTATATCGCCGTCGATTGTGAAAGCTGCCGTTCTTTACAAAATACACAGAAATCGTATTAGTTGTTCATCTGATTTACTTATTTATATTTATATTGTATATACAGGTTAATTCCTAAGTAACAACAGTATTGGTTAGTCCAATTGACTCAGAACCACAAGACCCATCTTGTGTGAAGCTGATGAAGATTCCACTTTAGATTACCTAGCCTATAGGTACTTTAGTTAAAAAGGATAGTAATTAATAATAATTAATTATTTCAATTATAACATAGATAATATCTACGTAGAGGTAGACCCCCTTACTCATGGTCCGGTCATGATGACGCACGAAGCCAGCACAGTACCTAATGAGTTCTAAATGTCTCCGGCTGAATAGTGGTGGATTCTTGAACAGCGATCTCTCACGGCGTCGCTATTTCCGACATCGATTAGTGGTTAGTCAATTGACTATTCAATCACTAAATACTTACACTGACGAACTTCAAGTTTCTTAACCTCGACACGGTTAGTCAGATGTTCGGTTGTTACCACCACAATCTTAAATATTGCAAACTAGCTGTGCCTCGCGGTTTCACCCGCGGTAATTTCGGAGTTCCCGCGGGAATTCCGGATAAAAAGTACCCACTGCACCCCTGACAACGTGCATGCCAAATTTCATCCAAACACGTTCAGCCATTTTTGCGTGATTGAGAAACAAACATCCAAACATCCACACTTTCACATTTATAATATTATATTATATAGTAGGACTAGCTGTGCCCCGCGGTTTCACCCGCACGAGTTTCAGAATTCCCGCAGGAACTCCCTTTTGGAGGGTGAAAAATACATAGTAGCCGATTCTCAGACCTACTGAAACAAAATTTCATATACATATAAAATTTCATAAAAATCAGTCAAGCCGTTTCGGAGGAATATGGTAAATAACACTGTGACACGAGAATCTTATATAATATTCGAAGATTATATAAAAAAACTTTATTTTTATATTTTTCATCTAGAGTCAAGTGTTCAAGTACCTATATTTTATTGCTCACTAATTTGTACCGTTCAAAAGGATCTTAAATATCAATAGTCATACAGTGCTCCTAAACTTAGTTTCCCTTTACAGGGGGTGCAACATTCTTAAACTACTAGTAATTGAGTAGGTACAACGCGTCTATAATATTATTTATTTATTTATATTATTTATTTATTTATTTATTTGCAAGAATAAATTACATGAATAAATTACAATGGAATTAAATAAACATTTCATACATTGATAAATAAATTACATTACTCAGGCCATAGAACTACTAGTACAAGAGAGTACCAACTAATGATAAAAAAAGAAAAATTTATGAAAATGGTTGCAATCATCATCATGCTACTTTCAGTGTGAATAGCCAATTTTAAAAGTGAAATCTTTTTCTCTCGTATTTATAAAAAACTAGACAATACAAAGTCTTTTAAAAATCATCATTAAAATAGAGTCTCTTTCGTTATTAATATATTGGGTCAAAGGCAGTGGGTCAAACCAAGTACGTATGAGACTTGGACTTACTGATTAACCTTTTGAACTTAACTATATTTAAAAAAAAAATGAAATTTAAAAAATTTTTAAATGTAGAGTCAATCGTGTTTGGCCGTTTTGACAAACTACATCCATTTTTCTCTTTACCTGTACTAATATTTTCCCAATAAAACGTTCCGTAATTATTTTGATCTTAATTCACTGTTGATATATCCAACCTAAAGCTAAAAAAGTGGGTACGTCACTTACACTAATGTCGTTGATTAATCTAAAATTATATCACATATATCAAACTCCGTTAAATCCTGGAGAACTAGTAATTAAGCAATTAACATTTGAATTGTAATTAATGTTTTAATCGAAATGAGACTCGAGATTTATTTATAAGCCGTTTGTGACTAAGATTAATTGTTATGAAACTTCATTTTGTGGTAGTACATCAGAGAACGGTGTTAGATCGATTTATCATGGCACCGACCAACTAACTAAATACTAACCGGCCAGCCAAGTGTTAGGTTATTGGGTAGATTTAGGCGAGATCTCGAAATATGAAAGTGAGTACATACTTTAGTATGTGCACTTACAAGGGTAGGCACTAAGGCAGCAAGGGGGTACCAAGCTGAAAGCAAAAATAATAACTTTTATCCGCCCGTATATAATATTTTCTGTCAGGAATTCAAATAACCACGCCTAAAAATAAAGCAGCCGATTTTATCCTCATACTTACTTTTGCTTACTTACAAATGTGCACCCATATTATAAGTAAGCAACTACTCCTTTTCCAACAATATCCTCAAAAACACATACACATCAAAGCTTTGTGAGAGGTTTGACCAAACGTATTTTTTAAAGTTCTTTTAAAAAGTTTCATAATATATACGTATATCTCAAAAGTCTGTGCTATTTTTTAAGAAAAAATTTTGAATCTACATCCGTTGTGGGCACTTTGTAACCTTATCGATTTATAAGTATGTACTCCCTTTCTGACTAACCTGTAAAGTGAATAAATAAATACTCAAAAAGTCACAAATCTGACAACCGAACTAACCGCCACACTTCGATACACTTCATATTTACTTCAGCGTGCCATTTCCAAAAATATTTGTTTATGAAATTAGAAAATTGAACTATATAAGTAATCGAGTGTGGCGGGAAAAGAAATAAAGAAGAAAGAAAGATAGAGTTAATGGTTATTTATCACGTGTACTGTTACTTTGTATATCTATATCTATACTAATATTATAAAGAGGAAAGATTTGATTTTTTGCTTGTTTGTTTGTTTGTTACGATTTAAATCCAAAACTATTAGACCGATTTCAAAAATTCTTTCACCATTAGAAAGCTAATTACCCCTGAGTAACATAGGCCATATTGTAATCTGAAATTCCCACGGGAACTCTGAAACTAACGCGGGTGAAACCGCGGGGAACAGCTAGTCTGGTATATCAAGGTATTATTCGCAAAACCAGGCAGTGTTTCTATCGTGTTGGTAAGATAGAGTAACCATAGAGGTAAGATATTATATTCTGTGAGTATACCCACGTGATATCGCGCACAGCCGCGCGGCGGGTGACCAACTGACCGCTGACCATTGATCAGCCTCTATTAATGAACGTCTCCATACGCCGCCATTGTCGGCGGCACAAAGACTTTATTAAGATCAGATTACATCTTATTTGTTGTTGATTGTCAAGCAGGTTGGTAGTTGCGTCGGAGCAATAGACGGACGACGGACATATCTATAAACATAGAAGTTCATTCTAATAAACTAAGGAGTGATAGTTTCAATACGATTCATTCCGTTCTAAAAAAAAGTTCTAGCGATATCATAAGCCCTCAAGTAGGTACTAACGCTAAATATGGTACCAATATTTATTAAGACCTTACAATTAAGCACCCGCAAACACACTTTCTGCAGATCTTGAAGGTTGTCTGGCAGAAAATGCCACAGCGGCATTAAGTCCGCCTTTTGTACCATATTGTGCAAAAAGTTTAAATAAATAAATAATAAATAAATATTTATTATTATAATTTGTAGGCTAGGAAATATCTATATAGAGGACATAATATTTTTAATTTATTTATCAGGCACTCTTCTCTGACATTAGTCTGACTGAAGACATTTTTTTCCATCGCATCGTGAGTCAATCATTCGTAAGTGGACCAATTACAAAACATGAAAAGCCATAGATCATCGGCGTCCGCGATGGGATGGCGACCGATCGAGCATTCCAATTATTTAGCTTATTTAGCCATTTTAATTTACCAAGATAATTATTACCGTCTTAAAATTATAATCAGACGAGCACCTTTAGCCTGTTGAAGTAAAAATTTAATTAGGAAAAAAAATGCAAAGGAATTTCCCCCGGGTGCGAATTTCTGCGTCGCGACAAATGTATAGGTACCTCCCTTAGTTGATACCTATCTATTGATTGCTTGGAAATTGGAATATCTTTATTCACAACGGTCTGTAAACGCTTCTCCTTTTACTAAGAATAAGTTTTTAAAGTGCACCTTGTTGTAAATTATTGCGATCAGTCACTGCAGCTCTCCGTCTTCAAGGCAAGAATTTTAAAGTTTATTTCATTGCTGATGAACTAATCTTATGCCGATTGCGATTGTGATAGTATGACTTGATAGAGTTCTCGTTTTATATATTCAAAGGTCGGGAGTAATATCACCGGAACTGAATTTTAAGAGTTTTATAATGGAATCAAACTGAGAAAACGTCCACACGTTGCAAAATTCAGAAGCGATAAAAAATGAGTGTGCGCACTGCCCTTCCACTATGGCAATCTGGGCCCGCGTGGGGAACTATCGTCAGCGTTAGGTTAGGCCTGTGGCCCCACATTGAGGATTAATTATGGTTATAAGAGGCTGATTATGATTATAAGATTGAGGTGAAGGCTAAGATAGCCTCCATAAGCTTTCTCATTAACAATTTTCGCCGGTTCTGACTTTACCTAGCTGGTCCTTTGCAAATTTCTCCCATCTCTCAGTCCATCTTGGGCCTTGTGATCTAAAGATCCGTTCTGCAGCTTACGCAAATCACAAAACTATATCGCTCCTGTTATAGAAGTCAGCTCCCTTATACCCCTTATATCCCTTAATGCGAGTATACTAGTGAGTAGTGTTGATATATAGCGGCCGTGGGAGGAACCTTATCGAGGCAAGAATGCCACGGTTCTGTATTTTGATTTCGGAGCTTTCAATCAAATCGCATCTGCAAATTCGATGAACGCCAATAAAGAGCTTTTTTACCTTAGATAATCGTCTGAATTCAACATGAGCAATATTATAAACTAGCTGTGCCCCGCGGTGTCACCCGCATGAAAGGTTTTTATACAACAACTTTCTTTCCCGACATCCGATTTCAATGAAACAAAGTCTATATGTAGCTCCAGGTCAAGCTTAAACTACCTGTGAAAACCGCATGACAATCGGTTCAGTAGATGCGGAGATTATCGCGAACAGACAGACAGAAAAGAATTTTTTTTTTTGGGCTTGGTTACTCTTCTTTTATCGCCCCTCTCAATTTTAGGTAAAAATATTCAATGTACAGAATCGCAGATTTTACTCTATTATAGTATATGGATACCTACCTCTAAAATATTACATTACAACAAAAAGGAAAGTTTAAGGCAGAAAAAAACGCTTTTCTTTTTTTTGTTAATATTCGCAAAGTCCAGGTGGCATGGCGAGTCGGTTGTGGCGTGCAAAGTATCCGGTTGCAGGTTCCACTCCCGCTTACCTGCGAACTGAGGTTGTGTGGTACACGTACACCGTGTATCTTACCACATCTTTGAATGTTATACCATGAGAGAACCGCTGTTGTTAGCATAGAGGGAGAAAATAATGACACAATGAATTCACGAACGTCAGTAAGTTGGTCACAACTTATCCAGAAAAAAAAATAAGAAGAAGAAGAATACTCTATGAAGTTTAAGGTAAAGATTACGATAAATAGATTTTTGATAGGAAATTTACCATAGGTAACCTCAAAATCTCTGACGAGTTTCCTAATAGGTACCTATTCAGTATTCCACGACATATTATGATGAGTTAGTACGTGGTATGGGATTGGGGACCAAGTAGATCCGGGTGTTGTGTTGTTAAATATAGTACATACATAGGTACAACTCCGTGAAATCAGTGGCGTTCGTAATGAGGACATCAATGCCCAATAAAAAAGGGGAAATTTACCTACTTGGAATAAGTAGGCACCTACTTTTTTCATTCGCAAAAAGTACAATCTCGATCGCCATTCGCTCGCGTCGCTTATCGACTTAATTAATGCATATTAATAGTACCTATAGTAAAATTACCACAATACAGATATCGGATTACCGAAACTTAGAAAAAAATCTTTTCGCGGTAAAACGCGTTAAAAACATGGTCCGAAAAATTATGGCTCAAATTATAAGCGAAGCGAGAATGTTTTTGAGTTATTTGTAATTTTTTCCGAAAACTGTAACATATTGTTTAATTAAACGATTATGAAAAAAATAGGTAACTATATCGCTCGGGATAAAATTTCAAATTAAAATAAAATTCAGTTAGAGACTAAATCCATTTATTGATAAAGACAATATTTTTACTACAACCGCTTTCAAAAGTTCTTAACCCTCGGGAACTCTGTAATTAGCACAGGGAATAGACAGTTGTTTACAACGTGTTAATGAATTAACCAAAAACACCCCGTTTAAAAAAATAAACAATAATGTGACTAAAATACAAGTTATGTCAAAAAAAATAATAGTTTAAAAGTTATTCAACATTAGTTTGGAGGTGACCTGTCTACGAAATTTCAATACGCCCGCACCTACGTGTCATTTAGACGTGGGCTAGTAAGTGATCGATTCCGAAGTCGATTCTGAGCCAACTACTTTCTAGTTTTCAGTTGATTCATTAACACGTTGTATAAGGCATAGTTCACCCGCTCAAGTTCCTGACTTAGCCCACAGTAACCGGATACCTAGCTCTGACCGACGTCGCCTCGCTTCCAGCCCCTAATTTCACGTCTCATTACCCCATTTCCATGTTCCTTTTTTTGAATCAAACCGCCGCCTCGTGCGCTTGGGCAAATTTTCGACATAAAATTGTAAACTCATTACGATCATTCGTACCGTAAACGAATGGGTATCGATTACGGCAATTATTATATCGAGTGCACTCGGATCTATGTAGGTACTATCTACTGTTCTTCCAAGTAGAATATGATACGTTTTATGGCGCTATTGTATAATCACAGTGTTTACCTAACTACGCGTGGCATCTTTAGGAGCATATAAAATTACCTACATTATATTATCCTGACTTGAATGACTGAAAACTGTTTTTTGATATTATACTAATAATAGACAAAATAAAGTTTATTTCAAGTGAGAGAGTAAAAATGTGTTGCTTATACGAATCTCTAAGGTAGCATAAATAAGGCGTAGCAAGAAACGAACTTGAAAATAATCTCTTTTAAAAAAATTAAGTACGAAGTTAGAAGAGTTTACATATTAGGTATCTATCTATGTTATTGTGTTCAATTTTTTTTTGTTTTTTATTTACTTTCACGAATACAAACAACACATACAAAAGATTTACAAAAATATGATAAAGTGAGTTTTAAATATGTGTCAACAACGTATTCACCAACTGATTGAAAAGTGTAACTACGGTTGCGATGCGACTTACGATAAGTACATAAACGCGTCTATGCGGAAATAAATAAATATAACATAAACCTAAATACACATAAACACAAATACACATAAATTAATTATATACATACATAGATAGATACATAATTGTTCAACGTTGGAGTGAAAATTTAGGAAGAGCTGACCAATTTTGAGAAGCGACGATTACAGGAAAATTACTTGTCAGGGGAAAAAAATCAAATGGTTACCTAATGCGACGTCTAGTATTTGTAGGTACGTGTGCTAAATGTAGTCAACGTCTGTGACAAACTTAGTGCGTTTCTCGAAACGCGCCTATGCCTACATCAAATGAATTAATCTTTGAATACTGCACGAGGTGTTAATGAAACGAGTTCCAAAAATTGCTGCCGCAATGATTCGCTCTACGGCCGGCGCGGATTCTTAGCGTTTCAGCTGAACTAGGGATGTTACGGAGGTTGTTTTATCGGAACCGAAGTGGGAATCGGAGTTTTTAAATTTGATTTGTCGGAGTTATAACTGGAATCGGAGTCAGAGGTGGCGGCAGAAGAGAGATGTGGGTATTAGTGGCCATCCGTATTGTGTAACTACAAGTGAAAGAGTAATCGATGACAGAAAGGAAGGAGGTGTGTTCGTACACGTCGACGCTTCGACGACGCTTCGATTAAAACCTCCCTAACCTGTAATATCAATCGGAAGTTCCGACTTATCGGAGTCGGAGTCGATGCTCTGTAACATCCCTAGTCTCTGCTATCCTCGGATGCGCAGGCGACGGTGCCTCGTTAACATTTCTCGCGACAATTACTGAGCGAGCGGAGCTGACACAACGGTAACCGCTTGCCAGTGACAAAAAACAAAATAGCCACCCATTATCTCTTAACATGTGAACTGCGATTAAGTAATTTTTTTTTATTAAGCAGTTACAGCTAGAAAGCGCTTGATGGTGTGCGAGGACGCGTGTCGAGCAGTAAACGGTGAATCTGTAAAATCTGGGTACCACAGCTCGTACACAAAAACTGGCTGTCCCCGCGCGGTTTCACCCGCGATAATTTCGGAGATCCCGCGGAATTGTTCCATACAAACTCTGCAACGCATTTTTTATCCCCTTAGGGGTTGAATTTTCAAAGATCGTTTGCTATCGGATGCCTACGTCATCCAAGTTTCAGGTCTCTACGATCAGCGGTTTAGGCTGTGCGTTGATCCGTCAGTCAGTCATTCAGGACAAAGCTTTGCATATCTAAAGATGGTTGCAGTTATTTTTTCTTTGTTGTGGAATTTGGTACAATCATTGTTATTAAAGCAGCCAGCATCAAATTTAAAATGATTTTTTTAATTGGCCGCGAGACCTAGTGGTAAAGCAAAAATTTAGTATAACTAGGCAAGTTGTCTATGTAAGTGAAAATTTTTTGAGCACGTGGAGAGAATTTTTTTTTTTCTACGTGGTCCTCGTGATTTTATCTGCGTTAATTTCAGAGTTACCGTTGGCATTTAAGGATAAAAATATTCTATAACCTTTTCTATACCCCCTGACAACGTGTATGTCAAATTTCATGATAAAAGGTAGATAATTAAGCCGTGAAAAGTTAACATATAGACAGACGGACGGACTAATTTTTTAATTTATAATATTAATATGTAATATTTACTGCAGGATTGAAAAGCTGAAGTTAAAAATCTCTAGTCTACAGGTAACCTATACCTTCCTTCAATCGTGAAAAAAAAAGAAAAAGCCCGAATCCAAGTAGCCACTGTCTATAGATTTCACTATGTCCTGTTGCAGGTTGTAACGAAGACGTGAGTAGACCAGTAGGTCCGTATCGCAGGTGGGCGCGGCGACTCGCTGACCGAGTCAGCGGAGCGTGCTCTCTGCGATGCGCCTGGACACCGCGCCTGCAACCGATACGTGATACCACGCCACCACGGCCAATACAGTGGCGGACAAAACTGTAATTTGGTTCATTATCGATAAATATGGAAGAAAAATATTTTTCGTCTAGTCAGTCGGATAGGTTTTTAAACTTAAAAAGAAAAAGGAAGGGTTTCTCAATTCCTCTGTTGTAGATTTAGGTGAATTTATATCCGGTTTTTTAATTATTCTTTTGGCTTGGTCCTGTAGATAAAAATGTAATAAAAATTTGAAGAATACCTATCGCTTTTTGTTGTATAAAAAGCCAAACTACTCAATAACATAAAACATTACCTACGCGGAATTCATAACCGTACCTACGTGAAATCATGCTTTTTTGACTTATCATAAAATTCTTTTCATCTCAACGGTTACTAAATTATGGAAAATATTAATGCTTGCATTTCTGCAAAATTTATCTGTTTTAAAACCAATAATAATTTGCAACTACTTATAATTAGTAGGGTGCGTAGACATGGTACAACACGAGGCACGAAAACTGCGCAAATCCCCGCAAATCCCGTTGGATCCCTTCGGATCGCATGCGGCGGGAGCTTGCGGGATCGAGTTACACGCTAATGGAGCGTGAACGGCTGAACGGGACGGAGCCGTGTGCGCGCTGCCTCGCATCGCAGACAGACAGACCTACTGCCTCGGATATCCTATACCTAAGCGCTGAGCGTACATCCTGGCGACACACTGACTTTGCCCACACGAGATTTTTAAATCTCTAGCTTCGAAAGGTCCAATTTAAATTAAGATCGATATAAATTACCATATTATACAATTTTCTAAAAATATGTGCAAGTTCAAGTTAAAATAGATTTAAACATCATGTCACAATTTTAGGTCAGTGGGTCGTAATTCGTAATTTAATGACTATAAAAAAAGTCTTGGGCTTAATATTTTCTACATTCAATTAGGTCGTTGGGCTTTACCTTTATGTATTTTTTTATTTTTTTTATTTTATTTTGGAGGAAAACCTTATATATTTTGTTACATTAGCCAATGTAACAAAATTAAATATATGAAATGGCAGATAGCCATTCGCGGAATTCACAATTAGATAAAAAGGGTAAAATGTATAAAGATTTGTGGACAAAAGTTTTTTTTTTTTTAGATCTCTATCACATCAATACAATATTATCAATGACTATAATTATGAATATGATTTTTAGTTTTAGTTATTATGATTTGAGAAGCTCAGTCGACAGTATGCGTCTTAAGCCTGCAATGTTAGTGATGAACAGATCGATATTAGCGTCGTCACTTATTGAGTTGAACAGATTACATGTGCGGATAAGGTAGCTATTCTTCTGCCTGTAATTGGTGCGTGCTAAGGGAATATGCAGTCGTAATTTACTCCTAGCATTGACACTGCGCGGTACGAGAAGTCCAACGGTACGAGAAGTCCAACAAATGTATGGTAACTTAATAATTATAGTTATTCGTATAAGCAAGAAAATGAGTTGAATTTCAATAAAAATTTACATGTATACCCACTACCTACATAATATCTCCTACATAGATAGAGATTTTCAATGGACAGACACACAAAGCAACCTGTAGAGTGTAGAACACACGGAGCTTTAATAAAGAAATAGTAAAAAAATGTAGAGCAATTTAAAGGTAACTATTTCCAAACCAGAGCTAAAAATTCTGTATTCTTTTCAATACATTTTATTTATTTATCCGTCTATCTAATATTATAAGCTCGAAAAGTTTGCCGAAAGAAGCAAATGGACTGGACTGGCGAACTACCTCCAGCGCACTTGGTCTCAGAGCGGCGAGCCAGCCGCTGCGGGCTCGGCTGCATCACTCCGCTGCATTCCGGGCGAGTTTTAAATATATGGCCACCAAGTGCTGGAACAATCTACCACCACCTCTTCGTAACATCGGGTCTGTAGGCGTTTTCAAATTAAGATACAAAAGTTATCTCCTATCTTATCAAAATTCTATTCCAGCTGGTGGCCGGATTGTTCCAACATATCTTCGTTAGGTCTTGGGTATATATTTATTTATTTATATTTGTTCATTTTCCCATATAGATCATATAAATACATAATACTTCCGTGTAGTTTATTATTTCTAGTTATATCTAAGTTTAAATATAGGTATAGATAGGTATATAGTATCATATAATTATTAAATATATCAAATATTATAAGTATTATAATTGCATAATGCATATATAATTATATCATATGCACTCTCCGACAATTTCGCAGGCGGAACGCTGGGGCTCCACTGAAAATCAGCGCTGGGACCACTACGGTCGCAGCAAATGCTGAGTGGAGTCCCTTTTAGCAAGGCACTGCACCACATAGTTTTATTTATCTTCAAATTATTAAATAGTTGTTGCATGGTGTATGTGTTTACTCTGCTAAATAAAGTGTATCTTATCTTATCTTATCAAATAATACATCAATTTAGCATTTTCAATGTAAACAACCGATAGCAAATTGGCAAACTGTTGAGCGACGATTATCTTCGGACCATGAATTCAACAGTCCAACAATCCCATTACTGAACACACGAATTGAACAACCAGACGTCAATACAAACAAATTGTACAATCATCCAACTAAATCCCATTTAGAATTAACTCGTGTCGAGTGTACGGATCGCAATTACGTAGTAAATTGAACGGCGCGGTCGCCGGTCGCCACCGTCGACTTCCATCCAGCAGCGACTGAACAAACTAATTAAGCGAACGAGATACAAACGCCCGAATATAAACATTTGTTGTTTACATTGACAGATTGAGATGCGCCCGCGTGCCGAGGGAGTGTTTAGTGTTTACGCCCCACAAATTGTGTTTTAATTTTTTTAAACTGGCATCACTGAGTGCTCTAAGCTCGCCCATTGGCGGGATGCGGCTGCGAGATAGCGCGCGTCATTTATTTTAATTTGTCGTCTGACGCGAGTGACAGCTCGAGAATCGAATGCGCAATCGTCGAAGTGAGGTCCCCTCGTCAGATAATTGAACTCGGAGATTATTCACAGATTTGAGCACCGAACAAGCAGGAACGGTCATTCAGTTTATTTATATAAGAAGAGAATTGATAAATTGATCAATAAAGTTTAGTTATTTCAACAGTAAGTATATTGGTTGCTATGCTACTGTAAACACAATTATTGCTTTACCTATACCTACTGTAGCTGTGTACTAAAGTGTCGCTCATTTAAATCCACATAGCCGCTTTTGACTTTCAAGTTTTACTTTTAGCAAGATACTCTATTGTTTTTTATGCATTTGCGTATAAATACCTAAATGTTTTTTTCCTTTCTTACTAAAGTTATGTTTGCTTTAACACAACACGTAATCCCGGTTTGTGAAAGGTGGATTAACTGACATTCGTTTGATCAGCCATTTTAACTGACGTTAGTGGAAACCAAAAACTTGTTGTCGACATACGAGTAAGCTTGTTTTTAACTAAAATGAATTTATATTTTTTTAACTAATCGAACATTCAAAGCCGTTTAAATAATGCTTGTAGAGTATTAAAGTAGTCGCTAACAAAGGGCAATAGCGAGAATTAATGGAGCTTTCCTGCGAAATCGAACTAGATATGAAAAGATCCCACCAAAAACATTGCCATGGAAAATGTTGCCAAGTCGAGACCAAATGACTGGCACTGTCAAAAAGTTATCAGATCTCATGTACAGCCAAACTTATAACTCTACAAGGCCTAACTTGACAAACTCTACACCTTAGTCATAATATGTGGCTTGGCCAATGTATCCACTGTTCATTACTTTTCTGACATAGTTCTTGTAGTAACGAAACGGCCACGTCACATATTTTGACTAAGGTGTAAAGTTTGTGAAGTTAAGCCGTGTAGAGTTAGGGCGTGTAGACTTAAAAGCTTGGCTCTACATGAGATCTGACAACTTTTTGACAATGCCAGTCATATGGCCTCGTCTTGGCAACATGTTACATCGAAATGTTTTTAGTGGGATTTAATTTCTTTTTGTAAGTCAAAATTGCGGAATTCTCATACAAACTTCCATCCCCTAGTATAAGGGGTTGGGGGATAAAAGTAGGTACAGAGAAGGACACAGGGTAATTTCCATCCCGAAATTCCTGCGAGGTCTCCGA
Organism: Zygaena filipendulae; assembly: GCA_907165275.2. Lineage (NCBI taxonomy): Eukaryota > Metazoa > Arthropoda > Insecta > Lepidoptera > Zygaenidae > Zygaena > Zygaena filipendulae. The sequence continues at coordinate 11,069,898 of OU015662.1, forward strand.
AATTAACACGGGTGAGAGAAACCGCGGAGAAAAGCTAGTAACGAAATATTAACACAAAAACAAGTAACAACTGACAACCCTACCCTGCATTATAAAAATTCTAAACGTCACAATTTGGGAGGTTGAAAAACATTCGTCCCACGTAACTTGATCTCTTTCTCTTGTACAGATCAAAGTCAAGATCGCGTGAACTATTAAAAGTTGCGTTGTATACGGGCTTGACTTGAATGAGTCTCTAGTGGATCGGTCGTCATATTATTATATCAGTCGGTAGTCGGTAGTACAATGCGAAGCGCTCTATAAGTTGTTGTAAAATTGCATTTGCACGTCTATACGTGTTAATCACGCGTCGATGGGTCGCCGGTGTGTTGCGAGCTTAGGTTGTATGTATAGGGCTGTGCATTTTCACAAATCGAAATGAAAATATAGATACTAAATTTTATAAAGAATTCAGTAGGTAAGGTTGTCAAATCGAATTTTTACTATTATAAATGCGAAAGTGAATTTGTTTGTGTTTTTTGTTTGTTTTTTAATTTGTTTGTTATACGCTTTAACGGGTCAACCGATCGTCCAAAAAGGATATAGTATTAAAGTGTACTTTTATCCCAGAATTCCCGATGGAACATCTGAAAATTATGCGAGGGCGACCGCGGGGAACAACTAGTATTTTAATTAGTAAGTACTTAACGACCTAGTCATATCTAATGACGTGTCTGTGTTGGAATTTTTGTAATGTTTCGAAACTATAAGTAGGTACCAGCATTTAAATAGCTGTGGTCCTCAAAGATTGGACCATGGTCAAAGTTATAGTGTCCACTTCAAAATTGATTAGGTACATCCAAGTGTTTTGGATTACCGCACTTTAGATTTTTGATAGGCCACACGAAACGTATATGTCGTTGACTCTACCGTTGATCAGTCGTAAGAAGACTAGGCTGCATCGACAAGTGTTGCGGGTTCGATTCCCGTGTCATACTTTTATGTAATGTAAACATTCATGTGATGACTACCACTACCACCTTCAAGTTGCAAATCTGTCGCCAAGCACCTAACGGTGTGTTCCGGCAGCCCCACTTGAAAGCCAGTTCCCATCGCCATTCCAGGTCGGCAGCGCACCTGCATGCCTTCTGGTGTTGCAGATGTCCATGGGCGGCGGTAATCACTTACTATCAGGTGTACCTACCACTTGCCCGTTTGCCGCCTATGACATAAAAATAAATGAATATGTTTGTAACTTCTTACTCTTCTCTGGATGTTAAGTACCCAGTTTAAGTTCTGCTTAGTTTGGCACCAGACGATGCTTTTTGATGTCCAAACATCATTAATATTATAATTATTTATTTAAACTTTTTGCACATCACGGTACAAAAGGCGGACTTAATTCCATAGTGGCATTATCTACCAGTCAGCCTTCAGATAGATTCCCATTTTCGCGTCGTTACACAGACATTATGCAGTAGGTACTTTTTGCTTTTGCTTATAAAAAAAAAGGAAAGGCTGCATGAAAAAATGCAATAAAATAAAAATATAAAACACATCACTCATCGTCCGTATAAAAAGGCCACCGATTTATTGTCAGTCCGTTTGTGTGTTCGAGTGCATCTCGAAACTCAAAGGATTGAGAGCCTAATGACGATCCACACAAAAGCATCGGAGGCCGAGCGTTGCTGTTTCGTTCTGTGAACTTTTTTACATGTTTTGTTACATTATTCAATCAATAAGATAACATATTTGAATCCTTTCTGATACGAGTGGCTTTTTGTTTCGTTTTTTTTTTATCATACAAAAGAACCCATAGAGAGAACCTATATTAAATCTTTTAAAGTTATTGCGAAGAAATAAGTAGGCAATCTATGGATTTAGGGTATGATCATTTGAGAAAAATGGAAATATATAAAAAATAAGTAGGTTTTAGTAGAGTATACTGTCGACGTAATATTTGAAATAATGATTTGAACCTTAAGCAGTCGTGAAAAATAATAAGAATGCCGTTTTTTAGAGATAAAGCGATTTGACCTTAATAAAGCTTCATTAAATTTTGAAAATTACTTTATTTTTATCATATCTACTACACAGTATAAAACAAAGTCGCTTCCCGCTGTCTGTCTGTCCCTATTAGGTACGCTTAGATCTTTAAAACTACGCAACGGATTTTCATGCAATTTTCACCAATAGATAGAGTGATTCATAAGGAAGATTTATATCTATATTTTATCCTGGAATTCCTGCGGCAACTCCCAAATTACCGCGGGTGAAACCGCAGGGACAGCTAGTCATTGGATAAAATTATTCATCTTTCAAATTACCAAACAAATTCGATACTCTTAGTACAGATATAATTAATGTACTATACACTATTCGGAGCTAATAAAATTAAACTTTATAAAATTTAAATAGAGTAAACATCATATCGCTATTATCAGCTTTTAGCATTAGAATTTGTAAAATAATCTCTTTTGTGAATTTATTTATATTTTGACATAAAATTTTAATGTAAATTTTAAAAGAGAGAATAAAACATCTATCTATCTATCTATTTCTGTATTTTATTTTAAGAAAATATTCTCGTATTGATTTCTTTATGAGTGAAATATTATCTATCTTAGAAGATACCTTACTTTTTTGGCGGGTGGCGTTTTTTATATCGACTCTACATGGACTCTATTAAATACGATTGTATGACACCCACCCTACTCTACGCGCCCATGATGGTTCCCGTCGCACGCCCACAACTAGACCTGACACCAGCTGAAAAGGAAGTCATAATAATTGTTTACATTAAATTAATAGATAGAGTGATCAAGTTAATACAGTTACCGGCCATATTTTGTAATTTATAGGAATTGCGGTCGGTCAGTCGGGTGTTTTTTGTTTATATTCGCTCACAACTCGCCCTTCGCGGAGTGTGCACTTAGCGGTGTAGTCGCCCATCCAAGAGGACCTAATACTGACGCTAGTAGACACAATATGCGTTTAACAAGGACTAAAAACATCATTGTAACTATTGTATTTCCCCGTATAATTTTTCACTTCAATTATGATAAAATTTATTTGTAATTTCTCGTGGATTTTATGGATCATAATATATTTACTTATACAATTGTGTCAATTTTTTATTAGGAAGAATCTGATCGAACGAGTTTGCTTCAAAATCTACTTCTAAGATAAACTCTAGTAGGTATTACATAAATTTAAACTGACAGTACACACTACAGTTTGTTTCGCAGTTTTGTCTCTCCGGCAATAAATAGTACAAGGAAGCTGTGAAGGGCGGATATTTTAATAAGTAGGTATTGAAATTTTATTGACGTCAAAAAGAGCAATACTTGAGGGCTAACCTTAAAATAATATCTATTATTTTACTTTGTCTTTATATCAGGATTAAAAATATCCTATAAACCTATAGCACTGAGGTACCTACTGTAATTTTTAGAATCAGTTCAGTAAGTTCAAAGATCAGTGCAGTTCTTCAGTTCAGTAGTTCCCTACATTCAAACTTTATTTCAAATACCTCATTAAAGTTCCCGGTGGATGGTCGACTACGGGAGCTTTCGCCTCACAATTCCGCAAGTCACTGACATGTGGCGACTCCAAAATTGAAACTCCGAGCTGCGCTCGCGTATTTATTTTTTTAATTTCGTTTTTTTTTCTTTTTTACAAAATCGAAGGAGTCATTAGATTGTAATTCATAACGGTCGGTGTTTTTTGCGTTCGCCACTTGTGGCCGGAGAATATCGATGCCAAGTCGATAGTAAGTAATATGTTTGAGTGGAAGTCTGTGAAACAAATTGGTCAAATGATGCAAAAAAACATAATTAACATCTTCATTACTTATTAGATACCACTTTTTATTAAGATTTCCTTAATACATTCATTATGATTACATAGAACATCGTATAAAACTAATTTCTAGTGATTTTTAATATTTCGAAATCACTGACATCCAAAGAAAATTAAAAATATGTAAGTACTCAGTACTGTCTATATTTTCAGGTCTGTAGGTACGTCCAATGTAGGTATAGCTGGTAGGTACAATACTATACATACATATACAATACTATACATATATATAGCACATACACCGACTCATCGTGCCACTAATCCACTGCGCCTAACCTCTACAAGACATCTCAATAAAACACGAGGCGCCATCGATCTATCGGAGCTGAACAAAAACAGAACGAGTCATCGTCACAACGCAACGGCCACAGATCACAACGGGGCACCGGCGGACGAGTAAAAAAGCCAAGTATATCGGTAACACAATCTCCGGATAATACAAACAATGGTATGTTGATTGAAACGTCAAACGAACGATGCCCGATTGATTCGGAACGTACCTTTGTGTACTTATTAAAGCTATAATTACTGCGTGCTGCGATATATTTATATTACTATTTATTTTGTATTTGAAAGTTTATTATTGAGACGTCGTAAAAAATGATCGGCGGTCAAGTGTAACTTGTACATTACACATTGGGTTCCGTACGCAGATGTACCTAAAGTTACAATAATCTATCGAGCATTTTATCAAATTGAGTCTATTGAGTCTATTCATGACCGCTTATTTATTAATTTACTAGCTGTTTCCAGCGGGTTCACTCGCGTTATATTCGGAGTAACCTCTATAATTCCGAGATAAAAATTATGTATACCTACCCTATGTCCTTTTTTTGACAACGTGAATGCGAAATTTCATAATGGTCGGTTGAGTAATTAAGGCTTTAAAGCGTAACAAACAAACAAACTCGCATTCGCATTTATAATATTAAGAAGGATGTTCACGAACCATGAAGAAAATGATAAAAAAAAATCTGGCAAACTATTTTCTGTAAGCCGGAGCCTACCTTTCAATTCTTTTATGCATTAAAACATTCTGAGGAAAACTCACCCTCATCGATAGATATGATAATCCCTTATCACCGTACACCAGGGCCCTTATTCTCTATGACCAACTACATTCCTTGCCCATAACGCGCGTCCTAAAAACACAAAATTTCCGACCGCTCCAGATGACAAAATATTAGATACCATAACACACGTTGTAAATGTAGGTATTTTTTTAAAGTGAAACTTTGATCGCGAGGGAAAAACCGTTTTAGCGGCGTCTTATCTTAACGCGGCGTGTTCTGGTCATAGTGAATAAGGGCCCAGTTTGACGTAGGGAGCAATCTGTACATTTTCTTGACTTTAACCTAAACTAAAAGCTGGTTCAACATTACTCCCGCGGACCTCTGAAACATCCAGATCACTCGGCAATGAGTCGTGGTTTTGTCGGCGTCTCGCTCGTTCTAGCGCGATGTTAATATCGATTTCCATATACGTTCAGTCATCGCGTCATGCCCATGAAAAAGTTGTTTCGGACACCATTTCTTTTTGTTTATTGTAGTTATATTAAATATATTCTTTTGTTTTTCAATTTTCATCATCTACCTACACGTTCACCTTTTCTGTTCCGTAATCAATATCGAAGAGCAGCAATTTATACACGTTTTGACGTAGGCAATTAAAAACATAAGCCAGACTTATAAAAACTGGATATAATCATCGAACGCTTTACCTATATTGTTTAGCTTTACTAGCTGTTCCCCGCAGGTAAACCCGCGTTAATTTCGGAGTTCCCGCGGGAATTCCGGGACAAAAAGTTCCCTATGTCCTTCTCTGTACTCCTGACAATATGTGTGCAAAATTTCATGATGATCGGTTGACCCGAGCGTGAAAGCGTAACAGACAGACAGACCGACAGACAGACAGAATAACTTTCGCATTTATAATATTAGTAGGGATGTACCTACCTATTTAGTAGCTATTCCCCGTGGTTGGACCTGCGTTAATATCGGAGTTCCCGCGGGATTTCCTGAAGACAAAATACCGTATGTCCTTTTCTGTACCCGTGACGACTTGTATCCAAAATGATCGATCGAGTAGTTGGCATGAAAGCATAACAAACTAACATAAAAAGTGATAGAAGTCTTCTTCTTCTTTAATAATGGCGTCTATAATTATAATTTGCCAATGACAATGTTTCTTAATAATAACAATCTCTTCATCTACTTCTTCAATTATGGCGAATCGCCAATGACAATGTTAGATTGTTCCCCAAGTTAAAACATGGCTCTTTTGAAAGTCAGTTTCCTGCTCAGGGTCCAAAATAGATGCTGAAAAGTGACTGAAATAACGAAAAACGTGACACGCGTGTTTTCGATACGGCTTTCACTCGTCAACAACCATAGAAGATAGAAGTCCTCCACGCGTTTCTCCCTCCATGCACGGCTACAAATGACATAACAGCCAGAATGGAGCTGTCAGTCTCGCCCACGGCTGTCAGTTGCGGACCGCTCGCGGCGCCCGCGCTGTCCGGCCCGTCCAGCTCGCCCCGGACCGGGCCGGACCCCGGACCCCGGACCGACGATGACGTCCACGTCGAATGTAAATACTGATCGAGCGATATGCTATTAGAAATCAACCTCGCCCCGTGAGACTTGTCTTACTTTTACAATGCGACCTCCCGTTACACCGTAGTGTAGCGATAATTTTTTGTAAACGAAAAAGATTGCCCTTCAAAATTAGCACGACAAGTTTTGACTAGTTAAGTCGTATAACCGTATTGTGTTCAAAGGCTTGACCTGAGATAATCAAAATAATATTATGATAATTCATCACAAAATGTTCTCTGTTCTCTGACCTGTTTTTTAATTTGTTGAAATACAAATAAGTCATTAGGTACATATTTTTCTGATGTAAAATTAATGCTGTGTTAAGCTGTTATAGTAGACAGAATGTACAATTTAGTTCAAAGATTACCTTTTGAAGATTATTCCCTTTATGATTTTGGAAAATAAAACATAGGTAAATATTTTCCAAATTTATGAAGGAATTAATTCATAAACCTCTTTAATCCTACGGTATTCTTTATCATTTGAGCGATGTAAGATTAAATTCAATGAATTAAATTGCAATTTTGTGAAGCGCTCGCGTAACGGTGTGAGAGAAGGACCGGGTGCCGCAAATCGCACGGCTATCGATGAGATCGATCTTATCGACTTGTCGAGTTTTTGTTGTTCGCTCGGAGAAATTAATTCAGAAAGAAATGTTGGCACACACCCGACAGCTCCGTAAGTGTACCCACGTGTAGTACGACGAACAACGAGACACTTGTTAATTGATTCTTCTTAATAACATTCGAGATGACGTCGCGCCTATATACCTACCAAGACGGAAGATGTATAAATAATAAGTTGTTCACACATGATTGTTTTCGATGGCTTCATCTAAAACAATTTTTTTTTGTTAAAATTACCCCAATGTGGAAGGCAAAGGAAGTCCATACAGCCAATGGGCATGTTGACTAATATTATTTTTTTAGCCCGTCTTGTATATTAATAAAAAATATTCGACACGTATTTTTTATTTTTTTACGTAATCAAAAAATAACGGCGATACAGTGAGTTGAAATTTTGCGTGACGTCACTATTCGAACAGTTTGTATGGCGGTTTTAGCGGTTAGTGACGTCACGACCCCCTCACCCTAAACTTTAATGCGCTTTATCTCTGTATATTTTAATTTATTTGAAAAAGCAAAAAATACGTGTATTTTTTTTATTTTCTAACTGACGGACTAATTGGTGAGATGCATTTCGATGCTTTACCGGAACTTTTGACAGCAACTTTTCGCAGTTGAACCTTAATAGGACGCTCTGTGGGAAGTTGTATAGTAAAACGAAAATCTCCCGATGAACGCCCCATTTCATCTTATTTCACTGTTTCCACACACTGTTCATCACTAATGGATCACTATTATGCAAAATCCACAACATTCACACAATATTAATCACGATAAACTAATTTGCAAAACGAAGAAACAAAACTGACGTCCGTCACTCCCTAGCTGCTACAGAGTTTGAACAAATAGTATTATATTAACTTCACCCGCGTTAATTACGGTGTTCCCGCGGGAATTCCGAGATGAAAATACCCTATGTCCTTCTCCGTATCCCTAAAAACGTGTATGCAAAATTTCATGATGATCGGTTGAGTAGTTAAGGCGTGAAAGCGTAACAAACAAACAAATAACTTTATAGAACTAAAACGCGAAACTTTGTATGTATGGATGGATGTTTGTTACTGTTTCACGCAAAGATTACTTACTTACTTACTGAATGGATTTAAATGAAACTTTCCAATAATATAGCTTATGCATCAGATTAACACATAGGGTACTTTTTATCCCGGAATTCCCGCGGAAACTCTGAAATTAACGCGGGTGAAACTGCGGGGCACAACTAGTATAATATATTTATGCAAATTTACCTGCAATAAAACTGTTAAGTACTTTGTATTAGTTAGTAGGTATATATTACAAACTAGATTCGCCCTGTGCGCGAGCTGCGAGCAGCTCGCATTTCCGAGTCAGGGCCGAAACAATTTCCCCATACAAACAACTAATGTTCGGCGGCCATCTTGAAAAATGACGCAATCGAAAAACTGATTCGATATTCGGCATCAGCGACCCCAAAAACCCCCGGATACCGAACCTCACCCGGATCGGATCAACTTTTTTTTCGGCCGCCATTTTGAATCCGCCATTTTGGATTTTTACCACGCCAGGCGGTTGCCCCCCATCGACCTCTATGACATTTGTTTGAGCACCCCCCATCAGACTCCTATAGTTTCGAAGATAATCGAGTTTGAATTTTGTTCGGCGGCCATGTTTTTTTCCGCCATTTTGAAAAAAAAGTTACACTATTGAAATTTGCCCAAGGTGTGGATCAAACATTGTAAGTAACAGTTTTACTTTTGATGGATAGTTTCGGCGGGCAGTCGACTCACTACCTGATGAGGAGCAGGAATCGAAGATGTCAAGGTTTTCCCACAATCACAGAAACCTCCTTTCCACATCTTAAATACATTATATCGACCTAGAGATGCTCCTTCTGGGAGAACAATTATGCTTAACTTTTTTTCGCCAGCCATTTCGAATCCGTCCGCCATCTTGGAATTATTTATATCCCGATAGAAGAAGATAATGCACCACCAACTGTACAAATTTTTTTTCAATACCCACGGCCGATAGTTTCCGAGCCAGGGCCGAAACAATTTCCCCATACAAACAACTAATGTTCGGCGGCCATCTTGAAAAATGACGCAATCGAAAAACTGATTCGATATTCGGCATCAGCGACCCCAAAAACCCCCGGATGCCGAACCTCACCCGGATCGGATCAACTTTTTTTCGGCCGCCATTTTGAATCCGCCATTTTGGATTTTTACCACGCCAGGCGGTTGCCCTCCATTGACCTCTATGACATTTATTTGAGCACCCCCTACCTGACTCTTTTAGTTTCGGAGATAATCGAGTTTGAATTTTGTTCGGCGGCCATGATTTTTTCCGCCATTTTGAAAAAAAAGTTTCACTATTGAAATTTGCCCAAGGTGTGGATCAAACTTTGTAAGTAACAGTTTTACTTTTGATGGATAGTTTCGGCGGGCAGTCAACTCACTACCTGATGAGGAGCAGGAATCGAAGATATCAAGGTTTTCCCACAATCGCAGAAACCTCCTTTCCACATCTTACATACATTATATCGACCTAGAGATGCTCCTTCTGGGAGAACAATTATGCTTAACTTTTTTTCGCCAGCCATTTCGAATCCGTCCGCCATCTTGGAATTATTTATATCCCGATAGAAGAAGATAGTGCACCACCACCTGTACAATTTTTTTTTCAATACCCACGGCCGATAGTTTCCGAGCCAGGGCCGAAACAATTTCCCCATACAAACAACTAATGTTCGGCGGCCATCTTGAAAAATGACGCAATCGAAAAACTGATTCGATATTCGGCATCAGCGACCCCAAAAACCCCCGGATGCCGAACCTCACCCGGATCGGATCAACTTTTTTTTCGGCCGCCATTTTGAATCCGCCATTTTGGATTTTTACCACGCCAGGCGGTTGCCCCCCATCGACCTCTATGACATTTGTTTGAGCACCCCCCATCAGACTCCTATAGTTTCGGAGATAATCGAGTTTGAATTTTGTTCGGCGGCCATGTTTTTTTCCGCCATTTTGAAAAAAAAGTTACACTATTGAAATTTGCCCAAGGTGTGGATGAAATTTAGTTAGAAAAGTTTTCACTTTCGATGGATAGTTTCGGCGGGCAGTCGACTCGCTACCTGATGAGAAGCAGGAATCGAAGATGTCGAGGTTTTCCCATAATCATCGAAACGTCCCCTCTACATGTTCCATACATTGTATCAACCTAGAGATGCTCCTTCTGGGAGAACAATTATGTCAATGAGTGAGTGGCAATCCAGCTTTATATATTATAATAATAATAATACGGTAAGGTACGTAACGTAATTTAGAACGTCAGGGTGCTCGTGCTCACGCGCAGCCTCACTCACAGAATACCGGTAGCTATCAAAATCAAACAAAAAGTATTTCCCCATCAGAGGATCCGAATTGTAGGATCGAAGATACCTGTCCTAACGTTAACCTTGATACGTAGAGCGTACCCGCGATACTTGCGTTAGCAGTCGGTTAACTTACCACTGCCACACCAACGTACCTACTACCTAGCCTACCCATTTCCTTAACTGTACATCGTCAGTTTTTTAAGGTAACCATCCACTTACCGCGGTGTATGTCGTCGTCGCGGCAATCGCTCGCACGCAGCGCCCACGCCGCGCCGGCGCCCGCGCGTTCTGCCGCGTCACCGTCGTCGCGCCTCCGACGCATTATGCGCTCGCATTACGCGCAGGAATGCCCGGCGCGTGTGAACGCCGCCTTATCCCGATCCGAGGGACATAGCTCCGCAATGACAGATCAAAGTAGTGGGTATCTAGCAGCCCAGCGACACTCCCTTGTAGCAAAAGTTACTATGGATTTATGCGCGAACTTCTTTACCAACTTTGGAATACTTAGCCAAATTCCTATGACCGCGTCATACATTGCATTGGTAAGTTTGGCACACAATACCTTCATAGATCGGTTCAGCGATTAGTATGAAAGTGCCGACTCTTAAAACGTAGTGATTATTTGCTCAGTGATCGAAATCGTAGAACTAGGTAGATAAATAAAAGGCGTGCTTTTGTTTCATATGGTATCGGATTATCGTATGGCTTTCTCTTACAGCTCAGACAACATGTTTATACAGTCTCCAAATATTGTGACGCCGCGCCGCGTCGTAACAAAATCCAATAGATTAAAAAACTAAAGCAAACACAGCACAGCGCGGTGCATTCCATCAACGAAACGGTGTAACGCAACGCAACTGTCAATTTCACACGCACTTTTTTTGGATTTTAAAACAAAAAAGGTGCACAGGGCGAAGGGGAGAGTGACGTGGTGCAGTGCAGTGGCAAAAAAACTGAGGGGCCCTGATTACGAACTTTATTATGAAATGACATTGGCATTAATCGTGGAGGCCACCTTGCGGCTCGCATTAAACACAAATGGATGCACGACTCCGGCCCTGGCGTCGGGGATCGACAATAAAAATCGCATTTACACACAAGAAAAAAATAAACTTGATTAATGACACACGGTAGGTTTGCCGCGGTGCGGAGTGTGGAGTGCACGGTAGCGGTCGGGACTCACCGGTCGTGGAGGACGGACAGCCATCGCGGTGCTGCAGGGGGCACTTAAATAGACAACTTTTGAGCAATTTTATGCGAATTTTCCAGTAGTTCCGTTTCCGATTGTCGGATCTGTTCGGGGGGCTGCGTGTTTTGGCGGTTGGGAAGTCGACCCTCAATGATATTAGTTTGTTCACGTGTGTTATGTGTACGGACCCTAATACAAAGTTAATGTACACATAGCCTTATATGAATCATGGTCAGTATTGCGCAAGGCCGAGTCGCCGCGGTTCCCACATGAGCCAATAATGCTGACGCCGCTACGTTGCACCTGCATCCTACGGACCGACCACGGAACGATGGGAACAAACACCACTTCGGTACCCACCTCGTCCGGAGACACTACATTTTAATTATAGTCCTTTATATTGTAAATTTTAATACAATTTATTAATATTATAATAAATTTTGATTTTTTTTAATATCCTTCGGCTGTGGCCTCCATAATTGGCGCAGTCGGTAGGATACTCGAGTCAGTGCGTGGCGCGAAATATACCAGGATTTCTAATATCGAAATCGGGCCGAGCCCCGCGTGGCTGACCGGTTCTCAAGCCGTCATCGAGTATCCGGAGAACCTGAGGAACACCGCCGGAGGACTTCCAAACTTCGAAGTTAAAGAATATCAAAATGTATATGTGAGTTGCACAAGATTTTTCTCTCGTGTTGCTTCCTTTATTCCTTAGTAATTGATTCCTTTAATTTATTGAATTCCACATTGAATTTATTTTTAGAAATTTGATTTAATATTAGTCAAGATTTTTCATCCTAGAAGATCAGACTTCCCTAAGGCTAGTCCTAGACAGGCTCAACGGGATTTATTAGTAGATTCGAATAGGAACTTAGATATGGCTACTGAATACGAACATAATCCGGATATTATATTTAAGGCCTTACGCCAAGTTCCCGAGTTCGACGGGAACCCAAACGTACTAACGAGATTTATTCGGATATGTGATCAATTAGTCGCGAAATATGTTAAAAATGAACCGAGATGTGAATTAGACAATAGTTCGTTATTAAATGGAATTCTTAATAAGGTAACGGGCTCAGCTGCTCGAACCATAAACTCTAATGGCATCCCCGAGAGTTGGAATGGTATTAGGAATGTTCTGATAAATAATTTTTCAGACCAAAGGGATGAAACAGCCCTATATAATGATTTAGCATTACAGACCCAAGGCTCTAGTACACCACAGGAATTTTATGAAAGATGCCAGACGCTTTTTAGTACTATCATGACGTACGTGACTTTACATGACATTGTACCTACAACTGTAGATGCAAAACGGACACTTTATAAAAAACTAACTATGCAAGCATTTGTACGAGGCCTTAAGGAACCCTTAGGTTCTCGAATCAGATGTATGCGTCCTGATAGCATCGAAAGAGCACTGGAATTTGTTCAGGAAGAATTAAATGTTATATACTTACAACACAGAAATGATAGCCATCCTAAATTTCACCAACAGCAGCCTATTAATAATAAGATTATGCCTATGCCTTCTTTGCATGCCCCTGTACCTAAACCATTTGTGTTCCCTCCCATAGCACAGCACTCTAATTGGCAGCGTCAAATGCCGCCGCCGCCACCGCCGCCGCCGCAATTTAGATTTAACCCCCAATTTAGAATGCCTAGCCGTACGCAGCAAATGTTTAGGGCTCTACCATCCAATTACAACCCACAAAGTAACGTATTCCGATTACCGCCTCGGAATCAAACTCCGTACAATAACGGTCCGAAGCCGATGAGCGGAGTTAGCCACTACGTCACAAAGACTTTACCCCCATCTGGTCATGATTGGCGTAAAGCAGGTAATCCGCCGCCGAATAATTATTTCAAGTCTAGAGATGTTAATGTTAATGAAAGTGCTAACTACGAAGATTATTATAACTATTATTATCCTGAGTACTTTGAATCTGATTATTATAATGAGTATTATAACGAGTTTTATGAATGTCCCGAATCTGATTTTAGTGGTGATTTGCAAGCCCCTGAGAATTATAATTCTGAGGTTGACGAGCAACCCCAGCCTTCCACTAGTGAGGATTTTCAGAAGGTTCAGAAATCAAAAAAGTTAAAATAGAATTGAATCTTCAAACCCAGCGACAGTTACCATATATTAGTATTTCAAATCCACCATTAAATATCCTAATTGATACCGGCGCAAATCAATCATTCATCAGCCCGGATGCTGTAAAGAAATATTTTTCTGACTATCCTTTGAATTATGATCCATTTGAAGTTACTAACGTGCACGCAACAAGCCAGAATGATTATTCAATAACTGTCCCTAGTTTTTCTGAATTCAATGATCCTGACAACGTAACATTATTAATTTATAATTTTCATAACCACTTTGACGGACTTATAGGTACAGACTTACTACAAAAATGGGAAGCCCAAATTAATTTTAAAGATTTAACATTGAATACCAAATTAGCAGTGAATCCGATAAAAATGTATAACTCCCGGAATGTTAATTTATATGAGGACATAATCCCAGCTAATAGTTCAAAATTAATTAGAATTCCAATCAACGCAGCTGACGGTGAGGTACTTGTAGAGGAACAGGTATTGTGTAATTGTCATATTCGCGAATGCTTAACCATAGTACGGAACAGTCGAGGTATCGTTGAATTAGAGAACCCTACGCAGAATGATATCATATTTTCCTTAGACCGTCCCGCAAGCGCTAACTTGTTTAATATTGAGTGCACGGGCACTGAACAATCGAGCTCGCGTGTAAATGAAGTACTCTCTCGCCTACGTACGGAACATTTAAATGATGAAGAACGCGCTAATTTATTATCTCTCTGTTCTAATTACGCTGATGTATTTTATATCGATGGAGAACCATTAACGTTCACTAATAAAATCAAACACGGTATTAAGACAACTGATGAGGTTCCGATTTACACTAAAAGTTATCGCTATCCTTTTATACATAGACAGGAAGTTAGAGACCAAATTTTAAAAATGTTGGAACAGGGTATAATAAGACCTTCTGATTCGGCTTGGAGCTCCCCTATCTGGGTAGTCCCCAAAAAGGCAGATGCCTCAGGTCGCCAAAAATGGCGTCTCGTAGTCGATTTCCGTAAATTGAATGAAAAGACTATTGATGACAAATACCCTATTCCGAACATAACCGATGTTCTTGATAAACTAGGAAAGTGTCAGTATTTTAGTACCCTAGATTTAGCTAGCGGATTTTATCAGGTTGAGATGGATTCAAACGACATACCCAAGACCGCGTTTAATGTGGAACACGGGCACTTCGAATTTCTACGAATGCCCATGGGACTTAAGAATTCTCCATCAACCTTTCAAAAAGTGATGGATAATGTCTTAAGAGGCCTACAAAACGTTATCTGCCTCGTCTATCTCGATGATATTATCGTCTTTAGCACGTCGTTACAGGAACATATTGTAAATTTAGGAAAAGTATTTCAGAGATTGAAAGAATCAAACTTCAAAATACAGATGGACAAGTCCGAATTTTTAAAAATGGAAACCGCGTATTTAGGACACATTATAAGTAATGAAGGTATTAAACCAAACCCTGACAAGATCTCAGCCATTCAAAAATATCCAGTACCTAAAACTCCAAAGGAAATTAAACAGTTTTTAGGACTCGTTGGATATTACCGTAAATTTATCCCTGACTTTGCCCGCATCACAAAACCCCTGACTTCATGCTTAAAGAAAGGTAAAAAGATAACCCTTGACCCAGAGTACGTAAATTGCTTTGAGAAATGTAAAACACTTCTGACTAATGACCCTATCTTAAGATATCCAGATTTTAATAAAGAATTCATACTGACGACGGACGCATCCAATTTTGCAATAGGCGCTGTACTCTCTCAAGGAACTGTTGGATCCGATAAGCCTGTGTCGTACGCCTCTCGTACACTTAACGAAAGTGAAATTAATTATAGTACGATTGAAAAAGAATTACTTGCCATTGTCTGGGCAACCAAGTACTTCCGCCCATACTTGTTTGGACGTAAATTTAAAATACTTACCGATCACAAGCCTTTGCAGTGGATAATGAATATTAAGGAGCCGAACTCACGACTCACTCGATGGCGTCTTAAGCTAAGTGAGTACGACTATACAGTTATATATAAGAAGGGCAAATATAACACTAACGCCGATGCTCTGTCGCGAGTTGAATTAAATAATGAGGAAACAGACTCTTTAGTAGTTAATCCCACAGAAAGACAACCATCACTGAATGGATCATCCACTGATACAGCCCCATCATTACATGGATCATCCACTGAGACAGCACATACAGACAGTGAAAATCCCATTCTTGAAATACCAATCTCTGACGATCCTCTTAATAAATTCCATAGGCAGTTATGTTTGACTATAGTTGGTGACATAAAAGGACGACCGAAAGTAACGAAACCGTTTGACACTCATACCCGAGTTTCAGTGCAATTATCCGAGTCCAACTTAGAAAAAGATTTGATTGACGCGATTAAAGAATACGTTTCCCCCAGAGTTAAAACAGGTATATTAGTTACGCCAACTCTTAGTATGGTTTCAATAGTACCGATTTTACAGCAATATTTTAAGAACTCGTCTATGAATTTGGTTTTAGTAAAAAGAGAACTTGAAAACGTTAAGGAATATCTTAGACAACAAGACATAATAAGGCATTATCATGACGGAAAAACGAATCACCGAGGAATTAATGAAAGCTACCTAGCCTTGTCACGGAAGTATTACTGGCCTAAAATGAAAGAGCAAATAACTAAATATATTAACGAATGTACTGTATGCGGCCAGGCGAAATATGATCGCCATCCCATTAGACAGCAATTTAATGTTGTCCCCCCGGCTACAAAGCCTTTTGAAATCATTCATATGGATCTCTTTACTGCTCAGAATGAAAAGTACCTTACATTCGTAGATGTATTCTCTAAATATGGGCAAGCCTATCTATTGCGAGATGGCACGGCAGTGAGTATTATTCAAGCACTACTAACATTCTGCACGCACCATGGTCTCCCTTTAACAATTATTACAGATCAAGGCACTGAATTCACGAACCAAATGTTTGCTGAATTTACACGAATTCATAAAATAACCCATCATAAAACATTAGCTCACGCACCTAACGATAATGGCACTGTAGAACGCTTCCACTCAACGTTATTGGAACATCTTAGAATTTTACGCCTGCAGCGACGAGATGAACCAGCAACTAATTTAATGTCATATGCCATTTTAGCCTACAATAGTTCTGTCCACAGCTTTACTAAATGCCGACCTTATGACATAATAACAGGACACTATGACCCTCGAGACCCCCTTGACTTTAACCCGACTGAACAATTATTACAACAGTATATGCAGACACATAAGGAACAGATGAAAAAAGTATATGACATTATAAATGAATTTACTTTACCTGACCGTACTAATATCATTGAGAATAGAAATAGGGACCGTGAACCTGAAGTAGAATTACAGCCTGAACAACAAGTCTTCATTAGAAACCCATCAGCTAGTAGACAGAAGTTAGCACCCCGATATACTCATGATACTGTTCTTGCCGATTTGCCTATACATATTTACACGTCTAGAAAACGAGGTCCCGTAGCTAAGTCACGGTTAAAACGAGTACCAAAAAGTGCTACGTTGTTACAGGTTAACCCTGACACTGATCATCCACCTAGTACAAGCCCAAGAGATAAAACTTGAAAGCTTTAATGACGGACCTGGACTGCTACCATTTAAACTTGGACCCGTACAGCTAGTGACTCATCATCACACCTTCCTACAATACACTGAATTGAACGAAATTAAAGACAAGATTGACATAGTACAAGACCAATTAAGACAACTCAAGACCCAACTACCCGAAAAAACATATCCTTTATTTGACACCCAAATTAACTACCTTAGTGCTAAGTTAGATAAAGCATCATCTCATTTAAAAGGCTTAGAACCTACTCGAATTAAAAGAGGTCTAGTAGATGGTTTGGGATCTGTAATTAAAAGTATAACGGGTAACTTAGACTATACAGATGCAATAAAATACGATGATGCCATTAAAGTCCTAAAAGATAATCAAGATAGGACAGTATCTGAATTTAATAATTTTATCAGTTTAAGTAAAGATTGGATGTCCCATCATACGAATATTTTATCGAATATGTTGGACAATCAGAGTAGAATTAATAAGACAATACATTTAATCATTCGAGATAATAGGTCATACCAAGACAATTTATTGAAGTACGCAAAATTGACCCAATTGTTAGTGATAGTTAGTGAGAATACAGACGATTTAATAAGTGAATTAAGTAGAATAGAAGATATATTAGCTTTTACGCGTGCATCGAGCACTCATCATTCAATGTTAAGTGTAGAAATATTAAATAGTATGTTACTTAAGTTAAGCACCATTTACGATAGGAAACAGTTATTAGATATAGAAATTAGAGAATATTATAACGTAATTAAGCCAGGCACATACTTTAATAAGAATAAATTAGTTATAGTCTTTAGGTTTCCAATCGTCTCCCCGCAATCATATGATCTTTATAAATTATCCATTTTACCTAATAAATTCAATCAAATCCTAGTACCTCCCTATCCTTATATAGCAACCAATGAGAATTATTACGTGTACATTGCGGCTGAATGCCCGAAGTTAAGCAACGCGTACCTGTGTGAGGAAGGCATGGAACATCAAATTCGATCTCAACCGAATTGCATACAAAAATTAATTCTTCAACACTCTAATGAATCCTGCAAGACTACCAAAGTATCAATCTCAAGACAACTTATGGAAAAACTAGATGACAGACACTACATAGTCGTATTTCCGCAACCAACGAAGGTCCAGCTATCCTGTGAACGCGAAGAATACAATACACTCTACGGCAGTTATCTAGCAACCATTCCACAGACCTGTCGTCTACGCACTGAAGAATTCACCATCATCAATATTAATAATCACATAGAAGGAAAGCCGTTGAAGATAATGAAAATTCCATATTATAATAACGAGGAAACTACAAGTAAGCCTACTATTACCCTGAACTCAATCAAGCTGGAAGAACTAAGAAACCTTCAAGATAAAATATCGGCCCAAGCTCCGCTTCAAATAGAACATCTACCTACAAGTGCATTATACCATACTACGATACCAATGTATGGTATACTATTGGGTGCTGCAGTACTTATATTCATTGTACTGATTCGACGCTATGGAAGTTTCAAGAAATTCAAGACACAGACAGATAATATACCATTGGAAGAATTAGAACAATCTGAAGATAGAAAACAGCATCCAGCAACTTTTTCATTGAACATCTTAAAATAGTTGCTGATCTACGGGTGGAGGTGTTATGTGTACGGACCCTAATACAAAGTTAATGTACACATAGCCTTATATGAATCATGGTCAGTATTGCGCAAGGCCGAGTCGCCGCGGTTCCCACATGAGCCAATAATGCTGACGCCGCTACGTTGCACCTGCATCCTACGGACCGACCACGGAACGATGGGAACAAACACCACTTCGGTACCCACCTCGTCCGGAGACACTACATTTTAATTATAGTCCTTTATATTTTATTTTTTAATATCCTTCGGCTGTGGCCTCCATAATTCGTGCCTTGTAATTTTTGTGTGTTGTGTCAAATAAAGTTTTTTCACTATCGATTAGAAAAGAATCTCATTAGTTCTCTTATTAGATAGAGGTTTGCTACTAAAATTACTACGAACAGTCCTCTATAGGAAATATATGTTGAAACTCTTTTGTAATTATTTAATCATAGCTGTTCCCCGCGATTTAACCCCCGTTGATTTCGGAGTACCCGCGAGAATTGCGGTATAAAAATTACCTTATGCCCTTTTCTGTACCTCTGACAACGTGCGTACAAAATGTCATGATACCTAATCGGTTGAGTGCTAATTAAGCATGTTTTAACAGTTAAATTTTTCGACGTATGTCATATTAGTCGATTGTCAGAAATATTAGCTGTCGAAATAGGCTTATGGAATCGCAAAACCGCCATTTACACGATTACAGTAAAAAATTATAGCAACAAAAGTGACATAATTTCCCTTTATTTACCACTAGCTGTTCCCCGCGGTTTCACCAACGTTAATTTCGTAGTTCCCGCGGGAATTCCAGAATGAAACGTGCTCTATGTCCTTCTCTGTACCCCTGATAATGTGTATGCAAAATGATCATGATGATCGGTTGAGCCGTTAAGGCGTGAAAGCGTAACAGTCAGATAGTCAGACAGACAGACAGACAGACAGACGGACGGACAGACAGAATTACTTTCGCATTTATAATATTAGCGATTAGCTTACGAAATCGTTTTGTATTCTCAAATGTAGGTATGTTGTGAAGCGATTGTGAACTGAAATTCTGTCTTTGTTGTCACTTGGTCATCTGATCGGAGAGTTAAGTTAGCCATCGTTACTAACGGTGTGTCACCGATCAGCATAATCACTAAGCGCTCGTAGTGTGTGCGGGTAACACAATCGTATAGTAATATTCACAGTCGTCTGATGCAGAGTACGATAGATATACACATCCACTCACTAGTGCATTTGTGACCTGGACCCTTATTCACTATGACCAACAACATTCCTTGTGCAGGTGCCAAAATATTAAAAACTAGCTGTTCCCTGCGGTTTCACTCGCATACCTACATCACCTTTTTTAGCCTATTATAGGAAATACCCTAATAATGCTTTCCATGAATTTGTAACTTGTAATTTGTAAGATGGTGTATTTCTGTTGGTTGAATAAAGAAAAATTTAAAAAAATGCGTTTCGGAACTCCTGCAGGAACTCCAAACTAGCCTAATTTACTCCTTATGACATCAGCATTGAAAGTCCCGTCAAAATTGGTTCAACCGTTTCGGAGATTCACCCGCGTGGTTTTTCGGAATTCCCGCAGGAACTCCAAACTTCTTTTATATAAACCTTGTCCTGACAATAACGAACACAAAAAAAAAATTATCAACATTGTTTTATGATTCGTTTAGAAGTTATGCGCGTACATACCTACATTTCAGCAATTCATTTTTATTTACTAGACTATAGCTGTACCCTGCGGCTTCACCCGCGATAAGATCGGGGTTCGTCACCGACCAACGTGTATGCAAAATTTCATGATGATCGGTTGAGCCGTTGAGGCGTGAAAACGTAACAAACAACCAAACTTACTTTCGCATTTATAATATTAGTAATAATTAACATTTTGTGTACTATAAACACACGTTCTAAGTGTATTTTTTTGGAGCAAACTTCTTTGAGCACGAGGCAAACACAATTTTATTTCGGTGTCGCGTTATCTTAATGCGACGTGTTATGATCATAGTGAATAAGGGCCCTGAAGCTACAACGATACAATACAAATGTGTGAATATGTAATTTGCGCTGAGCCCACTAAGTATACCGCCTGCACTGCACGTTAATCAGATAGTTGGTAGACAAATCAATAAGCTTTTTTGTATTGACTGTATAGTAGAGCAAGTTTGGCTGCCTTTTATCCAGTTATCAGAGGCTTGAATACAATTATAATAAATACAAAAAAAGAATTCGCAACCGTATAGTTCCCCACCGAAGATTGGTCAACAGTATTTCTGCTACCGATGTTCAGTTGGGCACCATATTCGGTCAGTACACTCTCCCGTAGTTTGCACATCATTGACACCGCGCGGGGTCGGCCACTGTGCCTGCTGGTCACCGATATTGTCTCGCCAACATATCCTTCTGGCAACGAAAGCGACCGAAACCTCTTCAGTCTCATTGATTTCTCTCCGTGTAGTACATTACATACCTACTTACCTAAATGAAGATTCAAAAAACAAGACACTGTATTTTTAACACTGTCACCACAAGTTCCATCATTATTACCTAATGCGAAAATTAGTTTGTTTGTTTGTTTCACGCCATAACTACTAAGCCGAACTTAAAGGTTTCCATACACATTTTCAGGTACCTACTTTCTATCTCGGAGTTCCCGCGGGAACTACGAAATTGACGCAGGTGAAATCGCGGAGACATCTAATATTACATAATATACATTATGACTCCATATCTGCCTTCCATATTTTTGAATTCAAATCGCTAAATCTATGACATAAAAAAAAAAAATCTAACCTACTCGGATATTGTAATGTGTTTAAATTACAAAAAATGGAAGGTGAGACGCCAGCGGTTTGCAGAACAAAAAGTCAATGGCCGTTCCATTACACGGAAGCACTCGTCCCGGCTGTGACCCGTCATTATGTCGTTGAGACGACGGGCGGGAGCTGCGCCCGCGCATGGCGCCCGCCCAACACATCACCCGCTATTAACTCCCACGACTATACAATATACATAGTTATCACAACTAGCCCCCAGAGACAAACTTAAAACACGTGATTAAGCGTTCTTTGGACATTTGGAAGATGTCTATCTCGTCATTTGGGGTAAAATTTATTTGGAACTAGCTGTGCCCCGCGGTTTCACTCGCGTGAGTTTCAGAATTCCTGCAGGAACTCCCAATTTTCTGTAATACAAACCTTCCCTGAACTTCCACAAATATTTCAAGATCAAAATTAGCGAAATCGACCCAGCCATTCCCGAGTTTTAGCCAGACAAACGAACAGCAATTGATTTTCATACATATAATAAGATTTAATACGCCACTAACTTACATACGTGGTTTCGTTCGCATGTCACCCTTTTTTAAGGGTAAAATAGGGAATTTTAGTGTTGTTTTTTTATTATTATTTCATAAACCTTTATGTATTAGTAGTATAATAGCATTATTCTTTTACAAATATCTTTTATACTTTCAGAGATATGACTCTTTAAAAGTTCAAGTTAGACAAGGAAAGCGCTAGTCCTATAGTGAAGAAGAAGAAGAAGAAGAAAATACATTTATTTCAGCACAACACACAAGAAAAAGAAACAAACATCATCAGTGCCTAATCTAAAGAAACATAGATAATATCTCAGTGATATCTAGTGACGTCACTCGGCTTGTAACGCCCTACAAGTCCTACGACCGCCATTCAAAATTCCGTTTTAGAAAGAGACAGACATATTCAAAGTTAAACAGTTTATCCGCCGCACTCAGAGTCGACTTTAATGATTACTTAGTTAAGTATAGATTTTTAAAACAAAATTGCCGCAATCAGAGACGTTCAGTAAATTAATGTTAATTGGCATTTAATGAGATGTAACTTAATTAGTTAAATGCCAATTAACATTAATTTATTAAACTTGTCTGATTGCGGCAGTTTTGTTTTAAAAATCTATACTTAACTAAGTAATCATTAAAATCGACTCTGAATGCGGCGGTAAAACTATTTTATTTTTCAATCAAATCTATTGATTTTTTCGCTTGTTATGCTTATCCATGATATTTTCGAGTGTAATTATTGGATATCAACATTTCAACAACAGTGAAATAGCCTATTGCCAAAACTTGTACTATTGCTATTCAAAACTTGATGCCCATCGATGATGGTGGTTACCGCAGACGGGAAACGTAGGAAACAGATGTATCGCTACTTTAGACCGGGAAATAGGACATAGCCAGGGTACCTACATTTTATCTCGATACAAAGAGTTCTTGAGGGAAATCCGATATAGACACAAGTGAAACCATGGTTTGAGCAGCTAGTCGTAATATAATTTAATAATTGCGTTACCTAACTGCCTACGACGAAAAGTCACTTCCCGCATTAATGTATTCGAGGGGAGAACAAACTTGGAAATACAATTTGATAACCATCAATTCTTATTCAATACAGAAAACAACGTTCGCCCGCGAAAATTGAATCGATACACGAACGGTGGAGGTGCGAAGTTGCGAACGGGATTAGGGTCGTGAGCGGGCCGCGGGTGGGGCGAGCGGGTCCCTAGGGAGTAGGGAGCCCGTTCGCAAACACCGGCGATTGTCTTGATGTAGTCTCCACCGCGGCGTTGTCGGTTTATCATAACTTTATGAATAGCAAAGTCTATTTCATTTTTTATGACTTTAAAAAAGGAAAGTTATGCTGTAACACAGATAATATGGACGCAGATAAGCAATAACATGTTAACCCACAAAATTAAGTTACCTATTCAGAACGATTTATTGAGAGTTAGGGAACGTTTTTTAATTACGTGTTTACCTTATTACATTGTTTAAGTATGTAACCAAATATTGACCATAAAAAATGTTGACAGAAGATGGCTCTATAATTTTAAAACACGATTTACTCAAAATTTCTCCAGTGTGGGTTAACACACTATTGCTTATCTATGTCAATATAATACTATGCTGTAATGAGAATAAGATCTCTGCATTATACTCACGTTTTAATATCTTCAATGTATCTATAGACAGGCTCGTCTTGTTTTATTACGTGTGTACCTACATACTAGCTGACCCACGCGGTTTTCGTCCGCGTTTCCTTTCTTTTAGGTTCAATCACCAAAAATTCTGAAATACTCATGTCTTTATTTATTTCTTGAGAAGAAGATTCCAAATATCGATTTCCATGACTCAGATGTACCTATATTTAGTTAATTCAATAGATATAAGTATCAATTTATTTCCAAAAACTGCTCAGTCCACGGATTCCGGTAATATTTTTTTACAACAATCATAATCACGAGTTACATAACATCACCACATTTTAAAAACGTTGATAACGCATTAGCCTTTTTTTATGTTTTCAAGTTTAGATCAATTTACTCGCACTGCGGTTTACTAATGCAAGGTCGTGAACTAACTATGGTACATAATGGGTATTTGTATACAATAAATATATAAGTAGCTTTGCTCGTTTTTTTTTTTTGGTAAATTTTACAGTTTTTTATCATCACAGTTTAACAACGCCATCTATCGTTATGTAGCTTTAGTGTTACAGTGTGAGTAAAGCAGTACGAAACACTCATTTTTCATTGCCTGAAAACACGGATACAATACATATACAATACATTTTTCAAAAACCCTCACTGTAAAACTTAGAATAATAAAGCAGCTACAGTAAGCAAGAAAGAAAGAAATGAGTAGTTAAAACGTTACAAACATACAATATTGATGAGGATTTCTTGCCATCAATCGTATCGAATCGCAAATTTGAATTTACTCACCAAAACCAGCTTTTTTTAATTTTTCTCGCCGTGGAGTGTTGCCCGTCGCATCGCCCAGTTTCCCCGACGCGCGACGGATGCCGAGTGCCGGCGCAGGAAATACACGAGATTGGGTAAAAATTGCTCTGCCATGATTCTGTTATCGGGTGTCTATCCTATTTACTGGATCTAAAATGTATGTCTACCTTCTACATATTATATTGAAGGGCACGACTTCAGATCACCCCTTATTCATGTAATCCATTTGTTACTAACTGGTAAACAATAAAACAAAATTACTTTTGATTCGGTACAGTATTACGGTATTCAGCTGTGGGACTGTACCAAACAGAGCAACGTGCAAATGATACAACGTTTTCAGAACAAAGTACTCAGAAGTGTTGTAAACGCTTCTTGGTACATA
Source organism: Zygaena filipendulae (assembly GCA_907165275.2). Lineage (NCBI taxonomy): Eukaryota > Metazoa > Arthropoda > Insecta > Lepidoptera > Zygaenidae > Zygaena > Zygaena filipendulae. The sequence continues at coordinate 11,095,063 of OU015662.1, forward strand.
AGAAACGAAGACCTCCATCGGGACCTCAGCGTGGAATCTGTTAACGATACTATCAAAAAATTTGCCGAAGCTCACCAACACAGACTTCATCAACATGTGAAAGTCGAGGCCATCCAGCTCCTCGACAACACAAATATAAAACGAAGGCTAAAAAGGACCAAACCTTTTGAGTTAGTGTAGTGTATAGTGATAGTGTATTTAGTGCTGTGAGTACTGTATCCAAAGAACACAAGAACAAAGTGTCTTCCCCTTAATAGAGACAATAAGAAAAGTGTTATTGGACACATTCTTAGTGAAGTCTAATTTAGAAGTTTAGGTTAAATTTAAAATACTTATTAGTCATTACTAGATTGTCTAGATTGTATTATAATGATTTACCTCTTTGGGTATATCATTCAGGAAAAAAAAAGAAAATTTATTCGACAACTTGAAATCTTATAGATCACGTTACTACCGTATTACATTTTAAAGTTTATCTACTCGAAAAATGTTCAAACGTCGCTCGCAGCGAGATAATTTTGCAGTTCGATTACGTATAGGTAGGTACATGAACATATTGCGACGAAAGTATAGTGTTGCCTTGATTTGTTTATTTTCTTTATTAACCTCAACAAGTTAATGACGTTACATAGGTAGGTAACAATCAACAAATAAATTTAACCCGTATTGTTTAGTTCTATAAACCAGCTATAAATGTATTATGTCACAATAACTGGGTTAAAAAAACATAATACTCAATTATTTTAATTGTTTTACGACGGACGTGTGGTCAGGGTTGCCAGACCTGTTTGCGACCTTTCCCCGCATAATTTTCACATAAAACCTCATTACAGAGCTATAGTTAAAAAATACGTCTATTAAACTGACAACACTGAAAAATTACACATTTAGATTGGTATACAATTAATTGATCGAGCAAATTGCAATGGGCTTGATGTCTTGATAGGTTTTAAACTGTCAGATCTTGGACAGAGTAGGTATGTACCTAAGCAAACTTCGGAGCGTTTTTTTTTTGTAATTTAAATTTTTTAATTTGTTTAGTTAAATCATTATCAGTCTTCTAATATTTCACTCATTAAGAATAGCGTAGGTAAATTTTTACCAGCTGGCCAGCTGATTTCAAACGTAACCCACGTTTACGCTTGACATCGTAGGTACCTACTTCTACGAGGAAATAAGTCCAATACCGAGATTTGAGAAGACGTGAAAGTTTTCCATTTGCTTTGCCATTTGCTGCAATTCACTGAATAAAACTCGTAGTAGGTATTGTAAGAGTTAATGTTGGAGAGACAATATTTTTGATAATAGTACTTCTGCACTATTTCAACGTAATAAAAAGTTTGGAGTGAATACCGCAAAAAGCGAACGATTTCAGCAGTTTTTGATTTTTAATTTTAACTAGGTATCAAGTTTAAATGCTGCTATCAAAAGTAATATTATGTTCAAAGGTATCTTGCTAGATGAAGAAATCACTACCATAGGTACTTCTAATTTTTGCTGTCCTTTCTCGGCATCCTGTATTGTACCATATTCATATATTATCTAATTTATAATCATTATAATATAATCACAGAACAGAAATAATAGATAGAAGAGATATCAACTTAGTTTAGTATGAAAACAGATGAAAACCAGTGTCGCCGGGTGATTTTCGCACACAAAACTATTCATCACGCACTAAAACATTCATTAATGTAAAGAAACGTATCAAACGCTTTATGGTTATGTTTTTTTTATGTCACTGTTTTCAAAATTATCAGTTTTGGGAATATTGTGATAAATATACTAGGGATGTATTAACGGTGGCGCGCCTGCCCCGCCTACGTGTCCTCTCTAGTTAATTTATTTCCTCTGTGAATATAATATTTTTTTTTAATTTCACGATATACTAAGGTATTATATTTTTGGTAAATGTTTTATTCACAAAATAGATAACCATTTTATAACTTAATTAACTAATCCTTCGGTTTCAAGCGCACATTCATTTTCGAGTCCCCGCGGAAAAAAATAGGACTTTTTTTGGTGGGTGGCGGTAATTAATTTGACTACTAAAAACACATGTCATATTTACATGACATTGTGTAAGATTAGAGATATGGGTAAGTATGACGATAGACGGTACGAGGGCTTTAGGTCGCTGAGCACAATATCCTGCGACAAGCTCATATTGAGCGCCCGGGGCACTCGGCCAGGAGGGCGCTGGGGAAAGGACGCGAAATGCTATCTGGATCTGTGAATATGCGTATAGAACAATGAAAGGTAACTATATTATATTTAACTTGTCGATCGGCTTCACTCGTATTATTTACGGAGTCCCCGTGTGAATTCCAGCATAATAAGTAGGTACCCTATGCCACTCAGGAACACTAGCTATAAGTGAAAGTTTTTTTAAATCGTTTATATTATTTTTGAGTTTATCTGTTACAAACAAACAAAACAAACGTAGGTATATCATAATTTATTTCATATCTTTTCTCTTCATTAATATCTATAGATAATAATCTCGTAGGTATATCATGATATATATTTATTTTCTATATATTCGTCCTAGTAAAGATTAAATAGGATGAAATTATGTTAGGTAGAGTGACTCTACATTTTGCTATGCTGCTCTTTGATACTATTTTTAAGCAATTGAACTTAAAAATAATACAAAATGCATCATTCTATTATATTACTAACTATTGGAGACACGGACTTAGGACTACAAAGTACCTACCTATACAGAAAAGAATAGAATAGAATAGAAAAAGTTTATTTGATACCATAAAGATAAAATAAGTACAAGCGTGAGTCTTAAACTAGAAAAGTTGGTACCAAAACGGCTACCACTCAGCATTATGCCGTGGCACTAAGTTCCACGACGCTGATTTTCAGTGGCGACCGTAGAAGGGAGATGGCTTCACACTACCAATAAGACCGTCCACAAATTATAAAATGCCAAAGGAAGAAAATGTAACTGAGCTGTTTAAACTAATAAATAATTATTTAAGTAGTAATTTTAAGACGTAAGATGTTAATGTTATGGGGTTGCCGTTCTCAAATATAGAAAACCAGGATTCCAAGGTGGAAATACCTCCTTGTATTACTACTACGGCGTAAAAACAGGACGCAGTACCTATTATTTAGTAGCAGAGCAGTAGCTAATCACGCTTTAAAAAAAACAGAGATCATTACTTACAAAGGGTACCCAGGACACAAAATAGGACCGATTGCCAACCTTTGTCTATGGTCATGTGTTGCTTTATGAAACAAACGTCTTCCCACTTCTGAGAACGTGATAAATATAACATCTATACCTTATTTATATTTTCACAAACGAATTTGTCGCCTTATAAATTTCGAAGACGTCCCCTGATAACATCTGAGCCCATACGAGTGTACCTATGTACTCATAAGTCATAAGCATCAGGCCGGTAGGGTCCGGGGCGGACCGCAATCCAGATTATTGAGCTTTCTCAGGCCCTATTCCGTTAACAATAAAACCTTTTCAAATTCATATTCAGATTTTTATTCATAATATTATTTATAAGTCAAATTTGAATTAAATAAATAAAATATGATTAAATAATTGCAATAAACATTTAAACTAAACAAGTTCATAGGTCAAAATCAATATTAAATCAATATCTATATAAATTTAAATAAAATATATTAAATTGGACCATTATTATCTACACTCTTGTAGGCAACAAATTCGTTATAACTGTAGAAATATCTAATTTCTTATTGGTAGCTCACAGAAAAATTCATCTGCTCGAATTGCATGATTGAAAAAGAAAAAGCATTACATCCGGTTCCTGTTCCCCGCATCCTATCAAACGCATCAGTTTGGGAATTCCTCCGGGAACGCTATCTAAATCTTATCCCAATGATCACTCTGTACCTTGGTTTGTAACTGTTAGGGTTCTCTGTTGGCACATTAACTCTTTGTGTCACAATGAAAGTATCCTATGTAGGTATATCACTAAGGGATACTGTTATATTATTTAAATCAGTTAAGGAAATAGTTCCAAAGATTATCCTCTATAGGGATGTTGACAACTTTTGAAAATCAAAATTCTAATTAGTCCGTCATTTAGAAAAGTAAAAATCATTAGACACGTATTTTTTTATTTTTCAAATAAATGAATATATACAGAGATAAAGCGCATTAAAGTTTAGGGTGGGGGCTCGTGACGTCACTTACCACTACAAGCCGCCATACAAACTGCACTAGTTAGTGAAGTCTCGCGAAATTTCAACTCAATGTATCGCCGTTATTTTTTTATTAAGTAAAAAAAGAAAAAATACGTGTGCAATATTTTTTATTAATCTACAAGACGGACTAAAAAAAAGTTTAGTCAAATAGCCTATTGTATCTAGTGTAGATCAGCAGTCATTCGGTAGTCAGTCTACATTTTAATTTTTAATTTTGTTTTAATTTTGTGATTAAAACACTGTATTATTTTAGTGACGAATTTGTCGAAACGACTTTAATGATAAGGTGGCAAAGGTGTTTTTTCGTGAATTCAAAACTGGGTGCGGAATAAAGCACTTTAGGGCAAAAATGACGCGTGGCGACGGCGGGCGGCGGGCGGCGGGCGGCCGGCAAATCAGTTTAAGGGGCAAGCTGAATCTGTCAAGTGCTTTCGGGTAACGTGGGGCACCTTCCCTTCAGTTGATAAGGGAGAGTTATTGTTTTAGAATTGTATTTGAATTTAGATCCGCAAGCAATTCCTCCAGTATTACGACAGTGGAACTTGTGGACGTGTTTTAAAGATCCTTTGACGCGGATCTTGTCTCACATCGGTTGTATAATAGTGTGACTTTGTATTTTAAGTAATTAATGAGTTCAAATAATAACAAAGAAAACAAAAATAATAAAAAGTAGTTATTTAGTACCATGGTTAGACCCCATGTTCGACGGGGTTACGTCGTTCAATTATACAGAGTTCCCATGGCCGGATGGTGGCCTGGGTGACTCCATCATCAGATCAGCTCCATGTCATAATAATATTGAATGGTCATTCGAACTAAATCTATATATAGAAAAATAAATCCCTATTTCCATTGGTTACGGCATTACCCATGCTGGCTGCGGGCAGGCTGGCATGCGGCTGGACCCATTTCGCTAATCCTTTTTTATTAAAGTTTTTAGATTTTCGCGTCAAAGTCCCGCGTAATTAACAAAATATAATTCTTTTTTTTTGTTTTCTATTGTAAGGAGAAGAAGAATAAAAGATTGGAGTTCCTGCGGGAATTCCGAAACTCTCGCGCGTGAATCTCAGCTAGTATAGTATATATAAAAAGATTCATTTTGATACGACAATTAGAAGTAGGTTTAAAATTGACTTCTAATCATAAGATTGTATTAAACTAGTACAAGTGAAGCTGGAAAAGGAGGAAAATCGCTATCGACGAAGATGTTCACATGTTTTTTGCATTACTCGCAATTCTTAACTAGACACGATTAAACGATAAAAATACTGTAAGAAAGCTCTTGAAGGCTCTTGTAAAGTTTTTATAAAAACTTCTCTCTTCCTCCGGCACAAAAACCTTTTAGATTTTGGAGTGATCTGTGAAATTTAATTATATCTATGTAATTCCACTGAAACGACAACACTGTTGTGGGGCTTAGCCATTTCCATAAAAGACGCACATATACCACATTAGTTACTTCTTATGAGTAAGTAGTTAAATAATAATAATATAATAATAATTACTTTTATTTCGGATCGAGCATCCATATAGTGTTAGAAGATAACAATTTTTCTTAAAAAACTAAGGTTAGTATTCAATACAATACAATAATATGATGAGAAGTAAAAATATTTAATATAAGTAGTAGCTGAACACTAGGTCTCCCGGCGCATATGCAGATGTACCCAGTGCTTGCGCCATGGACAGTCCAGCCTGTCAGCCACTACCCTCAGAATGCTGTTGGCACTACCACGCAAGCGATGCATCAGAGAGGCGGTTCGTTTCCGGATTATAGCATGAAAACCGTCAGTCTGCGATACCGCGAACATCTCTGATGCACTACAATACCGCGGCAACCCCATCAGCACCCTGAAACCATTATTATATTGAACCCTCAAGGTATGAAGAGTTCTCTTTGCATATCTTAACCATAGACTGCACATGTAAAAATTTTGACAATATGCCTTAAAAAGGGTGAGGGTTAAATAATAAAAATGTAGAGCTGAGGAGCAAGTTCCGTCGATGCTAGACTGTGGTGTTTTCTGAAACTCCAGCGACACTTGGACAAATTACTGTTAATTGAAAAACAGACTCTAACATGTGGTGTAAGTTACAGACTTAAGTGAAAACGCATCATTTGTATATTTGCGTGTACAGACCTAGGTACTTAATGTAAAAAAATTTCACGATTCAAGATTTTATTTGGAAACCTGCATTTTTTTATTTAAAAGATTGTATGTTTTCTACGGATAGGCATATAGTCGTCAACCGTCAACTGGTTAGGTCATGTCTTGTATTCTACATGATAACCTTAATCTTGTTTTGTATTAGTAACAGTATTTATTCTCACACAATTAAATAAATAAACACTAGGATAACATAACTTTTTCATAATTAAACTAACAGGGTGCTAGGTACTGGGGAGTTTGTTTTGCAACCTTTCTCCAGCCTTATCACTAGGAAGCTGTGAAGGGCGGACATCATAATTATTGTAATCTAACTGACGTCAAAAGAGCCACACTTATGGACCAACCCTCAAAAAATTCTTAACTTTGATTTTGATTATTCCACCATTCGAAATTTCACCTGAATCCGTCCAGCCGTTTCTGTTACACATATTACATACATCCATAAAATGAATAAACAAATGTTGCGCTCTCTGGAACTTGTAGCGTCACTTCTTCTGTCTTCTGGATTTTATTCCCAGCCTACGAATAGCTCAACTTCATAAACTGTCTAAACATTTAGCTTCGCTACTGTTTTATAACTTGCACCGTTTATATCGGAGTCAGGGGCGCTCCTTTCAGGGTGTTACAAGAGTGTTTCCTCTAATAACAACTTTATTGAACCGCGCCGTCGTCACCCCTGCAGATACGGCGCCTACAATGCCTGTAATGCCACCTCAAGTGCCCGACAACAGAGTGGTTTAGCTGCGCTAAATAGCTCGCCCTTAACTGTTACAATATTTTCATAGGATCGAACCATATTACACTGATAAATATTTGTCATAAATATGTGAGTAGGTATTGTGTCTATGAATTCATTTGGTGGAAATGTTTGAGCAGAATAATTGTGTCCAGAACCAGAAAGGGATTTAGGATGTTTTTATCTTGGGATTCCAGCATAAAAGCTGCTGTTTTATTCACCAGCGTTAATTTCGGAGTTTGCGCGGGAATTCCGGATTACAATATTAGCCTATGTTACTCAGGGATAATGTAGCTTTCTAATTGTGAAAGAATTTTTCAAATCGGTCTAGTAGTTTTTGAGTGAAATCGAAACAAATAAACAAAAAATCAAATCCTTCCTTTTATAATATTAGTATAGATTAAGTTGATGTACAATACTAATTCTCTACTAACCATTTTGTGTCTGTATTTATTTGAACGAGATTCGAGAATGACACAGAAATAATATAGGTAAGAAGGATTTGTGTGAAATCTATATCCCCTCATGGGTATGAAGGACTTATTACTTGGTCAACTTGAAAGATTATGTTTGATATGGTAAGTAAATAAGTACCTACTTGTTTCTATTCCCAATTTCTTTGATACCTATACCTAGGCAGCCCTCAATATTTTTACTAGTAGGTATCCTGCTGTTTATATTTCCAAATACTTTGGTTATTTCCCTATCAGCCCACATAATCTCGCATAGTACTTACCTATATCGAAAAGTTTCTTAGAGATTTTTAATGTAATGTTAAACTTAGTTGATATTATTATATGATGAAGTACTTATTTAAACAATTGTATAATTCCCCCGTTTTTTTTCTTTATGCGGTCAAAAATATTATTTACTATCACCTAAATAGGTTTTACTTAAATATCATTGGTTGCGGTGGTCAAAATTTTGGTACCTACTCTTTTAACAGTGCATGTGTCCGTCGGTCCATCCCCTTTTTCTACGCAGTTTGTCTATGCAGGAATCAAAGGAACATTTTCTTAAATTACATTATTGCAAATCGGACCTATCTTATCCAAAACCTATGTTTTGTGGTGTGTTGTTTTTCCAATATGTCATATGTCTACCTTAGGGTTCTGTCGCCTACAGTTACCGTAAGTTTATAAGAAATTACTAACCCTAAATATTAAAATGGGACGTAATTAAAGTCATATAAACGACATACTAACCAAGTTTTATTGAAATCACTTACAATTAACGTGAGTTTGAAGATACGTTGACAAGCAGACAAATTGGTAAACAAACAAAAAATCCAAAAATGTTCATGCCGTTGGTATATTTATTTTTCATTACTCATACTCGGAAAGTAGGTCTGAAGTTGCCTGAGAAGCGGGTTGAACGTAACCCTTTTCAGCCCTAGGAAGAATCGTTTTCAACTGACAACTGTCAAATTATTAAAAAAAAAAACTCTATTTTCTATTTTCACATTTCGATTGAACCAAGTTCCAACTTTCTATACAGCCAGCGCGATGTGAAATTGAAATAACGTAAAGTTTATTATTAGGTATTAATTAAAAAAAAATTCACTCATTTTTTCTTTAGCTAATTCCTATTTTTATTTTGACTTTCCTTGCATTCGTAATGAAAAGCACAGTGTTATCCTCGGGAGAAAGACTTATTTAGTCCCTCGATCTATTGGCGCCCTCGCTACGCTCGGGCGCCAAACCCCGTCTCGGGACTACATAGGTTACTTTCACCCCTAGGATAACAAGTCCTCCATCGACGAGTTTTCATTTATTTTTAATGCGCAGACACAGCGTGAAACAGGGTCTTTATTCACTATGACCGTATGGCCATAACACGCCGCGTTACGATAAGAGGCCACAAAAATTGTTTTTTCCTCTCGATCAAAGAAGTTTCACTTTAAAGAAATACATTTACAACGTGTGTTATAGTATACAGAATATCAATTTCTAATATTTTGGCACCTGGAGCGGTCGGAATTGTGTTTTTGGTTGTGTTTATAGATGAGCGGTTCGCGTGATTCTGCCGATTCTTGTGGCGTGCATAACTGTGAGTATGACAGATAATGGCATGACACTATGGTGCGCATAAATCATCATCCACCCGAGGGCATTCAATACAATAATTAGATTAATAATTAGATTTTTTTTTAAAATCTAAATAAATCAAGCAATGGGCAGATAGGTCAATCAGATAGAAAAAAATATGTAATAGACACGTAGTTTTTGGTTTTACTGCAAATTATTGAAAAAATACTTAGGTAGATAAAACAGAATGCTCAAAAAACACTTCTCAAAAAACAAAATGTGAATCCCAAAAAAACAATCTCGAATGCAACACCCGTCACGTCTCAATGTTTTGTCAAACGCTAAACAAAATAAAATAATAACGACAGAATAGAGACCTCTGAAGATTAAAATGATGTTATAAAAAAACTACTTAAGTTAAAGGCTGTCATATTTCTTGACAGCGTCGGCGCCGGGTGTCGGCCACGAGCGAGCTAGGCCTACAAAAAATATATTTTTACTAACGAGCGCTTTGTACAAAACATATTTTATCGTGATGAACATAGAATCGTATTATTGTAGACTAGCTGGTGCCCGCGGTTTCACCCGCGTGATTTTTCGACCCTTGCAATGACAGTTTAGGTAAATAACTTTGATTATGGCATTATGGCTATCGACGCCGCAATGCTTTAGTCAGCCTGTGACCACGGCGTGATGCAACTCAGCCGAAACGTCAGGCAAAAAAGGTAATAAAAAACATCGCGTTCAAGTCCCGCATAATTTCACATAATATAATGTGCTCAAAATTTCTATTTTTAGTTTGTACGTCTAAATGACAGGTCACAGTAGAATCATATACTTTGTAAAACATCACACCTGTACCGTACCTGTGATCACAAACTAGTAATAAATAAATAAAGAAATAAATATATAATTTAAATGGCGAATTCGATATTCATGAATAAATTTATACCTAGATAGTGGCAAAATCGATCGATTATAGACGATTTATCCACGATTTGTTTTCTGTAGCTCATTTAAAAAATAACTTAACGTAGATAGGTATTAAATTCTGTATTTGTGTTCCATTTTATACCTAGTTGCCGCATGTTCCACGATTTCTACTTTCAACTGTAAAAAACTAAAAAACAGGGAACGCATCTACCCGCTAATAGATCGTCTACGTAGATTTGCCGTGTATTTGTCGAAAAGTTCTTAAGTTTTATGGAATATTTTTGCCAGGTCGTCAATACGAATACCGTCCAACGTCAAAACGCCTTTTGACTCTATCATCAGTGTCAACAATGTTTTGTCTTGCTTACGTTTGGTTACATTCATCCTCTATATACATTAACTATGGTCCGCGATACGTCAGCCCGTCTGTCTGTGGCTCATTAGCTAACGATACGTCCGTTAATTTGTTTGAGTTGCAATTAACATGTCGAGTTCGACGCCCCGTTTCACTTTTTGTCGACTTAACTTTAAAAAAAAACCTGCTATCGACTGCGTTCAGTTTTGACAGCCAGCTTACTGATTTATTCATTGAAATGTATGTATAGTTACGCTCAAAAGTCGTTATTAGTCGTGATACTTGTATCTTATTGTTTAAGAATTAAAGTTGTAATTTGATTGAACCATGTTTTTATTGGTGTTTGAAATGTTTTGGTATCGATTTATAATCGTTTTAAATGTCTATGTATAATGCTTGAATTTATAGTTCCCAAACAAAATACTTAGGGCTACAGTGGTATTAAGTACAAAAAGTGATTTTAGGGCAAATTCACGTATCTTTCAAGAGCTAAAAAGTTTTAGCCGCAAATCTTAAGTGAAATTGTGTTTTTTTTTTTTATTATAAGTTTGATAGAGAATATCATAGAGATAATATAGAAATGAAACATAATTTCAGTTAAAATTTCCTCTAATTTCATCTTTGCAATATACATAGTTAATTATGGATCATATAAGTAGTTTGAGCTCTAGTAAAACTTCCACACTGCCTATTACCTACAATAGGAATGTAAAGTCCAAATTTTTTATCTCCAGCAGATAGTTAGGTACGTACAAATTTTTAAGTTGGATAAATAAATAATAGAAGTCTATTATATTTAACATCTCTCGCAATTCAAACTTTAATACCATCCGAACTTGAAGGTTCTACATTTGTCATAGTACTTTATCAGTTTAATGATTTCTCGGGTTTGATATAGGAGCAGGTAAAGAATTATTTGATTTTCGATATCTTTTTAGAAAAATGCTAAATAATGCACCTACTTTGTATTTATTTAGATATGGTTAAAACGCGTCGATGTTGGGAGATGAGAGCCTTGAAAAGTTGGGAACACTGAAGGCAAACGAGCCCGCGGACAATCCCCTACCAGATAAAGTGATCAAGTGAAAGGCCCATCCTTGACTAAGTTCTACTCGGTTGTCTGAGATGCGATCGACAGGCACCGATGGAGGTAGATCGTGAGATGTATCACAGCACCAGCATCTTCCGCCGACGATGATGACCATGATCCTCAATCATGAGGAAGTGACCGTAGAGAGAAAGAAAACGCGTCGCAAAAATAATAAAATAAAATATATAAAGAACACGGGACAATGTTTTGTTCACTTTCCATGCTACTTTATTGACAGAGCGACCACTAAAACCTTTCAAAGAAACAAAGACAGAAACGCTTTATTTTAAAATAAACAGTAAAACGCCAAATTTACAAAGTTTTCTATGTAAAAGAAATGAATCAGATCCACTTGGTAAACATATATCTACATCATTAGCAAAATGAAACATCGTTCTTGAGATAAGAACAATTTTACTAGGAATTAAGATATCATCATGTAAAAAAGATATGCGTCGCTGCAAATATATCAAAACAATATGTGTGAGTCATCAATACGCTAATTGTAAGTTATGTAAAAAAATAATAATCGTGATCAATATTTTTATGTTCTGTTTGATACAAAAGAATCTCAAATATTTGTTCCATTGATTTAATTTATATCTGAAATTTAAGGACTTGTTACATTTTAACTCTATTTATTTTATAGAAAAAGCATTTATAAAATATGATGTCAGTTCCTCATAATTTATGAGATGGAAATAGATACAGTACTACTAATTAAAGTCAATTATGTATAAGTAATACTCATATAAGGCATTGTGAAGCATTCACAAGATAATTCGCGTATCACTTCCCTTTTATAGGCCATAAACATTGATTAAGTCATTAAAAATAGCATTTTTATACCTGCAATTAAACAACTCTACACTTCAAGTTGACATTGTAACTTTTAAAATCGGTATTTGAAACGTTTACTATCGTGAAATGTTTATTTTTGTGTCACATACCTACCTACTCAAATTAGTAACGTTGTTAGGGACCGCTTGTCGACTAATTACACTTTTTAATGGATTATTTAACTAACTTAAAACCAATGTTGCTTAGCAAGCGCTTAAAAATTCACCCTTAAGTCTCTATATAGATATAGATAACTTAAACTATTCTTTTCTTCTTTTAATTCGAGCTAATTCTTTAGAATAGATTCAGATTTTTCGTTAGTTGTTTATACAAAATTAGACAATCCCGAGATACCTATTTTTCTTTAGTTTCTGCTGGCAAATGAATGTAATCTAAACCATGCTTTATATACTAAAAAGCTGTTTATATTGAGTGTTTAATTGTCTATTTGAAAAATTAGTTCCTCGATTTTAGAAAAGAAATTATTATCTTTTTCAATTGTAACTCTTGTGTCACCAGGCTCATTTCAAACGTACCCGTGTAAATATGGGCCAATTAAAATAATACAAATAAAACTTGTTTACGAATATAATTTTATTAACAATTTTAATTTAATGACTGTATTGTAAGTCGATATCATATTTACATTTGCATTTGTTTATAATAATAATAATTATAATACATTTTTACAATTCTTTCTTACGCGTCTCTAGATAGAGAACCTACACTATAAGATCGTCTAGGTATATAAATTAACCTAATGCCTCATTATTATAATACTCAAGAGATAAATATAGGTTTAAAAAATCTACAAAACAGTACATATTTTCAACTGGTTTAGAAAATCCAAAAGTAGTTAGTTAAACACGTTAATAGGTATGTATTTGTGATGTATTGAACAATATAATAGGTCCTTGATGAAATTCCGCAAGTGAGTCCAAGGATATCTTTTTCTAAGAAGCTATTATATAATATTATATAATAAGCTATTATAATATTATATAATATTAAATCACCATTTAGCTCTGATAGCTCTTTTATAATGCTGCGTAGCACACTATGCATTAAATTTGTAAATTAAAAAGGGGAAAAAATGAAATCAATCGGTGATTTCTGTCAAATGATCAATTAAAATTATATCTCGCACGAATTTAAATGTAGAATTACCTCTAAAATTTAAAAGAAATTTATCATTGCCATTCTACTTAAATATGTTACATAGATAGACCATACGATTTATTCTCATTTAGGCCTAAGATAAATAATTAAATGTTATCTGCTTCTGCATTTATGAAATGAGTTTTCGTTCTTGCTAGCTTGCTGCAGAGCACTGCGGTATTTTTTTGCATTCTTTTATAAAAACATCATCTTCGTTACCGACAGTATTTGTTGTTTCAGGTTATGCAGATATGGTATTTATATTTCGTTTATTTTTCAAGGCTGCCATTTTTAGAAATTAAGTAAGTAATTCAACATCATTAGATATCTACATTCTTTACATTATATTATTATAGATAACTCTAAAACCCTAAAATGAGACAATCTCATAAATAAAATCTATATTTTTTTTTTATAATTGGTAAAATAGTCAATGAGATTCAATAAATTTTAAATGCGTAGGCAAATGCTTTCCTACACAAGTCAATAAGTAATTATATTTAAAATATTAAAAAATCTAACTAAACAATTAAATATGTAGGAAAAATAAATAGACCCTCATCTATTAGGCCAAAATAAACCCTGTTTTAGCTCGACCGATAAAGATACGAAGCATCCGTTACAAAAAAATTTCAAAATTTCAAAGGCTGTCACGGTAAAAAATTACGGATACATACCTGATGCTCAGTTATGTCGAGATTACTTCGAGCGCACGCTCAACACTTTCAACGATATAATAATTACGAACTAAAAAACTGGTTTTACAACGGCTCAAAATCACATGCATCACGAATCTCGCGACAACTATATTAATAGATAACTTTTCGTCTATAGGTATTGCATCGTCCGTCACTGAGAATGTCCCTCGGGCCTCCGTCGTTCACACGGGGCGCCCCGGGGCTACTCCTCGTCCACGTTGATCTCCGAGTCGACGGAGTCCTCGTCGTAAGTGGACGAGGAGGCGAAGCCCCGGCCCAGCAGCGCCGAGCGGTTCTTGGCGGCGGCGGCGCGGTCCCGTTGCCGGCGGTTCTTGAACCAGTTGCCTACTTGTGTGGGCGTCAGGCCCGTCGCCGCCGCCAGCTCGCGCTTCTTCGTCGGGTTCGGGTACGGGTCCTGCAGGTACCACTCCCGCAGCAGCGACCGCGTCCGCTCCTTGAAACAGTGAGTCTTCTGCTCCCCGTCCCATATCGTCCGCGGCAGCGGGAACTTCTTGCGCACCCGGTACTTGTCGACGGGGCCGAGCGGCCGGCCGCGCAGCCGCTCCGCCTCCTGGTAGTGCGCCTCCAGCCACAGCGCCTGCAGCTTCGCGTGGCTCGACCGCTGGAAGCGGTGTCGCTCTATTATAGAGTATAGCTCGCGGTGGCGGCCCGCGTGGAAGGCGACCACGGCGCGCGCTCGCAGTACGGCCTCGCAGTTTTCCAGTTCGGAGACGTTCGGATGGGCGACCGGCAGCGACCAGAGGAAGCGGGCGAGCCTCTCCACGTCGCCGCTCTCCTCGAGGGTCTCGCAGACGGTAGCGACCTGCGCGGCGCTGAAGGAGAGCGTCGGCAGCGGCAGCAGAGGCGTGGGTGCGGCGAGATCGCCAGCCAGCAGCGCGGCGGGCGCGGGCTCAGCGCAGCGCGCGGGCTCGGCGGCGCGGTCGGCGGCCGCGGGCCCGCGGTGCGCCTCCAGCAGCCGCGCGTGCAGCGCCGCCGTCGTGCACTCGTCCCAGGAGCCGCGCATCGAGGCGAGTGTGCGCGCCGGAGTCGCGCGCGGTGTGAGCCCGGCCCGCCCGGCGCGCCGCGCGCCGAGGGCGGGGGGCGGGGTGTCGCCGCGCACGATTGGCTATCGGTTACGGCGCGGCGGCGGCGCGGGCCAATCGCGCGCGCCGTCCGCCCGGGGGCCGGATAGCTTTCAACCGCGTCTCGGCGCGCATCCGGCGGGCGCGTTTAACGAGGGCGGCGGGGCGCGGCCCCCCCGCGCCGCCATGATCCGTCACGCACACCGCTCGCCGCGCCCGCCCGCCCCGCCCGCCCCCCGCCCGCCACCCGCCGCTACGCTCCGCTTCGATCGATTACTCGCAAACCTGCAATTAATAGCCTCCATATATTCATCCGGGTAGATTACATGCTTGTATTTGCGTGGCGTGTTGCTCACTACCGAGTACCGAGTACCGACTGATTTGTGGCATTATCGCTTAGATAGAAAACACAATTGTGAATGCCATGGTTATTTAGATTACCACAACTCTTACCTTTATTGGACATAACATTTTCGCCCATAATACCTAATCAGTGGCGATTTAAATTATTAAGACGGATAGCTAACCAAAAAATATTTTTTAAAGTACCTACTACCAACATAAAATAATATCTATTATGACTATAACAAGTAAATAATTACTAAAATGCGCACACGCATGACCATCCAGGATGATGCGATTTAATACTTTTACCTGCCAGTGTTATACTTTTTACTCAGTTTGCCAGTTAAAAAAAAAATATAATTTTAACTTAACATTTGGAAGTAACAACCGTACCGTCGGTAAAAAAAAAACATTAGTCAGTTATAAGTATCAAAGTATCTATAAAAGTAAATAAAAAGCTTCTCCCAAGGATGTAAACGCTTCGGTCGCGCTATAATCCTGTTTCAGTGAGATTTCAGCGTGAAAGCCTTTCGAGAGTATTAAGTTATGGAACGGCAAACCACACCCAGGCGGCTGTAACGGTACACAGGTGGCCCCCGGAGGCCCCCGGCGGCCCCCAGCCACCCCCGAGTCACCCCCAACCCCCTCTCCAGCTTGGGGATCGTGTTATGTTCACGCAGATTACGTGTGGAGATAGCAACGGACTTTTATACCCGGTCGCTTTAGGTAAGTGGATGTCGCGTTAAAGTTGGCTTATACCTATATACCTACTCGTATTTAGGTATAATAAATTATAGAAAAGTAGTAATAAATTATAGAAATTTTCACCGGCATTAATTTCAAAGTTCCCACGAAAATTTCGTATTAAAAGTACCCTTTTCTATACCCTTACGATGTGTGTGCAAAATTTTATGATGTTCGGTTAAGTAGTTATGATGTGAAAGGTAGGTACCTAACATACAGATGTACCTACACCTACCATATATGGACATAGATAAACAATAGTGTGTTAACCCACACTGGAGAAATTTTGAGTAAAACTTCATTTTGTGGGTTAACATGTTATTGCTTATCTGCGTCCATATAATTAGTGTGAAAGTTTGCAAAAGTATGGATAGTAAATTAATAATAACAATAACACCTACTCGTAATTTTATCTATTTTGGACTTCTCTACACCATTGAATTCGCAATACGACAACTAGGTAGTAGATTTTTCATCTTTTTTACCTATATAATGGTAGTAGG
This sequence comes from Zygaena filipendulae, assembly GCA_907165275.2. Lineage (NCBI taxonomy): Eukaryota > Metazoa > Arthropoda > Insecta > Lepidoptera > Zygaenidae > Zygaena > Zygaena filipendulae. The sequence continues at coordinate 11,111,945 of OU015662.1, forward strand.
TAAATAAAATATGCTGTAAATATTTACATAATACCTACCTTCAACAAAGCAACTGCGACTTGCCACACGTAATACAACCTATTGCTGGGATTGCGTTGTTTCTATGGATTTGTGAGCAATTTGCATTTTTCGTGTTTCTAACTCGGCGACGCGACGGTTTAAGACGGCTTACGATTTTGCGTCTCCCCTCCCTCCCGACCGGCGCCACCCCGCTCGCTCCGCTCTGTAAATCTACTTAACAACTCGACTGAATCGACTCCGAAAAGTTTTTATTTGTCTTAGTTATGTACAAAAGCAAAGTGAACGTGAAGTTTATGAAGTACCTACCTATGAAGATTGTTGAGTGTGTCTTCTTGTATAGATTAAATTATCGAATGCTGGGAACTTGTAGCATTTTAGACTAAGCCATGTCTTTAGTGTATACCTACCAATATTGTTTTATTGAGGCAAGATTTTTTATGTAGGTATCCCCAAAACCAAAAATTCTTTAATTTTTTTCTTTTTTCTTCTGCAACTAGTAGGTACCTATTGGTCCAATACTATACGTAACGTGTAACAAGTTAGCCTGGGTCATTATTCACTATGACCAACAACATGACATGCCCATAACGCGCGTCCTAAAAACGCATTCCGAAACGTTCTAAATGCCAAAATATTAGAGAGATTCTGTATGACATAAGAAACGTATATCTACCTAATATACTAGCTGCCCTGCGCGGTTTCGAAGTTCCCGCGGAAATGTTCCATACAAACTTTGCAACCCCTTTTCATCTCCTTAGGGGTTTAATTTTCAAAAATCCTTTCTTACCGGATGTCTACGTCATACAAAGAATACACCCACCAAGTTTCAGGTATCTACGATCAGCAGTTTAGGCTGTGCGTTGATCCATCAGTCATTCAGGACAAAGCATTTTATATGTATAGATAACACACGTTCTAAGTTAGATACACCACCTCTCTTAATAGCTGACACGCTCTCCATCGTGCCCGGTTTGCTCCCAACTTCGCACTCGGAGGTGAGCTAGGATCAGTCGACACTTTGTAATGTTGTAATGCTGATATTAACCAGAGGTCTCATTGTTTTCGAGTAAATTGGTCGCGGTTTTAGGCGTCCTTAAACTCAGCTTGCGTGTTTTATATCAGGTTGTGGTCGGAGGCTTTGGTGGACATTGTACAGGACTCTGGTAATCACCGAACACTTGTCTATACTTCTATGTTAATCCTACTATCTTATCTTATCTTCTTATCTTAATATATATACCTAAATCACGTGTCACGTTGTTTGTCCGCGATGGACTCCGAAACTATACTGAACGGATTTTGATAAAATTTTGTAACCATTTATAATATGGTCCAACTTAAAAGAAAGGATAGTTTTGATCCCGGAATTCCCGCGGGAACTCCGGATTTCTGGAACAGCTAATCACCGTAAACTACTGGCAGAGGTACAAAGAAGGACATATAGTACTTTTTTCCCAGAATTCCCGCGGGAACTCCGAAATTACCGCGGATCAAATCGCGAGGGACATTAGTAATATTATAAATGTGAAAGTGTGAATGTTTGGATGTTTGTTACTCAATCACGCAAAAACGGCTGAACGGATTTGGATGAAATTTGGCATGCACGTTGTCAGGGGTAGGACATAGGGTACTTTTTATTCCGGAAACCGCGGAGCACAGCTAGTAATATGATAAAGAAAAAAGATTCAATATTTTGTATGTGTGTAATGGACATAGACACCTACTCAAAAAATACTGAACAGATTTTGAAAATGAGTTGCATAGGGAGGGACATACTTTCTATCCCGGATTTCTCATGGGAACTCCAAAGGATCGGCTAGCAGGCAAATGCATTGTAAACTTTCTTGATATTTATAAACCGCGGTGAGTTTGTGTATTGAAGGAGGTCTTTCAGTAACTAATTTTCGTCTCAAATATCTAAAAACAACATGAACATTTTTGAAGTGCCGTGAATATTATCATAGGTAGTATGCGGTAAACGTTGATAATATTTTTTACATACTAAGTCCAAACTTGCCCTTATCTCCTCCCAATAAACATGGCCGAGTAACTAACTATATTTTATTGACCTTCCTGTCCCTACATACCGCGATACATCCACATCCACAGGTAGCTATGTGATATGTCATCTATAAGTGCCATTGCCAAGCTATTCACGTACCCCGAATCTCGTCTTGGTGTAACGGCGGTATCGCGCGCTCGGCTGCGAAGCCTTCCGTTCGGTTATACCCACCGTCACCGACGGAACGGGGCCTCCCTTACCCCCGATCGATACTAGGGGGTTAAGGAGGGCAAATCCCCTTTCTATCTTTGTTTGGATGATATATAATCTTCGGTGGGTGTGGTCTACGTCTAGAGTCTAGAGCGGCTCATCTCGTGATTGCTTCGGTACGTTTCTATGATTCATCATTGTGCGAGCTGGCTGTAGTATATACTATAAGTATATAGTTTGGTTGGTGCTCTTTTGTGTTGGTGCTCGGATAATTTGATGGGAAGCCCATTACGCGGATTGTCATCATTCATTTTGACATCAACAAATGTACCGAGGTAACTATGTAGGTGCGAACACAAAACATTATTATCTAGATAAATAACGCGGAATTAGTGGGACTAGTCGAGATATTAAAAAAAAACCTTCTGTTCATATATAAGTATTACATAATACTAGCTGTGCCCCGCGGTTTCACCCGCGGTAATTTTGGAGTTCCCGCGGGAATTCCGGGATAAAAAGTACCCTATGTCCTTCTCTGCACCCCTGACAACGTGCATGCGAAATTTCATCTTAATCCGTTCAGCCGTTTTTGCGTGATTGAGTAACAAACATCCAAACATCTAAACATCCAAACATCCACACTTTCACATTTTTAATATTAGTAGGATGTGAACGCAATAATTCTAAGTACTTATATGACGTAAATAAATAAGTAAATATTAAATAGATATCTGTTATCTGTATCTACTAGAATATTATAAAGAGGCAGGTAGGTATGTGAAGTTTCGTTGTAGAAAATAATCTCTGGGAAAAAATTCGAAACATATTTCCTTGATAAGATAAGCTTCAGTATCTCTGAGTGGACACTTTTCATACTGATACAGAGAGCTCCCGAGGAAATTCTGAAATGGCCGACAGGAATGAGAAGAATTACAGTACCTAGATACATATTATAAAATAACAAACTAAAAAGTCTAACTTAACAATTAAATAAATAAATGACTCAAAAAAGTAAAATATATTTTCAAATATAGAATTATAAGTCACGCAGGCAGTATGTGTAGGTAGTATGTGTTCCATCATGAGTCACATATTATCTATTTTTGTAGGTTCCGACTTGGGTTACATCCTCGAGCAGTTCCCTCTGGATGCATTGTCTGGTTCAGTAGCGGCTTTACCCCACTGATGGGTCCAAATTGACAGGTATTAGATACCTATCTGGAGTCTATAAAAATGCACTAAAGTTCCCCTCACATACCTACCATAGACAACACAAAGAGCTATTCTCAAAACGTAATTTCGCAACGCACTAATATCGAAATCCCACGCGAAGAATGATCCCAAGCATCTAAGTGAGATGGTGAGAGATGACGAAACAATAAAACTCTGTAAACGTCAGCTACCACATCGAATACAATATGCTATTTTGCATTTGTAAATTTGAAAGTAAAATCTTTGGAGCTACTGTGTCGCAACATAGTATCGCGTACAATATTGTTGTTGAAGTTCAATTTGCCAAGCGAATATGGGCTGTAAGGTGTGGTATTAACACTTGCGCACCCCCGGGTCCGCGTCACAGATCCGCAGTGCGAATATTGTGCGTCCAACAATGCCCCATACGTCACGACGAGCGAGTTACTGTCGCGGGGTATCGCTAGCGGTCGGACACATCGCTTAGCGACGCTGATTTGTGAAGGGCCATAAACGGTAACAGGATGCGATTCCATAGGAACGTTCATGAAAGTAGGTCTTATGGGATTTGAAAATATGTATTATTAACTCTAAATTATGATAACATATTTGCAATTTTTTATATCTGTAAGTATTTATTGAAAAGGCTTTATCAGATAACGGAAGTGACGCGCACACGGCACAGCTAAAGAAAGTTCAGTGAATTTAGCTCGTTCAATTTTAAATTCACGTCGAAGTACAAATTCTGCCGTGTGTTGCGTACTTTTGAATATATTCGAAATACAACTAAAACGCAATAGTTTCTCGATTCGCTCGAATGACTAACAAAGTAACAATACAACCAAAAATGAGACTAAAATAGCGAAATGATGATAGAGTAGCCCTGATAACCCTTCGAGTACGGTTAGTTAGACGCGGCCTGCGGTGGCCCCAGCCGCGGCCGGCCGCGGAGCGGGTTAAGTGTAATCGCTCATAAAATTACCTAGCATGCAGTTAAATGCATTTCAATAGGCCATTTCGCGACATCAAAGCTGTATTAACAACGTTGTTGTCTTTGCCCGACGAGCTGTGTTCAAATGGAAATAGATAAAGTCAAATGAAATACGTCTTTGTTTACGATTGAATGTTGCTGTGAATGGGAACTTAACAGAGATGTTTCATTGCCTGCTTGTCGCCACTAGTAGGTAGATAATAGATCATATTAGAGTCTAATACTTTGTTTATTAAAGTATAGAAATCTATATTTTTTATAAGATCCATCTTAAACCGTGCCTAGGATATTTATATACGATATGATTATTATTGCCACATGTTTCATGACTTCATTTAGGTAAGTTTTTCACAGGCAAAAATTATAAGGTATTCAGAAATTACCAACCTTCAAACATTGATGTGTCAACATTAAGTTTTAACCGTAGTGATGCTACTATTGTGGTCTGTACCCACCTAGCCTTTGAACTTATAGAGCGTACCTACGCTTGAGAGCAAAACTCAAATGTAAGATACGAAAGATGTCAAGATGGCAACTGCAGTGTTTTAGATGAGTTCGGTTGTACATGAAATTAGAAAAGTAAAAGGTTTAATGGATTACTTTAATGGATTTTACACACACATACAATGGTCTTTTCACACAAGCTGTTTTTAAAGTTGACGAAACAAGATTTTATTTTCCTTTTACCTGACCTTTTTATGATTTAATTTTACATGCTATTCCGATTACCTATTATATCTTGGTTGCGCTCGCGACTTCTTTCGCTTGGTACCTATTAGAATTTCCAGACTGATACTTTTTAAGTCGGTTTAAAAGTATCTTGAAACCTTGTAAATTTTAGCATTACGTACCCATGTACCTTTTGCACTGACTGTCTAAATTCAAAATTCGCAAAAAGGAAATTTTGTTTAGATATTTTCTATACTGACATATTGATTTCTCAAATTATCAAGTAGTAGCAAACGATAACTGAAGCTAAGTATTCACTGTTCAGTCACAAACGCTATGCAAATGGCTTTGTCCGCAGAACACCCACCGAGGGGCATCGGGCTGTATGGAGGGATTCAGAGAGGCCTTCCGTAGTTACGCGGAGTTTTGTTATCGCTTGTACTCCTCAGTGCAAGTTGGGAGATGGAGCGAGATGTTAGTGACGCTTATCGTTACGCAACCGATAAACAAAACAACTGTACAGCACCGTTGGTGAAGTGGTAAGGGAAACTCAATACTATGCCAGTGTTCGCGAGATCGATTCCCGCATCAAGGTGAATATTATTACCCAATTTAACTTTGATGTAGGTATAGAAATTTAATCTAATCTACACTGATTTATTCGGAAGTGTTTCCAAATCGAAGAAATACCAGTATGCAAACGTCATCTTTTGTTTTTTTCAGCTTCATCCGTACATCTTATCTTAGACAATGGGGTGGGCAAGTAAAGCCTCGGTACTTCGACCCCGGGGGTCTTTTGTACCATCCCCATCCTGTGCTCCTGCCTCTACTCCCTGAAAACCCCGGCGGCGAAGGCTAGTGTGCAGTGGAGGGGTAAGACTAAGAGCCTAAAGTCCTCTGGTTCTGGCTAGGCCGTCCCCAGAAGGTCCATACGTTTACGAGCCAAGGCTTCATCCGTTCATACTTTTTATTCTTATATGGCACTAGTTGTGCCCCGCAGTTTCACCCGCGTTAATTTCAGAATTCCCGCAGGAATTCCGGGATAAAAAATACCCTATGTATTAATCTGATATATAAGCTATGTTATTGTATGGTTTAATTTAAATCCATCCAGTAGTTTTTGCGTGAAAGAGTAACAAACATCCATCCATACTTACAAACTTTCGCGTTCATAATATTAGTAGAATTTTGCACGTTACGAAGTTAAGTACCCAGACGAGTACAAAACAACCACTTTCTGACCGTTTGTCACTCCTAAGGTTAACCAAGCGGCTTGTTCCGTTTGCCACCCCACGGTTAGGTGAGCGGGTCTCACCCGCTCATAAGTTACACCACACCACAGACCTGAACAGTTTCCATCGTTCTTTGTTCGCGTTGCAGTTTAGCAAAAGCAATTTCGCGTTTTATGCGCGCAGGCAACAGATAGTCATATACTCGTATACGAACCGACCGACGCGTGTGAATGGGAACTATAGAAATATAGGTACCTAATAACTATGCTTTGATGAAACTCTATATCCATATAACTATAATAGGCTAGTTTCCTGGGTAAAAAAATCAAAATTCTATTTAGTCCGTCAGTTAGATAATAAAAAAGTAAAAGACACGTATGTTTTGCTTTTTTTAAATAATGGAAATATGCATAGATAAAGCGCATTAAAGTTTAGGGTGGGGGACTCGTGATGTCACAGCTCGCTATAACGTGCGAACAAACTGTAGCGAGGCGTGACGTCATGTGAAATTTCGACTTGATATATCTCCGTTATTTTTTGGTTACATAAAAAATAAAAAAAATACGTGTCCAATATTTTTTAATAATCTACAAAACGGACTAAAAAAGAAAATTTAGGAAACTAGCCTTTTATGATACCTACTGAGTGTCTGAGCATCAATAAATAACATAGATCAATAGATATGTAGAATAGCAAGAAGAACATATATGTATGTAGCAGATAACAGCAGATAGTTATCTGAATTTTAATGATGGCTGACTAACTGATGATGATAACATAACACAATATAACTGAAGGCAGGCAAAGGTATGACCGAGACTATTAGCTGAGCGACACATCTAGAATGAACTAGAAACTATTACAATGAATTGCACCAACATAGAAGTTGTACAGCATACCAGATATCCGTAGGGAACACGGAGCAGTGCCTGGGACTTGCGACCCAGGTGTAGGTTTAATGGGTACCCTTTACAATACATGAACGCTCAACTCCACTGCCCGTGCTCCAGACTTCTCGCCGATTGATATTAAATAACATTTACTCATGTGGTGGCAGCCGAGTCTTTTGGGTTGGCACGTGAGAGGTTATATAAAAACTAGCCGTTCCCGTGTATGCCTTCATGATGATCGAATAGTTAAGGCGTGAAAGCGTAACGAACAAATGAACCAACTCACATTCGCATTTATAATAATATACTATGATATATTATAAATAAAATAAATATATTATGATATATGATATATTATAAATAATAATATATTAGGATTTCAATAAAGTAGAGTTTTCACTCTATTCATCATCTGTAAAAGTACATATTGCTAAAAGTTACTTATAATATAATTGTGGGATTATGATAGATGTGGGATAGATACCTACATTTATTAAGTTTAAATTTACAACATTTCATTGCGGGATTTCTATAAAATGCTCATATTATTAGCTAATACATCGTAAGACACATATCGCTTTTAAAATAACAGTGCAGAGAGAACTACTTAATTTTCCTTTTCAATTTCTTCAACAATATGTTTATAGGCGGTCAATCATGACAATGGCGCATGCAATAAAAGATGGCTGAAGCATGGGAAGCCGCAAAGCTGAGGGGCACTCGGGCTCGCGTCACATAAACTAATCACCGGGTGATATATGGCGACACTTTCCTAATGGGTGCGGTGCGGCGAGCCGGCCGCGCTGACCTGCGCGGCCGCATCGCTCGCGAGACGAAGCCCACGATCACCCTTTGTCTCGCAGACTGTGCGCATGCGGTCGACTCGGCCGGCGGATGGAGGGTTAAGGAACGATGTATTCCTAAAATTACTGCAAAAATATACAGATGTGTTATGTCATGTACGGGTTTTTTTCAAATGTTTTGTCCATATTTTTTTATATTATGGTTTCTCGCTACTGTTTAACTGGATTAAGCTGTTTCATCCTCACGAACTTCGTGCTTCCTCAGTAACTTTTCGATGTACAGATATTTGAAAATTACATTGTGTGTGCTTTGTTTACGATTATGACCTGTTTGGTCAATATTACCACATCTCATCTCATCTCATCCTCAGCCAACGAGCGCTACCGTGTCGATCAGCTAAGTGCATTAACATGTTTCAAATAAACAGCGTACGTACATGCCATATGACGCGAGTAACAATAATCCTCCGAGAGTGTTCCCATTGTTATGGACTGCACGTTAATTTCTATAACAATGTCATAGTCAGGTGCGTCCAAAAACGCTGGACTTCAGCATCAGCTATGGTGGTTATGCATGATGAATAAGAACTTCTTTCACGGAAAAAAAAAAATAAAAAAAATTTCAAAACCTATAGGTCCTCTGTTTGGAGAGGTACCTATTGTATTGGAACGCAGTTCAACTATACTGTGTTCACTGTAACGTACCTAATAAAACCATAGTGTGTGATCTGTGGCAACACCATTAATTGTGACTTGCATATTAGACGGACACACACCTCGCACTACGTGTTACCTAAATTTGTACTAATTATTAATAACTATCAAAGTAAGAAATAAACACCTCCAGACCTCAAGCCGTCTTTCAATCATTGAACAATACATGGCGCAGTCGGTGAAGAACACGAATTAAGAAGATTACGAAAGATTAAACTTCGTAACCTAAAAAGTTCCACCCGTCTACCACGAGGTAACTTGTTTAAAATTAAGTTAAACATAATTAATATTAAAATAAATAATGAATACTAATACGGATAATGTCGAAATTATCGACCACGTGGGAGCCATCCAGTACAACATGCCACGAGGTCTAAATCTGGATGACCTGGATGATTGTTGGCCACAATGGCAACGATTTAAAGATTCATTTCGGAATTTCATAGTAGCAGCAGGCTTTGAAAGATTGTCTGAAACCAGAAAAGCTGCGATTTTGATTAATTGTATAGGGCACAAAGCTCAGGAACTTTATTTTAACGTGTTAAAATCCGAAGAGAAGACAAAATTAGAGGAAATAATAGAAATATTCGACGAGTACTTTAAGCCGAAGCAAAACGAAGTCATTAATAGCTTCAATTTTAATAAAACGTATCAAGAAGAAGGAGAAACATTTGACTCATTTTACACAAAATTAAGAAAACTAGTAGAAAATTGTAACTTCGGTGAGCACAAAGAAAGAATGCTTCGTGATCGAATTTTAATTGGAGTGAGGGACCGGCGCATTCAGCAGAAGCTACTGGAGGTCAAGGATTTAACTCTGGCGCACACCGTTGACGTCTGCAGGTCTGCGGAGCTCTCCAAAGAACATGTCAAGACCTTAAACAACCCGACCAAGGAAGTGATGGCAGTCCAGTCGCAGAGCCAGTCGCGTTCACCATCCACAACTAGTAATAAAGATAAGTACAAAAAATTTTAAAAACCTAATGTAAAGAATAACATTAATAATTTTCAGAGTAACAAATTTTATAATAGTAAGTTGTATATGTGTCTAAAGTGTAAGACCGAGCACGGGCCAAGAAATTGTCCGGCTTATGGTAAAATTTGTAGTAGGTGTCACAAACCTAACCATTTTAGTGTGGGATGTACATTTAAAAACAATGTGCATAACATTACTGATGTTCAGAATAGCAACAATAATAACAATTTATGACTAGTCTGCTCAATAGATCTCAATAAAAATGAGTGGACTGAGCTCTTAAGAGTCAACAACAAAAAAGTGTTGTTCAAGTGTGACACTGGTGCGCAGGTCAATGTAATTTCTTTATATGATCTTAAGAAAATTGCCGATGATGAACAAAATATTAAATTATCTGAGGCAAAAACAGTAATTGAGGTCTTCGGAGGTGGGCAATTAATGCCAATTGGAAAGGTCATATTAAGAGTATTTTCAAGGAATGATGATGACAACATTCTGTCAGAATTTCTAGTAATAAAAGAAAATGTTAGACCGATCCTAGGATTAAAATCATTAATAAAATTAAAACTATTAAATAATAATAATATTAATATGGTCAAAACTGAAAATGAATGTAATAATAAAAGCAGGATTATTAATATGAATGCACAACTTTTTCAGGGTGTGGGTGAATTTAAAAACCCATTGGTGTTACGCGTTCAGCCAGGAGTGGACCCTATAGTGAGGCCCCCGCGACGAGTGCCTAACGCACTGATGACGCGCCTAGCAGAGAAGCTGAAGTCTCTGGAGGATCACCAAGTAATCGCTAAGGTCGAACACCCAACTAGTTTTGTTAGTAACCTTGTCATAATTGAAAAGAAAGACGGTTCTTTAAGAATTTGTTTAGACCCTAAAGATCTAAATAAAGTATTAATAAGGGAACATCATTTGATACCTACATTAGATGAGATAGTACCTAAATTATGTAATAAAAAATACTTTTCAGTTTTAGACCTCTCCGATGGATTTTATAATATTAAGCTCAGTGAGCAGTCAACAGACTTGTGTACATTTAATAGTCCATTCGGATGTTATAAATTTTTAAGATTACCTTTTGGTTTATCAGTAGCCCCGGAGATATTTCAAAGGTATAGTGAAAATGCCTTTGGAGATATACCTGGTGTTATCATTTATTGCGATGATTTATTATTATGTGCCGAAACAGAAATTCAGCATGATGCAATATTAAATAAAGTATTTGAGCGTGCAAAAATTCATAATGTTCGATTTAATGAGAAAAAATTTCAATATAAATTAAAGGAAGTAAAATATTTTGGACATATATTTTCAGAGCATGGCATGCAAATAGATCCTGAAAGGGTTAATGCCATCACCAGTATTAAAAGTCCCACTAATAAAAAAGATTTACAGATATTTCTTGGAATGATAAATTACTTAAGAAAATTTATTCCTAATATGGCAAATATTGCATCACCGCTACACCTTTTATTAAAAAAGGATGTAACATGGTTGTGGACCTCAGTACATGAAAGTGTGTTCAATAATATTAAGCAAATGATAACTGAGGCACCCATTTTACAGAATTTTAATAGTAGACTCCCTATCGTAGTACAATGTGACGCATCAAAAGATGGATTAGGATGTTGCCTACTTCAAAACGGCAAACCTGTATGTTTTGCTTCTAGAAGTCTCACATCTTCAGAACAAAAGTTTTCACAAATTGAAAAGGAATTATTAAGTGTAGTATGGGCTACTAAAAAATTTCACTATTTTATCTATGGTCAGAAGTGTAAAGTTTTAAATGATCACAAACCATTGGAAAGTCTCTTAAAGAAACATATTCATGATGTGCCATCGCCCAGACTACAAAGATTAAAATTAAAATTATTAAAATATGATATTGAGTTTACATATTTAAAAGGAAAATTAATGTTCATAGCTGACTTACTTTCTCGCTCTTCCTTGAATGTTAAAGATACAGATGACTCGTATATGTATGAAGTTATTCACTGCGTAGGTCTCGCTCATTACTTGCAGTGTACAGAGGAGCAGAAAAGTGAGTTAATATTAAAAACTTCACAGGATGATGAGTTATTAAAACTCATACAGCTGACTATTAATGGTTGGCCGGACACTATAAAAGATGTCCCTGATGATTTAAAATATTATTATAAATTTAGAGCTGATATAACCACAGATGAGGGTTTAGTATTTTTAAAATCTAGATTAATAATACCCAAGTCGTTAAGGATGTCTATAATGAATAAACTTCATGAAGGTCACTTAGGTATGTCTAAAATGAAGCAACTGGCAAGAACTCTCTATTACTGGCCTAAAATTGATGACCACATAGAAAATTACTTAAGAAAATGCTTTGTATGTCAAACATATCAAAATAATAATATTAAAGAGCCGTTGTTGCCTCATGATATACCTGATTTACCTTTTTCTAAATTAGGAATTGACATCATGGAATATAGAAATAAAAACTACTTAGTAATTGTGGATTATTTTTCAAAATGGGTTGATATTAAATTAATGCATAATAAGAGTGCTGCTTGTGTAATAAACTGTTTAATAGATGTTTTTTCAAATTTTGGAATTCCAAGTGAAATTGTATCAGACCATGTGCCTTTTGAATCAAGGGAATGTAAAAAATTTGCCTCTGAGTTAGGATTTAAGTTTACCTTCTCGAGTCCAAGATATCCACAGTCAAATGGCATGGCAGAACGGGCTGTACAATTAAGTAAGAAAATATTAACTAAATGCTTTGAAGACAAGACTGATTTTAGGTTAGCATTGCTTCAATACAGATCTTCGCCTGTCTCTGGTACAGATTTTTCACCAGCTCAACTATTAATGAATAGAAATTTAAAAACGAAATTGCTAGTTCCATATCAGTATTTAAAACCACAGCTAAATATTAATACTCAGTCACAATTTAATAAGATTGTAAATCGTAACTTAATTAATTATAATAAAAGAACTAGACATAGGAAAGGGTTTGCAATTGGTCAAAACATTTGGTTTAAAAAAGATGTACATAAAAATGTATGGCGTGAAGGTAAAATTATTAAATATAATGGCTATAGATCTTATAACATATTAGATAAGAATAATGTTTTGTACGAAAGAACCTCTTTCTATATTCGACCAGCGTGACTTGATGATTCCTCAGAGATGCTTACTCTACCTCACTGCTGGCTGAATGAATAACTTTAATGTATAATTTAAATGTATACATTTTCTTTAAAGTTCTCCTTAAGAGGGGATGACGAGTTAAAGAATTAAGATTTTATTTCTTTGTGTTAAAAAATTAAGATTATATTTTGTTTTGTTAAAGAATTAAGATTTTATTTTGTTTGGTAAATACTCAAGTTCATAGAACATAAAACTAATTGTTGTAACAGAGATTAAGGTTCCTAAAGTGAGAAAAAATGTAATAGAATGCTTAGCTGTGTAAATTAAATATATTAAGAAAAATTCTTTGTAAAGGGGGATGATGTATTGGAACGCAGTTCAACTATACTGTGTTCACTGTAACGTACCTAATAAAACCATAGTGTGTGATCTGTGGCAACACCATTAATTGTGACTTGCATATTAGACGGACACACACCTCGCACTACGTGTTACCTAAATTTGTACTAATTATTAATAACTATCAAAGTAAGAAATAAACACCTCCAGACCTCAAGCCGTCTTTCAATCATTGAACAATACACCTATATTATCTTTTAAAATTATAATACCACATAAATAAAAAATAAATAGATTTTCATATGTACGAAGTAACCAGTGCAGATACCTACCTTCATTAGACATAGTTTAGACTCTGCGCTGTGACTTGTGTTGAGATGTCACTCATTGTCAGTCACTTTCTCCTCATTCACATAAGAGCCTGTCGAGATGAGGCGTTTTACGCGCGAGTCGAGAACGCGCGTGTTCCCGAGATACTAGAGCCACATAGATCCCGTTCAGAGGCTCTCGCGTGTAAAACGCTTGCAACGCATCGGACTCTCGACTCGCGCGTTCTCGAGTCGTGCGTAAAACGCCTCATCTGGACAGGCTCTTACAACTGTCGATCCCGTATCGCCCCTCACATTGGACTCGTGGCGCGATCAGTCTCTCGCCGGGACCGTCCGTTCCCGAACCCCGGACCCGAGCCCCGGACCCCGGCTCCTAGCCCCAAATTAACATTCAATAAGCCGTAATGCCGCGCAACAACACGGGAAATGAGGGTATTCCACCGCATACATACAAACCGCTCACCAATATTTACATTTCGCGTCGACGCTTTGTACGACGCATCAGGGGCATTGGATTAGCTAAGATATGCTAATGTTATAATACCTACTTAACAGTGATGTGAAGATGTAAGCTATTACATCATAAATTAATTATACTGCCAGTAAATTGTTGTAGTAGGTTTCTTCCAATCTTTATAAATAAAAATTCTGGTGCCAATAGGCACAGCGCATATACGAGTAGATCTGTGGTGATCGGTGTTGGTTGCACATAGAATTATAATTATTTTGTAAGCTAGATTAAGTAAAATTTTGTGTGCAATTGTTTGGTGACCCAAATAAAAAAAAAAATATGTCTGTTCTCTATGCGTTTCGAAACCATTGGTCCGATTGTGACGAAACTTTGGCGGGTTGGTCCGTCTGCGTTCGCAAAGGTTCCTGATCCCAAAACTCACGCGGGTGAAACCGCGGGGCACAGCTAGTTGTTTAATAATTTCCGGATAAATAGGTAGGTAGGTCTACTACCTACGTTCGAGAGATGTTCTAGACAATATAATATAACTAACTATGCTGTTGTTGACCTAAATAAACAAAAAATTAAAAATAACAATGACACATATTTTGTCTTCCTATACTACTACCTATTCCTATAGGTACTTACATCAGTGAATACTAGTTGTCACCCGCGGTTTCACCTGCGATAATTTCGTAGTTGCCGCGGGAGTTCCAGGATAAACTATACGTATAAACATTCCTCATGATTCACTCTATTTATTGGTGAAAACTGTATGAAAATCCGTTCAGTAGTCTTTGAGTTTATCGCGAACAGGCAGACAGACAGACAGACGCGGCGAAGGAATTTGTTTTATAATACCTATGTACCTTGTGATTTAATGCGAATGAAGCGTAACGAGCTATAACTTACAAGTACCTATGTATTCCAGAGGTATTGCATAGATACGTACCAAAAGGAAAGTTTTATTCAAACCCTTTACCCGAGTTACAGCGTGATGCGTGCACAGATAGTCTGACAGACAACTCATCAAATTAAAACAGGGCCCTTATCATCAGCAACATTCCTTGCCCAAAACGCGCGTCCCAAAAACGAATTTCCAAACGTACTAGATGCCAAGATATTAGAAATTATTATTCTTTGTGCCATAAGAAAAGTTGTAATAGTACATTGTTATCCTAGGGGTGAAAGTAACTTATGTAGTCCCGAGACGGGGTTTGGCGCCTGAGCGTAGCGAGGGCGCCAATAGATCGAGGGACTAAATAAGTCTTTCTCCCGAGGATAACACTGTGCTTTTCATTACGAATGCAAGGAAAGTCAAAATAAAAATAGGAATTAGCTAAAGAAAAAATGAGTGAAGATCGGATAGTCGCTTGATACTTTCCCACCTATTTCTTTTTCTTTGGCCGGCTAGCTATTCAGCCAGTATTTTTTATTTACACTGTGGTGACCTAAAAAAAATATTTTCTTTAATTATTAAGTATTAATAAAAGAAAATAAAAAAATATAAATAGGAATTAGCTTAAGAAAAAGTGAGTGAATTTTATTTTAATTAATACCTACTTAAACTTTACGTTATTTCAATTTTACATCGCGCTGGCTGTATAGAAAGTTGAAACATGGTTCAATAGAAATGTGAAAATAGACCTAGTTTTTTTTTAATAATTTGACAGTTGTCAGTTGAAAGCGATTCTCCCTAGGGCTGAAAAGGGTTACTTTCAACCCGCTTCTCAGGCAACTTCAGACCTACTTTCCGAGTATGAGTAATGAAAATGTATTTTTTTGCAGTAAAACTTCCTTGATTACTAGGGAAAGACAGTTTTTGCGGCGTGTTATCTTAGCGCGGCGTGTTATGGTCATAGCGAATAAGGGCCCAGATCGCGCGTGATGCCGCCTAAAACCTAATCTTACGGAATCGGAATAGGGCTCCAAGGGCTCTCGCTCCTTTGGGAGCTGTCACCTGTCAATCGTGACATAAGCGGATTTCACTCGGTCTGCCCAGTACCCGCTACTCAGCACGACGGCAAGCCAGGGCGCGCGGCCCATTGACGAAACATCAGGTGTGGCGTATTTGTTGAGGTGTTTTTCGTTTATAAAGACAAACCCAATATAAGTAGGTAGGTACTAGGTACTACACTCATATATGCGGTAAGGTGTTATATAACCATAATATATCTATGCATATCGCTGCTTTGCATGAATAACCGCACAATTCAAAATTTTGAAATCACTGTTTTAAAAGAAGCGCGACGCGACGTTGACGCGAAGATATCAGAAAGAGGTTAATGAATGCCCTTTTGATGTATACATTGTTTGTTTAATCTTCAATAAATAAAAAGCTGCAAGAAAAAACATTCAGTAAAACTACTACACAATTCTACAGTAAAATTAGCTTTTTTTGGATTGTGTCATTATTCATGCAAAGCAGCGATATGTTATGAATAATAGTAATATGTCATACGTACCTATATCCTTATTATTACGAATGCGAATGTGAGTTGTTTGTTGTTTGTAACGCTTTCACGCCTTAACTACTCAACCGATCAATATCATGAAAAAACAAAGATTTTTTTCATTGTAGACAAACACTAATAATCTTAATTATTTTAATTATTTAATCCTATTAGATTATTTTGACATTATTTTAATTGATGGATTTGTAAACTTATTTTTGTAAATACAAATAACATAGGTACAAGGCGATATAAACAGTACCTAGGTATACTTATACCTACCTAAGCGTAATTGAAAGAGACCAACATAATATTATGATGTTTTTTCATACTCGTAAATTACCTTGTTATTTCAAGCTATAACTAAATACATACAACGATCGTGTTGCAGTCAAACACAACAAAACCTTTATCGTATTATTATCTGCATTCTGCAACTGTGTTCGAAACGGTTTTTCGATATGAAATAAGCAGCGGAGTGCAGACATTATTAACGTCGCTGAATTAAAACATGGGGCGAACTAATCGCTTGTGGGAGCTTCCGTGCTAAGCTCATCGGGTTACTAAAATAATGTTTATGTTTACTATGAGCTTATATTTGGCGTAGGGTGTTAAAGCCTACGCTATTCACATGCGACTGTTCACTCAGAACCCTTGCTGTAGGGAAGCGGAATTATAAACAAGCAAAAACAAAAGAGAGCTGTGTAGGTAATCCTAACTAATATTTTAAATGGGAATGTGTTTGTTTGTTTTTTATGCTTTCACGCTGTAACTACTCCACCGATCATTATGAAACTTTGCATCGTCAAGAGTACAGAAAAGGGCATAGGATACATTTTCTTCGAAATTTATGCGTTCGAAAGGGCGAGGAATAGCTATTACTTTCTAGACACGCCGGTAGCGTGTCAAGCCAAAGTTCTGAAACTGACAGAACTGGCGAGCCGCACCGTGTGTAATATTACACGAACCATTTGGAGCCACTTTTCACCCCTCCATATTTCAAAAACTATTTAACATAAACATGTCAAATTTGGCTCATGTATTAAGACTCGCGAGATAAACATGTGCTCCAAATTTCATAAGCACACCTCAAACGGGCTTTTAGATATTAACGTCCAAAAATCGTGATTTTTATCACTGACTGACCTATAGACCAAAATTATAACCGACTTCCAGATGACCTAGGAACTTGATATTTGGCATCGAGGTAGACTTTTAGGCGTAAACAAAGGGAAAAATCTGAAAACTGGAAAAACTAAAAAAAAAATGATAATTATCAATATCTTCAGTTTTTAGGTATAACCTTATCAAGAAGGTAATATAACAAAGTCGAGTATTGAAGTATATAACTGGCTAATCAAAATTTTGAAGTATTCTTAATGATGTATTTTACGTCACTCCATTAAACTGAGTCAAACATTGACAATGAGTCAAACTTTCGTTATCAACACGAATTTTTCTATGGTTTAATTTTATACGTATAAAACTAGCTATTCTCAAGTTAAAAGTAAATCAGCGTTTGTTTTACGTACGACGTAATACGTATCTATATAATTTATGAATATCTGTGAATATTTTCATCAGTTCACGCAAATATCCATTACATATTATTCACATTTGACAAAGAAAGTTCTGTATGTAAAAATGATGAATAAATAATTCTTTTTCAAGAATAAAACTGCTTCTGGATAGAGACGGTTATTTGGCTCTTTTGTCCGCCTACAAGTGCGACGTATAATCCTCGAACAGAAACTGTACAGGTACTGTCTAGATGATTTTGACTCCAATATATAGATATACATGTAGGCGAGTTTTCTGAGTGACATAGGGTAGGGTAGGGGTTTTTATCCCGGAATTACTAAGGAAACTCCAAAATTAGCGCGGGTGAAACCGCGGGCAACAGCTAGTGTGCAATAAAATTGTGTATTGTGCAATAAATTTTTGACCTCCTCAAAAATTTCAGGCTGCGACCGTACAGAAGAGTCTCGTTACATTAACGACATAATCCAGCAATTCTTCTCACTTGGAATGGCAACATGGATTTAAAAGGCAGCTGTATAATTGCAGTCATGTACACTGTGCAAGATTTAGACGATATAGGCAAAGTTATGGAAGATGCTTCAATAGCTGCAATTCTACTTCGACTTCTAGGAGGCTTAAGTCCTCAATATGCACCTTTATGCGCATGGTGACGTAATATACCGTGCTACTGGAGTTTGATGCGCAGCTTTTTCTCTTCAGCCATAGCGCTAGGAAGCTGTGAAGGGTGGATATTTTATGGTTGCTGACTGCTGTCATAATAACTGTAATTTTATTGACGTCAATAAGATACACATTATTGGCCAAATTTGATTAAACGATTTGACTATGACTTTGATTTTGACTTGTCGCAAAAGAATTGATTAAGTGAAGTCCGATCTCTTTTATCATTTTAGAAATAAAAAATTGTGTCACTTGGTTGTCTTGTAGATGATACGAAGTTCACCGGGTCTTCTAGTGTATTCTTTTAGAGCCCCCGCGCATTAGGCGGCCAGGTCGCGCGACCAAACCGCATGACCTGGCCGCCGTAGCTGCGATTCATCTGCGACCACGTAGCGACCACATTTTGTCAGTTGAGTTCACATCGTGCTCAGAAATGGACGTCGAAGAAGGAATTATTGTTGCACTGATTTTATTATTACAAAAGCGAAAGAAAAAAAGAACAAAAAACAAATTTTGGATTCACCCATTGTTACGGAATAGGCTTACAAAAGGAATATATCATACATACTTTCCAGACGTATTGCAATATGAAGATAAATTTTTTAACTATATGAGAATGTCTAAAAAAGCTTTTTACGAGATCTTGAATGTTCTAAAACCACATATTACTGGATTCAGCCCATTTCGGGAGTGCATCTCTGCTGAAGAAAAATTGTATCGAACATCCTGTATTCACAAAACACGTGTGGCCGCTGCGACCAGTGCGCGCACACTGATCTCAAATGGTGAAAAATGGTGAATCTCGTTGGTCGCGGCGGCTAACTGGCCGCGTGTTGAGTCGCGATGTTTCTGCTGGCCGCGCGGCCAGTACGTGGTCGCTGGCCGCTGGTCGCCTAGTGCGCGCACTTGCATATGTCACCGAAGAAATAGTTGGCCGCAGCACCTGGCCGCGCGACCTGGCCGCCTAATGCGCGGGGGCACTTAGTGTCGTCTTCGTCTTGATCATCTTAAATATTAATTATTTACTACGTAGCTACAATGAGTCGTACAATCGAATTACTGGTGGGTGACACTTTTACGCTACACCAAATCATTCAAATGCCTCCCGATGGAAGCTGCCTATTCCATTCCATTGCATATTGTTTATTTAACTATAATGATATACAACAAACCAATAAGTTACGTGAGACTTTAGTAGAGTATGTGTGTCGTAACTGGAAAGATTTAAGTGTATACACTAGTGCTCCTAACGGGGATCCTTACTGTTCTGAAGAAGAGTATCGAGCAAGCATGCTTTGTTCGACAACTTATGGAGCTGCTTCTGAATTAAAGGCTGCAGTAGATTTACATAACATTAAGATCGAAGTATATCATCAGGATGGTTTTCTGCTTGGTTTGTTCGGCGAAGAGAGATATCCTACAAAGCGCTTGCTCTTTACAGGGAATCTCTCTTCTGGCCATTATGACGTTTGCATTCCAGTGGAACAAGACATCAACAATGCATCTATTTCTCCCGATACACTTCAAGAGAACGAGTCATTGACTCAAAACGAACAATCGTCGCAAAGGGGCCGTCCACAAAAGCGCAAACCAGGTCGACCTAAAACATCTAAGAAATCCCGCGTGGAACAACGGCGTGATATTAATCGGCGTTATAAACAAGCGCATCCTGAAGTAGTTCAAAATGCTCAGAAACTTTATGCAGACAAACACTCCGAGGTGCATCAGTTAGCCGTAAAACGTTATACGGATAAAAATCCAGAGGTGCATAGAGTCGCGGTAAAACTTTATACTGAAAAAAATCCAGTTATAGATAAAAGGTCGTCGAAATTGTACTACGCTAAGAAAAAACTATCGTATACTAACGAAAATGACATAATTAACAAACTAACAGACAAAATTGGAAAGCACAAAAGGTTAGAAGCTGAAAGAATAGTAAAATGGGTTCTTGAGCATCGTAAAAATATGCTAGATAATTACTGTAAAGTTTTAGATCGCGTTCACAGTAAAATTACAATAAGTATGGAAAAAATTCAAAGTATTTCTTCTGACAAAGACATACTAGAAAAATTTATTATTCTTGCCGGAGAATCTAAACATGTGAGTACTCAAGAACCATACTATTATGAAAGTTCGTATAAGACGTTCTGTTCGGATGGAACTGTACCAATAAACGATGAGGGTCAAGCTGAAATATTTAATTTACAGAATAAGCATGATTATGTATCATGGTCTTGTAATCTCAAACAATGTTTATTAGATGAATTAACTCTACAAAATTTAGTGAATGTTTTTAAATATTTACATTCAAAGTCAGTCATAGATGTATTCAACTTAATATCTAATCAGAGTCGAGAATTTTTAAACAACATTAAAATCCTTTATAACATTAAAACCCATTTCCCTAAAATACGAACTATTGTCAGAGAACTGTATCAGTTAAATTGCTATTGCAAAAATATAAATTTAATAGATTGTGATTTGAACTCCGTTAATGTAAATAAATTATGTGAATTAGGAGTACCTTTTAATATCAAAAATGCTCATTGTGAAGTAAATATACATGAGAGCGAAATGAACGAAGACTTAATAATAGAAAAATATAAAAACGCTTATACTATCTTGAAAAAAAGATGCGATGATGTACCGATACACCATTGCATATCTTGCCACAAACTTCTTTGTTTACGTGACCTGTCCACTATTAATAAACTAAGAAATCCTATCCAAACTGAAATATGGCAAAGGTTACAACTTTTCAATGAAAGTTTTCATATTGAGCCCAGTCCGTTTATCTGTCATTTATGCTTAAAAAAAATCCGAGCTAATGATTTACCTCCTAATTCTATACTTAATAGTTTATATTACAGCGACGTACCTAGGCAATTAAGTGATCTTAATAACTATGAAAAAATGTTGATACAAAGAGCAAAAGCTTTTCAAGTAGTAACTAGCTTGATTCCAGTGGGAAATAAAAATATACCTAACAGACAGATGATAAAAAAAGTTAAAGGAAGGACATTTCATTTGCCATTACCTACAGAAATCACTTTGAATAAATTGCCAAAGCCCGAAGAACCTTTAAACCCCAATCAAGAGCTTTTTATACTCGTGCGTAGCTGTCCGACTAAAACTAAAGTAATGTGGCAAGACTTAGTGAATATTGGCAATATATACAGAGCATTGGTATATTTAAAACAGAATAATTTTCATTACGCAAACATAATTTTACCGGAGACTTCAGAAATGTTATTAGACAACCTTGACCAAAATTTAAACCATAGCATCGAGCCAAATGAGATCGCAAATGAGTTACAAAATCAGTCTGCCTTTCTCACTCAGGTAACTGAAGATAATGAAGATATTTACGAACAATATACAATATACCCGCTACACGAAAAGAAACAAAATAGCACAGCTTGCGCTCTATATCAAATGTTGAAAGTGAATGCTGCACCAATCGATAATCGAAATAAGGATATAGATACTTTATGCTTTCCAGATTTATTTAATGAGGGCAAGTATGGTCAATTTTATAATCGCGAAAAAAAAATTGCAAGTGCAGAATTCATAAAATCTCGCTTAACTTCTAAAGACTCGCGATTCAGACTTAACCAGCAATACTTATTTTACTTGTTGAATGACGCAAATATAAGACAATTAAATGCAGGTATATTTTATAAATTAAACGTAACTAATCTAAGCCAAAAATTAACAGCGCAACAGTATTTAGAGAAGATAGAGAAAAGCGAGCTCGAAGGAGACTTGATGGCAATATTTAGTAGATTACGAAACACTGAGCAATTCTGGAAAAAACCTAGAAGTGATGTAATGTGTATGACTCGTCATTACGGACCGGCTACTTGGTTTTTAACAATCAGTCCTTCTGAATGGAGATGGACGGACCTCGCGGATTATATTAAACTAATCAATGGTCCAGAGGCAAGGAATAAATCTACTAGTGAGTTAGTAGCAATGGACCCAGTTTCAGCGTCACGGTTTATTGATATAAAATTTAAATCAATATTGGATTTTTTAAGATCACCTGAGGCTCCTCTAGGTGAAATAGAACATTATTTCTGGCGTCGTGAATACCAGTCAAGGGGCTTACAGCATTTCCATTTGATGTTGTGGGTAAAAG
The DNA here is from genome assembly GCA_907165275.2 of Zygaena filipendulae. Classification (NCBI taxonomy): domain Eukaryota; kingdom Metazoa; phylum Arthropoda; class Insecta; order Lepidoptera; family Zygaenidae; genus Zygaena; species Zygaena filipendulae. The sequence goes on from OU015662.1 coordinate 11,134,700, forward strand.
ATGCTCCAATATTGCAAGTTTCGACTGTTGAGAAGGTGGCAGAGTTTATTAATAAATACGTTACTTGTTCTGTCCCAGATAAAAAAATATCCCCAACATTACACGATCGTATTGTCAATTATCAGACGCACAAACATAACTCATACTGTTTACGGAAGAAAAAAACAAAATCAAGCTTTACAACGGTTTGCAGATTTGGATTTCCACGACCAGTAACCGAATCTCTAATGGTTAATAGTGTAACCGAATCAATAGCGGCTAGGAAAACTTTAAAAACTAATAGACTTTATAATATACCTCGCAAAGAAGAATCTCGTTACATTAACGACTATAATCCAGCAATCCTTCTAGCTTGGAATGGCAATATGGATTTACAGTATGTAGGCGAAAAGACAGCTGTACTAAATTATTATATTACCAAATATACAACTAAAAGTGAAAAAAGTCACGCCGTAGACACTTTTGACAACATAAATTCTACCAAATCTCTCGCTAGTAGACTTTTTAACGTAGGTCTCCGAGCACTCAATAACAGAGAATGTGGTGCACTGGAGGCAAGTGATACACTGTTAGGGATTTCTCTTTATGGTACCGATACACAGACCACAATCCGATGGCTCGATGTCAATATATATCGCAACCGAAGAGTAAAAAATAAAAAAGAGATAATAGAACTTGAATCAGATTCTACTGACATCTATTTCGAATCTTGGGTTGATAATATTTACCCTCAACGTCCTCAAGATTTAGAGAGTATAAATTTATATAATTTCGCTCGATGGTTTGACATAGTTACAGTCCCGCCCTCTTCAGCAACAGGGGCACAGGTATATAAATTATCATCAAATAAATATTTAAAGAAACGACAGAGACCTCATTTAATAAATCACTATACTTACGACCTAAATAAACATCCAGAAAAATACTATTTTTCGCTTTTATTAATGTTTTATCCATGGAGAAGTTTAACAGTACTGAAGTATGGACAAAGTACTTACACTGAAGCCTTCAATTTTCTAAAATATCAAATTAAAGATGGACTTGATTACGGAGAAATGCAGACAGAATTCTTAAATAACATAGAGAGAGCGTTTGAAATGATTGAAGAAAAAGTAGCGGAAATTGAAAAAGATCGACAGGAAGATGATCACGAAGATGATGGTCTAGAGAATCCACTGGACTTCTTACCTGTTGAAGCCGTGAATGCAATGGAAGATTTCAGAAATGCTAAAGATTTGGTATCTGAAGTTGAACTTGAACAAATGATAGAAGGTTTAAATGTAGACCAAAAACGTACATTTGACAAAATCTGTAAAACATTATTAGATGAATCAACAACTTTGAGAATATTTGTTAGTGGGACAGGCGGCACGGGAAAAAGTTATTTAATCAATACAATTAAAAACTGGGTTAAAAGGCGAATGAATAAGTTAGTTGCAGTAGCTGCACCCACTGGTATTGCCGCTTTTAATGTAAACGGTCTAACAATACATAGGCTCCTACAGCTGCCTGTAGAGCACGGAAATTGTCCTAAGTACTATTCCCTATCAGATCAAGTACTAAAAGTTTTAAGATGTGACTTAAAAGATGTAGTACTTTTAATAATTGATGAAGTGTCTATGATTTCCAATATAACATTAATGTACATCCATCTTCGCTTAACAGAAATATATGATACCGGTGACACCGACAATGGATGGTTCGGCAAAATTCATATAGTGTTGTTTGGCGATTTGCTCCAACTGCCTCCAGTGAGACAACTGTCGCCATTCGAAAACTTGAAGTCGTCTGATGTCCTTAAATGTTTAGGATCCCTTAGTGTTCCAAATTTATGGAAAGAAATATTTTGTTATGAGGAATTAACTGTAAATATGAGGCAAAAAAATGACCAAATTTTCGGCGAAATGTTGAATCGTTTAAGAATGGGTGTAGTAACAAGCCAAGACAGTTACACTTTATCTAATCGGCTCCTCAAATTAAAAGCTAAAAATCCAAACGAACGACTTAAAGAAATCATATCGTATTTTAGATTGCTGCCCGATGAGACAGTTTGTTTATTTCCTACAAAAAATATGTGCAACCAGTTTAATACTGCAATGTTGGCAAGTATGGAGCAACCAGAAATCAAATTAAATTCGGTAGACGAAATAGACTGTCCACAGTATTTAAAAAAACGAGCAAATGAAGTACTCAAAAAGAACGAGGATGATTCACTAACTGCTGGCTTAGAAAATGACATCACGATAAAAATAGGTGCACGTGTAATGTTGCGAAGAAACATAGATGTCAGTAAGGGACTGGTTAACGGATCCATTGGAAAAATAGAGAAGATACATTGGAACGTCGACAACAGCAATAGCGCGCGTAAAATTACAATACAATTTAAGCATAATTTAATTTACGATCTAGAACGAGTAAATACCAAGTTTCAAATATTAAGTAACGTATATGTTCACAGGAAACAATTCCCTATTTGCTTAGCATATGCTATTACTATCCACAAATCCCAAGGCCTTAGCCTTGACAGCGCTCTTCTCGACATAGGCTCCTCTATATTTAGTAAAGGGCAGGCTTACGTTGGACTTTCCAGAGTTAAAACCTTAGATGGAGTACATCTTATCAATTTAGATCCAAGTCAAATCAAGGCACAAGAGAGCTCTATTGTAGAGTACAACCGCCTGCGCACGTTATACCGCCCTGACTTGGCCAAATTAACTATCAACAGAAAACGCGTAAAAAAAAAAACCGGATACTGAATGGGCAATTCACTCCAACATTTTAAACGTCCAAGAAAATACAGGAAATACAAAAATAATAATATACAATAATATTGTGACCTATATATCTAGACACGCAGTAGCGTGTCAAGCCAAGTTCAGGCTAACAGAAGTAGCGAGCAGCACCGTGTGTAACTTTTGACCCCGTCATAACTCAAAAACTATTTCACATAAACATGTCAATATGAATCACGTATTCTCAAATAGAAGCTTTGATTCTTCACTCGTTAGTACGTCACGCGATAGGAGCGATGCACGATCAGAAAAAAAAAAAATATAATCGTTTATACAGGTGCTGTCTGTCGACAAGAGTTGTAGTGTCATGTCTCCAAAATATTTTACTGCATGCGGTGTTTTCTTTAAATGTAAGCAAAATACGTTTTAAATATAAATGTAACTATTTTTATTCGTGTTTGTTTTATTTATTATTTGATCTATTGAATCTAGACACGCTGTAGGATGTTAAGCCGAGTTCAAGCTGACAACTGGCGAGCAGCACTGTGTGTAATATTACACGAACCCTTACTTATTCTGCCTGTAATGTAAAAATCATCAATCAAAATTTGATGACAGCCGGTCTTTGTATTTTATGGTCTTTACATATTTATGTATATGTTTATGTGTTATGGTCTTTACGTAGTGATTTGTTTTAAATCCATCATGTTAGTTTCAGTAGGTACTTACTACCCCGTAAACGGATTGAAATACAATAGATTAACAGAGACCATTTGGTATTAATTTTATTATGAACAAGTACCTAATACCTACTAATAATTTCTGTACAAAAAGTAGTGATATCCCATCAAAAACATAAATGTGAAAATGGAAGCCAAAGTTTGTGCTTATTTGTCGACTTCACCGTCAAAAGAATTGATATCTAAATAGGTGCCAAGTTCTGTAGATAATCCTGAAATATATTCAAAGGAGCATAGAACTTGGCTAGTTTTCACATTAAAGTTATCTTTAGCTACTCGAATTATGCATCTTCTTTATATTATTATGAGCAAGTTACTGTTTTTATACTGTAAGGTCAATAGATCTCACCCCTTTAATATTTGGTTTGCTGGTAAAAACAAGCCAATATCAAAAATATTTATACTATAGTTTTTAGGCAAATATAAGATAACTTGAATGTGAAAACAAGCCAAGTTCTATGCTCCTTTGAATATATTTCAGGATTATCTACAGAACTTGGCACCTATTTAGATATCAATTCTTTTGACGGTGAAGTCGACAAATAAGCACAAACTTTGGCTTCCATTTTCACATTTATGTTTTTGATGGGATAGGTACCTACGTCAATACCTTGGAAGGATATTACCATCAGGGTTGTTCCTTAAAGGATTTGTTAGGATATTGTTAAGATCTAGTGAAAATGTGAAAATTTGAGGTTATACTTACTTTTGGTAGCAAAAGTGCTATGTATGTAGAACTATTAAAAATACCTGGACACAACTTTTCTGTCCTCTAAGAAGTTAAGTGTAGTGAGTGTGTGTAGTCTTTCTGCATTTGTATTGAAAGACAGTAGCATAGAATTAACAGGCTGATTCCACTACGGTGAGCATTTTGTCCTATGAAAGAACATCGACGTATAAAAAAGGTGTTCGAAGACGATACCAAATGGGTACATACGCACATTCATTCACACTTTGACCATGTCTTAGAAGAATGGTGGCGTGCGATAATCTCTAGTGTATAGTGCAAGGTCAGACGAAGTGCAAGTTATAATGTGAGAGCGCCTTTATCGAGGCGTTGATACTTGATGGTAAGGCTTTGTGTTTTGCTAGAGCATTGATGGACAGTGTAGTTTTTGTTAATGGCACAAAAAAATCTTTAAATTACTATCTGTATTTGCCATAGAGACGAGACGGTACCTTCTCAATCTCCGGATGTCTTAGCGCGCGTCGCATGCGCACGCTAATCCGCGCTAAACCGCTCGTCTCGCTTGCTCAGTTATTATCCACCACACACCGACGCCTAGCGCTCGCCAGTCGCCAGCCATTGTTCGATCTTGTAATCCCTATGATTTACATCCGAGCGACACGACAGGTAGGTAAACTGACCACAGACTAGACACAGGTTGAGGTCAGAAACGACGATCGCGCGTGGAGTCACTAAGCTTTCTGCACATTACTCGTACCTATGCCTGCGAGTACGGCACGGTTAAATATGCATACCATTCGTGATATTAATTAAACTTGAATAATCCGCTGTGAATCCTTACTAATATTATGAATTCGAAAGTGAGTCTATTTGTTTGTTAGGCTTTTACGGCTAAACGGCTCAACCGATGACCACGAAATTTTGCATACTCGTTGTCAGGGGTACAGGAGAGGACATAGGCTACTTTTTATCCCATAATTCCCACGGGAATTTCGAAATTAACGCGGAAGAGATTACATTAAATTTTGCATAATACCTACAAGTTGTCAAGGGTAGGTTTATACCTACAGAAAAAAATACAAAATAAAAGATTTTTTTTTATTTACCAGCACACAATTACAGTAAAAGTTACAGAATAGTATGATATAATATTTGGTGCGGCAAAAAGGAGATGGGACTCAGCGAATCCACTGATTTTCAGTCCCCAACCTCTTACAACTATTACTACTACTACTACTAGTACTAAGACAAACTAAGATGAGAGTTTCGTTGTCAGGATTAGGTACGCACGGTAAACATTTATTTTTTATTACATATCTTAGGAATATAGTCCACATTTATAAATAGTATCTACTTATTTTACTTATTCTAGGGGCGACTGTGAAAAATTCTCTTTTGGTGGTAAGTAGGTACTTTATCTCGGAATACCCGCGGAATCTCCGAAACTAACGCGGGTGAAACCGCTGGGAACAGCTAGTATTTAGTGCATAATATTAAAATCATAATTATTACGCCTCACGAAAAAATTTACTTAGGCAGGTGAAGGTACCTGTACCTATTGAGATTGAGATTATTCCAAATTTCAATTTTAGGTTTAAATAAAGTATTTGCATTTTTGTCCGTGAGAATGATCACCAAAGAATCCAGCTTCCTGAAAGATTTGTTGTTTTAGCAAACGATTTAGTGTGAGTATGGGGCGTAATATTGCTATCGCGAACGGTAGCGGCGCAGTAACCCGAGCCGCGGGCGCGGGTGAAGCCGGATTCACCCAGAATTACCCGTAATGGTGGGTAATTGGATGGAATAACCACATCAAGTGGTAACACGACACCGCGCCCGATCGCCGCCGTCCTTGCCCTGCTAACAATCGGGAATCAATTTACAAATTGTTCTAATAAATTAATCTGATCAATATTAAATTACAAATTTGAAAATAAAATCAATAATGAAGCTTTTATAACCACCTAGTACCTACAACAATATCTAATTGTAGAGATTTATCTACAGTTCTGTCTCTATATCTAAATACTAGCTGTCCCACGCGATTTCACCCGCGATAATTTCGAAGTGTAGATAATTATGCACAATAATTATAATGATCGGTTGAGTCGTCAGACATGCAAGCGTAACAAACAAGCAAATAAACTCACATTTGCATTTACAAGTACGGATTCATTATCTATCCAAAATCCCAGAATTTTAATACCCAAAAATACTTACACCAGATTATATTGTATCCATAATGTACCATTGTCATGCAAAACCCTCAAATTAATACCTATATACTACGTATCCGGGTCTAATTTCACCTAAAACTACATACATAAAGACCCGTATTCAATAACGACAATATACCGTGCATTAACTAAATCACATTACTAAAAATATATCACATTAAATTAATGTGTAACATTTACACCCCGCTCGCTGCACAGTGTCCCCAGTCCCAAGATGGCGGGTCGTGTCGACGCGGGGAGTCCCCTCCAGCCATGAATGGCACGTAGCTACATAATTACGACTCGCCACAATGGGGCCGGCACAATGGGGAATGTAATCTGCGAGAGAGATGTCGCCGGCACCCGTGACGACTGACGGCCCGTCGTTGGGCGCGCTCGATTTCCGGATCCTACCGGTTTTTCTATTTAAATATGGCTGATATTTCAAATTTCAATTTTAAATAATAACTGTTACATATAGACAAGGCAGTACAAATATAATATTTTCCAAATTATCCAAATCGGCAAGAGGGCAGATGTTTTTATGGATTGGATTAACTTTTTTCACATTATAGGTACCTACCTAGGTACTTACCTAGATACCTACTTCTTCCTAATTCGACTATGGAACGAGTGTAAACAGAATACTTATGTTACGATTTGAATTGGAAATACCTACCTATCTAAATAAAAGCACATGAGCTGGGCGATGCATGAAAATTAAAACGTGCAAAAATAGATTTTGTTTTAATATTCACACGAAATCATTTTCCATCTAAAGCATATCTAATAGTTATGATGTATACAACGAATAATTTTACATATACTTACTGTTTTTGGTTTTGTATTGAGAAAATTACAATGGATACCTAACTACACCTACGGAAATACAAATAAGACTATTTAGCTAGCAAACTTTTGAAAATGTAGCTATCATAACTGCATTTCAAAGTTTTGTCTCTATTATTTATGTATCTAATGTAATGCATATTTAACCTGATCTCTTAAAAAAATGGGTCAAATTCAAACCGTAATCCACAATTATAAACGAAGTCTTGGAAAAAACCAAGGATCTTCAGTAATACTCAGAACTGACAGTCCGTAGTAACCAGACACGTCCTATCGACGCGCGGTCGCAAATAATTGTACTTTTTTGTGCAATTCTACTAATACCCACATTGCTAACTACATAATATGGGTGTTGGTTCATCTTTCAGTGCTCACAATAGCTCGGTAACTCTACACGAAGGACGACGTTGATTCGACCATAATAGAGCACGTCTATTAGAATTACAACCGAGATTCCAAATGCAGGTTTGGTTGTAGATATTTTCAATATTAACAGAAATCTACGTGAAGCTTTGTTTGGCATTTGTGCCAAAAACAAATTGTGATATGAAGTATCTTTAGTAATAAAAATAAAAAAAAATAAAAATCTTATAAGCTAAGTTTACCATAGATATAATATTAGAACTACCATAATACCTAGGTAATAACTTACAACAAATAGGTACAGACCAGAACAGTGGTCTTTGGTAAATACACATTTTCAAAACACGCAATTATTTATTTATCAAACAATCTAAAAGCTTGCCATGAGTGTAAGATCTCAAATTCAAACCGTTGAAAGCAAAAATACAAAATAACTATAATAATAATAGCGGCCTGTAGAGATAGGTATACTACTTGCGTTACGGTTGTTGACTCTACAAAAAACTGTAAAAAAGAGTCACGAAAAAAAAACTTCTTTGTTGTTTACATTGCGTTTACACTGTCACAATGAGAAACCCAAAGAAGGGGAAATATTTTCGTCTAAAATTATTATATCTTGGGAAACTGAATGATTTTTTAACAACTCGTCCGCTGGATTCCCATTGAAACAAGTAGGTAGAACACGCTTCTTGTAATTAACCCGACGGTATCGGATGAGATCCATTCAAAAGATAGACACGAAATTTTAATATCGTAGGTTAAATCCAAAGTAATTTCCTTTACATTTCGTCGGACACGAGCATTGAGATTGCACAAAAAATTACGTGGAACGGATTTTAACACGTAACTTTACAAGCAATTATAATTATTTGAATATAAGTAGATCAGATAGAGCCGTTTTAAATTTGTTCGCCATCTTGTGCTACCTAGAAGCACAGTGTACAGTACATTAATACAGTGTCGATTGACGAATTAGTCTTCTTTCCCCGCTTTACACAGGCGCGATCCGAGGGGGGGGGGGGGGTCATGGGGGACATGACCCCCCCCCCCCAAATCCATTTATTTTTCTGAGAAAGGACTGCGGCTAAAACGAATCATGTCTCATGACATAATAAAATTCTTCATCTCCACTTTGTATGTTTGTAACGAATAAACTCGAAACTACTGTACCGATATCAGAAATTCTTTGTTATAGAAACTAGAGTGACATAAGGTAGGTACCTACCTTCTTTTTATATCGGAATTCCCGCGAGAACTCCGAAATTAACGCCGTTGAAACCGCGAGGGACGGCTATAGTATAATATAAATGGCAGATTATAGTTTGGTTTGCTACCTAATTACCTAATGAAAAAATATAAATGGCTGCTCATTTAAGACATTACTCAAACACTTTTTGTGTGCCTATATGACCTAGCACCATCGAAAAACCTAGCACTACTCGACATGATTAAGATCGACTCACTGGCTTAGCTTTTAATACCTAGATCTGATTGCAAAAACTCTTCTCAGAAGTGTTGAGTCGTTTTATCACATACACGCTCTGTCGAATTGGAAACAAGCATTAAACATTTTTGAATACAATTTTACAAACTTAACCTCGTTACACAGATAACCGACATCGCGACTCTAACACGATGAATTACGGTCAAAAACCCAATGGATTTGGTTTTTAGAGGTTTTAAAAGATCACACCTTCTTAAAGGCCACTGGTGCAATCAAAACATCGTGAAGTAATCTCCTTTTGTGACTGTCTGTCCGTGGCTGGGTGTTGTGGCGTGATAAATGGCGCGGACAACATATTGTCGCTAATGCGCCTCGGCTCATTGTCGCACGCCAGCAGATCGATATCTTGGAATTATCCCCACCGTATTCCATGACACCTTTCACACCTATAGGCTATGCTCACTACTTAGTGGTTTGGTTTTTTTATTAGGGGGGAAATATTTCGCATTCCAATTTCAATTTGCGGTTTTATGGCTCCACCGCTGACATGATTCTGCCAATGGCATAGTTTAATAATTATGGCATACCATACAAAGTTTGTTTATCAGATTATTCCCGACTAGGTACCTATTTACAACTTACCAGAAATTCTGTATCTAACAAGATGAAACTGACAAAATTATCATAGTGGGCAGATTAAAATGAGAAGGTAGGTATCTTCCGTAAATACTTTTATAGTTCAAGAAATATGTTGGTAGAACTTAGGGATCGTAATGAAACTTTACAATAATAAAGCTTATACATCAGAATAACACATAGGGTATCTACTTTTTACTATGGAATTCCCGCGAGAACTATGAAATTATCAGAAAGAAGAAAGAAAGAAAGATTTTATCCCGGAATTCCCGCGGGATTACCGAAGTTACGCGGGGAACAGCTAGTATTAATATAATTGACCGTAATTTGCATACTCCCGTTTTAGTTGCTCTAAGCTTCACTGGTTTACAGGAATATCGAATATGAATATCTAAAATACATCTTTAAATCTGGGCGTCAATTTTGACACCGACGGCTGCGTTCACCAAACCGAATGGAGTGAGAAAAAAAAAACCTCTACAATTCATTATATCTGCATTATTCACTGTAAATAAATAGAGTGCGAGGCGACGATCGGCCTGAATGGCATTGTGTCGTGAGCATTGTCCCACCGCATTATGGTAAGGATTGTGATAATGTTTTTATGGCGCGCTGTCGCTTCGTATTCGGATTAGACGAAAATCGGCTCGATGATTGTCGCAGACAAATATTTGTGCGATACTTACCTACCGGAGATCATGATATTGTGGATGCGTTCGCGGTGACACCTATTATACTGTATTATGTCAATATCTAGTGACCCTTGTTTTTGGCAGATGTTTGCTGTGCCATCGTTGGATATCATAGACGAGTAGGTAGGTACTTAGATAAATATAGGTAGGTACCTATATTGTAATCCTTGCTCGGTAGTATATCTAATATCTATACCTACCCTAGTTACCTATTGGCTACGTTTTTTGGGTCAGCAACAGGCCCCTTGGTTAATGAAATGACCTTTATGCCAGTGTCAGTTAGTCGTCATTTTTTATATGAAAACAAAAGTGCAATCTAGTTAGTTTTATAAAAATTATAATTATTTTGGTGCATTGATAGTAAAATTTTGGAAGGTATTAGGTAACTAAATTTTTTTCTCTACCTATAAAGTTGGCAAATAGCTGAAAGAATTCATAGCAGCATCCGAAACGATAGTATAATTTTTGATAGTTTATTTTTTTTACAATTTCGAAATTATTTGTAAAAAAAAATCAGAGCTGAGCTCGCTACTTATTTTTTCTATAGTTGACATAGATCTAGACTACATTTCGTCTTGGTATCACCGACGATGAAATCACGTACCTAAATTGCCACCAGCTCCCTGCCTATAGCTTACTTCGTGCGTACCTACATAAGTCGGTACATAAATCTTTTCCTATAGCGATCCTCTTGTTCTCTCCATGTTACTGACAGATATTTAAAAATCATTTATTCCCAAATATTCTCCTATCGGCTACAAATCTTGCACGGGTTCCGTCTTATCGGCCTCATTACCCAGCTAATCCTCACCAAATGGAGATCATAAACCGGTTATCTTTTGGACATCACCGCAGTCATGAATGGATACAATAACTGACAAAGAATCAGTAGTATATATTCCTAAAGGTCCCTTAACAGAACAATTAAAACGTCCAACAACTTCAAGATAGACACTTATTAACAACTTTGAGTCTTATATCCATAGACATAAGTAATAGAATAGTGCCTACCAGCTAATAGTCGCAGCGAAAAATAAGTAGTGAAACTGTTTCTGTGAAAACACCTTTGTCACAAACTAGATTATTAAAAAAAAATATGTGTGACCAATTTTAAATCCATGCGATGTCCGGCATCGTTTACTTGTCCGTACGAAAAAATCTCTTTGTTATCCGCTTATACGTCAAAACACGGCTTTGTTGTAATCCGGAAGGATTTACACAAGTTGTGCATAACTCTTGCTAAGTAGGTAATCAAGAACACAACGATCTTTTCATACCACTGACGCCTATAGAAGCGGACCATTGTCCACTTTCTCGTCTGAATCATTTCATCGTTCCTATAATGCAGAAAATGAGAACTTAAAAACAGATAGCTGAATTTAAAATTTCTTGAGGTCTCATTATAATATTAAGTAGGTAGGTAGCTACTTAGATACAGTAACGTATTGAAAGCTAGGACCGTTGTAGATTGGGTGGATCATTAGATAAATTCGATAATATTCGTAACGTAACTGTAGTAGGTAGGTACTTACCTAGTAGTTAGTTCCATCGATCACCCTCGATTATCGCCAGTAATTACTCTCTAATGGTGTCACACGACACAGGTATGGACGTTAATGCCGTAATTACGGCTCTCGCCTCCACTCCTTTGATAGCCGAGCCCAGAGTTGCCAGTTAAACATCACTCGTTTCATTATCTGCTCTAAATTTGCCCTACAAGGCTCTAATTTGAGACTAGGAGGTGTTTAATTCCATTAGTAAGGTAAGATTAACTCGTTAACAGCCCGCTTTTATGTAACCTAAGATTGTAACACGTTAGCTGATAGACAACTGTTAGTAGTACCAGTAGTACGTACCAGTTTCTCGCGTATGTACAAGAAGATTGGATTTATACTATAGGTACCTACTAATTTGGATAATTTATGTACCTACAATCTACATAATTATTACCTACTAGCTGTGGCCCGCGGTTTCACCCGCGCGACTCTCGAAAGTTTCGCTATCTTTTTTATCAGACTTTCAACTAGGTACCTATCTATACCTAGTCCCGTCAAAATCGGTCCAGACTCCAGACGCTTCAGAGATTAGCCAGAACAAACACAGTCGGCCAGAATTTAAAGAATTAGTTCTTTGGTGTAATTATTAAGTAATTACGTGTATACTTTCACATATAGGTATTTACATATTAATAAAGCTGATAATTTTGATATTACCTACAAACCTGAGCTACAAACAGACACTTTATTCACTTATGTAGGAATGTAGGTATTGAATATTAGCTCTTCAGTTTCACCCGCGTGATTTTTAAGATTTCTTCCTTCCTCTGCCGCGTTTGTCTGTCTGTCTGTCTGTTCGCAGTAGGTAAACTCAAAGACTGCCCTACTTTACTTTACCTACGTATCGGATTTTCATGCCGTTTTAACCAATAAATGGAGTGATTCAAGAGGAAGGTTTACACGTATAGTTTCTCCTGGAATTCCCGCGGGAACTCCGAAATTACCGCGGGTGAAGGTTGAAACTTGAAACCGCGGGGGACAGCTAGTTCACAATATTTTACGATAGATACTAGTAGCCCCCTCTACTTATGGAAAACTAAGCATTGAAACAGGTAATTAAAATGTGAATAGTGGTTCAATGTAACGATCAAGTCAAATAACAGATGGCGCTACTGTTTCGGATTTAAACCATTAAAATAATCTTGACTTGTTCAAGCTTCTAGAAATAATTTTATTAGATTTTCTTTACACTATTTTATAATATTTCGTTTATATTAAGTAGTTAGGATATCTATTCGGAGCCATGAAGATTGGATAGTTGATGGTTATGAAGTCTTCTTCTTCTTCTTTAATAATGGCGTCTATAATTGGTTGTGAAGTCATGTCTTCTTCTTCTTCTTTAAGTCATGTCAAAGATTTGATGTTGATGATTTTGATAATTTTGACATTTGACACATTTCAGTGTGCTCCATTCTAATGATCCCGTAGCTAGAGCGTTGTCACTTAGAACTCTTGGTGCAGTAGCTGGGATTATTCCAGAGAGCCATGTTTTAACTTGGGGAACAATCTAACATTGTCATTGGCGTTTCGCCATAATTGAAGAAGTGGATGAAGAGATTTTTATAATAAGAAACATTGTCATTGGCAAATTATAATTATAGACGCCATTATTAAAGAAGAAAAAGAAGAAGAAGACATTTGACAATGACATGACAATGACATTGTCTATTGTCTAGTGGTGCTTATCTGACATCTGTCTATTTACGCGGCTTCGCCTTTCCAGTTTCGAGTTATTGTTTGGTTTGCCGTTTGGTTGAGCTGCTCGAGCTGATAGAAAACTAAGGATAATAAGGAGTGACGATATACTTATTGAAATTGATAAAATGATTGGTGTTCGACTTAATTCGTTTAATGATAATTCCAATGAACCGGAGCAAGATGCGAGTTCAGCTCTAACTGAATTAGATAAAGGTAAACCACAGTTACAATGAGTAAAGTTAAAACAGCTACCTACGTCCAACACTCTAAACTTGCTATAAAATTAATTTTACACGTTACAGGTGTACGTTCGACAAAAGTAGGGGAGCAATGCGAAGCCATCGTCCGCTTCCCGCGTCTATTTGAAAAATACCCTTTTCCTATTTTAATAAATTCATCATTCCTGAAACTGGCTGACGTGTTCCGTACCGGCAACAATTTCCTTCGTCTATGGGTGTTAAGAGTTTGTCAGCAGAGCGAAAAGCACTTAGACAAGATTTTGAATGTAGACGAGTTTCTGAGGAGAATATTCAGTGTGCTCCATTCTAATGATCCCGTAGCTAGAGCGTTGTCACTTAGAACTCTTGGCGCAGTAGCTGGGATTATTCCAGAGAGGCAAAACGTCCATCATGCTATACGTAGAGGACTCGACAGCCATGACAATGTTGAAGTGGACGCTGCTATATACGCCACTACAAGATTTGCTGCTCACTCCAAGTAAGTTATTGTATATTTAGATATTTATGTGCCAGTGTCTCGGTGCAAACTTAACTGCCACACTCAGAGTCAACTTTAATGATTACTTAATTAAGTATAGATTTTAAAACAAAACTGCCGCAGTCAGACCAGTTTAATAAATTAATGTTAATTGGCATTTAACTAATTAAGTTACATCTCTTTAAATGCCAATTAACATTAATTTACTGAACGTCTCTGATTGCGGCAGTTTTGTTTTAAAAATCTATACTTAACTAAGTAACCATTAAAGTCAACTCTGAGTGCGGCCGTAAATCTTCAATTTCAACCCTACAAGCTTTCTAGACTACTAATAAAAAAAAAGTTTAAGTCTGAAGATTCCAATCTTTCATATCAATAACTTGTTTTTGTAACATAACTACCTATTTACATTATTCATTATATACTCTAGATGAGTTGATATGGTGTTGAATAAGTTCATTAATTATTATAAATTGAGACATTCCAATTGCTTAAAACAATCTTTTATCCCAATAAGATGCTAATTTACTTATTCAAAATGTCTAAAATTAATAATAATAATAATAATCCACTTCACAACACACAGATCTACTCGATCCCACACTAAGCTATAAGCTTGTGTTGTGGAAACCAAGCAAACATACACACCCAGACTGGAAAATGGAACCCTGTGTTTATAACACAAAGTCCACCCCCACCGGGAATCGAACCCGGAACCTCTTGATTAGCGGGCAGGCATGGTGACAATTGCGCCAATCGGGTCGTCATGTCTAAAATTGTTGCAGTGCATTCGCAGTGGCCATGTGTAATAAACTATCAGATATGGTGGAGTGTGAGAGCACGGGGGCGGAGCGCCGCGCCAACCTAGTTAGAGCTCTAAGAACTGTGCATGGTGGAGGTGAGTAAACTTTTATGATTATCAGAGTTGTGTTGTTTAGAGAGATTAGTAGAGCTTGTCTAAGCTAAAATGACGCCCCCCCCTCCCCCCATCGGGCAAACGCACATTGCCATTGGTCCTCAGTTGCCGCATAGTGCCACCACACTCACACTATTAAAGAGATATTATCAACACAATATGATATCACACATCTAAAACTGCTTATTGAGTAGTGGGGCGCTTCATTTGAGTTAAGACAAGCTCTACCACATAGAATTAAACTACTTATTTATGTTATACACAGCTGTGAGAGCTCAAGGTGTATTGAAACTCCTACGTTCTCTGTTGGAGAGGTTCCCGTCGTCGAGCTCAGTGCGAGCTGCTATCACCGCCCTCACTGCTATCGCTGCTGACACCGTTGTGCATGTGCCTGATCAGGTAAATGTCACAATAGTTGAAGTGTATGGTACCGCTTAAAAACAAAAAATTGTGTGTCAGCTTGCATCAGCCTGTTTCAAAGAGATACACCACTTATTGTTAAAAGATTGTACTAAACAATATGGTTTATTCCAACTTTTTAGACCAGTAGTTAGATCATCTAACTGTTTGGACATTTTTTTTTCAAAACTGTTAGACTGACTGAGGTAATCTAACTGTTTGGATATAAATATTCCAAGCTGTTAGACTGACTATTTGGCGAACTGTGATTTATATTTTCCAAGTTGTTAGACTGACGGATATAATGATGTAATCTTAGAAAAATCAAGGAAACTTCAAATATTATATATTATAGGAATACTTATAGCGACCTGGGTATTTTTTTTAGTAGGTAAATCATTCATTTGTTTTCGGAAAGCACCATTTAGTGAAGTGGAACTGATAATGAAGACCAAAGATTGCCACTGCAACCACTCAATAATAAATATTTCACGGGTTGCGCTTCAAAACGATTGCTAAGATCGGTTTGATTTCTATCACTGTTTGAAGTAACAGAAAAATGCACGTGTGGGCTGCTGCACCATAACTTTTTGTTAGTGTAAGTAGGTATATTATTTGATTTTGATCGATATGATATTGTGTCGGGGCTCGTGACGGCTCGGCGCGCCAGGTGGAGCTGCTGCTGACGATAGCGCGGCGCGACGCGCGCGCGGCCGTGCGGCGCGCGGCGCTGGCGGGGCTGCGGCGGCTGGCGCGGCACGCGGCGCTGTGGCCGGCGCGCTGCGTGGACGCGCTGGCGGCCGCCGCCGGCGACGGCGCCGCGCCCGCGCCGCACGCGCGCCTCTGCCTCGAGGTCATGGCCGTGAGTGTCCACACACTACACTACACTACACCAGGGGGGGAGTAGGGTGAAGTGGATTATTATTATTATTATTCATTTATTTATCTTAAACAAGCTGATCCCCGCGGTAATTTCAGAGTTCCCGCGGGAATTCCTATAAGTGAAAGAATTTTCAAAATCGGTTCAGTAGATCCAGAGATATCTGTTCCCCTATAGTTTTACCCGCGGGAAAGTCGGAATTTCTGAGGGAATTCCGGGATAGAAAGTACCCTATCCCGGAATTCCCTTAGATGAAAATGCGCTTTCGAGCACTTATTCTCGCATACACGCAAAAACGGCTGAACGGATTCTGATGAAATATGGCATGCACGTTGTAAGGGGTATAGAGACGGTCATAGGGAATTTTTTATCCCGGGATTCCCGCGAGAACTTCAAAATTACCGCGGGTGAAACCGCGGGGCGCAGCTAGTAATAAATAAAATACGTGTCTATTATTATTATTACGTCCCTTCTATCTGCAATTATCTGTTGTGTGGTGACGTCACCCGTCACCCCGCCGCAGATCCTGGTGCGGTGCCCGGCGGTGTGCGCGGCGGCGGCCGGGCCCAGCGCGCTGCGGCGGCACTGCGCGGCCGCGGCGCTGGGCCCCGAGCTGCGGCACGCGGCGCTCGCGTGCGGCGTGCTCACCGCGGTCATGGTGCACTGGTGAGTGGTGACCGGTGACTGGGGAGACGAACTCTCCTAGGGACTGGCTTGTTTCCAGGGTATGAGAATCGAAATTCTATCAAGTCCGTCTTGTTAAAAAATAATAGACTCGTATTTTCTGCTTTTTCAAATTATTGAAAAAATAGGTACTAAGATAATACGCATTAAAGTTTAGGAGTGGAGGCTCTTGACGTCATAATGTGCTATAAACTTTAGCATGGCGTGACGTCACGCGACATTTCAACTTAATGGATCTCCGTTATTTTTTGATTACGTAAAAATTGAAAAAAATACCTGTCCAATATTTTTTATTAATCTACAAGACAGACTAAAAATTAAAATTTGGTTGCCAAGCCCATTGGCTACTTGACTGATTTTTTTTTTAGTCCGTCGTGTAGGTAAATTAATAAAAAATATTGGACACGTAGTTAATTTTTCCTTTTTTTACGCGATCGAAAAATAACGGCGATACATTGAGTTGAAATTCCGCGTGACGTCACAACCTGCTGCAGTTTGTACGGTGCTTAAACCGAATAATGACGTCACGAGCCCCCCTATCCTAAACTTTAATGCTTTTTATCTATGTTTATTTGCATTAATTCGAAAAAGCAAAAAATACGTGTCTATTATATTTTCATTATCTAACTGACGGACTGATTAGAATTTTGATTTTCATACCCCGAAAAATGCCCGAATCACCGAGAAACTTTCGCGGGGTATGAGAAGGCATGAAATCGGTGGGAGGCGGAGAGTGTCGCTTCTATACATATATAATTATTCTGTATTCTTTGATATAATTCGCAGTTACAAGGAACACCTGCCCGTGGAGGGCGCGGAGTTCATGCTGGCGCTGGAGTCGCTGGTGATAGCGAGCGGGCTGCCCGGCGCCGAGGGCGACGTCAAGCCGCTGCGGATGGCGCTGCGCTGTCTGGTGAGTGCGCCCTCCTCCACCGTCCTGCACAGTTTTCCACCGTCCTGCTCAGTTCTCCACCTTCCTGCACAGTTCTCTATCGTCCTGCACAGTTCTCTATCGTCCTGCACAGTTCTCCATCGTCCTGCACAGTTCTCCACCGTCCTACACAGTTCTCCACCGTCCTGCACAGTTTTCCACCGTCCTACTCAGTTCTCCACCGTCCTGCACAGTTCTCCACCGTCCTGCACAGTTCTCCACCGTCTTACACAGTTCTCCACCGTCCTGCACAGTTTTCCACCGTCCTACTCAGTTCTCCACCGTCCTGCACAGTTCTCCACCGTCCTGCACAGTTCTCCACCGTCCTGCACAGTTTTCCATTGTCCTGCACAATTCTCCACCGTCCTGCACAGTTCTCCACCGTCTTACACAGTTCTCCACCGTCCTGCACAGTTTTCCACCGTCCTACTCAGTTCTCCACCGTCCTGCACAGTTCTCCACCGTCCTGCACAGTTCTCCACCGTCCTGCACAGTTTTCCATTGTCCTGCACAATTCTCCACCGTCCTACACAGTTCTCCACGGTTCGGATGAATCTCCGAAACGGTTGGACCGATTTCGATGGGATTTTCATCGCAAATTTGCTGATGTTTTTAGAAGTAAATTAGGCTAGTTTGGACTTTCTGCGGGAATTCCGAAACTCCCGAATGAATCCGCGGGGCACAGCTAGTATATTATAATACGGGTGGCAAGTGGCAACCTTAGACGTGAGCGCGTCCGTGCCGGGTGCAGGTGCAGCTGAGCGACGCGCAGCCGGCGTCGTACGCGGCGCGCACCGCGGGCGTGGTGGGCGCGCAGCTGCGCCGGGCGGCGGGCGCGCGCCGCCTCGCGCTGCTCGAGGCGCTGGCCGCGCTGGGCGGCGGCGCGGGCGCGGCGGCCGGCGCGGGCGGCAGCGGCGCCGCGCTGCCCGCCGTGCGGGACGAGCTCAGGTGAGCGCTGCATGCTGGGGGCGAGCCCAGGTGAGCGCTGGGGGACGGATCCAAGTGAGTGCTGAGGGACGAACTCAAGTGAACGCTGAGGGACAAGCTACAGTGAGTGCTAGGAGACGAGCTCAAGTAAGCGCTGAGGGACGAGCTTGGGTGAGCGCTGGGGGACGAGCTCAAGTCAGCGCTGGGGGATGTAGATTTTGTCAGTAAATTTTTTTATCTCGGGAACGGTACTTTTGTTTAGGATGAAAGGTACCCAGAGATTTTGGCGGGGAGATGGCGATTTCATCTGCGTTAATGTCAGAGTTCTCGCGGTCAACGTTTGCGCAAAATTCCATGATTATTACTTTTAGTTTAAACTTTGTATTAGAGTATAGTTTGAAAGCAGATTAAACTAAATCGAGGTTCCTTCTGTCTGTTGCGCGCGCGTGCGCGGCGCAGCGCGGCGGCGGCGGGCGCGGGGGTGGCGGCGGGCGCCGGCGACGGCACGGCGCTGGTGCTGGTGTGCACGCTGGTGTTCCAGGAGCGCGCGGGGGCGGCGCTGGCGCGGCGCCTGCGCGGCGGCTGGGCGGCGCGCGTGCTGGCGGCCGCCGCGCGCGCCGACGGCTGGACCAGATACCGGGTGGCGCGCGCCGCGCTCAGGTCACCGAGCACACTTGTAACTAAGCCCACCTGCGACCAAACCCATCTATGACTAAGGCCACCTGCCACCAAGTCCATCTGTGACTTAGCCCACGCGTAACTAAGCCCACCTGCGACCAAGTCCAACTGTGACTAAGCCCACTTGCAACCAAGTCCTCCCGTAACTAAGCCCACCTGCGACCAAGTTCATCTACGACTAGGCTCACCTGCAATCAAGTGCACCTGTGACTTAGCCCACCTGCGACTAAGTCCAACTGTGACTAAGCTCACCTGCAATCAAGTGCACCTGTGACTTAGCCCACCCCTAACTAAGCCCACCTGCGACTAAGTCCAACTGTGACTAAGCTCACCTGCAATCAAGTGCACCTGTGACTTAGCCCACCCGTAACTAAGCCCACCTGCGACCAAGCCCACTTAGTCCGTAACATAGGGTAATCACTAAGTATTGGTGTGTATCAGCACAGCATTTACCGAGCGTGTGTGTCCCCCTCCCCCATAGATACGGGCACCACGGCGTGGCGGCGGAGCTGCTGGAGCGGCTGGTGGCGGAGGCGCCCAGCGAGGCGGCGCAGCGCTGGCTGGGCGTGCTGCACCGCGCCGCCGCCGCCGACGCGGCGCTCGCTGAACAAGGTATAAAGCAAATAATAGACATAATAATATGTATAAAGAAGCAACCTCCCACCGATTTCATGCCCCCTCATACCCCGCGAATATTTGTCGGTACGTCGCAGGCATATCGTTCCTGGAGGAGTGCAGCGGGCAGTGGGAGGTGTGCGGCGGGTGGGGCGGCGCGGGCGCGGCGGGCGGCGGGCTGTGCGCGGCGGGCTGCGCGGGCTGCGGCGCGTGCCAGCCGCTGCCGCCCGCCTGGGTGCGCGCGCGCGCCGCCGCGCTGGCCGCGCTCGCGCGCACCGCCGCCGCCGCGCGCGCGCTCTGCACGCAGCCGCCGCCGGCGCGCGCGCACGCCATCGCGCAGGTGGGTGTCGCCGGGGGGCGGGGGGCTGGGCGCGGCAGGCTGCGCGGGCTGCGGCGGCTTATAGGTGGAAGTGATATCTCGTTGGCGGGCGTGCAATATCGCGGGTAAGTGCGTTATCTCGCAGGTGAGCACGACCCCACTTTAAAGGTGGACGTGATACCTCGCTGATGGGCGTGCAAAATTGCAGGTGAGCGCGCTAGCTCGCAGGTTAGCGTAACATCTCACAAGTGGGCGCGGCACTTCATATAGGTGGGCACACCATCTCGTAAGTTAGCGAACGGGTAGTGGCGGATGATGTGCGAACCGTACAAACCTGTATGCAAGGTTGCATTACGTATGATAAATAAGTGGTTGTTGCGTTGGTGGTTGTGATCTGACGTGTCCTGCCCGTGTGTGAATCACAAGTGGGCGTGGGCGACATCTCGCAGGTAGGTTAGTACGCCATTCCGCACGTGAGTACGACGCTACTTTACTAATGGAGGTGATCACCAGCAAGTGAGCGCGCAATATCGCAGGTGGGCGCGCAATATCGCAAGTGGGCGCGCAATATTGACGGTGGCGCACAATATCGCAGGTGGGCGCGCAATATCGCAGGCGGGACGCGCCATCTTGCAAGTGGGCACGTCATGGCATGCTACTTGCATGTAGTTATTAGAGGTATGAGTATGTGGTTACCTTGTGCCCGTGCAGGCGGCGCGCGACCCGGCGGCGAAGGCCGGCGCGTGCGCGGGCGCGCTGCGGCGGGCGGCGCGCGCGCTGGCCGCGGCGGCGCAGCGCTACGCCGCCATCGCGCGCACCGCCTTCCACGCGGACGACGCCACGCTCCGGCACCTTTATATGTATCCTTTTTAACCAACTTCTAAAAGGTGGAGGTTATCAATTCGGATGTTTATGTTTAATTTTTTATGTATGTTCGGGCAATATGCTTTTTTGTTCGAAAGAAGTTTATTCCGAAATGGTTCTATTTAAATTTCATAAAGATCTGATGGTGAACAGAGAATGAAGTCGGTTTAATTTTTTTGTTAAAATTTTGCTTATAAGATTCAGGTGCCTGTTACGCTTTCAAGCCTTAAAGGCTTAACCGATCATCATAAGATTTTGCATACACATTGTCAGGAGTACAGAGAAGGACATAGGGTAGTTTTTGAACTGTAATTCCCGCGGGAACTCCGAAATTTACGCGGGTAAAACCGCGGGGAACGGCTCGTAAATAAAATAAAATAATACCCTGAGCGGGCGCGCGCGCAGCTCGCAGCACACGTACAGCCAGCTCGCGCAGCTAGTGGAGCGCGCGGCGAGCGGGCAGGCGGGCGCGGGTGCGGCAGCGGGCGGCAGCGAGCTGCGCCCCGCCACGCTCGAGGAGCGCGCCGCGCTGGCGCCCGCCGCCGCCATCGCCGCCGTAGCCGCCAGGCTGTTCGACGCCGCGCACGCGCCGCCCGCGCCCGGCATCAGCCATCGGGTGAGTACCGGCTCGCAGCACACGGCCAGCCAGCCATGAATTCTCTTATCTTAATCTTATCTTCTTAATATATATAAATCACGTGTCACGTTGTTTGTTCGCGATGGACTCCGAAACTACTGGATCGATCGTAATGAAATTTGGTCACTATGTTGTATTTGGCCCAACTTAAAAGATAGGATAGTTTTTATCCCAGAATTCCCGCGGAAACTCCGGAAGTTAATGCGGGGAACAGCTAATCACCGTAAACTACTGTCAGTGCAGGGGTACAAAGAAGACCGTAGAGTATTTATTTATTTATTTATTTAAATGGAGAAAAAACAGATACAAATTTACACTAAATAATAATAACAAGAAATATTTTACCTATAATACAACAATTTGCATCCTCAACTAGTAACTACTTTTTTCCCGGAATTCCCGCGGGAACTCCGAAATTACCGTGGATGAAATCGCGGGGGACAGCTAGTATATAGGTATATAAAAAAGGAGTTATATCGGCATTCTGACAATGACGGTGAAAGAATTTTTGAAATCGGTCCAGTATTTTTTGAGTTGAGTTAAATCGCGATCGCGAGTCAGAAGTCGGTATATCTGTTTCACACATGTATGGTTAGAGGTTAGAGAAGCACCACAACACGACATGTCACACAAGTGTGATTCCGCCATCAATTTTGTTCTCTCCCCTGAATAAATGAGTGTGCGATGTGGACTGTGTTCTCCGTGTGCGTCAGCACGCGGAGGGCGTGCTGGCCGGCGTGCGCGCGTGCTGCGTGGGCGCGCTGTGGCCGCGCGGCGCGTTCTCGGGGCTGGCGGGCGCGGGCGTGGGCGTGGGCGCGGGCGCGGGCGGCGCGGTGGGCGCGGGCGGCGGCGTGGGCGCGGGCGGCGCGTGCCGGCTGTCGCTCACGCCGGCGTGGCGCGCGCCCGCCGAGTGCGCCGCGCTGCTGCCGCTGACGCACCACCTCGCGCTCAAGGTCGAGGGCGTCATCCTGCCGCCGCCCAAGCTCACGTGAGTGCACGCACACATACACACACGCACACACACACGTGATCACACCACCTACACGCGCACACAGAGAGATACACACAGATACACATACGCACACACAAACACACAGAGAGAGAGATAACACACGCAAACATATGTATATATGTACACACAAGCTTAATAATGTTCAATTACACATACGAAGTAATCACATACATAACAAGGTACACGTGGATTAGAGAGATTCGCATGTTTTTATTTTTAACAGTGTTGTGTTTTGTTGTAACGTTTTTTAAGTGTTGTGTATTAAAATAAATAAACCAATTTATGCGACAGTATAAGCATACAATAATAAAAAAAGTAGTACATATAAAATAAAATATATTTCACACACAAGTCCTAAATAAGGTTATTCTTGTAATATTATATTGTTTTGCAGTAAGCACCAGAAACAGCGGCAAGTGAAGGCCGTCCAGCTCACAGTGACAGCGACGCCGCACCCGCGCACCAACGATAAGGTCGGCTTCATTGCATTGTCTATTGGTCAATAGATTCAGTTGTAATCCCATTTACCCATGTGTGAAAATGTCGATTGTAATTCTATAGCAGTTAATTTTTAAAAGTTGATACAAAATGGTACAAAAACTACAAGACGGTCTAAAAACAAAAATTCATTCAAATAGCCTAATTTTGGGAACAACTAGTAACAATTGGACGCCGATAAGCAATAGCATGTTAACCCACAGAATTAAGTTATTGATACAGAACGATTAATTAAGAGTTATGAACGTTTTTCATTATTACATTGTCAGGTACCAACAAAGTGTTGAACACAAACAACTCAAAATTTCTCCAGTGTGGGTTAACACACTATTGCTATTATCTCCGTCCAATTATGTGTGTGTTTGTGTGTGTGCGTGTGCGCGCCGCAGAGCGTGGAGCTGACGCACGTGCCGGCCGCGCTGACGGCGGTGCAGACGGTGGCGCCGGTGCGCGACTACTTCTCGGGCCAGCAGCTGGTGTCGGTGGGCGCGCCCGGCGCACATACCGTGGCCGTGGAGGCGGCGCTGGTGGACCACGCCGGCCGCCTGTGGAACACCGGGCCCCGGGTCTCCATCGTCATCAAGGTCAGGATCTCCATCGTCATCTAGGTCAGGATCTCCATCGTCATCAAGGTCAGGATCTCCATCGTCATCTAGGTCAGGATCTCCATCGTCATCAAGGTCAGGATCTCCATCGTCATCTAGGTCAGGATCTCCATCGTCACCTAAGTGAGGATCTCCATCGTTATCAAGGTCAGGATCTCCATCGTCATCTAGGTCAGGATCTCCATCGTCATCTAGGTCAGGATCTCCATCGTCATCAAGGTCAGGATCTCCATCGTCATCTGGGTCAGGATCTCCATCGTCACCTAGGTGAGGATCTCCATCGTTATCAAGGTCAGGATCTCCATCGTCATCTAGGTAAGGATCTCTATCGTCATCTAGGTCAGGATCTCCATCGTCACCTAGGTGAGGATCTCCATCGTCATCTAGGTCAGGATCTCCATCGTCATCTAGGTCAGGATCTCCATCGTCACCTAGGTGAGGATCTCCATCGTTATCAAGGTCAGGATCTCCATCGTCATCTAGGTCAGGATCTCCATCGTCATCTAGGTCAGGATCTCCATCGTCATCTAGGTCAGGATCTCCATCGTCACCTAGGTGAGGATCTCCATCGTCATCTAGGTCAGGATCTCCATCGTCATCTAGGTCAGGATCTCCATCGTCACCTAGGTGAGGATCTCCATCGTCATCTAGGTCAGGATCTCCATCGTCATCTAGGTCAGGATCTCCATCGTGATCAAGCTCAGGATCTCGACGCTCTTATTGACTTCTAGCTGTTCCCCGCGATAATTCGGAGTTGCCGTGGGAATTCCAGTTCTGTGACACTCACAAATAACGTGGCTTTCTATTGGAAAAAGAATTTTCACTAGATCCAGAGACTACCCCTTACAAATTACAACCTCGCAAACTTTACCTCTTTCTAAATATGTGACCATGACACGTCGCGTTAACATAAAATTGTGTTTTCAGGCTCACGACGATTCTACTACAAAGGTGAATCCACAGAACGCGCGCGGAAGGTTTTAATACAAACGATTACAATATTTTACTTGAGATACGTTGTTATATTTTACTTATTATATTTTTGTGAAGTAGGTACGTCATATACATTTTGATTGATTAAACAATTAATTAATAACGCCAAGTTTTTTTAATGTATTATTAGATGACTACTGCCCATTTTGCAATCACCCAACTCTTGTATTTTTGTTAATTTTAAAAATATCATTAGTCAGGTAAGGAATACTTAATAGCGAGTCTGATATCTGTTTTTGTAATTTTTTATTTAAGTCGCCACCTCTAAATCCTGCTGATTTTTTGAGAAAATAGAATCATCCTTGGCCCTTATTCACTATGATCATAACGCGTCGCGTTAAAATAAGGCGCCACTTAAATTGCTTTTCCCTCGTGTTCAAAGAAGTTTCACTTTAAAAAAATACATTCACAATGTTTGTTTTGTCATAAAGAAAATAAATTTCTTATATTTTTGCATCTGGAGCGTTTGGGACGCGTGTTATGGGTATGGGCAACTATAAATGTTGTTACACACAATTCCGACCGCTCCAGATGCCAAAATATTAGAAATTAATATTCTGTATACCATAACACGTTGTAAATGTGCCTTTTTGTGTTACCGTTACCTTCTTTGATCGCGAGGGAAAAACAATCTTATCTCGCGGCGTGATATGGTCATAGTGAATAAGGGCCTTGAACTCTTTCGAGTTTAGAATGTATGTGGGTTGAATTTTTCAAGTGACTTTCGATGACAACTATGAGGAATAGAGAAAAATACTGAAAAAGGCATCGGACGGCGAACCTTTCCTTTAGTTTGCCATTTTGTATTATTTCTCAAAATTTAATCGTTATAAGTAACACTAGTAGTTTTTGTCAAATTTAATAGGTTTGATTCCCTTGTTTTTTAATCGAAATTTTAGTTTTTATCAAAATTAGATTCCGAAAATCCTTTGAGCATTTTTCTTTTATCTCTTAGTTTCAGATTTGGTTATCCACGCTCATTTAAAAATATCACATTGTGTAGCTAGGTACAGTCAGAATCAGAAATATGTAATCACTTGGGATAGTCGTGAATTCTGATTACAATAGTAGGTAATAAAGTAGGACAACTGACGAAATTTTTGATGCTGATAGTACCTATTACAAACTAGCGGTTTCACCTGCGTGAATTTCAGAATTCCCATAGGAACTATTTTTTTTTAATAAAAGTAGCCTAAGTTCTTATAACATCAGCTATCTTCCAGTGAAAGTCCCGGTAAAATCGGTCTAGCCGTTTCAGAGATTAGCCGTAACAGACACAAAGACAGACAAAAATTAAAGAAATTGATTTTTTATGTACTTAATTACCGTATATACTTTCATATGCATTTAGTGAAAAACTTTGGAATTACAAACAGACACTTCAATTTCATTTATATGTATGGATGGGTCTATTATTTCTGCATACATAAAATTATGTATATGTGTAGTTGGGTATCTAGTCAGTTTCTAGTTACTGTGGTTTAGCGATAAACAAATCTATCGCGTAATCTTCAACAGAACAACAAACAGGTGAAATGTGCGGTTATCAGGCAAAAATATCGGTGACGACTCTCTTTATCAGACGCAGCCCATAACCACTGATAAGGCGTTTCGCTTTATTGGCTTTGTTGTTATCACGAGCGCTTGCGAAGCGGCGGGCCGTCCGCAAAACAAAAACACCAACGAAATTATAATGACCGTTTTATTGCCATTTGTTTTAATATTATTCATATTATGTTCCCGAGTGAACGGCTCGACGATCTGTGATAGTGTCAGCACTTGTAAGTGCAGATGTGAAAGTGAGAACGATTATCGGGGCGAGACTATAAACTGTGCGTACAGCAGCCCCAGCTTACTCAGGGAAAACGCGCTCCCTACATTTGTCTATTCGTTGAACCTAGCATGGAGCGACTTGACGAGACTGGAGCCTTCGGACTTATTAGCATCGCAGACAATGATCGAACTGCATTTAAACAATAATGAAATCGTCGACATCGCGACAAACGCCCTCCGATTACCGGAACTGAGGAGATTAGATATCAGCTTCAACAAATTGGAATACATCGACGGTGAGACGTTTAAATTCATAAAAAAATTGGAATATTTGAACGTCGCTCATAACAGATTCACAACATTCACGAAATTAACTTTCCACCATTTGAACAGTCTGATAGAGATCGTTCTAGACGGCAACAGTCTAGGGCCGAGTTTGGAAGAAGTGAATCTGTTCGACAGAAATGGATTCGGATTAACGCATAAGATTAAAAATATCAGCATGAGGAGTATAAACTTGAACGTAGTGCCAGATAACTTTTTCATAAACGCGTACGATTTAAGAAAACTCAACTTAGCCCACAATAACTTAACGGAAATATTCGAGTTGCCCTTCACTCTGGAATCGTTGGATTTGTCTGATAATCCGATAAAAGAGATCGCCATGGAAGATTTTTCGGATTCGCTGTCGTTGAAAGAATTGAAACTGAACAATATGCATATAAAAGAAGTGCCCGATTTTGTGTTCGCACCATTGAAAAGTTTAGTGAAATTGGAATTGGCGAGAAATAAGCTTTTAAAAAACTTCAGTGCAGTGGCGTTCGGGCAAGAGGTGCTGGGTGATCCAGACGAGTTTCTGTTAGAGAAGCTATCATTGAAAGGTTCTCGGTTATCGACGCTCAGTAAGAAATTGATCCAGCCGTTCGGTCAGCTGATGGAGCTGGACCTGCAGGGGAACCCGTGGAAATGCGACTGTAACATCGTCTGGTTGAAGAACTTGCAGATACAGCCCAAGGATTACGAACACTTGAGGTAAATTGGGAGGGCTCTTTCACGATTTACTATTCTATGAGCACGAGCATAACTCGTCACACAAATTACCTACGTGCACATTTCAAAACCATATTTTACATTGTCTTATGGTACACAGAATACCAACGGAACCGATCAACTAGTTATTGTGATTGGCCAACGCATTTGTTCCAAACGAACATGAAATGCCCTATGTACCACTGGCAACGTGTATGCAAAATTCCATGATGATCGGTTGAGTAGTTAAAAGTTAAAACATGAAAACGCAAAAAAACTCATACGAGTTTTCGTTTGTCAAATTAACGCAAACAATTGTATTTCTCCCCACAGATGTGCAACTCCCGATTCTCTGTTCAACAGTCGTATATTCGACCTCGACGCGAGATACTTCTCGTGTCTCAACGACAAGCACTACGTCGGTGTTACCATCGCAATCGTAACTCTCTGCCTGCTTTTCTCCATGATAGCTCTATGGCTGATGTTTTGCTTGCCTCGTTTTCAGTCGAGGTGTCAGCACATACAAAACATGTACGGTCCATCAACGGCATATACTGTGCTGCCTTTGCAAATGAATTAAACCGCATTTCGGGTTTATCTAATTTATGGTATGCTCTCTCTGTACGGAATAAGGCGAAGGAACATTCTTGGAATGATGCAAAGGTGGAAGGCGAACTATCTGAAGATTGTTTACTGACTTTGCCTTTTGTTCCATTGCATTGGTGCAACAAGCTATTTAAAAAATAAAAAAAAACAAGGAGGCATGTAGCCGGAATTTTTCACTTCAACAAGCAAGCAAAGATAACATGGATGAAATGAGAAAAAATATGCGATCAAAAAGTAATGTGTAAAAATAATTAACACCGATATGAAAATTCATGATTTTTTATACTTATTCAAAAAATACAATACAAAAAAGTGTACATGGTTTTTGTTTATAAAAAGTTCAAAGTTCATGAGTTTTTAAAGCGTTGGGTACGTTTTGTGCTCGAGATTCATTACTATACATTCATAGATCCTAATTTCATTATTAAAATTGCACTTTAAAACTAGGAAGTGAGGTTCAATTTCTGACAACATATTCCTAATTATTTCAAAATAGGCTAGTTTCCTAATTTTTTCTTTTTAGTCCGTTTTGTAGATTATTAAAAAATATTGGACACGTATTTTTTTATTTTTTATGTAACCAAAAAATAACGGAGATACATCAAGTCGAAATTTCACATGACGTCACACCTCGCTACAGTTTGTTCGCACGTTATAGCGAGCTGTGACATCACGAGTCCCCCACCCTAAACTTTAATGCGCTTTATCTATGCATATTTCCATTATTTTAAAAAAGCAAAAAATACGTGTCTTTTATTTTTTTATTATCTAACTGACGGACTAAATAGAATTTCGATTTTTTTACCCAGGAAACTAGCCTATTCCCGTAGGTTTATTACTTTGTGATGCGTTTTACTGTGATTTTTAACTAGTTTTTATAATAAATAGACATAACAGCAATTGTGCAGTACTTATACTAATTACACCAATTATTTTTTCCCCTTTACACATTCAAGCAGGCACAAGCTTTTACATAAGGCTGCAATTATAGTACTTACACGAAAATTTTCATAAAAATATTAGCCAATTACTGACTACAATCCCTAAAGTACATACATAATGCCTTTTCTCCGATAGTATAAATCGATCCAAACATGAACCTTATGATATGTAACAATAAGCTACAAATTTCAACGCTATCTTTGGTCATATGTTTGCGACGCGAATTTCAGCGATAACCTAGATATTTATAATTTCAAGTGCAATTCTATGATTACTTAAGCACAACCACAGTCCACAAGTCAATAATCATATTATAGTCATTGTCATTCAAAATATTATTACAAAATGAGTTACAAAAAACAGTCTTTACAGTCTTGATTATGACTTATAAGATTACATCAATTTGCTGTCGAGAATTCGATACAAATATAAGTAGGCTTGCAAATAAGAATAGCTAACTTATCAAATAGATTTCTATTTAATATTTTTTCTACGATATGGTAATATGTATATTTAATCATTATATTCTATTTACCTATACATAAGGAGTTACTATAGTCGAGTTATAGAATGCTTTATTTATATCTAAAAAAGATCGGTTACTAATTACTATCAAACAGACTATTGTGTTTATTTTATTCGTGTGACGAAACAAGGTTATAACAATAATGTTGCCATATAAGCTACGTGGCAAATCACATTCAACTGCTTGTTTTTGTATGAAGAGCGTTCAAATAAACAGAACAATTTCATCATACATATAGATGTACGCTGTGTAAGTTGAAACGTAGAACATATTCATTCAAGCTCTATAAAAATATAATATAATAGCCGACCCCCGCGGTCTCACCCGCGGTAATTTCAGAGTTTCCGCGGGTATTCCGTGCATAAAAAGTACCCTATGTTCTCCTCTGTACCTCTGACAACGTGTATACAGTTTAATGGTGATCGGTCCAGCCGTTCACGCGTAATGCCGGAACTAAGGGATTCAATTTTATAACTTTTTAAAAAACCCACTGATAATTCAAAGAGAAAACATTAACAAAAGAGGGTGTATTTTTTATTTGACCTGATGGTAAGTGATTACCGCCGTCCATGGACATCTGCAACGCCAAAAGGCGTGCAGGTGCGTTGCCGACCTGGAATGGGGATGGGAACTGGCTTTCAAGTGGGGCTGCCGGAACACACCGTTAGGCGCTTGGCGACAGATTTGCAACTCGAAGGTGGTAGCTAGCCAGCCGGGCACTAGAGAGCGCCCTACCACCATGCTATGGTTGCCTCACGATGTTTTCCTTCACCGACAGCTCAAGCTCATTGTTAGGGTTTGAACCTGCGCCTTGCGGCGTTTGATCCGAACGCACCAACTACTGAGCTATCATCGATGTACATCGGTGTGTATCATCGGTGTACGCAAATGACTGACCTTGGAAAGGAAGGTTGACCCTTGAATGACCTTAGGTATGATCCGGCAATACCTGCTGATAATGAGATTCGAATATGTTCCTTATTTCCTTACGCCTGTCGATTCCATATTTCTATTGTATAGGAAGAACAACAGCTCTCTAACTTTTACCTTTTACATAATATTTATTACCTAGCCCTATCGCAATATATTATTATTATCTACCAATACAACTATGTGTGCATAATATGACACGTTATATACAATATAAACAAATTGCAT
The DNA here is from genome assembly GCA_907165275.2 of Zygaena filipendulae. Taxonomy (NCBI): domain Eukaryota; kingdom Metazoa; phylum Arthropoda; class Insecta; order Lepidoptera; family Zygaenidae; genus Zygaena; species Zygaena filipendulae. The sequence goes on from OU015662.1 coordinate 11,166,023, forward strand.
ACATTTTAAAAATAGTTAAATGCATGAAGTCTTTTCAATTTCGTAATGGCTGCCATTCTCAACTTTCGAACAGTTTTCACAACCGGTAAAATTAAAATATAATTATATTAAACACTAGCTGTTTTTAGAGGGATTACTTCGGGAATTCCGGGACAAAAGGTATCCTGTGTGTTAATTCAAAACATGTTCTATTTGTGTGCCGAATTTTATATAAATTCGTTTAGCTGTTCATGAGTGACGGAGTAACTGAAATCCAAAACATATAACATTTACATATTGTATAATAGTTTATAAGAACATAATATGTATATAGCTACCTCAAACCAATATGTACTTAACAGTAATTGTGTTAAGTGCTTCTGTTTATCAAACTTTGCACTAACACATAAATTCTCTAAGCAGAGTACCTACCTACTGGTTTTTAAATTTTTCATATAAGCAGCCATTACATAAATTACAATTTAAATAATTTTATTGCACTATGAACAAGAGAAATTATTTTCACGATTCAAAATTTTCGAGAAAATTAAATTTGTAATCGCAAAAACTGAAGTAGAATTAAAACTAAACTATTCAGCTATTTCTCCATTTTAACACTAATTTAACCTAATTGTTGTTAAGATTCTTCAGAGGACCAATTCTATTGACGCAAAAAACACAATTTGCATCGCTCCTACATATATAAAGGTCTCCCCACATATAACTTCGTCGCGCAGGCAGATCGGCGCAATGCGAGGACGTTTGTATCTATACACGTGGGAAGACCCTTATCGAGGGCAGCGCCTTTATTCACTATGACTAACAACATTCCTTGCCCATAACGCGCGTCCCAAAAACGCATATCCAAACATTCTAGGTGCCAAGATATTAGAAATAGGGTACTTGCATGAAATTTATAATAAGAAATCGTGTAAATATTTCAAAAATAGAGCCTTAGAAGTTAGAAAAGCGTTATCGTGAAAGATTTACTAAAAAATTTTCAATAGGTTCCAAAATATTCAACCTTTAGTTTTGTGAAACGGAACGTTGCAACGAAACACCAATCACAGCCAACATGACGTCACTTTTATTTTTTTAGGAAACATTTACCTCTTTCAGAGAAGGAAAAAGAAACTAAATGCATACAGTCAACGCATATTTTCCATTTTCTGAAGTTTTTTACTTCAAAATGCATAGGTAAGATGCATTTCGATTCTTTACTGGAACTTTTGGAAGTAAATCGACACAGTTCAACCTTCGCTTTGGGATATTGAAGTTATCTGTCTGTCAGTGTCACATGACCCTGTCAATACGACAGTGACATTTCTATCACAGATTAATAAGGCGTAATTTTGAACTAGTGACGTCATTCCGCGTTTCGGCGGTAAGGTCTAAAGTAGAAACTTTGAAACGGTCTATTTAATTAATTTATGCATATATTTATTTTCTTTTTCTTGCATTGTTTAAGTAGGCCATATATCTTTAAAATAGACTGAAAAAAAAAATCATGCAAGTACCCTATTATTATTCTTTATGCCATAAGAAACGTTGTTAATGTATTTTTTTTTAACTAAAACTTCTTTGATTACGAGAAAAAGAGGCGTCTTATCTTAACGCGGCGTGTTATGGTCATAGTGAATAAGGGCCCAGAATTGGCCGTCCGTTCTAATCTATTATTATATCTAGCTATACCTTCCAACGCAATGGTCCCGAAACTGAAAGTCAAACCGAAAACAGGGGTAACGCTGGTTCGAAGGCAACTTTCGACTGTAGTCATGTTTTGTGGTGATGCTTTCATATAAAACACAAAAAATACATTTCGTCAAATTTTCTAATCAAGTGTCTTCCTTGCTTAGGAACCATCCATAAAGTACGTCACACGTTAACGAGGAGGGAGGGGGTCGACGAAATGTGACATTGTGTGACAGGGGGAGGGGTCCTGCGTTTCGTGACGTCACATTTTAAAATCTCAATGCCAAAGAAATATTGACGAAAAACTTAAAAATATTTCCAACTCTTATCTGTATATTGGTGGCGAACTAAGGTTTTAATTGTTTTGTCGGAACTGCTGTTTTAATTTAATAATTTGTAAATGTAAAAATTGCAAAATGTTCGATGTCACACTAGGGAGGGACTCGTCTCACAATTTGTGACCAACTGTGACAAGGAGGGGGAGGGGTCGAAAAATCACGAAATTAGTGACGTACTTAATGGATGACCCCTTAATTAAACATGTTTCAATTTATATAGCAAGTCATCATTATTATTTTTCAACTATTTCTTCTGAAAAGTCGACAACGACTACGTTTCACCCTCGATAAAGCTTCACATCAGATCAAATTCCGTTCACTGAGCGTCTGGAACCCCACCGGCTCGGCGAACCGCCGGCCCCACCAGCGTCATACCAACCGGAGGCTGTCCCTGGACAGGGGCTCGTCCTGTCAGACGGACGTCTCGGAGTTAAGCCGCAGCACGAACCGGTTGCTCTTGGGGTCGACCACCTCCTCGCTGAGGCTGAACTTGGGCAGCTGTTTCACGGAGCATATGAGCGACACGTCCCCCTGGCGCAGCTGGAACGCGACGGCGTGCGCGAGCGGGCGCGCCAGCAGCTCGTCCGACACGAGCGCCCAGCGCTGGCGCGGCCGCGCCTCCTGCTCCGCGGCCAGCACCGGCCCCTCCACCAGGAACGGCTCCAGGAAGGCGCGCGGCGACGCGTCCTGCGACAGGCAGCGCGCCAGGTGCGCCAGGACCTGCGCACACAGCGGTCATAGCTCAGTGGTTGGTGCGTTCGGATCAAACGCCGCAAGGCGCAGGTTCAAACCCTAACAATGAGCTTGAGCTGTCGGTGAAGGAAAACATCGTGAGGCAACCATAGCATGGTGGTAGGGCGCTCTCTAGTGCCCGGCTGGCTAGCTACCACCTTCGAGTTGCAAATCTGTCGCCAAGCGCCCAACGGTGTGTTCCGGCAGCCCCACTTGAAAGCCAGTTCCCATCCACACTCCAGGTCGGCAACGCACCTGCATGCCTTCTGGTGTTGCAGATGTCTATGGGCGGCGGTAATTACTTACCATCAGGTGTATATAGATATAGATTAGCTTAGCCTATAAAGATTGTATGGTTGTTTTGAAATAAATATGCAAACGGTTTTTAAGAGAAATCTCTTCAATTCAAATTTTATATGTACCTCCTACCTAAGTACCTACCTATTTTCTATAAATTATGCTCGTGATTTTGTAGAATTAGGAACTCATACATAGGAATTATGCATACATGCATGATAAAACAAACCCTTGTGTTTTTATCAAGAGATTTGACCTTTTCCACTATTTATATGCCACAAACACGTATTAGTCAAAATGTGTGTAATGAAAACGGATTAGCAGATCACTCCACGTGGTCGTGTTTAAATGAAATGTTGAAACAGTGTATATAGTAATGCCGTAGTTTGCAAAGGTGATGTCAGCCTGTTAAACCGTAATATTTTGTTAATGTTGCTTACACTAGTTAACTCTTGATGAAAGATATACTATTATCTTATGTCAATAAAGAACCTTTTAAAAACAAAAAAAACAAAAAAACTATTTACTAGTCTCTACCACCGACCCGAAGTCAAGTAGTCATAATATTATTTATGATCTAATATTAAAAAGGTAGTTTGTAAATTGTTTGAGACTTTGTAGGGGGTAATCTCTGGATCTACTGAACCGATTTTGAAAATTATCTCACTTATAGGAAGCTACGGTAGTCCTGAGTGACATATTACTCGGCAAAGCGCCGCTCACGCGCGCCCTGCGCACGCTCAATGAGGTGGCAGAGACAGTAGACATACTTACCTGTTCTCTGAATGAATTCACAAAAATAACTTTGTGTGTGTTAACTTGTAAGCCAAAAGTAGGTAGTCATATAATCGCATTAGGTTAGCCTGTAAGGATTATGTGGTTTTTGAAATAAATAAATAAATAAAATAAATAAATAAAATATCACATACTTTACTTTTTATCCCCAAAATTGCCACGAGAACTCTGAAACTACCGCGGGGGACAGCTAGTGTTATAAAAAATTGTTATTATTAATCAATCACTCCACAACGTGTCTTATTCGCCGACGAAATCTGGATAAAAAGCGGCGGACGTTCGTTTCAATTTCAAACAATCCAGTGAGCGCCATGGAATCACAAAATGTGTACTCGTTCCCCTGCCTATAAACAGTACTATGATCAATATATACATTACACAACAATAACAATAGGTACTTATCATCTAGGAAACTGGAGGTTGAACTAAGCGAAGCCTGTATTTCAACTCTCCAGTGCTCCACAAAGACATTTTGTTGGTACAATAATTATTAGCAAGTAAAAACAATGTTAGGTTGGTACAATTTTCATATCGATAGTGGCGTCGGAGTAATTAAACATAATTTATTAAAATGAAACCTAAATATGTCTGTGTTGTGTATATGAATGTGTGCCTGTGCGTGTATGTCTATACGTAGGTGTGGAGCATATAATAATAATAATAATAGTTTTATTTCAGGCAATAAACCCATAAAATACCAATACAATTTTAAAACATAAAAACGAAAAGTAATTAAAATGTATGGAGCATATGGAGCATATGTATGGAGCATAATATGTATGTGTGCCTGTGCGTGTATGTGTGGATGTGTGTGTGTGTGTGTGTGTCTGTATGTGTGTGTGTGCACATATACACATACACATATTACACATGATACATATACACATATCGCCTAAATATAGAGTAGTGAGCTAGCCCAGCCCAGTGACTGACCGAGTCGGCGGAGTGGCGCGGCTGCTGCCTCGTGGCGCGCAGGTACTTCTGCAGCGCGCGCGCCAGCGACGGGAACACCGCCTGCGCCGCCTCGCGCGGGCCCAGCGCTCCGCCTGCCGCCACCCGCCACCCGCCATCGCACCCACACACACACACACACACACACCGATCAGAACAGTGACCCTTGTACGTGATTACTTTTATACATTCTTCCCTTTTTATGTTGTCCTTGTGTGCATAAATTTAACAATTAATGCACACAAATAAAAAAATAAAACAGCCCCCGAGCCAAATTGACATTCTCCAGTCGTTAACGCATAGAAAACTAAGTAACGAATCGCATACTCTTGGTCGGTCAACAAAAACTCTGGTTTGGCGTGACCGCCCGACTTTTTAAATGCGTTAACGATTGGAGAATGCCAATTCGTTGTAGAATTACAATTTAGCTAGAGGGGCTGGACTGTGATAATTATTATTATGTACTTCTTCTTCTTCTTCTTCAATTATGGCAATCTATCGCGATTTATCGCATTTAATTCTGCCACTGTACGTATTTTTAGCAATTAAAGTAATTATGGCGAAACGCCAATGACAGTGTTAGATTTTTCCCCAAGATAAAACACTAAAACACGTCTGTCCGTCAATTGAGAGGCGAACCCTCAATACTTGTTATACAACGTGTTAATGAATTAACTGAAAACCTGATACACCCCATATAAAAAAATAAACAATAATATGATTTAAATCTATTTTATGTCGAAAAAATGTATACTTTAAAAGTTATTCAACATTAGTTTGAAGGTGACCTATCTACGAAATTCCAAGCGCTACGCCCGCGCCTACCGGGTCGAAATTTTTCGCTGCGGGCGGCGTACGCTCCTAATATTGTATTATAAATAATTTAGACATGGGCTAGTAAAAATGAAAAAATATAACCTATATTAAAACATAGTGCGATCGATTCGCTAGTTGATTCTGAGCAAACTACTTTCTAGTTTTCAGTTAATCCATTAACACGTTGTATATGTTTAGTTGCTATAATATATGTATGCTGTAAATCTGTGTTGTGTCAAATGAAGTTTATCAATTCAATTCAACACTTGGACTACCCCCAACTCCTCGTGGCGCTCACCGTTCCCGCTGGAGACGCGCACGCGGCGCACGTGCGCGAAGGCGTCCTCGGCGGCGGTGAGCAGGCGGGCGCGCCGCTTGCGCACGCGCCGCTCGCGCTCCGCCTCCTCGTAGTAGCGCTCGTTGTGCGCGGAGGCGGAGTCGCGCCGCCGCCCGCTCGCGCTGCCGCAGCACGACCCGCCGCCGGACCTGCTCGGGTCGTATGCTCACTTAACACTTTCAATACAGTTTCTGGTTAACCATTACACAGTGATGAGGGACTTTTTTACTTTATTACTAGCTGTGCCCCGCGGTTTCACCCGCGTAAATTCGGAGCTCCCGCGGGAATTCCGGTATAAAAAATACCCTATATCCTTCTTTGTACCTCTGACAACGTGCATGCCAAAATTCATCCAAATCCGTTCAGCCGTTTTTGCGCGATTGAGTAACAAACATCCAAACATCCACACTTCCACATTTATAATATTAGTAGGATTGGTTAAGTTAAGGGCCTGGTGACCTATAACAGGAGCTCTTTATGAACCTAGTTTAGGCAGCAGACTCACAATTAAGATTATATAATATCGTTGTTAGTTTTAAGCCTCACTATGTACTTATATTTCTGCTTTGTTGAATAAATTTTATTTATTAATATTATTTATTATGAGGCTACGTTCTTCAGGTGGGTTCTAAACCTCAGCGATGTTTTTGACCAACAAAAGACCAAATAAAAAGCCTCACAATCCCCAACCTGTATTTTTTCTTGTTAGATATTATAAATATCCTATTATCCAGAACTTTTTAATTTTATACAGCATTATATGAAACCATGTGCACACTGCACAGTGCATTTGTCACTTGATTAGACACTACATATTCTGTGCAACCCAATAAGGAAATTGAAAGGATGCTGCCAGATGTTCTCGCAATCTATTTATTGGATGCATGATTCCTTTATTTGCCATTGTTAGATTAAATATTTTTATTATACGTATCATTACGTATTTAATTGCGCTCAGCCTACTTCAATTTCAGAAACCCCTGATAAAAATATCAATCTTAGGTTACTCAGACATATGCAAATACGCATTGTAAATGCAATTATTACATAATCAATAAAGAATTTTTAAAAATTTAAGTATTGGGATACAGAAAAAGACACCGGGTACCTACATTTTTTCAGAACATTTTGCAGGAACTCTGAAATTAATGCAGGTGAAACTGCATGAACCAGCTAGTTTCGAATAATCAACAAATCATCTGATTTATAGGTTAAGGCACTGTATAGCCAGTGACTCTGAGACATGAGAATGTCAGATAATTTTTTCTAATTGGAATTGAAGATGTCAAGAGAGTTTGAAGAACTAACCTCGCTTGCCCTGGCTGGGCATTTGTATTGGATCCGTCAACATCGTAGAACTTCATACTTAATTGTCCTTTTCTCTGCGGCTTTGAGATTGGTATCTTCTCTAAGTAAGGATTGTATATTGGAAATTCGGTGTAATATTTCTGCAGCACCCACACTGCCGCTCGCTGGATACTCAACTGCCCAATTGGGTAGGATCTGCTCTCACCATCAGGACTACGTACAATCTTTATGTAATAAACTGGTTCTAAGTGGCGGATTTCGATTAAAATTACAGCCACGTAATGAATAAACAGCAGGGTATCAGAAAAACTTGATACATAAGACACCAAAGCATTATAATCCATTGCTTCTTCTCCCAACTCGAGCGCTTTAGTTGCTTCAGTTATTTGTACAATGTAAAATAGCCAATATGAAAATATGCATACCGCTAGAATGACTAAAGTCATGGCTCTGAAGACAAATATTCTTGGCAGTATGGCATTACGAGGCCTCAAAAACACGGCCCACACTGCAATTGCTAGTAAAACTAATTTAAAAGCCATAGAAAGCAGTATTCCTTTACATTCTGCTGTACATGAAAGTAACTGAATTCTTTGACTGGGCTGTATTGCCATGTTATCTATCAGACCAGGGAAGAATCCAATTTTTGGCAACACCACCATAGCTAAGGGGCTCACAAACGATAAAAAAGCCAATCCAAGAGAAATAATTGTCCCGAAGTATCTCGAACAAACAAAACTGATCCCGGTGTCTGATTCAATCGGCCAGTTACTGACATCTTCCATCGATTGAGACCCTTCGGATGTGTTGCCAGTGACAGCTGTGGTGTTTTCGCCCCAATTCTCATCCTGTGGCAAGATCTGCACCTCGACCACTTCCTCTTTGCTGTTATCCAGGTTAATGTTTACACTTGTTTGAAATGGGGCCATTTGGTTCTCGTCACTGTCTTTCCTTTGAGATTTTGTGCTTCTGTAATAGTATATTAAAAATCAATAATCACATCAATCAAACTTTGCTTTGCAGCATAGAATGAGATTTTAAATACGTCCGATTGTATTTTTTCTTCAACATTACCAAAGCGAAACTGTTAAATCCCTACTAATATTATAAATGCGAGAGTAACTGTTTGTCTGTCTGTCTGTTACGCTTTCAAGTCTTAACGGCTCAACCGATGACCATAAAATTTTGCATACACATTACCAGGGGTACATAGAAGGACATAGGGTACTTTTTATCCCGAAATTCCCGCGGGAACTACGAAATTAACGCGGGTGAAACTGCGGGGGACAGCTAGTGTCCAATATTAAAATATTTAGACGATAATTTTGGTTAAACGTCTACCTCTGAACGAGCATCAGGACCATAGAAAACAAACTATAAAATAAGGTTTGGTAGAGAACATACGTGTTTGTTTTGGTAATATCGTTACGAAATATCGCTCAACGGTCTCGAAAGTGTGTTCGACTTACCGGGTGCTTCTATGTGTATGCTGCCTATGTCGAGAGCTCCTACGCGACCGGCCGCTGTGTTCCGACCTCACGGATTCAGTCTCCATTGTTACACTTACAACAACAAACCCGATCTCTATCCATGGGTACAACTCCTAATGATCCTGCAATGATCCACATACCAATTAAACAAGGCAATTAAAATGCTTTCGATTTCACGCCAGCTAACCCGAAACGAATTCCGTTCAATATTAAACTGAAGCTATCACATTTTTTGTGTCAAATCGTAGAAAATGTTACGGAAATTTTAATCATGGTATTTAAAATAGGTATTACCCTAACATTATTTTTAATTATGGGTTTTTTTGCCAACTGCGGCGTCGTTTTGTAGATCACTAAAGAATTTTGTATTAAAATATAAAATGATACTAAATTTAATACCTAGAATAGAAAATATTTAGTATCAGTCATCTCTCTCACTCGTGTAAGTATTGATATTAATATCTCTGTTGCACATTTAACTTTGTGTCTCTGTATTTTTGCACATGAATATCTTCAGTTCGGAAATGTGTAAGCCTCAGGTGTAAGATTTTTGATAACTTGTTGTATTAAAATGATTATACACGCTGTTTTACGAAACACTAACAAATATTTTTATTTTACCATTTAGGCACAATCAAAATAAATTTTATTTAATTTGCCTAAAAACCTACTTTTGTTTAAAAATTACTTAGAATAGATATGGCGGGTGAATTCAAAATATATAGAGCAATGAGATTATATGTTAACGTTATTGATAAGATAACGCACCCATTTTCCCTCTACATTGATAGCGATTACGCAGTGACTCGAGTTAGAGATGAAAATATTATTTATCGTGTGAAAAACAATGGCTAGTCCAGAAAATCACGGGTCAAACCAAAGGCCGAACGGAACGGAACGCGGTGAGGTGACTGTGGAAGATTTACATTTGGACAGGGTAGTTGCTTCGCAGCCCGAGATCGGTCCCACACCTCCCGACGGAGGGTACGGCTGGCTGATCGTTGTTTCGGCTGCGATCTACCATATCACAGTACCGTGTGTCCTTAATCTCTACGGCCTGATCATCCTGAAGGCTATCAAAGAAGAGGACCATGAAGGCGAAGCGTTGAGGATATGGGATATCGACATTGCTCTGATGCCGGTTATGATGGTGGTAATAAGGTTACTGTTGGAGTCATGGTGCAGGGCGATGGTGAAGACCTTCAACATGCCGAGGTTCATGGCGCTGGCTGGGCTCTGCTTCACCGTGGCTGGCGTGTTGCTATCCAGCTATGCAGCGGACGCGACCACGAATGATCACATAGTGAACGTGTTCGCTGGGATCTTCGCAGGTGATTATGACGACGGCCTTTTTATTTTTATGATTCACGTGCCATATTGTTTGTTACACAATGTAATTTTTTTTATTATCTAGTCAACTCTCGAGATACTTAACTACTATGTACTTTGTGGTTTATTGCTGTCATTTCTACGTGAGTCACTGGTCATAGTACAATCCAGATTTATCAAAAATTCCGCGTAGATTTATAGTTAACTTTTTGTTTTTATTTACCTACCGTAACTTTTTGTTTTTATTTACCTACCGTAATTCATTAATGATTCTACCCGCGCGTAGGTACCTGTACGAGTTTTATTTAGGGGTAAGATCACGGACATATTGTTTTTACTTGGCAATTTTTTTTTAATTTCGTTGATTTCGAGTTTTCTTCGGGCACTTAGTACCTAGATACTGAGATAAAAAGTAGGTAGGTAGGTATTCTAGTTCCAAAGTAGGTATTCTATACTATACGTATAAACTTTCCTCTTGAATCACTTTATCTATTGGTTAATACTTTATGAAAATCCGTTCAGTAGTTTTTGAGTATATCGCGAACAGACAGACGGAAGGTACCTACCTAGGTATATTTACGGTTTACGGTTTAAGAAATTCTTTTTTTTTAATAATTAAATACAAATAATCCACTTAGAAATACAGAAGAAACTTATTATAACAGTTACAGGAGTTCTGTCAACTGTGTAGGTAGAAAGAACGTGTTTTTTTAAGAAAATTAGGTGGGTAAAAGAATTTTAATTCGAATCCGTCTAGAAGAGGACTTTTTGCGTATCTAACATGTATCTTAATTTAATTAATAAACTACATAATATGTATAAAGTAGGGATAGGTCGGAAGATCTGTGTATCTATCGACTGTTTAACACAGAGAATAACGGAAATGTACCTAGACTCAAACCGTCGCAGTGCACAGACAAACCAAATTTGGTTTTTGTTACACTGTAAATATGTGAATTTTTGTTTTTTGTACTTATTGGTTTTTAATAAAAAAAAATCTAAATACATATTACTTAGTATATAGGTATCTAGTAGTAGTAGGTAGTAGGTATTTTGCTTTTTATTCCTCTATTTCAAAAAATATTCAGACTGAAAAATGTAGGCAGTGGTTACAAATACCAATTAATGAAGCCCTGTAACATCATTTCAGGTATCGGTTGCGCACTTACCGGCCAGCAAACGGAAGTGCTGATAACCCACTACTTCCGGGACAATCTAGTAATCGCCCAGAGGCTAATCCGCATGGCGCCGTCCCTGGGCAACTGCCTGGTGCCACTCCTGGTCGGATACCTCTGCACCGTGTACACCAGCGACGCAGTAATCATGATATACGCGGCGGTGGTGATGCAGAATTGTCTCTTCCTCGCCGCTTACACTCGCCCGTTGTACATCGAAAACGTGATCAAAAGCACATACAACATGATCAGGGACGCAGTCGAAGATGAAGACGAGGTTATTTTCTCGAACCAGAACCAACAAAATCGAAATCGGAACCAACAAAATCAAAGCCAAGCTCAGCAGATACGAAATACACAAGATCCAAACCAACCAACGACCAGCCAAGAGGAAGACCGTTCCGATATCGTTGTATTCAAATCGAAGGAGAACGCGAAAGAAATTATGGACCCTGCAGTGCAACTCCGCGAAAACGCGAGTCCAAGAGCGGCCGAACAAAGATTCTCATCAGATTTCAGCACAATGTATTCCGATGTGAGGACCAATCGTTTCTCCTCGGACTTCGGGTCTTTGGATGTGGCTAGCTACAGCAGGATATCCGGTTACCAAGAGTTGGAGAACATAGACAGGGGACAGAACCCACAGCCGTTGTATAGAGAGACGACAGTGGATACTCCGAACAGTTTGGTGTTCCCAGCGGAGGTGTCGCCCGGGACGCTTCGCCGGACCGCCGTCGTGAAAAAGAACTTCATCACAGTCATGAACATGCTCCAGGATGTCAACTTCTATCTGTACACGATGTTACATCTGACGAACACATATTCAACACTCATTCTGGGCGTTATGTTCCCGACATTGGTTTGGGTTGAGAATAGTTCCTTGAATATACAATCGGTGAGTAAATCACTAGATCAATAGATACTTAGGTACATAATAAAACAAAGTCGCTTTCCTCTATCTGTGTATGCTTAGATCTTTAAAACTAGGTACGCGAAAAATTTTCATGCGGTTTTCACCAATAGATAGAGTGATTCATGAGAAATGTTTATATCTATATTTTATCCTGGAATTCCCGCGGGAACTCCGAAACAGCTAGTCGTTGAACAAAATCAACAAATTCATTCTGGTTAATTTAGGACTAGGTGTGTAGGTTATATAATATCATACTTTACCCCTACTTTTAAATATATTTAAAGATCTAATTTGCGCAGTACAGGTACCTACGTCACCATATCTAGCCTCTTGAAGAGGTCCATCTGTCCTCTCAAAAGGTTCCGGGTTCGAATCCCAGTGAAGGTAAACTTTGTGTGATAAACACCGGACTCCACTTTCCTGTCTTGGGCGTGTATATATACCTATACTATAATATATATGTAACATATTTTTATACCTCTCACGTGTTGCTAAGTTCTACCTCAGAGTAGGTAAATATACTAGGTTCTACGATAGACCGTACAAGCGTATAGATGGATGTGGGATCGAATATAGATTGAGAGCTAGTGTTCCGCAAACTTACGGTATAGTAGTAAATTCCATATTAATGCTAGTTAGCATCTAGTTAGGTATACCCACTATTTCACCTGCTGCAGCTGGAATGGGGATTCGCTATTCCCATCGAGGGTTCCTTTGGGCGTGACAAGAAGTCAAAAAGCATCAAAATTGACTGTTAAAAACGTTATTTTAGCATGACTGCTGTTTTAATATCTTAAAATATATAAAAAAAATGTATGGAAAAATTTAATCGCAGACACTTATTCCGGTTTCTACTGTATTTTATAGAATTTCAAAGCTACGATAACTTTATAAAAAAATACGTTATTTCAGCAAAGCTGCATTAATATGGAGTTTGCTGCTTACCGTAAGTCTGCGGAACACCAGCTCTCAATCTAATAGATTTTTATACTAGCTGTCGCCCGTGGTTTCACCCGCGGTAATTTCAGAGTTTCAGAGTGAAAACCACGGTGAAAACTGAAAACCGCGTCAAAATCCGTTCAGTAGTTTTTAAGTTTATCGCGAATAGACAGACAGACAGACAGACTTTGTTTTAATAATAGGTATGTAAAGATTGTAATAACCTCTGCGGCGCGGCGCAGGTGTCGGTGCTGGTGGCGGTGGCGCACGCCGCCTCGCTGTGCTTCATGATGCTGTGCGTCGCCATGCCCAGGACCGTGCACGCCAAGTCCACGCTGTGCAGCGCCTTCAGCGTCGCGGGCGCCGTCGGCTTTTACGGTATGCAATATAGCTTTATCTACGTGTTCAAGCTTTATAAACTAAACCTTATGTCTTACTAGCTGTTCCCGCGCCATCTTCGTAGTTCCAGAGGGAATTCCGGGACCAAAAGTAACCTATTCTTTGCTGTACGTACCCTTGACAACGCGTATGCAAATTTTCACGGTGATCGATCGAGCAGTTAAGGCTTGAAAGCGTAATTTGCATAATTTTAAGCATGTTGTGTTTACCTTTAGTTAGTAAAGTTGTACACGTAGCTAAAGCCGTATTGTTACTTTCAGTGCTCGTGTATTAACTGCTAGTAAACTTAATCTATACATATAATAAAAATTGTAACAGGTCGATGTCTGTACATGGGAGATAAATAAGAAAAAATAAATTTAGGCGACTCTATGACTAATATAGAAGCCAAAAATACCGTTTATAGAATTTTTGTCTGTCTGTATGTTTGTATTCGTGCTACGCAAAAACTGCGGCATCAAATTGAATGCGGTTTTTTTTGTTGTATTGCTAAGGGTCTAACTTAGATACTCATGTTTCGAATTTTTCGAAATTCCATCGGGAACTCGAGATATTTAAAAAAAAATGCTGGTTATCCTACTTCCTACTAATATTATAAATGTGAAAGTGTGGATGTTTGGATGTTTGTTACTCAATCACGCAAAAACGGCTTAACGGATTTGGATGAAATTTGGCATGCACGTTTTCAGGGGTACAGAGAAGGACATAGGTTACTTTTTATCACGGAATTCCCGCGGGAACTCCGAAATTACCGCGGGTGAAACCGCGGGGCACAGCTAGTAATCCTATTAATATTATAAATGTGAAAGTGTGTATGTTTGGATGTTTAGACGTTTGTATGTTTGTTAATCAATCACGCAAAAACGGCTTAACGTATTTGGATGAAATTTGGCATGCACGTTGTCAATACAGAGAAAGACATAGGGTACTTTTTATCCCGGAATTCCCGCGGGAACTCCGAAATTGTCCGGTGAAACCGCGGGGCACAGCTAGTGAATAGATACATGTCACCAGGCATAACCCTGTCGTCGAGCCGCAGCTCACTGGCGGCGTGGGGCGCGTGCGCCGCGCTCGCCGCCGCCGCCTCCAGCGCGCTGCTGCAGCCGCTGTACGGCGGCGCGCTGGGCGAGCCCGACGCCGCCGCCACCGGCGCCGCCGCCAACTCGCTGGTGGCGGCGGGCCTCCTGCTGTGGGCGCTGGTCTACAACTACCAGTACAGGACCTGCTTCTGGATGGCCAGCGGCCTGCAGATAACCACCGCTTTTGTCTTCTTGGCCAGGTCGTGCCGGAGACGGAGATAGTTACGTTACGTTTCGATTTCCAACTACGACCTCACTACTCTCTAACCTACTTGACCCCCTATAGCCCAATTGACATTCAAAAATCGTCAACGCATAGAAAACTAAGTAACGAAACGGTAAACCACCCAAAACTCTAGTCTTCACGTGGTCACGCAAAACTAGAGTTTCGGTTGGCTGACCGAGTGACATGACGATGATCGTTAACAATGGGGATGTGGACTACTTTTGAAAATCAAGATTCTAATTAGTCCGTCAGTTAGAAAAAAAAAAAAACAATAGACACGTATTTTTTGCTTTTTCAAATAAATTAAAATATACAGAGATAAAGCGCATTAAAGTTTAGGGTGAGGGGGTCGTGACGTCACTAACCGCTGAAAACGCCATACAAACTGTGAGAATAGTGACGTCACGCGAAATTTCAACTGAATATATCGCCATTATTTTTTGATTACGTAAAAAAAGAAAAAATACGTGTCCAATATTTTTTAATAATCTACAAGACGGACTAAAAAATAAAAATTAGTCAACATGCCCATTGTTGAATGTCAATTTGTCTAGAGGCGGTAAACATTGTAACCTTACGTCGAAATTTCCCAAGTTCCCAGCTTGACGTGGCGTTTTGAGATAACGTGATAAAAACGTATCCCCCCGTACAAAGAGCATAAAATGAGACCACTAATATTCCAACTCCATAGACACACATACGTATAAGATTTAATTTTTATCACAACATGGCTTCGCCAGAGTTTTGGGGCTTTCCTGCGAGCTCTAGAAAGTGGCTTGTCCATTTTTTCCCAGAATTTATATTACGTCCTCGCCAACTTTCTTCATACTTATTCAGTTCAGAAAGGAGAAAAATTAACAAAGACTACTGGGTATTTAAAATTTGGAACGTTGGAAACTGCGAAGTTGTGACTTGTATGTAAGCATAAATTAAGTATAGAATTTTTTAATTGTTGAATAAAAATTATGGATTACATTTAGTTTTATTTCTTTTTGTAAAAGAGATCATCAAAATAGGGATGTTGACAACTTTTGAAAATAAAAATTTTAATTAGTCCGTCTTAGAAAATTAAAAATCATTGGAGACGTATTTTTTTATTTTCAGATAAATGAAAATACACAGAGATAAAGCGCATTAAAGTTTAGGGTGGGGCTCGTGACGTCACTTAACGCTATAAGCCGCCATACAAACTGCACTAGTTAGTGACGTCACGCGAAATTTCAACTCAATGTATCGCTGTTATTTTTTTAATACGTAAAAAAAGAAAAAATACGTGTCCAATATTTTTTATTAATCTACAAGACGGACTAAAAAAAATAGTCAAATAGCCTATTGGATTTAAATTTTGCATTCTCGCCGAATTCACGGACGAATGTGGGCTATCATTTCAGCAAAAACAGATGTTTGGTTTGGAGGATAGTCAAAATTAGTAAAAATAAATATAGGAAATTTTTTATACACTTTCACCACATTGTCATTGGATCGGATGTGATTCGATAGTTACTAGTATACTATTATATTATCTGTGGTATAGTGTAAAGCCGATAAAATAAAATAAATCAAATTTTTATCTTGATTTTTTTATTTGTTTACAATCATTATCAGCAGTAGATATAGTAACATCCGTAAATTTGGCAAGAATGCAAATTAAGAACCAGTAGGTATAACTATCACACAAATATATATTTCACATCATTTATTTAATTTTATGTATGTTGTATTTTAATTTAGTGCTATACCTTTGTTAAATGTTTCAATAAATATATAATATACTTAACAATTAGGTAAGACTACTTAGGAATGCAACAGTGAATTGATATGATATAATTATCGTAAGCGCGTTATTATTTACAAATGTATTAAAATTTTAAGCAATTAAATAATTTTTTTATAATTAATTTAAAATTAAGTAATTTTGTTAAGGACCTGCCCTAATTTATTTATTTATTTATTTATTTATTTAATCCTTTATTGCACATAAAATAACAATGATACAGTACCTAAAGAAAAAGGAGAAAGCAAATGGCGGTCTTATCGCATAGTTGCGATCTCTTCCAGACAACCAATTATGCGAAAGGACAAACAAAAATACATAGACACGGGTGGTTGGGTAAAGCATTTCAAACATTAACTAATCTGACCTGTATCAATTAATTAGCAACTAAAATCGTCTACAACTCTAAAACGTCCAAAGCTGCAACAAGTTTCCAGCTTGTAAAGAGCTAAACTTTTTAGATTTTTCAAAACTATTTCAGTTTTTTGAAACCTTATACGATGGCTGCCGTGTTCTTTAAAAGAAATTTCACACCATTATGCTGTATAATTTGAAGATGCTTCTTCAATGGCCTTACAAAATTATTTCAAGGACGGCAATTCTTACGTCATCAATCGAAATATCGAATTTGTTTTCCCCACCTATACACGTAGGTATAGATTTTAACTAAGCAAATCCATCATTTCATTTTCACTTAACTTCTTAACATTGTTATTCGTATTGCTTTGACTTTGACTGGGCAATAGAGATTCAAAAGCGGACCAATCTTGCTTCATATTGGTTTGACTGTTCTGGTTATTAGTCCATTTGTTATTGAAATTACCACTCCCACTCTGCGGGGTCGTCCAATTAGTGTTGGCCGCGTTCGGATATGTCATGGCGTTTGTCTGACTTTGATAGCCGAAACTCAAGTTTGGAGTTGGGCTATGATTATTTGATGCAATCATTGACCCGTTGTAAGTCGGACCGCTGAAAGGCATTGTTACGCTTTGGCTGTTAGATGTTTGACTTTGCGGAGTTGGATTGATGGGTTTCTGTCCTAATTGGCTTAGATTTGATTGTAACAATGAGCTGGTGAGGTCTAAGGGTTTGGATGGCTTTTTGACCGGCGCCTGTATAATCGGCGGAGGGGGCTGTCGAGAGAACTTCTGGATGCTTTCTTGTTGTTTTGCTATCCTGTGAACAAGAGCAAAGGTTAAGGACTTCAACTCCGACACTTTTATTATAATATTTCTTTGTACACAGTTCTGATGATTTGCAGATGATAAAACACATCTCTCTTCTGCCACCACTTCCGAATCCGATTTCGTCTCCGACAAATCCAATTTCCAAAAAGCAACAGCAAATCCAAACGCAGAAACTGACTGAGTGATCGACACAGTTGAAACTGCTCGGTCTAGATCCATGAAATTTTGCACAAATATTCCTTGGGTGACGTAAGTGTGCACTAAGAAAGGATTTTTGAAAATTCAACCACTGAGGAGGTGAAAAGGGGTTGCAGTTTGTATGGAACAACGTGTTTTCTTGGAAGAAATTTCAAGTTAGGAAATTTTTAGACCCAACCATTTCATTTTAACCTCTTCGATGTCTGATTTCGACTACCACGCGAACGAAGTCGCGGGCAAAAGCTAGTGAAATATTGCGGCTTAAATTCAAAACTACCACAAATAAAAATTACACTTTTTTACAGAAGAGCTAATCAAAGAAAAAAAATCATTTTTTATGTTTTATTATTTTATATCGAATATTTGCATATTACCTATACTTTGTTAGAAGCGTATTTTTAAGCAGCATTAAATGTTATGAGTAGTTTTATAATAAACTGAATGCTAGCAGAGATATAAAAATAAATTTTGATGTGGGTAGTTTTGTATTCAAGCAGCGACATATTAATAATGAAATAAATAAATAATTAATTGATTAATATTAATATTGTTAAATGAAATCTATTATCTATAGAACTATGGACTTCTGAAATAAAGATTTTATTATTATTATATTAAACACTCGGTTCACCTTTGCTTGTCCTCGATGGTGAGCGAGGCGGGGACTTCGCCTGCGGGCGGCGCGGGCTCCGGCCTCGCGGCGGCCGCGCCCGCGTCGAGGCCGAGCCCCTCGAACATCAGCTCCGCGCCGCCCCTGGGCGCGGGCGCCGCCGCCAGCGCCTCGCCGGCCGAGAGGGTGTGCTCTAGGCCTCTGTGGGATATTATGAAACGTTCATTTGAGATTAACCACCGCACTCAGAGTAGTTTTTAATGATTACTTAAATAGGGTACTTGCATGCAATTTATAATAAGAAATTGTGTCAAGTGTCAATATTTCAAAAATAGAGCCTTAGAAAAGCGTTAGCGTGAAAGATTTACTAAAAATTTTTCAATAGTTTCCAAAATATTCAACTTTTAATTTTGTGAAATGGAACGTTGCAACGAAACACCAATCACAGCAAAGCTTAACACATGACGTCACTTTTATTTTTTTAGGAAACATTTACCTCTTCCAGAGAAGGCAAAAGAAACTAAGTGCATACAGTCAACATATATTTTTTATTTTCTGAAGTTTTTTACTTTAAAATGCATCGGTAAGATGCATTTTGATTATTTACTGGAACTTTTGGAAGTAACTCTACACAGTTCAACCTTAATTTCGCTTTTGGATATTGAAGTTATCTGTCTGTCAGTGTCACGTGACTCTGTCAATACGACAGTGACATTTCTATCACAGATTAATAAGGCGTAATTTTGAACTAGTGACGTCATTCCGCGTTTCGGCGGTAAAGTCTAAAGTAGGAACTTTGAAACACTCTATTTAATAAATTTATGCATATATTTTTTTTCTTTTTCTTGCTTTGTTTAAGTAGGCCATATATCTTTAAAATAGACTGAAAAAGAAAATTCATGCAAGTACCCTATTGGACATAGATAAGCAATAGTGTGTTAACCGACACTGGAGAAATTTTGAGTAAATAGTGTTTTAAAAGTAGGACCGCTATTTTGTGTCAACATTTTTTATGTTCAATATTTAATTACATATTTAAGCAATGTAATAAGGTAAAAACATAATTAAAAAACGTTCCCTAACTCTCAATAAATCGTTCTGAATCAATAACTTAATTTTGTGGGTTAACATGTTATTGCTTATCTGCGTCCAATTAAGTATAGATTTTTAAAACAAAACTGCCGCAATCAGACAAGTTTAATAAATTAATGATAACTGGCATTCAACTAATTAAGTTACATCTCGTTAAATGCCAATTAACATTAATTTACTGAACGTCTCTGATTGCGATTGCGCCAGTTTTGTTTTAAAAATCTATACTTAATTAGGTAATCTACGGCCGTAAACTACCCTACTATGTCATACATTCAAATCAAAATTCTATTTAGTCCGTCGATTAGAAAATCAAAAAATAATGGACACGTATTTTTTGCTTCTTCAAATAAATGAAAATGTACAGAGATAAAGTGCATTAAAGTTTAGGGTGGGGGCTCGTGACGTCACTAACAGCTATAAACCGCCATAAACTGCACCGGTTAGGGACGTCACGCGAAATTTCAACTCAATGTATCGCCGTAGATTACGAAAAAAATACGTGTCCAATATTTTTGATTTATCTTAATGAATGAGAGTTCTCTTCCCGGCGAAAGTATGTGTAGTATGCAAAATTTAATGCACTTTCTCCGACACTTCCAAAAACTAATGTTGTATAACTAACTAATTGACACAAAACCTTGACAAATTATATACCTAAATGAACCACTCTTATCTATTGTTGAAAACCGCATGAAAATCCGTTCAATAGTTTTAAGTAGTATATCGCTAACAGAGAGACGCGCCGACAGACTGTTTTATAATATGAAAGAAATGGCGACAAAACATACTTAGATTCGTTCTGTATAGAGTTAAGCTGTTCCAATTTAGCCCGATGCTCTGTCTCCACTTTAGCTATCATCTGCTTGACCAGTGTTACCAGCGCGTTGAATTGGTTCAGGGTCAGTCCGTTTTCAACGCACAATGGGATTAGGAACGGCAACACTTTTGTTGCCATCACTTCCTTCGTTATCCCTAGCTTCTGATGACTCATCGCCAGTTTGTAGATGCCTGAAAGGTAAAATTTGACTTAGTGGAAACTTTTATTGCATTAAACATATCTGAACGTAGTTTTAAACTTTTTTTTTACTAATACGTACTCTATTCAACATTTACATTCATAACCATATTTAATTCCAAATAATATTATTGGCCAATATTATGTTTCCAATGATTAATGCAAAACAATTGCTTTTATCTTGTGTCAGATTGTCTTACCTAATATGCCCATCAGGACGGCAGGTTCTCTTGACGGTATTTGAGGAAGAAACGGTATTATCTCATCCAGCACCAACCATTTGTCCAAATGCTCTAATAATTTGCCCAAACATAACAAACAGTTCACACGTACCGATATATAGTTCGTGTTCAAACATAGCTTTTTTATACGTGGCATCAACGCATTTTTCATCGCAGGGTAGTCTATTAGCGATGCGAAAGTTGGCAGCACTGAAAGGCAGAGCTCTTGTATTTGCTGTGCGTCCGATTCTAATGCCCGATACAGCATTGGCAATATATCCGTTTTCACTTCTTCCCCAGGCGTCAATTTCAGCAAAAGCTCCATCTTTTGCATAAATATTAACAGGATCTGAATCGGGTCTTGGATCAGCATCACTGGTTTCAAAATGGGAAGGATGTGTTTAATGAATTCCTCTTTGGTGGAATTCTCAGCTATAAGCAGTACATTTGGTAGTACAAAGGGTACCATGGGTGCATTGACAAACTCTTTGGATAGACACGGCAGGATACGGTAAATGCATATACGGTGAGGCATCTTCTGAATGACTTGCGGTAGGCCTTTGTAGAATTGGGACTTTTGCAGATTATCCCATTGGAACAGCGAGTCCAGATAGTTTAAAGTTTTCACACCAACATCCTCGAAATATGGAATCTAAAAACAAACGTTTTAATACCAACTAAACTATTATTTTATTTTATACTAACTGGGCCCCGCGGTTTCGCCCGCGGGAATTCCGGGATAAAAAGTACCCCATGTCCTTCTCTGTATCCCTGACAACGTGCATGCCAAATTTCATCGAAATCCGTTCAGCGGTTTTTGAGTGATTGAGTAACAAACATCCACACTTTCACATTTATAATATTGGTAGGGTTTAATATTTATTTATTAAACCATTTAATTTAATTAAACCATAATTACCACTATACTTTATGGGACGACCCAATTGGTGCAGTAGGTCACCATTCTCACCACTTTGTGTGATGAACACAGGGTTAAATTTTTCAGTCTAGGCGTGTATATATAGGTAATAATAACTAAAATGTATCATGTTTGCTTGGTTCCCACAACAGAAGCTTAAGCCCGCTCCACATTCACGCGAGAATCTTGCAAGAATGCAAGAAAACCACGAGAACATGAATGTGGAGCCGATGTTCTCCACTGTTTCTAGAGGTTTTCTCACATTCTCCCAAGATTCTTGCGTGAATGTGGAGCAAGCTTTATAGCTTAGTGGGGATCAAGTAGATCTGTGTGGTCTGAAGTGGATTATTATTATATGTATTAATTTAAGCATTAATATTTTGGGACAGATGTGACTTTATGCGCCGATAATATTTACCTTTAAGAACTGGTGTGGGTCAGGTCGCAGTTCCGGTGTCACATTCAACATCAGTTTCACATACTCCTTCAGTCCATCCGCAACACACAACAAACGGGAATGTGACAGGTTCCTCATTTCATTCGCAAACCTTTTGAATTTTGTGTAATCATTGCCAACATTCCCAAGAGTATGATGCCCAGAACTATGTAAAGTGTATATGACCATACCAATAGAGTAGATATCACTTGCTGGAGATGTCGATGCAGACAGCACATGCTCAGGAGCCAAGTAATCTAGCATAGGCTGTGTCAATGGATGCATGGCAGGACAGTATTCCTGAAACGGCCAATATGGTTGTGCTCCTGGAGAAGCCTGGTTAGCTATACAGAAGTCTAAGCCAAATATTTTCCAAGCACCTTGTTGGTTCACTATTATAGACTCAGGGCAAATATTTCTATGCAATAGCTTAACATCATTGTGAAGGAATGCAAGCCCTTCTGACACTTGCATTAAACCATATTTAATTTCAAGTTCATACAGTTTGTAATTCACTAAAAGATTTGGTACTGGCTGAGGCATGTTTTCAGTGTTCCCCAGTATATTTGCTAAGCTTGCAAACACAGGTTCAGTGGCGAAAGCTAAGCTCTCCCTGCTTTCTTCCAGACTATGTTGAACTGTGAGTATTTGAGGGTGTCTTAACTTCGTCAACTGAACAATCCCGCGTCGTAATGTTTCTAACATAATTTCTCTATCAGCCTTTGTGAATTTATCTAAATGTTTTTTTTCTAAAACGAATATAGAAGCCTCTTGTTTGGTAGACTTTTTGAAGCCCTTGTAGATCTTCCATAGCAGACCTAAAAGTTGACAATTTGACAATTATATTTCTAAAAATTATGAAAAAAACAGTTATTGATTCAGGTGCACAGAATGCAACCAGATTATCTTGTATTACGACTATATCTGACCCAACAAAGGATGGCTGCATAATATATGAATAAAGACAATTTATTAAGAATAGGATTTTTGAAGAAACTTCTACTCATACTGCATTACCTTTTTTGGATCAGATAGAAGTACCCGAGATCGAGAAGTAGGAGCAAAATATGTTAACGGTGTAAAAAAACTGCGTATTTACCAGGACCGGCACTGGCGATAAAGTGAGTAGCTTCGAACTCTCTGGTGACAGGGTTCCCAGGCAAAACACCGGACAATTGAGACACTGTATTGCTCACCGAAGAATAAAACTTGTTAAAAACCTCCATGACTCACTTTACAGATAATATGACAATGCCACATACAAGAACTGGCCTGTGTTTTGCGATAGCAATCAAATACAAGGATCTAGATGCACAAACACTTTTATTTCTTTATTAATTATCGCCATAAAATTCGTGAAAATATGTAAACCCAAATGTAAAGTTGTTTTGTTGTTTTTTTATGTTCGCCCCTTCTGGGACAGGCGAGGGCTATTGAGCCATACAGCCACAGCCACCCAAATGTAAAGTTGTTGTAAACGTTGTTGTTTTTTATGTTCGCCCCTTCTGGGACAGGCGAGGGCTATTGAGCCATACAGCCAAGTCTTAAGTGACTGAAGTCTGTTTTTTTTTTTGTTGCTTTTTTACCCCAAACAAGGAAGGCAAAGGAAGTAAGTTAAGATACAGCCATCGTTTATTTGCTTTCGGAAAGTAAAATTTGAAGAAGTGGAACTGATGATGAAGACCACAGACGGTCATCATGATGAAATATTACATACTCCGTTTTCCTTTCATTACGGCTCTTACAGCCTAAAATACAACATATCACTATGTCCAAAACAAAAACAAACACTTTAAACACGATATGAAAGTCTATTTAGCTTTCAATAATTGAAAAAAAACAACGTTTTTTATCAAAATAAACAAAGAGCGCTGCGCTTTGTTGGGCAAACTACAACTTTGCCCAACAAAAAAATCCTATACGCTAGATAAGGACAAAAGATAATTGGAAATCTCTTTCACTCTTAAGAACTTAGCCATAACACTGTCTCGCTTATTATTAGAAAGAGAAGGAAATCGCCTCATCTATTCATTCTCCATACGATCAATCTCTATAAAAACAGATAAAAACAGAACGATCGACAAACGAAAAAAGAAATTGACGTTTGACAGCTGTTTGACAGTTTCTGGAGACAGTGTTTGATTGTTGACACTTGACATTTAATTTTGACGTTTGTTTGTGCCTTGTGGTACAAACGCTGCTTGAGAATTTAATTTCCTTTTCCAACACAGTTTTCCAATAATTTCTCTCTTTGTTTATTTATACATGGTCATATCGAAATCTTTGAAGTAGTTATGTCACCATGAATCGTGTTATCCTTATAGCAGTAACTCTTGCATTTATACCCTTTTGTTTAACTGAGCACGACAGAACTTATGACCATGAGCCGTACAGACCACTGGGGCCGCTCGTAAAATGTAGTTTCCTGCCATTAGATTTCCTAAGCTGCGAAGAGCCCAAAGATCACAAAGGAAATCAGTCAGCCAGGGATGCTTATGGCTATGGCTGTGTAAAGTTCGGTGAGGTGCGATATGAGAAAGTTGAAAGAACAAAAGTGCTGTGTGAAGCTCTTAAAAACATTGAGTGTCATGGACTTAGAAAGTTTTGGAGGGAGGGTGTTCCTTGCATTCGGTACTCAGGTCACTACTTCACTACTACTCTAATTTATAGTATACTCTTAGGTTTTCTTGGAATGGACCGATTTTGCCTTGGTCAGACAGGCACTGCAGTTGGTAAGCTCCTTACATTGGGAGGCTTAGGCATATGGTGGATTGTGGATATAGTGTTGTTGATTACTAACAGTTTACATCCTGAAGATGGAAGCAATTGGAACCCATATGTTTAGTGTTTAATATTTTAATAAAATAATTCTCAAAATAAAGAACTTTAAACTATGTACTTTCTAAATCTAAGTTCACAACAAATATTTTAAAAGAAATAATAATGTATCAGTATAATAAAATAAATTTACTATGAAAGTACAGTAGATTTTGTCATTATATCTGGATGTCATTACAGGCAAAGGTAAAGAAATCCAAACACAGTCATGCATAGTTTATATTGATTTATTGTTAAAAGCGACAAGTTTAATAGTTTGATGTTAAGTGGCATTTAACTAATTAAGTTACATCTCATTAAATGCCAATTAACATTAATTTACTGAACGTCTCTGATAGCGGCAGTTTCGTTTTAAAAATCTATAACTTAACTAAGTTATCATTAAAGTCGACTAGTGCGGCCATTAGATCATCACTTCAATTTTGTTTAAATTAGTGTGCTTATTTAGCGTAAATATAAATCGTAGTTTCACCCGTTCTATGGCTCAGAGTGCAGCAGGCAGCAACCACAAACTACTTGCAGCAACCCAACAACCATCTCCGAAGCAAGTTAATTTTAATTTTTCACCACAAAAGTTTTTAATTGGATGAAATGCCTGCACTACATTATCGCTGATGATTGTTGATCGTGTGATCGGCGATAAATGGACACTTCAACGCGATCACAGGCGATTCCCTTTGATGGTGTAACTTCATGCAGCCGCTCGACGCTCGTTTGCAGCGATAAATCTGGTCACGTGACCCTATTTTGAATTACCCGCGACTCAAAAAGTGCTAATCTGGTCACGTGACCAGATATGACACCGCGTCAAAAACACCCCGGTGCAGCCTCATGCAAGCCGCTCGACGCTCATTTGCAGCGATAAATCTAGTCACGTGACCCTATTTTGAATTTCCCGCGACTCAAAGAGCGCGGCAGTCAGGCAGTCGCTCGTCGCTGGTGTGCAGCAACCAATCTGGTCACGTGACCCTATTTTGAATTTTTCGCGACTCCAAAAAGTAGCAAAATGTCGCCGCGTAGAAGAGCAGCGTCAAGTGTCAACATGCCCGCACAAAATATGATCGAAAGATGATTTCCTAACCTCGGAAATGGAGGGTAGAAATAAGGAGAACCGTCTCGTATGGGGCACAAATTAACTAGACATGTATGGGGGAGGGATTAGTTGAAAAAGTGTCCAACGGTAAACAGAAAATTATTGTTCAAACACTCACCGAAATGGCGCTAGTGTACACAAATTAACTAGACATCTAGTGTAAGAAGTGGATATGATATGAACTTAGCAGTTATAAACAGAGTGAAGTGTGCTGAGTGGAAAAATTTAATAAAAAATGCGCTGTAACAAACCGGAAATTCTTTCCTTTTTTAATTTGGTATCCTACTCTAATAGTTTGTGGCGCTCTTTTTAAAATTCTTCCACTTGCTACTATGGCGCCACCTTAATTTGATCCCTTTCAACGGATACTTTTTAATACACTGTGATGGTCCTCCTAACTTCTACCCTCCATACTCGGAAAGAAATCGAAGTAAATCCTTACTAATATTTTAAATGCGAATGTGTGTTTGTTTGTTACGCTTTCACGCCTCAACAGCATAACGGATTATCATGAAATTTTGCATACCTACTGCACGTTGTCAGGGATACAGAGGACAAAGTCCTTTTTATTAGGTATGGAATTACCGCGGAAACTCCAAAATTAACGCAGGTGAAACAGAGGGGAATCGCTAGGTAGTAAAAAATATAATACGGGATTTACACTCGCGTACGCGTGACGAGGCGAGGCGCGCGGCGAGCGACTAAGTTTGGAAAATATTCGTTTTGGAAATAGACGAGAGACGAGATGACGTTTGTATACAATAGACAGAAATGTCAAGTATTGACAGTAGGGATGTGACGTTGAGAGAAAAAAAAACGATTTTTATTTTAATCGACTTTCTCTCTTTAATCGATTTTCAATTAATCGATTTAAATGAGGAAAAAAATCAATTTTTTATAATGAAAATTTGCAAGCTTTTAGTAATAACACTCTGAGAATAATTTTAACAATTTATGAAAATAGAAATCAAATAAAATTTTAATTATGAATACAAACTTTTTAAAAGCCTCAATCGACTAAAATACAAAATTATCCTGATTATAAATAGGCTCTGTTTTCAGGGTTCCTGCGAAGTATACCCTTTCCAATAAAAAAAGAATTTCCAAATCGGTTTACAAATTAATAACAGAGTTTTAAAGTAAAAAAAAAAACACTGAGGGATGTGACATTGTACATAAAAATCGATTTTTAACCCTTTAACCTCCACGTTTTTGTAGCCTAAATTTATCCCTAGCGCTACACGGTTTAGGTATGATTTTTCCTAGTGTCGGGAATGCTTAATATCAATAAATAATTAAATATTAATTTTAAAAGTCAGTGCAGGGTTTTGTTCGTGAATACCGCTAATCGAGAATATTCTGAAATGTTTGAAAATTATCTGGAATATTCCGAAACGTTATAAAACCGTCTTGAAGATTCTGGAAAGAAAGTTCAAGCTGTAGTTCAGGAAATAAGGAGATAAGACAGGGTGTAACTAAAATCATTTATTATTATAGGTACTGGCTGTTCCCTGTGGTTTCACCCGGGTTAATTTTGGAGATCCCGCGGCGGGAGATCTGGGATAAAAATATCCAAAATTGTTTTCTGTAACCCTTATAAATTAAATGCAAATTCCCCCGCGTTAATTTCGGACTTCCCATGGGAATTCCCCGATAAAAATCGGATTGAACGATTATAAAAAAATCGATTATTAATTGATTGTTCGTAAAAATGAAATCATTTATTAGTCGTATTTTTCTTTAAAAAAATCGATTTTAATCGATTATGTTAATAATCGATTATTTTTACATCCCTAGTTGACAGTTCATATGTCTAGTTAATTTGTGGTTGACACATAAGTCTAATTAATTTGTGGTTGACACTTGACATTGCCTACGCCTAGTACTCTAACAAATTTTTTCTAATTAAAAATAAAAACGGAAAGTGAAACGGACCACAAATTAATTAGACTTATGTCTAAAGACAGATAGGAATCTGACAGCATTTTGAGGGGTCGTTAGAGATCCACCAATCACAGAGCCCGACAGAGCCACAGATAAAATATTAGTGTTGTCCATGTCGATAAACTTTATCGATACTAGGGATGGGATCCTGTGCTCGTATCGATGGTATTATAGCTTGTTAGGATTAAATATTTTTTTTTATTTTAAGAGTGTGACTGACTTGTATATGTTTTTCTCTAAACATGTTAATGAACTAATTGTGTTTAGAGAAAAACATAAACAAGAACAAATAAAACTCATAAATTTCCTAAAAACTTTATCTTTAATTAAGTATATAAATGTTATTAACATTACTTATACTATTAAGGATAACAACAGCCATCTTTGTTAATTGTAAATTATTATACTAGACATAAATAGGCAAATAACAGTTATCAGCTTGATTTTATTAGAAAATTTCGTAAACAAACCGTTCCCAAATTAGTAAACAAGAAAATAATCAGTAAATATCATAGAAGTAATAAATAGCTAGTTATGAAAATGCTGTTACATTGATACACCAACTCCTAAAATTCGTGTGTATTTCAAATAAATCAAATAAATGCGTTTCATAATTTGTTTTATAGAGTAGGAAAAAATGGTTTGATATTTTACTTCAAACCAAGACACGCCAGACAAAAACTGTGAAGCGAAAATGGTTTCCATGTTTCATCACAAAATTAATCACTGTTCATACTTCTGAATCTTATATTCTGACCTAACTTTGTTTTTGTAACTCTCCACTGTTTTCGTCTTGACATGAATAGAGCGCCTACCTACCAAAGGCGTCTGTTGCCATATTGAAAAAAAAAGAAGAACTCAAAAGGCAATCAACTAAAATGATTACCGTTGTGTTATATACGTTGTACGTTACGTTGACGTTGATTGCTCTAAAGCGACCAAAAATTTTTTTAAGAAATTACCAAATATCTATGAAGCTTTTGAGAGTAATAATCCAAATAGTTTAATATTTCCTGTATTAGAAAACGAATTTGTTTCATGATAGCATCCTTTCATATAGACTCTCAATTTACTAATATCACCAGCAGGGTAATTATGTAACTTTTGTTGCTATCATATTTCAGTTTAAATCAGAAAAATTGCGATTTTGTGATTAATTAATCATGTTTAGGCAGATTCAACTTTTGAAGTATGATAATTTTGGTTGATTACTAGATATTTTAGGTGTCAAAACCTGCATAATATGTATTGTAATCGCAAAACCGCCATGTTTTTGATTGCGACCGAAAAATTATAGAAACAAAAGTTACATAATAGGCCCTCAACTTTCCGGGCGAGCAGCTCCGCGAACCGTTGACATGTCGGTCGAAGCACTGCTTCCGCCATGTCTCGCATAGTCTTCGATACAGGTCGACTATCCCCATGCCTTCCTGTAATAAAAATCATTGCAAAATGTGAAAATTTCCTACTGTGTTGACAAAATAATATTTTGGCAGTACAACTACCCTAATTGTCTTATTGTTAAATGTAATACTTTTATAATTATATTTTCTTTCTGTGAATTGCATGCGATACAATATACATGTCCTTACTTATTGCATATAAAACATTATGTATACAAAACACTATGTGTATAAAAGCAGGCAGCAGAAAACGCACAGCCCATCTACAGTTCATACCATCGAGTGCGATAAAACAAAGTATAGTAACCTATGTTAGGATAAAACTTTATGGAAGGCACCTGTCATCAAAACACCAATAAATTCCGTTAAGTAGCTCTTGTATAGTACAAGTATAAAACAAATCAAAACCATTTCTAAAAATCAATGTTTTGAGTTCTGCTAGTGTATGAGAGTATAGATATTATATTATCAGTATTTTAGTTGTTGGGGATTAAAGAGTTGCTGTATATAAAATAAGCGATCCACCCCGGCGTCGCACGGGAGCATTTTCGAGGAAAGAGCTTAGCTTGATTTCTTCCGAAATCTTTAACAATTATTATCGTTATATTTCACTTTTTTCTTGAGTCAATCTATCTATTGACGAGAAATTAAAATCCGTTGCGTAGTTTAAAAAATTAGATTAGTTTAAAAGATAAACGTACAGAGGGACAGACGGCAGGAGGCGACTTTGTTTTATACATACTATGTAGAAATATAAATATACCTTTAAGCTCAAATGTAGCATCATTCAATTACGCTCTCTAGGCATCATCCCGAAAACTCTTTATGCAGCTTGGAAGGTGGATCACTGGTCACAAAGAAGTATTTCTGGAATTCCCCGTCTATGACATAGCTTCACCCACATTCTGAAATTTAAAAAAAAACACGATTTTCCATTATGACTCTAGCTGTTCCTTGCGTTAATTTTGAAGTTCCCGCGATCCCTTTCGGTATCCTTGAGAACGTGTGTGCAACATTTTATGAGGATTGGTAGAATAGTTAATGTATGAAAGCGTAACAAACTCACATTCACATTTATTTATAGTATTATTATTTAACTAGCTGTACCCCGCGGTTTCACCCGCGTGAGTTTCAGAATTCCCGCAGGAACTATTTTTTTTTAAATAAAAGTAGCCTAAGTTACTTCTTATAACATTAGCTAGCTGCCAGTGAAAGTCCTGTTAAAATCGGTCTATCCGTTTCAGAGATTAGCTGGAACCAACAGACAAACAAAAATTTAAAAATGTTTTTTTTTTCTAATATAAGTACCGTTAATACTTTTATAATATGCATTTAGTGAAAGCTGTTAATTTGGAATTACAAACAGACAGTTCAATTTTACCTATATGTATATACTAGATCTATAGACTAGCTGTTCGCTACGGTTTCATCTGCGTTAATTCAGAGTTACATGCTACACATGCACACAATATTATTGTTACGTGTATAACTAATACTGAATGCATATTATATTTCTCAATTCTATCGTGAGTAAGAAATATGGATTGGATTTTCAGCTGAGACCCAACGCACAGTCGCACTGTTGGCGGCGATGATGATGATGATTGCATCAGTTCCTGGGGAACTGAAGTAGTTGTAGCCGTCGATGTCGTTGTCGCCATCGCCAGGGCCGGGCCGGTGCCGCGTGCGACAAACATTCGAGTTCATGTCTGAAAAAAAACGATGATCAAATGTTATGTGGCACATATTTTCGCATTGCGATAATATTTTTCGTCTACACTTTTAGCTCCCCAGAAGATGTTTTCTCCTTTCCAGTTCGAGATGGTATGTGTACAGTAAAAAAATGCATTATTTTGTATCTCTAGTTTGACACTGCTTAGTAGGTTCTTTTTACTACGAAAAAATAATACTTTATAATCAAAATTTGAACATTTTGTCACTAGACATGTTCACAAATAGTCCTTTTTCATTTTAGATATTATCGTTCGTATAAATGATAGAATGTACATATTATCACTAATCACTACATATTATACAACAAAGTCCCTCGTTGCGTTTTGTCTGTTTGTTCACGATATACTCGAAGATTAAGTAACTGATTTTCATTCGGTTTTCACCACTAGATAGAGTGATCCATTAGGAAAGTTTAGGTATATGGATTGCCAAAGTTGTGTAAATTAGTTGAAAAATAAGTGTCGGACAAAGTACAACTCGATCATCATGAAATTTTGCATACACGTTTTCAGGAATAGGTACCGAGAAAGACAAAGTACTTTTTACTCCGGAGTTCTCGCAAGATCTCCAAAATTAATGCGGGTGAAACCGCGAGGAACACCTAGTAATAGATATTTTAAAGTGGTCATAGTTGGGTGCACTTTTATCTTTGTATAAAAGATATATTTTGGAAAAAGTATTTTGTTACGCTTTTGCGATTTAATTACTCAACCGATCATGAAATTTTGCATATGTACACCTTGTCAGGGGTACAGAGAAAGACATAATTATATGGTACTTTTTACTCTGGAATTCCCGCAGGATCTCCAAAATTAATGAGAGTGAAACCGCGCGGAACAGCTAGTAATAAATATTTTAAAGCTGTCATGGTTGGGTACATTTTTCCGAGTACCTTTGTACAAGAGATATATTTACAAAGTAGGTATCAGAAATACACTGGCACTCTTACTGTGTTTGGAGAGAGCTGCGCTGTGTGAGAGCTGTGCTGTCGTCTTCGTCATCGGTCGCGTTGCTGTGAGCGATGAATAATCGAGTCCATGTAAACCTAAAAAAAGATTGATCAAATGAAATAAAAAGAAAGTTGGGACAATTGCGTAGTATATTTTTATTTAGGAAAAATTAAACAAACAATAAAAATGACAATCCGGCCAAGTAAATGTCAGATCTATTCTCAGTACTTCAATCAACAGTTTAATTGATTGAAAAAATCAACGTTTAATCAATCGGAAATTTAACGTTAATAATAAAGTTAATTCTAGAAAATATTCTAACTGTATTTTTAACCAACTCCCATAAAGGGGGAGGTTCTGAATTCGGCTGTATGTATGTTTTTTTTTAAAGAATTTATAATAAGGTCACTAATTTTACTATCATGGAGATGTTACGAGGAGGTTTTTGTAATAGACATTAGTCTTAAAAGATAAATACAGAAAACTATTCAATTTATTTGTACATTAGCTTTTGTACATTTGTTCCCCGCAGTTTTACCCGCGGTAATTTCATAGTCCGCGCGGGAATTCCGAGATAAAAAGTTATGTCCTTCTCTGTACCCCTATCAACGTGCATGCAAAATTTCGTGATGATCGGTTGAGCCGTTAAGGTGTGAAAGCATAACAAACAAACAAATAAACAAACTCTCTTTCGCATTTATAGTAATAACCTTGTATATTACTATTAAGAATTATCAAACATCGTAATTTATTTCTTAAATAGTCAGTTTTTTTTATTGATCTAGGTAAAAAAAAATTATAATCTGTAAATCCTTACTAATATTATAAATGCGAAATTGAGTTTGTTTGTTACGCTTTCACGCTTTAACGTCTGAACAGATATTCATGAAATTTTGCATACATGTTGTCAGGGGTACAGAGAAGGTAGATACATTTAACCCATAATTCCCGCGGGAACTCCGAAATTACCTTGGATGAAACCGCAGGGCACAGCTAGTAGATAAATAAGTACCATAGCTCAATTATTATTATCAAAGACTTTAAACTATTTTTAAAAACTCTATAATTGGATATGGTTGCTGGCATTAAAGTATATTCTACTTGGTTTTTTCTAAATTACATAACCAACACACCATCCAGATATCTGCATTTTGCACAACTCTATACTCATAAGTTTTTTCATGGTAGTTACTTGGCTACCATGAAAATCCTTCCAACTCCGTTTAGTCATTTTAGCAGAATGCACATAACATGCATACAGACAAAAGAAACACAAAATTGAAATGCAAAAATAATTATTTTGGACTGCTGAAGCAAGAACCTAGTGCAATAATATCCTTATAGAATCCCTAAATAAAGTTTTTAACGTACAGAAATACAGAATAGTTCAAGTGGAGTTTGTAAGAAAATGAATTCATGAGTTCCAAGCAAATTACCTGTATGATCAACTGGCCTTTTTTGAGTTACAGCAGCTCTTAGTTCAGGACAACGCTTCTTTTCATTAAAACCTTCAAACACTATAAAATTAAAAAGATTTTTAATTTTTTTGAACTTGATTACTCAGACACTTTTTTGCTATGTATGTAGCTTAGTTACTCTGGAGTATATGACAAAAAAATTATATAATTATAATGCGACATCTTTACAGCGTTGCTATTACAATTGTAATCAATCATACTATATTTCTATAGATATTTTAATATCATATCAGCTTAGACACTTACCAATACTAACGGGCTTTGAGGGCTTGCCAACCCTTATCTCTTCTTGGGTAAAAAAGGTTGAAATAGCATTTATTTTGCCATTTACCTCCCAATTTTGTATAATTTTCAAAGTGCAGTTTACATATTCATTGAGAAATCTTTTTAACACCAATGATTTTAATTCCAGGCGATTTACTAACTAGAATATCATGCAAAGTATCTGTTAAATGGTTATCAATAGGGAAACAATATAATTTGTTGTTGCCCTTAGATGAACAGCTAGGGATCATGCAGTTTTTATAGGGCATTGTCTGTAAATAAAGAAAAAAGTCCATTAGGCATCTGAAACTAGATATATGAAAACTAAAGTGATGTTGGAATATATATTTTGCTACACAAAATAATACAAAAAGTATTTCAAAATATATACCCACTAATAAATGGAAAAGTTGAGGTGGTTCTTTAAATCAAATCAAATATTCTTTTTAAAAAAATAGATTTAACAATAATTAAAATTTAAAAATGAAATAAGTAAAAAGTAATAAATGAAACAGAAAAAAGGGGTTGCCTCATTACTTAAAAGATATTTGGACATAGATAAGCAATAGTATGTTAACCCACACTGGAGAAATTTTGAGTAAATCGTGTTTTAAAAGTAGGAGCGCCATTTTGTATCAACATTTTCTTTTTTTAAATGTTGATAACGCGTTAATTTCGGAGATCCCGCGGATTCCGGAATAAGAGGTAGCCTATGTTCTTTTCCATGTCAAAGGAAAAGAACATAGGCTACCTAGATTGAGTAACAAACATCCACACTTCCACAATTATAGGTAACTAGCTGTGCCCCGCGGATTCACCCGCGGTAGTTTTGGAGTTCCCGCGGGAATTCCGGGATAAAAAGTACCCTATGTCTTTTTCTGTACCCCTGACAACGTGCATGCCAAATTTCATCCAAATC
Organism: Zygaena filipendulae; assembly: GCA_907165275.2. Classification (NCBI taxonomy): domain Eukaryota; kingdom Metazoa; phylum Arthropoda; class Insecta; order Lepidoptera; family Zygaenidae; genus Zygaena; species Zygaena filipendulae. Next base: position 11,200,896 of record OU015662.1, read on the forward strand.
CGTTCAGCCGTTTTTGCGTGATTGAGTAACAAACATCCAAACATCCACACTTTCACATTTATAATATTAGTAGGACTAGCTGTGCCCTGCGGTCTCACCCGCGGCAAATTCGGAGTTCCCGCGGGAGTTCCGGGATAAAAAGTACCCTATGTCCTTCTCTGTACCCCAAATTTCATCCAAATCCGTTCAGCCGTTTTTGCGTGATTGAGTAACAAACATCCAAATATCCACACTTTCACATTTATAATATTAGAAAGAAAGAAAGAAAAGGCATTTATTTGGACACAGAGACAACACAATTACAATTATTTTATACAAACGTGATTTAACAAAAAAAAGTATATAGTTATATATATGACAATATTATGAGACAATTTTAGTAGGACTAGCTGTGCCCCATGGTTGCACCCGCGGTAATTTGGGAGTTCCCGCGGGAATTCCGGGATAAAAAGTACCTTATGTCCTTCTCTGTACCCCTGACGACGTGCATGCCAAATTTCAACCAAATTCAACCGTTTTTGCGTGATCTAAACATCAACAATCATCTAAGCATTTTTTTTAATATCTCGAGTTCCAGATGGAATTTCGAAAAAATCAAAACATGAGTATCTAAGTTAGACCCTTAGCAATACAACAAAAGAAACCACATTCATTTTGGTGAAGCAGGTTTTACGTAGCATGAATACAAACATAAAACGGTATTTTTTACTTCTATATCACTCAAAGTGTCGCCTAAATTTATTTTTCTAATTTATCTCCCATGTACAGACATCGACCTGTTACAATTTTGTTATAATATGTATAGATATTTTATATTCAAACTTATAAACAAGTAATTGATAAACAAAAATCACATAAAATACAAACTTAGGAGATATAAATTATACTTTAATACACATAAATAGACAGTCAGCTAAATAGACAGCTTAAATACAAATAACAATAGATAGGTATACATAATTACTACATACTAGCTGTTTCCCATGTTGTCACCTGCAGTAATTTCAGAGATTCTGTGGGAATTCCGGGTTACAATATAGCCTTGGTCACTCATGGATAATGTAGCATTCTAATGGTGGAATAATTTTTATAATCGCTTCTGTAGATCCAGAGATTACCCCCTATAAACTTACAAACTAACAAACTTTACCTCTTTATAATAATAGTACCTAGGTACCATAGACACATAGTAACATCGACACATCAGTAGTAGTAGTTAGTAAATAATGATAACTGGGTTAAAAAAAAATACTTATATCACAACACACAACTAACATGAGAAACCAAGAGTATAACACAAATTATGGTAAAGATTTACAATGTAATGAATTGTTACTGGATTAGCCTTTGGCAGCCTTGCGGCGATGAATGGACCTGGCGCAACATATGGAAACGGGAAACAAATTCCACAAACGATAGCCACGATGTTATAGGAGTTTGGGATGGAACGCAAACTGATGCATACGTGCATACTGCATTCTAACCTACGACACCCATACTAACTTAACTTTATACAAAATCTGTAAAAATCTAGAAGATCCGGAGTTTAGATACATAGTATGAAGCCAAAAATAGGTTCAAATAGTCAGAAATGAAACAATCATGTAAAGTAGAAATTGTAACTCACCAATCTTTTCAGGCGCTGTATTTTACCGTTAGAAGTTAAAATACGTCCAATAAATTAAATCCTACGCATAAAAATAATGCTTATAAGTAATAATGCGTATAAATTTAGATTACAAATGCGTAAGTAAGAATTTTTTATAAAAATGAAAATCAGAAATTTTTTAGAAGAAATTTTACAATCTTTTTTAAAATGATGAAAAAGCGTTGATTAAGAAGGCAATGAAAAGTAAATTCATACAGCCAAGTCAGATATTTATAAGCAACTCAACTCAACAAAAAATTGAAAGATTCCTATGGTTCAAGGTAACTATGTCGAATCAAATCCAATCAAATCAAATGTTTTTTTTTTATGACTTTGGATTGGTTGTTACGATCACTAATTCGTCAGCTGGTTCATATCATAACGAACAATTTCTTCTATAAATTACTGTCAGTTTGGAATACAGCCTCTACCTCTACTACGTTTGTCAAAGTATAGCAATAAAAACATAGCGTGTTACACCCGCTCTTAGGATAAGGGTTCTGTTCATCAAAACACTTCAAACACTGTAAAATTAAAAAAAATAAGACAATAATAATATTTTTTAATATTATTTCACTAGGTACTAATTTTTTTTTGCTATGTAGCACTAGAGTTTTGAATAAAAAATTATATGTATATTTTCAAAATTCAGTTCACATAATTATGCTTTGGGAAATCCTTTTAACACCACTGATCTTAACGCCAGGTTTACTAAATAGAATATCATGCCAAGCATCTGCCAAACGGTTGTCCGTAGGGAAACGATATAATTTATTGTTGCCCTTGGATGGACAAAGTACTCTATGTCCTTCTTTGTACCCCTGACACTAGTTTACGGTGATTAGCTGTTCCCCGCATTAATTTTGGAGTTCCCGCAGGAATTCTGGGATAAAAACTATCCTATCTTGTTGGACCATATTATAGATGTTCACAAAATTTTATCAAAATCCGTTCAGTAGTTTCGGAGTCCATCACGTACAAACAACGTGACACGTGATTTATATATATTAAGATAAGATAAGATTATGTATAATTATGGCGGTGATTGCATACATGATACGATCTATATTTGAACTGCAAGTCAGCAGAAAAAAGGCAGTTTTCTTACAATTTTATTCCAGCCAATAAAACTGCATCGCAGTTATCAATCATTACCTACCCGCTATCTTAATCTTCAAGGTTGTGATTGCAGACGCCTTTTTTAAAATTATGTCTACCTCTCTTTAATAATTTCATAAACGTTAGTACTAGTAAATAGTAATGCAATCTTATAATTACATAGCTTGCTAAAACAAGCAGTAAGGGTTCCATTCTGCATCTTTGAAATCCGATTTAACAGTAAGTTACGTCTCCAAAAACAATAAAAAAAATATATCGCACAAATCTTGTAATCTGTGGCGTAGACACCGTTCTATCTCTTTCTCTCTAAGGCATTGGTCGTTTTTTTTTCTCTTTCACTCTAAAATTTTGGTCGTTGTATGGATGATTCTAAGGCCTGAAACGGACCTCCGTCGAAGCAAAGGCTAGCCGCCAGGATGGCAAATAACTACGGTATTTCAGATGCAGAGTTAAACCTCATTAAACAGCAGGCTAGCCGCCGTGCTGATATGAGAAAAGAGTTCCTCAAGCAAAGGACAAACCCGTGGAAGCACGCTTCGGAAGCTGGTTATGTTGTGAGTGCTGTTTATTACGTAATTTTCTGTAAACATTATATCTATATAGGTACTTGAAATAATAACGAATATTGTCACTACGAAATTATTTCATTATTTCAGTTCGACCCAGCCCTACAAAGATACATGTCAATGAAAGTAACTCAATTCGACCATTTCACTGCTAATCCGAGAACAAGTTTGTTTGGAATTTGCGCCGTTGTAATACCTATGGTGACTTTCGGGTACTGCGTTTGGGTTCAGAGGCACAATAGAGAGCAGAAAATCAGGAGTGGAGAATTACTGTACAAGGATAGATTGTTTAAGATGGTCTAATTTATTTATTCTACTTGTAAATACAATAGCCAATACAAATAGTATTTAACTGGTGTTAACAAACAGTTAAATAAATCCATAGAAAGTAATTAGGTTCATTTGTTTTTGTTAAGTGTGAACAGCTTTTGCTGGCTGGAGAAATATTTTTTCAAAACATTCTGACTGCTGTCACAAAATTAACTACCTACCTACCATTGCATAATGGCATTGATATTGCAATAGACAATATACAACTTAAGAAAAAGAATTTTCAGTGGCATTTTTCTGCTTCAATAAAATATTAAAAATGTCAAATGATTATGGATTCTCTGATATTGAGTGTAAAATAATACTGGATCAAATTGAAAGACGCTGCAAATACAGAGAGATGTACTTAAAGATGCGAACTGATCCATGTAAGCACTCCCAGGAAGCAGGCTATGTTGTAAGTGATCATGGACAGTACAATTTAAGTGGTTTTGTAACATACTAGCTGTTCCCTGCAGTTTCACCCGCATTAATTTTGGGAGTTTCATAGCAATTCTGGAACAAAAAGTACCATAAATCCTTCTCTGTACCCCTGAAATCGTGTAGTATGCATAAGGAGATGTTTCCCACAGCTTCACCCGTGGTAATTTCGGACGTAATGTGGGATTGTAATGGTGAAAGAATTTTTGAAATCGGTTCAGTAGTTTTTGAGTTAAATTGTAACAAATAAAGAAACAAAAAATCGAACCTTTCCTCTTTACAATATTAGTATAGAGTTATAGACACAGTATAGATATAGATAACACAAGGCGCATCAGCGAAAGCTGCTAGTCTATAAATAAATAATAATAATAACCAATTTGTAAAAATTATAGGAATTACAGTTTGTTAAGTAACATCATGCAAATGATGCATGGGATGCATTGCATGATGCAAATGCATTACAGTTAACTTAAGTAGACTTTTGAGTTCCTGTGATAGTTCTCTAGACTCATGAGTAAACTTTAATGCACTTTATCTATGTATTGATGACTTTTGAAAATCGAAATTCTTATTTGTCCATCAGCATGGACCAATAAATCAGTTAGAAAATAATAAAATATTAGACATATTTTTTGCCTTTTCAAATCAATGAAAACATACATAATTAAGCACATTAAAGTTTAGGTTTGGGGACCGGACTCGTGTTTTTAGTACAGCTACATACCTATAAAGCACAGCTACAGTTTAATTAGATAAAGATGCACCATTGCAGTTTGATCCAGCTCTTCAAAGGTATTTGTCTATGAAAGCAACCCAGTTAGAACATTTTCAAGCCAGCCCAAGGACAATATCTCTAGGATTGGGCCTTGTTATCTTTCCTATGCTTGCCTTTGGCACGGCAGTATACATGCAACGTCAGAAGTTCTTGCAAGACTGTAGATGTGGTAAAATTAAATATCGTGATAGATTATTCAAAGCAATTTAAGATAAATAATATTCAGTGTTATTTTTTATTATGAAATATATTTCTTAAACATTACATAAATGGAAAATCTTTTAGTTACACAGGTTGCAGCATGTATATTCTATGAAGGTTGTATTTATATAGCAATTGTATATAGCAATTGTAGTGTTTTCGATTTATTAGAACTAAATAATATACAGTTTGTGGTGAAACTATGAACGTGAAGGAAATTGAAACAATGCTATGAGATTTATTACAATATGCTATAAATTTAATTAGTAAATTACAGAAACCTATAATAACTTCAATAACAGTTAATTTTAGCGATCATCCAACGTATTATCTCTAGTAACGACATAGTCTTCAAACTTCACCATGTACGTGGTGCCTTTGTGCCAATGTGCTGTCACTTTGCAAGGCTAAGAAAAACAAAACATTATTACTAAGCAACTAATTTTGAAGGTAGATTTTGAATTAATTAAGCAATCAATGATCCCAATAGGGATGTTGACAACTTTTGAAAATCTTAATCTTAATTAGACCGTCTTTTAGAAAATTTAAAATCATTAGACACGTATTTTTTTATTTTTCAAATAAATTAAAATACACAGAGATAAAGCGCATTAAAGTTAAGGGTGGGGGCTCGTGACGTCACTTACCACTAGAAGCCGCCATACAAACTGCACTAGTTAGTGACGTCACGCGAAATTTCAACTCAATGTATCTCATTTTTTGATTAAATAAAAAAAAATACTTGTTCAATATTTTTTATTAATCTACAAGACAGACTAAAAAAATAATAGTCAAATAGCCTATTACAGTCAGCTTCAAAACTATATAAACACTGAAAACACACTGAACCATATTTTAATTAAAGTTCAGCACCTTTTTGTGTTTACATATTTTTGTTCCTGACTGTACTAATTATATTGTTATATTATTATCTTTTAAATTTTTCGTGAGAAATGGGTAGTGACAGGCTTTTTTCAATAGGTATATCAAAACAAAACAAAATAAGATTCATGTAAAAATTATACTCACAAATCCACTCCTGCAGAGCACCGCCTCTATGATTCCAGCATTAAAAATGGCACAGTTCAATGATCCCTTGTCTTTTGGCACACTGATGAACTTATTTAACTGTAATATCATAACAGGATTTTTAAGAGATGTCATTAATCAGATCACTGGAAGAAAAATTACTTATTAACTATAGCTGAAGTATATAGAGATAATCCACAAAAACTATACCTACTTACAAGAGAAAAAATATATATTAAGCTACATCCAAATTAAAAGTTATCTATATTATACTTACTAGCTGTCCCCTGCGATTTCATCCGCGGTGATTTCGGAGTTCCCGTGGGAATTCTGGGATAAAACCTATCCTATCTTTTAAGTTGGGCCAAATACAACATAGTGACGAAATTTCATCACGATTGATTCAGTAGTTTCGGAGTCCATCGCAGACAAACAACGTGACACATGATTTATATATATTAGATAATAAAACTGTAGAGAGGTCAATTCTGTACATTGAATATATATTCAAAATTAACATTGGAGGATGAATGGTGATCGATACTGATGCCAATAATGCAATCAGTAAATTTTTTGTATGTCTGTGTCTGTCTGTCTGTATGTGCACACATGGATCAAAAACTACTGAAGGGATTTTAACCAAACTTGGTACGATTGTAGTCCACACTCCTGGGCAGGTTATAGGCTATATAATATAACGCTAAGGCACATAGGAGCTGAGCAGTGACGATAAATTTGAAGCAAGTCGGATGAAAATGCGCTTTCGAGCTCTTATCCTCGCATACATTTACTCAATCATGCAAAAACGGGTGAATGGATTTGGATAAAATTTGGCATGCACGTTGTCAGGGGTACAAAAAAGGACATAGGGTACTTTTTATCCCGGAATTCCCGCGGGAACTCCGAAACCACCGCGGGTGAGACTGCGGGGCACAGCTGGTTATTAATAACTTTCTCACCAAAGCATCTTTTTCAATGATATAGTAAGTTTTCTCATCATCATTTGCATGCTCTAGTTTGTCAGCTTCCTTGCCATAGAGAACCTGCAATTTGTTCAAAAAACTAAACATCTGCATCATCATCAGCTAGCTAAGTACATCATAAGCATAGTGTAGCATAACTAAGAATTACCTTCCAAAGTGTTGACTTTATAAATAACAGAATGTTGAGCACTTTAATTTCACGTTTACTGTTTCTTTCCCTCAGAATATATAAATCCAGAAGCCTAGAGCCAACATCTTGGCCAATTTCGCTTAATCTGAAATAATCAAAACACATGACGACCAACATTGACTATTGAAAAATATTATTTTTCACACAGAAGACTTACTTCGTTTGCAGCTCATGTACAGATTGTGATCGATTTTGGCAGTGTTGAATGATTTCTGAGTACAATAGCGAATAGAATGATAGGGATACTTCGCTTTTTCCTTTTCCTAGTGGTTTATCAAGTATGCTCTGCTTGGATCGGCCAGACGACATCATGTGTCTGTAGTATGAAACAGCACTTGTAAATAAAACTACAAAGTACCTATTTATTTACTAGCTGTCTTAAATTATTGTCTTCTTTTTTTGGTAACACCTATAGTAAATATTTGCGGTTTGAACTTTTAAAATGGTTTCAGGTTTGACACGGTGTGCGTTCCGTGGGTTTGGGCATAGTTGTTCGGTTAAAATTTCACTCGTTTGAAACTTTGAGTTGCAACCAAGCTACGGAACGATCGACTTGTTTTTATAACCTTAAAATATTTGAAATTTCAGGCGCCATTTGTTTTCTCTCAACTCACATTGTGAACAAGATTGTTTTACATCCAATTATAAACTTTTTGTGATTACGACACCTCCCCTTTGTTCGTAATAACTCCGATTAATTTCTTTTTCGATGAATCCGGTTTTTCATTTTTGGCTCATGACACTTCTTAACTTAAACAATACATAGCTGTCAGAGTGAAAATTAACTTGCTTCGGAGATTGGTTGCTACACTCTGAGCCACGGAACGGGTAAAACTCTGCTCTGACAGCTGTCAGAGTAAAATTTCAGCGAGCCACGGAACGGGTAGAAAGCGCGCTCGAGCGCGTTCGAGTGCACTCGTGCGAATCCACGGAACGCGCCTCAGGGTTTGTAGTTTATTCCCGTTTATTCCCTTGCGTCATGCGTGATAAATGTCAAATCACCTGATATGACATTCCGTCTACGTTAGTGACGGTGTCATGTTATTTTTTTTTGTTATAGATTTTCACATATTAGCCAGTTAACATACATGTTCGAGTGTAGCATTATTTTAGCATCGTTGTACACAAAGATATTTTTTCAGCATTATTATTTTTAGTTGTACGGTTCGATAAAACCTCAGAAGAATAATTCTGAGGATAAAACCAAACCAACTAAGCAAACTCGCAAGTATTTTTTTTTATTTCATTTTACTATCGTGTATCCAGTATTTGAGATCACACCGTTTTTTTTTTCGCTTACTCTGCTCTTCATCATCCAAAAGTATTGCAATAAAAACAATTCTTTATCCAAGCTGTCCATCATACACACTAGCTACAACTTACATTTTTTTTGGTCCGATTCGGCTTTGATTGATGCACAGACAATATTAATATCATTGTGCACAAGGAATAAATACGACTCGAGTCTCGACTCTTTTCAACTTTTCTTCGTTTTGGCTGCGTTTGCGTTTTGTTTAGCTTTTTGTAAGGGGCAAGAGCAAATTAGATCAAGTGAAGTCATGTAGCATCAAACCAGAACCAAACTAAGTTACTCCAAACATCAGCTATCTGCCAGTAAAAGTCCCGTTCCATCGGTCCAGCCGTTTCCGAGATTAGTCGGAACAAACAGACAGACATAAATAAGTACTATCTTCATTTGTACTTACTGTGCAATAAAGAATAAATAAATAAATATGCATTTAGTGAAAAGCTGCGATAGGTACATCAGGGCCGTCTTTACTAGGGGGTGCAAGGGGTTAAATGAGGTGTAAGTTCATTTGAATTTACAGCGCGGCGCGTGGTGCCTATGTAAATGTCGGTCAGTGATTGATCAAAAAAATCGAGGGCGCAGGCTGAGTCCACCCCGGCGCAGAATAGACTTAAGACGGCCTTGGGTACCTGTTTTGGAGTAGAGCGGTGCGCGTGTGATATCCATTGGGTAGATAATTAAAGGAAACCAGGGTCATAGTTCATATATCATAATTACTTTTCATTCAATACAGTGCCTATAAAATAAAATGAGACAAAATGCGTAATTAACAAAATCTTTGTTTCAAATAAAGCATAACAATTCAATAATTATAAGATACATTTATATAACTACCTATCCAATCAATCATAATGATTGCCACAAATCTTTAAAAGATATTACGCGCCTCATTATCTCAATTAGCATTTCAATATAGTGCAGCAGTATTTATTGTGATGTAGTACCTACCTAATTGTAAGTTAAGCCTCAGAGTAAATATACTGTTAAGCAAATCCCGACCGATTTGGTCTGCCCTTTCTTAATAATAAATTCCTCATTCGAGACGTCTTTAGTTACTGTTTTTGTATAGGTGAAAGAAAAAAGATAATTTCAACTTAGAACCGTTTATGATTTTGGATCTCCAGCTATACCTACGTAGTAGGTAAATAAATAAATATCAGAATGAATCATCATAGGCGGCGCTGATCAAAGAGATGGCGCGATTTTTTCGATCATGAGTTAGAAGAGCGGGGTTAGCCAAGTTGCCATGCTACAATCGTTAACGCATAGAAAACTTACGATTTGTTACATAAGTTTTCTATGCGTTAACGATTGTAGAATGTCAACTTGGCTAACCCCGCTGAACAGTGCACTAGAACAGAAAATACCTAGGTGGCTACCGATTAGCTTTGTTTTTCATACAATTAGTGGGTTCCAGCGCACATTAAAAGTCACTGCAGTAGGATACGTGTAAAATCTGCGTTATATTTTGTATTCTTTTCAATGCTGTATTTTTTTGCACTGCGGGGTTAGCCAAGTTGAGATTCTACAATCATTGACGCATATCAAACATACGTAGCGAACCGTCATGTCACTTGGTCAGCCAATGAAAACTCTAGTTTTCAATTGGTTACGTAAAACTAGAGTTTTGATTGGCTGGCCAAAGTTTTCTATTCTAGTTTTCTATGCGTCAACGATTGTAGAATGTCAACTTGGCTAACCCCGCTGACCAACGACACGTAATTAAAGTTCGTCGTCAACGGTCAATGTTCAGTCGGGTATAAAGCCCCCGATTAGCGAGTGCTCGAAATATGTAGGTAATAACTTTATTCAACCTTATACAAACAAATAGGCATTATAGTGACATTTTTTTAAGAGTCGCCATCTCGCATACAATGATTCAATACAAATAATACTAAATTAAATTTACCGATAAGTAGCAGCCATTAAAGCGTGCTTTAAATCGATGGGCTTTTTATTATAACAGAGGCTGTAAAAACTAAAAGTTTTGTAGGTGGTAGGTACCTCTCTAATAAATGATGTGTTCAATTTTGTACAATCTTTGTGGGTTTAATTTCAGTTAAAGATTTAAAACAATCGATCCACAAATTTTAAGGCAAAACTGATAAAATCGAACGAACTTCATTTGGACGGTTATAGTTAGAGGTGTTAACAATTTTTCATTGTAAACCTAGATGCATCGATTTTCTCGGTTCTATTTGAGCACCGAAAGGCACCACATTAAAGACTACTATAATAGTAATAAATTCAGGCTTTTTTATTAGTCAAATACATATTACCTAACACAAATATTTCAATCGCTCTTTGCACAAATAATGATTTCTATAGATGCTGATATGACACCTCTGAAAATTTTTGCCGAGTTGGGTTCAATTTCGGCATCACTGAGCTGGCGTGTAAGGCCTTGTGGCTCTACTAAAATTAATAAAGGGCATTAAATTTTGTTTGACACATGTTTAATAACAAGGACCATGTTTAAAGACCATGGTCACCGCTCGGCGCTATTACACCCGCCGCGTCAGTTTGACACAAAAAAATCCGATGCAATGTGGTCTGGTACAATAAGATACACGTAAGATTAAAAATCGACTTACTTTACTTTAAACTTTAGGTATTCTCTCTTGATCTTGGATCAAATGAGGCAATGATATTAATAATATAAAGTTAAAAATCATTGCTGGAACAGTTGAAATGCAGGGACTTTGGACTTTTCATGTTCTCTTGGTTCACTGTTTAAAATGAGGTTTAAAATAGATTCCATTCGTCATAGGTATTTTGCAAGATAAAACCACAGATAAAGCAAAGTTTGGCTACAAATGGCGGCATGGCGCGCACGCAGCGCTCGCGCTGTCGCGCGTCGTGTCTATTTGGTTGGGTAGGTAGGTACCGTGTTATCTAAAACCCGCAAAGACTGACACACTTAGCATCACCCTTTGTATGCAAATAGTTATTTCGATTCGATTATAGGTCAAAGCGATATAAATGTGGATCAAAGTCGACATATTCAGTTTTGACTTAAAATTTTTGTTTACATATCAATTGATTAGGCGATTGTTTTTTTTTTTTTGTTAAAACAGTATTATTATTATCATTAATTAATGATGTTCCAGGTACACAAAAATCTTATCTAATTTATATTTTTAGTTAGGTACATAATATTTATCAATGATTAGTAAAATAGTTTTAGTAAAAGAAAACCAGACGCGAAAAAAAATTGGAACTGAACAGTAATAGGTATATTTCGTAGTGTTATTATATCTTTGGATAACGACTTTATCAATGTGAAATGGAACTAATAGATGGTCATTGAAACCTTCCACTACTATTTCAATTATATTAGTTAAAATCATAAAGTACTATTTACAAAATATTTAAAGGATAAAATATATTATGGATAAATAAATAAGAGTATTTTCATTGTAAAATTGTATCCTTTGACTATAACACGTCTAGATTAAGGCATTGTAGAAATGTGAAATATAATAATATTTTATGTAGAATATTTAAAAAAAAGTATTTTTCTAAATTTGAATTTAAAAAAACGAATACAAATTAACACGTAGCGTGTAAATACTTTCGTAGCTGATTCTACTTAATACTTTTGAAACTGATGCTACCTAGTACTTTCGATGCTGATGCTACTTACATCTAGACATGTTAATGAAATCGAGAACCTAGAAATTATTGTTATTATTATTTAAAACCATAGAGAGTGTGCAAAGAAGAATTTACTATGTTAATTCATCTTAAAAGAAAAAACGATTGTGATTAAAAGTTGCAGGTATTTTACACACCCAGCTTTATTGGATGGAAGGCAATGAGCGGTCGTAAGGTTTTTTTTAATACAGTTGCTCAAAAAGTGGCGTATTGCAGGGACGTTTAGCGTTCGGGATGTGGGCTATTACATACTCGAGCTTTTTGTTTACCTTTCCCGAACTCGTGCGTTCTCTTTGCCAACTGTCAAATGGCGACACGACTTTGACACACTTTTTTGCATTGCGAAACGTACGTTTCGCATTACTAATACGACTAGCGCCATCTCTTGATCACAGTTGGAACTTAGTTGAGTTTGTTGTGTTTTTGATATTTTATTAAATTTCTTCATTTTTTTCGCAACTGTATTAAAAATAGTTGTTCAGTACACGTGCGGAACCGTCATTGCAACTAGTTCCGACTGTCAACCCTCACCTTCGGCTGCGCCTCGGCTCGGGTAGACATATGTCGGAACTCTTTGCAATGACAGGCTTTCCGCACTTATAATGAAATATACTATTTCGAATAGCTGCAAACGGAACACTGGTAAATAGAGATAAAATTAGGGTTGCCAATCCTGCTATTTAAAATATTCTACTAAAGTAGGGGTTTATAATAAAAAAAAAATATATAGTAGACGAAACAACTATAATAAAGAATATAAATCTGATAAAAGTCGAAATAACGGTGTTTTGCAAATTTTTAGTTTGTTTTGTCGATGTTACAAATTATATGAAAGATTATTTATATAGAACAGTTGTAAAAAAATAAATTGTGTTCATGAAACTTCTTATAGCGAATTAGTGATCATGAAATATACCACATAATAATATAGCACAAAGGAAATGCCTCAACACTACTTATGTATTTTTTATTTAAATTTTGGCAACCCTTCATACAGTAGAAAAATTTAATAATATACTTTCGATATACAACATAGAAAGAATGTATATATTGTATGTTGCATCCCTCATATTTGGGATTGGTTCCGGTATATAGTAACAGTATCGTTTGTCGACAGCAATTCTGTAAAAGGCACCATATTTACTTTATTTTCACCCATTGCCCTTTGTTATATCACAATTCACAATGTATCTGATGATATTAATAATGTATGAATGAGTGAGAACATCTACCTCTAACTTTAAACCGATTCGACGAATAGACTAGAGTTGTCTGTATCAAGACCAGACCACTTTAGTCTACAGTTTTACTGAGTTTTTTTGTCAACACCATAATACCTAAAAATTAAACTAATGTTATAAAATTATTCTTACGCATTGTTATACAAACCGTATTAATATTATATTATGTATGCGTCACTATATACAGATGTCTAAATTATCTAACAGCAAGTGGACTGGACAGTTTCGGCCTCGAGGAGATTGAAATCCATTCCATTGGGTCGATTGAAACCAGTCTTTATTCCATCCCATCCATCCTCTACTTTATATTCACCTGTTTGTATACGATTGTACACCTCTTGAGCAACTAGGACAAAAGCCTCCTCCACATTCAAGCCTGACTTTGCCGATGTTTCTACGTGATGTATGCCTGTAAAGATTCATATAATAAAAAAATATTCAGTTAGCCTATCATCCAACTGGGTATATTGAAAACAATGACCTCAAATTCACTCTACGCCTAAGTTTATAGATGTAATTTGTTAGGCTTAGAATGGATTTATGGAATACATTGCATATTCATATATTTTACATAGTCCTTTGGTAGATTTTGGGGTGTAACAATTGAAAATATCTTCCCAGCGCTCCAAGCATCTTGGTTCAAAAGGCTTTCAATATACCATGCCCAAGCATTGTTATTATTGTAATCACTGCTGGCCTATATAATTAAATAGTAATAATAATTAAATTGCACTTTCCTATATGTTAAGTATCATATAATTATAGCTAATTTGTTTATCTGTTAATGCTACATATAAAATAACTACCATTATAAAAACAAAATAACAAACATAATATACTTAAACCATTGAAATCACAAAATTAAGCTTATCACATCACAAGATAAACATACATAATCCCACACCTCTCAGGGGGATAAGCAGAGACCATAGACTTATCCACAATGAGATTTATTTATTTTCTAAGACTAACATTATATTAGGGTTTATGGAGATTTACTATTTGTTGTATGTACCTACTGACATCACAATGTATAAAGTGGGGTTTACTTAGGTTGTTCCTTGGCAAGGCTAGGTAAGCAACAACACACCCACCTATGACCCATGTTAATTCCCTTATCTATTTACTACAAATAACTTAATAAAAAATAACAACACTTACCATTTTCCTCAGCAAACAGCCGTGCCTCTTCGCATGTCACCTCCCTTCGTGTGCCGCTTTTACTATTTGAGCCCACGAGGTCTATTTTGCAGCCAACCAGTGCAAACACGGGCCTATGAGGCTCTATGTTCCTCTTTGCTTCCATCATCCACAGTGGTATATGTTCAAAACTGGCCCTGTTACAAACATCGTACACCAAGAGCGCTCCGACCGAGTTCCTATAGTACGACTTCGTTATAGATCGAAACCTTTCTTGCCCCGCTGTATCCCATAACTGCAACTTGATTCTTGTACCGTCCTGTACTTCAATTGTTCTGGCGAAAAAATCAACACCCACGGTAGGGTCCGACAGCTGAAAATTGTTTTTAAACATTAAGGGAAACAATTACAAAAGATCTGAAACATTTGAAATAAGACAAATCGCAATACCTCAGCGAACTTTCCATCAGTGAAGTATTTCAGCAGCGAACTCTTCCCAACAGTGCTATCTCCGATGAGGATTAGCCTGAACTGATAATCGAATATAGGATCAACCATTGTACTTGCGTTACTGAAGATAACATAAAATTGATAGGAACAAAGGTATCGTCAACAATTACGTCTTAGACTACAATGATACAATCTACATCAACAACAAATTAAAATAATATGTAATCAATTAGGTATCATCTCAGGTGTCCCTGTAATGTACAGCACCGGAAAAGGCGACACCGGAATGCACAACACGAATCCCAGGCCATGAAATGGAGTCCCTGTATTGTACGCCACCGGAAAAGGCGACACCGGAATGCACAACATGAGATTGTACGCCACCGGAATGTACAGCACCGGAATTGGAGTCCCTGGAATTCGAATCCTAGGCTATTAATTCCTGTGCTGTGCATTTCGGTGTCGTGCATTCCGGGCTGTACATTATCGGTACGCCGCGGATTGTACGACACTGGAATTGAAGTCCCAACCACGCCCACATTTGAATCCTGTCCTGCTATTGGCTAAGAATTATGACGTCTACCTTATGCTCCGTTTAGTATTGTTCAATACAATCAAAGACAATGCAGGTAGAGATTAGTAATTGCTGTCTCAAAATATAAATTACAATCAGTCAATAAGTTCAATATTACTAACGTAATTATTATGGATCACAAACTTAATGAATTTTTTGTCTTTAGCGCATCGCCGGCTGCTACCATGGCACGCTCGCTGCGCTTGCTCGGCTCGCGCGACTTGGTCACCAATACGAACAATAAAGTCAGAGTGCTCTTTGTCGATTACTAACAGTTCATGATGTGGCCATGGCAGTTACATTCTAATTTCTTTTTACTTACTCCAAAAACAGATCAAACTAAAGTTGTGACTTATTTGATAATAATGTAAACGAGCACAAAGAAAAGGAGGCGTGGTTTCATAGACCAATAGGAGCAGTGACACCAATTGCGGTGCTGTACATTCCGGTGTTGAACATTCTCGGCACGGTCAGTATTTCTTATCCCAATTTGTACGGGGCGGAATGCACGACACCGGAATTCGTGTATAGGACTTCAAATACGTGCCGTACAATACGGTGTCGTACATTCTGGTGTCACGCATTCCAGTGCTGTACATTCCGGTGTCGTACAATATCGTGTTGTGCATTCCTGGCTCCCTCATCTCAGCTCACCACAGACGTACTATATAAGTATATAGGTATACTAGCTGCCCCCCGCGATTCATTCGCGATAATTTCAGAGTTCCCGCGGGAGTTCCGGGAAAAAGAACTCTGTGTCCTTCTTTGTACCCTGACAGTAGTTACGGTGATGAGCAGTTCCCCAAATTAATTCCGGAGTTCCCGCGGGAATTCCGGGATAAAAACTATCCTATCTTTTAAGTGGGACCATATTATAAATGGTCACAAAATTTTATCAAAATTCGTTCAAAATAGTAGTTTCGGAGTCCATCGCGGACAAATAACGTGACACTTGATTTATATATATTAAGACTAGCTGTCCCCCGCGATTTCATCCGCGGTAATTTCGGAGTTCCCGCGGGAAAACTATCCTATCTCTTAAGTTGGACCAAATACAACATAGTGACCAAATTTCATCACGATCGATTCAGTAGTTTCGGAGTCCATTGCGGACAAACAACGTGACACGTGATTTATATATAGATTTTGTAGCCGGTGTCACGTTAATTTAATTTGAAAATAGAATCCTACCTATTCTCTTTGACTATGTATGTACCTACCTACATACTTATTTTTTCTAATTTTTGGCTCTTGGCTATTTTTTCAAAAATTGTCGATAATAGACATGAGAAGGCGTTAATGTAGCCAACACCGCTTAGTGCGCTAAATAACGCGCTAAAACCCTTTGATGTGTGCAAATATCAATACCCGAGCTATCGCTTAACGTTTAACGTCATTAGTAATGCCGTTAGTAAGTTAATCCATTAAAATGTTGGCTCTAATCTCAGCTCTAATTTACGCGTTAACACGCAGGTGTAATATGCTTTTCTGAGTATGCGTTGAGTACCTATCACAAACTACCGTTCATTCTCCGTCTACGGACAACCATTCTCCGTCTACGCTGACAAAGTGACAACGGTTTTGATTTTGATTTGACGATTTGATTGATCTCAGATCATAGAGAATATAGATACATAGTAGAGACGGGCAAAAGTAAACTCGCCAAAGCCCAAAACTCACGCGCGCCCAACTTGGGCTGGGTTGCCAGATCGTATATTTGGATACAAAATATGTATAATCGGACGGTTCATTGTATCCACGAACATCCTACTAATATTGTACATGCGAAAGTTTGTAAGTATGGATGGATGGATGGATGGATGGATGTTTGTTATTCTTTCATGCAAAAACCACTAAATGGATTTAAATGAAACTTCACAATAATATAGACATCAGATTAACACATAGGGTATTCCCGCGGGAACTCCGATTTTACCGCGGGTGAAACTGCGGGGCGGGGCTAGTTCCGTATAATTCAATACAAAAGAAAATAGAGAAATGGAACGGAGTTCACTTCTTGCTTTTTTTTGAAGTTGTCCGCTTCTTCTTTAATCTGTATAGGATGAACAGAGATTGAGATAAGAATAAACTAATATTGCCAACTTGACAAACTATGATAAAATGTGTGGCTATAGTTATTGATTATGACATTTGTGACCGCTTGAGTTTCGTTCGGTAGTCTTTGTGTGAATTTTTTCTTTTTCAAAGTTGTCATATTACTCATATTGTGTGGTCGTGTCGTCTGACGTCTCGTCTGTTTTTTTCTTTCCTTTCTTGCCGTTGGCGCCTTTGCACCTTTTCAGATTTAAATACATATTGCTACAACTGCAGAAACTGAGAAATACGATTATTTTAATGTGACCAGTATACTAAAAAGTAATTGATTATCCTGTTCGATTTCCTAAGTGTTATCAAAATAAAAAGTGCGGTGTCGTGGTACACCGGATAGGAACGTAGTTCCATAATACATATAAAAATATTAATTTTAAGTTCTATTTAAGAAAGAAAATAATTATTTGGGTATACATTTTTTATTATGATTTTTTTATTAATAAAAAAAAAATCTTACGTTACGGACGTTTTTTCCCGGTTAAGGTACCCCTCCGCATCGTCCCATACGGAACTTCGTTCCAAAAACGAAACTTCATTAAAGTACAGGTCAGTATGTTAGTTTTATGATGTTTTATGACATTATGAAGAAAAATCGATTTATAAAATGGTTATTTATGTAATGCGACCAAGAAACCCTATGACCGCGATTTGTTTGCTGGCAGCCCTGAACTTGGGGTGCCAAACAAGTAACAACTCTTCTGTGATCTGGTGTGCGTTCCGTGGATTTGGGCGCAGTTGTTCGGTTAAAATTTCACTCGTTTGAGTTGCAACCAAGCCACAGAACGATCGAGTTGTTTTTATAACCTCAAAATATTTGAAATTTCAGGCGCCATTTGTTTTTTCTCAATTCACATTGCAAATAAGACTGTTCTACATCCAATTATAAACTTTTTGTGACTACGACACCTCCCCTTTGTTCGTAAGAACTCTGATTAATTTCTTTTTCAACGAATCCGGTTTTTGGCGCAAACTTTGACACTTCTTAAACAATACATAGCTGTCAGAGTGAAAATTAACCTGCTTCGGAGATGGTTGTTTGGTTGCTGCACTCGGAGCCACGGAACGGGTGAAACTACACTCTGACAGTTGTCAGAGTAAAATTTCACCAAGCCACAGAACGGGTTCAGAGCGCGCTCGAGCGCGTTCGAGTGCATTCGTGCGAAGCCACGGAACGCACACCTGTATTCTGTAGATTACGTCCGGTCCGTCTACGATTAGTATGATTATTGCTGATTAATTTTGTGAAAATTTAAATAATTTGTGTGTGAAACTTGCAATGAGTTCATGAAACCGATTAAATCGGGTTAATGTGATTTTGGAAATACATATTTCGATAACGATTGTAATTGG
This sequence comes from Zygaena filipendulae, assembly GCA_907165275.2. Taxonomy (NCBI): domain Eukaryota; kingdom Metazoa; phylum Arthropoda; class Insecta; order Lepidoptera; family Zygaenidae; genus Zygaena; species Zygaena filipendulae. The sequence continues at coordinate 11,219,993 of OU015662.1, forward strand.
AAAACAGTTTATGGAATTGTAAATAAAAAAAAACAATTTTATGACCTATCCTTAAGGTACTATAACCTCTATTTAAAAATTAAACCTGTAGATTAGTGTAGGTAAAAGGAAGCGGGTTCGGAGTACCTACGTACTACTGTCTGTATACTTAACCATACTAAACTTAAGAAACCGGGTACGCGGGGGCCTAATTTGAATAAATGAGTTGACTATTGACTACACGGGCTTTAGGAAATATTCTTGGTTAACAAACCAATAGTTATTAAATTTTTACTCTTCATAGTTGAACGTTAATAATTATGTGCGTAACTACTGATGATGTGGTGAAAAAATTCAGCTTGATTATTGCAGTATAGCAGCTCAGCAGCAGGAGCTCTGATCGGGGTGAGCTTTGGCACAACTCTAGTTAATTTGTGAGCTTTGGGCAGGTTGTGGTGCAGCTGTGGACGTTACATAGGGTATTACTTAGGAGCCATTTAGTACTTGTTTTATAAGTTTTTGGTTCCTCACTGTACTGTTTATGGTATTCAATAGTGTTTTTCATTCATTCATACTATAATGTTTTTTCTTTTCAGAAGTTCCAAAATCAAAAGGTTACAATATGAGTTTCCATATAATAAGTAAAATGAAAGAGTCATCGAGTGATTTGAACGACAGTAAATCCAAGTCTACCCCAATAGGTAAGCACCTCAGCAAGTGAAGCTTATACATTATTCACATTTTTTGTATCTACCATAGTATTGTATCATATCATAGCTCTAATATAGCATAGTTGACTTTTAATAAAAAATAATCAAACTCTAGCTGTGCCTTCATCCAATTCCAATGTGTGCTTTGTGGTTCCACTGTTTTAAAGATAATTCAGACCAAACCACAGTTTGGTAAGTGATCCAGTATTGTATAGATCAGTGGTGGGCAAACTACAGCTGCAGGCCAACTCTGGCCTGCAAAAAGATTTAATCCATCCTTCAAAATTAAATTTTGATGGTCATGCAAAATTGTCATGCATGTTCATAGGCCTACTTTATGATTAACGAATTATAAAACAACTAGCTGTCCCCCACGATTTCATCCGCGATAATTTCGGAGTTCCTGCAGGAATTCCGGGATAAAACTATTCTATCTTTTAAGTTGGACCATATTATAAATGGTTACGAAATTTTATCAAAATCCGTTCAGTAGTTTCAGAGTCCATCGCGGACAAACAATGTGACACGTGATTTATATACATTAAGATATGTATTTTCTCTTTGATTATTACTAGTTATGCCCTGCGGTTTCACCTGCGTTAATTTCAGAGTTCCTGCGGGAATTCCAGGATAAAAAGTACCCTATATGTTAATCTGAGTAACAATCATCCATCCATACTCACAAACTTTCGCGTTTATAATACTAGTAGCATAGTAGGATGAAATTTCATAAACATTCTGGCCCTTTGAATAAAGTTTGCCCACCACTGGTGTAGATTGTACTGTATATTAATAGAAGATAGTTGTAAAGCAAGACTTATGTTAAATCTTACACATTTTTTGTTAATATCATGACATAACCAGTATGTCTCGGCATTTATTTGCTGAGATACAAAAGGTTTTGTAAAGTTGGGTGAAAAAATTGAATCCGTGATTTTAATTGATTATTATTAATAAATGCTCAATTTCTACAATTTCATGTATCTTAATCGTAATATATACACATACTATACAAAATACATAATACAGACATAATATAGCAAAATCTATCTAACGAGCAAGTAGAAGTGTTTTTTTTACTCAAACTTTTATAATGCTTTTTCGCAAATCAAGATTTTCAGAATTTCAGTTTCAAAATGTGTATGATAAAAAAAAATGTACTAGTTTTTGAGCATTTTTTCAATCCTTATTATCAATTGACTATTCAAGATGAGTACTGAATCTAGTCTTAACTCAATATCCCACTATTGGTACTTTTGTAGCAGTAGAAGCTTGATTTTGATTTGATTTCAACTGCATCATGACAACTTTCTGCTCGATTGGATTTCATTCAGTTGAATGCTCATACTGGTAACTAATTGGTTAAAATTTATTTTAAAGCTATGGTGGCACCAGAGTTAAAACAGAATGCTGACTTGAAAGCAGAGATTACAAAAACATGTGCAGTGTTGGGATGCGATGACTTTAAGAATTTGGAAGAGGAGTCTTTCTTTAGGTAAGGTGTAAGTGTTAGATTAGGTCTTTCTTAGAGCCCCAGTGCTCTATCAATTTTTATTGGGGCCTATTTTATACTGTGACGTCACAATATTGCCACCATGAACGGTTTGGGTTGTTTTAAATAAAATTCCTCCTATAAAATTTATTCAGTTATGCTAAAACAAATGCTAAACATCACACATTTGTCATTATTTATATTATGATAAAATATTTTTTTTATCTGTCCAGGTTCCCAGAAGATACCAGCCTCAGACAGATATGGACAGACTTAACAGGCAGAAACAATTGGACCCCAACAGACTACTCGTATATTTGTATCCAGCACTTTTCAGTGGATTGCTTCGAGGCTGAAGGTGACACTATTGTTCTGAACAGCAAAGCTGTTCCATCGCAGAAACTGCCAGGTCATGTTTTTGAGGTACAAACATACATATTATATGCATAACCCCTTTTAAATTGTTTTGTTTAGTTATTTACCGAATTTAAACTGTATTTTTCCTGTTTTTGAGAAATTTCTAAAGTCATGTCTTCCTTTCGTTTGGTCTGTTCAAAATTTTTTGTAATATTAGCGTGTTAAAGGCTTTCATACAAATTATTCCAATTTTGACAGACTTCCAATACAAAAACTGTCAAAATGTGTAATATCATTGAAATAGTTCCTCAAGTGGTTATTTGTTAGTTGTAATACGCAACATGTTTTGATAGCAAAATACATATTAACCATGAATGAGACGAAAAGTGTTTCTTTATATTTTCAGGTTGAATATATTGACGAAGAATCATTGTACAATGAAGATGAGGAATCTAATCATATGGAAGCAGAAGCAACAGATTATGAAGAAGACTCGCTTCTTCAGGAGACTTGCACAATCAAAAAGTTAAATGGTAAAAGAGAACAATTAATGGAAACAGAAGAAGCAATTAACATGGAAGAATTTTTAAAAACAAATGAAACAATGGAAACAGAAGAATCAATGAAAAAAGATGAGTTAGTAAAAAAAGAAGAATTAAAAAAAACAGAAGAAATTAAAAACATGACTAATAATGTTAATGTAAAAGACCGCAAAACGAATGTGGAACTCCTGAAACTATTTAGCGAAGTTCAAAGAATGCAGAGGCAAGTGGTCGGTTTGAAAGCGAAATTGAAATCCCAAATAAAAAAGCACAACCGTCAGAACAAATACTTGCAGCGAACGAAAGAGATGATTGAAATAAAGAAGAAAGTGTTGAATCAGAAGAGGAAGAAGAAATCTAGAATACTACTATCGATACAGGATAAAATCAAAGAGGACAAAAATGGGTTGCTGTTGGCGATGCCAACAAAACAGACTGAGGACTTGAAGAACTTTTCACTGAGCATTTACAAATATTCACCGCAAGCATACATTTATATAAGGAATATGTTACGAACGATGTTGCCGGCTACAGATGTGCTCGAGTCGTGGCTCAGTTCCGGTCAGCAACCGACCAACGTTATGCTGAGCAATAGTTCGATAAAAATAACAGCGGAACAAACCAATACGGAATTATCGTGTAAAATAACTTTAGCTTAATTTCGTTTTAGGATAGTGTTGGCCCCGGCCCTTTGGTGATCGATGGCACTACAGGGGGAATTTAGGTGACCAATAGTAATGCAACGTAATATACAACGTGTTATTGAATTAACTAAAAACCTGATACACCCCATTTAAAAAAATAAACAATAATAATATGATTAAAATATATTTTATGTCGAAAAAATTTATACTTTAAAACTTATTCAACATTAGTTTGGAGGTGACCTATGTACGAAATTCCATGCGCTATTCCCGCGGGACTTCCGGGATAAAAGTACAAAGCGAATCCAAAATGTATGATAATCGGTCGAGTGGTTAACCCGTCTAAGCATCACAAACTCACATGCGCATTTAAAATATTATGATTAAGAAAAAGTCAGTTTGGTTTGTCCGTGCGTGCCGCTAAGACTCCGCGAACAGCTAGTTTAGCTTTAGCCTTGCAGTAGCCTTTAGGTCGAAAATGTCCACTTTCCTAAAATGACCACTTTCCTAAAATGACAAGTTTTTCGTATTAGTAAGGTTGGTATTGATGATCCTTGTGTTGATCGAAGAGTAACGTTAGAAGTAGAATCTACTGAAAGTTTCAGTGATAAGGGTGGTAGTTGTAAACTAAGACCATCATTTTGGCGAATACAACCAAATCCATTGAAATTTCGACTATAAGTCACCTAAAAATAGCCTGCCGTGCTATCCCGCCAGGAGTCGGGGCTCTTAGGTGTTATTGTCATAACTATTTTTTTTTAATAAACGTGTAAAATTAAACCTTTAAGAACCTTTTATTTTGTTACGTTGAGTACACGACACTTTTTCTTATTATTCCGTTTCTTTGAATTGGACGCAGACAAGCAATAACATGTTAACCCACAAAATTAAGTTATTGATTCAGAACGATTTATTGAGAGTTAGGGAACGTTTTTTAATTGTGTTTTTACCTTATTACATTGCTTAAATATGTAACTAAATATTGAACATAAAAAATGTTGACACAAAATGGCGCTCCTACTTACTTTACACGATTTACTCAAAATTTCTCCAATGTGGGTTAACACACTATTGCTTATCTATGTCCAATTATAGTTACCTACCTTTCATAATATGTATGTAGTATGAATTTAGATTTTCAAACTATTGGGATGCTAATGGCCCTATCTCATAGTAGTTAAAAAGTACACATTGCAATAAGTAAATTATATTACGCCGAAACAAAGTCAATTCTTCATTAATTTTAATTTTATCCATAGAGAATAGATACATAGTGATTCATTATCACCCATTAAAAGGTTCAACTTTGGTAAGATGTGAGGACACCGGAAGAACCGACCGTAATGTAACATTCGTATCGAGCATAATACCCACTGTTTCTTGAATTTTACTCAACTTTGATCTAAATAAAGTAAAAGAGACACGGGCCCTTATTCACTATGACCATAACACGCCACCTTAAGACGCCACAAAAATAGTTTTTCCCTCGCGATTTAAAGAAGTTTCACTTTAAAAAATCCATTTACAACCTGTGATAAGGTATACAGAAGATTAATTTCTAATTTTTTGGCATCTGGAGCGGTCGAAACTGTGTTTTTAGGACACGCGTTATGGGCAAGGAATTTTGTTGGTCATAAAGAATAAGGGCCCAGTTGTGTAAGTAGTAAGAAGTGAGGTTTCAAAACTGGTAAATTTTCTTTCTTTCTTCTCTTTTATGGACTTTCGCATTGGTAATTTTTTTTTCTAAAATAATAAGAATATTATCCGAAGACGTCATTTTGCCTATTAAGTGTAGCGTCAGATGTCGTTGTAACAAATCTAGCGTCTCGACAGACAGAGACGGCTGCGTGCGAAGCGAAAGGTCCGAGGCAGGGGAGCTAAACAAATGGTTCCGGTCGGGCGTTCAGTGCCGCCAAGTCCCTCGGCGAGACGGCGCAGCCCGTGTTTCTTTCACGAAAGCGGGCGCAACGTGCGACAACCAAAATAAATACACTCATCTGTTCAAATATCGAGCAAGTTTAGTCTTATTATTATTTCCAACGGATAACAACCGTAAAACATGAATGTGTGCCCTGAAACATATGGTCTAGTTCCATAAACAGTTTTATGTTCATTTTTTTTGGGTTAATATTATTATAGTGCTCGCGTAGTGGAGTGCTTTTGTTTTTCTATACAGTGCGTTGTGAATGGATTATATTCCCGATTATGAACTCTACTTGAAAGGTGAGGTTGATTTTACAATTTGGTTTTTTCAATTCCTTTTGTTTTGTAGATTTGTCCGAAATGGAAGTGGTCAATGGTCAGTCCGTACTTAACTGGACTTTCGCAATCGCTCAGTATTCTTAGCGCGTGTTCGCTATAAAAGTAAACCATTGCCTTAAAAGTAGTCCTATTCGATTGCTATTGGCATGTGTGTGTATAATTTTTAATATCCTCATTGTATACTTCCCTGTACCTACTTAAAACTAAATAAGATATTTCAATGAAGTATTCAAATCATGCGTGCAAGAAATTAATATGTTATTACGACCGTGTAAGGTTTTGAAATAATTTTGGTACGTTTGAAAGTTATCACGAATGTAGTTGCGCTGTTTCCTAATCGACACTATTGTTGTAGTTGTAATTAATAAAATTGCATTGCAGATTTAGTTTAAAGGAAGTCGGATTACGCGGGTTGCGGTAGTGAAAGTTGAGTTTTCGGTGCGATTTCGTTGTTTTAATTGCGGTTCGCGTTGTGACCTCGGATTAGCGAGATAGTTAGGTGCCTGCCCACTTGACACGGCTTTTGTGCAGGTACCAAGTATAGGTGGATATCCACACAGACAGACACTGGGTCACGAACTCGCCACTCGTCACAAATCATTTGTTTAATCCGTACAAACGAATTTTGTCTTTAACACCGCTCACGTTTGGTGTCATTTTCGACAAGAACATTGTCGCTTTGTCTTGAAAACGGTATGGGTGTAGTCTCCCTTCAAAGTTAAATTGGAATAATATATCATGAAGTTGTCATAAGAATATCTACCTACTGTTATTTCTGGAACACTAAATGCGCGAAAAGGTTGACGACATCATTCTTGATCGTATTCAAATACTGAAACTATGATTTGGTCTCCTCCCTCCTTTATCGAAGTAATATGGATTGGGCCTACATATTATACCCCTGACTGACAACGGGTAAGCAATTGATCAGTTGAATCGTTGAGGTGTGAAAGCGTAACAAACAAACAAACAAACTCACTTTCGCATTTAATAGATGGATAGTATACTGTCTCCTGGCTACTTAGCTTAGGTACCTAACCTACCTACTTTAAAGTTCACATCTGAAAACTAGAAAAATATAATTGTAGCAATCTATAGCTACCTAGTATGATTTCTATATCCATTGTATTTTATTTCAATTATACTTATTCATCAAACGAGACTATAATAAATTAATAATTAATTTTTGTGGTGTCGTTGATGAACATTATTTATTTATAACAGCTAGCGATCGGTTGTAAATTTGCAATGGGAATGGGAATACTTCGACCTTTCATATTGAGCCTTATTTTAATGTTCAATCAAAAAGTCGTTGACCTTTTCAGTTATTTTAATCTGCAGTCTAAATGATCATACTTTGTCGGTTTCGAAAGAAAAAAAATGGTATTTATCGTTGAGAACTGAGAATTATTTTTTATATGTTAATGAATGGCGTTTATAAACGTTCAATAGGTATTATTTTGAGAAAATTCCTTAAATATGCGAAGGTCTAATCATCTTTTCAAAGACAAGAATTATTTAGGTACCTATATAGTTATACTTAGTTACAGATTTCTTATATCGAGAAACAATGCTGAGGGCTGTAGGTTACAAAATATAGGTTAACACCACACCGTGCTCTGAATGAAGTTCTATATCTATTAGGTGATGATTTTTATTTAATTTTATTTTCGTTTATTTAGGACAACTACAGCTACAATAACATAATATAATAATTTTAGGTTTCATGATTACACTATTAGCCAATGATAGTTACCCTTATATAGAGAACAGAATTTAGCAGTATTAGGTACGCACACAAAATTATATCAATTTTGATAATAATTCAAGTAACATAGAGCTTAAAAGTAAAAATGTAAGGTTTTATGATCGGAATTCAGAACGTAACGTGATGGTTATGATAGCGGGATCCAGAATACGATTTTTAGAATTTTTGTCTGTGTGTTTGTTCGCGGAATACGCATGAGCTGGACGAAATTGAACCGGGTTTGTTGCCACAGTCGCCTTGCTTATAAGTTGAGAGTTACTAAGTTACCATGATTAGTTCGCGAAATGAAAAAGCCTTTAAAAAAAAAACAAAGTTACGTAAGTATAGCGTAGTATATACTCTGAGGTATAGCTAGATTGCCGGCTGGCCGGTGCCGCCAGAGACTAGGTACCTATTCAAAAATGTTTAAGCTAATATTAATTTGGTTTACGAATAGCGTTAGCGGCTGTGTATCCAATAACTAATTCAGCAAAAAAGGGATCAGCAGAATTTAAATATGTATATTGAACTGTAAAACTCAGCCTGCGTCAATCGTGTTTCTTCAAATTCACTATATATATAGTATATAATAATGGCAGTTTTTTGCGCTCTGTATGACCCGAAAACGTATAGTAAAAGCAAACGTGATGATATAAAATAGTGATGTAAAACTTTGATGACTAAAAGGACAAGTACCTACTATGGGTAGGCCATAGTGCATAGTTACGATTGAAAAATAATAAATATATAACCACACAAAAGGATAATAAACGATTGATTAAAGTTAAAAACCAGCGATAGAAATTAAGTTAAAAGTAAAAGAAATGTAAAAATATTGAGAAGTGGAAGCCGATACAATAGTGATTTTCTCAGATTTCTATTTATTAGTTGGTGCGGCCCCAGAGATGGGTTTTGGTCCGGTGTTAATGCACATCTATCGGGCTTTTACCCACTCTAAAATGTCCGTAAATGCCGGACCAAAATCAATCTTGGTCGCTCTATCGGAAGAAGTCGGAAAAAATTGCACGTGAAACGTACGTAAACGTAGAGGTACGTATACAATCACCTATTTGATCAGCTGTTACCCTCACTGTTGGTTAGTGTTCCACTGCAAGCCTGTACGGGCTTAGAGGATTGTATGAGGTAGTTTTCGCCCATAATTTCCGAGTCGACGACATTTTACTTACTGCCGTTGTCATTATAAATCTCGCTGCGAGCTGTGAGCTGAATTAATACAGGATCGGGTGCACGAGAGGACAATAAAATTGGTCACGCACGACTTTTCTCTGAAGGGTTTAACACGTGTTTGGGTTTCGTCAAACACTTTGGGGATAGGTACTTAATAGTTATTTATATGCAGAGAGGGTATTTTTTTTCTAAACACGTAGTACACAAAGTGTGTTTTAGATATAGTTGTTTTGTTCTTTTTTAGGAAAGTTCTAGGTGATTACGTATTTACCCTAATGAGTAAAATGAGCACGTTGGATTTATTTCTATTTATCTAACAAGTTGTCAGATTTTATAATTTCAACGAGGAGCATTCAAAATTAAGGTAAATTATGATGGTTGAGTTTTTGTAAAACGGCAGTCTATAGTCACCTCATACCTACGCTACGTCCTTAGGTGGAGTTTAGAATAGTAGGAAAGTAGGTACTTACTATTCTCTTAACGTGCCAAGTTATAACTAGCTAAATTCTAAATATTTACTTCAATTGAGTAGGTATAATAAGAAAATTAATATCTATATCAAACATAATAATATGACAACCTGCATAATATGGTAAATTATTAAATAGATGTACCTAGGTATATTTACTGAATTATTCTTGCGGCAGCTTCTAATCTCATTTTGTATTCTAAGCATTAATAATCTCAATTACTGGGTCAATAAATTATCTGTCTCTATTACAGAGGTACCTAGCGATCCTGTTTGCAGCTTCAGTTTTACCTAGGTTAATGAGTAAGTTTAAATTATTTGCTAACATAACGTTTACGAGGTTGAATCAAAGAAGGGTTCTTTTAGGTATATTTGTTGATAAAAAAATTGTTAAAAGAGTACTTTTGTATTTTACGGTGCTGTATGGGTGCTGTACTATAATAAAATTCGCAGTGGCGGTTTACTTGTTTGCCCATGAAGCTATAATTATGACGTTTTGAACTTGTTTCCGTGTCCGTCTAGAGCTGTGGACTGTGAAAAAGATTTCACACAACCCAAGATTTTAGCATCATAAATTGCAATTCCAAATCGCGCAGTGATGCATATCGAAATACATTTATTTGTTTGAATCGGGCTGAATGCTTTATTTGCGAAAGTCCGTAAGAAGAAAAAGGCTAATGAAAATTGTAAAAGTACCCATTTTTGGCACATTTTGTTTATTTTTTTAATATCAAGTTTACCTACTCTATTCGAAAGAAAGAAAACATTATTATTCCAGCACAGATGACAGTATTTCACATAAGTATTTTCGTATCGATTTCTTGTTAGATAAAATATCTTGGAAGACATAATTTTTATAGAGAAGGGCGATTGTTTGACCCCTCTAAATCGTCGGATATATTGTCTGCTCTCTCATCCTTTAACATAAAAGATCCATTGCAAACTAGAAAATTACGACTTCGAGTACCTACCTACTCGAGTAGAATGTAATAGAAAAAGTTGTAAGTAGACTCGCTGTTTTTTGCCTTTTAGAATAGAATAATTTTTTATTGCGCAACAGACAAAGACAAGTGGAATTTGGATTTTATATATTTAAGTACGTATCTATAGATAGCTATAAGAACTTTTGAAACCATGTTTCACCGATCATTGTTTGTATAAAAAATCCTAATTGTAATAAAAAAATTTAGGATTTAGATGACTAACTACTGTAGTTTATCAATCATATCCCTAAAATTGGGATTAGACACTTTCTATACAAAAATTAAATCGGAATAATGCATATCGTGAGTAACTTACGTGAGTGACCTATTTATTTGTCACGCAGCGTACGAGCTCGCGTGCGTGCAATTAAGGGCATTTCGCGTAATTTCGCACGCGTTCGTCGTAAATGGCGTGAGGGAACTCCGCCCATACAGATAAAATGGTTGTTTATGTTTAAGATATACCTCTCTGCCTACCTACGGTGGATGTCTTGGGGTTCAAGAGTGATTTACTTCACAATTACTCCGATGTAGGTATAGCAATTGAGGAACACCTAGACGCGTTTAATTTGATTTGCGTTAGTTAATAGGTACCTATAGGTTGGTGTGAGTTCGAATATGGGGCAAGTAGGTACGTGCGGATAACTTTTCCCTCTAGCCAAGTTGACAAGGAACGGAGTCGTTACCGTTACGTCACGAAGACGCCGAAAAAACTATTTGTCCCTCGCGATCAAAGAAGTTTTATGTACTTTGAAAAATACATTTACAACGTGTGTTTTGGTATACAGAATATTAATTTCTAATATTTTGTCATCAGGAGTGGTCGTAATTGGACATATACTAGCAATAGTGTGTTAACCCACACTGGAGAGATTTTGAGTAAATCGTGTTTTAAAATTATAGCACCATTTTCTGTCAATTTTTTTTTTATTAAATATTTAGTTACATACTTAAACAATTTAATAAGGTAAACACATAATTAAAAAACGTTCCCTAACTCTCAATAAATCGTTCTGAATAGGTAACTTAATATTGTGGGTTAACATGTTATTACTTATCTGCGTCCAATTGTGTTTTTAGGACGCGCGTTATGGGCAAGGAATGTCGTTGGTCATAGAGAATACTGGACTTTTGGTTGGACGGCTTCACGTAATCACGTGACATGACAATTCGTTTCGCAGTTTTCTATGCGTTAACGATTGTAGATTGTCAACTTGGCTAGGAGGGCCTCTATGCCTACTATGTTCTAGACCTAGGTAGCTATTAAAAAATATTCCAATAATATAGAGATTATAGAAAGGAACGTTGTTTAACAGCTAAACATTATTTAATTCATAAGTGAAATACATTAACTTTCTGTTTCTATACAAGAGACGCCGCGTTCGTTACAATAACATAAAAGGTCACCTCTGAAGCCAATTCAATTTAAGCATTAATTTCCATTTGTAATGTTATTGACTTTCCCCATTTCTAATGAGTGTTGGTAGTGGTTTTGATGACGAACTTTTTAAAGGTTTCATATGGCGTAATTTTGTTTGTTCACAAACCTTGCGACCTGATTGTCATCACCCACATAACTTCAACTATGAAAAAAGGTCACCAATCGCCAGATTTATGTAGGCAGGTATTACTTGAAAATCTATGTATTGTGATATCTCATAAAATTGTCTATTTTGGAATTTTAATTAGCTAAGTAATGGAAAATAAAAATATAGATTTTATGTTTTGCAAAAGTACCGTAAATAAAATTGAAGCCTCTGTTTGTAATCCCAAAATAACAGCTTTTCACTAAATGCATATGAAATTTAAGTATACGGTACTTACATAAAAAAAAAATTTTGTCTGTCTATCTGTCTGTTTGTTCGAGCTAATTAATCTCTGAAACGGCTGGGTCGATTTTAATGGCACTTTCACTGGCAGATAGACATAGACAGCTGATGTTATAAGGAGTACATTAGACTATTTAGGAGTTCCTGCGGGAATTCCGAAACTCACGCGGTTGACACCGCGAGGCACAGTTAGTATTAAGTAAGAAAGTGTTGTTTTTAATTCCACATGCACAAACAAGATTACCATAACTGATCGTCAAATCCGACGAATGACTTTTCTTCTTTTACTTCGACAATTTTTCCAAAGTAAGCTTTTTTTTTAAGTACTTAAGTACTTAGGTTTTCAATTACTTAGTCCAGAAAATGTTGTAATGAAAATGTAAAAAATGTTAAATTTAATAGGTTCATGTAAACCGCCAAAAGTGGCAATTTTTGGTAGGTTTTGTTACTATGTCTAGTGGACAAGTTTTCACTGCTGCTGAAGTCATATAAAAGTAGGGTTATTTTATATTTAATACTTTATATTTAACCCTTTTTTGAAATAAATATTTTGGAAGATATAATTTTTATAGCGGGTGGAAAGGCAAAGGATAGAGAAGTGGGAGCGGGAATATTTGGAGCCTTGGAGGAGGCCTTCACCCAAATTGGGGTTCTTGCACAGCAAGCTAATAGTACATTAACTTGCAAATGCAGCAAATAAAAAGGCTTTTATTATAGCGACTAGCGAGTAGCGCTAGTTTCACTCCCGCCCTTATTCACTATGACCAACAACATTTCATACCCATAACGTGCGTATCAAAAACACAATCCCAAACGCTTATGTATGCCATAAAACACGTTGTAAATGTATTTTTTTTGTGGTGAAACTTCATTATAATAAAAATTATATTATATTATGCATTAAACCAACTTAGATCATTTTATTAGTAACATCAAACATGATTGCTTATTTATTGTCAGTAAATTACAGTTATCTTACTAATATTATAAATGTGAAAGTGTAGATGTTTGGATGTTTGTCACTCAATCACGCAAAAACGGCTGAATGGATTTGGATGAAATTTGGCATACACGTTGTCAGGGGTACAGAGAAGGACATAAGATTTTTTTTTATTCCGGAATTCCTGCGGGAACTCCGAAATTACCGCGGGTGAAACCGCGGGGCACAGCTAGTTATTAATAAATTGAGCACAGGGGAAAATCAATTTTTGTGGCACGTTCGTTACAATATCTTAACGCCATTTATGGTCATAGCGAATACGGGTCCAGTAGGCAGAGGTCTAAACATTAATCAACTCTCTGGTGATTGATACCCACCGACCGAGGGTTGACGCCGCGGTGTAGCCCCAATCTGATATCTCGATTTCCATTAGTTAAGGATAGTGTGGGCCCACTGATACCTGTCTATTAGAATTTTAATGTAGGTAGGCCGGTACTATTTTGGGAAGTAATTTCCACTGTTACAGTATATATAGGTACCTCATATAGGCTGACTAAATTGAGTGGAAACCTAGAATGTGATTGGATAGTTTTAAATTTGGTCGAGACAGCTTAAAACTTTAATAAGTGCCTTGCTAAAGCTGTCCGTTACCTACCTATTTTGGAGAATCATAATAATATTTAAAGCTTAAATGGTAGGTATTTATTACTAGCTGTCCCCCGCAGTTTCACCCGCGATAATTTCGGAGTTCCCGCGGGAATTCCAGGACAAACTATACGAATAAGAATGAAGATACGGATATGGCAATGCGGTATAGAAGGCAGGAGAAATTCTTACACAACGAGTAATTACAGTACTATCAAAGTACCTACGCGAAATTGCTGCCAAGTTGACAGGTTGTATAGGAGATGATTTTGAATATGACATGGAAGCACTATATTGGCAATAAGGCATTGCGTCTAGGCATGTGAAAAAATAATCGATTATTAAAATAATCGATTAAAAATCGTTTTTTTTTATAATCGTTAAATCGATTTTTATCCCGGAATAATGCGTCTCTCGCGGAGAAATCTACCATAGCATGGTGGTAGGGCGCTTTCTAGTACTCGGCTGGCTAGCTACCACAAATTCAAATTGAAAATCTAATGCCAAGCATATATTCGTTGTTTCGGTAATCTCTAAAAGTCAGTTCTCGCTTTACAAAATACCTAATGTTTTTGTTATATTAAAATAGTAGGTTAAAATATGAAATAACAATGTTGTGAGAAAAAATCCCGCGTCCATCGTGTCGCAATAGATATGAAATCATTGCGTAAAACCTCTTTTCAAAGGTTCTTTTATTATTATGTTGGTAGAGCAATAGAATAGAATGTAAAAACTGTTACGGGCCAGTAATCAGTTGGTAATTTCAGTAACTGGGAACTTCTCAAGTGTATGCGTATACATAAATATAGATTTTTTGGCGGGATTTTAGCAGAAATGGACGTCAGTTTTATTTCTTTGTTCTACAGATTAGTTTATCTTTATTAATATTGAGTGAATGTGGTGGATTTTGCATAATAGTGATCCATTAGTGATGAACAGTGGGCGGAAACAGTGAACTAAGATGAAACGGGGCGTTCATCGGGAGGTTGTCGACGTTGTCGTTTTACTATAGGTACAACCTGAGGGTACAACTTCTCACAGAAGGTTAACTGTGAAGAGTTGCTGCCAAAAGTTCCGGTAAAGCATCGAAATGCATGTCGATGTATTAAATAACTTCAGAAGAAGAAAAATACAACTGACTTGGCTGTATAAACGTAAATTACTTAAGTACTTCGACTTCTCCAAAAGCAGTAAATGTAACAAAAAAAATATATACGGCGGCGTGTAGGTACACAGAACTGAAACATTTTTTTGTAACCTACATCGCCGACCAAACAAATTAATTGCATAGAAACACAAGTTGCAAATGTGTAATGATATGTCATATTTTGTAAAATTAGTTATGCTATAATAATACTAATTACGTAACGTGCCCAGAGAAGTTATACTTCAAAAAACACTGACCACAAAACCACACAGTAAAAGAAAATTTTCGCCAGCTAATACTTCAAGTTTCTTAAAGTACCTATCACTAGTTACATAATTAAAATACTATAAAATAAAGTCTTCCGCCACGTCTGTCTGTTTGTCTGTCTGATAAACACACACAAACATTTTCACAAATAGATAGGGTGATTCAAGAGGAAGGGTTATACGTATTATTTATCCTGGAATTTCTGCGGGGAATATTATCATGGGTGAAACCTCCGGAAACAGCTAGTATAAATTAACATATACAATGTATACCTACATAGGTAGATATATATCGACCGACGGCAGAAAGTGAAAAGGTCGTAACTCGGATTTTGGGTGATTTTTTTTTTATCATTTTCTTTTAAGAATATGGTAAAATCTGAGTTGCGACGTTTTCGCTTTTTGCCGTCGTCGATACGTTTTTTTTTTGTGAAGACGTGAGACCTCACCGTAATACCCTTCCGAGCCTAGTGGGCAAATGATTGTGTATTCCGATATTACACGGTCAGACTGCGATATGAATACCAATATTTTTTACGGTACATCCCTTACGTTTTCTTCAGTAAAAAAATGTTTCATCGCTTTTTTTCTTTTATCCCGTATCTATATTGAATTTGACTCAGCGAATCATTTTATTGTAGTTTCAGCATTTCATCCCGAGTTCGGCTTTCCGAACAATTTGTTTCCAACGTTTATTTTTCGATCGTATTTATATTAATTTTATTTTTTGAAATAAGAAACACACAATGCGCGCTAATATCTATAGCTATAAAGTTATCATATCTATCTTCTTCTTCTTCTTCTTTAAGAATGGCGTCTTTAATTATAATTTGCCAATGACAATGTTTCTTAATAATAAAAATCTCTTCATCTACTTCTTCAATTATGGCGAAACGCCAATGACAATGTTAGATTGTTCCCCAAGTTAAAACATGGCTCTCTTGCTCAGGGTCCAAAATAGATGCTGAAAAGTGACTGAAATAACGAAGACTAACGCGACACCCGTATTTTCGGTACGGCTTTCACTCGTCATCAACCCATATCTATCTATAAGTACATGGACAAAGACTCTGTGACAATAAGGTGTTTTAAAATTAGAACATGATGACTTTTAAAGCTTCTAATTTAGATTATCAAAATGAGCTGGGGTGGAAACGGTAAAAATCTTAGGAAACGATTTTAAACTTTATACGAAGGGAATTAGATTGTTGTTTGTTTTTCACAAACAGCCACAATAGACAAACCGTGGAGTCTTCACGCGTAGCAAATAACACGTCAAAAGAAACAAACGTAAAGATTTTTAGGAACATATTGTGTCATTTGCAACCTCTTGTTTATTCAGAAGATGAGAAAAAGTTGATGAGTTATGAATATTTTATTTTTTATACACGACCGAAAGGAAATAATCTTGCATGTTTTTACTGGAGTAGCTATACCCGCGGTTACGCTCGCGTTTAAATACCTACATAGTTATATTTTTCTTCTAAACTCTACAAATT
Organism: Zygaena filipendulae; assembly: GCA_907165275.2. Taxonomy (NCBI): domain Eukaryota; kingdom Metazoa; phylum Arthropoda; class Insecta; order Lepidoptera; family Zygaenidae; genus Zygaena; species Zygaena filipendulae. Next base: position 11,236,692 of record OU015662.1, read on the forward strand.
GCGATGGAGAATTTGGGCTTCTTTGTTATTGGAAGTTTTGCATTTTGGAACTTTAGTTATATAAGTACCTAAACTAAAAACTAATTACAACTTTGCTGATTAGGTAGTAGGAATGTACCTACTGTTTTAAAATCTTTATACAGCCAAATAATTACCGCGTCTTGCTACGAGCGGTCAGCAATCAGGGCCCGTATTCACTATGATCATAACACGCCGCGCTAAGATAAGACACCGCAAAAACTATCTTCCCTCGTAATCAAAGAAGTTTTACTGCAAAAACATACATTTACAACGTTTCTTATGGCATAAAGAATAATAATTTCCAATATCTTGGCATCTAGAATGTATGGAAATACGTTTTTGGGACGCGCGTAATGGGCAAGAAATGTTGTTGGTCGTAGTGAATAAGGGCCCTGCATGGAACGCGGAATGGTCCATTGAAGGAATTTCGTGTAGAACACGTTTTCTACAATGTCCTCGATCAAAATAGCGTTGCTCACGAATCGATCAGCTTCCCCGGCAGCGCTCTATCAATTTTTCACAACACTGCCTCGGCTAACGAACCAAAACTTTACAGTAGGGATGTTACGGAGCGCTGTCACCGTTACCGAACTATCGGATATCCGAAACAAAAATAGATCCAAAACCGTAACCGAATCAAATAAAAACGTTTCGAATAATTTCGCATCAAGCGTAGTCTAAACTGCGTGACCGGATTCAGTAGGTATTTTATTACTTGTGCAGTAGGTATATTTTATCGTAATGATACGATCGCTTATACGGTGTTACCATAGCTTCTTGTCCAGAATATCCCCAAAAATACTTGACTTCCGGTGATAGGTATGCCTACAAAAAATAATGATGTTCGAAAAACTAGAGATACAATATACTGAAAAAGACTGTGTCTAAATGAAGACACGTTGTCACATCGACAGGTTTTTGTCGACCGATTCAACACTAGCAGCGCAGTGTCGTCAAATTCATTATTCGAATGGATATTTGGATTTGGATGGAACTTCTATTGCATAGTCAAGAGTACCTACCACTAGAAATAAAATGAAAATGTATCTTGTATACCTTTAACAATTCCTAAATATCTTATATCCGTTACTGAAACTATCCGAAACATCGGATAAACCGTAATAATTTCACTACCATAACCGGATGCGGGAGCGCAGGACCGGTCGTTGTGGCGAGCTTTGGGGAAGGCCTGTGTCCAGCAGTGGATATAATGATGATGATGACCGTAGCCTTAACCGAAACCAGTAAAACATTCCATATCTCCGTATATCCGTATCCAGATCCGAAATTTCATATATCCAAAACATGCCTACTTTACGTATACAGCCACAAGTTATTTCCCTGAAACTCGATTTAATTAAGCACCTCATGTTTTAGGGAACTCTGAAATTATCTAACATCTATAGCAACATTAACATAATCGCAGTAAGTTAGATAAACATTTTACGAATATTCTCTTATATTTAGGCACTTTATTAGAGACTCCATTACAAAATACTAGCCATTATTTAACATGCAACGTTTATTTTATATTAATACTAGCTGCCCCACCGCGGCTTCACTCGCGTGTATGTAAACTACATTCTTTAATTCACTATGACCATATCATAACGCACCCATAATTGTTTCCCACATGCACAAAGAGGTTTCTATTATTTTGGCACCTGGAGTGTTTGGGATTGTATTTTTGGGACGCGCGTTATGAGCAAGGAATGTTATTATTCGTAGTACATTACACGTTACCCGTGACGTTACGTACAAATACACCGACAGATAGGAAAAAACAACAAATCGTTTTGTTTGAAATTCTGCGTTTCATTTAACTATATTATTCTTTTTAAATGTTTTCAACTATTTCCACAGTTTCATCAAATGTTGCTATTGTTATTTTTTTTTTATCGACACAAATCAAATAATATGATGGATCCCACGTTCCCTTCGGTTCCCGTTAAAAACTTCCTGCTAACGTTTATAATAGACTCAGATCTGTGTAGGTACTGTTTTATTTTTGGTTCGCAAGTTTGATTTTTAAAAGCGGTTTTTAGCAGTTGGGATTTTTTGTGGCTATAAAAACTTATTTCGTTTGCACACTATGTAACCTATAGCCCACAAAAATTAATTTCACATTAAATATGGAAATTTTGACTTATTTATATTTCGCGTGCTTAGGGTTCTGCGTGATGGTTTGCTATTAATACCCGTGCACACAACCACACTATTTATCACTTTACACACAGTCGTGTAGCAGGAGCTGCTGTGTGTAATACCGTTTGCTTGCTTTATTATTTCCTGACTCGCACCCACGCTTGCCATTTTTGGTTACTTCAATTGTTTATTGCTCTAATAAAATTGAGCAATTTATTGAACTTCCACTTATAGTTCTATATCAACGATTAACAATTTTTTTTGTGCTTTGGTCGAGTTGAGAGTAAAATTTCAAGGTTTATGAGTGTATGTTTCTAAACGAAACGAGTGTTAATATATATTATGTATTATTTTTTAAAGTTGTTTTTTTGGTGGCAAATGCCAAAACTTTCTGAATTTATGATAAAACTGATGATTCAATTATTATTTTAAGACTTAGGTACGTTTCCCGTTATTTCCAAAAAAATAATAATTCAAATTAATGCTTTCGTTTATTTTATAAAAACCGTATCTTCATAAGAAATACCATTTGATTACCTATGGCCATATGGCATTCTTATCAAAATATTCTTAACTTACATGTAGAAGACGCCATCAAACTTGCGAGTGAATATAACATATATACCTATATCATCTACTCGCGGGTTTGTTAAACTTTTAAAATTTTTATATTGTTATAATCACATATTGTGGAAACTGGCTCTCAAATCTAATAAAACTCCTATTTTCTTTCGTTACATGGTGTGGTATATTTTTGGAATTTCATAAGTGCCTAATTTTATTTACGTGTTTACGCACGTACCTAATCTAGACGTTTGTCGCAATTAATACTTATTATTATTATTTTTACGCAATTACCTATTATTATTATTATAGGACATGGTTTCTAAATGATATAAACCACTTAATATCACTCACATCCTCTGCCTGTCTCGGGATACTTACATAAACTTTTCAACAACTCTCCACATAATTTCGTTTCCACAATACATAACTAGGTACATAGCAGGAATTAAATACTGAAAGCAAACTAGCGTTCGTTCGTCGCCATGACACTTTTCCCCCGCCCTTTTTTCGCCGAGATGCAATGATTTATTACGTCCACAACCTCGCTCGTAACAGACGCTTAGACACCGACGTCCCGACGTAGCTTAGTAGTAAGTAAGAAAAAGAAAAACTAATTTACAAAAAAAAAGTTAGACCAAGTAATTAAAAATATAAACTTTATATAAAATATTGCAGAATTATTTGGAAAGATTATTTTTCAACGATATTGTCACTACATATTATGTAACTACATAATATTTATTTACTTACGTCTTGTTTTGGTCTGCGGTTTCATGCTCTAGTGAATGTTGTAATTTGCACCATATCATTGGTAGTACGTCAGTCGGTGACTAACTTCAGGGCCCTTATTCACTATGACCATAACGCGTCGCGTTAAGATAAGGCACCACTTAAATTATTTTGTTTTTTTTTATTTAAATTTTAGGGGTTAATAAACAGCTTTAAATTTAATAATTGTAATAGTAACTTAGTTAACTAAATATAATAATTGTACTACTAATACCAAAAAAATATTGAGAAGTGGTTGTGCATTCACTTAAGTTTAATTAGAAGCTAAATTTAGGCTAACTATACATACATACTATAACCTATATCAGTTTTACAAGTTTTACAAGTTTTTTTCTTGTATTCAAAGAATTTTCACTTTAAAAAAAATACATTTACGTTTCTTTTGTCATAAAAAATGTAAATTTCTTATATTTTTGCATCTGGAGCGTTTGGGATTGTGTTTTTGGGACGCGCGTTATGGGCAAGGAATGTTGTTGGCCATAGTGAATAAGGCCTAAGGGCCCTGAACGCCTCGATCGATTGAGGTCATATTAATGAGTTTTAAAGGAGGGGTCATATTCATATTCGTACAATGTGTCGAGAAGATAATTGACATAATGGACATTCCCGACACAATCGCCAAAACTTGGGTGAAACAGCGGTACACGAGAGCTAGAATATTAGATTTCACCCGCGTTAATTTTGGAGTTGCTGCGGGAATTCTGGGATAAAACGTGCCCTATGTCAGTCAGGAACTGCTGCTTATATGTTTAAAATATCAAGTACATTTTGACGTTCTTCATTGCAAACAAATACACAGAAAATCAAATCTTTTCTTTTTGTTAAAACTCCGTGGTTTACCATGAAGACATCCTGGCCTAATATGTGTCATGTATATATTTAAATTTACTATTCGTTTTATGACACATTGTGACTTAATACTTCCATAATAAAATCCAATGGTGAAACATCTTTGTTTCATTATACTATACATATAATAAGTCTTTTTATATTAGTATAGAATATGAACTGAAGATGCTCCGGTGTAAATTGTTGTCTTCTACTTCAAACCCTAGTCTATGTTCTTTAGTTTCGACGGTAAATCATTATTAACAGTGCATCACCATCCTAGCCCTCTTACCCAAGTTGGCAATCTACAATCATTAACGTATATATCTATACATATATTAACGTATATCTTCTTAATCTTTATCTTTAATCTTATCTGTATAAATCACGTGTCACGTTGTTTGTCCGCGATGGACTCCGAAACTACTGAACGGATTTTGATAAAATTTTGCAACCATTTATAATATGGTCCAACTTAAAAGATGGGATAGTTTTTATCCCGGAATTCCCGTGGGAACTCCGGAATTAATGCGGGGAACTGCTTATCACCGTAAACTACAGCACTTTTTTCCCGGAATTACCGCGGGAACTCCGAAATTACCGCGGATGAAATCGCGAGAGACAGCCAGTCTTATCTTAATCTTAATATATCTACATAAATCACGTGTCACGTTGTTTGTCCGCGATGGACTCCGAAACTACTGAACGGATTTTGATAAAAAATTTTAACCATTTATAATATGGTCTAACTTAAAAGATAGGATAGTTTTTATCCCGGAATTCCCGCGGGAACTCCGAAATTACCGCGGATGAAATCGCGGAGGACAGCTAGTCTAATATATATAAATCACGTGTCACGTTGTTTGTCCGCGATGGACTCCAAAACTACTGAACGGATTTTGATAAAATTTTGTAACCATTTATAATATGGTCCAACTTAAAAGCTGATAGTTTTTATCCCGGAATTCCCGCGAGAACTCCGGAATTAATGCAAATAACAGCTAAACACTGTAAACTACTGTCAGGGGTGCAAAGAAGGACATAGAGTAGGTACTTTTTTCCCGGAATTCCCGTGGGAACTTCGAAATTACAGCGAATGAAATCGCGGGGGACAGCTAGTAGTATACCTATTATAAAAATAATCTTATTTTAGTGAAAATTGCAGTATAGCATATTATAGAACGTTATACCTAGGTATTGTCATTTATTCTCAAACTAGCTGTTCTCGCAGAAATTCCAGGATAAACTATATACCTAAATCTTGAATTACAAGACGGACCAAAAAAAATTTAGTCAACATGCCTATTCACGCCGACACAACAGCGCAGCACAGTTACTTATTAAATAAGCTGTATGCAGTTTGCCGCTGATCGATCGATTTAAATGCACTACAGTAAAGTATTTACAGTTGCTCTGAATACTTTAGCTTTTTAGCAGAGTACGGTACTATGTATCGATTGTACATTACTTTGCCATTATTGCTTTGCAAATACCTAGGTACATTTTTTCTACAAAATATGAGGCATACCTATTTCATTATTTTGTATGAGGTATTAAACTTGCATGTAATGGAGTTAGGTACTTTTCTACGTAGTACGTGCTTCATGTAATCATGGACCACCTATATCTATATATAACTAGCTGTGCCCCGCGGTTCCACCCGCGTGAGTTTCGGAATTCCCGCAGGAACTCCATTTAGGGGAATGAAAAATAGATAGTAGCCGATTCTCAGGCTTACTGAATATGCATAAAAAAATTCATGAGAATCGGTCAAGCCGTTTCGGAGGAGTAGGTATGGGAACGAACACTGTGACACGAGAATTTTATATATTAGATATATAGGTATATAAAAGAATCCCTATTTCCCTTGGTCACGGCATCACGCGTGAACGGCTTGACCAATTACGATAATCATTTTTCTGTTGCGTTTGTTAATGCAAGGAGAAGCTGTTGAGAAGGAGAATACGAAAGAAGTTTGGATTTCCTGCGGGAATTTCCGAAACGGTTGGATCAATTTTGACGGGACTTTCACTGCTGATTAGCTGATGTTATAAGTAAATTATAATAACGCGTGTGAAACCGGGAGGCACAGCTAGTTTAATATTATAATTATTATGTCTCCATTATAACGTAACAGTACCAAAGTGACGGTCATGTCATCCATTTATGGCCTCCATACGAAGGCTTAACGTCACTCAAAGAGTAATGTAGAGACCATTTTGCTCGGAGTTTTCCTGTGTGATGGATTATGAAATGAAGAGATCCGTGGAAGGACTAAGTAGCCGACATGGCACGAGGATTGCAAAGCTTAACTGGCAGAGGGCGGGGCAGTTTGGTCGTGGAGCTGACGGCGGTTAGAAATAAAGGTTTTTGTGGCGACCATGTAAAAGATGAATAATTACTGACCATCTGGTCTGATTCGATGTACCTATACTTAGCGCAGGACTAGTCGCAAATACTCGGGGGAGGAGTTTGTCCAGCAGTTGATATGATCTCTCTTTATTATTTTACCTTTAAACCCGCGAGTTTAAACCCGAAAATGGCTGGCTTTTTTCGGGTTTAATCCCAAGCACCGGGTCGATTGCCCGTTTATACTCCTTATAGGTACTTTGTTAAAGGAATATCGGATGCTTTTAAAAATGGACGATCTGACGATCTTTGAAGAATCTTTGATCCCCAACATTTAAATTGCCATTTAAAAAGTCCATTAAATGGCAGCAGGGTCGTCATTAAAGTGAATTATTTTAACAAAGGGCACGACTGAGTGGGAACATGCCATTTGAAGTGGAAATAATAATGGCGGCCCGTTTAAGTCTCGTTGCAAAGTGTAAAGGAATGGTGTTCTCTATTCAAACAATAAAGTATGAACGAATTGTTAGGAGGTGGCGGCAAAATAAATTCGAACTAATATGAAGCCTAGCATCTTCACATTACGGTCGATTGTTGATATCTGAACTATTATTTACCTGTTACCTTTTATAACAAGCATAGACAACTGACAGCTTCCGTCAGTAATCAGGTCACGTTCCTTTTTTGAAATGCGCGCGGTTGTGTGTCGCGTTCGGAAGAGTCGAGCGTAGAGAAATTCTAACGTGAATTGTCGTGAATGAATGGCAAGCCTCGAGCGTTTCAGATTATGCCGATGGAACTGTTCGAACCATGATTCATTCAATCTCTTTTATCGTCGCGGCACGAAATTATATTTTCGTAAAATTCACGTTCGACCGTTTCCGCTCTAAAATGATACATCAATCAGTTACGCAAAACGCAAATGTTTTTCTTTTCTGACATTTTGAATGGCGTTCATTTATTTATGGAACGCGCCGTGTGAACGCCGTGTGTCTTTTTTTACACAGTCATGCACAAATCGTGTGTAAAACGTGTTTTAGTCAAACGAACCGGTTTTGTTAACGAACTATGTTGATTTTTTTACGTTAGGCAGGTACATGCTATTCCTAGATTTGTCATTGGTGACACACTTAAGTATTCTTAATTAACTAATAATTAAAGCGCAGGTGAAGCGAGAACTCGTCCTGTCTATAGAACAGACGTGCGTTGTTTGTTGAAACTTCGTAAGTAACAAGGTAGAGTTTATGGAAGATCAACACTTTACGCCTAAGAGGGCGAAAAGGGAGGTTTTTTGGAAGTAGGTATCTACCCATGTCAGTACATGGTAGTTTTGAAGTTAGTCATACTATATTTGGGCTCTTCTTTTCAAACAGACACGCACTTCAAGGCAATCGAAGTCTGTGATTGGGGCAGGGCAGTCTAGCGATCTCCTCGACTCTTTGTGTGCATGCTTTGCTAACGGAAGATGATGTCTGATATCTTAAGATCCTATATATTATTCAGCAACAGGTCGCTCATTCACTGAATTTATCTTCTAACCTACCTTTATAATATAATTTCCAACGTGTTCTTGTGTCACAATCTTTCTCGGCGCTCAGCCGCCATTTTCCACGCCAGTGGCTCCGCCTCACGGCTCTACACGGAAGCTGCGAACGATTATGGACAAAGCGAAATTTTCTTTACAAAGAAGCCCCACGCCCTGCCAGCTCCGAGCCCTCGGCCCTCGGAGAATTGAAATATTGTGTCGCCTCAGCGATACAGTCCCAGGTTTAATTTGGAATTCGGAAGGTTTTATTGTTTGCAAACAAATAATTGGCCGTGGAAATTGATTTCTGATTCGTTCACAATTTCTATAGGTAGCTACGTGCCTACGTGTGTTTGTACTTGAATTGGAATATTTTTCTCTTTATCTAATTAAAGCGAACCTTGTCTAGGTACTTAGTTTTGATCTTTCATTTTCATCAAAATATCGCAAGCTAGTTTTTCTGCTATCCATAAACGAGCAATCTGGATTTCGGAAACGGCTCCACCGATTTTCATGAAATTTAGTATGCAGGGGGTTTCGTGGCGATTAATCAATCTAGCTAGGTTTAATTTTTAGAAAATGTCGTTAAATATCCATGAAAATGAGTGTTTGATACTGCTTTTCGGCCAGGTATTAAATAATTTGTACAAAAATACACTGATTTCATTAAAAAATGCATAATAAATACATTAAATTATATTCGTAACACCGCCTACATAATAATGTCACGTAACTCTTCGCTTGTTGGCTGAGATTGGGTAAAAGTTATTAAAATAATAAGGTATTATAAAACATTATGAATAAACATTCTCTGTTCCACATTTTAGACGAGGCTAGTTGTCGCCCGCGGTTTCACCCGCGATAATTTCGGAGTTCTCGTCGAGATTCCAGGATAAACTACAACTTAATAACAATACGTACCAATAAATAAAAGTGTCTGTTTGTAATTTCAAACGCATACCAATGATCGAGGGCGCCAATAGATCGAGGGACTAAATAAGTCTTTCTCCCGAGGATAACACTGCTTTTCATTACGAATGCAAGGAAAGTGAAAATAAAAATTGGAATTAGCTAAAGAAAAAAATGAGTGAATTTTATTTTACATAAATCAACCATTAGGTGTGCTACTGGCCAGTAAGTATGCCCCCTATGACATAAAAAAAAAAACTTGGTTTCTGCCGTATCCAGCTGTCAGTTGAAAGCGATTCTCCCTAGGGCTGAAAAGTGTCAACCCGCTTCTCAGGCAACTTCAGACTTACTTTCCGAGTATGAGTAATGAAATAGTACATTGTTATCCTAGGGGTGAAAGTAACTTCTTTCTCTTCTTCTCTTTCTCCCGAGGATAACACTGTGCTTTTCATTACGAATGCAAGGAAAGTCAAAATAAAAATAGGAATTAGCTAAAGAAAAAATGAGTGAAGATCGGATAGTCGCTTGACACTTTCCCACCTATTTCTTTTTCTTTGGCCAGCTAGCTTGTCAGCCAGTATTTTTTATTTACATTGTGGCGACCTAAAAAAAATATTATCTTTAATTATTAAGTATTAATTAAAGAAAATAAAAAAATATAAATAGGATTTAGCTTAAGAAAAAGTGAGTGAATTTTATTTTAATTAATACCTACTTAAACTTTACGTTATTTCAATTTTACATCGCGCTGGCGGTATAGAAAGTTGAAACATGGTTCAAGAGAAATGTGAAAATAGACCTAGTATTTTTTTAATAATTTGACAGTTGTCAGTTGAAAGCGATTCTCCCTAGGGCTGAAAAGGGTTACTTTCAACCCGCTTCTCAGGCAACTTCAGACCTACTTTCCGAGTATGAGTAATGAAAAATATATTTGTCCCATATTTTTCAATAGAATTTAGACGTTATTAGAAACAAAAAAAATCAATGAATTATTTGGAACCTCCTTTTGCCTTCTGTAATGATCGCATTCAAGTGAAGTGCTCTAATCCAGGTATTCTATGTACTTAGTTGCAATTGGATCATGGAAACCGTTCTTGATATACATAGGTAAATTACTCGCGTCATTTTGACACAAAAGCTCTGATGACAAAACACATTTCAAACAAACAGGGTCGAGTTTTCATTGTACGTAACGTACGTTAAACGAACAATGAAACCTTGACTATAACTGAAACTAAGCTTGTTCGTGTATTGTTTCCGTTACAATGTACGTTGGGCTATTTTTAACCGACTTCCCAAAAAGGAAGAGGTTCTCAATTCGACGCGTATGTTTTTTTTTAATGTTTGGTACCTCATAACTTTCGGCTGGGTGAACCGACTTTGATGATTCTTTTTGTCCCATTGTCATGAAATCAGGATCTGATGATGTGATCTTGGAGATATCGAGGGAACTCTTCAAATGTTATAGGCACACCTATAGCGATTTGGGTATTTTTTATAGTAAATTGTTCATTTTTCATTCAGGGATCGATGTTTCTTTGTTAACCGGTCAAAAGACTGTAATATCGTGCGACCATCCAAACTGCCAAGGGTTTATCTGGCGGGATCTGTTTAACGTTTTCTGTCACGTGCTACGGAATCCTAAGAAGACCTTCGGGGATAGAAACCCAATAAGTATGTAATGGATTTATTTGGGATTCTGAATTAGTTGCGTGGTAGTCGTGTCAATGGCGAAAAGTTTAAACGTATCCTACTTATTTGTCTAGTTACTTACTCACAAACGCAGTCCGGTAAGTCATTACGCGCCCTGAAACTAAATCGCAATCACTAATCATGCTTAACCTTGTACGGGGTAATTTAGTTTAGAAGGCATTACATAAACGGAACATTGATCCAGAGAAGTGAACCGGAGGTGGTCACTAAACAATTTTTATGGTTAACAAGCTAGGCGTTTGACCACAGCTCGTCAGCACGGATGTGGTCGAAAACATACCTAGACTGGAATGGAAAAATTGACTTTTAAGTGAGGCTGCCTGAACACAGTGTTAGCTGGTGCTCGGCGACAGATTTTCAACTTGATAGCTAGTTAGCCGTATACCTACTAGAAAGTATCCTACCACCATGCTTTTTTTAATGTTTTACATTTAAACTATATCTCATGATTTATACTGTGCACATCCAGTCGTTTGGTCCTTCGAGCCGGATTGAAGCCAGCGTCCTATGATAGGCTGTACTGTCTATGGCGCACTGAGTACAGTTGCATAAAATTGAGCTTAGTGATCAATTATTATATTTTTATAATTATTTTTCATTTCTCCTTGTCTGTATATTAAACCATTAAGAAAAAGAAAGGATACTAATATTAGGTAAATGAATGGTCTAAAACAGTTTTCTTTTCTAGATTACCTGTAATAGGATAACTATTCGCATTTTTAGCAATTAGATGGATATATCTCTGACTCGTTTTCATGCACATCTAGTTCATAATGTAGGTTGTAGACGAGTGAAAGCCGTATCGAAAACACGCATGTCACGTTTGTCTTCGTTATTTCAGTCACTTTTCAGCATCTATTTTGGACCCTAGGCAGGAAACTGGTTTTCAAGAGAGCCATGTTTTAACTTGGGGAACAATCTAACATTGTCATTGGCGTTTCGCCATAATTGAAGAAGTAGATGATGAGATTTTTGTTAATAAGAAACATTTTCATTGGCAAATTATTATCATAGACGCCATTATTAAAGAAGAAGAAGAAGAAGTGTGTGAAGACGTTATGATGTTTGCCGCAAATTTAGCATACAAATAAAATACGTTCGACTAAGGATACCACTTATAGTGCAACAAATAGTTTGTAGGTTATAAACTAATCAAGCGAGATTCGCTCCGGCCGCCATATTAGTTTATCTGACGTTTTCGAACCGCAGTGGGAGTAGGTACAATTCACCATGGACTATAGAGTCGATTTGAGTAGGCATGGAGTACGACCTACACTCAGTGCCGCGACCCAGCGTGTCACGGATAACATTAGTGTGTCAATGCACCCATTATGGGGAACGCGCCAGACGGTGCGGTACCTACATACGGTTTGATGCGGTGATAAATTTAAAACACCCTGACATTTCGGCTCATTGCTCCGTTTGGCTGTTTTAAATTGTCACGTGATTTGGGAAGAAGCTCTACGACCCTAGCCAAGTTGACAATCCATGTACAAGCATTAACCCATATCAGAAAACAAAGACACGAATCGTAATATCACTTGGTCACGTAAAATCATCCAATCAAAAGTGACACGGCACACCACGACTCCGTTCCTTACGGCCGCACTCAGAGTCGTTATAATGATTACTTAATTTTAAGTAAAGATGTATATTAATTGGCATTTGACTAATAAGTAAAATTTAATGAAATGCCAATTAACACAAATGAACGTCTCTGAGTGCGACAGTTTTGTTTTTAAATCTCTACTTAAAATTAAGTAATCATTAAAACGACTCTGAGTGCCGCCGTTAGTTTTCTATGCGTTAATGATTGTAGATTGTCAACTTGGCTAGGGGGACAGTAATATCAACATTATTTCAAAACTGTAGCTGCCGTTTGGTCCGGGGGAATTTCGAAACTCCTTTGGGAACTCTGTAACGAGATAAATATAACAGTATCTTTCCTATGTTACTTAGGGGTACTGTATGTAGCTTCTTATCAGTGGAATAAATTCAGGGATTACCCCTGACAAACAAACAAACCTCGCAAATAGAAGAGAAGGCTATATTGTCACGTTGCCGCACAAGAGATTCCAGAAGTGATAATCGTAATAAAATGGCTGAATGTGGAAGATTCTGTAAACAGGTCGATTTTTTTATTTTGATTTTTGACGAAACGTAATTAATTTTTTTTTTTTTAATTACACAGACTTTACATCACCAGTTTACAGACTTGGTACATTCGAAATTTCGAACAGAAAACCGCCATCGAACTGTATTATTTGAATTATATTTTTAAACCAAAAAGTTCTTTAAATATTCTAATTAAAAAAGAAAGTCCGAAAAGAAATATGATTATATTATTAAGTTTCTTGATTAATAATGTGACATGGCACTATCTCAGTATACTTAATAGTAAATACATATGTAATTTACTTAACTATGTTTTAAGAAATCTGTAAGCATAGGTAGGTATTAGATAAGTATACTGACATAATCCTACTAATATTATAAATGTGAAAGTGTTTAGATGTTTGGATGTTTGTTACTCAATCACGCAAAAACGGCTGAACGGATTTGGATGAAATTTGGCATGCACGTTGTTAGGGGTACAGAAAAGGACATAGGGTACTTTTTTTCCCGGAATTCCCGCGGGAACTCCGAAATTACCGCGGGTAATTGAATAGTTATGTAAAATATAAATCTTAATATATATAAATCACGTGTCACGTTGTTTGTCCGCGATGGACTCCGAAACTACCGAACGGATTTTGATAAAATTTTGTAACCATTTATAATATGGTCCAACTTAAAAGATAGGATAGTTTTTATCGCGGAATTCCCGCGGGAACTCCGGAATTAATGCGGGAAACTGCTTATCACCGTAAACTACAGCACTTTTTTCCCGGAATTACCACGGGAACTCCGAAATTACCGTGGATGAAATCGCGGGGGACAGCTAGTAATATATAAAAAACAAACCAATTTTTCAAATCCCTCGCGAAACCGCGGGCCTACATGTAAAGTTTGATCAATTTCTTTAATAATATCATGGACCAATAATTGGTCTGGTCTACGTTTGATTTTAAATATACGCAGTAACAAGATAATACGCAGCACCTAGATATTACGCACACATCAACACGCTGATGGAGTTGCGGTTTGCTGTAACCATGTAATATAAGTACCTATTTGTATTGAGAATATAAAGGCTTCGTAATACTCTGAAGCCTGAAACATTAGCTTGTGGTGAAATATCGTCTAACACCATCCGTCCCTTTCTTTTTGCTACTTATAACGTGAGAACAAACATTACGTGTAGGTATCATACGGTAAAGTTATGTAAAAGGATACACACTCCCGAATCTCATCCGTTCGCCTCGCTTTACACAAATATTTCTGAAAATTTCTCGTGACTTGGTTTCACAACTAGCTGATAGCATAGCATAGCTCTAGTCTCTATCAAAGATAAAATATAAAAAATGACTACGTTTGTCTCTACTTTGTACCTAGTAAGTTTTTTTTTTAATGCCTACCTATAAAGAGGAACCTGACGCCAACGGTATACGTCTGGTATCTACTAATAGATAGATAGATAGATGATAGATGTTTTATTCTCTCTTTTAAAATTTACATTTAAATTTTATGCCAAAATATAAATAAATTCACAAAAGAGATTGTCATTAATAAGTATTTTACAAATTCTATCATAAAATGGTAAAAGCTGATAATAGCGACAATAAAAAAGTCAAGTGTAAAAATTTGACCAAAATAAACAATTTAAATAAATAAAAATATGTCATGAATACTCTTTTACAGAGTATAATGATTTATCCAATAAAAGGTTTTTCAGTCGGCGCGCAAATGTTTCGTCCGAGGTTTCATTTTTAATGTCTACAGGTAGTTTTTCATATAGGGTAGGACCGATAACGCGCGGATTTCTGTCCATCAGTGCCAAACGTCGTGGCACCACCTTAAGTCGCCCTGTTTGTCGGGTTAATCTTCCAGGAATACCGATCCGCCCAAAATCACTCAAGTTGCGTCTTGTGAAAATTACTACGTCAAATATGTACTGTGAATAAAGCGTCATTATTTTATATTTCGTGAATAGATCTCTGCATGAATGACCCAGTTTAACTCCTGCTAATATGCGCACAGCTCGTTTTTGCATCCTAAACTAAACTAATATTATAAAAGGCTAGTTTCCTAAATTTTCTTTTTAGTCCGTTTTGTTGATTATTAAAAAATATTGGACACGTATTTTTTTATTTTTTATGTAACCAAAAAATAACGGAGATATATCAAGTCGAAATTTCACATGACGTCACGCCTCGCTATAGTTTGTTCGCACGTTATAGCGAGCTGTGACATCACGAGTCCCCCACCCTAAACTTTAATGCGCTTTATCTATGCATATTTCCATTATTTTAAAAAAGCAAAAAATACGTGTCCTTTATTTTTTTATTATCTAACTGACGGACTAAATAGAATTTTGATTTTTTTACCCAGGAAACTAGCCTAATGCGAAAGTGTGGATGTTTGGATGTTTAGATGTTTGAATGTTTGTTACTGAATCACGCAAAAACGGCTGAACATAGGGTACTTTTTATCCCGGAATTCCCGTGGGAACTCCGAAATTACCGCGGGTGAAACCGCGGAGCACAGCTGGTATTATATAATACAAGATGGTATTATCATTAAACATTGGAGTCTTATGCAAGAAGGTTTGACTAGGCGCCAGGAAGTGTTGGGTTAGGTAGTGTGGTTAAGTTTCGAATTGTCTTTTTATTTCTTTTTCTTTTTTGCTACCTTTCGCTCATAGGAGGCATTTCGTCAGTTTCAAGTTTTCTTTTAAATTTATTTTATTTATACAGGTTTTTTTCGCTTTCGAACAAAAAAATTTTTCTCGTAGTTATTGGCGGACTCTGATAGAGACATCATTTATTATTTTTTCATCTTCAGATAAGAACTGATGTCGGTAAATTATTTGAAGTCGATCTTTACTGTTTAATTATAGAAATGTTTTGAAAAATTCAAAAATTCCTCGAAAGACTTACCGCCGCACTCAGAGTCAAGTTTAATGATTACTTAGTTAAGTATAGATTTTTAAAACAAAACTGCCGCAATCAGAGACGTTCAGTAAATTAATGTTAATTGGCATTTAATGAGATGTAACTTAATTATTTAAATGCCAATTAACATTAATTTATTAAACTTGTCTGATTGCGGCAGTTTTGTTTTAAAAATCTATACTTAACTAAGTAATCATTAAAGTTGACTCTGAGTGCGGCGGTAAATTAGTTAAATGCCAATTAACATTAATTTACTGAACGTCTCTGATTGCGACAGTTTTGTTTTAAAAATCTATACTTAACTAAGTAATCATTAAACTTGACTCTAAGTGCGGCGGTTATTCACAAATACTGTGGTTAATCAAGGTGAAAACTAGAAAAAAAATTGTAGGTAAGTCATAAGATGGTCTTGTTGTAATAGAGCAATGGTTCTCTGCAAAAACGGTTTATACTAGGTACGTAATCTTCCCCACTGCGATTGAACTGCAGTCCACTTGGGTGGGGCATTCGTAAGGCTTCGTAATTCACCGATGGAATGCTTCTACATTCCATTATAGGATCTAGATACTATATCGATCCGATGACATTGTGTGGTATAATCATTATAGAAGGTAATGATTTACACTGCTTACTTTTGGTTTGTGTGCATCGAATTAGAGTGAGATGTTTTTGAACGAAACGATTCTGACGAAACATGTGTACCTACACCCTTGAAAGCCTTAATCGATGTCATTATTTATTTGGGTATATACATATTATATAGCATATTCTCGCACGGTTATTTTTATAATTCCCACAGGAACTCTTTATCTATACCTATATAAAAAATAAATCCCTGGCTGGACCAATTTCGCTAGTTCTTTATTTCTTGTTTGTTATTGTAAGGAGAAGAAGAGCATATGAAATAATTTTGGAGTTCCTGCGAGAATTCCGAAACTCACGCGGGTTAATCTCCGAAACGGTTGGACCGATTTTGACGGGACTTTCACTGCTAATTAG
Organism: Zygaena filipendulae; assembly: GCA_907165275.2. NCBI lineage: Eukaryota > Metazoa > Arthropoda > Insecta > Lepidoptera > Zygaenidae > Zygaena > Zygaena filipendulae. Next base: position 11,253,591 of record OU015662.1, read on the forward strand.
CTGATGTTATAACGAGTAAATTAGGCTACTTAGGACTTACTGCGGGAATTCCGAAACTCACGCGGGTAAAATCGCGGGGCACAGCTAGTATCAGGAGGAAAGTACCCTGTCTCTCTATCCGAGATCTAAATTAGTTGTAACTACCTATACATATACATACAGTAAATAGCTGTCCGTTCCGTCCGTGTTCGGGGGATCAGTATTCGGTATTGGTACATCAGTAATCTGCACATGCTTGACATAATACGTCCTATAATAATATATTATGTATTGTGTATTTGGTTTTTTGTATTTCTCTATGTATTGGGTGTATTGTAAGTGCTATGTATGTACGAATTAATTTTAATGTATTATAATTCGGATATTTATGTACTTTCATCACATATACTATAGTATGAGTATGTATCCTTGTATTAGGGTATGTGTCACGTATGTGTATATGTATTAATATATATTATGTGGGTATTTATGTGTTTGTATCGCATATGTTATAGTAGGTATGAGTGTGTATCCATGCATTGAGTGTGTGTGTATGTGTAAGTATGTGTTGTGTATGTATATGCTGGTATATAGCAGATATTTATATTTATTTACATCCGTTTTATATTTATCTATTTGTGCGCGTACATGCCTCTGACCTTGTATTGAACAATTTGGTATACCTATTCATTGTTATAAATTACATAGCAGTCAATTAATGGCTTTACTATTGTATCACTTCCAAGTCTTAAGAAATTATTTTGTAAAATGCTGTTTACTGTAATTAAATAAATAAATAAATTAATAAATAAGTAATAGTATTCGGCGGATCAGCTATTTGGTAGTATAGTTACGAGTAATTTAGATCTGTCATTCGGATGTAAAGAGATCCTGCAGGAATTCTGGAATTGCGGGTGAAACAGCGCGGGACCAGCTAGTGTTTATATAATATCATGTTTAAAGTGATATCACGGATAAATTGCCAGTTACCTGCACGTACACGCTTCAAAATGGCGGTAATTTTCCCTCGCAGTGGCACGCTACACCAAATGGGTGATATTAAACTCCGCCAAGCCAGCTATTGCAAGCTATTGTTTGTACCGATATCTACCGGTTTAAAGACATGCCCCAATAAGAGCGGAGGGATCTCATTACGGGTAAAAGTTTAATTAAGTTTGTTGACAAAATGCAAACGACCAAAACAACCGCGGCTTACGCTAGTGCCTACCAGTGTAAAACCATTACTGTACCAGCGGAGCTAAGATACGCAACACGATAAAATTTTATCGAGCCATTTTATCGATTCTCGTCGACATATATATTGTTTTGTCTACTAGTGGTAACATGGCAGCAAAAAATGTTTAACCGAATTTAGTCTTAACTCAATTAAAGGAAAAAAGTGCATTAGTGGGGTACTAATGCACTTTTTTGCTTGGACGCCCACAAATATTTGTCGTGTAGACAATTTTATCTTTCGTTCGATAAACATATCGTGTTGCGCATCTTAGCTCCGCAGGTTTGATGTTGTGCCCCCGTTGTCTTTAGATTATACTAATATTATAAAGGGCTAAAGATTATAAGTTTGTCAGTTTGTTCTTAGGAAGTAATCTCTGGAACTATTGAACGAATTCTTACACTTACATAGGAAGTTAGTGTTCTTTAGTGAGATAGGGTACTTTTATCCCGGGATTCCCGCGAGAACTCCTTAATGAACACGGATGAAACCGCGAGGAACAGCTAGTTTAATATATTTTAGCATATGTATTTGAATAATTCGTATGCTCTCTCAAATAACGTGATGGTTATATTGTGTCAAATTTAAAGGTTTTTGATAGTGCGTATTTTTTATAGGTCAAACTATAATATCTTTATAGGTCAAACTATAATATCGATAAAAAACTATCACAATAAATCTCTAATTAATTAATTATCGTAATTAATTAGAGATTTATTGATTTTTGATTGATCAGATTTATTTTAGTTATTTTAGGTTCTTACTCAACGTTGAACGCATTGGAAGCGTTGCACCTTCCGTTCGTGACGTTACATTTTCTCTGAGTTACATACTTATAGTTGCTTGCACAATATTCGTTAGCCTAACAAACTCAAATCATTACATTGGCTGAATAGTGCGCCTACTTATCCAAAGCGCCTGTTGCGAAAAAAAGAAAACCATGCGTCAGGAAGCTTAAAAAAGAACTATACCTCGTAACGTCACTGGAACAATGACGCTCGTCTCTACGAGGATCTTTCAAGGTGCTGTATAACAAGAACAATACTGATCCCTTCCAGTGCTCTCGGTATAAGTGTCTAATATCCTCCATATCGGAGGCTCCACGATCCGTCGCCGTCAGCACAATAAACCCACTCTAATGAAGAGCCCTCCGCAGCGGATATTGCGAGAGCATCCTTCCCAGAGATGGCACGACGGCGACGCCTCAGCGGCGGAATATTAATGAACCTGGCCCATATGTGCGAGATTCGACAATCAGATTATTGAAATTCTCTCCGTCTACTTACATACATACATTACTTATATGTTATGTGTACGTTTCTAAATGTGAGTCCAATTTGCGGGCTTTGCAGCGTCTCTGATTTGGGCTTCCTTTTGCGATAAAAAATTACAAATGAAACGTAATAACGGAGCAATAGGGATTGAGAGATGAAGGGAGTTAGAGAACTTAACCTTCGTTCTTATGTACGCATGTTTTCTATGCAGACTGTACAGTCAGTTGCAAATAAACTACGTTGAAAGCGTAAGATGATTAATTGATATACCTAATGGTTTTGATAAGAAGGAAAACCTGTTATTTTTGGAGAAAATAGTAGGAAAAATTTATGAAAACTTTGACATAAGATAAGTGTGACACCTTTTCAGCACTTTTCCCGCTCTCTGTGTGTTACGGTAAAGTATCGAAATAGGAATTTAAAGTACCCTATAAATTTTGTTTCCCTAGCGATTGTCAAAATATATGTGCCATAAACGGCCGTATCTTTTTTTGCGTTGACAGACAAATGACAGACAAACAGACAGGCAGGTAGACAGAAGACAGACGGACAACGAAATAATCTTTAACCCCACAGGAACCTTTGCCCAAGCCTCCCAAAAAGCTTCATACAGTTCATTTGAAATTGTAGTATAATATACGTATATTATGACTTTTTTCATGATTTAATGCCAAATTAATAATAAATTAAATTCTAATTCTCTAGCCAGTCTAGTATTAGTTAACCAAGGCGTCTGTTGTCATATTAAAAAAAAAAGAAGAAGAAGCATAAGTTACATATTCCAAAATCAAACAAAATATTACAGAACAAGCTGAAATTGCCGACACTGTCTCACAATATTAACGTGTTATCCACGAAATTACATTACAGTTCAATATTGTGGTGACTTATCGACCGGGGATTGGTAGCTTGTAGACCGGGATTATCCGGGACCCATTGACAGGTGTGGAATTTCATTATGTGCCAAGCCCGCGACTAGTTGTCGCCGGCATTCGTGTAATATCCTCGCGGAGCAGTCCTTAAACTATGCCATTAAAATTATTATGGTCGCGAAAATTCTTTTCTCAAATCGAATCGGGGAAATCGACATTATTTCTGCATATTTTCTTGAAGACAGGTGACCCCAATAATATCATTGGGTGACATTAATTCTAAAGCCTCCAAACGGCACGCGCTCAAGGCCATAAAATAAAATCGTTCAAAAGATTTAATAAAAGATGGCAATATAAAAAAAATACATTTGCACGTCAACAGAAAGTAGATAAAAATTCTTCACCCGTCAGTGGCGGAAATATTTGATTTTCTGTAGGTATCTTACCGATTTTGTATTACAATGATTTTATGTATCTTCCCGAATCCCGATATTTTATACAAAACTTTGGAAATATAATCTGTTTTAAATTTTTCTATAGTTCTATTGATATATTTGCATTTTCTTTTTTACAATTTCCTATTTTCTTTTATGGTTAGAGTTTTACCATCTATACATACGTATAACTATTCTAAATTACCGTGGATGAAATCGCGGGGGACAGCTAGTACAAAAAATTATTGATTCCACTAGGTACAAATAGACAAAGTAGAGCAGATAAACGCTAGACATTGCCCCACACAATTTGTTCACAGATTAATCTCGAAATAGAAACGGAGAGAAGTTCTTGAATAATGCATTACATTAATGAGTTTAGTTCGTGTCGGAAACAATTAATTTGGCGGTCTGAATCTGTTTAATCTTGACAGATCCATTTGTCGGGGTGCGTAATTGTTTAATGAAATCCAGCGGCTTCACCTGAAAATTGATACAGACATGATGAACTGTGCACTTTTGACTTGACTTTATGACATAAGCTAGCGGCGTCGGGCGAGGTAGATATACACGAATTTAGAAAAGTCACGAAAATCAAGATCCATCTAAAAGCAATGCGAATTAGTATGTAGGTGATGTGGTGGACTAGCATAACTGGTCAGTAAAGATACTCAAGTCTTATGAGAAACTCTGTACACGCTATGTTTTATTATTGGAAATGTGCTTGAACACAATTCTCGGTCATGCATTCTTCTATTACACTTTTATTCCGGAATTCCCGCAGGAACACTAAAAGCTGTAGGTAATAGTAGTAGCTATTAGTATAGTAGTAACTATAGTTAGTATAAATAGGAATAGTAGCCATAATATATTTTGTACTAATCTCTATAGTTACACAATTCAGTAAGCATTCAGATTCTACGCAGACTCTATATCTAGCGTCGTCGTGTCTTCAAGTTGCAGCCTAACTTTAGTAACTTTCAGAACTTGATTATTGGAAGGAAACCGGGAGACGGGAAAAGACTACTAGTTAATCTCGGATTAAGAGCTTCGCGGACGGAATAAAGGTTCTTTTCCTCTACTTTCTTTATCCATTGTTCTTTATGACCCGTTGGTTGTGTCGAGAATAGCGACTGCGAGGGGATCAGCGTGAGGCGGCTTGAAAATGTTTCCGAACTCATCGGTCGGTTCATTAGAAGACCACTTTGCCGATTTGTTTTTGTAAATATTTGTTAAATAAACATTCTCTGCTGACTGTCACTACATTTGGGAAAGTTTTGATGTTGTTTTGTTGTTTTATCTTTTCAGTAACAACCGACTTGTGTTCCGTTCTTATGTAGGTAGGTAGGTCTTACATTCTTTCGGTTTTCGATGTTTGTGCAAACACATTCGATTCCATCATCAAATCACTTTTTAAACATGTTACTTATTTCTATTATCTGTGTATAGTAAATAGATAACAATAAAAAGAAGAGAAGTTAGTTTGTTGAACCGATTCTATAATAATCTTTTACTAATAGAAAGCTGAGTAACATCACACAGTTGTATACAGCGGAAAAAATAGTTCCGGAGGACATTTTGAAAACAACTTTGCCTATGAAGCTGAAATTTGGAAAGTACCTATAGTTTATGGGGAGTAGAAGTCTATTAAGAACATTTTCATTCCGGAGATCCCGAGGGAATCCCGCAATTCACGGGGATGGAACCGTGGGGAACGTCTAGTATTTAATATGTTTGATAATAATAATATTTTACTTCCCTTTCTCTTTCAGCAAACTCTTATTATCGCTATTATTGCTGCTATTGGTGTTTAAACTTTAAACGTGTACCTACTGGAGCCTGGAGTTTCAAATTATCATAACGCTCATCTTGTCTCTTGTCCGATGCGATTGTATCTAGTCACAAATTTTATTGTTATGTGTAAAGAAGTACAGATGAAACAAGAACGAGGAAATTTATGTTTCAACTTATGACCCATAACCTCAAAAATGTTGAGGAATAGTGGGTAGGTACATTTCGTGTCGTACACGAGTGCCGCTGAAAGGTTCGGATGGGCCTCACCTCTCGAGTGTTACGACCTCGTAAATACGCAGTTTTATGACACACACTGACGTGAAAACCCATAAATTCCACTGAGAATGAAAACATTAAATTTTTGTCTCGAATTTTTTTTGGAAATGTTCGAAAATTGGTTTGTTTTATGGTAGGTAAGTATGATCTTAAATAAAAAAAATACATCTTATTCGTAATATATAAAATAAGTACTTTTTTCAATAAAAATGAAAAACTGTACCTTCCGTTCCTGGATAAAGAATATTACCTACCTCTTAATTTTTACTTAAGTATTTGTATTATAGAATAATGTCCATAGACTAAACTACAAATCTCCAAGTAAAGAACGGACTTTTCCGTTATGCTTTAACTGTCCCGTATGTCCTGTTGCGCGAAAGTAGACCCCTTGGGTCGTTCAACTCCTGCGGCTTCATTGCGGCTTCGTCCATCGTAATCTGTAACAAAATGGAAAGTGACATCTATTTTATTCAAAGTGACGGTGGTTGTATCGAACGGTACACTCTATCTCAACACCGCATTGTTATATTGAAAGTTACCTGAAGCTCGGCACAAAGCCATCACGTTATATTCAGTACCGTAGACAACAGATATTGTTACTCGCAATATTAGAAATTATTGATACACCAATACAAAATCTCAATGAAAACTCTTAGGCCCGCCGCCCATTGTGACTTTTTGTCGCCGTGACTTTCTGTCACTTAGTCAAGTGCAATGAAAACTATACTGAGTGCGCTCATTATGGTGACGTGACAATACGGTGACCTCAGTACATTTTTCATAAGTGACAGAAAGTCACGGCGACAAAAAGTCACAATGGGCGGCGGGCCTTAAAAAGCAAGCTCAGATTTTGCTTGCAACTTCCCCTTTTCCTTTCAACTCGGTAAGTAATGCGACGTATTCTAAAAAGTAGGAAACATTTCAGCGTTGTTTAAAAGGCGGAATTTTCAATAAAAATATGTTGCTATTCAAAGCTTAATACAGACTTTACAAAAGTTTGCTAATACATACCCAGTTGTATAAAAAACGTACGCATCTTGACTAAAGAATAAAGATGAGTGATCATTATAAAGCCTAGTTCACACGGAACCAGTAACCGGCCAAATATCAAACAACTAAATAATAATCACATCATTATTAAGAGACATACCTACATTTTTAACCGACTTCCAAAAAGGAGGAGGTTCTGCATTCGACTGTAGGTATGTACTATGTTTTTTCACTTAGTCATTGAAATGTCGATGTAATGCTCCGTTTCTTAAGTCGTAATTATAATAAACAAAATTCGGTTCAATTAAAGATAATATGGTGATAGATACAGGGCCTGGTTTCAATCTAAGCTTGTACCAGATATTTGAATAATAATTATGTATTAGTATTTACTGTCTGATATAATATAATAAATACTAAACACGCATCTGGGTATACACAAAAGTTATCAAATAAATGTTTACTCTGCATCGGATCTGTGACACCTAGCGTAGCTAAACACGAGTAAATTCATTAACCACTAGACCAACGGTGCTGTCTGCTTAATCTTGTGCTATTTTTCCTATATATATAATATAAGATAAATATATAGATATATATAGATATAAATTTGTCAGTGTTGGGTTTGGCTTGGCTTCCCTTAACATTGTAGGTGTACACTAGACTCGCGAGAACCAGTTGACCTCACAACCCACGCTCGACTCTACCACTGCGCATGAGTCATCGTTCGCCTCATGTATGGAATAAACAAAACACTTTTGGAAACTGAGCTACGATGACGTTGACATGACACCTTGCGGTTTGTTTGACAATACCATAATTTTTGTAAGACTGCGTATGATCTGCGAGCAGTCGGAAAACCGGTAATAACTCGTACCGGAAAATGTCACAATATAATACCATGTTAACAAGTGACTACCGATATCGCTTTATTGTTGTCTTTTTATATCGAGGATGTGGTCTAAGTCGACTAGTAGAGAAGTTAATACGCGTACCTATTATAAACGCAAAAGTGGTTTTGTGTAATTACCAACCTAATGAGTATGCTTGTTTCTCCTTCGCGCAGAAAAGGCTGGACGAATTTAGATGAACTTTAAAGCTTATACCTGTTTAATATATACATAAACTACCTTTTATCCTGGCGTTCCCGAGGGAATCCCGAAGTACGCGCCGGCGAAGCTGCGTGGAACTATTGAAAAAATATTTAAGTTGTGGCGACCCCTATACGCTACAAGTCACGAACGTACTTACGAAGCGACGAGTACTGGCTACATTGAAGTCCTGAATCGCGCTAAAAGAAGTTTCACACGATCTACAGTCGGAGCCGCGGTTCCCTGCGCATAAGCTTCCCCTTTGGTGGTGGTCGAGGCATATCATCCATCCTGCCTGCTCCCGCTACAAAGTAGTTTGGCACGTTTAGAGTAAAAAGTAGACAACCGAAATGACACCCATGTCAACAACGCGGCAACGGAAATAACGCGTAGGAAGTTGGCACAAGCGCAAACGCAACATTAAGTGTTTATTAACTTCAAGGAAATAATAAATTTGTACGTGCGTACATAAATATGCAAGTACTTGAACGTTTTTTTTTCTACGGCACGAGTAAGATTGTAATCCTTACTAATATTGCAAATGCGAAAGAGAGTTTGTTCGTTTGTTTGTTACGCTTTCACGGCTAAATGGCTCAACCGATCACCACAAAAATTTGCATACACGTTGTCAGGGGTACAGAGAAAGATATAGGCTACTTTTGATTGCGGAATTCCCACGGGAACTCCGAAATTAACGCGAAAGAAACTACATTAAATTTTGCATACTAAAGGGTAGGTACAGAAAAAAATATAGGGTAGTAAGTACTTTTATCTCGGAATACCCGCGGGATCTCCGAAACTAAGGCGGGTGAAACCGCGGGGAACAGCTAGTCTCTATATTATATGCCAGGATGCCAGTATGCCAGGTACTTGCTAACTATATTAAATCAAAAGTCAAAACTGATTTTGTTTGTTCGTTTGTTTATCACTGAACAACAGTTCGACGTAATTTTCTTTGCGCAAACGTTGTTCGAGGACCGGTTAGTGCTATATAATAGGTAACGATATGATATTATAATAACATCGATACCGGAACGACTGCTCTGTTACAATATAGCAGACAGCGAAAGTTTGTTATGAATAGCAAAAGCTTCACTCTCTCCTTGGGCTGCGTTGAATAGCTGTGATCGAGGCATTCTATAGCGAGCTCATAAATCTTATAATAAAAAAATATTTTCTATTAAGGCGTTTCTACCCACTCACTAAACATAATCATATCTTCAAAGATATTTATTGGAAAAAAAATGCGTGAGTGTCGTGGAACACTTGGTTGGAACGAAGTTTTTTCCATAATAAACTGAGTCCGTATGTCCGTTATGCGTGAAAAGAGGCAAAAATACAAAAAAAGTCATTTAAAAAAAATCACAGTTGCTTTGTTTTGCCGTAGAGCAGCCGTATGACGCCGCGCCGTGACGGAAAATTATTTTTTTTCTCCCACCCGTACCCGTGCGACAAAGAACTTCGTTCTAGAAAACATCGACGGTAGAATTAGGTATATCGATTGTAAAAACTTATGATCTAATTTTTGGTAATATGTATATACTATTATTGCAACATAATATACTTATATAAAAAGTTTAAAACGCCAAAAGCGCACGTTTTTTGCTTTTTGTATCGGTAAACTTTTGTCTGTCATTTGTCTGTTGCAAACTCTACTTAATGGATTTCAATAAAAATGACTATGAAAATGCGTAATTTCTCGGTAACGTAGAGCGTAGACGGTTATAATACGTAGAATACTTTTATCCCGGTACGTAATAGAGTTCCTGGGGGATAGAGATAATCGCGCGAGTGGAACGTACTAATAGGGCTTATAAAAAAAAGGTACAATAGAAGAGTTCATCGACCGGCCACCTGTTAAATCGTCATTCTGTCCTTTACCAACACGTAATCACGAGCTCATCGCCTCTCTGTCGTGCTCCATCGAGTATAGATATGACGATAGCGAGTAATTGCCGTTTTCCAACAACAGGCACGGTCGTGTTGTGTTGTGTTGAGTGTTGTTTAATTGAATGATGTAACGTTGAACATCTGTGACGGGGAATGCGATCTTAACTGCGGCAGTCTATGTACCTATCTATAAATTTGAAATGCTTTGTCCTGAATGACTGACGGATCAAAGCACAGCCGGAACCGCTGATCGTAGAGAAATGAAACTTGAAGGGTGTGATCTTTGTATGACGTAAGAAAGGATTTTTGAAAATTCTACCCCTAAGACGGTGGAAAGGGGTTGCAAAGTTTGTATGGAACGATTCCGCGGGAACTCGGGAAATTATCGCGGGTGAAACCGTGCGAGGCAGCTAGTCAATACGTCATATAAAATGCTTTGTCCTGAATGACTGACGGATCAACGCACAGTCTAAACCGCTGATCGTATGAAACTTGGAGGGTGTGTTCTTTGTATGACGTAGGCATCCGATAAGAAAGTATTTTTGTAAATTCTACCCCAAGGGGGTGGAAAGGGGTTGCAAAGTTTGTATGGAACGATTCCGCGGGAACTTCGAAATTGTCGCGGGTGAAATCGCGCTAGTCTAGGATGAGTGCGTTTTCAAAAGTTGTCAAATGAATTGTAACATCATAACGCCAAATAGGTAATTGATTATTTTAAAGAAATGGGCATGTTGACTAATTTTTATTTTTTAGTCCGTCTTGTAGATTATTGAAAAATATTGGATACGTATTTTTTCTTTTTTTACGTAATCAAAAAATAACGGCGATATATTGAGTTGAAATTTCGCGTGACGTCACTATTCTGACAGTTTGTATGGCGGTTTTGCGGTTAGTGACGTCACGACCTCCTCACCCTAAACTTTAATGCGCTTTATCTCTGTATATTCTAATTTATTTAAAAAAGCAAAAAATACGTGTCTATTGTTTTTTTATTTTCTAACTGACGGACTAATTACAATTTTGATTTTCAAAAGTAGTCCACATCCCCATTGACGCAGTGGTATCAGAATGACAGTATAAAATCATAGTACCTATGTGTTCGTGTGTGTGTACAAACAACAGCTGTATGAGCTGTAAACGCTGTAAAGCAAGCACTTGTAAATCAAATCGGTGATAGAGGTGTATACGAGGAGCAAAAAGTGCGAGTGTTGTTGGAAGCAAACCAAACGTATGTCGTCAGTTTATAAAATTTCGACAGCTCCAAGCTTTTAAGTCTATAAATAAAGAGCACCTACTGTCCTTGTTGGGTATGGCGTGTAATAACTGAAGCAACCTTGATATATTTACCACTAAATTATCTACCTACATACCTACTTACATACGTGTATTTACATATACATATAAACATTTGATATTTCGCTCTCAAAAGCTCCCGGTTGGTTGGCATTTTCAAAAAAAAAATCTTACCTCCATACAGAGTTGTTATAATTAAATCTGTCACTGAGAAAATTCAATTTGGGACCGAGAAAATGCCGTAACACTTATACTTAAGCTCGAGTTATTTATTTGAGCGCCAGCTATTTTTTTTTAAAATGCGTTTAAGGAAAAACTGCTGAGCGGAGACACTTAATCCGGAGAAGAAAGAGCAAGACAAATTATCGGAGTGACAGAGAGCTTTTATGAAAAGCTCGGTATGAAAACAATACGGTGACGTCAATGAAAAAATATCGCTCGGACGTCTGCTTGGTAATCTCTTTATGTCTCGATTGTTCTCTTTTCAGCTTTTCTTTGTTTTTATCGTCATCATGATAATATATAAAATTCTCGTGTCGTACAATGTTCGTTCCCATACTCCTCCGAAACGGCTTGACCGATTCTCATGAAATTTTATATGCATATTCACTAGGTCTGAGAATCGGGTACTGTCTATTTTTCATCCCCCTAAAGGGAGTTCCTGCGGGAATTTCGAAACTCACGCGGGTGAAACCGCGGGGCGCAGCTAGTGATGATAATATATAAGTCTAGGTATTGGGTATAGCAAATAACATGTTGGTCATCAATATCTACAGAGGGCGTGTTAAAAACCATTTTAACTGAGATTTTAACTTGTAAGCGAACGGTCTGATTGTAATGAAATTTTGACGTTAATTGTTAGAAGAAGATAGAAAAAAAAGCATAGATTATAAAATTTATTAGCTACTAGCTGTTCCCCGCGGTTTCACCCGTGTTAATTTCAGAGATCCCGCGGAAATACCGAGATAAAAAGTAGTCAAAGTTACTCTTTATAACATCAGCTATCTGCCCGTGAAAGTCCCGTTAAAATTGGTCCAGCCGTTTCACAGATTACACGGAACAAACAGACATACAGACAGACAGAAAAATTTTAAAAATTGATTTTTTGATGTTAGTCCCGTGTATACTTTCGTATGCATTCAGTGAAAAGCTATTAATTTGAAGTTACAAACAGACACTTCAATTTTATTTATGTCTAGATGTAAAAATTAATACCTGATGCCTCGAGACTTATTTGTATTAGAGGATACGTGAGGAAATTGCGTTGTATAAAGTTGTTAAACATTTTTTGACGACTGTATAGAAAAATAATAATCCTCATTTTGTCGCATAGTCAATAAAAAGAAAGCATGTAAACAAAATACTGAAGCAAAACATGGTCGAAATTCTCATTCATATTACGTTTGTCGCACTCGTTCCTGTGATTACGGTCGCGGGAAGGCTCGGATTCCTTTTTTTGAGTCGGCAATTTGGACAGCATTTCCATTGGATTTTTTGTGGCCAGTTTTAATCGGTGTTGCCATTTTTGAGAGTCCGCCAACGGGAGCGATTCGTTTGTATGTTGTTTTTTTTTTTTTTCATTTTGTATCTAGGTGCTTTTTTGAAGGGATGTTTCCGTATTCCATTGCGAGCGATGCGGGAAATGAGGATGTTGTTTTTCTATTTTTGAAATTTAACCTGTCCCTTTGTCGACGTAACGCTCTGTTCGTACACGGTTTTTTTTTAACACGAATTCCCTATTCATTACGCTGGTATTTTTCGTGGAATGTGGAAGTAAAACGCTGTCATTTAGAGAACCTTTTCGTTGTTGCAGATGAAAGTGACAGTTGAAGTGTGGCGATGACGTGAAAGCGATGCTGCTACAGCAGGCGTCGTCGTCGCCCGGTCCCAGCGGAACGGCCAGCCCCAAACTAACACCGAGCCCGAGGCCCAATCCCAGTCCCAACTTCTGCTCCCGGCTCGCTGGCAGCCCCAGTTTGAGCGATGGAGCGTCCAGTTCGAACAGCCAACGGTTCGGCGGCAACAGTCCCAAGTTGGGCGCCAGCCCGAAGTACGGGAGCCCACGGTTGGGCTCCGGGAGTCCTAGGGCGGGCAAGTCAGCTCTGGAAGACGAGACTGCGTTGGAGAGGCTGCAAGTGGAACTGAAGGAGGGCTGGACTGTCCACACGGGGAGAGATGGCAGACTGTATTATTGCAAGTGAGTTATTATTTTTCCTTTGCACACACAACTTACTGTCGGACTCACACCTTGCCTTATGTATGTTGTGGAACTATCTAACTGGTTGTCCACAAGGGCGTAGCTAGATACGGGTAAGAGGTGGCAGCTGCCCATCCCTAGATGCAGGAATGCTCACAAACCGTAAAGTAAAGGTGTTAAAACGGTTTTGTGAAGACCTCGTCGAATAGTTTTTTTTGTAAAATAAGTCCATTTATGAAATTATTTGTTTTTCACTTTTAACGTAACCTGTACCATTGCTCATTGCAGCATTTACTGCATTAGATTCTTGGTTTGTCTACGCCTGCCCCCCTTTAACAAAATCCAAGCTACGCCCTTGGTTGTCCAACTACATTTCTTAGAAGAATTCTCATGTACCTATAGGTAAATCGTGGTTGGAACCACATCATGAAATGTCTAGTATTTATTGTTTAAATATACAAATTGTGATGGTCAAAGTCAGATGTTTTATTTAGAGCGAGGCTTTTAATAGTGACCTCATGCAATGACCACAAATGAAAAATACAACGAAACGAAAAAACGAGTTGAAATAATAATTCCTCGGAAGCTTTTGAAATAAAAGCAAAAGTTATTTTTTACCATGGACAGATACTTTAAACCTTCCAGATGGCACCGCCTTTTCAATTAAGGTACATATATCCTGTAGATATAATAGATTTGAATTTGATGCTGTTATATTAACTGAAATTTATTGTTATGGTACCTACTCAACGAAGATTATGGTAGCATAATTTTGTAAAGACAATGCGCTCCTTACCAACTTTCAAGTTAAAATATACTTAGCGACCGAAAATTAAACAAGACTATGTAAATAAGCAGACTCAACAAGAATTCATAACTTCGTGTTCTTATGCAAACAGGTGGTAAACAGCGGATGCAAAACTTTGAGCTCCTTGACGCTGGGTTTTCTAGACTAATACCAACTTAGAGCCGACAAAGTGACACCAATCGCTTAAAAACATAATTATCTTTTATCTAAGATCTTCTTCATTTAAAGTGAATTGGATCGTTAGATAGTATTATGTAAAGAGTAAATACTACTATTCATGAGTTCATGATACAATTTACTACTTCTTTCAGCATTTAAACATGTTAACAGAAACGAAAACTGCAAATAGACGGACCACCATCTTATTCAGCAGTTTTCAATACAATATGTTCATATTTTGTCTTGAACTATATTTACTCTATTTTACATAACTAACTATTGATTTTCTTAATAATTTAATATGTTAAAAGATATAGTTTTATGCAAGTGGCGCCAATTTGACGGCTATACAGGCACCATAAATAGAGAAGTGGCTGGTCTAAGATTGAGTGGAATTTGTAAAGTTTTATCCATGGAGATAATATTACACATAGATCGTTGGTTTAATTCATAAGGTGATGGATTTTTTCACTATGGAGTGTAGGCCATATCATTGTATGCAATAACACAAAAACTTATTTTATTTTACTACTTAATTTGAGTTTTCATTTCCTCCAATTTTACGTATTTAAATTGTAGAAAAATAATGAAATTAATGTTAAATGGTAACTGCAATCCGCCATTATATCAATTATTGACAGTTGTCATGTCAGTTTGACTTTAACGTTCCTAGAATATACATTATTGAAAATAAATAATGTTCAACCATCAGTAGCTATAGGTTTTACCTTAACCAAAAAATATTTGAAATCGTCTCAGGTAATTAACAAAATTATGCTTTTGCTTAAAAAAAAAACTTATATATTTATGCAGGATTCCGAATTCCGTTTGTCATTAGAGATTCCAAAAGCATCCTCGTAATATAATCAAACAGACATAAAATTATAGAATTTATTAACGAGATTGTCGTGTATGGACGTAAAACTCATGTCGGGCGTGGATGTCGAAGCGACAACAGGCGTGTGACGTGAACCGATTCTGTCAGGACGCGATAAAATAAACTCAGTTAAATCCCCGCTTATCCTTGCCATATACCAACACTGTCATTTTCCTATTCAGTGAATATTTGTTAGCCTTTGCTAAATATTAAACTTAACAATTGTTTCCACACCGACGACTATTCCGTAAATTTTTATTTGTCAATTTTCATCCTAAAACTATTTACAAATTAATTCAATTATTGAAAACAGAGGGCGCTGTAACACAAAAAGTTTCACTTATTGCGCGCGTAAAATGCCACAGATAAAACACTAGCCTTCGCTTTAAAATTTAATACGCATTCACAAATTCATGTTGATTTCGACATTTCACAATTCATTGTTTTATAGTAAAAGAGATGGTTTTCAATTTGTATTTTCCGCTTTACCTTCGACAAAAGGTAGCTCCACAAACATATCGATTTGAATGAGACGATAGGCTGCGTTCACAATAGAACGCCGACAAACTAAGTCGACGCGGTGTTTCGGAACGCGATGGTGAGTGTAGATTTTCCTGCCATTGTTTAATATTAGGGATGTCAAATGTATTTTCGAAGAAGCAATTATCACGCGACTTTTCAATAGAAAAAGCCAGGGAAGTGACGTCCAAGGGTAAATTTTAGACGCCTTATGTTAAGGATATCTATTATATAATTAAATAGTAATGCTAGATATTTAATTAAGATTAATGGGATTTGGATTATATCAAAATCACCACCATGTTTTACTTTTTTAGTAATGGAGAAAGATAAATTTTTGCTCGACATAATTCAATTGGTGTTAATCTGTTGTCGCTATACCTACCTTATATTCCATGTTGTTTGTGATCTTATACTAAGTACCTATAACTAAAACCTGCTACAGACAAAAGGAAGTTACCTTTAAAAATACCTTTAATAGGCACCTTTAATGTTAGCTTATGTCTACGATAAAGGAATTTAAAGTTTTTATTTACTAACCACTAGTGCAACGCGTAAGATGATGGTAGCAATTGGCAACCCTGAAGAAAAAGTAATATGGCGGATACGCGTCATTCGTTCCCGCCTTTATATGGCGAATTGAATTGAGACAACGCACGAGGTATATCCGGTTGTAAATTATGTATGGGGCAAGCCCTTGATTGCTATTTAATTTCTTGTACCTACTTACCCACCTAATTAAACGCTCGCTGTAGAAATATTAAGTAACCAACTTCATTGTGATTTTAATAATAATTATGTTGGCTAATTAGTGTGTAGATTCGTTTTTTGATATTTTATATCCGCGTGGTTTCAGTTGCGTGTATCTAATTATGAGTTCCGTTTTGTGTTTCCATCAGTGAATTTTCACGCATCGGCATTGGAATACACATTATTCTTGAGTAGGAATTATAGAACTTTGCTCGGTATGTTCGTCGGTTTATCTGTTCGTCTGTATTCGAATAAATACAGAATTCGCGTTCTAATAAACACGCACCATGCAAAAGCTACTGGTTTTGAATGAAATATAAGTGACAGGCGTTTACGTTCCAAATTAAAATAATACTTATACTATTATTATAAAGAGGAAAGATTTGTATTTTGGTTTGTTTGTTTGTTATATACGATTTAACTCAAAAGCTGCTGGACCGATTTCAAAAATTCTTTCACCGTCAGAATGCTAAGTTATCCCTGAGTACCATAATCTACATATATTGTATTATAATTTTGTAGTATTGTAACCCGGAAATTCCGAAATACAATTATGGTAGCATTTTACCGAACATTTTCCATTGTTCGGTAATTAATCTTGCCCGTTACTGGCAAACTAATTTCACTTTGGCCACGTCAATCACGGCGTTGGATTAACAGCGAACCGAGTTTGTAATTTGTAAAATTTGATTGACTACGAAATAAAGAACAAAACGTCTCCACCAAAAATGTAATGCGAATTTTGTTTTACAAAAATTGCGTCCAAGTTGTTAAATCGGAATTAAAAAAAAACAGATTTCTACATTCGTATGTAGGTATAAACAGAAGTATGTAGGTACCTACCTACCTGTGAAAGCGGATTTTTGATTTTTCCGAAACTAACTACACCACCGATTATGGTATTTTTTTTATTTTATTTTTTTATTCTTGCTGATTCATTTACGGAGTAATTTTTTATTTTATTTTATTTTAATAATAATAACACTTCAACACACAGATCTACTTGATCCCACACTAAGCTAATAAGCTTGTGTCGTTGGTACCATGCAATCTTTAGATTCCCACGGGATCACGAAATTCCCACGGGAACTCCGAAATTACCGCCTCCGAAAAAATCGCGAGGGAACAGCTAGTAGGTATGTAATAATTATGTAGTATATAATTTTTTCACCCCCTACAACGTCAAAAACTCACAATTTACAAACTTTAGCTCTTTATAATATTAGAAGAGATATGTATATTATAGTATAAATATATGAATATACCCAGACTAGAAAGTGTAACCCTGTATTCATCACACGAAGTTTACCCCCACCGGGAATCGAACCCGGATCCTCTTGATTAGCGGATTGCAGCGCCGATCCGGCTTCGTGTTTTATTTTACTTGTTATCTATGTGGACTATGTGTGAAGGTTATTTAAAATAACTATAAGCTTTCCCCGGGGCTTACTCGTAATTGGCGGGCAAAGTGCCCGGCGCACTGCCGCTTAAGTTTTGGCAGTTTTTTGAGGTAAGTCGGTCGGGTCAGGTATATTCTATACAGCGATTATAGCTCAGTGGTTGGTGCGTTCGGATCAAACGCCGCAAGGCGTAGGTTCAAATCCTAACGGTTGTCTGGAAGAGATTGCTAGTAAAGCGATAAGACCGCCTTTTGTATGCCTTTAGTTATAAGTTTTTGTTAACACACTGTAACATTATTTTGGTGTACAATAAAGTGTATTCTATTCTATTCTATTCTATTCTAACAATGAGCTTGAGCTGTCGGTAAAGGAAAACATCGAGAGGAAACCATAGCATGGTGGTAGGGCGCTCTCTGGTGTCCGGCTGGCTAGCTACCAGTTGCAAATCTGTCGCCAAGCATCTAACGGTGTGTTCCGGCAGCTCCACTTGAAAGCCAGTTCCCATCCCCATTCCAGGTCGGCAACGCACCTACAAGACTTCTGGTGTTGCAGATGTCCATGGGCGGCGGTAATCACTTACCATCAGGTGTACCACTTGCCCGTTTGCCCCCTATGATAAAAAAAAAATTATTGTCGAAGTGGGAAGTCATGGGATAATTTACCATTTTCAGACCCTTCTCGATTCGATTAGAAGTGTCCGAACAACAATGCTCTCATTAAGCGGGACCTCGGCGGTGGCGCGGGCGGCTTAGGTAGTAGCCGCAAACAACGCTCTTTGTCTCCACTCTCCACCCTTTCATTATGAAAAACGATTCAATCATTTAAATTTCATACTTATTAGAAGCGAACTCTCGTGTTACAAAAAATACCAATGAAGTAAGTAGGTACCGAGTGTTGTAGACGAGTTTCGGTGTTTAGGTAAATGTTCAGCTATTTTCGATGGCGATCAAAATATATCTAGCTAAGTGCGATGCTCAGTCGAAGGGTAATTTTGTGTTGCGCAAAAGCTTATTGGATCGAATGCACTTAGACGTAGCTGACACGATTCGTCGTTACGCACGTAACGGAGTAGAGTACGTGGATTTATATAGTACTAGCTGACCCCCGCGGTTTCACTTGCGGTAATTTCGGAGTACTCGCGGAAATTCCGGGATAAAAAAGTACCGTATGTCCTTCTCTGTACCCCTGACAACGTGCGTGCCAAATTTCATCCAAATCCGTTCAGCCGTTTTTGCGTGATTGAGTAACAAAAACATCCAAACATCCACACATCCACACTTTCACATTTATAATATTAGTAGGATGACGGAGTTATAGCCGAAAATACCTAGGTACATGAAAAAAAAATACAAACATCCGAATTGATAACCTCCTCCTTTTTGAAGTCGGTAAAAAAGGTTTAACACTTTTACAGGAAATAATCGTTCAGGCGCATTTCGTCCAATTCGCAAATGGTCCAATCGTCCAACTCGCAAATGGTCCAATCGTCCAATTCGCAAATGGTCCAATCGTCCAATTCGCAAATGGTCCAATCGCCCAACTCGCAAATGGTCCAATCGTCCAATTCGCAAATGGTCCAATCGTCCTGTTGGAATTATATACAAAAATTAATTACAGAGTCGTATTGTACTTGGCTAGTAGTACCAATTCCCCTTCCTACAACCATAAGTATAAAGGTCGTGTGATGTAGCCAATGCTCCCTTTACTACTCTCCTTTTGTATCAGGATATAGACGTGTGTAACTCAAGTGTAAATGAATGAGTAAATAAATACGAGTAATCTGTGTTCTATTTAAAGTTTTCTTTCTCTCCCATAACCAATTTCAATAGGTTATGGGCCCAGTCTAACGTAATAAGTTAAAGTTATTCTGCGTTTGTGTTTCTATATTTTAGGTTTAATCAGTGAAGTAATTTTATGGAATTTACAATCTAAAATTCTAAAGTAAAGCATAATATATTAAACCGACAAAAGTATAGTGTCTGGAAGTTTAGCATATACCTACGTTCCTTGTTAAACTAAATCAACGTTATAAAAGTGATTAACGAAGATCCGGCTGTGTAATGTGAAGAATGACAGAAAAATATATATAATCCAGTTGTCAAAAGTATTAAATGTTGAAAATAAAATTGATAACAACAAAAGAAGAAAAATCGAAAGTGCGAAACCTAAATCGCATCACTATAAAAATTACTATTATAAAAACAAATATTTGAAGAGACCCGATTTGGTTAAATGTTTTCATTGTGAGCGCAAAGGGCACTTGAAAATTCATAAAAAAAAAATTGTTATCGTTACAAAATTCAGTTCAGAAAACTAACACAACAAGAACTGTTGAAGCTGTAGAGATGACTCAAACACCATCTACTATATATTATTTTTTGGGATTTGCCTTTATGATCGGCAATTAAGAAAATGTTGGTAACGAAAATAAAATATCCCTTTATGGAATCCCGGCGCATCGGATCACACTACTACAGGGACGGTTGATTCAATAAATTTACGTTTTTGAATCCTCCTTTAAAAAAAAATTTCAGTTGCCAAATTAAGTCATTTATTTCATTTCAGCTACAAAAAGATGCTCTATAAAGCTATACCAGCAATTTGGGCATTGAAGATATTTTGGAAGGTGTATTTTATTGTCCTGAAGTTCTAAAAAGGTTACCAGCAATTTGGGCATTGAAGATATTCTGAAAGGTGTACTTAATTTTCCTGAAGTTCCATATAATTTGCTTTTGGTTTCTTAGATACAAAAGGCAAGGTATTATAAAATTATAATCAAGGAACATGAATATGTAAAGAAGGTAAAACCGTAATAAAGGGTGAGTCTAGAAATAATTAAATTTTCTGGTCTTGTAATGATAAATAATTTATGTGAAGCCTTCATAATATATTGGAAACAGTCGCGATTATCCTTTAATCTTGCTAAAGATAAAAGTTAAATAACTCGACCACTTTATGTGGTGCACTCAGACGTTTGCGGTCCTATCACTCCTTCTACCGTTGACAATAAAAACTATTTTGTGTTATTTCTTGATCAATACACTCATAATTGTGTTGTTTACTTGTTGACTTATAAATCAGACGTTTTCTCGACTTTTGAGGATTTTGTTACTAAAAGCGAGGTGAAATTAATTTAAAATTAGTCTGATACTGTAATATCGGTGGGGAATATTTATCTACCGAAATATGACCGAAATGAAAGACGTAAACAAAAGGGCATTGCATATTATTTATCAGTTCCTAGAACAAAACGATGTTTAAGAGCGAATGGTACGAAGCCCGGTCTATGTTAAGTGGTGTCAAGTTAAACTTAAACAAAAAATTTGGGGCGAGACTGTTTTAACAGCGGTCCATTTAATAAATATGAGACCTACTATTGCTTTGAAACAAATTCAAACACCAAATTTGAGTTGTGGCACACCTAATAAAAACCTCAATTAAAGTATTCAAAGGTTTTTGGTTCGACTGTGTAAGTTCACAACAAAACCAATAATAATAAATTCGATGATAAGTCATGGTAAGGAATATTTGTGGGTTATGAACCAAACAGTTATAAAGTTTGGAATGAAAACTGCGAAAAGTTTGTAACTGTCAGGGATGTTAGTGTTAAAGAAACTAACTGGTCTCCACTCTCCAGGCCTCTGGGAGGTGCTGAAAGGAATAGTGATGAATATTCCCATGACAAAACTGATATTATAGACGGACGGTCAAAATCAGTGTCTTTAAAGTTTTTAACTGACAGATTAAAATCAGATACATAGTTCGAAATCTGATGAGCGTGAACACGCTAATAAAATTCGCAAAGGTAGTTTTTTGAACAATACCTATACAAGTTTCGAACGATACACAATCTTAGTGACTACATGGTGGCAACATAATAAACCTACTGTGATTTCAATAAGAGTCATTATTCAATGCATACAGTTGTTAATATTCAATGAAACGTTAAACGCTATTTTTATGCCATGCAATATAAGTTTTTAATTCCATTGCCTAAGACTTAATAAATTGTCGTTACAAGATTGAAAGTAACGATACCTACCTCTTATAGTGACGTAGAATCTCAAAGTTCTGTTATGCACATTGAGTTACTATAATAATAGTTCAATGGTTATGCCAAACATAAACAAAATTATTTTAACGGTTTAAGGATGAGTGACAGGCTTAAAAACCGCTCTACTATTTCTTACTACGAAGGCGATGATGATTACATAATGTGTGTGCAAACTATTTTGTCTGAAATTCCAACTTATTTTGATGAAATAAAACCAGATGTGATAAATCTCGGTGGGAAGTTGCAATTAAAGACGAATTGGATTCACTTTCAGTAAATAACACGTGGACATTAGTGCCACGACCACAGAATAAAAACATCGTATATTGTAAGTGGATATTCTCTATCAATAATCAGACTCGACGAGTTTGGAAAACCTTGAATAAAGCGCGTTTAGTTGCTCGAATATCAAGAATATCTAACGGATTACAATGAGACTTTTGCACCATTGGCTAGAATTGATAGTTTTAGATTTTTAATTAGTTTTGCAAATCAGTATAATTTATTAGTTCATCACATTGATCTAAAACTGCATTTTAAAGGAACATTATGGAAATTCCTAAAGGTGTAAACTATAAAAACCATTATGTCTCTAAATAAAACAAAGCGCTGTATGGTTTTGTTTTTAAATTTAATAAAGCGCTGTATGTTTAAAGCAGGCAGCTAGATGCTGGTTTGAAATCTTTGAACAGACATTGAAAGATAGAGGCTTTCAAAACTCATCAGTAAATAGATGTTTATATGTACTTAACAATAGGCATATAAATACAAATGTCTATGTAATACTGTATGTCGATCACATAGTTTTGGCGTGTGGTATAATTCAAATTTTAAATGAGTTTAAAGTTATTTAATGAACTAATTCAAAATGTTGGCTCTTAATGAAGAAATGAAGTTATTTCTTGGTATCAAAGTTACTAGACACAATGATAAGATAACATTAGTTACCTCATACATAAATACAGTGTTAAATAAGTTTAATATGAGTGACTGTTATCCAGTTAGTAATCCCCTGGAAAATAAGTTAAATTATGAAGCTTTGGATTTAAATGAAAAATATGATGCCCCTTGTAGAAATTTCTTGGGATGTTTGATGTATGTCATGTTATGTATACAAGAAGACCTAAGCACAAGTGTAAATATATTGAGTAGGTATACTCGTAAAAAAATAATAAGGAATTGTGGCACTGTCTGAAAAGAGTACTTAGATATTTGTAGAGTACAAATAATTTAAAGTTGACGTACAAATGATGTGATTTGATTTGATATGATGTTATGTAAATACCATACTCTTATGTAGGTATGTAACCCCAATCAGAGGGTGGGTGGAAGTAATACAAGTGATAGAAAAAGTACCACTGGGTATTTATTTAAACTGTTTGATAAGTGTACAGTTACTTGGAATACAAAGAAACAAGTGTCAGTAGCAGCCTCTTCGACTGAGGCGGAGTATATGGCATTATTCGAAGCTGTTAGAGAAGCTTTGTGGCTAAAGTCTCTAGCACTCAGTATTAATATTAATATCACAAAACCTATTATTATTTTTGAAGATAATAACGGCTGTATAAGTATTGCAAATAACCCAACCAATCACAAGAGATCAAAACACATAGATATAAAATATCATTTTTCTAGGGAACAGATTGAGAAAAAGGTAATAAAATTGTGTTATATTCCCACAGGTAAACAGTTGGCAGATGGACTAACTAAACCTTTACCAGCTGCTTCTTTCCAAGCAATGCGAGCTGATATGGGCTTGGAATAACAGTATTATCTGTTCCATATTATTATGTTGTTCTGTATTATTTGTTTGTTTATAAAATATTTTTTTTATTAACATGATCTGATTAGGTTTTTCTGGGTTTTCCCTAATCCTGCGCAGCGAATGCTGGATCATAGTATTGTTATTCCCCAGAGTACACTATGAAGTTACATGCGTGCTATTTTGTGTTTATTGAATTGTATAAATATCCTTGTTATATGGTATTGGCATTTGGCATACTTAAATTAATTTTTGAGGGGGCGTGTTGGAATTATATACAAAAATTAATTACAGAGTCGTATTGTACTTGGCTAGTAGTACCAATTCCCCTTCCTACAACCATAAGTATAAAGGTCGTGTGATGTAGCCAATGCTCCCTTTACTACTCTCCTTTTGTATCAGGATATAGACGTGTGTAACTCAAGTGTAAATGAATGAGTAAATAAATACGAGTAATCTGTGTTCTATTTAAAGTTTTCTTTCTCTCCCATAACCAATTTCAATACGTCCAACTCGCAAATGGTCCAATCGTCCAACTCGCATATGGTCCAATCGTCCAACTCGCAAATGGTCCAATCGTCCAACTCGCAAATGGTCCAATCGTCCAATTCGCAAATGGTCCAATCGTCCAACTCGCAAATGGTCCAATCGTCCAACTCGCAAATGGTCCAATCGTCCAACTCGCAAATGGTCCAATCGTCCAATTCGCAAATGGTCCAATCGTCCAACTCGCAAATGGTCCAATCGTCCAACTCGCAAATGGTCCAATCGTCCAACTCGCAAATGGTCCAATCGTCCAATTCGCAAATGGTCCAATCGTCCAATTCGCAAATGGTCCAATCGTCCAACTCGCAAATGGTCCAATCGTCCAATTCGCAAATGGTCCAATCGTCCAATTCGCAAATGGTCCAATCGTCCAACTCGCAAATGGTCCAATCGTCCAATTCGCAAATGGTCCAATCGTCCAACTCGCAAATGGTCCAATCGTCTAACTCGCAAATGGTCCAATCGTCCAACTCGCAAATGGTCCAATCGTCCAATTCGCAAATGGTCCAATCGTCCAACTCGCAAATGTTCCAATCGTCCAATTCGCAAATGGTCCAATCGACAACTCGCAAATGGTCCAATTAGCAAATATATTTAACATTAGATTTTTCATCGATCAGTCGTCCCAAAAACCGGAGGGACAGCATTGAGTGAACCAATATCGCGCGGTTACCGGTGAGTAAATAGTACTTGTGCCGGATTATATCCAAGTTTGACATTTAAGAGGGTCAGCTTTAACGAGATATTGAGATTTGCAACCGAGAAGTGAGAAGGGTTTGGCGCCGATATCTGCATGAATTTACTGTTGTCGGCTTTGGAAGACGAGACACGACGGACGTCACAATTTGTCGACACAGATAAAGTTCGAGTATTTTATATACTTAGTTTTGACGTTGGATTTACTTACATAAATATTTGTGACTTTTTACAAACAAGTCTTTTAATTACTGCTTAAATATTTGTAAATATATTTTAATCCTTAAAGCGCTCTATGGAGAATTTTATGATCGGGTTCAAAAAAACATTTAAATTTAGTTTTGATTTTTCAATTTTGTTTTTGTTGCTTTGCGCAATTCTAAGGGGCTTATGCCGTATAGTTTTGTAAAGGTGATGTCAGCCTGTTAAACCGTAATATGTAGTTTATTGTTGCTTACCTAGATAGATACACTAGTTAAGTCTTGGTGAAAGCTGTTTTGTTATCTTATGTAAATAAATAACTTATGAACAAAAAAAAAACAAAAAACAAAACAATTTTTTTAGGAAGAACATATTTTTTTATTGTTGCATGTAAACTTAGGGTTTGTAGATGAATGCCGCGTGATATATATACATATACTAGCTGTGCCCCGCGATTTCATCCGCGGTAATTTCGGAGTTCCCGTGGAGGTTGCGGGAAAAAGTACTCTATGTCCTTCAGTTCCCGAGGGAACTCCGGGAGAAAAACTATCCTATCTTTTAAGTTGGACCATATTGCAAAATTTTATCAAAATCCGTTCAGTAGTTTCGGAGTCCATCGCGGACAAACAACGTGACACGTGATTTATATATATACCTATTACAATCGTTACAAAAAAATCCAGGATAATTTCAGGAGTGTAATTTTTAAATCTGAAAAAGTAGAGGTCTGGGTACAGTCGGCATTGTAAACCTTAATATTAATAAAAAGCGAATGCGAGCTTGTTTGTTCGTCCTTAACTACTCAACTGATCATCTTGAAATTTTGCTATGCACGCTGTCAGTGGTACAGAAAAGGAAAGGTGCTTTTTATCCCGGAATTCCCGCGTGAACACTGAAATTAACGCGGGTAAAACCGCAAGCACAGCTCGTATCTCAATACTTTTTAATCTTCCAATTAGTGCTTTAATAAATTTCTTTATTACCAGCTCATCTCATTTTTATTCCATTGTAGTTTAGGTTATTTCAACACCAAACCCTTGTTATTCTTATCTAAGTCCCGATATAATATAATCTGGTCGAACTATTTCGTAACAATAACATCGAGAGGGAGTATATTATATATACAGCGTTTAGTTTGGGAACGGCTAAAGCAATTAATTACAGATAAGTCCCGCCACAGACAGACGGACGCTCGTTAACTTATCTAGCTTATGTAACGACATAATAATAACTATAAAACTGAATGAGTTATTTTTAACCATCTATATTACTTATTACAATTTGTAGGCGAAGTGTTGCTTAGATCGTAGCTCTCCGACTTTCCTATTTAAATATGAAGGTTCTTAGTAGTTTTAAAATACTTAAAAGTCGATGTGGTCAATTTATTTATTAAAATTTATTGAAAAATCTATCTCCTAAATTACTACATTCTGGAACATTTATAAATACCTACATTTTAATTAAAATCCTTAATAATATTATACTATAAATGTGAAAGTACATAACTACGAGCTTTTCACGCTAACTGCTCTACCGATTGTCATAAAATCTTGCAATCACATTGTCAGGGCTTACAGAAAAAGATATAGGGTAATTTTATCCACAAATTCCTACGGGAGCTCCAGAATTAACGTTTCAAATCAAGATTTGTGAATGTGGAAAATAAATAGAACAAACAGGACAATATGTACTTTAACGTATGAGGGTCTATACCTGCCTACTATGTTTTTCAAAGCTCACACAGTGTTAGGTTTACCGCAAACATTGGATCGTATGTATACAGCAATCTTAAACCTAGTTTTCACCTTCTCGAGCATATCACGTAGCTAAAGCTCGAAAAATAGGAGTGTAACTTTGTGGTAAAGGTTTATGATCAATGGACAACTGTAACGATATTTGTATTGTACAATAGCAGTAGTAGGTATACCTAATGACACAGTGCTACAGACAGCAATATCAACTGTCATTTATTGATGGATAGTGGAAAAACTGTTATTGTTATTGTTAAAAATGTGTTATTTAGTTACTGCAAGATCTATTGGATACTAGTGGATGATCTATGCTTTTGAAAGATGGGTACTATTAGTTCGCTATTTGTACATACTGTGCAATAAAGAATAAATAAATATACAACGTGTTAATGAATTAACTGAAAACCTGATACACCCCATTTAAAAAAATAAACAATAATATGATTCAAATATATTTTATGTCGAAAAAATTAATACTTTAAAAGTTATTGAACATTAGTTTGGAGGTGATCTATCTACGAAATTCCGAGCGCTACGTCCGCGCCTACCGGTTCGAATTTTTTCTGCGGGCGGCGTACGCGCCAAATATTGTATTATAAATAGTTTAGACATGGGCTAGTAAAAATGAAAAAATATAACCTATATTAAAACATAGTGCGATCGATTCGCTCGACGATTCTGAGCAAACTACTTTCTAGTTTTCAGTTAATTCATTAACACGTTGTAGAGTTTATTTGTTAAGCTTTCAAGCCTTCTACTCGACCGATCATCAAAAAATTCTGCATAACCGCTATCAGGGGTACAGAGAAGGACATAATTATGGTACTTTTATTTAGGAATTCCCGCGAGAACTCCGAAGTTAACGCGTGTGAAACTGCGGGGAACAGCAGCTAGTATTAAATGGACATAGATGAGCAATAGTGTGTTAACCCACACTGGAGAAATTTATCGTGTTTAAAAGTATCGCGCCATTTTCTGTCAACATTTTTTATGTTCAATATTTAGTTACATACTTAAACAATGTAATAAAGTAAACAAATATTTAAAAAACGTTCCATAACTCTCAATAAATCGTTCTGAATAGGTAACTTAATTTTGTGGGTTAACATGTTATTG
Organism: Zygaena filipendulae; assembly: GCA_907165275.2. Classification (NCBI taxonomy): domain Eukaryota; kingdom Metazoa; phylum Arthropoda; class Insecta; order Lepidoptera; family Zygaenidae; genus Zygaena; species Zygaena filipendulae. Next base: position 11,281,554 of record OU015662.1, read on the forward strand.
CTTATCTGCGTCCAAATATAGGTAGGAGTAGAACTGACTAATATTACTAGAATACTGGGCATCTAAACTGCACTGGAAAGTGGAAACATTCAAACTTTGTTTTTATATTATGTACAATGCCCCGCGGTTTCACCCGCGTAAGATGTAGGTAATGGAGCTGACCGTGCAATTACCCTTATATCAATGTTTACATATTATTTTGTTAGTATAATATATATTGTACTGGTTGTTTGTTGCCCTGAATCAAGAAAAATAAAAAATAAAATAAAGTGAGTTCCGGAATTCCCGCGGGAACTTTTTTTCTTAAAATAATAGTAGCTTAAGTTCCTTGTAACATCAGCTATCTGCCAGTGAAAGTCCCGTTCAAATCTGTCCAGCCGTTTCAGAGATTAACCGGAATAAACAGACAGACAGAGAAAAAGTTAAAAATTGTTTTTTTTTGTAAGTACCTACCGTATATACCTACTTTCATATGCATTTAGTGAAAAGCTGTTAATTTGGAATTACAAACAGACATTTCAATTTTGTTTATGTGTTAGATACGTAGTGTGAATAAATAAATATAATCTTAATATTAATAATACTGTTTTTTTAACAAATATTTTGAGCCAGCTGCCGAACATTTTCCAAGTTTATCACCGTCGTTGTGTCGTCCCCAAAAAAACCCACACGAAACATTTCCTCTTGCGTACATCTCAAAAATCTTTATCGATGCGCATCACGTAGTCTACGTTTACTGGATGGTTGAAGTAGATACGTTTCCTCTAATTTTTACGTCGCTCAACATTATTTTAATGCGCCAGCGAAGCTAAATGGATCAAAACATGTCATAAAAACGGCGGGTTGTCCGTCCGCAGGCGCGCCTGTCCTCACAACTCACTATGCAGCGACCCAATTCACAATGGGTAAAATTAGATTGTTGCCCAAACGCTTCCTACGTCCATACACACTCCAAACGTTTACGTAACCTGGAACGTTATTGTGAGAAAGGGAATCAGGTTAGTATGCGTAATGATTGTGAGTTTATTTTTTAAATTTGGAATGGGCATTCTTTTGTGTTACACAGTTCTTTTTGGAGTGCGTTCTTTTTGTTTACGTCAAATACCCGCAGAGATGTAGGTATATAAATGAACGTTCAAAAACATAAAATATGATGAAGTGTTATTTTTTTTCTCGCACTGAATTTGACAATAAAGGCCCGTATTAATAAAGGTTTCTTTAATAATTAAAATGATCGTTGCTCCGTACTCAAAGAAGCTCCACTTTCCGGTTCGAATGAAAGATTGATATTTTACTATATATTATCTATATTCCCGCGATTTTACTTACGTAAATTTTCTAGCGGGAACTTTTTTAGCGGAATGAAAATAACTTATGCACCGCAGAAATACTGTTTAGTTTCTTGTCAAGGAAAAAAAAATTACGAATTGCGGTACACCTAGTTCCAGAGATTATCTTTATACTAAGTGTTGTAATTAAATTCAAAAATATAAAAAAATTATATCTGCCAGCTTCAAGACAGTGTCGTGCTGTGCAACTATGGACAGGTCGTAAAAACCGTTTCTGTATGTAGGATTCAACGAGTATTTTATGACAATACGAGGTCATTTAAAAATGGATGATACACATACCTAAACATATTACATAAACACGTGACCGCAGGAAGCGTTCTGAAACCCCATCAAGCGGCCGCCAACTTGCGGCAATGTTCACAGGCGACCCTAATAAGCCGTTGTGTATTGTGTAATCGGTCTGATGAATAAATAAGCCATTGTTGTGTTCGCGCCGACACGATATACTCGCGGCATGGTTTTTATATGCATTTTTAATACGACCAGTTGGCTACCAGTATCAATTCGAGCCGTGATATGTAGGTTAGGGGGTTGCATCGTACTCGCCAACACGTCAACGACAATACAACGTACAACGATTCTAGAGAGTCAATGAAGGCGGGACAGACCGGTCACAGTTGCAAAGGAAGTTGGAGGCTCGAGTAGCCCCTCTAACTTTCCTAAAACTTCCTTTGCTGGCATCCCAAGTATATTTTCCAAGATTCTCTTAAAACTGAACTATGAGCTTAATCACTAGACTAAGAAAAAACGTAGGTAATCGAATGGCGTTTAATAGTATATCTCGTAACGTTAATATAGTATATTTCATTATAAGTGCGGAAAGCCTGTCATTGCAAAGAGTTCCGACAAATGTCTACCCGAGCCGAGGCGCAGCCGAAGGTGAGGGTTGACAGTCGGAACTAGTTGCAATGACGGTTCCGCACGTGTACTGAACAACTATTTTTAATACAGTTGCGAAAAAAATGAAGAAATTTAATAAAATATCAAAAACACAACAAACTCAACTAAGTTCCAACTGTGATCAAGAGATGGCGCTAGTCGTATTAGTAATGCGAAACCTACGTTTCGCAATGCAAAAAAGTGTGTCAAAGTCGTGTCGCCATTTGACAGTTGGCAAAGAGAACGCACGAGTTCGGGAAAGGTAAACAAAAAGCTCGAGTATGTAATAGCCCACATCCCGAACGCTAAACGTCCCTGCAATACGCCACTTTTTGAGCAACTGTATTAAAAAATAATTTTATGCATGATGAATATAGTTTTGTATACGGAAATCACTCGGCGACACTAGTTTTCATACTCTAAACCGAGTTTAAGTCACTTCTATCTGTTCTGTGCTCATCAGCATTATGATTTATGCTATTCTAGCTGTGCCCCGCGGTTTATTCGTTCGGTTTATGCGGTAATTTCGGAGTTCCCGGGGGAATTCCGGGATAAAAAGTACCCTATGTCCTTTTCTGTACCCCTGACAACGTGCATGCCAAATTTTATCCAAATTCGTTCAGCCGTTTTTGCGTGATTGAGTAACAAACATCTAAACATCCTCACTTTCACATCACTACATAGTATAAAACAAAGTCGCTTTCTCTGTCCCTATATCCCTATGTATGCTTACATCTTTAAAACTATACGCAACGGATTTTGATGCGGTTTTCATATGCATGAGGAAGGTTTATAACTGTATTTTATCCTGGAATTCCCGCGGGACCTCCGAAATTACCACGGGTGAAACCGTGCGGGTCAGCTAGTTTGTAATAGTAGGATCACCCGATCACCCCTATATTATATTAGAAATTAACTATACATGCACGCGGGAGCGTTAATTTCGTTCAATGCTTTGCAATAATTAATCGACCGATTGGCGCAGTAGGTCACCATGCCTACCCGCTAGTCGAGGGGTTCTGGGTTCGATTCCCGGTGGGGGTGGACTTTGTGTGATGAATACAGGATTCCATTTTCCAGTCTGGTCGTGTAGGTATATATATCTATGGTATAATATAGGTATATGTAACAATAGTATGTAGTATATCTATACCACGTTCGCTTGGTTTCCACGACAAGCTTATAGCTTAGTGTGGGATCAAGTAGATCTGTGTGTCGTGAAGTGGATTATTATTTAAGGTACGATAGCCGTTAGAGGTTGGGTTAAGTTAAATGAGTCGAATTTTTTTTTAAAGTGGACACTGGACGTAATGAATTTGCGGGGCCGCCATCACAATAGGGTACTTGCATGAAATTTATTATAAAAAATTTTGTCAATATTTCAAAAATAGAGCCTTAGAAAAGCGTTATCGTGAAAGATTTACTAAAAAATTTTCAATAGTTTCCAAAATATTCAACTTTTAATTTTGTGAAACGGAACGTTGTAACGAAACACCAATCACAGCCAAGCTTAACACATGACGTCACTTTTATTTTTTTTAGGAAACATTTACCTGTTTCAGAGAAGGCAAAAGAAACCAAGTGCATACAGTCAACGTATTTTTTTTATTTTCTGAAGTTTTTACTTTAAAATGCATCGGTAAGATGCATTTCGATTCTTTACTGGAACTTTTGAAAGTAACTCGACACAGTTCAACCTTAATTTCGCTTTTGGATATTAAAGTTACCTGTCTGTCAGTGTCACATGATCCTGTCAATACGACAGTGACATTTCTATCACAGATTAATAAGGCGTAATTTTGAACAAGTGACGTCATTCCGCGTTTCGGCGGTAAAGTCTAAAGTAGGAACTTTGAAACGTTCTATTTAATTAATTTATGCATATATATTTTTTTTCTTTTTCTTGCTTTGTTTAAGTAGGCCATATATCTTTAAAATAGACTGAAAAAAAATATTCATGCAAGTACCCTATTCACACTGCTACGTCTATTATGTATAGGTACTCGAGTGAGCGGATGTGAGTGTCGACCGTCGGCTTCTGTTTATTGGCAATCGATCGGTAGCTATAATTTTGTACCATTTTGTAGGGATAACGACCCGACAAATGTGCTTATAACTTTGTGCGCTATCATTTTGTGTTCGTTTTTATACCTAACGATTTAATAAACATATCTTTTGGGTCGTATCGGCTTTAATGAACATTAAAAATCACTTTATAACTAACTAGTTGAGCCCCGCGGTTTCACCCGCGTTAATTTCAGAGTTCCCGCGGGAATTCCGGGATAAAAAGTACCCGGTGTTAATCGTTTTTGCGTGAAAAAGTAACAAACATCCATCCATCCATCCATAAATACTTTCAAACTTTCGCGTTTATAATATTAGTATGATACAGATAAGGCGAGCTTAACTTTTGTAATATATAATAACTAGCTGTCCCCCGCGATTTGATCCGCGGTAATTTCGGAGTTCCCGCGGTAATTTCGGAGTTCCCGCAGGAATTCCGGGATAAAAACTATCCTATCTTTTAAGTTGGACCATATTATAAACGGTTACAAAATTTAATCAAAATCCGTTCAGTAGTTTCGGAGTCCATCGCGGACAAACAACGTGACACGTGATTTATATATATTAGACTAGCTGTCCCCCGCGATTTCATCCGCGGTAATTTTGTTGTTCCCGCGGAGGTTGCGGGATAAAAGTACTCTATGTCCTTCAGTTCCTGAGGGAATTCCGGGATAAAAACTATCCTATCTTTTAAGTCGGACCATATTATAAATGGTTGCAAAATTGTATCAAAATCCGTTCAGTAGTTTCGGAGTCCATCGCGGACAAACAACGTGACACGTGATTTATATATATTAGACTAGCTGTCCCCCGCAATTTCATCCGCGGTAATTTCGGAGTTCCCGCGGAGGTTGCGGGAAAAAAGTACTCTATGTCCTTCAGTTCCCGAGGGAATTCCGGGATAAAAACTACCCTATCTTTTAAGTTGGACCATATTATAAATGGTTGCAAAATTTTATCAAAATCCGTTCAGTAGTTTCGGAGTCCATCGCGGACAAACAACGTGACACGTGATTTATATATATTAAGATAATACCAATGCTTGGAAATGGTCTCAACTCCCAAACTAAGACCAGACAACTGATATAATACTTATATACTTTTTTGTATTACATACTTATGATACACAATATATTAAACACCCAGCGTCAGAGTAAACACCAAAATCATCGGGCGAATGTTCACCCTAACGCGGGGATCGAACCTGCGATACCCGGCGTGGTGAAAATTCAGGTGATGAAATTTTACGTACCTACCCGTCACCGCATTTGAAGTTGCACACAAAGGTATTGAAGGAGAATAGATTGACAATAAGCTCGGCCGCTAAACTTTCCCCTTGAACTACGCAGCGATCAAATGATCTCATGCTAACAAAATGCCGTTGGCTATCAGAGACTATTTATCGTCTCTAGATACCACTATTGATTGATTGAGTGATTGGTTATTCGAAATGTACTTTCTGGTGACTTTGATTGCGTCGCAACGATGTGATTGGTTTTTATTTTGATCATTCCCCTCGCAAAAATTGGTTGACGTTTTGTATAATAAAAGTTTGTATCTATTGTTCGTCTATTCTCTTACAATGTCTTTGGTTGCACAGTGTTGAATGTTGATCCTTGGCTTGACCGACCTATGTACATTGTACATAGAGTCACAGGCGTGGTGATAACCCTGGCATCGAGTGGTTTGTGTTCATTAGCTGGAATAGACAGCCGCCGCGTGCCACACAGCCCAGCACCCACAGCAGCTGTGACCAGCTAACCGATACAACCACACGTACTTATTTCCGTTAAAGCATCCAAAATGAAGTCACTCAGGAAAAATATCATATCTCCTTAGATCTGTGCTTCAGCCCCCTTAGCCAATTTAACAATCCATACGAAAATTGAGAAATGGAATCGTTGTCTCACGTGGTCGCGAAAAACTGGACTTTCATTGGACCATTTTACTTGATCACGTTCGTCGACATAACGATTGGTTCACTTGTTTTTAGCTATTATAGATTGTCAACTTGGCTAAGAGTACCTACATAGAATCCTATTTTAAAGACCCAACCAGCGGCACTGATCCATAAAGTAAATTTTTTGACCCATAAACTAAAAAAGACAAATCAAAGTATACCTACATACAGTTTTAAGCAAATAGCTTGAGTTTTGAATATGCGTATGATGTACGATTACAACTCAACCTTTCTTTGAACTTTTTGACGTCTTTATGGGAATTCTCATGGACTCTATTTACAGCCTGAAAACTTTGAAGCGTATTGAGGCTATACTTAAAAAAATATAGTTAAACTAGCTGTCCCCCGCGATTTCATCCGCGGTAATTTCGGAGTTCCCACGGAGGTTGCGGGAAAAAAGTACTCTATGTCCTTCAGTTCCCGAGGGAATTCCGGGATAAAAACTATCCTATCTTTTAAGTTGGACCATTTTATGAATGGTTACAAAATTTTATCAAAATCCGTTCAGTAGTTTCGGAGTCCATCGCGGACAAACAACGTGACACGTGATTTATATATATATAGTTAAATTATCCACAAGTTCACCAATTTCCGTATCATTTTAGTTTAATTTCCACTTTCTCAATGTGTATCTTGAATTTTTTCTTTTCAAAAGTTAAATACTTTGTCACATTTTGACGAAAGCAGTGTGTCTGAAGCCACATCAGACGCCATCCCCTACCTCCCCAATGGTGGAGCCTCACTCGGCAGTCTGAAATATTTTTTTCAACCCTCTAAAATTACCTGCGCCAGGTTTTATAAGCGTATTTCACAGTAAATTTAAATGATTCAATAAAGTTTCAAAAGCTTTTTAGACTTTCACGAAATCTAATTTTGTATATGGTTTTTTATTTCTCTCAGAATTTTCGCAAAGTTCATTCTAAAAATGGAGGTTGGGGTCATAGAAGATAATTTCCATTACAGGTTAATTCATCTGAATTGACTCACTGACTTGATGAATTCAGTAAGTAATTAAAAAACTTTCAAAAGATTGATTGGTCAATAATTTGACGCCTATTATCATTATCTATAAAACTAATGTTGGGAGTATTTAAATAAACAGTTTTATTTATGTATAAAGTCAAAATTTTATATCTATACTTAAATTATTGGTAGCACGAAGTAAGTATATAGGAGCGAACTTAACCTGGAAAAGATTTCTTTTTAATTTATAGAACCGATAGTAATCAAAAGTCAAAACTAGTGTTGACTGTTGTTGTTATTTTATATTATGACTTTCCTCGTCTAAAAAGGGGTTCCGCGAATTTTAAGAGGCTATGTAAAGAAAAAAATGATCTTACAAGTCTCAGAAGTGACTAAGTGTTACGATTGGTAGTTTAATTTTCGGATATTCATAATATTTTAGGTTAAATTGGACTAATTGAGTGTATAATTGAAATTAAGTATTAAGAATTAATCCGAATAAGAAATTTTTCCCGAAAGAAATAATTATATTTTTTAATATTGGCAAATCTAAAATTTTAGATAGATAAATCAAAATGTTTCTTTTTGAGTTTTTTTTATTCAATTCCATCGCATGCGTAAATTTTGCAATCACTTTCTCTACTAATCATATTATTATGATACTCTATCAATGTGTTTCCACCGTTAAACTATTTTTCGACATAGCCCCTTAACTGCGATAAAGAAAATTATGCTGATTTTTCATTGTATATACTAGCTGTCCCGCGCCGTTTTACCCGCGATAATTTCGAAGTTCCCGCGGAATTGTTCCATACAAACTTTTGATCCCCTTAGGGGTTGAATTTAAAAAAATCCTTTCTTATTGGATGCCTACGTTATACAAAGAACACACCCTTCAAGTTTCAGGTCTCTACGATCAGCGGTTTAGGCTAGGCGTTGATTCATCAGTCATTCAGGACAAAGCATTTTATATGTATATAGATAGATTTAAGCAACTTCGTATTTGGTGCTTTGTATATACTATATCACGGCACCGGTTTCTTTGAGAAAAAAAATTAAGCGACCAAAAAACCAGAAGGTATAATAAGGATAGAGAAATTGCATAATTACAAAGAACATAATCGCGTCGATTTGTCTGCTCGAGGAAATTAGCTGCTTGTTTCTTCTTACACCAGAAAAGATAAATAAAGGGAAATAAAATTATCTTCGCTTAAGATGAAAGCTTTTCGTTGGTACCTACTGCTCCGACAAAATGTTGATTTTTTTGATGAAAGAATGGTTCTTTTTTACATAGCTTTATCCTTATTGATAATTTAATTTTAATTGAATTATTTTTTTGTTTGTTTCTTTATCTGTTAATACTTTCAGATTCATTATTGTTTTAATATTAGATAATACCGCTGTGCCCCGCGGTTTCACCCGCGTGGATTTCGAAATTCCCGCAGGACCTATTTTTTTTTCTAAAATAACCGTAGGTATCCTAAGTTACTCCTTGTGTTGTGTGTTCTTTGTATGACATCCGATAAGAAAGGATTTTTGAAAATCCAACCCCTAAATGGATGAAAAGGGGTTGCAAAGTTTGTTTGGAACAATTCCGCGGGAACTTTGGAATTCTCGCGGGTGAAACCGCGCGGGACAGCTAGTGTACGATACACAAACACAACACACCCCGTTAAGAGTCCCTTAACTGATTTATGCGGCGAGATTGGATGGAGATTAATTGAATCCCGTGGCGAGCCGCGGCGCGTTCTCGGTCGCTGTTCTGCATTACATTTCCACAACAAGTAGGTATAGATATATGGAGTATAAATTACAACGTTATTAAATTACACAGTATAGAAAATGACCGGAACGGCTTTTATTAGAAAAATTCTTTGCGCCATAACAAAAAAAAAACAAAAAACAGAAAAAAAAGACGACCTTGTGTGTAGTGTGTATCGGACCATACCCGTTTATAGTACTGTTACGTTTAAAATTCGAAGTTGGTAAAACTACTTGACTTGAATTTTTTTTAGTCCGTCGTGTAGATGAATAAAAAATATTGGACACGTATTTTTTTTTACGTAATCAAAAAATAACGACGATATTACATTGAGTTGAAATTTCACAACGTCACAACTCTGTGCAGTTTGTACGGGGCTTACACCGAATAATGACGTCGCGAGTTCCCTATAAACTTTAATGCGCTTTATCTAAGTTTATTTTCATTAATTTGAAAAAGCAAAAAATACGTGTCTATTGTGATTTTATTTTCTAACTGACGGACTTACTAGAATTTCGATTTTTGTATCACGGAAAATGCCCAGTTATAAAAGAAAAACCATGCAGACGGGACTCCGAAATTGACGTCATTATTATTATTGTGATCAGTCGGAGTGTATTATCTGGGTTAATCAATATGAGATTTCGCGACTGGGTAGGCAGGGGAGGGTGTGGAGACGGCTGCCACCCGGCCGGGGAGGCGGGGGACACGCCACGCTTCAATTTACTTACGACTTGTACATTGTTTATTATTATCGTGTCTGGACGTAAAGTGTGTTATTTACTTTAAATAATGAAATTTCTAAATGCCGATTTAGTAGGTATGAAAAATAAAAAAAATATTCCTTAAATATTATAAATGCGAAAGTGAGTTTGTTTGTTTGTAACGCGTTCACGCCTTGACGGGTCAACCGATCACTATGCAATTTTGCATACACGTTGTCACGGGGTATATAGAAGGAAATAGGCTGCTTTTTATCCCGGAATTCCCACTCGAACTCTGAAATTAAACACTATTGCCATGAAATATTATACCTAACAACAAAATACATAGTATAAAATTGAATGAACGGTGTCCACTGTCCACATAATATCGACATATTATGATGAGCTGTTTAACGAAATATTTGTCTAATAAAGAGAAATTGCTAAGAATCTGCTGGAATTTAACTTCAAAAGAATTCATTCCAGTGGAATGCTCAATGTGGGCCTCTTTAGATCCGCAGTTTACAATGGAATATTTCTCTGGGAGATGTTTTTAAGGTGGATCGTCAGGGTTGGCTTTCATACGAATTTCAGGTAAAAATAGTAGTTATACCTGTAGCACCACCCACTCTATAGTAATTCTTATTCTTATTTATAGTTACGGTTGCCTGAAAGACTTTTACTTTAGTTATTTTTCCATGTATTTTTATTATCATGGTAATAATAAAGAATATTTGATTTGATTTGAATTTCAATAGATATTTTCTCGTTGCACGGCTGCTTTTTTACGATTATACCTTAACTAGCTGTCCCCCGCGGTTTCACCCGCGTTAATTTCGGAGTTCGCGCGGGGATTCCGGGATAAAAAGTACTCTATGTCCTTCTCTGTACCCTTGACAACGTGTAATGACGTGTATACCACATTTCATGATGATCGGTTAAATTTTTAAGGTTGATTTAAAACGTAACAAACAAACAAACAAATAAACTTTCATTCTCATGAGAATGAAAATGAAAAATCTCTCTGCAGAGAGATTGACTGATGCCGAAGTTATTATTAATTCAGTTTACAAGATTTCTTTTAACCGGAATCTAGATTCCAATAATCCTCCCTCGGCTTTGTTTCAATCGGGTGAAAATAAACCACTTCTTCGTTTGTATGCGAAAGTAGGAAGTTATCGGGCACTCTCAAGTTTCGAATCGATTGTTACAATCGGTTCATGAGGATCAAAGATTTTTGTAGATACCTAATACCAAAAAGTACCTAAATATAATATTCAAATTAATACGTTTACATTTTCTCCAATGGGCTTGTCAACCAAATTTTTATTTTTAGTCCGTTTTGTAGATTAATAAAAAATATCACGCCGTGCTACAGTTTATAGCACGTTATGACGTCAAGAGCCCCCACTCCTGAACTTTAATGCGTTTAAAATCTTAGTATTTTTTCAATAATTTGAAAAAGCAAAAAATACGGGTTTATAATTTTTTAATAATCTATAAGACGGAAGGAATAAAACGAATTTTGATTTTCATACCGCGGAAACAAGCCTATTCTAAAGATCTTTCACTTTTAAGGATGCTATACAGTACCGAAATTCATGCGGGTGAACCCGTGCGGGAACAGCTAGTCTTATGCCTATAATTTTCTTCCTGTGTAGACTGTAGGTATCTTGTAATGAAATTCAAATAAGATTATACAATGTCGTTGAAGAATGGCATAATTCTGTAATAAATTCCCGAGAAATGAGCACAAAATCCTCCGATTCGTTCTGTTCGGTAAATATTTGATTTATCTTCTGTTTACAACCGTTCGGTTTCATCGGTTGAAATTAGATTTTTTATGTAAATTCCGCTATAGCGATGTAGAAACAAGGAATATCTGTCGTTTTTGTTTTTTAACATAACTAATCATATAAATTTAAGTTTGTTGCCTTAAAACATTAATCAGTCATCATGAAATTTTGCATACACGTCATCAGAGGTACAGAAAAGGACATAGGGTGCTTTTTATTCAGAAATTCCCGCGGGATCTCCAAAAATTAACGCAGGTAAAATCGTGGAAAACAGCTATTTACAGTTAAAGTAACACGTAGGTATCTTTTAAAGGGTTTTAATAGCTAAATTGTGAGGTTCGGAGATAGGGTAAGGCCTTCGGCTAGCTCAATAAAAAATAAAAGGATTAATTTTAGTAATTTTGAGTTGTTGTATTCAAAGCCCGTATCCAGTTTTGTCAAAAATTCAGCATCAATTTTGGAATATAAAAGAACAGATTAAAAAAATGAAAAGTATTAGAAATGAGGCGGGATATCATAAAGAGTGGCATACAGGAATATTTTTTATTCAGTGCGCAAACTTTTACAAATCAAACTTAAAGGAGTTTTAATAAACACCTTATTTACGTGGGTTACAATGTACCGACAGCTGATTGAGGTCGAAATTTCAACTCAATGTATCGCCGTTACTTTTTGATTACGTAAAAAAAGAAAAAATACGTGTCCAATATTTTTTATTAATCTACAAGACGGGCTAAAAAAATTAGTCAACATGCCCATTGTGAGTGTAACCAGCTAGCCTTCAGCAGCAGAGGTTAGTGCCCCACGCGTAAGACTATTAAGTAATTAGCCCACAAATTAACCGATCTGAGGAGTCGGGGCCCGCGCCGTTGGCCCGGCTCCAACAGGCTCGCCGGCCGGCTGCCAGCCGCAGATGTCTCTGCTAAACTAATTAATGGAGATGCGAGATTTTATCCGTTGTATGTTTTCGAGACAATTTCGAGACTAATCTTTTAACCGAATTTTTATTACCTTGATTAGGTAATACATTTTTTTGGTATTAATTGTGTCATATTTAATTCAATGTGATTATATCCTTATCTATACGTAATAATGAAAAAAATAATAATAGTAGACTTAAAAAAGAGAAAGGGCTTCCTAATTCTACAGCTTTTTTTAAAAAAGCAAGAAGTTTTTACTATAAAAGCACGGGACGTTACATTTTTGTACGTAAGTATAGTTTATTCTCATAAATGTGCATAAAATATCTTCAGTTATTTATTTCACATCTCTATTAACTATTGGTTTTATTTTTGCAGTGCTTTCTTATGTCGGACGAAACAACTATAAACAAGCTTCTAGAGTTTGGTCTAGAATCTAGACCAAACTTGCGTTGTACATTGTTGGGTTGGGATGGAACGCCTCAGGCGTGCCTCAGGCAAGAAAGTATGGGTACGAAACGAAAGTCATACAACGTAGCCTCGTTTTGGGAATACGCTTTTTTTTATAAAACGCATCACCAATCAGCCTTAAATTTCAACCGGAGCACGCCAATTTGGTAACACTTTAACATGGCCAGTGTCATAACTCGTAAATTGCGAGCATCGAACCTGCGAACGTTCATCCTATGCCTGGCGGTGTGCCAGCCACGGCCACTGCGCTTGCATTGCTAACAGGCACGACTCGTATTGATGCTGTATCAACATTGCTTTGATATCGATGTCTTATCGAGTACATCGACGAGATCTCTACATTTTTCCCCCTATTTTTCTTTCATTTTTAAATCGCGTTTGGAATAATTGGTTGATGCAGAATCTATGAGCGATGATCAAACTATTACAATCGCGATTTAGATTGGGAAAAAATTGTATTAGAGAAGAAAAAACTATATTTGAAGAAAAATATAGATAACTATAGCTGACCCCCGCGGTTTCACCCGCGGTAATTTCTGAGTTCCCGCGGGAATTCCGAAATAAAAATTACCCTATGTCACTCAGGATCACTTTAGCTATAAGTGAGAGAATTTTCAAAATTGGTTCAGTAGATCCAGAGTTTAAAATCTCACAAACTCCGGAGTTCCCGTGGGAATTCCGGGATAAAAAGTAACTTATGTCCTTTTCTGTACTCCTGACAATATGTATACAAAATTTCATGATGATCGGTTGAGCCGTTAAGGCGTGAAAGCGTAACAGACAGACAGACAGAAAGACAGAGTTACCTAATTTCGCATTCATAATATTTTACTAAGGATTGCCAATTTAGCTAAGAGGGCAGGAGAGTGACACAACAGCCGCACTCAGAGTCGACTTTAATGATTACTTAGTTAAGTATAGATTTTTAAAACAAAACTGCCGCTATCAGAGACGTTCAGTAAATTAATGTTAGTTGGCATTTAATAAGATGTAACTTAATTAGTTAAATGCCAATCAACATTAATTTATTAAACTTGTCTGATTGCGGCAGTCTTGTTTTAAAAATCTATACTTAACTAAATAATCATTAAAGTCGACTCTGAGTACGGCGGAAAGCCCTAATGACTAAAGCAAGTTATTCCACAAAATATTTATATCACAACCTTTTCCGCAGGGGAACATATTACACAAATAAACGCGCACATAACGTGGCATATGAATGACAATAATGTATGTAATTCGGCAATTTGAGTGTCTCCCAGTAGGTATATGGAAGGAAACATGTCAGCTACGTACTCTGTCTGTCTACAGACGATGTTCTAGAGGTGAGTGCCGTGTTCATCGTGCTACATTGGGAGGGTCAGCAGACAAATGAAACGTAGCATTAGAATCAATTTGAACAATGGATGGGTATGGGTAAACCAATGAATAAGAAAAGTTTTTTATTTAACACCCATAAATATTATTGGAATCATCAAAATCCGTTCATATTGAAATTTTATGTATTCAAAATTACGCAAATTTAGCAACAATGCGTGACGCTGGGAAACAATCATAATATATTATAATAATGCTTGGTCATTACGAAACAGCGCCACCTAGTCACAAACTTTTGTAAATACGTATATTATACGTTTTTATGAATTTATAAGTATCAATTCAATTCAATTTAATTCAATTCAATATACTACTTGTGCCCCGCGGTTTCACCCGCGTTAATTTCAGAGTTCCCGCGGGAATTCCGGGATAAAAAGTACCCTATGTGTTAATCTGATGTATAAGCTATATTGTTGTAAAGTTTCATTTAAATCCATCCAGTAGTTTTTGCCTGAAAGAGTAACAAACCTCCATCCATCCATACATTCTCACAAACTTTCGCGTTTATAATATTAGTAGGATAACATGTGGTAAAACTAGCTGCAAATATTCACAAGGTTGATAGTATACACCGTTTTAGAAATGTTCATAAAATAAAAAAGATAAATTATTAATTTTTTTTTTCGCCGCTCTAAGGAGCTGAACAGCTGATGCATCGCTCGCTGTGTGCGTCGCACGTGCATTGTATACGTATTAGTGAGCTACCTACGTGTATTGTGTACCTTGTGAATGCAGTTGTAATTTTTGTTCAATTAATTTATTTCCCTCATATTCTTAAATACTACTGAACTTATACTATTATTTTTCGCTTATAACGTTAGTTATAACGTATACTTTCAGCTCTGTGAATTCATGCAGCTAATTTTTCCACATCTTATATATACAACGTGTTAATGAATTAACTGAAAACCTGATACACCCCATTTAAAAATATTAACAATAATATGATTAAAATATATTTTATGTCGAAAAAAGTTATACCTATCTATGAAATTCCAAGCGCTACGCACGCGCCTACCGGTTCGAATTTTTTTGCTGCGGGCGGCGTACGCGCCAGATATTGTATTATAAATAATTTAGACATGGGCTAGTAAAAATGAAAAAATATAACCTATATTAAAACATAGTGCGATCGATTCGCTTGTCGATTCTGAGCAAACTACTTTCTAGTTTTCAGTTAATTCATTAACACGTTGTATGTGTACTAAACACGTAAACTTATCATCACATGAATTTTTACCCTGATCAAACCTGCGGCCAATGTCCTAGTAGTCAAGTTCGCTAACCAAGTGCAAAGTGCTGCAAATACAATATGTATATTTTGAGTAAATAAATCCGCAAACAAAACTTTTCTGCAATCTGTACCTCGCGTCCTGTCTTCTATATAAAATAAATGTACCCTCATGTGTATTGTAAACAGTCTCTCGACACATTGCATTGTTAGTTAAGAGAGGGTTGAATATAAGTACTTGTGTATTGTAGCTACAAATATATTAGGTAAAGTACCCGACAGACGATACAGCCGTCCGTTAAACCAACATACTAACGGCCGCACTCAGAGTCGACTTTAATGATTACTTAGATATAAAAATCTATACTTAACTAAGTAATCATTAAAGTCGACTCTGAGTGCGGCGGTTAGTTGTTTCTTACACAACAGTACATATTATTATGATCTGATCGAATAACTATCTTTAAAAAAATTATGCTTCTTGTTGGTAAGCGCGTCACTTCACTATTTATTTTTAATTTCAGAGTTCCGGCGGGAACTCCAGGATAAACTATACCTATAAACTTTCCTCTGGATTCACTCTTTCTATTGGTGAAAACCGCATGAAAATCCGTTCCGTAGTTTTCCAGTTTATCACGAAAGACAGATAGACAGAGGTGGCGAAGGATTTTTTTTTAATAACTTGTAAGGATGTTTATAATGGTAGAAAAAAGGTGTTTTAAAGAAAGAAAATAGGTTCGGAAAAGGGGAAAATTGGGGATAAACTGAAAGTGCTTTTTATGTTAATGAACAAGGGTTTCACGTTTTACCTATGCGAATGTCGGAATTCGATTTTTCCAAGACAAAAATAACTCTACAATGCCTGGTCCTAAAGTTATACTAAGTTGTACTAAGTTATAATAAGTAAAACAATTTTTTGGAAAATTCGTTCAACCTTTCTGAAGGTCACCGGACCGACAAAAAGGTGAAATCTCCCAAAAGATACTTTTTTTTAATAACATCAAATCAGAGTTCTGTCTGATGTCTGTCTGTTTAGATTATACTATGTTGCTGATTATGTTATTTATTGCGCATGTTTAAACCCGAGTTTCTCAGTTTTTATCCGATTGGAGGTTGAATTTTCAAAAACATCTTCTTAGTTCTAGCTACAGCCCTATAGTTCGGGCTGTGCTCTGATAGTGTCAATCAAGACTATACAACGTTGGAATACCAGCAGGCGAATTCTCATCGGAAATAATTATCATGGTTTGGTGAATTTGATTGAATGGTATTAGAGGTCAGTCGCAATAACAATTTGGATGAATAGCAGATGTAGCCAAATGGAAGTGTATCTGCCAAGTTCGAAAATAGCCAATATTTATCATTGATTACGTTCTTGATCCTAAAGTTCTACAATATAGAGCTAATTTCAACACCTCTATAGAAACTGTCTAAAAATGGATTGTTTCTAATTTGCTACGTTATAATAGTTTTATTTTATACAATGCTATCATATTATCCGTGGAAAAAGGAGTGAAGATCCAGCAAAAGAATAGATTGGATCTTTTCTGACTCATGCACGCATTGAATCTTTTGCCATAGAATATCAAGAAACAAGAAACATCGTGAGAATTTACTAGTAAAGTGTGCCAATTCCACCAATCAGCTCATTCGCTAAATTGGAATGTTATGTGATCCGGTTTCGCGATACAAGCTTCACATAATGTATTGTTTTACCATCAAGTAAACAAAACATCTATTGCACCAAACTTGGCCTTCATTATTTATTTTATGTGATGTTGGGAGCAGATAGGGCCAAGGAATATCTTACATTTCTCGGTTATAACTATGGTATTGTACAATTATGATGCCGAGGGAAATAATTTGGATTGTATATATACATTAGTATATGCACACCATTTAGTAGTGCAGCCAACACATACAATATTTAGCTAGCGCTTATCTAAGTACCTCCTCAATCATAACAGTCGAGAATTTTTTGGTGGGAATCAAAGATGGCGGTTCGGTCATTTATTTTCATGTCGATAAAAAATTGTAAAAATGGATTTTGTTGTGTATTTTATGTTCTTAAGAAGATATTATATTGTCAGATTATTATATGACATTTCAAGCTGATTTCTTGGGTTTCCTCCAAGAGCTCCAAGAAAGTTCTTGCAAGCTTAATAGTAACGAAGCATTTTAATTTAATAGAAAATACGTTTATCTAATTAATTTTACTTTACTTGAAACTGGCTAAATGCATTATATGCAAAAGTCCATAGTAAAGAAGAAAAAATGAAATCATGACAGAAGAAAAGCAACAAGCAGTGGAAAATTTAAGTAAAACAGCGGCAAATATACTAAGGAGGTAGGTATCCGAGCATGCTTCTGAATCAATAGTCGCCACAACGCGACGTGCAGCCAGTGCGCCAATTTCGTTTCCATAACAACTTTTGCCTGCGCTTAACCACCGTTGACGATAGTGATGCGATAACCGATGTCGATACCATAAACAATCAACTATATTTTTAGATTTTTTACGGTGCGTACAGACTACATAACCAAACATGTTACATAACATCGTTATATAACATGTCTCAGATAATAATGTGGACAATAAATCTTTATAACATGTTATTACCTATATAACTTTTTTTTGTTTATAACTTAGACACGTATTTTTTTTCTTTTATTAAGACTAGTCGCTGCTGCAGCTAGTGAAACGTCCTCCCAGCGACGACACTGTGGATAGCATAGAACGAAAAACGACAATGATTATATAAAACTGTTGTAGGTGTTGCATTGTTATTCTAATGTGTAGTCTTCTTTTATGTTGCAATTTTAAATAACAAGGTTACATAATGTTATCTAACATGTTACATATAGGTAGTCTGTACGCACCGTTAGAATCGTAAAACAAAATTATAAACATAATTTTTTTGTTTGTTTGAAATGGATAAACTCAAGACTTAACTTTTCAGTACAGACAGAAACACAAGTGAAGGGGTTTGTTGGAACAATCAGGGTTGCTTTAGAGGAGTTGCGGAAGGTCCGGGATGGATGACAGTCTAAGTTAAAGGCGTGATACCGAAAACTCGATGTGTAACTATAATGGTGATAACGTGTGAGTTTAAATGATAAGTGTAGTTAAAGTTTAATCAGTCTTTCTTTCATCAGCCCAAAGGCTATCAAATTATACGAGGGCACGACGTGTGTGAAAACTTACTATGGGAATACCATTGTCCTTCAGAATTAAATAAAGTATACAAAAACTTACAAGCTCCATAATAAATCAAGTTATGTAAAGAAACATCAAACAGCAATATTTCTGCCCTTTTTAGGGTTCCGTACCCAAAGGGTAAAATGGGACCCTATTACTAAGACTCCGCTGTCCATCCGTCTGTCTGTCTGTCTGTCTGTGCAGGCTGTATCTCATGAACCGTGATAGTTAGACAGTTTAAATTTTCACAGATGTATTTCTGTTGCCGCTGCAACAATAAATATTAAAAAACAGAATAAATTTAAATATTTAAGGGAAATATGGGGGGGGAAATATGTTTTTTTTTGCCGTTTTTTATATAATCCTTCGTGCGCAATTCCGACTCGCACTTGGCCTGTTTTTTATATTAAAATTCTTTTAGGTGAATAAATTACATCGACAATTCGAGACAAGATGAAATAAATCGATAGGTATTCGGTATTCACGTAATAGACGAATCGAGTTCTCGGTCTGTCGGCTTCCCAACAAATACATTTCCCACGTCAAAAACGCAAGTTCCCACCGCATGTACTCGTAACGCTGTGCAAGTGAAACATTGTTTATTCGACAACAAAATTTTAAATTGGAAAAGTTTCCGTGATAAGGGTATCGGAAGTTTGTGGGTTGGCCAATTCAGGGGAAGATAACATTTGGCCCACTCTTCGGTAACTTCTAACACTTGTAACCCCATTACTGTGTACACTCGCCCGCTCAAATGCGCACGTGGATCAACGTCTACCTACATTATTAGTTACATACAGTATAGGTAAAAAAAAGTAGTATAAAATTGATTATAGATTATTTCGTGATAGAACAATAAACAGCTATGTATATTATTTTGATGTATTAATATAACGAATTAGGTATACGAGTACTTACTGTTACATAATTATGCACAATGTGTAAATATTAATATAACAAAATTGAGAGTTAATCTCAGAAAGAAAGAAGCTTTAACGTTTTTTTAAATGTGAAAATCATTCAAGTTTCCAAAGTTGTTTTTTCACTGATAGATACCTAAGTTATCGTGATTTTAAAATAGTTAATTAAAAAATAAAACTATCGATTATCATATTGCTTTTGTCGTCGTTATTGGTCCTCGAAAGTTTGCATGGGAAGAAAAGTATTGTTATATTATTTAGGTTAAGTTACTGACTGTACCAACGTGTAATGTACTGACAAACTTCCCAACTTAACGGCAGTTTTAGGCGACGTAACCATTACCTTACACATCGTTAGGAGGAACATAATAGTTTTGCTTCAATGTTGAACTTGGTGAAGTTTGGCGTTATTTAAAGATCGCGGTCGTCTTCACTTAAATGTACCTACACAATACATATTGTGTAGGTATTATACGCCTATAGTGTGACAAACTTATTGTGTAGTAGATTGTACAGAATAAAATTGTTGAGAAAGTTTTTTTGAACAAAGTGCCGGCAAAAAGGAGATTTTACTCATAAGAACAGATTTAAAAACACGTGAGTGGTTAAATCTTTACGCATGATTGGTACTTCTCTGGCTTTGTAATATATTTAAAGTGGCCGCCTTTACACTAAGCGGAAACTGTTAGGTACGTTAATTTATAATTTATTTATATATCATCATCCGAAGTATTTTGGTACTCCTTGGCCTGAAAAGTTTGCACTTAAAATACTATCGATAACATAAATATTGCACATCACTACTTCCGTATTGCACTGTGAAGTGGCGAAGTGCGGTCGCATCTTCAGATCCGTTCGTTACCTACTCACAAGTCACAACTTATCGCGTCGTCCGTCGCTGTGTTTCCCGGGTCTATAGCGGCGCGTTGTGACTACAATATCTTTGGTTATTATATTAAGGTCATTTAATATCTACTACCACATTATTTTGCGAACGTAAGAAGTTATGTTTCCGTGACGTTAGTAAATAAATTAATGTTTCTATCGTTGGCAACTTAATACGTGTCACTTCCGCTGACATCAAGCGTGCTACTTCCGTTGTCTGTTAATATATTACTCTCAAGTGTCAAAAAGTATAACCTTAAAAACGGCACAGGAGATCTATAATTACTCAACTTAAAAATAATGTGTTATAATATATCTATACGATCGTATGATCCTCAATCATGATGATAACGAAACAAAACGCGTAATACGTATTCGAGATTCAACTCTGTTCTAAATTATTAACGGAAAACACAAAATTAGTTTTAATAAAGTCTTTTTTTCCTAATTTATCGCCAGTTACATGCAAATTCTTTTCCAACAAGAAATGTGTAATCTTTCTTTCCTTTTTTCCTGTCAAATTTTACTTACCTGACCCATGTATAAAAGAATTCCTGTCACCATTTTAACGTTACATTAATTAAATTCTGCATCATTAAATACCTACTTTGAATTTCATTTATTAACTCAGCGAGAGCTTTTCAGAGCTTCGTGGGAAGACGAATTCGACCTTGACGGCAGCGGACACAATAAAACACTTGCTTTCGCGTCAGACGCAAGCGACGAGTGGATAGCGAGCGGGGCAAAAACGTTCCGTTTGACGTGAAGTGGCGATGACGCGAGCTAATCTCGTACAAAGCAAGTGCTACAGTACTCTCTACGTAAAAGGAATCATATTCTCAATGTACGCATTAGAGCTGAATACGAGTATAATCACTGAGTTTTAGGTACCTAATCCGATGACAGCTGTAGGTAAAAATGAAGACACTTTTTCTTCTTCTAAACTTCAATTTGATTAAAGTAATTACATAAACTTAATACTTAAATAAAATTGGTATTCCTAGAAGTTGGATAAATAATTTTTTAGACGGCTGGTGACTCTGGATAGACTTATTTAGATGGTTTTACTGTGGGCATTGAAAAATACACATATCAAAGACAATTTTAATAATTAGGTAGATAAAACTGATGCATTATTATGTGAACAATTTAACATATGTACCTAAACGTTTAAAAAGATGAACGGAAAACGCCAATTTTTTATAGAGTTATATCCGATAATTTCTTATAACCTTACCTTACTTAATTGTTGTACTGAACATTCTGTTTCGATGGAGCATTGTGGAAAACCAATAATAATTTTCATTGATGCTCGTGGAAAATATCACATTTGGGACTGTTTTTCGTATTTATTGCTAATATAAAAAGTCTGGGAATGCGAAGGGCGTTATTGTATAGCGGGTAAATAGGTACAAACAAGGGTACAAACATCTCAGCTCTTTCTTGTCATGACACTTTGACAATAAAACCCTTCTGCACAATAATATCTCTAATATATTTTGTATTTAGACACTTCTCTTTGGTCACTAAGAACATCTAATATATAAAATTCTCGTGTCACAATGTTCGTTCCCATACTCCTCCGAAACGGCTTGACCGATTCTCATGAAATTTTTTATGCATATTCAGTAGGTCTGAGAATCGGCTACTATCTATTTTTCATCCCGGAATTCCTGCGGGAACTCCGAAACTCACGCGGGTGAAACCGCGGGGCGCAGCTAGTTTTACATAAATATTTATAGCTGCTTTTACCTTTTAAATTTTATAGAGTCGTTTTGATGTCTTGTAATTAAATTACCTGATGTATATTATTATGAGTGAATAATTAAATTATTGAAATAAATTTTTATTTATTAATAACGGTAATGGCAAACACAAAGATATAAATGTGCAATTACAAAAAATAGGCCACCGCGCCGCAAAATAAGTAGGTAATGGGGATGTGGACTACTTTTGAAAATCAACATTCTAATTAGTCCGTCAGTTAGAAAATAAAAAAACAATAGACACGTAATTTTTGCTTTTTCAAATAAATTAAAATATACAGAGATAAAGCGCATTAAAGTTAAGGGTGAGGGGCTCGTGACGTCACTAACCGCTAAAACCGCCATACAAACTGTCAGAATAGTGACGTCACGCGAAATTTCAACTCAATATATCGCCGTTATTTTTTGATTACGTAAAAAAAGAAAAAATACGTGTCCAGTAATTTTTAATAATCTACAAGACGGACTAAAAAATAAAAATTAGTCAACATGCCCATTAGGTATACCTATGCTAGGTCAGCATACGCCGAATACTTACTGGTAGGGATCCAACTCTGGTACCTTTGATAGAGATAGGTATGACATATAGAGCGATAGTTTCATTCAAAATTCCGTTGGAAACTGAAGCAGAAAACGATTGAATGTGCGAGAGCGTGTCCGGCGTCGTAATGTGATTCCATCGCACTTTTGATTGGACGACTTTACGTGACCCCGTGACGATAGCTACGTTCCTTAGTTTCAACGCATTAACGATTGTAGAGTAGGTGGTCGACTTGGCTAAGGGAGAAGTCATGCGTGGTATTTTCAGGCGTTTTTTGGCGGCAATCAAAGATGGCGGTTCGGTCATTTATTTTCATGTCGATAAAAAATCGTTAAAAACGGATTTTGTTGTGTTATAAGGTGCTGTACTGGACAATAATTTTTACAGTGACGGTTTTTTATGTGTTCAAGAAGATGACATTTCGAGTTGATTTCTTCGGTTTCCTCCAAGAGCTCCGAGAAAGTCCTTGCAAGCTTATAAGCCAAGCAAGTACCTGCAATAAGGCTTGCAATACCTAAGGCATGCAATTTCAAATCGTACAACGAAGCGTTTAAATAGAAAATTCATTGATCTAATATATTTTACTTGAAGCTGGCTAAATGCATTATATGCGAAAGTCCATACAAAAGAAAAAAAAAAAGAAAGAACATGTTTTCAAACAATCATCTTTAAATATTAGTAGGATGTCATTTGAGCATAAATTTGTTGAGTATAATATCATTAATACCCGCAGCAATCAAATTATGGGAAGTGCTCCAACATCCAATTCTGTAATTCCCCTAATTGTTTCACGGCGTCGACGCAGGCTTGCGTCATTTGAGATACTTACGTTTTTTTTTCCCATTAAATTTCTCAACTCAAGCTATCCTAAAAGATGGAGATGCAAGAGCATAGCTCGAAATTACGATTTTTTTGCTTTATTCGTTAGATTATATTACAGATATAATTTTATTATTTACAATTATTTATATACTAGCTGTGCCCCGCTGTTTCGCCCGCGTGAGTTTCGGGATTCCCGCAGGAACTTCCAATTTCCCATTCTCGAGTTTCAGCGATACAAACGAACAGAAATTCAATTGGTATGAGACGTTACGTTTCAATTTTTTTTTGGACACTTAAATATCTGTGACATTTTTATTTTTAATAGATACTATTTTGTAATATGATTTTATTTTTAGTTACTACATTTATTGTCCTAAGCCTAGTAACATTTCCAAGCGCGGATCCAGCCCTAAGGGCTCGGTGGGCATGCCCACAACCCTAATCGAGGTTGATAGGCTAGGATCAACAAATGGATTGGTAAAAAAAATACCGATTAACTGTGCGTGATTTTGAAAAAGTGTCACCATAATCGGTTTAGTAGTTTGGATATTATGATATGCAAACAAAACAAATTTTCGGATGGCCCAACCTTTTTAGGGGCTGGATCCGCGCCTGCACATTTTTTAACACATTTCCAAGGGTGGAAGGGGAGACAGGACCGGCTCGGCTGCGTCAGCTAGTGATGTCCGTCCTAACGATCACGACACGATTTGTTCATCGTAAAAATCGAATTGAAGACTGCTGTAGCTTTCCTCGGGATACAGAAGGATTAACCTGAAATATTAACTTTCTTGTTAAACTCGATGTTGTTTATAAAAAAGCTTTTAAAAAACCATCAGGCGTAGCGTTCAAAAGAGCCTAACGTTGCTACAACGTCTGCTGTCTGATGCTTTACATTTTAATCTCAGACTCTCATAACCCATACCGCGAACCGATTACTAGGAAAGAAAGTCTATGTTTTAACTGAGGCGCATGGCTGTGTACTTAACCAGTTGTCTAGCTGTTTTCTATACATATAAAATGCTTTGTCCTGAATGACTGATGGATTAACGCACAGCCTAAACCGCCGATCGTAGAGACCTGAAACTTGAAGGGTGTGTTCTTTGTATGACGTAGGCATCCGATAAGAAAGGAATTTTGAAAATTCAACCCCTAAGGGGATGTTTGTATGGAACAATTCCGCGGGAACTTAGAAATTGTCGCGGGTGAAACCGCGCGAAGTCCTTAATATAATAATAATAATAAACTCTTTGTTGAACACCACTTAAAAAAAAACAATAAATAAACAATTACTACAGAGCTCCGAAGATTCGAAACTCCGATATTACCGCGGGTGACACAGCGGGAGAACAGCTAGTTTTCTATAAAGATTACCGATTGCCAACTTGGCTAAGGGGGCTGATGTCTGTATACTAACTACTAATATACCTCTGCAATGGTGTGTGTGCGTAAAAGGTTCTGATTCGCCTCGTGTAGGGCAGGGCGACGTGTTGAGCCGCGTCCACGTGCTGGACCACTTCGTACGCCCACTCCGATGCTAGGTACACGGATTCTGTAATGTAGAGTCGTACATTAACACAGCATAAGAAAAAGCCACAAACTACTTAGAGATAAAAGCATAATATCAAGTAGGCCAACGTCTTTGATCTCGTCGGTTCCCCCATGGAAGAACAAAGCAACTGACATTGTTTTCAAAATTAGTTTTTTTTTTTCGAATTTTTGGCACTATTCACGCATAACGGATGTTGTTACATACTCACGACCACCAAATAGGTTTTAGTCTTAGAGAAATTAAAATAAAGAAAATCGTTAAACTATGGAAGGTGTGTAAATAAAGCGATATCGGGTTTTTTTGCTAATCCTTTATTCCCCTACAATTACTTTGTTTTTCCGTAGAGCAGCCGTCGTAGTAATGCCTAGCACAACTCACAAGCGTAGGGTTGTCACAATATTTTTACTTTTAAAGATGTTTTATCTTTACTAATATTATTATAAAGAGGAAAGATTTGATTCTTTGTTTGTTTATTTGTTACGATTGAACTCAAAAAGTACTGGGCGGATTTCAAAATTTATTTCACAATTTGAATGCTACATTATTCCTGAGTAACATAAATATAGGCTATTGTAACCGAAACTCCGAAATTACCGCGGGTGAAACCGCGGGGAACAGCTAGTATCTCATGAGAACATACATAGTTACAGTTTTCTTAAAATGAGATACAGGTGTACATGTACATATACCTATGTACCTTTTTCATAGTATATTTAATGCTTACAATTTGTAAGTAGAATCCCCTCACAGTCCTAATTTTCTTATAAATCTTCTCACAAAGTCCTAATTTTATTACAAATCTTCTCCAGACAAACAATAGTATAATATATCTCAAATCAGTTTTGTAGTCACCTTCGAATTTGCTCTTCTTATTGTAGTTACTCAGGTCGGGTATGTCCAGTATGAGGTCTATGTCCTCGTCACTTAGCACAAGGTAGACTTCTCCCTCAGCTTTTTTCTGCAGCAGGTTGTAAGGGAACGTTGCTTGGATGGTCGCTGTTAACATCAGTTGAATTAAACTAACATTTTTTCATTGATTTTGGATGCTGAATTACAGCTTTGCACTAATTTAAGTTTTAGTTATTATAAGGAAAAAGAAAAAATAAAATAAAGTAAAAATTGTTGTTACTGTGCACCCATACTTTGAGACACATTCCAGTTCTGGTAATGTATAATACTTGTACTTCTTATTGTTTGTGTCTCGTTTCGTGTGCCAATAAATAAATAAATAAATAAATAACACTTACCGCCGCACTCAGAGTCGACTTTAATGATTACTTAGTTAAGTAAATAGTTAAGGCAATTTTGTTATAAAAATCTATACTTAACTAAGTAATCATTAAAGTCGACTCTGAGTGCGGCGGTTATTAGGTACATATTTATTCATTAAGCCCTCTGTATCTACCTAACTGTACTATTTGTTTCAAACACCTATCCATCATATCGAAACGGATATGGACGGCAGATGCCTAATAGAATTTTGTCATAGTTTTATGCATTACATACACATGCGGAAGACACCACCTCCCAAAACACAGGTTTTCCTAGTTTGGGAGGTGGGGTTACCTAATTTTGTTTATATTCTTGGTTCAATAAAGTTATTATTATTATTATTATTATTTACTAGCTTTGCCCGCTGTTTCACCAGTGTGAAGTGCTTTTGCGGTAATTTTGGAGCGGGAATCCCGGGATAAAAAGTAGCCTATGTCCTTCTCTGTATTCCTGACAACGTGTATGCAAAGTTTCGTGGTGATTGGTTGAGCCGTTAAGCCGTGAAAGCGTCACAAACAAACAAAGTCACTTTTGTATTTATAATATTAGTAAGAATTTTTGTCAACATCCGATTTAAACCAAATGAAGCCTTAGCGCAGTGGTTCCCAAAGTATGGATCGCGAGCGAATATTATTATAAATGGATGTATCAAACTTATTATTGAGATTAAAATTAACTAAAATTGAAGTTGGTGATAGCATGATAAAAAATAGTAATGAATCCCACTTTGGGAACCACTGCCTTAACCTATATGTTGCTCCAAGCTAAGCTTAATCTACCTGTGAATACTGCATGATAATCCGTTCAGTAGTTTCGGAGATAAGCGTTAACAGGCACGCGGAATTCTATTCTTTTACTATAGTACAGAATATATGTATATTGTATACCTACCCTACTCGTAGATGCTATTATAAGTTTTTTTTGAACATTTCTCTAGTTTTGGAGAAATAAATTTTGTGTTGACGATTGTAAATTATCACACAATACTTACTAAAATACATATTATCAAACACTCGTATTTTTCCTATTTAGCATAACCAACTCCGTTCAATTAAAATTGCGTTGCTGAAAGTGAGTAGGTTCCACATTATACGCCCACGAATTTCCCCCTAAAGCCACCGGTCAAGCGTTATGAAGGGCAGCCAGTGTAATTATCCAGTAATGTTTGCTTATCAATATTTGAAGCGTGCAATAAACTTGATTGTTAATATAAAATTCACCTTTAAAATGGCTTAAAATATATTTTTCACATTTTAATTGAAATATTTTCATGCTTTATGCGGATCCTTACTAAATATTATAAATGCAAAAGTGACTTTGTTTGTCTGTTTGTTTGTTGCGCTTGCACGCCTCAGCGGACTGACCCGATCACCATGAAATAGGCTATTTTACTAATTTTTTTAGTCCGTCTTGTAGATTAATAAAAAATATTGGACACGTATTTTTTCTTTTTTTACGTAATCAAAAAATAACAGCGAAACATTGAGTTGAAATTTCGCGTGACGTCACTTACTAGTGCAGTTTGTATGGCGGCTTGTTTGCGGTAAGTGACGTCACGAGCCCCCACACTAAACTTTAATGCGCTTTATCTCTGTATTTTCATGTATTTGTAAAATAAAAAATACGTGTCTAATAATTTTTAATTTTCTAAAAGACGGACTAAATAAAATTTTGATTTTCAAAAGTTGTCAACATCCCTATTCGCATATTACACGTGTTCAGGGGTATAGAAAAGGACATAGGGTACTTTTTTATTCCCGCGTAAACTACGAAATTAACGCGAGTGAAAACGGGGCGAGCAGCTAGTATTAACATAGAGCCAATGTTAGCATGTGTTCACGCTAGACTCATTGTGTTGGGCCAGACTGAGCCACCAATCGGTGATTAAAAGCGGCGGACCAAAGCCAAACAAACTGAATGACGTTTGCAAACGTTTCGCTGCAAACCAGATTCAGACTATAAGAATCGACAATCATTCTGCCGCAAACGTATTGTATACGCATATTTTAAAAGCTTTGGTTATAAAATTAATTTCTGGAAAGTTCTCGAGTGGCGACCACGAACCGGAAGTCGAAAATATTGTCGCGCTTCTTGCGGTAGTATATCATAATAACACTTCAGAAATATGAAGTGAAAATGCTTTGTTTGGTAGTAACTATACTTAAAATGAAATAACTGAACCGATTTTAAAAATTCCTTCACTGATAGAAAGATACAGTATCGCCTAGTTTCAGGATGGAAGCGGCAAATACTCGCAAACAATGAGGGTGAAACAGCGGGAGGGGCATAGCTATCTGGTTAATGATTGTTTCAGGTCTCAGAATACAGCCGTACTTACTTTCACTAAGCCTAATTTTCTCTCTACAAAATTGATTACTGTATAAAGAGCGAAAAAAAAATATGACGTAATTAATATTAAGGGACATTATTTCGTTCGTTTTTACCGTAGACCGTAGCTATGGTTTATTCACATGACGGTATTTTAAAAAAACGACGGTATATGGTACCTATGCTTTGATCTCGATGTAAAAAGATGCCGAGAGAATAAACTTACACGGGTGAAACCGCATGGAACAGCTAGTTTATAATAAAGACCGTGTTCACTTAATGGGCATGTTGACTAATTTTTATTTTTTAGTCCGTCTTGTAGATTATTAAAAAATATTGGACACGTATTTTTTTCTTTTTTTACATAATCAAAAAATAACGGTGATATATTGAGTTGAAATTTCGCGTGACGTCACTATTCTGACAGTTTGTATGGCGGTTTTAACGGTTAGTGACGTCACGACCCCCTGACCCTAAACTTTAATGCGCTTTATCTCTGTATATTTTAATTTATTTGAAAAAGCAAAAAATACGTGTCTATTGTTTTTTTTTATTTTCTAACTGACGGACTAATTAGAATTTTGATTTTCAAAAGTAGTCCACATCCCTATTCCCGGGAAGGCGCACTCGGCTTGGGAGTTGGGAGTGTCTCTGATAATGAAGGACCGTCCGCCGACCCGTGATGGATTAGCGCGGTGGCATTTAAGGGCGATACGCGCCTTTAGCGGAGTAACCCTTAAAAAAAGCTACGCTAAAATATGCTACTCGACTACGACGCTAATACACTTGCGGCTGCCCCACGGCAAAACAACGCAACTGACATTTTATTCCAAAGTGAGTTACTTCTTTTTGTATTTTTGGCGCTTTTCACGCATAACGGACGTTCCTACATTACTCAAAAAGGTTTTAGAAATTAAAGTTAAGAAAATGGTCTCCTGTTAAATTTAGTCTGTTGCAGCAACCATCAAATAGGCTTGTAAAATTAAAATTAAGAAAATCATTAAACTATGGTAGGTGTGTTTTAAAATCAAGTGATTTCCGGTTTTCTGCTCCTCCTGTAATAGTACATTGTTATCCTAGGGGTGAAAGTAACTTATTTAGTCCCGAGACGGGGTTTGGCGCCCGAGCGTAGCGAGGGCGCTAATAGATCGAGGGACTAAATAAGTCTTTCTCCCGAGGATAACACTGTGCTTTTCATTACGAATGCAAGGAAAGTCAAAATAAAAATAGGAATTAGCTAAAGAAAAAATGAGTGAAGATCGGATAGTCGCTTGACACTTTCCCACCTATTTCTTTTTCTTTGGCTGGCTAGCTATTCAGCCAGTATTGTATTTACATTGAGGCGACCTAAAAAAAAATATTATCTTTAATTATTAAGTATTAATTAAAGAAAATAAAAAAATATAAATAGGAATTGGCTTAAGAAAAAGTGAGTGAATTTTATTTTAATTAATACCTACTTAAACTTTACGTTATTTCAATTTTACATCGCGCTGGCTGTATAGAAAGTTGAAACATGGTTCAATAGAAATGTGAAAATAGACCTAGTTTTTTTTTAATAATTTGACAGTTGTCAGTTGAAAGCGATTCTCCCTAGGGCTGAAAAGGGTTACTTTCAACCCGCTTCTCAGGCAACTTCAGACCTACTTTCCGAGTATGAGTAATGAAAAATTTATTTCGTTGCAATTACTTTGTTTTACTGTAGAGCGGCCGCTTGCTACTGCTATACAACAAAGAATAGTAACGATACGTATTACGTAATTACGTAAAGACGCAATACTCTCCCCCCCTACCCCTATTTTGTGTATTGGACAATGTCAATGGGCATGTTGACTAATTTTTATTTTTAGTCCGTCTTGTAGATTATTAAAAAATATTGGACACACGTATTTTTTCTTTTTTTACGTAATCAAAAAATAACGGCGATATATTGAGTTGAAATTTCGCGTGACGTCACTATTCTGACAATTTGTATGGCGGTTTTGCGGTTAGTGACGTCACGACCTCCTCATCCTAAACTTTAATGCGCTTTATCTCTGTATATTTTAATTTATTTAAAAAAGCAAAAAATATTTATCTATTCTTTTTTTATCTATTGTTTTTTTATTTCCTAACTGACGGACTAATTAGAATTTTGATTTTCAATAGTAGTCAACATCCCTATTAGTGTCAACTCTTGAATTGGGAACTCTGCGCGTACGCCATACGCACCCCGCACGTGTGTGTCGCAGATTATTCCTTACCACATAGTATAAAAACAAAGTCTCTTTCCTCTGTCTGTCTGTCCCTATGTATGCTTAGATTGTCATGCGGTGTTAGATATATAGATAATAGATAGACTGATTCATTAAGAAGGTTTATATATATATATATTATTTTATATATATAAAATAATAGATATCCCTTTACGGTAAATGTTGATCAGACGCGACTTCACGTGAGCACTTTGTTGATCCGAAAACGCATGTTGATCCGACCGCCTTTTGTTGATCCAATATGCATTTCTGGTAACTAATGTGGCTCCGATCGGATCAACATCTACACTCATGGGACTGCTTACTACCGCTAGCCGAAGTTGATTCAATATACAAATCCACCTTTCTAATGTTGATCCGATTTAAATAAGCCAATCAGAGCACAGCAAACGATTGATTGGGCTGAAAGCAGCCGCGACGTTGCCGTTTCGTATCTTCGGCCGTACACAGGCCCTCCATCGGACGTTTCACAGCCCTTTTCCTTTTTCCTGCGGGAGTTCCGAAATCACGCGGGTGAATCTCCGAAACTATTGGACCGATTTTGACGGGACTTTCACTGCTGATTAGCTGATGTTATGAGAAGTAAATTAGGCATCTTTGGAGTTCCTGCGGGAGTTCCGAAATTCATGCGGGTGAATCTCCGAAACGATTGAACCGATTTTGACGGGTTTTTCACTGCTAATTAGGTAATTTTATAAAGAACTAGCAGTGCCCCGCGGTTTCACTCGCGTGAGTTTTGGAAATTACTCCTTATAATAACAGCTAATTAACAAAAAAGTCCCGTCAAAATGCCGTTCCCGAATAAATTCTGAGATAAAAGTACCCTATGCATGTGATGTGTGTTTCACTCGTGATAATTTCGGAGTTCCCGAGGGAATTCTGGGCTAAAAAGTATGTCACTCAGAATTTCCGTAGCTTCTTATAAGTGAAAGGATTTTCGTTTTAGGTGTTCCCCGCGGTTTCACCCGTGATAATTTCGGCGTTCCCCAGAGAATTGTGAGACACAAAGTACCAATCACCTTGAACTACCGTAGATTCCTATAAGAGAAAAGATTTTCGTTATAGGTGTTCCCCGCGATTTTAGCCGTGATAATTTCGGCGTTCCCGAGGGAATTCTGGGCTAAAAAGTATGTCACTCAGAATTTCCGTAGCTTCTTATAAGTGAAAGGATTTTCGTTTTAGGTGTTCCCCGCGGTTTCACCCGTGATAATTTCGGCGTTCCCCAGAGAATTGTGAGACACAAAGTACCCTAAATCACCTTGGACTACCGTATATTCCTATAAGAGAAAAGATTTTCGTTATAGGTGTTCCCCGCGATTTTAGCCGTGATAATTTCGGCGTTCCCCAGAGAATTGTGAGACACAAAGTACCCTAAATCACCTTGGACTACCGTAGATTCCTATAAGAGAAAAGATTTTCGTTTTAGGTGTTCCCCGCGATTTTAGCCGTGATAATTTCGGCGTTCCCGAGGGAATTCTGGGCTAAAAAGTATGTCACTCAGAATTTCCGTAGCTTCTTATAAGTGAAAGGATTTTCGTTTTAGGTGTTCCCCGCGGTTTCACCCGTGATAATTTCGGCGTTCCCCAGAGAATTGTGAGACACAAAGTACCCTAAATCACCTTGGACTACCGTAGATTCCTATAAGAGAAAAGATTTTCGTTTTAGGTGTTCCCCGCGATTTTAGCCGTGATAATTTCGGCGTTCCCGAGGGAATTCTGGGCTAAAAAGTATGTCACTCAGAATTTCCGTAGCTTCTTATAAGTGAAAGGATTTTCGTTTTAGGTGTTCCCCGCGGTTTCACCCGTGATAATTTCGGCGTTCCCCAGAGAATTGTGAGACACAAAGTACCCTAAATCACCTTGGACTACCGTATATTCCTATAAGAGAAAAGATTTTCGTTATAGGTGTTCCCCGCGATTTTAGCCGTGATAATTTCGGCGTTCCCGAGGGAATTCTGGGCTAAAAAGTATGTCACTCAGAATTTCCGTAGCTTCTTATAAGTGAAAGGATTTTCGTTTTAGGTATTCCCCGCGGTTTCACCCGTGATAATTTCGGCGTTCCCCAGAGAATTGTGAGACACAAAGTACCCTAAATCACCTTGGACTACCGTAGATTCCTATAAGAGAAAAGATTTTCGTTATAGGTGTTCCCCGCGATTTTAGCCGTGATAATTTCGGCGTTCCCGAGGGAATTCTGAGACACAAAATACCCTTTGTCACTTTGGACTACCGTAGAATTCTAAAAGTGAAAAGATTTTCGTTATAGGTGTTCCCCGCGGTTTCACCCGTTTCAATTTCGGTGTTCCGAGGGAATTCTGGGCTAAAAAGTATATCACTCAGGACTACCGTAGCTTCTTTTAAGTGAAAGGATTTTCGTTACAAGTGTTCACCGCCGTTTCACCCGTGATAATTTCGGCGTTCCCGAGGGAATTCCGAGACACAAAGGACCCTATGTCACTTTGGTCTACCGTAGATTCCTAAAAGTGAAAACATTTTCGTTAAAGGTGTTCACCGCCGTTTCACCCGTGATAATTTCGGCGTTCCCGAGGGAATTCCGAGACACAAAGGACCCTATGTCACTTTGGACTACCGTAGATTCCTAAAAGTGAAAACATTTTCGTTAAAGGTGTTCACCGCCGTTTGAGCCGTGATAATTTCGGCGTTCCCGAGGGAATTCCGAGACACAAAATACCCTATGTCACTTTGGACTACCGTAGATTCCTAAAAGTGAAAAGATTTTCGTTATAAGTGTTCCCCGCGGTCTAGCGCATCTTTCTTACCTTATTACTCTTACGAAATAATCTACTGCGTTCTCTGTCACACGCAGAACGCGACGTTGCCGCTTGCGTTCGTTCGAGTACCTATTCGTCAATTTTGGCTCCGGATCCACTTACTTCAAGTAAATGTCGCATATAAGTTGAATATACTCTAGATCTAAGAAATCATATTCAGTATGATTTTTTAGACCGTTAATGGATCAACAAATATTGGTCAAATCGCTGACGAGTATATCGAAAACCTGTAAGTGCAGATCCACCGACGTCACACGCGCGTCAAGGACGGATCGAAGTATATCAGTTTGCCCGACGCGGAGCTGACGAAACACGTAAAATAGGTGGATCAACAATTGTTCTAACTTCACACTGGATCAACATTTACCGTGAAAGGATGATTATATATATATATATATATATATATATATTATTTATATATTATATCGCGGGAGCTCCGAAATTAACGCTTGTGTTGATTTATAAAAAAAAAAAGTCAAAATCCCTTACCATTCGCTTTGAATCGTTTCATATTATCTGTAAATGAAACATACATAAAAAATAAGCGATTTAATCAAATTAAAATGTTGTTTGTTTTTGTTTGTTTTTGCTTCGGCCGTCATCGAAACTAGGCTTTTGTTACAAGTGTCGGATTTGGTCGGGATATTGAAGGACCATTTAGTTTTTATTTTTTCTTAAATAAAAAAAAATACATATCTATTATCTAATGTTATTTTTTAGCTGAAATGTGTAATAAAATAAATTATAAGCGCGCCAGATATTTTTGGGGTTGATTTGCGCGGAAAGCACATGTAAAGTTCCTTCACCCGAGTAAACTCAATTTTTTATTAAGGTTTTCTTTATGATTTATCGGTGTTCTTCTTTATGTACAGTATAATATTATGTATATTTTTATACCTACTACCTATACTTGTATCAGGTGATGGAACAGGTGTTTGAGACTTGAATCGATCTCACCTTATTCCCATAAGAGGAGATCTAATGAGAAAAGAGAGGAAGGCGACCATGTCTGTCTTTGTGTGTATTTATACCTGTTTAAGTAAGAACTTACTTCCTTGTGGCGGTATGTCGCGAAATGCTGAAATAAAAAAAAATCTTTAATTAATTAATTACCAATTCATTTAAGAAAAATATGAATAGTCTTCAGTTTGAAGGCATATTATTTCAGGATTTTGGGGTAATATATACTAAGTTCAACTCTTAAAAAAGGTACTTAAACCAGTTAATAGATCGTTATATTTTGATAATGTACAAATACCGAGATTGGAACCTCCCGGAAAATGGAGACGATAGTTGTATAGCTATTATATATTAGAAATTCTTAAAGAAATATCGAAATTGCACTCGGTTAAAATGGTTAGGAACAGCTATAATACCTATTATCCTTACTTAGATCAGGTTTGGAGCACGTCACATTTTCTCTGGTGACCTGTTCCATCTTCAGAGGCGTGTGGATAGTGTATGACAGTTCGCGGCTTTGGTAGTCTATGCTGGAACGTTTATAAAAAAATAGTTCAAAAATCCAATTTATAAAGTACTAGTTAGTTGATCCCCAATGGTTTTACTCGCATTCATCTCTCTATTTTAGTCACTAGATCACCTTTTACGTATTGTTGTATGCCACAACGTTATCCTTCGAATATGAGTGTATTTGGTTGTTTGTTTGTTACGCTTTCACAGCTTAACTATTCAATCGATTATCATGAGTTTTTGCACGTTGTTAGGGGTATACAGAAGGGTACTTTTTACCCCGGAATTCAAGCAGGGACCCCGAAAATAACGCGGTAAAACCGCAGGGAACAGCTAGTCAGTGAATAAATAAATAAAAATTGTCCACATTTACCTAATAGCAACAAGTTCGCTGTGTTGCAAGCCCGATATCTTGATACAGGTGCCGGAATCCCCGTACTCGAACACATAAGGATCGTAGAGCTCTATGAGTAGCTTGGTGTTGCCTAACAGCACGTTGTCTCTCAGAGACAAGTACTGGCGCTTGAAACACACGAAGTCTGTCGTGTGGCACGCTATTATGTAGCGATCTGGAAGCATACCGTATTGTACTAATTAGGAATATAATTTACCTAATTAGGTACATCAAAGATTTCTGATTTGTTTTCCGATTTGTTTATTTATCTACATAATTGTCTATTGCCCATAAAAACACATTTTTTTCACATTTTTTGTAATTTATAATTTACTTTAAAACACAAATAAATAACAAATTCCGCGCTCCGTCGTGCCGTTTTTATAACGGACCGTTTGCATTTCATACATTTCTTGGGTTCCATTTTCAAATCTTCAATTAGGATATGAAAAAATAGGTAGGTATCCGACAAATTGTTGAATTCGTTTACCACATCCATGCTAAATATTATTTATTAAGTCTTTGAGCACCTACTTCAGAAAAACATTATAAAAAAAAAAAAATAAAAAAAAAAATATACGATAAGAAAACCTAAAATACCTTCTAATATTATAAAAGTGAAAGTGTGGATGTTTGGATGTTTGTTACTCAATCACGCAAAAACGGCTAAACGGATTTGGATGAAATTTTGCATGCACGTTGTCAGGGGTATAGAGAAAGAGATAGGGTACTTTTTATCCCGGAATTCCCGCGGAAACTCTGAAATTACCGCGGGTGAAACCGCGGGGCACAGCTAGTGAAAAATAAAAAAAAGTGGCCATATTAATGTATGGTTAGAAAGTAAAGAAACTTTAAAAGGAAGGTGGCACAGCTCGGCTCAATGCGCGCCGATTTCACTCCCAGTATGGAAGGATGTGTGTTTATACGAGCGACGTGTAACTTCATTAGTTTAGAGGTCGAATACTGTACGTAGATTTCACCCGACTTTTAACGTCGGAAGTTACAAATGAGTTAAAATTTAATAATCACCAAGTAGTAGACGTAGACGGGTTATCCTTTTTATGTTTTATGATTAGATAATAAAATGTACTCATCACTTTATCTAGCTAAACTTAAGTACGGTGATGATTCTGTCTGTCCGTCAGCACCGTTACTGTGGTGGTTAACTGACTGCTACCCCGGGTGTCGCGGGTTCGATCCCCGTATTAGGGTAAACATTTATCATGAAAAAATTGGTATTCATTTTGAGTCTGGTTGTATATATACATATATCATAAGTATGTATTTAAAAAAAGTATAATATATAAGTATTAATCAGTTGTCTGGTACCCATAGTACATACAAGCTCTCCTAGTTTGGAAAGAGGTGGCGCTGTTAAATAATGTCCAAGCAGTATTCTATCATTCTTTTTCTAAACTTAAATGTAAAATCATCGGTAATTCTATAGATTTAGACAAATTAAATTTAATTAGTAAAAATGAAGTAATAAAAATATTTAGACATTAATTTTAGTCTAAAATCATCACCAATTTTCTTAGGTACCTACTGGTCCGATTCGTAATCAAGTGTACTTTGTTTTTATAATTTGATCGAGAAAATTTTCTTTACTTAGACTATACAGAAAATTTTATCAAAAGACTAATCAACGAAAATTACGACGAAGTCTAAAGTATATTCACAAACAATTTTATTGTAAAATTTGCAAACTTGAATTTGCTTTAAAGATATTTTTTTTTTTAAATA
The DNA here is from genome assembly GCA_907165275.2 of Zygaena filipendulae. NCBI lineage: Eukaryota > Metazoa > Arthropoda > Insecta > Lepidoptera > Zygaenidae > Zygaena > Zygaena filipendulae. Next base: position 11,318,971 of record OU015662.1, read on the forward strand.
TCAATTTCATTTAGGCAGATAGGTATTAGTTACCTTTTTTGACCCAGGGAAAATGCTTTATGCATACCACCGACCGCTCTGGGGTAGAGAGGCGGTGGTTATGTGGAACTTTGCCCTGAGAAGGGCGACCTACCCACTAAAAACCCTGGGGTGTTCTCCCTCGGCGTCTAGCGTCAGGGCCACGTGAATCGCTTGCGCATCACTCGCTAAATAATGCGAAAAATTCGAAAACGCGTTTTGTTAGTTGCCAACTCATGCGCATCACTTCCGTTGCCTTAAAAAAGTTTCAGTTTCAACGTGTCACGAAGTTGATTAGTCAGTTAACATAATCAATTCTATGCCGTGGCTTTTCAGACTGTGACATTGGCAGAATCATCGTCAAAATGGTAGAGCCAAAGGATTTTATTGATTAGTTTCACTGATCTAATAGTAAGTGCCAGTATCCGAGAGAAAACAGTGAAATTGTAATGGTTCATTTAACTGTGCAGGTATTCGCCACTGTTTTTGGTTTTCTGTATCCGATTATTATCGTTTCGAATAGGTATCGAAAAAAAAAACTTGACGTAAAAAAAGGCATTCACCGAAATTGGGCGCGCAAGTTGTCGACAACACCACTATTTTCACCGCGCCACCAGTCACCACTACTCGCGTCGATAGTGCCTTTTTTAACCGACTTCCAAAAAGGAGGAGGTTCTACGTTCGATTGTATGTATGTTTTTTTTTTGTTAAAATTTTTCCTTCTTATTGCGCGTCGACAAATATAATGTCCATCACGCGCGTATCTAGGTCTTTATTGAGAGTTTCTTATGTTATTTATTGGAATTTTTGGATAAATAAAAAAAAATTAACGAGTTCTAAAAAATAATATAGGTACGTATTTAGACCAAAAATCTTATACCTACCTACTTCGATATTATGCCCCTCGTTTCTCTTTTTTTTAATAAAACTTTCCACGTCCCTCACAATGTTCAGCAATTCACAAGTTGCCGGTACAATTTTCGCCGCCGTGTTCCCGAAAAAAGCCGCCATAAATTTTTATGAGGGGCTAAGTGGGCGGTTAAATAACATTTTAACACGGCAATTTAGCCAGCCTTTTGATGTGATGTTGTGGATACGCAGTTCGTTAGGTAACGTACGCGTACCTAAGCGCACCAAAACATGAGATATTTTTTCAGTGATCTATTTTTCATACAAATTTCAGTATAGATGACTCGTGTCTTTTTTTTTCTCCTATAAATTTTTAAGCTTTTTATCTACTTATACCTGATAGCTGTGCCCCGCGGTTCACCCGCGGTAATTTCGGAGTTCCCGTGGGAATTTCAGGATAAAAAATACCCATTGTCGCTCGGGACTACCGTTGCTTTCTATTTTCAAAAACGGTTTACTAGGTCCAGAGATATGTTGGTGAACTTGGCATATCATTTGCCAGCAGATCAATTTTTTTTTAGAGTTCTGTTCGCATGCAGCTGAGTTCTAGAGTTCCTGATACTTTTTAGAAATAGTTCCGGCGTTTAAACCTGAAAAAAACGCTGTTGAAAAAATGATCTGCTAACTTCCCGTAGCAGATCATTTTCCGGAAAATCAAAAATAAAAGCGATTTTCTTTTGCGTTAAGGTTAGTTGTGGAGTTCCTGATACTTTTTAGAAATAGTTCTGGCGGTCTTACCCTAAAAAAATCAATCCGTAAATATGGGTCTAGAAGTAAAAATAATTAGGTTTTAATCGTAATAAAAGGGTTTTAAAGCTGTTTTGAGGCAAGAAACCTTTTGTTTCTTAATGTTCGATATCAGCACTCTAGAATAGAACTAGAATTAGGTGCAGAACTCCCGTTAAAGAGCCAGCAGATCATAGTGCAAAAGTAAAAAAGTATAAAGATAAATTTTAAGTGCTTTCACCAATGCGTGGACTAGCATGTAGAGGCCGGAACTACCTCGTTTCTCACAGATAAGTATCAGAACTTCGATACAGAAGTGGATCGCAAACCAGAACTCCCGTTTAAAATCCAGCAGATCATGGTAGAGTAGTAAAAAATTAAAAAATATATTATTTTAACAGTTCCAATAGTACGTGGAGGCCGGAACTCCTTTGTTTCTCAGAGATCAGCATCAGAACTCCGATACAGAAGTGGATCCGAGACCAGGATTCCCGTTTAAAGTCCAGCAGATCATGGTAGAGTAATTAAAAAGTTAAAGAATATTTTTTTAACAGTTCCACTAGCACGTGGAGGCCGGAACTCCTTTGTTCCTCACAGATCAGTATCAGAACTTCGATACAGAAGTGGATCGTGAACCAGAACTCCCGTTTAAAATTCAGCAGATCATGGTAGAGCAGGTAAAAAGTTAAAGAATTTTAATTTAACAGTTGCACTACCATGTGGAGGCCGGAACTCTTTTGTTTCTTACAGATTAGCAACAGCACTCCGATACGGAAGTGGATCCGAGACCAGAACTCCCGTTTAAAATCCAGCAGATCATAGTAGAGTACTAAAAAAAATTAAAAAAAAATATTTGAACAGTTCCACTAGCACGTGGAAGCCGGAACTCCTTTGTTTCTCACATATCAGTATCAGAACTTCGATACAGAAGTAGATCTAAAACCAGAACTCCCGTTTAAAATCCAGCAGATCATAGTAGAGTAGTAAAAAAAATAAAAAAAAAAATTTTAACAGTTCCACTAGCACGTGGAAGCCGGAACTCCTTTGTTTCTCACATATCAGTATCAGAACTTCGATACAGAAGTAGATCCAAAACCAGAACTCCTGTTTAAAATCCAGCAGATCATAGTAGAGTAGTAAAAAAAATAAAAAAATTAAATTTTAACAGTTCCACTAGGAAGTGGAGGTCGGAACTCCTTTGTTTCTCACAGATCAGTATAAGAACTTCGATACAGAAGTAGATCGCAAACCAGAACTCCTGTTTAAAATCCAGCAGATCATGGTAGAGTAGTTAAAAAATTAAAAAAATATTATTTTAACAGTTCCAATAGCAAGTGGAGGCCGGAACTCCTTTGTTTCTCAAATATCAGTAACAGAACTTTGATACAGAAGTGGATCCAAAACCAGAACTCCCGTTTAAAATCCAGCAGATCATGGTAGAGTAGTTAAGAAATTAAAAAAATATTATTTTAACAGTTCCAATAGCACGTGAAGGCCGGAACTCCTTTGTTTCTCACATATTAGTACCAGAACTTTGATACAAAAGTGGATCCAAAACCAGAACTCCCGTTTAAAATCCAGCAGATCATAGTAGAGTTTAAAAAAGGTAAAGAATATTAATTTAACAGTTCCACTAGCACGTGAAGGCCGAAACTCCTTTGTTTCTCACATATCAGTACCAGAACTTTGATACAAAAGTGGATCCAAAACCAGAACTCCAGTTTAAAATCCAGCAGATCATGGTTTCCAAAATGTTAAAAGTTAAAAATATTATTTTGATAGTTTGACGTATCACACTTATATGTTTGAGATTAAAAAAATCATATTTAATTATAGGATACAGCCAGAGATGGAAATTTTTTTCTATAGAGTGCAGGACCACTAATTCTCTCGATTACACCTCCCAATGAGACCAGAACTCACATAAAAATATCAGCATATCACACTTATATGTTTGAGATTTAAAAAAATCATATTTCATTATAGGATACAGCCAGAGATGGGAACTCTTTTCAATAGGGTGTGAGACCACTAATTCTCTCGACTACACCTCCCAATGAGACCGGAACTCACATAAAAATATCAGCATATCACACTTTTATGTTTGAGATTAAAAAAATCATATTTAATTATAGGATACAGCCAAAGATGGGAACTCTTTTCTATAGAGTGCAAGGCCACTAATTCTCTCGATCGAACCTTCTGCTGTGACCGGAACTCACATAAAAATATCAGCATATCACACTTTTATGTTTGGGATTTGAAAAATTCATATTTAATTATAGGATACAGCCAGAGATGGGAACTCTTTTCGATAGGGTGTAAGACCACTAATTCTCTCGACTACACTTCCCAATGAGACCGGAACTCACATAAAAATATCAGCATATCACACTTTTATGTTTGAGATTAAAAAATTCATATTTAATTATAGGATACAGCCAGAGATGGAAACTCTTTTCTAAAGAGTGCAGGACCACTAATTCTCTCGATTACACCTCCCAATGAGACCGGAACTCACATGAAAATATCAGCATATCACACTTATATGTTTGAGATTTAAAAAAATCATATTTAATTTTAGGATACAGCCAGAGATGGGAACTCTTTTCGATAGAGTGTGAAACCACTGATTTTCTCGACTACACCTCCCAATGAGACCGGAACTCACATAAAAATATCAGCATATCACACTTTTATGTTTGGGATTTGAAAATTCATATTTAATTATAGGATACAGCCAGAGATGGGAACTCTTTTCGATAGGGTGTAAGACCACTAGTTCTCTCGACTACACCTCCCAATGAGACCGGAACTCACATAAAAATATCAGCATATCACACTTTTATGTTTGAGATTAAAAAATTCATATTTAATTATAGGATACAGCCAGAGATGGGAACTCTTTTCGATAGGGTGTATGACCACTAATTCTCTTGACTACACCTCCCAATGAGACCGGAACTCACATGAAAATATCAGCATATCACACTTATATGTTTGAGATTTAAAAAAATCATATTTAATTTTAGGATACAGCCAGAGATGGGAACTCTTTTCGATAGAGTGTGAGACCACTGATTTTCTCGACTACACCTCCCAATGAGACCGGAACTCACATAAAAACTCCAAATATACGTCAAACTATCAAAATAATATTTTTACATTTAAAATGCTGGAAACCATGATCTACTAGATTTTAAACAGGAGTTCTGGTCTCGGATCCACTTCCGTATAGGAGTTTTGATGCTGATCTGTAAGAAACAAAGGAGTTCCGGCCTCCACATGGTAGTGCAACTGTTAAATTAAAATTGTTTAACTTTTTACTGGCTCTACCATGATCTGCTGGATTTTAAACGGGAGTTCTGGTTTCGGATCCACTTCTGTATCGAAGTTCTGGTACTGATCTGTGAGAAACAAAGGAGTTCCGACCTCCACGTGCTAGTGGAACTGTTAAAATTTAATTTTTTTATTTTTTTTACTACTCTACTATGATCTGCTGGATTTTAAACAGGAGTTATGGTTTTGGATCTACTTCTGTATCGAAGTTCTGATACTGATATGTGAGAAACAAAGGAGTTCCGGCTTCCACGTGCTAGTGGAACTGTTAAAATTTTTTTTTTATTTTTTTTTACTACTCTACTATGATCTGCTGGATTTTAAACGGGAGTTCTGGTTTTAGATCTACTCTGTATCGAAGTTCTGATACTGATATGTGAGAAACAAAGGAGTTCCGGCTTCCACGTGCTAGTGGAACTGTTAAAATTTATTTTTTTATTTTTTTTACTACTCTACTATGATCTGCTGGATTTTAAACGGGAGTTCTGGTTTTAGATCTACTTCTGTATCGAAGTTCTGATACTGATATGTGAGAAACAAAAGAGTTCCGGCCTCCACATGGTAGTGCAACTGTTAAATTAAAATTCTTTAACTTTTTACCTGCTCTACCATGATCTGCTGGATTTTAAACGGGAGTTCTGGTTCACGATCCACCTCTGTATGGAAGTTCTGATACTGATCTGTGAGGAACAAAGGAGTTCCGGCCTCCACGTGCTAGTGGAACTGTTAAATAAATATTCTTTAACTTTTTAATTACTCTACCATGATCTGCTGGACATTAAACGGGAATCCTGGTCTCGGATCCACTTCTGTATCGGAGTTCTGATGCTGATCTGTGAGAAACAAAGGAGTTCCGGCCTCCACGTACTATTGGAACTGTTAAAATAATATATTTTTTAATTTTTTTACTACTCTACCATGATCTGCTGGATTTTAAACGGGAGTTCTGGTTTGCGATCCACTTCTGTATCGAAGTTCTGATACTTATCTGTGAGAAACGAGGTAGTTCCGGCCTCCACGTCCAGTCCACGCATTGGTGCATGGTGGCATACTTTTTTACTTTTGTACTATGATCTGCTGGCTCTTTAACGGGAGTTCTGCACCTAATTCTAGTTTTATTCTAGAGTGCTGATATCGAACATTAAGAAACAAAAGGTTTCTTGCCTCAAAACAGCTTTAAAACCCTTTTATTACGATTAAAATCTAATTATTTTTACTTCTAGACCCATATTTACGGATTGATTTTTTTAGGGTAAGACCGCCAGAACTATTTCTGAAAAGTATCAGGAACTCCACAACTAACCTTAACGCAAAAGAAAATCGCTTTTATTTTTGATTTTCCGGAAAATGATCTGCTACGGGAAGTTAGCAGATCATTTTTTCAACAGCGTTTTTTTCAGGTTTAAACGCCGGAACTATTTCTAAAAAGTATCAGGAACTCTAGAACTCAGCTGCATGCGAACAGAACTCTAAAAAAAAATTGATCTGCTGGCAAATGATATGCCAAGTTCACGCAGACGTCCAGAGATTACCTCCTACAACGTCACAAACTCACAAATTCGCAAACTCACAAACATTACCTCTGTGTAATATTAACTAGTATAGATTAGTAATACTATAACGATACTAATAGTTTTTTTTTATATTGCCAGTACCGAAATCTACGCAGAACTTTAAAAAAAAAACACAAGCGAACATACCTAGTTAATTTTTTTAACTAATATTTTGCCACTATTGTCTCAGGGGCTCTTTTCATAAAGCATTTTGGGATGGAAAGTACCTACCATACCTAGTTTATTCCAGCAAGAACTTGCTTTTGACCTTGATTTTGTTTCGTAGCTTCTCTCAAGATTTAGGACTAGTAGGTATAGGAAGCGGTGAAGGTCGGACATTTTATGGGTACTGTTTATAATTATTGTAATTTTATTGGGGTCAAAAAGAGTCAGTAGTTACATAAAGGCCAAATGTGAGTTTAAAAAAAAAATACTTTTAATTTTTTCGCTCTCGTGCCTTACTACCGACCGTACTTAAACATTTTTGACCCCTATTAATTATTATGAAAACAATTTGCTCGGAGCACGTTTACCAAACCCTTTCTAAGCGCTATTATAACTGTTATATAAATATAAGAACACCGAAATATTCGGCGAGAGACAATTTACCGTGAGGAAATCGGCATTACGGAGAAATAACCTCGATTCGTTTTCAAAACGACGTTAGCGCCATCCGAGAAATAAATGGGCTGCAAAAAATGGGAAACAAATCTACCCTATACATACGTATACCTAGAATGTACATTGTACATGTATCTACAGCTTAATAAGATTGCTTTCATGTGTCGTTGTAAATAACCATAGATTTACATAGCATAGACTACGCAAGTCTTATCTCCTGAAGTCCCGGTTAAGGCCGCCGTTTACGTTCCAGCCTCCAGTCCAGTCAACAGGGCCCTTATTCACTACGACCATAATACATTGCGTTAAGATAACGCTTGATAAAATATTATGTTTTCCCGCGAGCTCAAAGAAGTTTCACTACAAAAAAAAAACATTTATATCGTGTCTTATGGCATACAAAATACCTATTGATTTTTAATATTTTGGCATCTGGACTCTGGAGCGTTTAGGATTGTGATTTTGGAACGCACGTTATGGCCAAGGAATGTTGTAATTCATAGTGAATAAGGGCTCAGTTAGCTTTCAAATCAGATAGGTACATAGGTACACAATTTGTTACAATTTTTGCAGAGTAAAACCTTCCAACAAATGTACCTACGCCAAATTATATCCTTGGATTCGTGTTTGAATCTAATGAACTTGATATATCTACTTTAATCTATGTCTATGCAAAAAATTCGTACTGTACTTACACGTGGTTCAAGAGAAAAGGGCCATCGGCGTCAAAGAGTCGTTTGTCGTCAAAAAACTCGTGTCGAGACTCCGCACCTAACGATATTACGCTGTTTCTAGCCACCATAGAGTATAGACAGGGCATGTACGCAACTATACTTAAACATTACTCGTACATGCAATAGGTAAAGACGTGGTTAAGAGAACAACTTAAATCGCATAATTATGTGGAATATACAGGATGCTCAATGTACATATTGCCGTTATTTTTTGATTAGGTAAATAAAGTTTTTCTTATTAATTTACGCGACCATGACGGACTAAAAAAAATGTAGTTAACTAAGCAGCAAGTAACATAATATAAAAGTTCTTGTAGTTCGTTGTAACTTTGATCGATGTTTTAATAATAGTGTATTTTTTGCGGTTTATGATTTATGACGTATTAAAAAAAAACTACTTACTAGATCTCGTTCAAACCAATTTTCAGTGGAAGTTTGCATGGTAATGTACATCATATATTTTTTAGTTTTATCATTCTTTTATTTTAGAAGTTACAGGGGGGGGGGGACACATTTTACCACTTTGGAAGTGTCTCTCGCGCAAACTATTCAGTTTAGAAAAAAATTATATTAAAAATTATTTTTGTGTGAAAATCTTAATGCGGTTCACGGAATACATCTACTTACCAAGTTTCAACAGTATAGTTCTTACAGTTTCGGAAAAAAGTGGCTGTGACATACTGAAGAACGTCTGTTCTTCAGTATGTCACAAACACACAGACAGACAGACAGACAGACATGACGAATCCATAAGGGTTCCGTTTTTTGCCATTTGGCTACGGAACCCTAAAAATATGGGTGCGTTTGGAATCTCTTTTGAGAACATAATTATTTTTATTTTTATATAGGTATTTGTTATTATTATTATTATTATTATTATAACTTCTCCGCTTTAGTATCGTTTCACTATCGGGTCCAACCATCTAGATTGTATACTAACGCGATATTAGATATCTTACAGACGTACCGAAATATATATTCCAGCCCCCTTGCTCCTCTGCCAAGTTGTAAATCTAAAATTTTATTGTTAACGCATAGAAAACTAAAGAATGTAATAGGTAAACTAGAGTTTTGAGCGGTCGATTTTGCCTTGACAATTGACTATTCTTTCCTTGTATGTAGATTGCCAACTTAGCTAAGGTGGCAGGGCTATATTGGACTTAGCGATTCAGTCGGCAATGTGCACGGGGCCTTAGCAATATTCATGCAAATGTGACGACGCCTCCAACACTGGCGCCTCTTGAATAACTTACAATAAATGCTTTTGTATCGTTACAAACAATGCGGGGGCGTCTTGTTATTCTTCAACACGCCCGTTTGTGATAACACTTATTGGTACATTTGCTCTACAAGTAAACAATAATACTTTAAGTCATGATCAATGGGGATGTGGACTAATTTGAAAATCAAAATTCTAATAAGTCCGTCAGTTAGAAAATAAAAAAACAATAGACACGTATTTTTTGGTTTTTTTAAATAAATTAAAATATACAGAGATAAAGCGCATTAAAGTTTAGGGTGAGGGGGTCGTGACGTCACTAACCGCTAAAACCGCCATGCTAACTGTCAGAATAGTGACGTCACGTGAAATTTCAACTCAATATATCGCCGTTATTTTTGATTACGTAAAGAAAGAAAAAATACGTGTCCAATATTTTTTAATAATCTACAAGACGGACTCAAAAATAAAAATTAGTCAACATGCCCATTGAGGCAGATATTATTGATAGAATAATAAAACGGGCTCTGGTACATCTGTATATTATATAAAAATAAAAAATAAAAAACATAGGTGCGCGTCGAATTGAGAACCTCCTCCTTTTTGGGAAGTCGGTTAAAAGTGAATCCCTATTTCCCTTGGTCACGCCATCACGCGTGAACGGCTGGACCAATTTCGATAATTCTTTTGTTTGTCGTGTTTGGTATTGTAAGGAGAGGATGAATATGAAATAATTTTGGAGTTCCTGTGGGAATTCCGGAACTCACGCACGTGAATCTCCGAAACGGTTGGACCGATTTTGACGGGATTTCACTGCTAATTAGGTGATGTTGGGGCATATATCCGCGGGGCACAGCTAGTATTAGATTGAAAGTAAGAGATGTTAGTACGTAGAGTTAAAACACAATTTTAAAAAGCTTTAATGTGATATGAGTGATATGCAGCAATTCAAAATTTCGCCAAATTTGTAACAACAAACCAATCGACGTGTCCATGGAATGAAGCAAATTATAAGTCGTACTCTGCTTTTTTAGCCTGATATGAAATGGTTTCACTTTGCTTGCGCTTAGGATAGCAAAAAGAAATATTTGTTGATATTTGAGATTGTTGAAAGATGTTTCTATGCCTATTATATATTTATCAAAGGATTTATATTATATAATCTATATATTAAACTCACTCAAATTATCCTCATCCATTGTAGCAGAGAAGCAAATAAGATACGATAAAAACACAAATAAATCAATACGCATTCTGTTTTTACTTTTCACACACACCTTTGGATTGTCCACTGTCTTTCACTAACTAAAGTCGCATCGTACTCATGAACTGCGATGATATCACTACATATTATTATCATCGAAAGTTATGTTTATTAAAACACACGGCGTATTGACAAAGATTAATAAGATCATATTTCAGATACGGACAACCGCTGAGATATACGATGTGTTGCAGCACAGCGACGTTTCCCTATATTAAATCAATTCAATTCCAATCTAGCATAAACAGATGAAAACCTGCAGTGTCGCCGAATGATTTTCGCACACAAAATTACTTATTACAAACAATGACATTTATTTATATAACTTAATAATGTAAGTATAAATGCAGTTTAATCCTGCTAATATTATAAATGTGAAAGTGTGGATGGTTGTTTGTACAGAGAAGGACATAGAGTACTTTTTATCCCGGAATTCCCGCGGGAACTCCGAAATTGCCGCGGATGAAACCGCGGCAAAATTGATTAATAATTCTGTGTAATGGAAAAAGTGTCCTATGTCTTAATAATCCAGAGCATATTTTATTATTCTAGCTGTGTGCCAGATATTTGATTTTTTCAAATTCTGTTCCGTTATTCGGAATGTATTGCGGATGCGGATCTAAGTCAAAAACATCCAATCACCTAAACTGACATTTATAATATTAATGGGCATGTTGACTAATTTTTATTTTTTAGTCGGTCTTGTAGATTATTAAAAAATATTCGACACGTATTTTTTTTTACGTAATCAAAAAATAACGGCGATATATTGAGTTGAAATTTCGCGTGACGTCACTATTCTGACAGTTTGTATGGCGGTTTTAGTGGTTAGTGACGTCACGAGCCCCTCACCCTAAACTTTAATGCGCTTTATATCTGTATATTTTCATTTATTTAAAAAAGCAAAAAATACGTGTCTATTGTTTTTTTATTTTCTAACTGACGGACTAATTAGAATTTTGATTTTCAAAAGTAGTCCACATCCCTATTGGTTTATGAGTATTGGGTTTAAAACGCAATATGTACTGTACTTATATTGTTCTTATTCATAAAATTATCATTCATAGAAAATTTCCGCTGTGTAAACTCGACTCTTTGTTATCTTGCGTTTTAATCTTCGTTTTGTTCGTCATAAAGACCTGTGACTTCTGTCTATTGTAGTCTATGGCGATAAACGAAACGCAATGCCGTCATAACGACAAGCTTACCTCACACCACCTCACACTCATTGTTCGTTTTGATTGCTCAACTAACTGTTGAACAAGATAATAGCCGTGGAATTTCCTCGAGAGGCAATTGCCGGTGACAACATAGAAGATGTCGGCTGATAATCATGTATATTTTGCAAGAAAATAACCATTTTATTAAACACCTGTCAATCAACGGTTTCACTCGCGTTAAAATCGGAGTTTCCGCGGGAATCCCGGGACAAAAAGTACCCTATATAGGGTATATCCTTCTCTGTAACCCTGACAATGTGCATGCGAAATTTCATGGTGATCGGTTGAGCCGTTAAGGCGTGAAAGCGTAACAGACAGACAGACAGACGGCAGAGTTACTTTCGTATTTTTATATTAGTACGGATTAGTTGATCCCCCACGGTTGCACTTTAAAATCGGGATAGTGTAATTCTAATGGTGAAAGCATGTTTGAAATCGGTCCAGTAGTTTTTGAGTTAAATCGTAACAGACAAACAAAAAAACAAACAAACACACAAAAAAAAACAAAAAAAAAACTTTCCTCTTTATAATATTAGTATAGATATAAATGTATGGCGTGAATGCTTGTGTTTAAAATTATAAATACAATTTCAAGAGTTTTATACGATAGGTGTATGCCAAGTGAGCGCTAAAGCGTGGTAGGTATGCGTTGGGGGTACATTGTAATTGTTCCCGTGACGTCACGGCTAAGTTTCAAACTCCGCAGGAACAATGTAACATCTGTCGTAACTCACTAATCTCTGTTCCACAATTAATTGTAGCTTCAGAAACCCTCTTGTTTGGGGACGATGTGAGCTTATCAGACACTCGTACATACAGCATGTAACAGAAAGGTGTAGACATGTTCGAATGGATTGTGCTGGTAATGGTATGCAATAATCTAGTAGCGGAATCACTAGGTACATTAAAATAAACTACAAATTTTTTTATTTTTTTCTTTACCTTTTCTGTATTCAAATAAATAACGACGAGTTGCATCGAACGTTCACGAACATGTAATATGTGACCGGTTCATGACTTCGCTCGTGACGTGATATGCTTGTTTGATGTGGAAATAATACAAAATAGTAGTTTTATTATTACTCGTACGTTTACAAGAACAGGATATTAAAATATGATTATACCTCTTTGCAACACCCTGTGTAAGTCGTCCATCTTTGTCTGTTAAGGGGGTTGTATTTCACCTAGAGTCGTAATTGAACGTCAAATGTGTAGAGGTATGAGAGAAGGTGACATTTAAGTGTTGTTCCAGTTTTGACGAACGTGATAATATCTTGCCAAGGCGGGTCTTAAAGCCTCTGATAATAATAATACGCGGTAGTTTATAAGTTTATCGCGAACAGACAGACAGAGATACGCGCGGCGGAGGACTTTGTTTTATATTATGTAAGGATAATTTAAAACATTTATTTATTTAAACTTTATGCACATCATGGTACAAAAGGCGGACTTAACATGTCACCCGCTATTAATTTTATTACTTATTTGAATAAATGATGTCGAATGTAGGGACCCCCTTTAGTCTACGGTTTTTAACCGACGTCCAAAAAAAGGAGGAGGTTCTCAATTCAACTGATGTTTTTTTTTTTTATCTTTGTTACGCGATTACTCAAAGACTGGACCGATTATTTGGAAAATTAGTTTTTTGTTTGATAGGGTATACTTTCAAGTTGCTCCCATTGTAATGTTATATGTATGTATAGATAAGATACTGTGTTTAAATAATTAGTTCTAAGATACATCAAGTACAGAACTTAACCCGATTGAGTGTCAACGTTTTAACAGAAGCGCGGGTGTCCCACATTTGACCCATTTCGATGTTCTTCCTGCTCTAGTAAGTGTTATATTATAATATGGTATAATACTTCATGAAAAGTCATAAAAAATTAAGACTATACTCATAATAAAACACTTATGAGCGGAAGAACAACATCGAAATGGGTCAAATTTGACACGCCCCCGCTTTTAGTGTTAAAGGTATTATTAATTGTTAATTTGTTTTAATTAAATTTATGAAAAAGTGACAATCGGTCTAGTAGTTAAGCATAATAAACAAACAAAAAAACCCACTTTCGCATTTTAATATTAAGTATCGCTTGAGATCATGAAAATCCATAATGCATTATTAATTGAAAATTGTGTAATTGTTTCAGGTGAGTCCAACAACCAAGTCGAAATGTTCGAGTATTTGGGTAAGATTAAATTAGTTAAGTGGCGCAGCGGATGCCTATAATATAATTATTTGATAATTAAAGGTTCTTCTCTGTTTTCTTTCACAACAATAAACGTAATTAAATTAGATTCACAATCTAAGGGGGAAAAACAATTTATAAATTTAAAATAGGCTAACTGAACAAGGAATAGCTAGCTGTTTGGTGATTTTTGCTATGCTATATTCACAAAAAATAATTATGTTTTACGTTTAAACAAATTTTAATAATATTATGTATTCTGCAAGCGAAAGATAAGTCCATGGAGTATAATATCTGAAACACTGGCCCACCACTGGCCCATCGCATCCGCGGGTTTTTTTAAATCATAAAATGCAGTTCTTTTTTTAAAATCATTTTTCGAACGCATACTCCAGGCACATGCGAAGAGCTCTGCCGTTGACAGTTCTATTTTCAGTCGAGTGCGGTAGATAACACTGAATTATAAATAGAACAATTTTAAAATAGATATCGACGTAATAAAATTTGTGTTTAGATTTGTTAGTTACCCTTGTTTACATGAAAATTCAAGACGACGACTTTGTAATTTGGGATTACAAACAGACGCTGCAATTTTTTTTCATGTAATATATAGGTATACATAGATGTATAGATAATTATAAAAAAGGTATTATTTTATAAACTTGTTAATTCGTACGATAACGCGACGGTAACAAGTTTGTTCCCTCGGGACGTTTGAACAGATCGTAATAAACTGTGATAGGGCGTGCTACGACGGCGGCGGCCTACGAAGCGGCTACGACCACGGAAGTATACTTACTTCTATGGCTACAACGCAGGGGAACTCCCCACGCGCTCGAGCGTTCGTAATATTTATAAATCTGTGGTCACCCGCATTTTACTATACTTTTAATATTATCCGTTCCACAGATAATGTAGTCCGTTCACTAGGTATTCCCGTGGTTTCATCCACGCGATTTGTGGAATTCGCTCGAGCTGTTTTACCAGGATAAAATCTGATATCTTGAGGGGTCTGAGTTTCGCACGCTTTATCAATTTCCAAAAACACTGAAATATACCATACTAGCTGTGCCCCGCGGTTTCACCCACGGGTGAACAGACAGAGTTACTTTCGCATTTATAATATTAAGAAAGAAAGAAAGAAAAATGAGTTTATTGGTCCCCACATAAAGATAAGAAATAAGAGACGGAAAAAATACAAACTTAACAAATATTATGAAGGAGATAGAAGGGTGTGCTGTGTAGGTAGTAGGTAGGTTAGGTAGTAGGGGTTATCTCTCTTTCCCTAATACCCTACCCTCTCCTTCGGGGGTGCCCATATGGATTGAACTTTGAAAAATCTTTTCTTTGTGAACCTTCACGACGCAAAATAAAATTATCGCCCAAACTTCATACTTCTAGCTTCAGCTGGTTTATGCGTCAGAAATCAACTTTATAGACAACCAAGCAGAGCTTGTGCCTTGTACAGCTTGTACTACAATATATTTTTTCATAAAACTCACTAATTAAACTGAACACAGTCCACAGACTCCAAGCTCTCCAGACAAGATTAACCTTGGGAATGCCGCTAGAGATAATATGAAATATGAATACGAAAGAAGTTATTTTTATTAAATTACCAACACAGCCAAAATCTAAAAAGGTACGAATGTGAGTTTGTTTGTTTGTTTGTTACGCTTTCACGCCTTAACTTCTTAAACGTTATGAAAGATTTAATTTTAGCGATACCTACAGTCCTACTAATATTATAAACGCGAAAGTTTGTATGAATGTATATGGATGGATGGATGGATGAATGGATGTTTGTTACTCTTTCACGCAAAAACTACCGAATGGATTTTAATGAAACTTTACAATAACATAGCCTATACATCAGAATAACACATAGGGTACTTTTTATCCCGGAATTCGCGCGGGATCCCCGAAATCAACGCGGGTGAAACTGCGGTGAACAACTAGTAGGTATACAATATATTATTTATGTTCAATAAAGCATACAAAAAAACTAACAAACAATTCAGTGGCACAGAAAAGGACTCACATAATATTAATTACAGAATTCTCGCGGGAACTCTGAAACTAGAGCGGGTAACTCTCCGGGGCTCGTACGATTTATGAAAGCGTCGCAAAATCACCAAAAGTGACCAATATCATTCATCGTAACGGTGTATTTGCTGTGATGTAATACACCGAAATGTTTTTTCTATCCCTTATCCGTAATATCCAATACCGTAATCCCGTTCCGAGGGATTTGCCTTGCTCGATGCGCCCTCGGCGACGCAAACGCTATCTCAGGGGTAAAGATAATAAATGAACAAAGTTTCGGCGAGCTCTTTTGTCTTGTATCAACATTAACTAATTTAGGAATTCTTGTTCTAATATCGAGCTTATGTTTTTATCGCATACTAACAGCTGTCCCCTGCGGTTTCACTCGCGTTAATTTGGAATTCCCGCGAGAATTACCTAAAATCTGGGCCCCTATTCACTATGACCAAAACACGGCGCGTTTAGATAACGCGCCACAAAAGTTGTCTTTCTCTCGTAATCAAGGAAGTTTCACTCCAAAATATACATTTGTAACGTGTCTTATGGCATACAGAATAATAATTTGTAATATTTTTCACCTAGAACGTTTGGGATTGCGTTTTTAGGGCCCGCGTTATGGGCAAGGAATGTTGTTGGTCTTACCGCCGCACTCAGAGTCGACTTTAATGATTACTTAGTTTAGTATAGATTTTTAGAACAAAACTGCCGCAATCAGACAAGTTTAATAAATCAATGTTAATTGGCATTTAACTAATTCAGTTATATCTCATTAAATGCCAATTAACATTAATTTACTGAACGTCTCTGATTGCGGCAATTTTGTTTTAAAAATCTATACTTAACTAAGTACCTAATCATTAAAGTCGACTCTGAGTGCGGCCGATAGTGAATAAGGGCCCTGTTATTAGCTGATCTATACATAAACTACCTGCCAAATTTTAACTTCATAGGTCACGTATTTTTCTAGATGTCGCGTTTAGTCGTTTTTATTTATTAATATAGACTAGCTGTGCCCCACGGTACCTATTACTAGCGTGAGTTTCAGGATTCCCGCAGGAACTCTGATAAAAGTAGCTTTAGTTATTGCCCATAAAATCAGTTATTTGTCACGCAAAGTCCCTTGAAAATCGGTCCAACCGTTTCGGAAATAAGCCGGAACAAACAAACACATAGACAGAGTAGGTGCCGTACTTTCTCATGCATTTAGTAAAAAAAAGCTGTTATTTTGATAGTGATACTGAAATGTCAAGATAACAGCGACACAGACACTCCAAGTTTATTTATATGTATCGATATAAGTAGTTTTATTTGCTATTTCGTTCAAATATCGTCTAAATTCGATGTTTACAATAGGAGTCGTTTTCACATTATACTTGTCGCTGTAAATCCATATTTTTTTATATAATCACCCATTTCATACTTATTATTCTCCACTATTAAATTTCTAATTAAAAAATGATCTTTCTATTATGAACTTTCATACGTCCTGTGCATTAATTAACCCAGCGAGCGTAATAAGTGTCAATAAAAAATAGTTTTTTATTGACACTTATTACGCACACACACACACACACACACACACACACACACACACACACACACACACACACACACACACACAAACGCACGCACACATAGCCTTTTCTTTTTAAATTTCAAAATTACTTTGTTTATTTCTTTGTTGCTGTAATTTATTTTAATTTATAATCTATATCTAATAATAATTTTAATTCTCATAGTTAATGTTGGCATTTCAACAAATGAGTTCTGAATTGCATGAGCCCTCTGTACTCCCAGAGGGGAGTGATTGAAAACCAGCGCTGCTCGGGACCTAGGTCACGAGTAGCTCACGCTGAATCACTTCCTTTTGCCTAGAATAATTGACTGAGTTTAATTTTTATTTCTTATTGTACACCTTTTTGATGGCAATAAACAATTTTATTATTATTATTATTTTTTTTATTAGCTTGGTTTTAGTAGCTTGGTTTTAGCTCAGAGTATTACTGTTTTAGGGTTGATAACTGCAGTTTATGATCCCATAGAGTGCAAAATAATTTTCTGAGCTCTTTGTAGACACGGAAGGAACCAGACAATATAATCTGCACATATAAAATCCATAGCGAAACTTGATTGTCCTTATCAGAAACGAAATATACGTCGAAATTATTACTTTTAACGATTTCTTATTTACACATAAGTAAATGACCAAACCGAAGCCTCCGGTTCCCATCACAACCTCCTGAATCACCAGGCCCCTTAGTCAAGTTGACAATTTATAATCGTCAACGCATAGAAAACTAAGGAACGAGTCGTCATGTCACGCAGTCACATAAAATCGTTCAATCCATCGACCAGTTTTTCGTGACCACGGCCACGTAATTTAAGGATTCCGTTCGTTCCGTTAACGATTAATGATCGTCAACTTGACTAAGGGGGCTTATCTCTCGCCACATCAGCTGAAGCATCGACAGTGGCCATGGACGTCTGATCGGTCATAGGCGACTGACATTGACGGAGGTCCGAAGAAATGCGATGTCAGCGTGTACTAATAGTTCGAACCTCCTTCGACCGATATTCTAATACGTATCCATGATCTTGCGTTTCCATTTTTTCGTTCACAAAATTTCTTAATATATGACTAAGCTGTTTTAAAGGGTTATTGAATAGATAATAATGGAATATTTACCTGTTTTTAGGTCTGTATGTGCAATATATTTATTCAAATTATATCGTATAGTCTATAC
The DNA here is from genome assembly GCA_907165275.2 of Zygaena filipendulae. Lineage (NCBI taxonomy): Eukaryota > Metazoa > Arthropoda > Insecta > Lepidoptera > Zygaenidae > Zygaena > Zygaena filipendulae. The sequence continues at coordinate 11,337,556 of OU015662.1, forward strand.
ACATAAAATGCTTTGTCCTGAATGACTGATGGATCAACGCACAGCCTAAACCGCCGATCGTAGAGAGCTGAAACTTGGAGGGTGTTTTCTTTGTGTGACGTAGACATCCGATAAGAAAGGATTTTTGAAAATTCAACCCCTAAGGTGATGAAAAGGGGTTGTAAAGTTTGTATGGAACAATTCCGCGGGAACTTCGAAATTATCGCGGGTGAAACCGCGCGGGACAGCTAGAGTATTCTCAAATGATTTTCCCGCCGTTTGTTTTGTATGGCAATGAGGTTAAGAATGATCTAATGAAAATTTTTAGCTAAGCGTTACTTTTTTGTCTCATATTAGTTATTATTATTTAATCGTTATTATTTACCAAGTGGTTAATTTTAAATATGTATAATGTATATAAAAATTAAAAACCTAACTAAGAAATAGTTTTCCATTTAAAGTAATTCTTAAATTTAAGTATTTTACTATCCAAATTACCAAAGTTAGGTACAGTAGGTATATATGCATGCCTTAGGATCTGGGGGCACGGCAGTGCCCCCGCCAAGTCGAGCAACAAAAGCGGCACGGCCGTACTACCCTTTTCTCGAAGCAATTCAGGCCATTTTCGACCCCCTATAACTTCATTGTGGATAAAACTAGAAGCCTGAATTTTTAGTAAACAAGCAGGTATTGTATAAAGACGGTATAATTTAAATTTCATTCGATTTGAACCAGTAGTTTAAGAATTATAACTAGTCAAAGTTTCTTAATTTTGTAGGTCACTCACTCACTCACTCACTCACTCACTGACCGATCATCAAAACTCTAAGGCACTTCTAGCAGACATAGAAGTTTGAAATTTAGAATACAATTAGTGTTTATTGTATAAATCAAGGAAAAATTAAAATATTTTGCAATTTCGGTCCAGTTTTCTAGATACACCAACTGCATAAATAACTTTGTAATCCCATATAAATGTATGGAATTACAAAGTTATATATGCAGTTATATGTACCAACTGCACAAATAACTTTGTAATCCCATATAAATATATGAGACTAGCTGTTCCCCGCGGTTTCACCCGCGTTAATTTCGGAGATCCCGCGGGAATTCAGAGATGCAAAGTAGTTAGTACCCTATATCCCTAGGTTTTCTTTACCCCTGACAACGTGCATGCAAAATTTCATGAGATTTCACCAGCGTTAATTTCGGAGATCCTTCGGGAATTCCGAGATAAAATTACCCTAATCTGAATGCTCCAACGATTTTCATGAAATTTTGTATACAGGGGATTTCGGGGGCCGTAAATCGATCTAGCTAGGATTCATTTCTGGAATTCCCGCGCGAACTCTGATATCAACGCGGGTGAATTAATTATTGCATACTACACGTTGTCAAGGGTACAGGAAAGGTCATAGGGTAGTACTTTTATCTCAGAATACCCGCGGGATCTCCGAAATTAACGTGGGTTAAACCGCGGGGAACAGCTATTTAAGCCGAGCGAAGCTCGGTTGCCCAGATATTAATAAATAATAATAATAAGTGTAGCTAGTTACCTACCTAGATATAAAGTGTAGATACATAGTTACCTAGACATAATTATGTTCAAAGGTACAATGGTCAACGGAATGAAAAAGCAAGAATGGGGCGATAATGTGTTTATATTATAAAGTTGTACCAAAATCTTTCAAGTTATTAAAGTAGACTAAATTGCTCAAAGGAGGAAGACCATTTACAAAAAGAAATGAGATCCCATCAAAAACAAACTTGTAAAAAAGTTCCAAGTCTCGCAACTCAGTTCTTCTACAGTAAAAAGTTGTGAGATCAATGTAATACCAAGTCGGTTAATTTATTCAGTGCCTACTTAAGGGTCCTTCTGTCTAAAGTTATCATGTTATAAGCTAATCTAATAACATTTTATAGTGACCATATCAAATTTAAAAATCTTTTATGTTTTAAATAGATTGATTGGCTTGGCGATCACGTGAAAACACAATGTATCTCACAAGTAATACATATTATAATTAAATTAGATAGTTTAGAACCATAATTATGTATTACATGTGAGATATATTGTGTTTTCACGTGATCGCCAAGCCAATCAATCTATTTAAAACATAAAAGATTTTTAAATTTGATATGTTCACTATAAAATGTTATTAGATTAGCTTATAACATGATAACTTTAGACAGAAGGACCCTTAAGTAGGCACTGAATAAATTAACCGACTTGGTATTACATTGATCTCACAACTTTTTACTGTAGAAGAACTGAGTTGCGAGACTTGGAACTTTTTTACAAGTTTGTTTTTGATGGGATACTTTTTAGAGACCGAGGAAGAGTTTTCTGAATGCAAAGTCGACACACGTATAAAACTCACAACATAAGTGATGCATGGAACCAAAGACATTATAAGAGAATAGACGAACAATACAATCTTTTACTATGCAATCCACGTCAGCTAATTTTTGCGGGGGGATGATCAAAATAAAAACCAATCGCATCGTTGCGACGCAATCAAATACCAGTCACCACAAAGTACATTTCAAATAGTCAATCACAAGTGGTAGTCCGTCAAGTGGTATCTGTAGACAATAGTCTCTGCTAGCCAAAGGCATTTTGTTAGCATGAGATCATTTGACCGCTGCGCGTATTGCCAATCTATTCTCCTTCAACATCTTTGCATGGATCCATGGAGCCCCGTAATATTTCCTTAAGTTAAAATGAATAATTCATAAGCAGTAATTCGAATGCATTTTGTAGGTATGGCGTGTTCAGAAACAATTATCATAATAGTTGAGGAGTTATGGTTTTCTGTGAAAACTGGCTGGAATCGATCGCCGTACCCGTCCGCCGCAGTGCGCTCGCATTCGGTGCATGCAATGGTGAAGAAAATTGGTTAAAGGAAACGAAGACCGTTATTCACCGACCCATTTAAAAAAAAACAATTCGGGTTTTAAAAGAATTGACGACCCGATTGGCGCAGTAGGTCACCATGCCTGCCCGCTAATCAAGGGGTTCCGGGTTCTATTCCCGGTGGGGGTGGACTTTGTGTGATGAACACAGGGTTCCATTTTCCAGTCAGGGCATCTATATATATATATATATATATATATCTATATCCTACTAATATTATAAATGTAAAAGTGTGGATGTTTGGATGTTTGGATATTCGGATGTTTGGATGTTTGTTACTTAATCACGCAAAAACGGCTTAACAAATTTGGACGAAATTTGGCATGCACGTTGTCAAGGGTATAGAAACATAGGCTACTTTTTATCCCGAAATTCCCGCGGGAACTCCGAAATTACCGCGGGTGAAACCGCGGGGCACAGCTAGTTATAATATATATGTAATAATATGTAGTATATACTTTGCTTGGTTTCCACGACACATAGCTTATACTGTGGGATCAAGTAGATCTGTGTGTTGTGAAGTGGATTATTATTATTAATTGTGATACCTATCTACTACCTACAATTATACAAAAATCCTTACCATTATAAATGCGAATTTAATTAATTTTTTTTACTAGCGGCTTCATTCCCGTTAATGGGCATGTGGACTAATTTTTATTTTTTAGTCCGTCTTGTAGATTATTAAAAAATATTAGACACGTATTTTTTCTTTTTTTACGTAATCAAAAAATAACGGCGATATATTGAGTTGAAATTTCGCGTGACGTCGCTATTCTGACAGTTTGTATGGCGGTTTTGCGGTTAGTGACGTCACGACCTCCTCATCCTAAAATTTAATGCGCTTTATCTCTGTATATTTTAATTTATTTAAAAAAGCAAAAAATTCGTATCTATTGTTTTTTTATTTTCTAACTGACGGACTAATTAGAATTTTGATTTTCAATAGTAGTCAACATCCCTATTACGGAGTTCCCGCGAGAATTGCAGGACAAAAAGTAGGTAGGTACGTTTACAACGTGTCTTATGGCATACAGAATATTGATTGGTAATATTTTGGCATCAAGAGCGTTTGGAATCATGTTTTTCGGACGCGCGTTATGGGCAAGGAATGTTGTTGGTCATAGTGAATAAGGCCCGGTACTAGCTGTTCCCTGCGGTTTCACCCGCGACGGTTTAGATTTTAGAAGATCCCGCGGGTTTTCCGAGATAAAAGTATCTATTACCCTATATTTTTTTCTGTACCTTCCCTTCACAACGTGTAGCATGCAAATTTTAATACAATTTCACCCGCGTTAATTTCGGAGTTTCCGCGGGAATTCTGGAATAAAAAGTACCCTAATGTCCTTCTCTGTATCCCTGACAACTTGTATGTAAAATTTCATGATAATCCGTTGAGCCGTTGAGGCGTGAAAACGTAACAAATAAACAAACAAACTCACTACTAAAAAGTACTACTACTAGTACTAGTAAAAAATAAAGATGTCGCAGTGAAATTTCAAGTAAACCAGAGATTTCGTCTTTCTAAGGATCCCACGTCTTCGTCCTTGTCCACAAACAAACACTATTATCCCTTTCGATCAACGCAGTAGGTATTCTAATATTTATTTATGATTTTGTAACCCTTTTCTCTCCCATATTTTTATCGTAGTTATTTAAAGTAATGTAAATAAAAAAAGTGTATAATGTCACCCTGTCACCAAAGAATAGAATAAGTAAATAAACTCAAAGCCAGCAGTCAGTCTTAAGTGACCGAAGACGTAATAAAAGCCACTATCCACAGATCATGAATAAAATATATTCGCGACAGTAATGCTGTCCTATTTGATGTAAGTACCCAGATTTTCTATACTGTGCGTGCGTGGGTCGGTGCAAGCTTTAGTAGTGTTTAACATTTGAAGAAAGGTACCCTTGGGTTTATTCAAGAGCTTTGGAAAATGGGAGCCACGTTTTGTTTTATCGCTGTCGGTCTAAACGATTCTAAAGGGTTAAACGCTTGGCCGTGGCTTTGATTGTATTAGATTATTTTGAGGTTTAATTAAATGCTCTCATTTAATTAAATGATGTATTTTTGTGTTACTCTCTATATTGGTTGCTTCGTGTCCGAAATAATTTTTGTCGCTTAATTTCGCCTTCGTATTAACGGTTCTTAAAATAAGCAAATTGTAGGTACGTTTTTATAGGTACTTTTTTCTGACATACAGGGTATATTTTGGTGGATGCACCCACACTGCATATAAATGAACTGGAGAGGACATGTTGGCGGGGCAGGCGCGCTACCGTTGCAAAGGAAGTTAGAGCAAATGCTCCAACTTGCCCGAAACTTCTTTTGCTGCCATCCCAAGTATATTTACCACAATATTCCCAAAACTTTGAATTTTGAAATCGGTGACTAAGTACAAACATAACCATAAAGCGTTCTTTACTCTCATGAATGTTTTTTGTGTGTGATGAATAGTTTTGTATGCGACAATCACCCGGCGACGCTGGTTTTCATCTGTTTTCATACTAAACTGATGTCCCTTCTATCTGTGATTTTCTGTTCAGCGGATGGACCGACAAATACATATTTGCGCGGGATTCTGGCCATTTGCTTGTTGTCACTCATATCCTGTATGTATTTTTTACTATCGAAAACTTTGTTTGCGATTTAACAATCGAAATAAAATGTATTTGAAGAATATACGAAAAGTTATTTCGTGTTATTGCAACGACAAATTAAAAAGTTATAAACTGAGTCTATGAGAGTGACACGGCTAAATCAAAATTGACGCTGTTTTTTTTTAGTTTGTGCTATATTGTGTACATTGGTTAGATCGTTTCGCCTTTAGAATCGTTTAGACTGATCTACAGCATTGATAGCTCAGTGGTTGGTGCGTTCGGATCAAACGCCGCAAGGCGTAGGTTCGAACTTTAATAATGAGCTTGAGCTGTCGGTGAAGGTAAACATCGTGAGGAAACCGTAGCATGATGGTAGGGCGCTCTCTAGTGCCCGGCTGGCTAGCTACCACCTTCGAGTTGTAATAAATCTGTCGCCAAGCACCTAACGGTGTGGTCCGGCTCCGGCAGCCCCACTTGAAAGCCAGTTCCCATCCCCATTGCAGGTCGGCAACGCACCTGCACGCCTTCTGGTGTTGCAGATGTCCATGGGCGGCGGTAATTACTTACCATCAGGTGTAACACTAGCCCGTTTGCCCCCTAAAAAAAACCAAACATTGGTTGCTTGAATAACCTTGAAAGAAATAATCTGCCTCACAAAAGTGCTGCAGCGGAATCTTTCGTCTCTCGAACGGGACCGTCCGCATAAAACCTCTAAACAAATGCACACTCTGTTTTGTTGACCTTACTACAGTAACACAATCAGAAATCCCATCCAATATCTTAAATAGGCTGATAAATCGGCGGGCCGTTTATACCGACTTAAATAAACGCCCCACCTCGCCTAGGTACCGTCGGGCACCAGTCCCCGTCTAATCCGACCGAGAGGTAGCAAATAACAGTAAATTTCAATTTGTTCCGAACCCTGACCGTCAATGGCGTCCCATTCGCAGACGGATCGTGGCAATTTCAATGTATATTTTGGTTTGAAGAAATGTTTTTACTGTTGTTTGTTGCCACTGATACTGGATGTCTATTCACGAGTACGACTGGATGATATAAGACAAAGGATAGGCTAGTTGACTTAGTTTTAGTTTTTAGTCCGTCATGTATAAAAAATATTGAACACGTATTTTTTTCTTTTTTTACGTACCTAATCAAAAAATAGCTCCATCCGATTACTATATAGATCCGATCACGTAGTAAATACTTATTTTCAATGATAATTCTGCAGAGTTGCCACATTATATAAAAACAGTTATAAAAACCACCATAAGTGGCCGTTTTCTATTACTATCTAATATTATAAAGAGGAAAGATTAGAGTTTTTGTTTGTTTGTTTGTTATAATTTAACTCAAAAACTACACTGGACCGATTTCAAAAATTCTTTCACCATTAGAAAGTTGCATTATCCCTGAGTAACATAAGCTGTGTTTTAATCCGTAATTCCCGCAGGAACTCCTAAATTAACGCGGGTGAAACCACGTAGGACACCTAGTTACCTAAATATAAATGGACGCAGATAAGCAATAACATGTTAACCCACAAAATTAAGTTATATATTTAGAACGATTTATTGAGAGTTAGGGAACGTTTTTTTAATTATGTGTTTACCTTATTACATTGTATAAGTATGTAACTAAATATTGAACATAAAAAATGTTGACAGAAAATGGCGCTATAATTTTAAAACACGATTTACTCAAAATTTCTCTAGTGTGGGTTAACACACTATTGCTTATCTATGTCCAAATATAATAGGTACATATATATCTTTAAACTTTCGATAGCAAGTTTAAATTCTGCAGAATTACCTATCATCAAAAAGTAAGAAGTGTTTAATCTATTGTATCCATATTCTTCTATGGATTTCTAACTAGTCGATCCCCCATGGTTTCACTGCGTTAATTACGGAGTTCCTATAAGAATTTCGGGATAAAAGTACGATTTAGCCCCAGGTGAGTTTTTTTTTTGTGTTTATCCATTCCCAAAAACAAACATACATAGGTATAAAAAAACTATTCTTTTCCTTTATAATATTAGTACAGATATTTTAAAAAAATTGAGATACTGACTTAATAATTTTAATTTCGGAAAAATTCAATTTCAACTCTGTAAAGAAAAAAATAACGTAAACGCGTTAGTTAAAAGATAGAACCTGAGAAATCATGTAAACCTTTCTAGGTAAGTAGCTACTTGATAGTGTTAAATTATGATATAGTACATAGTATTAAGATGCTATCACGCTGGATATACCTGTAAGCCGCTTACCGGATAAGCTAAGTCGATTATAGTATACACTTATAACTCAGTTACTCAGTTACCACACAGTAAGTGCCTACATAATGCTTTTAATGGCGGAGCTACTTGCTATTGCTATTCAGAAGTGTGGATATAGTGCCATTAAATTTAAAGGAATATAAGTACACTGAGCGCGTACATAATAGTGAAGCCGTTTCGAGTCATGCTAAGAAAGTAGAGTGCATCGTATATGTTACGCTTTCACGCCTTGATGACTCAACCGATCATCATGAAATTTTGCATACACGTTTTCAGAGGTACAGAGAAGGACATAGGGTATTTTTTATCACGGAATTTCCGCGGGAACTCCGAAATTAACGCGGGTGAAACCGCGGGGAACAGCCAGTAGAAAATATTTTTAAATTATGTACGTAATAATATAATAATAAGACATTTTTAATCGTTGTTAAAAAAAAACCATGACTCAGGCCTGTCTCTCGAAGGATACTAATACTAGTTATTTACTCTGAGCTAATACGCAACCAACTAAAATTTTATAGATGCACTTCTTAAATGAAGTTACTATGCAATCACAAGTCTATATAAAAACTGAATCGCTGTTGAAATGAGCTTTAATAAGGTCAGGCTTTAAGACAAAAGGCGGGAAATAATAGAAGTTTTACAAAGGCGCTAGAACCACGGTTGACCGCTTTCGTCCGAACCCACCGCAGGGTGAAGCTCACAATGGACGCCACACACGCTGCTCGAAATTGCTGTGAGGTTTGAGGTTATTGACTAAAAACTTATCTATAAAATATATCATCCATCCATACTTAGTATGTTATTTATGCGAAAGTAACTCTGTCCGTCTGTATGCTGCCTTTTCACACATAACCACTCAACCGATCATTATAAAATGTTGCATGAACGTTTTGAAGAAGTTTAGTAAAATCTTTCCTAGCTAGGTAGGTACATATTATAAACTAGCTGTTCCCCGCGGTTTCACCCGCGGTAATTTCGGAGTTCCCGCGGGAATTCCGAGATAAAAAGTAGCCTAACTTATATACACACCGGCAGAATTAGCGGAACATAAAAAGGCAGAGTATAGAAATAATTACGTATATATATTAAAACAAATAATAATTAGACGTGAAGTAATAAATTAATATACATCTTTTAACACTTTAAAAGTTTGTAATAAAATTATTAAATTTTATTTAAAATAATAATAAAAAAAACACTTTTTCTCTAATTTGTGGGCACACAAATAATGTTGCAAATTAAAGATTACTGTGATTTTAACACTAAATAAATGAACGATTAATAACGTGTGTTTCCCCTTCGTGATTTTACTTTTATTTGCAACATTGTCTGTGTTCTTACAAACTACAGATTTTTTTTATTTTTTTTAATTTTGATAATTTTTAATAAAATTTAACCAAAAACTTCTTAAAGTCGATGTTAAACGATGTATATTAGTTTATTACTTCATGCCTGATAATAATTTGTTTTAATATATATACGTAATTATTTCTATACTCTGCCTTTTTATGTTCCGCTAATTCTGCCGGTGTGTATAGTTACTCCTTATGGACATAGATAAGCAATAGTGTGTTAACCCACACTGGAGAAATTTTGAGTAAATCGCGTTTTAAAAGTAGGAGCGCCATTTTGTGTCAACATTTTTTATATTCAATATTTAGTTACATATTTAAGCAATGTAATAAGGTAAATATATAATTAAAAAACGTTTCCTAACTCTCAATAAATCGTTCTGAATCAATAAATTCATTTTGTGGGTTAACATGTTATTGCTTATCTTCGTCCTTATAATATTAGCTATCTGCGAGTGAAAGTCCCGTCAAAATCGGTCCAGCCGTTTCAAAGATTATTCGGATCATTCGGAACAAACAAACAGACAGACAGACAGACAGAGAAAATTAAAAAATAAAATATTAAAAAATATTTTTCGATGTAACCCGTACTTATATACTTTGCATATACGTTGTCAGGGGCACAGAAAAGGACATAGGGTACTTTTCATCTGGAACACTGGAATTACGTGGGTGAAACCTCGGAAACAAGTTAATATATAAAACGTAGTTATAAAAATCCTCAAATATTCCAGCACCATCTAGTTTTAGCGTCTCAGGACGTGTGTAGCTCCCCTGTAGCTCAAACAAAGCTGTCTCCGCTCTGCAAAAAGGTTGTTCAAAGCTATAAGTAATAACTTGGGGATCAAAGTCGAGAAAATGCCAGTAGTTATTTTATCCAATCCATTGTTAGTTTGTTATCTATTCATAATTCATTTCTATATAGAAAAAAGCTATACTGTAGATAGCCTTTTGTATTTATTTAAAACTAGCTGTCCCACGCGATTTCACCCGCGATAATTTCGAAGTTCCCGCGGAATTGTTCCATACAAACTTTGCAACCCCTTTTCATCCCCTTAGGGGTTGAATTTTCAAAAATCCTTTCCTATCGGATGCCTACGCCATACAAAGAACGCACCCTCCAAGTTTAAGGTCTCTACGATCAGCGGTTTAGGCTGTGCTGTGATTATTTATGTATGATTATGTATTATTTTTAAGAAATTTTGTGATGCCAAATAAAGTTATGTCTATGTCTATGTTAATCCATCAGTCATTCAGGACAAAGTATTTTATAATATGTATAGATTAACTGACACGGAAAGCGTCAACACGTAAATCTTTAAATATTAATTTACAAAAATCTCATAGAAAAATTCAGATTTTCCCCTGAGTTTTCCATTTTTTGTGTTAGCGTTTCCAATTTTTCGCTCCTTTTTCTTTTTTTTTTATTACAGAGACAAGTTAAATGCTCTATTCGTATTTATTTTCAAGCAGCTAACAATTTCATCTACTTTTCCAAATTCAAACTTGATACCTATTCACTACTTGTCACCTATTGATACATTGATTGACTCTTTGGGATAAAAAAGGTAATTTAAAACAAATACCTACGACGCGGCCTCACATCGCGCGTCGTCCGCCATAGCGGGCTTATGGCGCCTCGGGTCGGTCCGATTTGCATAAGAGAGGATCTGGCGCTGATAACTCTAATGGATTTATATTCGCCCCTGTGCCGGGCGCACTGTTGTGCTCACATAAATCTGTCTAAACAAGATTTCGGTAACATATTACAATACGATTAGTCAAAATTTTGTATAACAATATGATTTATTTTATGACTAGCGGTTTCACCCGCGTTAATTTCGGAGTTACCTATGTCCTTCTCTGTACCCTTGAGAGCATTTATTCAAAATTTCATGATGATCGGTTGAGTCGTTCAGGTGTGAAAGCGTAACAAACAAACCAACTCACATTTGGACGCAGATAAGCAATAACATGTTAACCCACAAAATTAAGTTACCTATTCAGAACGATTTATTGAGAGTTAGGTAACGTTTTTTAACTATGTGTTTACCTTATTACATTGTTTAAGTATGCAACTAAATATTGAACATAAAAAATGTTGACAGAAAATGGCGCTATAATTTTAAAACACGATTTACTCAAAATTTCTCCAGTGTGGGTTAACACACTATTGCTTATCTATGTCCATTTTGCATTTACGTAATCATTGGCACCTACATACCCGTCTATACCTATCTACATGTACTCACACCTGTTTCTAGGAGGGTTAGGTAGAGACTGTAAACACACTCGCAACACTCCATACCGGGGATGTTGCGGATGCCGATTTTTTCACATCCGCGAATTTGAATGCGGATGCGGATTTTTGAAGGCTCACATCCGTGGATGCGGATGTAGATGTTTAAGATCTTATATAAACATAGTGTATGAATGAAGAATTAAAACAATGATAAACTAATTATTAACATTTTTATTTATGAAAATTACTTTAGTATTAAGAATAACTCTCCTATTTTTTTTTAACTTCACTTTCTAATTTCCATTCGCCGGCCCCGCCCAATTTATTTCTTATCGCAAAGTGTATTACATTCACATCCGCATGAACATCCGCATTGATTATTGCGGATGCGGATGTCCAAATCTAAGCGGAAGCTCCAACATATTCGCAACATCTCTGTTCCAAACAAGGGAATCGATTTTACTCCTACTGTCATGACAGGAGGGCTTGTATGCGCACCAGAAGGACCGAGTTTGGTTAAAAATATTTGACTTTAACTTGACTTTTATCCGTTAGCTCATTAGGTAAAGGCTTTCACGGAACACAAAGCGCCACCGGCTATAAAATATCATATCTTCTAAGATATTTAGGAAAAAACCGAGGGGAGAATATTATGTAAGATGTAGCATTTTAACTTGAAATGTAAAAGGTTGAACATTAACCTTTTCTATAATTCAATTGTAAGCTACAATAGGGCAGAATTATCATACCTAGCTAATGCTGAGTTGGTGAACCTTTCGGCAGAGAATAGAGATATGCAAGAGATATTATCTATGTCTCTTTAGATTAGGCACTGTTGATGTTTGTTTCTTTTTCTTGTGTGTTGTGCTGAAATAAATGTATTTTCTTCTTCTATATAAAAGATATAGTACCTATTTAGCTTATTTTATCGTACATCGCAATGGGTCAAATTTGGGACGCCGGCGCTCATAGTGTTTTCTTTGTACTAAAGTTTGTGATATTGAAGATTTTTCGGACACAATTTAACTTTGCGCAATTAGTAGCCGAGCCCAACAGACGAGCAAGCTTTTAAGTCTGTTCCGCTTATTAGGTTGTGCTCATTAAAGCCCCGCGAACTGCGCCTACCTGTGTCGCCGGTAATTACAGGCACAACTTAATTACACATCTACCGTCAGCTATAAATTATTGCTGTATATCTCTATGTTTAAAATAACTTTGTATATACAACGTGGTAATGAATTAACTGAAAACCTGATACACCCCATTTAAAAAAATAAACAATAATATGATTAAAATATAGTTTATGTCGAAAAAGTGTATACTTTTAAAGTTATTCAACATTAGTTTGGAGGTGACGTATCTACGAAATTCCAAGCGCTACGCCCGCACCTACCGGTTCGAATTTTTTTGCTGCGAGCGGCGTACGCGCCAAATATTGTATTATAAATAATTTAGACATAGGCTAATAAAAATGAAAAAATATAACCTATATTAAAACATAGTGCGATCGATTCGCTAGTTGATTTTGAGCAAACTACTTACTAGTTTTCAGTTAATTCATTAACATGTGCGCTTTACACACACATCGCCGCGTGCCAGTATCTTAAGCTAGATAGATACTTCGACCAAAACATTTTAATTTGGTCAAAGGATAGATAGATAGATTATTAAATTTAACATAAGAGGTATACAAAAGGCGGACTTATCGTTTAAAGCGATCTCTTCCAGGCAACCTTTGAGAGTACAGATTTATAGAAGAGAGGAAATTAAATGCTTTTACCCGCGTAAATTCACGTTTTTAATCCTTTTCTCTTATTTATTAGCGTTTGCTATTTTAGTTAAATACACATAAGCATATGCTGCGGCAGGAAACACTGAAATTAACGCGAGCGGAACCATGAGGAATCGTTAGTCTATACTAATATAATAAAGAGGAAAAGTTTGTGAATTGTGAGTTTGTGACGTTCGTTGTAGTGGTAATCTCTGGATCTACTGAACCGATTTTGAAAATTCTTTCACTTATAGGAAGCCGCAGTGATTCCGAGTGTCATAAGGTACTTTTTATTCCGGAATTTCCGCGGGAACTCCGAATTTCCCGCGGGTAAAACCACGGAGGAACAGCTGTCTCTGGATCTACTGAACCGATTTTGAAAATTATTTCTCTTGTGGAAAGCTCCGGGAGTCCTGAGTGACACAGGGTACTTTTTATCCCGATATTCCCACGGCAACGCCGAAATTACCGCGGGTAAAACCGCGGGGGACAGCTAGTACATTATAAAAGGAATGCTGCTGCTAAACACGTTTCTAGCTTCAGTAGTATTGGCTGGGTATTGAACTATTAATTTTCTTTAATACAAATCTTTAATAATAATAATAATAATAATAATAATAATAATAATCCACATCACAACACACAGATCTACTTGATCTCACAGTAAGCTATTATTAGCTTGTGTCGTGGAAACCAAGCAAACGTGGTATATAGTACATAGAATTACTTATATATGTATATTATACTATAGATATATAAACACACCCAGACTGGAAAATGGAACCCTGTGTTCATCACACAAAGTCCACCCCCACCGGGAATAGAACCCGGAACCCTAAAAATAAATTATTCAAATCGGTCGATCCATTCTCGAGTTTTCGCAAGATTAAGGCATGACTCGAACTCGATTCATAAAATGGGTAGAATACTGGTTTGTATTAAAATACACACATCAAAAGTGTCTAGGGATCAACATATATTTTTGCAATAACTTTTCTCCTGATTGATATTAATTAAAATTTTCTTTAAGGATTCATCAAATAAAGTGTTTTCGTTTGTCACAGTAACGATAAACCAAGTCACCTTTGCATTAATAAAAAAATTTGCCATTTTCCTAATAAAGGGATTTTTGACATTTGAACCACTAACATTAAAGTTCGAAAAAAAGACTGAAATAACAGTTTTCTTTAAAATTTTATTGGGTAACTTAAACAATTAATAATCCGTGTTTCTACCGCGAACACTAACAACACAAGAACATCGGTTTGGCATACTCAAAATGAGTTCATCCAAATCACGCTGTGGAATGGCCGCCCATGTTCGTTGCAACAACAAAAAAAGGTCTTCTTACGACTGGATACCCTCCATATTCGGCAGAGCTCTTCTCTGTAGCATATCCCATGCATGCTCAATCGGGTTCAAGTCTGGCGACTGAGCAGGCCAGGGCAGGACATTGATGTTAGCTGCGGCGAGAGTCTGTCTTACAACTCTTGCGGTGTGCGGTCGTGCATTATCATGCATTAACTGAAATAAGGGACCGATTTTCACTTGTAGAGGAACGATGACGTCTGATACAATCGTCTCAGCATAAATTTGAGCGTTGAGGTTGCCTCTGATCCAAATCAACTCAGTTCTTCCGCCGATCCAAATACCCGCCCATACCATGATGGTTCCACCACTATAAGGATGGACTTCCTGGCAGGATTTTAATCGCTGTTGGCGTCCAGGGGTTCTCCAGTGTCGTATACGTCTTGTATCCGGTCTCATACCAAAACGAGACTCATCAGAAAAGCACACGAAACGCCATTGTTCTTCTGCCCAATTTCTGTGTTCAAGAGCCCATTGATATCGAATCCTACGATTGTGCATTGCTATAGGTGGTACCCGTAGCGGTCTTCGGGAATGAAGGTTCACTTCATGCAAGCGGTTTCTGACTGTTTGGTCGCTAATTAAGTTCCCTGAAGAGTGATGAAGCCTCACGGCTAACATCATGGCGGTTATTGTTGGAGCTCTTCGAGTTAAGATTTGAATGTATCGGTCTTGTCTCCGTGTGGTGCAGCGATACCGTCCTCCATGGCGCTCAGCCACGGTACCAGTGCTTCGGTAACGTGTCCAAAGTCGACTGATAACACTCTGACTTGTATTCAGAGCTAAAGCCACAGTACGCTGCCGGGAACCAGCTTCTATCATTCCCACGGCTCTGAGCATTTCTTCCCTGCTTAAATGACGTCGCCGCTCCATAATAACGTTGGTTTTAATCAGTAGTAGGGAAACAGTAGCACTAATAATGTCTTCAATGCGTTGTATGTTTTTATAGGGAAAATATTGACAGCTGATTTTCATCTTTTACTCGAATTTGATTGACAGTTCCTGATTCAAATTATGTAATGCACCAAAAAGGATCCATATAAATTTATAAAATCATAAATTTATTACAAAGCCACATCTCAATCTCAAGAAATCCGCATAAAAATGCTTGATCCCTAGACACTTTTGATGTGTGTATTATGTTAAAAGTTCAATTAAGTATATAAATCAAGCTCCGTTAAAGTTTCAAGTAAAGTTGTAAAGATTTTAAATCTGCTAAAACTAGAGTACATTAAAATTTGTCAATGCCCGCTGAATTTATTCGAATTGCAAAGTTTCTAAATTCTTTGTCTCCAGAATCTCGACAGCTTTAGAATAATAAAGTTTTCTGATTTAACTCGTGCAAACTTAAAGTATTTAACATAGATATAATTATTATAATAGGGACATCATTACTTTTTGTACAGAAATATTTTGTACAAATATTTTGCAAAGTGATCGCCATTCAAACTTCGACACTAGGATTATACCTGCGTCTTGTAATGTCATTGCGCTAGGTGGTTACAGTAGTTAGTACTAAGCAGATCGAAGTTCTCGTAAATCGGGATTCGGCTCTCTTTTTTTGCATCTTGCGGCAGGTTTTTGTTGTTTATACGTATATATATATAATTATTAACGCGAAAGTGAGTTTGTTCATTTGTTTGTTTGTTTGCTTTCACGCTATAACGGCCCAACCGTTCATCATGAAATTTTGCATACACATTGTTAGAGGTCTAAAAAAGTGCACGGTGTACCTACCTACTTTTTGTCCCGGAATTCCCGCGGGAACTCCGAAATTGACGCGGATGAAACCACGTGGAACAGCTAGTTAGTTAAATATTTCTCTTTTTGCACTTACTATTTATTATGAGTGTATAAAAAGTGGAAGTATTATAGGCTGTTTTTTAATTTATGTTATGAGAGAAAACTAACTCACAAATCGCGTGGAACATAAACTACTTCCCATTTGTTTCTCACGGATGTATGTACTATGTTTTCGTATAAAGGAAAAGGATCAATGTACCGTAAAAGTTCGCATTTGAAAAACCTACTGGGCAACCCCCGGCCCCGGGGCGGTGAGGGAGGGGAAGGAAGGGGGTAATTTGCTGTGTTGTCGAAGCAAATGAGGCAAATTGTATTATTGCAGACGGCTCACTGATTTACTGGAGCTTATTTGCTTTCAGAACAGTCGCGTTAAATTGTTAGTATCGGGAACTTTATTTTGTGAACTTTGGACTATTATGATAGCTTTTTTAAACTAAAAAGTTCCAAATTTGAATTTGTTTTGATGAAAGCCGATAAATAAGGCAGGAGCATTGTTTTTTTTTTTAATAATTTTGATAATACACGTTTGAGCAATGTTTAGACAGTTTTGGAATAACCACAACTCAAAATGTCTAATTAATTAACTCCAAGTGTACTTAGGTATCACAACTGAGACCCGCGTCACTATTTACTTAACAAAGTAAACACATAACTACAATATAGACAATCCAAGTGAGCTCTCTGTACTATCTGTAGGTTGACTGGCAGAGAATGCCACTATGGTATTAAGTTCCCTTTTTGTACCATGATGTGCATAAAGTTTATAAATAAATAATATAATTGATTGTTTATTGACATTGACTTTATCGAATAATGTTTGTTTATTATTTGTTTTAGTTTATATTTGGGTTTTTATGATTGGAATATTATTATTATTAAAAATAAATCATACGTCCGACAGTAGATACAAAGATTTGGTATCTAAGTATATATATATATTTAGTACAAATTTAAAAAGATGCGTGAGTGTTGTGGAACACTTGCTTCGAACGAAGTTTGTTCCACATTAATCTGAGTCCTTTACGTCCGTTATGCGTGAAAAGAGGCAAAAAAAAAAAAAAAACTCATTTCGAAAATTACAGCTGTTGCTTCGTTTTTCCGTGGAGCAGCCGTATGACGCCGTGACGCAAAATAAATTGTTAGGTACTCCTATCATTGATTTACTACTAGACCCATCCGCGTACCGTGCGATTAAGAACTTCTTTCTAAATATTACGTACGCTTCAAAAATCATCAAAACATCTTATGTTTAACTACCTTTATGCTTCTATGATACAAAATGTGAATTCGTCAGAAGTCTAACCGCCGCACTCAGAGTCGACTTTAATGATTACTTAGTTAAGTATAGATTTTTAAAACAAAACTGCCGCAATCAGAGACGTTCAGTAAATTAATGTTAATTGGCAATTAATGAGATGTAACTTAAATAGTTAAATGCCAATTAACATTAATTTACAGAACGTCTCTAATTGCGGCAGTTTTGTTTTAAAAATCTATACTTAACTAAGTAATCATTAAAGTCGACTCTGAGTGCGGCGGTAAGAGCAGATAGAACTTAATTATGACGTTGGTTATGATGTTTTTACCTGTACTTAATGGTTCGATAGTTAATATAGCTGACAGTTTAATTAGGTTAGAAGGTGTTTATTTGGTATGAACCTCCCAGGCAAGCGCCATCCCCCGGGATCGGGGGCGCACGTGAATTGGTTGGAACTGGCGTGTGACGTCACGCAGTCACACCTCAATGTAACACGCTGTAACACGCCCTTGGAATTGAATTTAACGAGCGAAAATCATCGGTGGCACGAAAGGGTTCGTAGACAGAGCCTCATTTTGTTTTTTAATATTTTAAAGTTAATATAATGTTTAAAAATGAATAATCTATATTTATACATATAAATAAATAAAAGTGTCTTTTTTTAACTTCAAATTAACAGTTTTTCACTAAATGCATATAAAAGTATATGTAATGTATAGTATATACGATACTCACACAAAAAAACCAACTTTTAAAATTTTTCTCTATCTGTCTGTCTGTTGTTTCCGGCTAATCTCTGGAACTGCAAGACCGATTTTGATGGGACTTTCACTCGCAGATAGCTAATGTTAGGAGTAACTTAGGCTACTTTGTATCCTGGAATTGCTGCGGGATCTCGGACATTAACGCGGGTGAAACCGCGGGGAACAGCTAGTATAAGAAAAAAATCAATAAAGAGGTACAAAATAATGCTCGGACAAATTATTATACAGGACATTACACGGAAATTACTAAAATAATCAATTTATGTTTTATTTCTTTCTTTGAAGATATTTTAAAGGAATTCGGAATCATTCTCGAGTTTATTAGACACCTACTGCTGCTTAGCGGGGACTTTTTTCGTACAAGTTTTCTGTTCTATTTCCATACAAAGACGTGGGAGGACGAATTTTTTTTGTTTAGGTACGCACTTAGGTATTTGCGAGAGGATATTTGCGAGTCCTTTACGCATACGTATATCAATTTAGCGTACTTTGTTCTTTGCAACTCGACGTAACGAACTTACAACGAGCCCCTCAGAGCTTTGATGAGAACTTTTGAGTAAAAAGGAAATAACGGCTCTCCATATACCAGAAGAATTTATAACAGTCTTACTGGCAGTACAATATTGATCTTCAAAACTAATATATACGAGTAGACAGTAATCCTTACTAATATTTTAATGCGAAATGTGAGTTTGTTTGTTTGTTACGCTTTCACGCTTTAACTACCCAACCGATCATCATGACATTTTGTATGCACGTTGTCAGGGGTACAGAAAGGACATAGGGCACTTTATGTCGGAATTCCCGCGGGAACTCCAAAATTAACGCAGCTGAATAAATGGCATTTACGCCAGAAATCACAAAGTATCTTACCTGTTTGGTAATATTACAGATGAATAAATCGAACCCGCGACACCTGACGTAACATTCGTAACGTCACGTAGTAACGTAACGTTCACTAATCACTACACCAACGGCGCTGTCAAAAAAAATTAACTTTTAACCCTACGACCTACGACGCTAAAATTGTACAGTAATTATACTTACTCAATATAGTTTTACAAAGTGCACATTACCGTTTGAGCTACCAAGTGCACTACACTTATGACTCCGAACTCAGTGCTGCTTACCCCCGACTCGACATCTCGTTAGCGTAGCTGCGGGGCTCAATTAAAACGCAACGTAACCCGGAAAGGGGATACAAAACAGAAGGGTACCAATGTGTTCACTATGAACTTTTGCTTACATACTTTCACATTAAGATTTCAGGCCAGCCCCCTTAGTCCTTCCCACTCCCCCTAGTTACTTGGCCACGCAAAATTGTCCAATCAAAATTCCAGTTTTGCGTGATCACGTAACATGACGATTCGTTATTTTTCTATACGGCCGTCTGCTAATTATCGCAATTTCCAACAAAAGCCACTAATATCGTGCCCATACAATGTCATGTAATGTCTTACGCAGCCACGCAGGTCGTACCATTTAACCTTAATGAAACATACACATATATAACAGCCTCGCTTCACTCGTAATTAGTAACGATTATAAGCATCTTCATTATCTATCATACCTAAAAAGTTTCACTTTAAAAAATTACGCTTTTTATAAAACTATAACTATGTGCTTGTGTTTTCCTTTTAGATCATTATATCTATTTGCCATGAATTCAAGACCAAAATACAAAATTGCAGATTTTTTCTATACCTAAGGATTTGAAAATAAGTTTTATGAAGAAAAGAGATTTTTTTAAATTTTTTCGTTTTGCCATCAACACAGATAAACAGTTAGTTCATAGTTTATTTATAGGTAATATTAATAGTATTACAATTTATACGTAAATTTTATAATATTACATAGGCTGCACTAAAAGTATCGCAAATGGAATATTTCCACTGTTCCTGTCATATTAAAATCTTTTTAATTGAAAACTCCTTGGTTTTAAAAATTGTAAAGGTAGATTTATAAGTTTTTATGTTAAAAACAACATGAAAAAAGAACAATATCAAGTAGGTACTTGTAAACTTAGTACAGATCTTATGTAGCGTGTAAAAAATAATATAATACTATCGGTGATGGATATTTTAAAGTGCTCGCGACTTGGTGCTTCCTTTCCGACTAGCGTGGTATAACTTGCAGCAGGTATAAAACCCGCTAGCTAGCGAAACGCCCGCGGCGTTGCACGTTTGTTTCCTCTCACGGTAAAGTTAATTTCCGTGAAATCGTTTGTGGGTCGGACGTAGCAGGGTGTATAAATTGGGTTACAATATATTAGGTATAATTAAATTTCCGGTTTGCAGACATAGCTTCCATGGTGGCGTATTATTACTGCAAATATTTGTGATATTTATATAATTACTAGCTGTTCCCCGTGGTTTCACCCGCGTTAGTTTCGGAGATCCCGCGGGTATTCCGAGATAAAATAGGTAACGTGTAATAGGTAGTATGAAAAATTTTGTGTATAGTTTCTTCCGCGTTAATTTTGAAATTCCCGCGGGAATTCCGGTATAAAAAGTAGCCTATCTATTTTATTTTTTTTCAACCCTCAGTTAGCTCTAATTTTTCAAAGCTTTGTTGCTTTGTTTTATTTAAATCGGAAATAGGAAAAAAGTTGTTATATAAAAGCTTTTCACGCGGGTGAAACCGCGGGGCACAGCTAGTCACAAATAATCCTCAAATACCTATAGGTACTCGTTGAAAATTAGACTGCGAACTTGGTTATTAAGCGGTCGAGATAAAAAGTTCGCAGACTAAAAAAAATGTTGTACCATAAACTTTTCACACAACGTTTTCAAGCAAAAGCCTTGGTGTGAAAGTCTATGTTTGGGCTCCGTTAAATTAATTTTCGTTACTGCTTCTACTGTATTAGTAAAGTTGGGCGCGGCTGTAACAAGTAAAGTCCTACCTAGTCCTACTCGATGTTTGCAATATTTCTCTAACTGAGCTCTTAGCATTTGAAAACTCTTAGAAGTTCCTATTTTTCCGATGTATTTTATAAATACGTAAGTGGTCGTTACCAGCAGTTTTACTCGTGCCAATTTAAGGATTTCTTCAGGAACACTTTATTGTACCGTAATAAAGAATTATCGTACATGTTGAACACGGAAATAAACTATACTTTTGTGCCTAATCTACATTCAAATGACACGTAGATACATATCTATGACATGCGTTTATAATAACCGACCGAATTCCAAGAACACATATATTTACTTAGGCTGACGTTTAAAAAAAAACTTCGTCTTATTTTTTTCTTATTCTTTATTTACCTATTCGTTACTATACCAAATTAATAAGTGTTTATTTATCTATCTATATAATTATTATGCTTTTCATAATAATCATCTTCAAAATATGTCTTAAAAAGTGAACTGATTTATTCCGTTATAGAAAAAGTAATATAAAAAAATATCTCCCAAAAAGTACAAAAGCATATTATTCCGATACCATTGTTCGATAGTGATAAATAATGTGCTTTTTTTGACAATGGTGAAAAATATCATTTACCCGCCCTCTCAGGTCGCCGCCCCCCGTTCACCACCGCGGTCACCCGGACCACCTTGTTGAATGTGACAGGCAAACAAACGAGAGAACGTGTCCCGGGGAAGTACTGACTGATTTTTATACCCTTGTGCAATTCCGGGACGAGGTGAAAGGTCATCAATCTATACATATAAAATGCTTTGTCCAGGGCCCTATTCACTATGACCATGACACGCCGCGCTAAGATAAGAAGTAAGATAAGGTAATCAAAGAAGTTTTAGTGCAAAAAAATACATTTACAACGTTTCTTATGGCATAATGAATAATAATTTCTAATATCTTGGCATCTAGAACGTTTGGAAATGCGTTTTTGGGACGCGCGTTATGGGCAAGGAATGTTGTTGGTCATTCGGTTGGTTCATCGTCCATGAATTCTATACTTCTATGTATTTATCTATACTAATATACCCCTGACAATGTGTATCCAAAATGATGAATGACAACGATGAACGGTTGAGTAGTTACGGCATGAAATGGTAACAGACGGACAGAAACTCACATTCGCATTTATAATATTAGGATTTATACGTCTAGACGCTACTGAAACATAAGCTGCAATGGAAGTAGGTACATGCCTATATAATTTATCTCCCTCGGGCCTCAGCACGTCCGAGACGAGTGCATTTCTCTGTTAGCTATCAATCCGAATTAGGACCACCATTTCTTTGTTACTATAACTTAATATACTCGTAAAAAGGTATACCTACAGCTTGTATCTTTATCCTGTAGCGGGGATCGAAGATCGAACCTGCGACACTTGACTTATAACCATTACACGTGCGACGATGTGGACGCCATGACAGTTTACGAATTCCTATTAATTTGTCAAGTTGGTTCTGTCTGTTGGTCAAACAGACATTAAAACATAAATAATATATGTATAGGAGCACTAGGTACATAGCTGTACCCCGCGGTTTCACCCGCGTAGGTACATAAATATCGGACTCGGAGTGCCCGCGGAAACTCCAGGAGTAGAGGACCTTCTCTGTACCCTGGCAACGTGCACAATGTACATTCAAAATTTCATAATGATCAATTAGGTAGTTAATAGTTAGGCAGACAGACAGACAGAGGTACATATATACCTACTTTCACGTTTAGGATAGCTGATAATAAAATTCTCACTTTGAAAGTTCGTTATCCTTTGCAATAAGTTTTCGTCTTTATTTACTTTTTATATACAAATGGAAACTCAACTCGCCTTGCGAGGTAACAAAATAAAATTGGTAATTTTTCCTCAAGCGAAAAATTAGCTGTATTGCTTAGGTACTATAGAAATAGCTGTATAACACGTGTCATGTGTAAAAACGTCTAAATGCGTCATTGATGCTCTAAAAATAGCACAGTAGGTACCTGATGCTGTTATTTTGCTTTTTCTATACTTCTACCATAGATATACCAATATTATAGCCTATTATTATACCAATATTATATTTTTTGTATATTTGTTTGTAATGGATAAACTAGAAAACTACTGAATCGATTTTAAAAGTTCTTACACTTACCGCCGCACTCAGAGTCGACTTTAATGATTACTTAGTTAAGTATAGATTTTTAAAGCAAAATTGCCGCAATCAGAGACGTTCAGTAAATTCATGTTAATTGGAATTTAATGAGATATAACTTAATTAGTTAAATGCCAATTAACATTAATTTATCAAACTTGTCTGATTGCGGCAGTTTTGTTTTAAAAATCTATACTTAACTAAGTAATCATTAAAGTCGACTCTGAGTGCGGCGGTTAAAGCTACAGTATTCCTGAGGGTACTTTTCGTCCCGGAATTCCCACAGGAACTTCGAAATTAACACTAGCGAAACCGTGGAGTATCAGCTAGTGAGATAAATAGGAGTGATCAAAGAAAAAAAAAATCCGGAACACGGTGTGTCCGGATTTATGTCTATCCGGAACTGTACGGATACAAATGTAACAAAGTTACCGTCAGCGGCTGGGCTCCGCGATACGAGTGACGTATCCTATCCGGATAATCGGATAAACCGGACGTCCGGACGGCGCGGACAGCTGTCCGTTGCCAGAATTTATTAATTGCGTTATATCTACTGAGTGTTGCTGCTGTGTTATTAACTACTACTGAACTTAGTCAGTAGTAGTTAGTCACCCCCAATGCAAGTGTACAGGGTGTAAGGTTAAACGAGAAACGTACTGAAACACCGGATAGTTCATGCTTACATGTAATTATTAAAAATGTAAATAATCTATACTTATAATAAAACTGTAGAGAGGTGAATTCTGTACATTGAATATATGTATATTCAAAATTAATATTGGAGGATGAATAGTGATCGATAGTGATGCCAAAAATGCAATCAGTAAATTTTTTGTCTGTCTGTCTGTTTGTCTGTCTGTATGTGCACGCATGGGTCAAAAACTACTGAAGGGATTTTAACCAGACTTGGTACGATTGTAGTCCATACTCCTGGGCAGGTTATAGGCTATATAACATTACGCCAAGACACATAGGAGCTGAGGAGTGACGATAAATTTGAAGCAAGTCGGATGAAAATGCGCTTTCGAGCTCTTATCCTCGCATACGTTTACTCAATCACGCAAAAACGACTGAACGGATTTGGATGAAATTTGGCATGCACGTTGTCAGGGGTACAAAGAAGGACATAGCGTACTTTTTATCCCGGAGTTCCCGCGGGACCTCCGAAATTACCGCGGGTAAAACCGCGGGGCACAGCTAGTAGTTAAATGATACTGATGAATCACAGAGAAAAACTCAGCTAAAAATTTGATTATGCGCGGGTGATCGAATTACATTTAATTTGTGACGCGTCATATAAAGGAAATATAAAGGAAAGTGGCGTTGAATGACCCTTTTATTAAATTTATTTATTAAAAAAGACGTACAAAAATCGCAACCTTCATTATAACATGCATCCTCTTCTTTCATAGACCTACTATAATTAAAGAGCTACCTATAGGTACTTTAAAAAACGTCTACACTCAAACCGTAACTTAAAAAAATTACGTATAATATTTCGTTCGCATGGCAACTAATTAGGGAAGACAAAGATAGACTATACTTACGTAAAGTTCAAACGATTTCCCGAGTTACAAAAACCGGCGGAGTATATTAGCGTTGAATGTTCGAAATGTTCGCATATCGGCGTATAAAAGTGGACCCGCAACTTTGATTAGGTTATCCACGCGTTAGAGAAGCGCGGCGGATCGGAACGTTACGTTTCATTTAACGCGATCCGATCCGTTCGCGCGCGTTCCGTCCGAATACGAATAATATTTATTTATTTATTTAAACTTTATGCACATCATGGTACAAAAGGCGGACTTAATGCCACAGTGGCATTCTCTGCCAGTCAACCTTCAGGTAGTACAGAGAGCTCACTTGGCGGTGCATTTACGATATATATTTAGATAAAAACTTACATAGATATAGATACTCACATACATACATACATACATACATACACAGACACATACATATATACATACACAAACACATACATACATACATACATACATACATACATACATACATACATACATACATACACATATACATACATACATATATACATAAACACACACATGCATAATTACACACATATCTACATAAATACGAAGCATACACAATAATAGAA
This sequence comes from Zygaena filipendulae, assembly GCA_907165275.2. Classification (NCBI taxonomy): domain Eukaryota; kingdom Metazoa; phylum Arthropoda; class Insecta; order Lepidoptera; family Zygaenidae; genus Zygaena; species Zygaena filipendulae. The sequence goes on from OU015662.1 coordinate 11,363,056, forward strand.
ACACATATATAATAATATTAAATGCCAAGTTTCTATAGTGAGTGCCACAGAGAGAATAATACCTACCTACCTATTTTGATACCTTTGGGGGTCGCTAAGAAAATATGATCAAATACTATTTCCCAAAAGTTTATTTGCTGGCATCCCAAATGTATTTTCTAGTTTCCGAATCCCCCCAGGATCTCCGATAAAAGTAGATTAAGCTTACTCTTTATAACATCAGCTACAATATTGTACAAGTAGGTAAAAGTATACGGTTAAATCGGGACAGCAAAATTCACGACTCCATCCGCTTGAATTTCTGTTTTCCCTCGGGAACTCTTATTTCTTGGATAAAAAGTCATTCAGGGATAGATACTGTAGCTTATTAGTGAAAGAATTCTGAAAATCGGTTCAGTAGGTATGTAGTTTCCGTTGTCTGCTACAAACCAAACTTACAAACTTTAGCTCTTTATAATATGCTAGTAGATCTCCCGCGGTTTCACCCCCGTTAATTTCGGCGTTCCCGTGGGAATTCCGGGATAAAAAATACCTATTGTTACTCAGACAGTACCTTTATATACGTGAACGTGAATGAATTTTTAAAATCAGTACAGTAGTTTTTGAGTTCATCAATTGCAAACAAATATACAAAAAAATCAACTTTTGGCCGTGGGTACGCATGAAGCCGGCTACTGGCTCCACGCGTACCCTTCGTCAAGAACAGGAACTTTTCTTGAGCCTGACACGCTCCGAATCGCAACCTGTCTACGGCTTGGGGTCCCGGTCTGCGCTCCTCATAAATGTCCCTGTGGCAGTGATGTCGACAAGCTAGGACATCACGGACTGTCATGCCAAAAAAGTGCAGGCCGCTTCTCGAGACATGCCGCACTTAACGATATCATACGCCGGTCCCTTGCCACCGTCAACGTGCCAAGTCTACTTGAGCCGACTGGCATTGCAAGAGACGATGGCAAGAGACCGGACGGTATGAGTTTGATTCCATGGAAGATGGGGCGGGTGCTAGTATGGGATGCAACCTGTTCAGACACGCTGGCCCCTTCCCATCTACATGGAACCAACAACAGAGCTGGTGCGGCCTGCGAAGCGGCTGAAAATACTAAAGCACGCAAATACAGGGGTCTAGGCCCTGAATATGATTTTTTGCCATTCGGTGTCGAGACCCTTGGTCCGTGGGGTCCTAGCGCTATAAGGCTTTTTAAGGAAATAGCAAAAAGGTTAGTCGACATCACAGGAGACCGAAGAGCTGGCAGCTACCTCGCACAAAGAATTAGCCTAGCTATTCAAAGGGGGAACGCTGCCAGTATCTTCGGAACCTTGCCTAAAGGGACCCCTTTTAATAATATATTTTAGATTAATTTTAGGTTATGTTAAGTTTAGATTAATAATTATTACCTTAATCTTACATAATTTTATCAAAAAATCATGTGACATTTCACAAATAAATAGTTTTTGTTGTGTGTCATGCTAAGCAATAATTTAAATAAGAAAAAATCAAATCTTATAGACAACCACTTCAAATAAAGTAAAAACTCTTCGAATTCCATTCGGCTGTTGAGCGACGCCTGCACCCTTGGGAACGCTTTTTTGCGCATTAAAAAACATTTTAGAACCGTATTTCGTTGCGAAACTCCCTTGAAGGAGCGAGCTTAAAGTAATACGGGATACTTTAGCAATGCAATGGGAATAATCAGAGGGAGCAACAATGGCGGGAACAATAGTCCCAATCCACTATTGTTGGTCCCACTGTCGCTAGCCGTAAGTAGGAATGGCGGAGCGGCTATGTAGGTCAGTTGAATAGAGAGAAATGGATCCGAACAGATGCAAAATGCAAATATCATTTAGGATACACTTTTTCCTTTCTTAGTTCGACGCAAATTAACCATCTATTTTTATCACTGTTACATCAGTGACGCTGTAATGAAAAAGGGGTAGATGCGTCAATGGCCTTTTAAAAAACCAATGAGAGACGCCGCATGAAGTGAATTAACTTTAATAAAATGAAATCCTATAATTAATTTTGTAAATGCAACTTTCAGATTGTTTCTAACGCTTTCATGCCTTAACCCCAGATAATATAATACTATACTAGCCTTAACTATTTAACCAATAAATTGTCAGGTTAACAGAAAAGGTACCCAGGGTGCTTTTATTTCCGAATTACCGCGGGAATTCCAAAATTGACGCGAGTGCAACAGCTAGTTTTATACTATAAACTTTGTGAACCATGAGAACCATCGCAAAATCCAACGAAAATACCCAAGAAAAAAACTGTTAAGTATTTCGATTTAACAAAATTGATTTAACATTATTCAACATGAAGATTTAATAATAATAATAATAATCCACTTCACAACACACAGATCCCACACTAAGCTATAAGCTTGTGTCGTGGAAACCAAGCAAACGTGGTATATACTACACATATTATTACATATATATTATACTATAGATATATATAGGTATACACACCCAGACTGGAAAATGGAACCCTATGTTCATCACACAAAGTCCACCCCCACCGGGAATCGAACCCGGAACCTCTTGATTAGCGGGCAGGCATGGTGACCATTGCGCCAATCGGGTCGTCATTTGACATTACAATTCAAAAACGTAACGCGTACCTCGTATCATGCAATGAACTTTTCTCTGCCGTGCACAAAAACGGTTTCGTAAAAAAAAAATACAGTCAAACATAATAATTATTTACGGAGTTTTTCAAAGCTTTGACGCGAGTGCGAGTGCGAGATCGTACGGTCTATTATTATTTTACTAGCTGTGCCCCGCGGTTTCACCCGCGCGAAAGGTTTCTATACAACAACTTTTTGTCCCGACATCCGATTTCAATGAAACAAAGCGTATATGTAGCTCCAGCCTAAGCTTAATCTTCCTGTGAAAACCGCATGACAATCCGTTTAGTAGATTCGGAGATTATCGCGAACAGACAGACAGACAGAAATGATTTTTTAAAACCCTTTTTTTGTGGTTGGTTACTCTTCGTTTATCATCCCTTGTCAGTTTTTGTTAAAAATATTCAATGTACAGAATCGCGGATTACTCTACATTGAATATTTTTAACAAAAACTATACTCTTTTATTATAGTATAGATATTAAGTCAATATAATAAATATTATTATTGACAAAACGTCCTACCTACCTATCGTTTTTGTTGTTAAATGTTAAGTCATTGTATTTCAGACCTGAATGAGTATTCACCGACCGGTTCATACTAAACGTATTATATCCTGCTGTAAATTAGAATTTCAAATGAGCATAATTTTATAATCATAATAGGCGATTATAATAATTTATGAATCCAGAATTACATTGTTACAATTATGACCGCAGGTGATCATGAACTTGTGACAGTGGCACTAATTTGAACTTGGGATGCGAGGATACCTACTTACTACATTTATTATAAATGCGAATGTGATTTTGTTCGCTTGTTTGTTATGCTTTCACGCCTGAACTACTCAACCGATCAGCATGAAATTTTAGGTATAGGTACACTTTGTCAAGGGTCCCTACAGAGGCGGACATAATGTAATTTTTATCCCGGAATTCTACTCCGCACACACATACAGTAGGTACATACTGAACCCGCAAATAACAGCTAGTACCTACCTACAATGCATACTCGATAAATTAAAAGTAGGTAGGTACGTCTGTTCATTGGTAGTAATGCCACTAAACTATCCCCTAGCCAAAAGGTTGACTGGTAGAGAATGCCTTAGGCATTAAGTCCGCCTTTTGTACATAAATGTGCAATAAAGTTCTTTAAATAAATAAATAAATAAATAATATTTAAAAAGAAATAACGACGGCGATATTATAGTTGAGTTTTTTCTCTGGTTTTTCGTACGCTGTTTAGCTTAAAACAGGAAAAAAAATCCGCATGTCTACTCTATATTTTTTATAATAATGTAATATATATTCGATAATATCGCCTCTAAGTTAGTATACTCAAAAAATTCAATAAGTATGGCAAAAATCTGTGTGATTGGTGTAAGTAGTTTGTTAAAACATAAGTTTATGCGAACGGAATCGCGAGTAGGGGAGACCGGGTACAAAAGTAACGGCGGGTCGAAAGTAACAAATGCCCTATAAGTTTATCCAGTAGCCAAATACCATTTCGCTGCCGTCAAGGTGATAGCCTGTGGCCCCCCCCTCACTTGAATTCAGTCGTAACGCGCGTCACGTGCTGTTAGGTTGTGTGAGAGGACGATACGTGGTTTCACAAATCAAAAGTAAGTTTTTTGGAAATTTTTTATTTTTGTTTTACGCAGTCTTAAAAACATGACACTAATCTGAATAGTTGCATATTAAATTCTTGATTAGAGTGATTATACAGTGTTTTAATTCGTTTTCGTCTAGCACGTTTCATTTTTAGGTAATCTTTCATGTTTTAACAAAAAATTGGTCGGGTACAAAAGTAACATAGCCCTATGGGTACACAAGTAACATGTTACTTTTGTCCCCGTATTTATTTACTTATGTGATAATTTAATGTGTGTTTTTATTTGAACAGCATGCATTCCGCGACAACGTAAAATAGCTACCACAGGAGGAACTACCGACATGGAAGTGTACCGAAAAGCGGCTGAAAATCATTTCAATGATGGTACAAAAATTAGAGCCCTGGCAAAAAATATGATGTTTGTCATGTAGCATTATACAGATAAATAATAAAATTAAAAGCAGGAAATACTAGCGCAGTTGTGGGCTACCTTTGCGTCAACCGTGTTTTTACTATTGATGAGGAAAAAAATCTTCAGGACTATTTTAATCGAATGTTCTGGAGTTCATTTTGGGTTATCTCCATCTGAAGTACGTAAACTTGCATACGAGTTGGCAAAAAATGGAAAAACAATCCTGAAAGTGGCCAAATATTGAATACCTAGTCTAACTAGAGAAAAATTATTATCATATATCATATATCTCATTACTTAATCTAAGAATAATTTCTATTGTTTTTTATTTTCATAAATTGTTTTTTTGAGCACTTAAAATGCAAATCTTTTTTTTTGTTATCAATACTAAGTGTTTAATAAATAGTTTGTTGATTTAATATCTGATATTATATTCATTACAATCCTAATCCATAACGAAATCCTGTACTGTTACTTTCGACCCACAACGTGTTACTTTCGGCCTCGCTACGTGGTCGAAAGTAACAAACGACGAATTTTTTTAAAGTCTCTGTGATTCACACAAAATACACAATAACAACATAAATCATGATACTAATGTAATTAACATGAATGGAATTTATTTAAGGCCATATTAATTTCAGTAAAATAACAACACCTAACCAGGAATCAAAGCAAAAGTACAAAGTGTTACTTTTGTACCCGGTCTCCCCTACATACACTCTGTAGTCTGTAGTAATAAACTAAGTAGAGAATTGGTGCAATTTTCCCACTCCCCTCGCGTCGGTGGTTCCTGCGAACGGACCTGCATTGTGAGACCAATCTTTGTGGTAGCAACCGATTTCTATCGTTCTCGCTTTGATAATAGCAAAAACACACAATAAAAATATTATCAGTGCTGAAACTCAGTGAACAAGCATAGCTACCATCGATCTCATATAAAAAGTAGATACACAATCAGCGTCAAAAATGTCCTCATGAAATGAGCGCCCACTTGAACATTTGAGTGCGCTTTTAAATCAGTCGCATTCATGCTCGTTTAGAAATTGTAAAAATCATACATCTAGGACCCTAAAAAAGGACGGAATTTCATATTTTCGGTAAGTACTATTGTAATACCAACCAACTATAAGTATAAATAACCACAGCTATAACTACGTAAACACGACTGTGGACAGTTTTTAAGTGAACTTTTGTATGGGACTGTGTATCTACTTTTTATATGAGATCGATGATTGCTACTCAATATTTGTGTGACATTGGAGCGGAAACCTCGATGCTGGGAGATGAAAAGTACAAGACAGTCAACCAAATGGAGGTAAATATTGAGGTTAATAGTTAATCAGTTGCAAAATGTTTTAGCTCCGCCTCGCGGGACTCAGACTTCCTGCGGCGTTGGTCTAGTTCACATCGTGTAGAAAACTATAGAGATCACACAAATCCGGTCATGGGTTTTAAAAAGAATTATTGATTTACCAAGTCTATTGACGTACATTTTTTTTAGAGCTGCATATAAATAGATTATAAACATTCTACCTAAATAAAATTCTAGAAAGAGAGTGTAGGATTAAAATTGGAACATTAGACACGCTTTATTCAAATATATAATGTGAAATTTAAAAGTTGCGAAACGTGGAGCCACCGTGGAAATTTACTTCGATTTGTTGTCATTTTTTTCGTAGGGAGTTTTTACCCGCGTGAATTTCGATGTTCCCGGGAGAATTCCGGGATAAAAAATACCCTATGTTCTTCTCAATACACTTGAAAACGTGTACGCAGAATTTCATGGTGATCGGTCGAGCCGTTAGGGCGTGAAAGAGCGAACAAAAATAACTAAGGATGTTTATTTCTTAAAAGATTTTGTTTGAGCAAAAACGCGATGAAAATCTTCGATGTACATTGTACTTTTATATACATTTATCAAAAGATTTTGTTTCGGCGATAACGCGATGAAAACGTTCTCCTTCCATCACCGAGTGTTCCTCCCAGCATGTATCTAACATAACAACACCTATTAGATATTGTTATACCTCCCGAGACCACTTTACTAGCACAATTTCTATACCGAAGTTAACTGGCGTTGGAGCGGCGTCGGTGTTGTTCAGACTTCAGTGTACATTAGGGGGATATTACGGGGATATACCGTCGAGTAACGGGGTTCAGCGTTGCGGGGCTTAGACTGAATCTAATTCAAACCTGTATGAAGTGACGACGTCGCTTATATGTAGGGGAAATGAAGTGTCGCTACAGAGCTGACAAGCCACGAATGAGATTTTTATCGAGTGCTATATTCTATGATGTGCTATGTACTTATAATTCTGCAATGAAAAATAACGAAGTTTGTCAGTACTAGCTTTCCCTCCGGAGTTTTATATTTTTAATTTAATAGGTACTAGCTGACACCCACGGATAATTTCAGAGTTCCCGCGGGAATTCCGGGATAAAAATACTCTATGTCACTCAGGATCACTTTAGCTTCCTATCTATAATACCTAAGTAGATCCGTAGATAACAATCCCACAAACTCTGGAGAATCACTGCGGCTTCCTATAAGTGAAAGAATTTTCAAAATCGGTTCAGTAGATCCAGAGATTACCCCTACAACGTCACAAACTCACAAACTTTTGGTCAATCATCCTAACCAGGCTGTCTGGTTCTCATCTGGTCACGTGACCGAAGTACTGTAGGAGTCGCTTCATATACACCGTGGAGAGTCTCGCCTTGATGTTCAGTTTAACCAGGATCGACGCATTGATCCTTCTCGCAGTCCAGGGAATTCCCAACATTTTGCGCCAGCACCGCATTACAAACGCATCGATCCTGGACCGAACTTGAGCTTTTAGCGTCCACGTCTCCGAAGCGTTCATAAATATAGAGAATACAAGGAGAATACAAGTGCTTTTATCAGCTGTACTTTGGTATTTCGAGCGATTCCTCTGTTCCTCCATATTTTCTCCAAGCGCTTCATGGAGATTTTCCAAAATGGACGCGGGAAAAACCGCGAGGGATCAGCTAGTATTGTAGAAATAGCAACAGATAGTCTTAAATAATTCAACAACAATAATATAATAAACAGACCAAAACTATTTCGCTTATTCTTTACACGGGTATAAATCATGATGTACCAAACCATATATCTCTCTCCCCAACAAATCTTTCCTGAAATATTCTAGCAACATTTACCCAGCGTGCCCTCTCACAGATTTTCCTCGTACCCAGTCAAGATTGTTCATTATGACCGGACATTAGGGCGTGGGCCCCGGAAAGGCCGTGTTTACCTTTTAACGGTGCTTACCTTTGATAAAATGTTGGGACTTGTGAAAAATTCTCTAATGTAGGCGTCCGTGAAATTGCCACTTCAAATGCGAGATGACGAACAAAATTCCTTGTATTCTATTTACATACACATTTTGTAAACTTGATATTTTATATTTAATTAAGTATATTTTTTCTCGCTTTGCTGAATCTTAATACATTTAATTAATTTCCTTTTTAATGTGATCAATATTCAACAAATAAAATTACAATAAGTGAAGCTTTGAAACATTGCTTACAACTGCATTAAGTATATCGTTATTTTTATGAGCTTGTTACACTAACTAGGTATATCGGACAGATTTGAATTAGACTTGATGTGTTGACATAGAGGATACTTTAATCTCGGTACAATAAATTCCCAAGAGAATCTCGGTTTTCGCGGGCAATGGGTTCTATCTATTACAATCTTTAAACAGTGCAGGGGTACAAAGAAGGCCGTAGAGTAGCTACTTTTTTCCCGGAATTTCCTTTGGGAACTCCGAAATTACCGCGGATTAATTATATAGATTCGGATTATATATATTATATAATCTCGGAAACGGCTCCAACGATTTTCATGAAATTTTGTATGCAGGGGGTTTCGAGGGCGATTAATCGATCTAGCTAGGTTTCATTTTTAGAAAACATCGTTTTATCCGTGTTTTAGGTAATGAAAAATGAGTGCTGTTTTGCTACTTAACAACATATGGCGCAAATAAAATTGCCGATGTTTCCGTACAAAGATTTACCAAAGAAAAAAATACCGAGCAAAGTTCGGTCATCCACAATCCAGGTACTTTGTTTAAAAATCAATTGTCGTCTCGAGACCAGATTTGTATTAAAAAGTAAAAAAATAATAATTGCAGGTAGAACTAGTAGTGTAGTGTTTGCCGTCACTACGTATAGGTTTATCACTGACTCACTACTGCTGCCTGATCCTTGTGCGAGCGCACGTCCGACTCGCTCCGCGCCTAACAACAGACTACCCGTCGGGTGATGTTGAAAATCTTTATAAATCCCCACGATATTTCTTTATACCCTCTCTGGGATACATGAGACAACGTATTATATCTACCTACTTAATAGACACAAACACTACAAGTAGATATGAAATAATTAATGTCACAGTATACCTACTCCCTTCGCCTATACCTTGGGCCTTCCTCTTGAAAATGATTTGAGGTTGATGTCGATTTGATATTTTGACTTCGATTTGATTTCACCTCGATGTCATCCGACAAGTCAATAACACGACCCCTTTATGAGATCGAGAAATTTTACAGATAAATTCGATAGAGAGTAAGCCGACAGGTTTATGTAACTAAACTTCTTTTTTCTCTTTTTCCAGTCACGTGACGCGCATGGCTCACTGGCTGCCCCCGGCTGAGAACTGGCCCACATTCAAAGACAACGCGAGTGGCAGCGGCAGTCAGACTGAGCAGGATGAGGAGGATCTGCCCTACGGCTGGGAGCAAGCGCTCGACAGCCGCGAAAAACCTTATTATATCAAGTCAGTACACATTATGTTTGGGTTCCATGACACAAGTTCACTTAGTTTAGACAACAGGTCGCCAACTCATTCCTGTCCTGCCTTTGCAATGTTATAATGTGATGTGCCCATTATTATACACTACTAGCTGTGCCCCGCGGTTTCACCGGTTTTTTATATAGGTCAGCTGATTTATTTTAGGGGCTTCAAAGCGATTTTGTAATTATTTCAAGCTATGTATTCCAATTTCATAAAATTATGTAGCAATATTTTTAGTATGATACCAGATATTGCTGTACTAATTGACACTGAATTATTCCGCTAGGCTCATGACTAATTGCCTAAAATATTGTCGGCGGCGAAGGAAATGAAAGAATGGCGAAAGGATGACAGATACCTACTCTGTATTTCTTCTCGACTGTGTTGACGGAAAATTTAAAAGTGGATTCTGTCAAGCTTTGCAAGAGGTTGAATATTCTTCTGAGGGTTGAACTTTTATCACCTTCAAAAAATATTATTATTTTTTTGTCGTCAATTAATTTGGTTAAAAGATGTTTAAGAGACCATAATATTTATTTATTTATTTATTTATTTATTTATTTATATTAATTGTTACATGCAAAGATAGCTATAAATAGACATAAATTACATGTACCCTGGCAGGGTGTTACAATATTATAATGATAGCAGTATTAGGTACACTTTAAAATATGTTACAAATAGAATGAAACAAAAAACGATCCATCATTTACATTATTAATTGGTAGAACTTACGTTTTATCTGTCATGAAGTCGTCAATCTTGTAGTAACATTTCATAATTAAGAAAGATTTCAGTCGTTTTGCAAAGATTTTGTCATGTGTTGTGGTTTTTATGTCGTCCGGGATTTTATTATAAATCATTATTCCTCTGTAGTATGGACCTTTTTTATATATATCTAGTTTTGATTCTGGAATTAGAAGCTTTTTATTGCGTCGGGGATTTCTGTTAAAGTCGAATAAATTTATATTTTGCCTAACAAATGTAGCAACTTCAAGGATGTATATGGAAGGGAGCGTCAAGACTTTTTCTTTTATGAAATATGGTTTGCAGCTGTCTCTTTGGTTTATGTTTACTATGATCCTTAGGCATTTCTTCTGCAACATGAACAGGTCTGGAGTGTCCGTGCTGTGTCCCCACAAAATTAAACCGTATCGTAACCAGGAATATGCGTACGCATAGTAGACAGCTAGTGCGCACTCCTTACTGGTGTTCCTCTTTATCACGCTTAGTGCATATACAAACTGTGACATTTTTTGTTTAATTTTGTCTACATGTGCCTTCCAGCTGATGAACGAATCTATGGTGACACCTAGTAGATTGACCTGTTGCACTTCTTCTATTTTTTGGGTAGATGTAACACTTTTGAGATCTATCGGTTTTTTCTGATATGGCCTAAACTGTATAATTTTAGTTTTCTTTTTGTTGGTTTCCAAGTTATGCTCATGTAGCCATTGTGTTATTGAGTTAAGTGAGTTTGTTATGTAGGTATTTATACTTAATTTCGAGTTGTTGGGACATTTAAATAGTAGGGAAACGTCATCAGCGAATAGTACGCACATTGTGTTTGTGATGTTTGGTAAATCATTGATGTACGCCAGGAAGAGCACACATCCCATCACGCTTCCTTGTGGAATGGACCAGTTCGTGGTTATGACTGTTGAACGGTATGTACAGCGATCTAAGTTATCTGCGAATTGCTCCACTTCAACAAATTGCTGTCGGTCTTTTAGGTAGGACTGTACCCATGCAAGTGCGCGACCTCTAATACCAAGTCCGTTCAGTTTCATTAGGAGTGTCCCATGCAATACTCTGTCATATGCTTTCGTCATGTCTAGAAGTAGCCCCACAGCGTAATGCTTATCTCTTAGATATTTCAGTATTTCCTGAATATAGGTGTACAATGCCAACGTTGTGGAGCGTTTCTTGCGAAATCCGAACTGGTTTGTATTTAGTAGGTTAAATTTTTCTAGGAACTTATATATCATGCTAGTAACGGGCTTTTCAAAGATTTTAGATAAGGTGGGCAGCAAGGCGATTGGTCTATATTGGCCAGGATCTTCTGGGTTTCCTCCTTTTTTTAAGATTGGTTTTATTTTAGCTATTTTCAATTTATCTGGAAATTTACATTCGTCTATTGATTGGTTTACCAATTGTGTGAGTATCGGCGCTAGCTCGGTGCCGCACGATTTTATTAAAATTGGCGGTATTTCATCGTATCCACAATTGTATTTATTTGGAAATTGCTTAATTATATTTTTTATTTCCTTTTCTGTGACTGCAGTTAGGTATATGGAATTAATCGGTGGTTGTTTGACGGGCCGTCCACATGTCTCTGCATCGGAGTCTGGTTTTCCGATGGATGCGAAATATTTGTTAAATTCATTAGCAACTGTTTGTGGACATTCGTGCAATTCATTATTAGTTTTTAATTTTAATTTCTTGTTAGTGTTCTGCTTTTTAGTCTTCCCTGTAGTTCGATTAATTATACTCCACATGGTTTTTGCTTTATTGGTAGATTTGATAATTTCCTTAGTAAAGTTTATTTTTTTCGAAAGTTTGACGCATTTTTTCAAGGTTTTTGTGTATATTCGGTAGTGATTTTTTAAAATTTTGCTGTTAGTGTTCGCTGTGAGTATTTTTAACAGCCTTTTGTTTTCACATGATTTTTTTAGTCCTTTTGTTAGCCAAGTCTTCTGTCGAGGGTGTCCGAATACCACTTTTTTGTAAGGAATGTGGTCGTTTAGTGCTTTTTGTAGTGTGTGATGTAAACAGTTATAATTCCTGTTTATGTCATTATCGTTGGTGATAATTGTGTTCCATTGTATCAGTCCTACAGCTGTCTTAAAAGCGTTAATATTATTACTGTTATAACACCTTCTAAAAGTGTATGTCTTTTTTAATTTTAAGTTTTTTTCTTTCGTTTTAAATTTATATATTATACCCTTATGGTCTGATATGCCCAAATCTTCAACCACCACCGAGTAATCGTTGTGGTTAGTGAATATTAGGTCAATACACGATGACGTAGTTTCGGTCTCCCTTGTCGTATCTTTAATTATTTGTTTGAGATTGTATTCGTGCATAGTATTGATTAGATTTTGGCTATCATTTGATTTTATCAATGGATTAATATTGAAATCTCCCGTAATTATTATGTGTTTATGACTTTTGCATTTAAGTTTGGCCAACAGATTGTTAAGGAAGTTGAAAAATATATCTTTATTGCGGTTAGCTCTGTAGATATTAACAATAATTATACCAAAATTTAACTCTAGAGCACAACATTCTACAGTGTATTCTACAGACAGGTCTGCGATGTCTTGCCGTTCGGTGTATTGGACGCCTTGTTTTAACAAGATAGCTACCCCACCCCCCCCTGTGCTCTCGCCGATAATAGGCCGCACCAAAAACGTAGCCGCCTATTGTTATCATATCTTTTTGATCTTCAGTTATCCAGGTCTCCGTTAAGCAAACTACTTGATAATGTGTTTGCTCTAATAGACTTTCGAGTATGTGTGATTTATTTTTTATGCTTTGACAGTTCTGTAAAAGTATATTAAAGTATGGGGCGAAAGGTCCGATTATTCCGTTGTTCATCTTCGTTGGCATCTGGTAATGATTCGCTTAAAGCATTTTGTTGTGTACATTTTTGGTTCTGGTCTTCCTTCACTATTTCACGCACGTCTTTGTATTCTTTTCCTTCTATGTATAGTTTATTGTTGCGTATGACGGCGTGTCTTCCTTTTTTTCGCTCCCCGAGTAGTACTCTTTGTAGTTTTTTGCGCTCATGCATTGCTTCTTCATCTAAATATGGTGATATGGCTAGTCCTGTTCTTCTGAAGTAGTTAGAGTTCCGCAATATGTATTTTGTCATCTTTTTGCTTATTAGTTCGACGATCAACGGTTTTCGGTATCCTCGTTTTCCTATTCTCTTCAAATCTTCGACATATCCGGTCAAGTCAATTTTTAGTATTTCTTGGAAAATTTGCACTATTCTGTCATGGAGCTCATTTTCAGATTCTTCATACTTTTCGTTATAGTGTTCTTGGAGACCATATAGTACGAATTTTTTCGAAAAGTCGCAGTCGTTTGTTGCTCTAGCAAGGTGCATTTTATTGGTTTTTAGGTCTAATATTTCCTGTTTTAAACGTGAGTTTTCCGATTCGATATTCGTGATCTTTTTGTTCATTTCTTCAATATTTACTTTTATTTGGTCTTGCTCTTTGTTTACTGCCATGTTGTGCTGAACAATTTCTTTCTTAATATTTTTGATTGCATGGGTAATTTCGTTCTGTAATGAAGATTTTATCGAAGATATTTCAGATAGGATTGAATGTTTTGTGTCTTCTAGTTTCCTGTCAAGTAATTCGCTTAGCTGCTCGATAATATTACATTGTTCTTTCGGGTCGATCACGTTTCGCTGGCTCTTACCGGGAGATTGCGCTGTCGGAGATTCAGTAGTTTCGGTATTGCCTGATATGCTCTGATCGGCGTAAATTTGGTCGTCAATCGACATGTTGGTCTCGTCGAGTTCTAATAACCGGTTGCGAACAGGAGTGTCATTAGTTTTAGGGGGCCGTTTTGTTATTCTATTGCATTCGGGGCAAACCCACTTTCGTTCTAAGTTATGTAATTGGCTGGTGTATGTTGTTTTGCTTATGTTTACACATTTATAGTGGTATTTTCCCGCGCACTGACTGCAGTTTAGCAGTTCAGCTATGCTGATTTGCTGATCGCATGCTAAGCAAAGTCTCATCCCGACCACAATTAACAAATTCGGTAAAAGCCAAGACACTCACGTTAAAGATGTATCTTGATAGGTTGACAGGTGCGATGTCTTCACCAAAAACTTCAATGTGTCATAGTTTATCTGCTTAATTTTAACGTATCTATTTGCGTATTTGTTTGTTGCATAATATTATCAAAGTTTTATATTGATATTTGTTTATTTTGCTTTCATAAATAAAATAAATCACGGAGCACTCAAGTAAACAGTCTTAGCGGGTCTTAGCGGTTTAAAAAATAATATCAACACTTCAAAAAAGAAAGTTACACTACAAGAACTTTAAAACTAAGTACGTACCTACTTAAACAAGTACGTATCTAATATTTAGATTATGATAATCAATTTTGTAACAAAAAGTAAAAAGGGAGTCTGATAAAAAAGGTAAATTAGGACATAAAATCAGTTTGGAACTGACTGAGATGCAGATGTCGCGTAACGCGTTACATATTATGTACGTTAATAATAAAAGAATATATATTACAGACTAATTGAAAATCTCCGCCTTTATTTGGAGTCGTGTAATCAAATCATCAGCAACTATTGTCATTTCCTTATCATTATCCTCATCATATCAACCAAAAGACACGAGACAAAGGAAGCTACCGAGGTCTAGGCCTTCCCCCATTTCCCAATAATCAACGTCAGTTCTATTTCATCACAGCCACATCAATAAAACCACTACATATGTGGCCCCCGAAGGCTGGTCCTGCGAGTCCCCTCCCGCACCCAGAGACGTGGTGCTGGAGAGAGATCCTGAGCTGGGGTTCGGCTTCGTCGCTGGCTCCGAGAAACCTGTCCTGGTGCGATTTGTCACGGACAATTCGCCCAGTGTTGGGAAAGTGAGTACCATTCATACATCTGTAAATCTTGAGAAACAAAGCACATACCTACCTACTTATTTTTTTTTTATTAACGAACTGAAGTTTTTATGCTCGGACGGTTCTGAAATTCAGAAAGCAGGATAGTATTCTGTTGTTCTTTTAAATAAGTCTCTGATAAATAATCTTCCTATTTATTTTGTTGTTGTTTTAGCTCGTCGCGGTTACATTTCAAACGAGTTTCCATTAATTTCTTCCGATAAGAACCTCTGAACCTTATCTGATCAAATTGTTCAAATGTTTCAGTTGGAACCGGGCGACCAAATACTTTGTGTCAACGGTGAAGACGTCAGCACGGCTGCTCGGGAACACGTCATTTCAGCGGTCCGGGCGTGCTCGGAGCGGGTGACGCTGCAGGTCTGTCAGCCGGCCAGGACTGGCAACCCTGCCAGGAGATCTGCCCTGCTGTCTGCTGCCAAGCGCGCAAGATTACGCGCGAGACCGCCAAGAGTCCGGTTCGCTGACTCTGTCCAGCTGAATGGAGCACCTATGTACCCTGTGAGACACTTTACGTTTTTTGTTTCCTTTACATAACCATTACAGAACCAACAAAACTTTTGAAAATGAGATTACAAAATATCTTACCAAGTCCACTGATATACTAATTTATTGGATTATTCTTCTGCTTTTTTTTTCAATATAGCAATAGGCGCCTTGGTTGTGTAAGCCCATTATTCATGTCATGAATTAAACCGCCGCCAAGTATACCACCCCAAAGGTTGACTGAAGGCCGATAGGGAATCCGGATTACCTATCGGCCTTCCATTGTCACAGTCAGCATTTGCACTATGTTATAAAAGCTAAGGTCCACTTTAAATTTAATCAGACAGAATTGTTTTGAGATTTAATCTCAACCTTTAACTGTTTCAGCCTTCCGCCTTCTCACTCGGAGACCTTTGCCTGCCACCGATGGCGAATGTTCTCAAAGTGTTCTTAGAGAATGGTCAGACCAAGTCGTTCAAGTACGACACCACCACTACAGTAGCGGACGTGGTGACCAGCCTCAAAGAGAAGCTGTGTATCACCGCTGAGGAACACTTCAGTTTGGTTGTGGAGCATGTGAAGAGCTTGAGAAGAAACAAGCTGACCTTGCTCGATCCCAAAGAGTTGTTAGCGCGGGTGAGATCTCTTACCAAATTAATACTCGCAGTAATGAAATAGTTCAATACTAAGATTCAAATATGTACTCAAATAGTGAAATGGGGTCAACCTGATGTACTCACAGCGAGTCGACCAGTTAAGTGGAATTTGCAAATTCTACTAAACCGGATAATTTTAACCAGTCTTAATCTGTCGTCATGTCAAAAAAACTTTACCAGAAAATCCTATTACTTGTCAACTTGTTGTTACTTGGAGATTTTTTCGATCTCTAAAATTGAACAGCATTTAAAGAAATTAAAAAATTGAAATATTATTGTGAGAGTAGAATTTGGAGTAATCCTTAGATCTTTTAAAAAAAAAGTAAGTTTTAAAAGTAAGTAAGGCTCTTCTCTCACATAGGATATTGACGCGGGATCAGTTTAAGTCGATAAAAAACAGTTTATTTTCATACATTAACTGCGAAAATTGTGTATTTAAAAGATTCAGCGTTCTTTATGAAGGTAGACACTTATCCTTCCCGTTGACAATTCCAGATTGCTGCTCGTCCGGGCTCTCATAAAATGAGATGCTTATACCGAGTGGTGTTTATGCCCACCTCTGCAGCGGAGTTGGCGCAGCAGGACCTGGCTGCGTTAGACTACCTCTACTTGCAGTGCTGCAACGACGTGGCTCAAGAGAGATTCGCTCCGGAACTGCAACCTGACGTGGCACTGAGACTGGCGGCGTTGCACATGCATCAGCATGCGCTCGCTAATAACCTTTCACCAGCTAAACTGACCGTCAAAGCAGTAGAGTGAGTAGCCAGTAATAATAATAATAACAAAATCAGCAAAAAGAATGGTAAATAGATTGCGTTATATGTACATTGTACATCCTACAGGACTGTTTTGGGTATAAATAAACCATATATGCATGGTCGATGATTTATTTATACTGTTACTGTTATAGCAGTTACTGTTACTGAGAGCTGCTACACTCTAGGTTAGAGTTAAGTTTTATTATATTTAAAGGTTCATCTAAAAGTTACTGCCCGACAATGTAAAACAAAACATACCTATTTCTAGTTCTACAGTGACTGGAAAGTGCACAATTTTGACTAGACCAATAATTAGCAACTGTATTATTACAAATAGGAACAAAGTAAGATTTCCGTGTGAAGGACCTTAATACGCAGTATATCTACGAAGAATAAAATAGCATAATATAAAATTTTCCTTTTGACCTTCAGAAGAGAGTTCGGATTAGAGAGGTTCGTGCCGAGCAGTCTACTGGAGACTATGAAGCGGAAGGAGCTGAGGCGGTTGATTGCTCACTTCTTGAAGCTGATCTCGCAGATGACGGGCGGGCAGAGGCAGCTAACGCAATTGCAGGTATGGCACTTGTGAAGGAACTTTCTTGGGTATCTGAAGACTTACTAATAGATGAGAAAAGTGAGGAGAAGTTGCTGAGAGGTTACGTCGTGACTTGATGCTGGTTATTAAACCTTTCACCGCCATCGCCGTAATATTATGATCTACGTAAGACGTGCTTCTGGGGCTAATTTGTATATTTATTAGATCAAACGATTGATTTAAGCATTCCCAACACTAGCAGAAATCATGCCTAAAGCGTGTGATATGTAGGTAATGGCCTGGCTTTTGTAGCCTTAACAAAGGATACAAGAACGTGGCGGTTTGTATATGTAAGTATTCATTAAAAAAAAGCTGAAGAAAAACCTTGTGTTGTATAACTAGCTCGGAGCAGCTAAGATGAAAATTGTCATAACTCATCTATACTAATATTATAAAGATGTAAAGTTTGTGAATTGTGAGTTTGTGACGTTGTAGGGGGTAATCTCTGGGTCTACCGAATCGAAGCTAGGGTAGTCCTGAGTGACATAGGATATTTTTATCTTTCCTGAGTGACATAGGATACTTTACTTTGAAATACAGGCTTCGCTTAGTTCAACCTCAAGTTTTCTAGATAATAAGTACATATTGTTATTGTTGTGTAATGTAATGTGTGTAATGTATGTACTTTTTCTGGAATTTTCTGAAATAAATAATAATCCCGAAATTCCCACGGGAACTCCGAAATTACCGCGAGTGAAACCGCGGGGGACAGTTAGTTCAGGATATACCGTAAACTTTACTTGCATAATTATCATAATTAATATTACCCGAAGCACTAGAAACTTAGTTTCTCAAACATTAATTATATGTTTCCAGGCAAAGCTCCACTACTTGGACATAGTGGGCGGCCTGCCGAGCTACGGCGCCAAGTGCTTCAGCAGCACTCGCCCCGAGCGAGTGTTGCTGGTGTCCCCGCGCTTCGGCCTCAGTCAGATCGTCGGCAGGAGCAACTCTGTGGTGAGCAGACCCTAGCTCTTCGCCTTCTGAAGGAAATTTGAGAAAACATACAATTTCTTTTTTTTTTAATTTTACTGGCTGTGCACTTTGAAGAATTTTATTATATGTTAATCTTACCCACAACTTGTAGAAATATTTTTGATCCTGTAAATTCTATCCCCCCCCCCCCCTTCTTCAACCAAACTAAATCAAACCAAAGGGGCACCATCCTCTGGATATCTGGATATATTAACTCTGGCAAGGCCTAGGCACCAAAATGTTTCTGATTCAGCAGTTGCAATAAACCCTGAATATGAAGTAACACAACATGAGCTTTTGGTGGTGTATACCTATAATATTAGTTATTTGGAATTTTCCAGCCACAACAAATCGCCTCTTTAGAAGAACTTGAAGGCATCAGAGTGAAGCGTGAGTACTCGAGTGGGGCCGATGTCGCCATATTCCTGCGAAGGGACCGAGTGCTGGCCCTCTTGATGGATGAGAGGGACGCTGCAGAAATGCCCCTGATTATTGCTGGGTAAGTTTCTATTTATTCAAGACATTACCATTTCACTTTTTATTCATTAGGCGGGAATTACAATTAGCACAGGCTTAACAGTGAAGGAAAATTAAGTCGGTAATTAACCATTGAATAATAGTTTTTTCACTATTTATTTATAGATATTATCGTCTTGCGACCGGCAAAGAATTGAGCGTCGAGCAAGAAAGAGAGCCCATCAATGAAGATATAGGTAGGCGGATTGAACATTCAATTTGTTATGGGTTCTTAATGTAATAGTTATCAAGTTATTGACGCATCACTTTGTTTTCCAGCTCCACCCTACTTGTCGCAGCACAACGTAGTTCCAGCGAAATGGAGCTATTTACACTACGATGATCCTGAATTCATATCAAGGAAGCATTACGCGATCTTCAGTATGCCTCCACCATACCATTCCAGTCCAGACCAGTCCAAATCGAATCTAGAAAGTAATAATATGAACTCCAACATTACCAGAGATCACAGTAACAATTCCAGTCCCTTAGTAGGCTACGATGTCAACCCCGGGCTCTTGGGCCACGATGTTCATTTCGAGAAGTGCAAAAGAAACGAAGATTTCCGACTATTTGATCCAAATGACGCATGTTACTTAGACGATGGTATGGGCTTTGATCTTCATAGTGTCCTATCTATGGAGCTTTTAGAAAACGCCGGCACTAACCCGAGACTGGTCGAAGCGAGAAATGATGAAGTATTGAGAAGAGTAGCCGAAATGCAAAAGCTTGTAGAAAATTCTGAACAATACTTGACTGAGAACTG
Organism: Zygaena filipendulae; assembly: GCA_907165275.2. Classification (NCBI taxonomy): domain Eukaryota; kingdom Metazoa; phylum Arthropoda; class Insecta; order Lepidoptera; family Zygaenidae; genus Zygaena; species Zygaena filipendulae. The sequence continues at coordinate 11,382,950 of OU015662.1, forward strand.
TGATGTTTACAATGAGGATTTATTTAGTCGTGCTATGTTAAAAGATGAATTAGTTGGCAAAGAAACAAGTGTAGATCAAGTAGAAAGTGATACGGAATCGAATAATAGTAGAATGTCGGCAGCAGACGACGCGCCTGGTATCCTAAAACACAGTGATTCTCTTCTCTTATTAACTGAAACAATTAATCAAGGATTGAGTGTTTTAAGTGTTACAGATACAGAAAAAGATAAAATCGGTGGATTATCAACACGGCAATCTCAAGGTCTAAGTGCTATACTCAGTAATTGTGGTTTAACTGATGCTCTTTTGGCTCTAAACAATGATATGTCGCATTCTGAGAGTGACAATGACTCTTCCTGTACTCCAACAAATAGTCCTATAAGAAAACACCAAAACAAAACTACTAATAATGCAGTAAGGACTAGTTTTGGTTTACATAGTCCAGAGACAACACAAGACATTAAGGAGCCCAGTCTAAAGGACTACTTAAAACAATTGCGAGAAAAAAGTAGGGAAGAACCTAAAGATACTGAAATTCCATTTTTCTGTCAAGATACTGTTTTAGATAATGATGCTGAGCTTATAGATTTAACTCTGATACCTCCTCCACAGACTCCAGATGAATTAGATTGTGCAACGCAAGTGCCTCAAATTTTACCTGTTGTACCGCCTTCCTTTGCTGATGACAAACAAAACACACCAGAAGATGGCTCAGAGTCACCAAAAACAGTCGAACTTGAGGAATTTTTGGCCAATGTAACTATTCAACCACCTACTGTTAGAATCACACCAGCTATAGAACTCACACCTGAAGAAATCATGTCATACATCATTCCACCACCACCACCTGGCTCAAATTCATCCACATTAGATAGGGATCAAGTAAGCTATGTCAATCACAGTCAAATTTTAGAAGCAAAAAAAGAACAAAATATGCTCAATGATGCTAAGCCCGGTAATGGTGAAGTAGTGAAGGGAACACTTAGTGTCAGTGAGATTAGGAATATTTTTGCTGCTAAAAGTTTGAGTGACGCTAGAAATAGTCTTTTGTTGAAAGATAAAAACAAAACGCAGGGACCGTGGCAATCGGAGTCACCCAAAGGTAAAAGAAAAAGTATACCAAGTGATAAAATACATTCGAACGGTAATGCACACGTTATAGAATATCCAACTGTAGAGAGAAAAGGCATGTTCTCTTGTTGTAGTAAAGATAAAAGTAAAAGTGATGACAACGGCGATGTAGTGGAAAGGGTCGAAAGTAATGTAGATAGATCGGATTCTATGCCTGATGTATGCGAAATAAGACCACCTCCTAGAAGAAAAAATGTCGAAATCATCAAACCGCCTGAAAGACCCCCGAAACCAGCACCTACCCCTGCACCGAGACCACGATCAAATTCATTCACATGCCCCAATAGCGAGCTAAGTGCCATCGAAATAACAAACCATCATTTCGGTACATTGAACAATAGAAAATTAAACTATAACGTCGTATGCGATTTCAACGAGCAATGCACGCAAAACCCTCCGATACCACCACGGTTAGAGACTAAAATATTATCACCACCTCCACCATTGTTGTTACCTCCAAAGAAACCGCCACTACCTCCTGTGCCCAGCATTGAAATTTTACGAATGAAAAATCCACAGAAATTCACCCAATCGCCGGTGAGAAACCCTGAGCAACGGCTGGCGAGCATTGGCTCCCCGCACTTCCAACGTAATCTGAACACGTATAGAAATTTAGAGAACGAAGGCAGAGCGGTCGAAGACGAGCCGCTTATCTTGCGATCGACACAGAACTACAGTTCGATGACGTTGCAGAACCGGCACGTGCGTTCCCACTCCGAAACGAAGAACACAATATTGAAGAACAAAGAGATGTCGACGGTGTTATCTCTATGTTCGCCGCAGATGAACAGGAGGTTTAGCAACCGGCCGGACTTGTTGAACGGAGCTCCGGGGAGCGATCAGAGGGTGTTCAGCCCGCCCCTGTCAGACCGCAAGGTGTTCCGGCGAGACAGCGCCAGTCCCACTCCGAAAACCCAGAACCACGTGAGGTTCAAAGATGACGTGGTGGACGACATACCGACACCACCATTGCCGCCTACGGTGAAATTCCCAGAGTTTCCGACCGGGAACAACGGGCACGTTTCCATTGAGAACCTGCTGTGCAAGACCGAAGTGGCGGTGGAGGGACTGCTGCAGAGACTGCACCAGGTCGCGCAGAAGTGTTCTCATCAGCACGCGCACGGCGGGGGCGAGGATATTGATGACGTGAAGTTTCAGGTGAAACAACCATTTGTTATCCTTACTATTCTTACATATTATATAAATGCCAAAGTGAGTTTGTTTGTTTGTTTGTTAAGCTTTCACGCCTTAGACTCTAAGGTCTCTTAAGGCTTAGAGGCTCAAACGATCGTCAAGAAATTTTGTATACACGTTTTCAGGGGTACAGAGAAGGACATAGGGTTCTTTTATCCCGGAATTCCCACGGGATCTTCAAAATTAACGTGGGTGAAACTACATTACATTTCTCTACTACACGTTGTCTAGGGTAGTTACAGAAAAAATATAAGTAGGGAGTAGGTACTTTTATCTCGGAATACCCAGTTTTATGTACTTACCGACGTTGTAAATGAGACCCAATCTTTAGTTTCAAGAGATTTTTTTGCATGGTCATTTCCTAGAGGGGATTCTTGAAATTTAGTCTTAATTTTAAAAAAATACAGCGTGCGCGCAGCGAGTTGACGTCATGTGCGGTGTCACTGGTGGGCGCCTCCCGGACGCTGGTGGGCGCGCTGGGCGGCGTGGGCGCGGCGCCTCAAGCCCTCGTCGACTGCCTCACGCCATTGCGCAGGCTTGCTGATCTCGCACAGGTATTGAAATCACGTTATCACTCGTACATGTATACAACGTGTTAATGAATTACTGAAAACCTGATACACCCCATTTAAAAAAATAAAAAAAAATATGATTAAAATATATTTTATGTCGAAAAAAATTATACTTTAAAAGTTATTCAACATTAGTTTGAAGGTGACTTATCTATGAAATTCCAAGCGCTACGCCCGCGTCTACCGGTTCGATTTTTTGCTGCGGGCGGCGGCGTACGCATCAAATATTGTATTATAAATAATTTAGACTTGGGCTAATAAAAATGAAAAAAATACAACCTATATTAAAACATAGTGCGATCGATTCGCTAGTTGATTCTGAGCAAACTACTTTTTAGTTTTCAGTTAATTCATTAACACGTTGTATAAATACTAGCTTTCCCTGCGATAATTTGAGAGTGTGTTTCTATCAGTTATTCTATCTAAAATCCACACCACCCGTTTTAATTTTCATATTTTATCTTAACCCTGTCCTTTACTGATAAAAAGTATGTTTAATAACTTTAGGCTCTAGGAAGACACACATCAGCTCCACTCCAGACTAGGAACTTGGTGCTACGCGTGCACGACGTCACAGCTGCCTTCAAGGAGTTGGCCGGCGCAGACATGGCGCAACTCATCCACGAGCACAACGCACGGAAATCAGAGTCCCAGGGTCAAGACACGAGCTCGACTTTAGAAGGGCAGCTAGCATTAAGAGCAGAGTGTCTGGCTAACGTATTGGCAACCCTATTACGAAGCTTGAGGGTATTTTCACCATGAATCTGGCAACAAAATATGGACCATAGACAATTAAAAAAAATCGTCTACGCCACATTTTCAAAATGGCGGCTTTAATATAAATGTGGTAGATTTTCTTTCGTGATAAAATTGATATTTCAATTATTTTCATGTAAAATATAAATAGAATAAAATGTATTTGTTATAGTTCTCTTTCTAATTAAATTATCTGTAACCGTTACTAAAATGAGACCAAATAAAACTAGGTTTGTTGTTATTAGTGATTACGTAGCATCTGTTTGCGTTAATTTGAAAGGCAATTTCTGTAAATTTTAAAAAAATATTTTTAATATTATAATAATTTGAAATGTTTTTATTTGTTGTTAATATTTAATTTTAAGTAGGTACCTACATTGAGAATGATCGAGTAGAGAGATTTTGTTACATCATATCAATGTATAGGTAGAGAAACGTCCGAGAAGGTTCTTTTCAGTACCTCTACTTATATAGGAAATATTAATTTCGATGATATAAGTAAATTGTTACCATAATAATTATTATAAATAAATAATCTCATAAACATATCTGTTTAAAAATTTCTATATCGTATAATTTCTATTGTTACAAATGTTTGACCGGCTAAGTAGGGTGCAAAACTAAAAACATATTCTAATTACTATATCATACCTAATTATTATTAATGTCTAACTAACCATATCTTAAAATTTCTCTATTGATACAAAATACAGATAGGTAACATTATTTACACAACTATTAAAAAAAAAACTTCTCAAACATGTCTCCGTCACTTGATTTGCCGCGCGAAATTGCATAAATGTTTGGTGTTGCTAGATTTTATGTTAAATTATTCGGTTGAAAATATTAAAATAAACGTTGGCAGCAGATTGATATAATGCTGATGTTTAATAAAATATATATTGGTGCTATTTTGATGAAATAGTGTACATTTTTTTGTATTGATAAATAAACATGTTGATATTATTAATCGACTCAAGTGAACACAAGTGAATCTCTAAAATCGCACCAGTGATTTGATTTAAGCATCATGTACCTATTACGTTTAAGTAGTTTGGTTGTATAATTCGTATTGCAATAACTTTTTATAAAATAATTAGACGCTGATAAGCAATAACATGTTAACCCGCAAAATTAAGTTATTGATACAGAACGCTTTATTGAGAGATATAGAACGTTTTTTAACTGTATGTTTACCTCATTACATTGTTTAAATACCAACAAAATGTTGAACATAAAAGTTATAATTAAAAAAAACACGATTAACTAAAAAATTCTCCGGTGTGAGTTAACACACTATTGCTTATCTATGTCCAATTATTCTCCCTATCATTGTTTCCGAAAATGTTATACCTACATCTTGCTAGCTATTATTTTTTAAGTTAATTTTAATAATACGTACCTTGATATTTTTCATAAAAAGTACATAAAATTATAACCAAAGAGTTTTGTATACCTTTGTTTTATTGTAAATCTTGAATGGGAATCAAATCAGGCACAATATAAAATAATAGTACATTGTTATCCTAGGGGTGAAAGTAACTTATTTAGTCCCGAGACGGGGTTTGGCGCCCGAGCGTAGCGAGGGCGCCTATAGATCGAGGGACTAAATAAGTCTTTCTCCCGAGGGTAACACTGTGCTTTTCATTACGAATGCAAGGAAAGTCAAAATAAAAATAGGAATTAGCTAAAGAAAAAATGAGTGAAGATCGGATAGTCGCTTGACACTTTCCCACCTATTTCTTTTTCTTTGGCCAGCTAGCCATTCAGCCAGTATTTTTTATTTACATTGTGGCGACCTAAAAAAAATATTATCTTTAATTATTAAGTATTAATTAAAGAAAAAAAAAATATAAATAGGAATTAGCTTAAGAAAAAGTGAGTGAATTTTATTTTAATTAATACCTACTTAAACTTTACGTTATTTCAATTTTACATCGCGCTGGCTGTATAGAAAGTTGAAACATGGTTCAATAGAAATGTGAAAATAGACCTAGTTTTTTTTTAATAATTTGACAGTTGTCAGTTGAAAGCGATTCTCCCTAGGGCTGAAAAGGGTTACTTTCAACCCGCTTCTCAGGCAACTTCAGACCTACTTTCCGAGTATGAGTAATGAAAAAACTATTCCACTCCCACGCGCACGCTTTTACCAAATCCATAATATTATCTATTTTTAGTTAGTTTACGTACGGACACATTTTGATATTAAACTTAAGATACTGCTACTACCTAAGACAAATTGATAGATACGTTGTTATAAAAATAATAAGCAACATTGTTTTTATAAAAGATCCTAAAACACAAAACGTTGGTTACAATACTTTGTTTATGATCACTAAAATAGCTATTTGGATTTTTGTTAATTTTTGTTTTTTTTTTTTTTAAATAAACGATTCTGATAGAGTCTTCATTCTATGGTAATATCACTTTGTCAGTGACACTGACACACGCACGACGACTCCGTCGTATTAGTGCCGTGGCCGTTGACCTCCAGTGCGAGCGATGGCGATTGGCGGCGCTGCAAGCGAATGCATTGTGAAGTAATGGAAATGGCACTGTGAAAACCACGTACCGTTAGCCAAATTCACAAAGAAACTAATATGTTAACTAGACACACAAGTCACAATGTACGCGGGGCAGGCGCGACACGCTTGCAAAGGAAGTTCCAACTTCCTCAAAATTTCCTTTCCTGGGATCCCATGTATATATTTTCACCATATGACAAATTGTACACTCCAATAAGGCTGCAGGGTCCAATATCCGATGTCTAATCACACCGTTACCTAATTTTGGTTCGCAACAACTACATTTTTACTTAATACATTAGACTCCACACTGAAACAAACGTAAGTTTGTATCGTCGAAAACGAGCAAATGATGTGGTAGGTACCTAATAATTTTTTGACATATTATATTTTTTTTTATACAGCATCGCGGTTGGTCTAATTTGTTGGCAAAGCAGCTGACTATGACGCTCAGGGGCCATATTTTTGAATCACTCTAATCACCTTCGCACACGGAGTCGCGAATTCACATGCAAATGCTCATACATTTTTAAGCATTCACATGTGAATCTTGCGATTCCGTGTACGAGAAGTAATTCGAGCGATTCAAAAATACGGCCTCTGCACTGGTGTCGCGAGGTTGATCCCCGCACCAGGTTAAACATAGGTAATGAATATTTACGTAGGTATATAATATATAATATTACGTAGGTAGGTATGTATTTAAAAAAACTAATTGGTTTAAGTACCTATATGTATTACAACAGGTATCTGCCACTCATAAGACAAGTTCTGCTTAGTTTGAACCCGGCGCTCTGTTTACTAATCTCCAATAATTATATACGTATTATCAACAATAAATACATTTTTAATTAGATAACATTAATATCAAAATGTGTACGAAACTATCGTTTATATAACTAGATAAATAGATAACAAAATGTTGTATACTTTTACATAGATAGGAACTAAGTAAATAAATATCGATAAAATACATAATAATATATAAAGCGACTATCTACCTAAATATTACATAATAATATACAATACAAGGTATTAAAATAGACGTATCACACCAATTTGTTTATTGTTTAAATAAATTAAAAAAAAAACATAATGCAATGCATTTGATGTACGTAATAATAAAATAAATTATAACTACTATACGGAACTGTGTTTAATTATTTATTTATTTATTTATTTATTTATTTATTTATTGTTAACACATACGGTACAGGACCAATTACAATGGTTAACAAATACTAGTAGGCCTTGCATACAACTCCTCGCACATCTTCAGACACACAGACAAGAGTTCCATCCACTCATCGGCAAACAAATCAGACCCAGGGTGGGCCCTCAGGAGAGCATTTAGTACGGTCAAGGTGCGACATACTGGCGAGTTGGATCGTGCCCTTGTTCGACAAGAGGGGGCGTAGTAGGTCAACACGCCTGCCCGCTAATCAAGAGGTTCCGGGTTCGATTCCCGGTGGGGGTGCACTTTGTGTGATTAGCACAGGGTTCCACATTTCAGTCTGGGTGTGTTTATATATCTATAGTATAATATATATGTAATTCTATGTAGTATATACCACGTTTACTTGGTTTCCACGACACAAGCTTAGCGTGGGATCAAGTAGATCTGTGTATTGTGAAGTCGAGTATTAATATTATAATTATTTGATTTAAAAGAGATCGATGAAACGATAGTATCTATTATTACGTAAAATAGAGAAAATTTTAATTTAACAAAAAAATCATTGAATACCACCAAAAGTAACCGTTTTCGGCACATTGGCTCAGTTTCATGAACTTTATTGATTTTACTGTAGTTATGGACAAACTGTTTAACATACTCCAATAGTCCAATATTCAACAATTTGTCGACTAAATATCCATAATTACAGTGGTTAAATTATATATTAAAAAAACATTAATAATGAAGTCGGTTTTGGAACTTTTCGATATCAAGGTTAAATGCTGAGTTTATCCTCGAATGTATTTACTCTTTTCATTATAATATATAGTGATTTCTTCAAAATAATAATAAAAGCGGCCTTAAGTTATAACATATTATAGACAAAAAATAACTATGCATGACTTATATGTTTTGTTGGCCGTACAGCTGTGTTACAACTTCACACCATGGAGGTAAGAATATATAATTCTGTGTGTAATTCCGTACTTCACACGATCCTTTTACATTGCAACCGGTTAGCGAGACGCAAACAGAAAAATAAATTATCTAGTTAAGATGCACTATCTGGAGTAGGTAGGTACACACACAAACTACTTACGGCCGCACTCAGAGTCGACTTTAATGATTACTGAGATAAGTATAGATTTTTAAAACAAAACTGCCGCAATCAGAGACGTTCAGTAAATTAATGTTAATCGGCATTTAATGAGATGTTACTTAATTAGTTAAATGCCAATTAACATTAATTTATTAAACTTGTCTGATTGCGGCAGTTTTGTTTTAAAAATCTATACTTAACTAAGTAATCATTAAAGTCAACTTTGAGTGCGGCAGTTAGAGATACTACCGTAAATTATACTTCTTCCATCTTCCATGACATTTATAAATATACCTAATGCTATTCCTTAGTGCTGTTTGGTTCTTATTAAATAGTCAAATTGGAACGGAACCTTTCTGGGACTTCGGAATTAACAAGATTAATTAATCCGAGAGGGGACACCAAGCCGAAAGGATATCAAAATGTACATGACAATGAATAACTTTATTTGAAAATTCTTTCCTTTTGTGTTCATGAATTTCAAAGCTAGCCGACGCGTGGTATTTTGTATAGTGGAGGTCCAAAACAATTTTAAACGTTCTTTTTTGTCACTGTCAAGAGGACTCCGAATGTCTGACTAAACAAGAAAAAGAAACACCTTTGTCCTCATTGCTATTCATGTAAACTTTAGCTTGAAAAGGGGTACCAAGCCGAAGTATAAGCTATAAATGTTAGCTTACTGTTTTCCTTGGAAGTCTCCAAGAAGTAGCCTACCTACTTCTTCAAGGATTTCGAGAATTCTTAGTTTCGAGATAAAAATTAAACTATGTCCTATTTATGCATGGACAAAGAGAAGGTACCCAAATAAATAAATGTAAAATGTTTCATGAAAATCTGTTCGACAGATTTATGTAATATATCGTACAGACAGACAGAAAAAAGATATTCTATTCACGAATACAACAAGTCTTCTAAGCCTAATAGAAAGCGGTAACCTTGACAAAATATTTTTTTTAAATGTGATACGCACATCACGTATTAAAACCCCCTTTCCGACTAACATTGTGTATTAGCTAGTGACTACGTGGCCTCCTTACTTCAGTAGGTACTCATAGTATGTAGTAGTAATGTTATAAAGAGGAAAGATTTGATTTTTTGTTTGTTTGTTTGTTTGTTACGATTTAACTCAAAAACTACTGAACCGATTTCAAAAATTCTTTCACCATTAGAAAGCTATATTATTCCTGAGTAACATAGGCTATATTGTAATCCGGAATTCCCGCGGGAACTCCTAAATTAACGCGGGTGAAACCGCGGCGAACAGCTAGTTATGAATAAAGAAAGGGCGTGGTTTCGTTTCTAATGGCGACCGCTAGGGGCGCTGACGTGGTTTCTCTTTGGTTTCTCTTGTTTTTAAAATATATTTTTTTAGCTTAGAACTTATGATCTATAAGGAAAGTACATAGGGTAGGTACTTTTATCCCGGAATTTTCGCGCGTACTTCGAAATTAAGTCGTTTGAAATCGCGGCGAACAGCTAGTGTTGTTATAGTACCTGGGGGCACGGTAGTGCCTGCCAAGACAAGCCAAGCGAAGCGCAAAGGCACTACTTACCTTTCTCCAATTGCTTCGTCGTTTTTTTGAACCCTTATAACTTGGGTTTGGATATATCAGATAAACAAAATTCTCGGGATATGTTGTCAATAGCAGACTTATTAAACATATAATAAAGTTTTAATTGCATAGCTCTTATAGATACTTTAAATTTTATGAGGTCTGACGATTGACATAGGGACTCCCGTTATTTTACATTAAAAAAAAATTATAAAATAATAAAATGTTACAAACAAAAAATTAACTGGCACAAGCAACGTAGGTACTTACAAAAAGAAATGAAATTGGGATTTTATTAAAATATTCATGTAAAATCTTGGCAACATTTTACATGAAAATGTTTTCAGTGGGATGGATTATTCTTATTCCGTGAACCGATTGCCGTAATACGAAGGCTTAGGTATATTTAAAGTAAGACTACGGTCCGTATTCCAGAAGGTGACTCAGATCACATTTCTCTTGAGATTAGTTTTAAGCTCAAATCTTAACTCAAGCGTACATCTTATTATAGAATACGTTTTAAGTTTTAATTACTTGAAACTAGTCTTTAGTAGAGATTCTGAACTCTAATTGGTTCTAGTCACTTGAAACTAGTCTTGAGTAGAAATTTTGACCTCTGATTGGTTGAGTGGTCTTGACATGACAGACGTAAACAAAGATCAAATCTTTGCTTGAGCATAGATTAGTACTCAAGCGTCGTTCTAGAATAAGGAAATAACTCAGCTGATTGTTGATTGATGAACCTCGTTTCAAGTAAGGTTCTAAAATTAAAGCTTTACTTGAAATTAGTTTTAAAACTAGATTCATGACTTGAGTAACCTTTTGGAATACGGACCTACGAAAAGCAAGACTTAGCTATTATGTTTTATTATTATCTCTGGCTTCTAATTTAATATCATAAAACTTCGCTAACAAGAATTTAAGTTACCTAAGTACAACCACAAATGGGTCCATAAAATAAATGTCAATCAATTGAGTTTTTATGCCACCCCAGTGAAGTCGCCCTTATAACCCATTAGCTATGTAACGAACACACAGTATAGCATGAAAATGTTGCCATCATGACTCTATATGCAATTGTTTTGAAATGTCAAGCATGACTGTTGAACTATTACTCTATGACGTTCTTAATTACACATAAATATATAGATATCCACTCATATTATGGTACTAGCTGTGCCCCGCGGTTTCACCCACGTAAAACCTTTTTATACAAGTAACAACTTTTTTCCAACATCCGATTTAAAGGTTAAGCTTAATCTATCGGTGTAACCCGCATGACAATCCGTCCAGTGGATTCGGAGATTATCGTGAACTGACAGAGAGGAAAAAAGAATTTTAAAAACTTTTTTGTGGTTGGTTACCTACTCATCTTTTATCGCCCCCTCTCAATTTTTTGCAAAAAATATTCAATTTTATTTATTTTATTTTATTTAATGTACAGATGTACAGAACACACACAACAATACACGATGTAGGTACATACCCACACAATCGTGGAGTCTGCTCTTTTATTATTTTTTTACTCTTTTATATATTTTTTATAGAAAAGTTAGTATAAAGTTCTTAGATTGAACTAACTCTAAGATGAGGTGTAGGTATATTAGTTTTAGGTTCGTACCAGTTAGAACACTCATTTCATTATTTTGATGATGACAAAGAAATAAAGTCGATGCGATGGAGATCTGCATTCTGCATGTACCTATGTGTACGAGCCGAATGCTCATACAGCATATTTTCCTCTATATATGCGTTTGCATTAAGTATTGGAACGAGTCGTAACCAAACATTCGCTACGCGATAACATGTCATTTAGACATACGGTGCGACTCAGATTACGCCAAAAGTAGTCAGCAACAACCGGGTATTGCCATCGGCAAAAACCCCAACAGCTAATGGTCCTTCGAGCCAGATTAGCCGCTACTGGCGCTAGAAGATATAGGTATACAGAAGATATGGAGATAGCAAGCACAGATTTCGTTTCCTATCCTACCGCGACCGAGGGATTTGAAAAAAAAAATTCACAAAATAGGAATGTTTCTAAGTTACTATCCAAGCTTCAAAGCACCCAGGAATTACATTGCCTATTTTGTGAAAATCTAATAAATTCCTCGATTTTGGTGTGCGTATATTTCGGGATTCCTACTGCGAGAACTCTTCATTTCATGTTGAAACTGTTCTAGGTAATGTGACATGTGTTATTTTTGAACATATTTTTTAGCTGATGCTTATTTCAGGCCAACGAATTTGGAGTTTTGTGCGGTATTTTTTTTATTGTGTAATAGTAATCTATACCACTCTATACTTTTACTTTCCATTTGCGAAACAATTTTTAGAATCGGTTCAGCAGTTCCAGAGATACTTAATACAAACTTTAACTCTTTACAATACCTAGATGTAATGAAGCGTTCTAAAAATCTAGCCTCCGCCTAATCCCGTCTAAACAGCATCTGAAACTCGTGACCGATGTCAATGAATCCCACTTATTTTATCGCCAACCGGCTCAGTCCGCAATAAACATTCCAGCAAAACCGCGCGTTACCTCCCATCTAACTTACGGGAAACCTGAGCGAAACTTAGAAACGTTCGACGTTCGACCGACTCGGTGACTTAAAAGTAATTTTCAAGTCTATAACATTTTAAACGAGCAACGTGTGCGTTTACGTTCCGTGTTGCAGGGTGGCAGTTGGGGATGTTGTGGGAAACGCAGCGGAGCGTCTTGTTTAGGAATTACAGAGTGCAAAGTACTCGCACAGCTCATGCAGTTCTGTAACCGGTTTCTAATCGGTGTATTTCGCTGCAGCGGTCGGCTCACTTGTGTCTCGGAGAAAAATTTACAATAAATGCATTAGATGCGATGGCGAGATCGTCTCGTTGACTGTTCTGACTCGTATTGCCAAAATTTTTCAAGAGAACATTACCTACTTTCTTAGGGCTAGGTACCAAATAATAACAACAAGTAACTATAAATGGTTTTAAGTTTGCTTTTTAAAATCCCCACACTGATGACCTCAAATTGAAACGCATAATAGAATCAATAAAAAAGTTCTGATTCTATCATAATATTTTATGACTGAATTTTTTTTGTTATAAATCCAGTGATAATTATTAATTGGATTGGATATAAAAGGTACCTAGTTCTAGAGATTATCCCTTTTTCCTTTCAAGCCTTAACTCAACTCGACCATCATGAAATATTGCGTGCAAGTTTTCAGGGATACAGAGAAGGAATTAACGCGGTTAAAACCACAAGGAACAAGTTAACTGCAAAATAAATAGCTGTAATTTGTATCTATTTCTATATACCTAGCTCTATTATTTAATTTGTGTGCAATAGTTATATACGGTTACAAAAACTTTTTTTCAACTACGAACTCCAGCATTCTCCTAAAAAACAAAAACGACAAAATCTTTGAATCGAATCCGACCGGGCAAAGGTTTATTACCAGTCATCGATAGCGTGGAGGTGCGCTTGCGCAATGCCAGTGCAGCGGTCCCGGGCTGAGCGCGCGTACTTTCGCCCGCCGACGCGGCATTTCTCCTCAAGGACACGCGGCAAACCTGTCCCGGCTGCCGAGACATCATGAACATGGAATACCTTTGTTTAGTGATTTAGGGAAAGTTAGAACCAGATAAGGATATTGGGTTTTTTTTTTTCAACAACATTATAAGTTATAGGAAAAAACATTAATTTATTTGGAACTAATAATTCCTATAGATTGTACGAAATGTTATCTGTTTTGATCGTTGAGTAGGTATATGGTATGTATCCAGTCGCTACATTCCTTAAACCTTACAAAATTTCAATATTTTTCGTTGCACTATGGCAATAAATAAATAATTGAAATTCCAATTTAGTTAAGTACAGGTATGAAACGTAACAAAGTGATTAACAAAGTTAACAAAGTTATTAAACTGCATTTACAGGAAAAAATAGCCCATGTTAAGTTAGAGTAAAAGAATTATTATTAGACAGCTGGTTTGCGGTTGTTTAATGTTTTCTAAATAATATAAATAATAGTAATACAGGAAGTCGATAAATGTGAAATTGCGAAGAATTTAGATCAATTTGTTCCAGTTCCTGATTGAAGAAGAGACTCCATAATATACTTGATATTTCGTTTTTGTTGGATAAAGTGATAGAAACTAGTAAATTTATTTGTTAAATTTTACGAACGGAGAAGCAAACAAAAAACGTTTAACCGTTTAACGTTTAAAGTTTAACCTGTAACTCCTCAACTTCAATGTTCGAATTGCAGACAAAACCTAATACAAACAGTCAAGTCTTCAAACGATCTACCTGAAGTCAAGCGTCGCTAACGCAAGAACTTGAGTCCCCATCAATGCACCGAAGACATTTCAACAGTTTCTGACCGTATCAACGTAATTTCACCCAGACTCGAAATGTGAAAACGAACTCAGTAGCCGTCGAGTTAGAGTGTAATTTTGATGAAGGGAGGACGTTAGAACAGTCGTTTTGGATCGTGTTTATGTAGTGGTCAATAACTGTGGAGTAGTGTGGAGTAAGCAAAAACTTTTGCAGACTGGAGCGGCATTCCTTCGTTCCCGCCTTCGAACGCCAGCGCCGGGAGTACCAACCGTTGGGCGAATTTTTTAAATTGCTCCTCCGTTTGTTGTGGTATATGATGGGAATTTTTAATTTCGTTTCTGTAACATTTTAATTCAAACTACAAAGAATACCGAGTTCAGTATGTGGACCTTTTTCATTCAGCTTTTGAATTACCTCTGGCTCTATTCCTCGGAAATTATGCGCCTTCCCCTAACCACATTTTTATCCTATCGTTGTACATCTATGTCTATACATAAAACAATGTATCGGTTTGTTTCTGGGTTAAAATCTAGTTTATTTTATTCAAACATCAAAATAGGTCTGGTTCGCCATATTTTGCAATAATTCGTCTGCGCTTTGTATAATTTTGAGGACAGAAAATGCGTTGTGGCAGGTATGCTTCCAAATCGTATGCTTATGGTTATCGTTCAAACCTAACCTAACCCAACCTATAACGTCGGGGTACTCGCAAATACAAAACAGCATATTTTCTATCGTCGGCATTATACAAAATACTGGTCGTTAAAAATCTACGAATTATACAATTTGACTGCGACCACGTTAAAATCGTCACCAGAATTTTACTAAAATACGAATTAAATCACCATAGTTATTCAGCACCCGTCATGTTATCGGATATTTTTCTATCATTGGTGAGATTCTTTAAACTACTCTCGGCAAATCATTGCTGAAAATTAGAATCAGTCCCAAGCCAAATTATGTAGGTATGTAACTTGTGTCATCATCTGTACATATAGGCAAAGCTCCAGCTATTTTTTTGCTCTCAATACCTTAGGCCCAATATAATCTAGCATCTAACATGCGTCTAAGGTCCAAGACCCGTGTTCAAGACGAATACGGCACCCAGACGCCTTATATGGTGCTTGTCAATTTATTGGCCTTGCGATAGCTTGCGTTCCCGCGCATTCAATTCAAAATGGCCGCTGTGAACCGCCATCTTCTTTTTTTATTCTTTTCATCATGTTTTATAATATTTCTCGGGTTAATGTAACTAGTCACGTAGATTAGAACCTACTAGCGAGGCTTGTAGTCAATAAAAAATAAAAACAAACAAACAAGTTCTGTAAACGAGTATGATGGTAAAACAAAAAGTATAGATACGTCATTAGCTCTTGAAATATCACAGATAACCCATAGTACCTGCATCCACGGTATTTACCTCAGTTAAGTAGGTATCTATTGCAAAGAATTAGCAGCATGTGGTGTGTGCTTGTCTCATTCCTGCTTGCTGAAACTGTGTTAAAGATAGATCAACTCTTAATATGAGACCAGTGAAAAACACAAGCTTTAATTACAAATATATATAAACTAGCTGTCCCGCGCGGTTTCACCCGCGATAATTTCGAAGTTCCCGCGGTAAAGTTCCATACAAACTTTTCATCCCCTTGGGGGTTGAATTTCTGAAAATCCTTTCTTATCGGATGTCTACGATATAGAAAGAATACACTCTCCAAGTTTCAGAACTCTACGATCAGCGGTTTAGGCTGTGCGTTGATCCATCGGTCATTCAGGACAAAAAATCTATACATATAATAAAATTGTAACAGGTCGATGTCTGTACATGAGAGATAAATAAGAAAAAATAAATTTAGGCGACTCTATGAGTAATATAGAATCCAAAAATACCGTTTTTAGAACTTTTGTCTGTCTGTCTGTCTGTCTGTATGTTTGTATTCGCGCTACGCAAAAATTGCTGCACCAAATTGAATGCGGTTTTTTTTGTTGTATTGTTAAGGGTCTAACTTAGATACGCATGTTTCGATTTTTTCGAAATTCCATAGAGGACATAGGTTACTTCTTATCTCGGAATTCCCGCGGGAACTCCGAAATTACCGTGGGTGAAACCGTGGGGCACAGCTAGTTTTATACATATGTATATAGATTACCATAAATCCAACTCCATCTCTGATATTTTAGGTTTTTGGTGTTTTGGGAATCTGATATTCTGGAAACGAAGCGTCAGATTTTGAATTTAGCACTTATTAAAATACTATCTGCAGACCGGACCTGCCTGCAGTTTCACACGCGTGAACTTTCGACCCTTGCAACATTGCAAAAGGCCTTATTAGGAACATTTTCGGTGTCCTATAAATGGACCAATTTTTTTTTTTATTCGTCTCATTAAAATATATTTAATGACGATTATGATGACGATTCATCATGACGAACGACAAGACTTACCAAGTGATCTACGGACTAATTTCATGGAAAAATAACCGAAAATAGCTAGTTATCTATCTAGTAATACCTACAATTTTTTTTTTATAATTTCGCTTAAAGCTGGACAGATTTTTTACAAAACTGCTAATTATATAGGTGCAATATACTCGTAGCTATGGATATGTAACGAAACAAAATACATACATACGTGCGTTTTGTGCTTCAATTCTAAAGCTTCTAATAGCTTCCGTCATGTGTACATGGACTTTACTCAAGCTTCCATGTCAACAGCCCTTGTAGATCCTTGACTCCCGTCCGGTTATGTCAGAACGAGCCTCATTTAGAACTTTATTAAAAGTGCAACCTTTTTTTGCTTGTACCATCGCCCCACAACTCACAACACACGGCGACCACGTCTCTAGCGTGTAATACCTGCTTACCACCACTCATCTAAGAGACGGATAGGCTATACTATACAGAGTGTACCTTTCTTATTTCTTCTATACTATACATACTAATCTCTATTAATATCATATACTAGCTGTCCCCCGCGGTTTCACCCACGTTAATTTCGGAGTTCGGAGTTCCCGCAGGAAATATAATAATAATTATAACTCAATATTTAGTTCCAAGGTGATCACAGTTACCAACAGTCCAGCCTTTAGCGAATGGGCAACAGTAGGAATACACAAAAGTAGGCAAGTGTTATATGGGTTATACTATGAAAGGCAGTTCAATCATAGTGAAGAGTTTAAAGAGTATGTAAAATCATATTCAAAAATTTTCAAAACAGTTTGCATGTTATGTAAGTCCCATTTTATTAGTTCAAAGATCAAAAATAGTAATGATAAAATTAAAGCCACATGGAAAGTAATCAATGAAGAAACTGGTAAAGCTAAATCTAGTGACACTAACTTTAAGCTATGTGTTAATGGTAAAATCATTTAGTCAGATTTAGAAGTCGCGAATGAGTTTGAAAGCTTCTTCGCTAAAATACCCGTTTCTTTAACCAGCACTTTAGGCTCTTCCACCCCCGTTGCAGAGTCACTTCTTAAGGAAAATGTTCCAGAATGTTCTAATGAATTCAGTTTCAGCCATGTAAGTGTATATGATATCTTCAAAGTGTTTAAGACAATAAATCTTAAAAAAACAGCTGATCTGTGGGGGATTTCTGTTACTATTATAAGTTCATTAATTGATATTATTGCACTAGATTTAGTTGATATATTTAATAAATGTATAGACTGTGGTGTGTTTCCTGACCAAATGAAATATAGTAAAATAACACCTTTGTTTAAAACAGGTAGTACAACAGACCCTACTAACTTTAGACCAATTTCAGTACTACCCACATTTAGTAAAATATTTGAAAAGCTTATACTTAGCCAACTACTCGCATACTTTAATAAAAACGACTTGCTGCATCATAAACAGTTCGGTTTTACTCGTGGTCGCTCTACAACTGATGCAGGAATTAAATTAATTGAAAATATTTTTGAGGCCTGGGAGGAGTCACGTGATGCTTATGGAGTGTTTTGTGATTTATCCAAGGCCTTTGATTGTGTTGAGCATACAACTTTGGTCAGGAAACTACACTATTACGGAATACGAGGTGTAGCTTTGGATCTTCTTACTTCGTACTTGAGTGATAGGATCCAAAGGGTTGATGTCAACGGAAAACGATCACATGGTTCTGCAGTGGTAATGGGAGTACCCCAAGGATCTATATTAGGACCATTCCTGTTCCTTGTTTATATAAATGACTTACCTTATCTAGTGAGGGACAACCATGAGATAGTATTGTTTGCAGATGATACATCTTTAGTGTTTAAGGTTAATAGACAGCAATCGGCTGTAGACGATGTGAACAATGCTCTCTCTAAAATAGTACACTGGTTTAATGCTAATAACTTATTACTAAACCGTGATAAAACCAAATGTATAAGATTTGTGACAAAAAATGTTAAACAAGTAAAAACCAGATTACTGATTAATAATGAGGATTTGGAAATGGTCGATGAAACTGTCTTTCTAGGTATAACATTAGATGCAAAATTACAATGGGGCCCACATATAAAAAAGTTATCAGGTAGATTAAGCTCGGCGGCTTATGCTGTTAAGAAAATCCGTCAACTTACTGATATTAATACCGCGCGTTTAGTTTATTTTAGTTATTTCCACAGCATTATGTCATACGGCATACTGCTGTGGGGTAGTGCCGCGGATATCGATTCTGTATTCGTGTTGCAGAAACGAGCCATTCGCGCAATCTATAAGTTGGGCCCTCGGGATTCACTGAGAACTAAATTCAGCGAGTTTAAAATAATGACTGTACATTCTCAGTATATATACGAGAATTTATTATATGTTCACAAAAATTTAGTCAACTTTAAGAAAAACAGTGATTTACATAATCTTAACTTAAGAAATAAAGATAAACTCGCTGTGCCTAAGACTAGGCTCCATAAAATTTCTAAGTCATTTAAAGGACAATGTATACGCTTTTACAACAAACTCCCAAACGATGTAATTAATTTGTCAATTAATAAATTCAAGACGCTTACTAAACACAGATTATGCGATAAAGCATATTATAGTGTAGTAGACTATTTAAATGATACAGACGTTTGGGAATGAATTGCTCTATCCAATTACTATTTTTTGTTCTCCTAGTTTATAAGTAAGATCATTTAAAGACAGCCCTGCTGAGTTTCTTGTCAGTTCTTCTCAGCAGACGACGTATTCCGAACTGACGGTAATTTATAGTTTTAAGAACCTGCTGACGATTACAAGTGATTGTAACCAATCCTAAGTAATAAAGAGCTTTTGAATTTTGAATTTTGAATTTTGAAAAATCCGGGATAAAATGTACCCTATGTCACTCAGGATCAGTTTAGCTTCCTATAAGTGAAATTTTTTTCAAAATCGGTTCAGTAGATCTAGAGATCTCACAAACTCACAAGTTACAAACTTCATCTCTCTTTATAAGATGTGAAAGTTGAATGGATGGATGGATGTTTACTCAATAACGCTAGTACGGCTGAACAAAAGTGGATGGAACCGTCGCCATCATGAAGCCACGGCGAACAGCTTGTAATATAGTATATATTACAAAGAGAAACGATTTTATTGATTATGTTTATAATATATATATATGTTTTTGTTTATAATGGATAAAATGGATAAAACTACTTTACTAATTTTAGAAATGGTTTTAATAGGAAGTCGCAGTGTTCAGTTCATTCGGGAATTTCGCCATGTCCTTTGAAATTGTACCTCTGACAGCGTGTTTGCAAAATTTCAAAGATGATCGGTTGACTAGTTGACCCGTGGAAAGATAACAGACAGACTGTTACTTTCGCATTTATAATATTAGTATGTGAGTGCATTCGTAAATTACCTCTCAATTCATTCTTCTAGTAGGTATCTACAAAGATTGATCAATAAATAAACTAGATCTAACAGCACAGTAGTCACTAGTCAGTACAGTACCTATAAAGAGGAGATACAGTAGGCAATCGCCCTTGATCCCGTTGTAACCTCTAATCTATCAGGCTATAGGGTTGTCACAAGTTAATCCTACTAATATTATAAATGTGAAAGTGTGGATGTTTGGATGTTTGTTACTCAATCACGCAAAAACACCTGAACAGATCTGGATGAAATTTGGCATGCACGTTGTCAGGGGTACAGAGAAGGACATAGGCTACTTTTTATCCTGTTCCTGCAGGAATTCCGAAATTACCGCGGGTGAAACCGCGGGGCACAGCTAGTAATCTATAAGTTGTAATCCTAATTGTAATGACACCATTGACAGCACCATTCGTCAAGGCAAACATTTATGGGATGAACATACATTAGGATATTTAACCTGGGTGTTAAATATTACGTATATAAAGGATTGATGATTTATATCAGTTGTCTGGTACCTATACTACAATTTACAAACTTTACTCAATTAGGGAGCAGGTGGCACTGTGTAGTGTGTGCAAAATTTTATGATTTTCGGTTGAATAGTTAAGCAATAAAGCGTAACAAAACAACTCTCATTGTCATTAAAGAATTCATACATGAATTCATCGTTGACATTCGTCATAAAAGAATTCATAGCATGCGAGTTCGACGCGACAGCCGACAACCCTTTAATATAGGTCCCAACTGCTCAGGCACCGTTCCCTTCCCTCCGCTTACCGCACAACTGACCGGTCTACTCGTTGAACCTCTGTATTATCACTGATATTCTTGCTCTATGCTAGGTCTAGAACGAGTTGCACTGGACCTGATAAACAAGCTACCCGATATCGGAACGCATCCACGTCGTTAGATGGTTGCTTTTCACAATATTATGCAAAGTCAACAATACAGGGTGTAACAGAAAGACATAGCTGTTGTAATGGTAAAAATATTTTATCATTGTATGCACTAGGTATGTATGAATGCTGTAATTAGACATCAATAATGGTACCGGTACAATTTGGCGAATTTAAGTTATATGGTTTTCAACTAGTTTTGTGTTACTTCTTGATACGATAAAATAGCTTTCTCGCGATCGTCTTGCACTTGATCAGTTTGCAAATTTTTTTCGAAATCCAATACCTTTATGGCTGAAAACGCAGTGATACTTAATAAGCTAGCAAAAAAAGAAATAAATTACGGACCTACAGTGCCGAATTGATTAACTTATTTTCGATATCATGGTATTTTGATTTAAAATTCATTTTAGAGACATAGTTATACGATCCTTATGAATTATAAAGTTACAGCGGAAGTATTTTAGCTAAGCTGTTTATAGATATCATCATTGAGATTTCTAGCTAACTCTAAGATCGGAGGTAAGCTGCTGCCTGTTGGTAGCATTAACCACAGAACAGATAGTATGAAAACAGATAAAAACCATTGTCGTCAGCTGGTGATTTTCGTAGTACACAAAACTATTTAACATGCACAAAAACTTTCATTAGCAGAACGAAGCCATTTCATTAGGTTTTTTTTTTTTTTTATTTATAGTTGTGGGAATATTGTAAAAAATGTACCTACTTGGGATGCTATGCCAGCAAAGAAAGTTTTGGGAAGTTAGAGCATTTGGTCTAACTCTACAAGCGTGGCGCACTTGCTCGACTATATTATGACCTCTCTATAGTTAATATATTATTTTCTGTAAGCTCAACCGTCCCGACAGCATATAGTCCATGTTGTGTCAGACGGAGAACATAAGTCATGGCAGCACGAACCGGTCGAAGAAGTCAGCAAAGTTACCTGGCCACTTAGCGAAGTGCCCGAAGTGGCTAACTGGAGGCTGTAATAAAAATAGTTAATGCTTATCTAGATATGATGATGGAATGAACGGCATAAAGTCTACTAATGATTGTAATTCTCAACTAGGTTTTGTTGATTAATCTTTTATTTTTGGCCCTTTTAGAACGTGTGTCGTTACACGCACTGCAGTCCGCACGCAGTACGCACGTAAGAACTTAATCTGTCAGCGCCATCTGTTGACAGTGCTTTCAAACTATAAAGGAACCATCATGTCACCATCAAAAATTCACTCCCATTAGGTTTATGGGAGTTGAGATGAAAATCAAAAAGGGAAACGATAAAAGTTCAATAAAAACAACTGCTTGGTGTCAACTGCTGGAGATATAACTATCATTATTTTTTTTATACAAAAAAATAATCTACTTCTGAAGTCACTTAAAATCGTCACTGTCGAACAGCTGGACAAACTCGAATGGTTGCAGATTGTGTGTATTCGCTTCATATATGGATTGCGTAAGTTTGACCATGTTTCTGAATACAGGGTTAGGCTTGGCTGGCTCCCGATTCGATTGAGGCGCAATGTGCATATCCTGCATACAGCATAAAGGTACTACATGATCCCATGGCCCCTACCTACCTTAAAGAACAATTTAAGTTCTGCTCCGACTGTAGTGGTGGTGCTCCTCGTTCCTCCACTTTTAAACTGATTGCTGTCCCTTTCCATGAATCACGGTTTTTCGAAAAATCCTTCACTGTTGAAAGTATACGCCTGTGGAACTCCCTCCCCGACTCGCTCAGACAGAAAGAGTCATTGGGCTCTTTTAAAGCTGCACTTCAAAGGCACTATTTAACTCTAAGTGATTATGATTAATGTATGTAGTGTAAAAATATAGATTTTTTTATATTGTGTATTATATCATCTATTGTTACTTGTATGTATGTGTATAAAGTTTATATTTGGGATATCTAAGTATTAGCGTTGTATTATCCTTATAATTATAGTATATAGCTAGGTATTACGTTGTGCACCCGGCACCCGCTTCTATAGTTTCTATTTACAGCTCTCTATCACCTTAAGGTTGCCTTGAAAAGATTGCCTCTAGCAATAAGGCCGCCTTCTGCTCTGTATTTACTTTGTATCTGTCTTAGTTTTTATTTTCTCTTCTGGGGCAATAAAGCATATTTGATTTGATTTGATTTAAAAACATACCGTAGTAATATGCAACTAGCTACCTTTAGTGGTTTCACCCGTGTTAATGGGGATGTTGACTACTTTTGAAAATCAAAATTCTAATTAGTACGTCAGTTAGAAAATAAAAAAACAATAGACACGTATTTTTTGCTTTTTCAAATAAATTAATATATACAGAGATAAAGCGCATTAAAGTTTAGAGTGAGGGGGTCGTGACGTCACTAACCGCTAAAACCGCCATACAAACTGTCAGAATAGTGACGTCACGCGAAATTTCAACTCAATATATCGCCGTTATTTTTTGATTACGTAAAAAAAGAAAAAATACGTGTCCAATATTTTTTAAAAATCTACAAGACGGACTAAAAATTAAAAATTAGTCAACACGCCTTTTTCTGTACTCCTTAAGTTTTGACAACGTGTATACCTACATGCAAAATTTCATGATGATCCGTTGAGTAGTCAAGGAGTAAAAAGTTAATAGTAAGACAGACAGACAGACAGAGTTATTTTTGCATTTAGAGGTAGGTACCTAGCTGTTCCCCGCGGTTTCACCCGCTTTAATATCAGAGTTTCCGCCGGAAATTGCGGGATAAAATACACCTTATGTCCTCCTGACCCGAGAACGTGTTTACAAAATTTCATGATGATGAGTTGAGTATTTAGAAAAATTGCCATTTTTTTTCTAAGGTGGGCAAAGAAGTTTCTAGAGTGGGCATTGCCTACTCTGCCCCCCGCTAGCCATGATGATCGATAAAAAATACGATAAAAAAAATTGTTCACAAAATGCGTAGCTCGTCTAGCTAGATAAGTACTAGGCTAGCATAGGTAGTAAAGCGCCTAGGCAACTTGGTGTGTGGTCAGTAATGAGCGAGTAGCGCGTTATCGCGCCTCGAAGACTGGTGCGTAAGCGTCTTCTCTATACATATTATAATTAACCGGACGTAGGTACATAAGTTTTTATATTCGCTACTTTTAAGCTTACTTCACATTTCCAATAGCGATTTATATCAATAGTAGTCTTATAGGTACTTGTTTTATTAATGGCTAGTAGGTTTCGTTTGCGTTATTTCGGAGTTCCCGTGGGAATACCAAAATAAAAAGCTTCTACGCTGTGTCACTTAAGAACTCTGTAACTTCCTATAAACGATGGACCAATAATAAACGCAAGAATTTCTAAAGTCAGTTTATTAGCTTTATGAGTTATTATTATAATTAGTTTAGTTTAGTATTAATAGCCCGAAATACAAACATTTTACTAATAATAAACGTATGGAGAGTTTTAAAAATTGCATTTGACTCCATACCTACTTTGTGTAATGCAATCACAACGATTCGGTTCTCTTTATCACCCCACTCTATTTTAATATCGCAAAATATTGTATAATGTATTGCGCCAAAATGAAAAAACACAATTATGAACAATCATATAAAAATGGCAGAATATTTCAAATTCAAATGTAATATTTTGTTTATTTTTAGTTGTAACAGTATTTATGGCCAGACTTATAAAATTCAATCGATTTATTCCAAATTCGATTTTTTTCTAGCGACTTTAAAGATTTTTAAGAAGAAACACGACATCTCTATGTATCAGTGGCGAAGGGTGAAATATTGAGAGAGGGAAGCCGGAAATCTTCTTTAATTTCAACTTATTAAACTATTAACTGTTCCCCGCGGTTTCACCTGCGATAAGTTCCGGAGTTCCCGCGGGAATTCCGGTATAAAAAGTTCTTCCCTGTATCCCTGACAACGTTCTCAATTACGGAGAGAGATGTTGCGTCTGAAGGGAAGCCGGTGGGAATCGGCTTCTATGGCACCTTCGCCACTGCTATGTATCTCTTTAAATATTTTTTCATGACATTTTAATTAATTACTTCGAGAGTTTTCTCATAATTCTTCGCTAGTATTCATACAATGGACTTAGCTATTAGAATTTAGATACATTAGATTTAAATAGGTCTCGGTACTGACGAGTGAATGAAAAGGGCCGCCATCGTAACCGCCATCGAGCTGTCAACTTTACCCACGCATTTCATAAGCCATTAGGTAAAACATTACCTAGGACTCTTAGGTATGTTATAATAGCTTATCTCCTAGGTTATGGGAGATTGTAATTTTGTTCTCTATCTTTTTTTTTTCTTCTTTTTGGACTCAACACTGAGTGTTAGTTCTCTATCTTAAAGAGCAACGGACAACGGCATTGCGTGATGCGTCAAAAAGATCCAAATACAGTGCCATCAGCCATGCCATTGACCTTTGCTCCGATATTCGTATTAAATCGGTGTCACTGCTTACCCCAGCGAGATTCGTTCATCCGAAGCTTGAAACCGATGATTTTACAATAATAATGGTTAGATACGTTATGCCAATACCTGTCTTAGGCAATTTTAATCGTTACTGATACAGAAACTTTTCGTTTTGTCATTTTCAATAGCGATTTCTTGGCTAAGGCTGCAGAGCGCACAAATGAAAACTGTCTTTGCAAGAGTAGTAAATACAAGGATATAAAACTTGAATTAGAGCGTTGCATTGAAAATAAGACAGCACTGGAGGTCTACTTCAGATCTTTGATAATATGGCTCTGAAGTTCATCATAATAGGTGTACGACATTGAATATGCTTACCTACTTAGTTTTATTTATGAACGAAATCAGCAACATTTTGCAGTTATTTTTCGAGCCCAAAATATTCGCATCTATAAACTGCAATTCATCCTACTAATATTATAAATGTGAAAGTGTGGATGTTTGGATGTTGGGATGTTTGTTACTCAATCACGTAAAAACGGCTGAATGGATTTGGATGAAATTTGGCATGCTGCACGTTGTCAGGTGTACAGAAAAGAACATAGGGTACTTTTTATCCCGGATTTCTCTCGGGAACTCCGAAATTACCGCGGGTGAAACCGCGGGGCACAGCTAGTTTATCATAGTTTATCATTGCTCGAAGCTGATGCTATTCACAGGCACGTCCCAACACTAGTAATTGCATATACCTAGCTATTCAGTATTTACAATGAAGTCTAACGTCTGTATTGCACACGCACACTAGGGAAATGTTTTGCGAACTTTTACACCGGAACGTAATGTGAAAAAAAAATTGCAACAATATTTTTTTTCAGATTAATTAACTCCAATCAACTCCTGTGCTAGATATACCTGTTACGAATCCGCTGTTTTGTTGAATGGCAAAAGTAAAATATCAAACAAAAGTAGAGACTACAGATGTACTAAGATCACAATCTGGATTGCATCTGAAATATTATGAGTACCTACCTACCTAATGACCAAATAATGACCTCGATAATTATGTGACATAATATTTATTTGGTCGCAAAAAACGTATAAATAGATTATATAAATTTTGAGCAATTTTTTGACTACAACGACTGTCAAATTACGAGTATAAACGTATACCATAACACGTTTCTGTTCACGTTGTGTGTATGGATTAGAAAATGCATTCAACCGTTACACGTTACGTAATAATGCCACTGCGCACTGTTGGTGAGCACAAGTAGATATGTCAGTTTCCGTCGCCACAAACCTACTGTGTGCCATGTTGCGCAGGTCGGGCGGTCATTGCTCCCGCGCTGTTGGCTCTAGAGAAAAAATTCTCTAAAACAAACAAAAATCTAATCTCAATACCTTTACTAGCTCGGACGATAAGACGGGCGTTTAGGTCATGTTAAGTGACTGGAACCAATACCAAAACCTTTTTTATAAACCTTGATACGTATCGGCCACGTAGCCGCGTCTCTAGACTTACTCCAATTATTATTATCAATATGTATCAGTCATGATGACGTTAAAATAATATAAGTTTTTTTAAGTTACTTTTTTTGTTACTTCTGGTTGCTATAATAACCTAAGAGGTAACTGCCATCTATCAACAATCTCTTATAATGTACTGTACCATCATAGATATTGACGAAGTTACATGCTCATCTATTAAAATTATTTATTAATTAATTATTATTTTTAATTATTATTTTTATTTAATTATTACATATTATTAAAATTAAAAAAATATAAATTGTTGTCAATAAAAATCCTCAAACATTACAGTGACCCAATCAAGCAAGTTCGCGTTTCTCTTCGAGTGAAACTTACGTGGTTTTAAATTTGAGAATTATGAGTTTATGACGTGTCTATCGCCACTACTTAAGTCACATATCAAGTACGATGCTTAAAAGAGACAACGCAACAAGATTCTCATAAGTCCATCTTTCTCTCCTACAAGCATTTGTTTGGATATAGTGGTGTATAACTTATAATATGGGGGAGGTACACGGAAATTATATTTAAATATTATTATTATTATTACAACGCACAAATTCAATAACCCGGTTCGGTGTAAATGTGTACTTAGGTCTTAGGCGGGGCGCACACATGCGCACGGGCCGGCTCTCGTACAGCGTGGACGTTGTAAGGGGAGGGTCGCACACACGCGGACCTACCGGCCATCGTCCCGCGCGAGCCCGACGTGTGACGTGTACCGACGCCTTTAGTCGCTTATGTTTTATTTAAACTTTCTCAGCGAAGGGTCCGATGGAATACGGACGCTAATGACATTTATTTTTATGTAACCGATAATAATGATAGCGGCCAGTTTTTTTTTTTTTTTTTTTAGTTATTCGAATTTTATTACTTTAGTAGGTGCGTGAAAAAACATGATTTTCGTCATAATTTCAAACTGACTTGAATATCGATTCAATTTAAATCAATTTTGTTTGTAGACCTCGAAAACTATTCGTTAAATAGCTCCCATGGACCAATCCATGAACCATGATAGCTCCGATCAGAATAAAACTTTGATAGAACTCCGATAAAAGGGGGATTCATTATTGATACGAGTAAATACGTAGGTATGCCAAAGGAAAGAGATGCACTAATGAGGCATGTATATTGTAATTGTACAGTGTTGTTCTTATTGCAGCACTCTTAAAATAATATCTTCTCGATTATAGTACGATTACGAAGTCACCATTTTAATTAGGTATAAGTAGAGTACAATCCTACAGGGACCATCTTTATTTTGGATTTGAAAGTTATTTATACGTGGATACATAAATAATTTTAACTATCTTACTGACATTTCACTACTAGATTCATCAAACTCTCTAGAAAAATAAAAGTGATCACAAAAACGTCTAATAAGAACTGTAATTTTTAGGATCAAATTCGAAAACTATAAGAAGCCGAATAAATTATTTTCACTTGCCCCTTTTTTGTTCAGAATTCTCGCCGGGACTCGGGAGCTTGCGTTGCGTCTCCCCGGTCGTCTGTGTGTGCATGTGTGTGGGTGTGTGCGCGGGCGCAGGTAACCGGGATTCGTCTGAGACGACGGGTACGGATGAGGCAATGCCCATGGTAGGCAATAGGTATAGAATAGAAAGAACCACGTTGAAAGTCTTAGAAGATTCTTAGTAGAATGTAAGATTTTGTTTTCATTTTTAATTCTCCCTCCAAAATGTTAAAAGACATAAAAATTCACTAAAAATATTTAGCTGTAGGTATAAAATAATAATAAAAAATATAAAAAATGTCTTCCGATTAATCAAAATAATATCAGAGTTTTTTTTTTCAATAAAACATTTTAAATTCCGATCACAAACTGAAATATTATTATTTAGGAACAACAAATTCAAATTCGAAACCCCCATCAGTTTGGCCGCTGAGACGAAGGGAAAAAAAAGAAACGAGCCAAAAAATTTTGCTGCGATAATAATTAGGTACCTACTGGAAAAATGATTAAAAAAAAGAAAGGGGTGTGATCGGCCAGTGTTCGCTGACGTAACCAAGCCGCACTCCCGACCGCGGCGGAGCGCGCTGCCCAGGCGCAGTTGTTGTCGGGACGTCGCGCCTCACGCACGGCGCAGCGCGCGCACCCACTCCTCCAAACTCCTAACCTAACATAACTTGCATACACATTTTATTCCAAAAGTAATTTCCTGCCTTTATTTTGTTAGTTTGTTCTGTTTACCAGAGTTATTATTTTCTTAAAAGTTTTGTAAGGTAATGTTTATAAGCTTTCAACATTTATTATAAATCGAATCCTATAAAACTAAGTTTATTTGAAACAACTTCCTTTTCAAATTAAAAAAAAAAAAACTTTTAAAATGTTCCATATAATTTTAACCCTTTCATAGGCGGCGCGAGGTACGGCGTTCCAATACGCTCCGTAAGGACGTAATTTCCCCCCATCCCGTCCCGTTCCATAGCCCAGCCTCAGTGCGCCCGCAGAATATCAACACTGTTCCGATCCACGTGTTAATTAAAGTCTACACTAAAACCTTCCTGGAAGATACTGGTGAGTTTAAATTTGTTTTTCTCTGTCTACCATTATCTCAAATAGGCGGGTGATTTTATTACTTAGCGATGGTTTTCGGAATTTCATGACATATTTATGTACTAACTCTGATCTGAATGGATCTAAAATATACGCAGTTTGCTTCTATTGACAAAAGAGTCTGGACGTCTATAATATACTCATAGAATCATCTAGAGGACGCCAGACTCTTTGTTCAGAGTTCATTTATAACTGATGCTTTATGCTTTACATAAACCTCTTTGGCTGGTGTTTCTTGCAGTAATACAAAATCATTTGTGGGGAAATATGGTTTTATCTCGATTTTTTTTTCTATTAATTGATTTTTAAATTAGTGAGTCGTACTCTATCTGATTATGAATTACATAAAATAAAGATATCTAAAGGAGGAATTTAATAAAAACCGCTTCCTTCAGTCAGAAAATATTAAAGTTATTTTACAATACCTATTAAAATAAGTAGGTACAAGCTGTAAGGGCAATTGGAAGTTGAGGATTAATATAAGGAAATGTTAAAAAGGAACAGTTGTTGGGGCAATTTGAGTCAGTAAATTATTGCTGATAAATACTTACTCAATTTTACGACATAAATGTAATGAGTTTACGCTTGCGATCGGGAAATTGGATTGGTTGTTTAACTAATTTACTTTAATTAATTGTTATAGGGGTGTTCTTTTTTTTATTTAGTTGTTATTCGGTGTACACTATAAGATATATTGCTGTTAATGGTTATGTTCATTTAAAACCTAATTTAAAAGTTGCTTCATCATTACGAGCATCTTTCTGTACTTAAATGATTGGGTACTGTAAAGAATGTTGTAAAAGTTAATTATTAAACTTTTAACAAGAAATTCTTCTGTTATAAAGTATATTTTTTTACATTTGTGATCAATTTCTTCTCTGAACAAACTTCAACTTGTTAATAGACTTCCCAAAAAAAAAGACATACCCGTCGAATTGAGAACCTCCTCCTTTTCGGGAAGTCGGTTAAAAAGGAGCATTCGACGCGTGTGTTTTTTTTTTCTTTTAAATTAACTCGTACATCGGTTTAATATGTTCCTCCGCCCAATTCAAGTGAAAATGAGAGCGTTAAACCCACCTCGGAATCACTTTCCCGTGAACTGTTCCCTGCGTATCCCCATGCGTATCCCGTTAAAAAAAAAAACTCTCGTTCCGTACATCATACGGATATAGATAAGCAAAAGTGTGTCAACCCACACTGGAGATATTTTGAGTAAATCGTGTTTTAAAACTACAGCGCCATTTTGTGTTAACACATTTTTATGTTCCACATTTTGTTGGTATTAAAACAATGTAATGAGGTAAATGCGTAATTAAAAACGTTCCATAACTCTCAATAAAGCGTTCTGTATCGATAACTTAATTTTGTGGGTTAACATGTTATTGCTTACTAGCTGTTCCCCGCGGTTTTCCCCGCGTGAGTTTCGGAATTCGGGCAGGAAATACTTTTTTCTAAAATAAAAGTAGCCAAGTTACTCCTTGTAACATCAGCTATCTGCCAGTGAAAGTCCTGTTTAAATCGGTCCAACCGTTTCAGAGATTAGCCGCAACAAACAGACACACAAAGAAAAATTTTTAAAATTGATTTTTTATGTAAGTACCGTAGGTATATACTTTCATATGCATTATATGAAAAGCTGTTACAAACACATTTCATTTTCATTTTTTCGTTTTTCATTTCACATAAGCTTACGAACGTCCAAAAAAGCTATGCATCTCCAAATGACGTCGACAACGTTGGCGTTAGACGACGCCAGCTCAACCTAGGCCAACTCGGTCCACGTTGGAAGTTCGAGCGTTCACCACAGGTCATTACACCCGGTCATGGGCGAGCGTTTTCTCGGGAATAGAACCGAACACCGCACACCGCGCAGCTCACCGCCTGTTTAGTCTCCGCTCAGGAATTCGAACCTGCACCACCGCTATAAACGTACGCTTGGATCGCATCCGATCGTTAATTTATTTTCTATTCTCTAGCATAATAGCTAGGGTTCAGTTTCGAACGGCTCGATCTATCGACTCGCCATCGGGTGGTTATTGGTGGTTCCATTTTCAAAATTTATAGTTTCTGTTTTACATTAAAACGTAAGATGTTTCTTCTTATCTATGGATATTGGGTAAGATTTGTTTTATTCTACCTGACACATTACGCTGAGGGGTTAAAAAGTTTTTTTACAAAATACGTTGAGTTTTTTTTTATTACATAAACTTTTGATGACGTGTCATTTACTCGTCTTTTTTATAGCATTCGTTTGCATGCTGACTAGTGACTATAGATTTCTAACTACCTACTCATAGGATTCATAGACTATATAGAGTTTTAATAATGGTTTCATAGAAATTTTTGTTCGAAATTGAAGCACAAAAACAATAAATAGGGACAGCCCACTTACAATTTTATACACCCGGTTTTTGTCACCCGACATGAAATAACTTCAATCTGCTGTTACTATGCCTATTCTTATAACAGAATTAGTTTAATAAGCATTCAAATATTAGAATAAGATGAAGTAAAATTTATTACAATGAAAGCTAAACCTAACCTACGCCAATAGACATTTATTTTGTTACTCTACACACGTAGCACAAATCTCGTAGCCACTAGCTCTACCAAGCTCTACGCTTTTCCTATTCGTAGGTCAGTGATCGCTTTTCCCCGCCGCCGCCGAGCACAGCCGAGCGTTTCCGATCGCTGCATCAATGTCAATGTCTAGTGCAGCCTACAAATGCGTAGTAACGCCGCCGCTTGCACCGTTCATTCATTTCAATAGAAATAGGACGGCGCGTGAGACCAGTATACCAACTTGTGAAAGTAGTTATAGAAATGTATTTTTTTTTTCAATATTTTTCTTTCTCATTATATTTTTTTTTCTTTCAGCATTATTAAGACCTTAATTAATAGGTATTACAAAAACTGCACGATTTCACCGTCATTAAAAATTAAAAAATATCAACTTATTTTTTAAAAGTTGTTTAAAAAGTAGTAGTCGATAAGTAAAATCCATTTTTTTTTATTCTTTATTCAAAATACACCTCGTCATTTATTATTTCAATACACACGCGATAATAGTTCATAACCCTTCTAAAATCTTAACCCTACAAGTTTCTAACAAATAATAATGATGTAGGTATCTCGTTTATTTTGAAACCTGCAAATAGAACGATTCATAGTAAATAATAATAAATAAATACACGTCCCAATTCGACCGCTTCACCATCGAATCGCCAAGGCTAGACGCATAAAAAGCTTCCCATAAAAGCCCTAAATAGCTACCGACCCCCGGGTTTACAGGGCACGGCTGTACAGCGGCTGGTAACTAAAAC
This sequence comes from Zygaena filipendulae, assembly GCA_907165275.2. Taxonomy (NCBI): domain Eukaryota; kingdom Metazoa; phylum Arthropoda; class Insecta; order Lepidoptera; family Zygaenidae; genus Zygaena; species Zygaena filipendulae. Next base: position 11,415,834 of record OU015662.1, read on the forward strand.
TATAACGATATGTGAGTTGTGTGACGTGGCCCTCAGCGGGGGGAGGCTCGAGGCAGGGGCGGGGAGGAAGAGGGGTCGCAGGGACCGGCGGCCCTACCTGGAGAGGTCAATAGTGACCTTAAGACAGGTTTTTTGTTTCCCACTTTTGATTAGGGAAGAGCCAAGTCAGCTGTTTTTTTTTATCGACGTTTGAACGATGAATATTCATCGACGTGTTTTGAACTTTGGAGGTTCACTTAACTTTCGATCATCATGATATTGTATTTGGTTGAAGTTGGTAATAGATCACTTTTGCATCGTATGTCTTTAACTTCGCAGCAGTTCCTTCTTTTTTAATTTTCTGATTTCTTTCACATTATTTTGTTAGATGATAAAGATAATGATACTGAATAGAACTTAATTTATTTTTAAATCTCTTGTCTTGAAACCTGACACTGTTCTCTCATGTATATGTCATACCCAAAATTACTATCACCGTAACATTTAAATCATTAATTAAAGTGTGACAATTTACTACCGACAATAATTGGGTATCGATTAAAAACATGTCACGTCACTAGCAACGACCGCGGTTGCTGACAAAGCATCAAGCCTGCTGACTGAGTTAGATGTCTCAATGCCAAGGTCCCTTCACCGACTATCAACACTATGATACGCTTCGAACAATTTTTATACAACTCAGCTAGCTTGTTGCCATGCGCTGTAAAAACAAAGAAACGGACGCTTTGCGTAACTGGCACGTCTGCGCCAGAGTTCAAGTTACAAGCGCCAGTTTACGCGTCAAACGCTTTTAGTTAAAAAAATAGAATAATTCAAGTTTTCTACAAAGCAAGCTGGAAATAAGCTCCATTGCACTCTTGTAGTTAATTCAGTGCGCAGGCTGAAGCAAATCTTCGTTAGAAAACAAATTTGTAGCGATTTCCTTCGTTAGAAAAAACAGGTTTCATAAAACTTTGAAAAATTGTCTTAGAGCCAGCGCACTTTATGCGACACGCGACAGTGTCGGCTCGATGACTAGACACGACGACAGACCAATTTCAACGAGACCTTCCCTGCTATTTAACTGATGTTATAAGGAGTAAATTAGGTTACCTTGGAGTACCCGCGAGAATCCTGGAAGTCACGCGGGTGGAACCGCGGGGCACAGCTAGTCTTCAATATAGAATGGGATGTTTAAATCTGGCGGTGACAGCTCGGAAAACCTTGTAACTCTTATTAGACATTCGCGGCTAGACTAACTGTCTTCAACGTCAAATCGACACACCCCCTGGCCCTTGCGCGTATAAAAACGTGGAACACAAGGCCACGTTGTTAACGGATCGAGCGCTTTTTTGTCTCACACGTGGCGGACGCAGATGCTACTGTCGAAACCGAATAGTTTTTGCCGCAATAAACGTCTAGTGTTTGACGTATTTTTGATATATTACACGCTACTAATTGCTGAGAGAATAATCGTATCAATAATGCAGTTACCACACTAGGGGTTTGGGGTTAAAAATGAATATAAATATTAAAAACATAACACATTTTATTGATGCCAAATAGTGTTTTCCTATACCTATCTTTATTTGTCCTGTTTTATTCCACGACAAAGGAGGATATGAAGATAGATATCACAAAGAGAGACTTGAACACCGAAGGTTGCAAAATTATTTTTAAACACCAAAAACTACAAATCTTTGGCACGGTCAATGTTAAAATATTAAGATGATTTGCAAATTTTGAGAGAGATAACTTAAAAACATGGTAATAATTCAACGAACGGGTTAAAAATACAATAATGCTATGCAGTGATACAGAAATTGTCAACAAACCACAAAAACGAGTTTTACCTAAGTTTAATTTCAGTCGTTATAAAGTTTCTCTTGGGCACTTAAGATTAGTACTGTATAATATATGACGTTTGTATAATTGTTAGGTACTAAAAAAGCATAATATATTATACACATTTAATTTTACAATTTTATGTTAAAACTTGTTTTTGTGGAGCTTTATTCTCTTTTCAAATTTATTTTCTCACGTTAGCATGTCTAATCGTACTTAGGTACATAGATTTCCTGACTCCTGAGTAAGAGAGTGGTTTTACTTGTCTCCTCAATTCATGAGAGGTCGTCGAACCCCGTGTGCATACAGCCGTCATGAACATGGCATTTTTACTGCGCAAGCGCAATGTTAGGTCGGTCTAGACTCTATAGAGTATAGAACTATAGACCAATGTTCTAATGTATTGTAATTAAAAAGTTTTGCACAGAAAAATCCAGCCACCTCGGCTTATAATAAATTTTATTCACCTTTGGTGTGTTTTTTTCTACTTCTTTACGTCATGTAGGTACATATAAAATGAAGTCGCTTCCGCTGTCTGTTCGCGATAAACTCAAAAACTACTGAACCGATTTTCATTCGGTTTTCACCAATAGTCAGAGTGATTTGAGAGGAAGGTTTATACGTATAGTTTATCCGGAACTTCCAGCGGGAACTCCGAAATTACCGCGGGTGAATCTGAGGGAGAGAGCTATCTAGACATACAATACATAATATAAATAAAATTGAAATATCAGTTTGTAATTCCAATTAACAGGTTTTCACTAAATATATATATATACTCACCTACAGTACTTACAAAAAAAAAACAATTTTTAATTTTTTTATGTAGCTGTATGTCTGTTTGTTCCGGCTAATCTCTGGAATGGCTGGACCGATTTTGCAGATAGCTGATGTTATAACAAGTAACTTAGGCTACTTTTATTTGAGAAAAAAATAGTTCCTGCGGGAATTCCGAAACTCACGCAGGTGAAACGGCAGGGCACAGCTAGTTTAATATAAAATGTATAACATGTCAATATATTTTTTGTGTAATAGAACCCGGACTCGAAATTTTTGACGAAGCTTTCTTTGTGCCTCTCCCGAATTTAATCTATAAAACTCTAGTATTTTATATATTTACAGACTTACAGACAGACAGACTACATATTTTAAGACAAGACAAACAAAAATACATTGTCCCATTCCGTTAGACCCCTATCTTTAATGTATTTAAGACCCCAATGCTACCAATTAACGTAAACATGTTAAATTATAGTTTTGTATGGGCATCGGCCGTTACTATGCCTTCACACACCACAGATGTAAGCGCGACTGGTGGTGGGTAGGCAGACATAATGCCATTAATACTGTGACGTGATGAACAAGCTCTTTACATGTTTTCGGTTGGTGACGGTGTAGGTACTGAGAATTTTGTAATAATATAGGTACCTAGTAGTACTTAAAGGGTTAACTTCAACTGCAAGTTAAAAATATGTTTTTTTTTATTCGTGTTAATGTATTGACGTTGAATTTTGTCTACGGTTCCATGGATTTGTAACAGTGACTTCTTCTTCTTCTTTAATAATGGCGTCTATAATTATAATTTGCCAATGACAATGTTTCTTAATAATAAAAATCTCTTGATCTACTTCTTCAATTATGTTCGTAAAAATATTATAGTTCCTTCATTCTTATGACATGTATCTATTGTTGGTATTTCACAAACTACTTTGGCTTCTATTTTTAACTTAGTGACAGTTGTTAAAAACATGGTCTTCCAAAGATAATATAAATGTGGTTTTCACAACCAAATTTCGGTAATTACAAACAAATAAACTCACTACAAAATCTCGATAGGATCCAGAAGAAAATTTGGAGCTATATCTACGCATAAATATTATGTAGGTACCAATTCACGTAGTCATTAATATTATCTTTGATGTAATTGGAAAATAAATATAAAAAACAACACATATGTGAAGGTACGATAATATTTAAAATTCCATCTGAATCTGTGGGAAAGTCGCACAAATGGGCGAATAACAGCATTCCTGCGGTTGCTATGCTAATCTCCCTAATTACAGCCCTTGCCCTTGGTCAGAGCTGCCACCATTGATCTTATAGTATCATTGACTGCCTCCGTTTTATAACTGAGAATTGATTTATTTTTACTTTTCCTTTCATCCGATTTTGTGTAAAAACAGTCTCCTTAGAAAGTCCACGATAAATGCAGTCCAAATTTTTTGCGATTGGTCAAAATAAACACATAATTAACTTGTAAGCGAAGTTTTGAATCTAGCTTCATTAGTCGTTACCAAAAAACCATTAACCTAAGCACAGATAATAAGTATATTATAAAGTGGCATCTTTATGATGAATGTTTTAAATTATCACATTAATAGGTTAGGTCCATGAATTAAGTTTTTATTTATAAATGGACATAAGCAATAGTGTGTTAACCCACACTGGAGAAATATGAGTAAATCGTGTTTTAAAATTATAGCGCCATTTTGTGTCAAAAATGTTTATGTTCAATATTTAGTTACATATTTAAACAATGTAATAAGGTAAACACATAATTTAAAAAACGTTCTCTAACTCTCAATAAATCGTTCTGAATCAATAACTTAATTTTGTGGGTTAACATGTTATTGCTTATCTGCGTCCAAATGATACCTTTAAAACCTACTCCCTTTGACGCACTTTTTTACTTTCTTTACTTTCTTCGGCACGACCCGTGGACCCACCGGCTAGAGTTAGACCCACGTATAAGTCCACGGCGATTTTTTTTACCGGTAAACCCATTACACTCAAAACCGCTGACAGTGGGTCCACGAGGAAAAAATATTTTACGATCTACTCGCGACCCGTGATGTTCATTACCGTACTTCTCTGTAAACTGTTCCACAGAGTAAACAAAAATTGTTATATGTTATAGTATTAGTTACTAGCCGTGCCCCGCGGTTTCACCCGCATGAAAGGTTTTTATACAACTTATTTTCTCGACATCCGACTTCAATGAAACTAAGCCTATATGTGGCTCCAGGTTAAGCTTAATCTACCTGTGAAAATCGCATGACAATCGGTTCAGTAGATGCGGAGATTATCGCGAACAGAAAACCAGACAGACAGAAAAGAATTTTAAAAACTTTTTTTTGGGCTTGGTTACTGTTCTTTTATCACCCCTCTCAATTTTAGGTAAAAATATTCAATGTACAGAATCGCGAATTCTACTCGTTTATTATTGTAAGTATATAGATAGATAAAAGAAATTAGAATTTTGTTGTAATACCTATTTGCTATGTTCTCACCAGTTCGATTCTCTAGTTCAACCGTCGACTGTCTCACTAGTTCTACTTCGTTTATTTTTTCCAGTATAAGTAGCGTTGTGACAACGTTGATAACAAATTTCATGTCATCAACTTGAAACTCGTCTTAATTGTACAAAAAAAAAAACAAAGCGCGGGATATCTCAAACCAGCTAATGGGTTGACAATTGACATTCAGTTTAAATACAGGCAGCAACTAGCCACTCGACAGCCAACAGATTCCGGACACGAAAACACTCTGTTCGACAAACTTTTCTAACATATTTCGAACAATAAAAACACCCGAAAGGTTCGTCCTCTAGCATTTGTACCAAAGAATGCGTGTGCACTTGTTGAAAAGCAAATAGACTACACAAAGCGTTCCGAGAGATGGTTTTTTTTTTTTTTTTTTGGATGAAAATAAAACACGCAGGAAGAAAAACAAAAGGTCGTTGCGAGAGTGGAATGAAAATGAGAGCTGGATACTGTGTCCCTGCAACAGAGCGGCCGCCGCGCTGCATTAAATAAATCATTACATATTCGATGCACGTCGCTCTTTGTCGATAATAATAGACGGCGCAACGAGCCAGGGTTGACTTGGGAACATACGTCAAAACCGCAGAATCCCTATTCCCTACTAAAGATTATAAAAATATGCAAGTTCGATGCAAGTTGTTTGTTACTCAATCGCGCCAAAACGGCTGAACGGAATTGGTTGGACTTTGGCACAGAGATAGATTATAATCTGCAATGGGACATAAGGAACTTTTAGGCTATTTGACAAAATTTTTATTTTTAGTCCCTCCTGTAGATTCATAAAAAATTTTAGACACGTATTTTTTCTTTTTTTACGTAAGCTAAAAATTACGGAGATAGGTACGTCGCGTTGAGTCGAAATGTCGCGTGACGTCACAAGCAGGTACAGTTTTTACCTGCACATGACGTTACGAGCCCCCACTCCCAAACTTTTATGTGCTTTATCCAAGTAGTTTCATTAACGTGTCATATTAAGTTTCATATACGTGTCTATTATTTTTTTATTATCTAACTGAAGTAATAACTAAAATAGAAAAAAACCATCAGTCAAATAGCCTATTCCCGCGGAAACTCCGAAATTACCGCGACTGAAACCGCGAGGTACAGCTGACTATTAATATACCTTACTAAATCTGTGGTCAAAACCAAGACAGACTTTGTTGAATAAAAATCACAGACACAAGCCGCGGCTCTCCGAGGCTTCAAAAACATTCTTTCCGCCCGCATAACACGAGTCACACAAAATATTAAAAACAACAAAAGCCCCGTCATTAGTGCAAGTTAGCATCGGCGCTCAATTAAATAATTTGAATGTGAAAAACGAAGAATAGAAGCTTTACGTGGGAGCTTCGTAAAAAGCTGACACCCCTAGCGATGCAGTTGAGCAAACGACGCGCGCCGCTGCGTCCGCGCCGCCCTCCCATTGGCCGGCGGGGCGACGCGGCGGGCGTGCGAGCGGGACGCATTCGCGATCCAGCGCGTGCGAATGAGAGGGTGAAATTGCATCGGGCGGATGCAAGGGTTCCCGATCGTTGACTCGATTCAAGGCCACGCAAGGCAAGTACTTTTGTGGCGCGCCGCTCGTAACGCTTGTAACTCGACTGGACTGGAGTGACCTTCGGTGCTTTCTTTAAAGGACGGTTAATAAGGCCAAGGGTGCATTGATGATGAGTTGTTACGTCACCAGTCAACCGTTTATGTACATCGTGTGTGTATAGCGACGAGGGCCCTTATTCACTATGACCAACAACATTTCTTGCCTTCCTTGCCCATAACGCGTGTCCCAAAAACACTATCCCAAACGCTCCAGATGCAAAAATATAAGAACTTTATATTCATTATGACAAAAGAAACGTTGTAAACGTATTTTTTTAAATACGAGGGAAAAGCAGTTTAAGTGGCGCCTTATCTTACCGTGACGTGTTATGGTCATAGTAAATAAGGGCCCAGAATTCGTAGGATCACCATTTGAAATGTTTGTGTGCTAACTTATTACCATGGACCAATTGGTCCATGCTTATTACCAAAGAAATATAAAACTCTACATATCGTCAATAATTTCAGCAGCTAATTTTGAAAGCCTATGTTAAATTACCAGGGAATGTTTAGCTCGGTAACTAAAGGGTAAAACTTAACTACTTCTATAAACGACAAGGCTCTTATTAACTGTGGGACGATAACACCGACCTATCCCTATTTGACAACAGATAACCCAATGTAAACGTTACACTATCAAATATTGTTTCTTTCATATAATATCATAATAATACCTAGTGTCATTTGATACAAACTAAATTCATGGGTCGACAACTCTTTATCGGCTGTGATATGATTGATAGTTTGTAGTTTATCTAAGTAAGTACTTCGTTGTCCTAACTGCACGTGTTTCGTTCATGTTACAGGCATAGCTCGCTGTTTCGACGTTTCTCATCGAGACGATGAAGCGAAGAATACCATAGCAGGTAGAGTCAGCGATCGTAACACAACCTCAGCTAAGTATCTTCCGCTACTAAACTAAACTACTAAATACCTAAACTTGCAAGAGTTTTTTTTTCCTTAAAATCTTAAATTTGTAACATAAAAACTGACAGATGATCTGATGAAGATTGCGGGGAACAGCTGTGAAAGAGATCCTTGAAAGAGGAATTCCAGCAGTGACCTGTCGGCTTATATGGTGATGATGACATTGACAGGCAGACAAACAGTTTCACTTTATACATTTATATAAATTTTAATGACATCTGAACTAATTTAAAAAAAATTATTTTTATTCAAAATGGCATCACTAGTTCTTTAATATTTATATGCTTGCATTTGGTGATGATATTATGACGATGTTTTTGGTTAGTTTGCTTATTTTTCTCTGCAAAGTACTTAATTAGGTATTTTGATTTTATTAGACTGACTTTACTTGGGGAATTATGACAGGTCTTCTAGTAACTTACGATGTAATAATCAAATTTATAAACATGAGCAGGTAGGTAAGTCATAACGAGTTCATATGAAATGCATAGACATTCCTCGATTCATAAACAATAAATGATTATTTTATTGGATAGGACAATGAATCTTCTAGGTATTTCTACAAACATCCCAGTCATAAGAAATACCGCTGTGTCATAGTCTAGATTCCAGACGGACTAGATTTTAATCCTATTCGAGCCGAGTTAGTTTATTTAGTTATTTAAAAAACTTTATTGCACTTTATCGTACAAACGGCGGAGTTAATGCCTAAGGCATTCTCTACCAGTTAACCTTTTGGCTCGGTGATAGTTTAGTGGCAGGTTACAGAACAATTTACCTAGAGTGGAGCGTAAGGTAAATGAGTTCTTTAAAAAAATTTTTGTTTATTTTTCGCTTTTAAGTGACTTAGTTGGTAATTTCTCTAAGTTACAATAGCCTAATGTCAACTGCTCATCACCTTTTACAAAATATTACTTTTCCCGACGCCCTACGTTAATTGTTGAGGAGTTCTCCTAGTGCTTTACCATCAGTTCCACTTCACCATATACATTGTGACGGGTATAAATTGTTTAGAAACCATATTAAAGTTAACGATTCAGAACCCGTGAAATACCTATTATTGAGTAGTTCCGATGACCATCTGTGGTCTTCATCATCAGTTCCACTTCTTCAAATTTTGCTTTTCATCAGCAAATGAACGATTTACTATAAAAAATACCCAAATCGCTATAGGTGTACCTATAATTTTTGAAGAGTTCCCTCGATTTCTCCAAGATCCCATCATCAGATCCCGACTTGGTGGCAATGGGACCTAATTGGGAGTAAACCCTTTCAAACAAAAAAAGAATTTTCCAAATCGGTCCAACCGTCTTCGAGTAATCGGTGAACATACATAAAAAAAAAAAAAAAAAATTTTACAAAAAAATTAAAACCGACTTCCAAAAACACAAAACTAAAAAACTAAAAATAAAAAGCTAAAAATAACAAAATACCGCTGGTTTCTGCCCACTTGGGTTGTTCTGCTCACGAAGAGCTGGTGGCGGAAGTCGACTTAGCCCATCTTCCCCGTCCATATTTGGCTTGTCACCGACTTCATACCGATCAGTGGTAGCACAAACCAATAATAATATTACGTGTGTTTTTGTCTTTTGGATTAAATCGGTATTTTGTTATTTTTAGCTTTTTATTTTTAGTTTTTTAGTTTTGTGTTTTTGGAAGTCGCTTTTAATTTTTTTGTAAAAATCGCTATAAGTGTTCTCATAATTTTTGAAGAGTTCCCTCGATTACTCCAAGATCCCATCATCAGATCTCGACTTGGTGACAATGGAATCAATTGGGGAGTATTCCCTTTCAAACAAAAAAACAATTTTCGAAATCGCTTCAATCGGAACCCGTGAAATACGTATTATTTTTGAGTTGTTCCGATGACCACCTGTGGTCTTCATCATCAGTTCCACTTCTTCAAATTTTGCTTTTCGAAAGCAAATGAACGATTTACTATCAAAAATACCCAAATCGATATAGGTGTGCCTATAATTTTTGAAGAGTTCCCTCGATTTCTCCAAGATCCCATCATCAGATCCCGACTTGGTGGCAATGGGACCTAATTGGGAGTAAACCCTTTCAAACAAAAAAAGAATTTTTCAAATCGGTCCAACCGTCTTCGAGTAATCGGTGAACATACATAAAAAAAAAAAAATTTTTACAAAAAAATTAAAACCGACTTCCAAAAACACAAAACTAAAAGACTAAAAATAAAAAGCTAAAAATAACAAAATACCGATTTAATCTAAAAGACAAAAACACACGTAATATTATTATTGGTTTGTGCTACCACTGATCGGTTTGAATTCGGTGACAAGCCCGCTGGTTTCTGCCCACTTGGGTTGTTCTGCTCACGAAGAGCTGGTGGCGGAAGTCGACTTAGCCCATCTTCCCCGTCCATATTTGGCTTGTCACCGACTTCATACCGATCAGTGGTAGCACAAACCAATAATAATATTACGTGTGTTTTTGTCTTTTGGATTAAATCGGTATTTTGTTATTTTTAGCTTTTTATTTTTAGTTTTTTAGTTTTGTGTTTTTGGAAGTCGGTTTTAATTTTTTTGTAAAAATTTTGTTTATTTCTCGCTTTTAAGTGACTTAATTCATAATTTCTCTAAGTTACAATAGCCTAATGTCAACTGCTTATCACCTTTTACAAAATATTGCTTTTCCCGACGCAGGGACGTTAATTGTTGAGGAGTTCTCCTAGTACATCACCATCAGTTCCACTACACCATATACATTGTGACGGGCATAAATTGTTTAGAAACCATATTAAAGTTAACGATTCGGAACCCGTGAAATACCCATTATTGAGTAGTTCCGATGACCATCTGTGGTCTTCATCATCAGTTTCTCTTCTTCAAATTTTGCTTTCCGAATGCAAATAAACGTTTTACTATAAAAAATACAAAAATCGCTATAAGTGTTCTCATAATTTTTGAAGAGTTCCCTCGATTACTCCAAAATCCCATCATCAGATCTCGACTTGGTGACAATGGAATCAATTGGGGAGTATTCCCTTTCAAACAAAAAAACAATTTTCGAAATCGCTTCAATCGGAACCCGTGAAATACGTATTATTTTTGAGTTGTTCCGATGACCACCTGTGGTCTTCATCATCAGTTCCACTTCTTCAAATTTTGCTTTTCGAAAGCAAATGAACGATTTACTATCAAAAATACCCAAATCGATATAGGTGTGCCTATAATTTTTGAAGAGTTTCCTCGATTTCTCCAAGATCCCATCATCAGATCCCGACTTGGTGGCAATGGGACCTAATTGGGAGTAAACCCTTTCAAACAAAAAAAGAATTTTTCAAATCGGTCCAACCGTCTTCGAGTAATCGGTGAACATACATTAAAAAAAAAAAAAAAAAAAAAAAAAAAACATACATACAATCGAACATAGAACCTCCTCCTTTTTGGAAGTCGGTTAAAAATTGGTTGTTAAGTTTATGAAGAAACGTTAGCGCTAGCCTACGAATTAAAAAAGCGGCTTCTAAAATTTAAAACTAAAAATTATTCTCTTTAGCAGTTAGCTGTCAAGGAAGGAATGCAAATGGCGGAAAGCGTTAGGTTGGCCATATTATTTCGTGCCACTTTTGTGGAATGCTAATATTATAATGATTGTTGAAGCAAGCGTGTTTGTTTGTCCAGCTTTCACGTCACAATGGGGCTGCGGAACGATGACGTCATAATAGGCTAGTTTCCTAAATTTTTTTTTTAGTCCGTTTTGTAGATTATTAAAAAATATTGGACACTTATTTTTTTATTTTTTATGTAACCAAAAAATAACGGAGATATATCAAGTCGAAATTTCACATGACGTCACGCCTCGCTACAGTTTGTTCGCACGTTATAGCGAGCTGTGACATCACGAGTCCCCCACCCTAAACTTTAATGCGCTTTATCTATGCATATTTTCATTATTTTAAAAAAGCAAAAAATACGTGTCTTTTATTTTTTTATTATCTAACTGACGGACTAAATAGAATTTCGATTTTTTTACCCAGGAAACTAGCCTATTATTTATTATTATATGTTATATGGATACTAGCTGTTCCCCGCGGTTTCAGAGATTCCGCAGGAATGCCATGATGAAAGTACTTCCTACCCTATATTTTTTTCTTTACCTACTGTATATCAATAGATGTGTATCAATTTAATGTAGATTCTTCCGCTTTAATTTCGAAATTCCCGTGGGAATTCCGGGATAAAAAGTAGCCTAGTCCTTCTCTGTACCCCTGACAACGTGAATGCGACATTTCGTGGTGATCGGTTGAGCCGTTTAGTCGTGAAAGCGTAACAAACAAACTCACTTTCGCGTTTATAATATTATTAGCAAGGATTACATGGATGGTGATATCTACGTCTATATCTATCCTACTAAATACTAATATTATAAATGTGAAAGTGTGGATGTTTGGATGTTTGTTACTCAATCACGCAAAAACGGCTGAACGGATTTGGATGAAATTTGGCATGCACGTTGTCAGGGGTACAGAGGACATAGGGTACTTTTTATCCCGAAATTCCCGCGGGATCTCCGAAATTACCACGGGTGAAACCGCGGGGCACAGCTAGTACTCTACACTGATATTATAAGTCAGTCATCAGTTTGTTACACTTATATTAGTTATTATATTATGTGTCGTTGAATAATCTAAAACATCGGATTTTAGTGATGATTCCAATGATAGTTAAGTCATTGGAAAAAAAATTGGGTAAGATTCGATACCTCAGTAAGGCAAAACGATGCACGATGGATAGATGGTAGTTAGTTGGTTATTAAAAACTTGATGCATCTGTTAGTGTGGTACAACTAACAAGTGCGCCCGTGTGTGAGCACCCCATTTTAGGTACTTGACTCCAGGCGGCGGTCGTGCGTGAAGTCTTGACCATTGAACCACTGAGGTGGTTGTCGTGTATCATGTTACATTCTTGCTTTTTTTCTATCTTTAGACAGAAATAGATTATCTACTACCTACAATGTGGAAAGCGATCCATTTTCATACAATATTTTTTTGTTAAAGTTGTAAGCTTTTTGTACTTAACAGTAGGTACCTACCTACCTACTTAAATTGTGAACAAGTTTAAATATCGGTTTTCATAACAAACTAGGTAGGTACCTATAAACTCGTATAGGTTAGGCATTCTGTCTGTGCCTACCTACCCCTTTATGAAATTTAAATGTTCAATACTGTATGAATAATGAAGTCGCGTATGAATATAAACAAATCGCCGTCTGGTCCATGCCTATTGATACTGCAGTCTGTAAACCACAAGCATGAGAAACATAATTCACCTAGTGAACACCTCAAACATCGGTTGCATTTTGATCCTTATTCCCATAACTTTAATGGCTACAAACGAGAGTGCGACTTGGTCCGTGGGCGCGCCCACGCTAACATATTGATGAGTCGTTTTGAGAAAGAAATTGTGTCGAATCATATTTATTATTGTCGTTATCTGAAAGTCTCTTATTACTTACGAGGTTGCCGTGAGTTATTATCTCACGTCAGTTTTTTCAGAGGAATGTCCCTACCTAGAACCTGCCTGTCCCTACCTAGATATTCTGTAAAAGTTCACCTTCTGGAAAAATTACTCTAGAAATTGGTTTATTAACTGCCTCCACGTTAATTTAAAAATAAACTATCATTCCTTGTCACTGCTTACTTGCTAATTGGACGCAGATAAGCAATAACACGTTAACCCACAAAATTAAGTTATTGGTTCAGAACGATTTATTGAGAGTTAGGGAACGCTTTTTAATTATGTGTTTACCTTATTACATTGCTTATGCATATGTAACTAAATATTGAACATAAAAATGTTGATACAAAATGGCGCTCCTACTTTTAAACCACGATTTACCTACTCAAAATTTCTCCAATGTGGTTTAACACACTATTGCTTATCTATGTCCAATTATTTTTTGTAGACACAAAAATTTACAATTCAGAAATTTTGTTTGAATTTTGATCGTAACAACATAACAGCTATATCTACTAAATATAATAAAAGAGTAGAATTCTGTACTTAGGTACATTGAATATTTTTAACAAAAATTGTCAGAGGGCGATTAAAGAGTAACCAATCACAAAAAAAGTTTTTAAACTTTTTTTCTGTCGGTCTGTTCGCGATAATCTCCGAATTTACTGAACGGTAGATTAAGCTTAGCCTGGAGCTACATAAAGACTTTGTTTTATTTAAATCGGATATCGGGAAAAAGTGGTTATATAAAAACGTTTCACGTGGGTGAGACCGCGGGGCACAGCTAGTTTCTAATATAAGGGTTGGTAAATAAACGAGGCTGACTGACATGTTGGTTGGTACTTTAGGTACGTATTTAATATTTATTTTATCAAAATTATTTCAATGTTATAAAGAAACTACCCTAATAATGATAAGCGACGCTATTAGAGAAAATCAGCAAAATGAACTTCGCATCGCAACCAGTTTCCCACACAAATGCGTCCACGCGGAATTTCGACTTTGTGTCCATAGAAAATAAGGTACACTTTCGTAATGTGTTACAAATTCTAACTAGCAACGCAAAATGGCGGTCGACGCGGGCGCAGCAGTTCTTTTTTCCTTTTTATAAATTTCAAGATCGGTCGACATTCCCGCGGGTCGAGGGGTGGCGAGTGGGAGAGAGACAGCGGCCGTGTGTATACCAGCTGAAGACACAAAAGGCTACTGTGTCGCCTCTCTTGGCGCAGTCGGGCTACGATTATCGCACGGTGTGCTGCAGTGCTCCTATTGGAATACAATACCTACGAGTCCTACGACTTATTGCTGGAGGGTGATAGTTTTTGTTGTTATCGTGCTTGTGATAGTGTGTCTGGCTGTGTGCATTCAGCCGTGATCCGGTTTAACTATTTTAAACATCACGTTGTTGTCTATTTAAAATAGATAAAAAATACGAACTTTAAAACGATAATAATACTGTAGGAATAGGTACTTATCTAAATTTAACTAGGTAGATATAGCTGTTTACGTCGCGTGGTTTTCGATATTCTCCAGGAATCTATTTGTCCTATTTATATTTTATACAATTAACCTATCATAAAACATGGGGGGTTATCCTCAACCACCGCTCGGGACCCTTTAACTTAGTCTAGAGTCTAGACGAACTTCCACTTTGGTTCGTACGGTCGGTTCAAAACTTGTTTGCTTACACCATATTCATAAATTTTCTCAACCATTCCCAGCGGTTTTGTTGTTCTTCTCACTGACTCACTTTATTTATCTACTCAATAGTGAATAATATTTACGTGGTGACGAATGGCGCTACATTCGCTATAAAAACATCATTATCTTCTATGATATTTCATTAAAAAAAAAATCGACTGCAGAACTACTAGATGAGTTTTCTGCAGTATTTAAACTTGATAGTAGGTACTTAAAATTCACCCCCTGACGACTAAAGTAGGTACTAATCAGACCTTAGAAAAAATTCAAGTACCTATTCAAAAAGTCGTGGTGATATGGCTTTTTATATCGCTGCGGGTGGCGCTAGTTTTAGCACTAGCAAACGTAGTGATTACCTTCTCTCTGCTAGCGCCTTAAACATCACAACCAACTCTTATGAACATGAGCACATGTACCTATCCTATCCAGCCCATTATGGATGGACCCAGTGCCAATTTTAACGTTATTACTGTTCGTATTTTCAGATTATCAACCAATCTACAAGACTAAGGACTTCAGAAATGCTATGAAGAAAAGTTCTTCCATCCACAAAAATCCTGAGAAAGTGTCTCGAACACAGAGCTGATCCCTGCGGCTCTGCTCGCCTGGTGCTCAGAATCTTAATACATATCTACTTTTATAAGCCTATAATAAATAGTTCTAATGCAGTAAAAACAGTGTTATAAGACTGTAAAGCAAGGCTGTTGTTGATAAAATATGGTTCTATTTCGTTTAGGTAGATTTTGGGTGATGCTGGTAGTTAGATAACAAGACTCCTACATTATTTCCAATGTAGCTTTTTTTTATAGGATAAGTGATTATGGAAGAACTATGCGCGTTTCAGTGCAGTATTCTACAGAGGTGCGCCAAATAACGGTGAAAGAACGAGACCGCTATCGGCTGTCAATCTCCCCATCTTCAAGACGTACCTGGGCTTGGTAACTCCACCACCGTTGGCGGTTATCCCCTATGCGCCAACGGAGGCAGAGTTCCCTCTCCTAGGAGCGCTTTTCGACTGACTAAGGACGAGGGACGAGGCTCGTCGAGAATCAATAGGCAAACGGAGAAACGAGCAGAATATTATATCAATGATTTCAAAATTAAAATAGAAAATCTCAAAATTTATTTACCCTGAGTTTATAGTCTCAACATTTTTACTCTTTCTATTATGTATGTATGTACAGTGAGCCACAGTGGGCAAATTTACATAATCACAGCAAAATTAATAGGTACAGTGGGCCACATAGACAAGTATACCACCTTGTAAAATTTATACTTTTTGTAAAACGTCTGTAAGACGTTGTAAGTTGCCGTTTTTGCAGCTCCAAGCTCCAAATTCTAATACAAGCGAAAAACGAATATTAGAACTGCAAAAACGGCAACTTATAACGTCATACAGACGTTTTACAAACAGTAATTATGCTGTAATTATGTAATTATTAAAAAAATAAAACTTTTCACGAAAAATGTATTAAAAGTTGTATCCATACAAAAGTGGTATTTAATTAGAACAGAATTCACATGTCATGAGATACTTAGTACATTGATTTTAAATATTGAATTTATTAGATTACATGCCTACCTACTTATTTTTGTTTTTTTTTGTGTTGCTTTTTTTTTCCAAATGATAATGCAATTTTTATGGAATGATCAATGTAATTAAAAACAGATGTACCTAGCGTTCCAATAGTACATTGTTATCCTAGGGGTGAAAGTAGTCTTTCTCCCGAGGATAACACTCTGCTTTTCATTACGAATGCAAGGAAAGTCAAAATAAAAATAGGAATTAGCTAAAGAAAAAATGAGTGAAGATCGGATAGTCGCTTGACACTTTCCCACCTATTTCTTTTTCTTTGGCCGGCTAGCTATTCAGCCAGTATTTTTTATTTACATTGTGGCGACCTAAAAAAAATATTTTCTTTAATTATTAAGTATTAATTAAAGAAAATAAAAAAATATAAATAGGAATTAGCTTAAGAAAAAGTGAATGAATTTTATTTTAATTAATACCTACTTAAACTTTACGTTATTTCAATTTTACATCGCGCTGGCTGTATAGAAAGTTGAAACATGGTTCAATAGAAATGTGAAAATAGACCTAGTTTTTTTTAATAATTTGACAGTTGTCAGTTGAAAGCGATTCTCCCTAGGGCTGAAAAGGGTTACTTTCAACCCGCTTCTCAGGCAACTTCAGACCTACTTTCCGAGTATGAGTAATGAAAAATCTTTTATTTATTTGTTTGTTACAAAGGGTTTTTTTATTTATAGCTATCTTTATTTACAACCTCTATTCACCATGACAAATTACTTTACATAAAGACAGTGGCGGAGTGGGGGGGGGGGGGTCCGCACCGGGCGGCACTTTGGCGGGGGCGGCAATTCACAGGTGGCGGTTAAGAGAAAGTTTGAGGTTAAAAACTAAAAATTTCTGGTAGGTAGGTATTATAAAAATAATGGAAGTTATAAAGAAACAACAGAATTTTTGTAATTACAAGATGTTTTAGAAATTGTTATTTTAGTAGGACAAAACTATGCATAAAGCTAGGTTTATTTTTTTTTTAGTGTACAACTGACGGACTAAATAGAATTTTGATTTTCATATCCCGGAAACTACCCAACATAATATTTTGTGTGTACCTAGGTAGGTATATGTAATATACCTACCTAGGTACACACAAAATATATATATAAAATATATATATAAAATATATATATTTTATAATAATAATTTAAAATAATAAAATATATATATGTAATAACGATTGAAAACCTAGAAGAAACGTGCCTAGCAAATGAATGTCGGTGAATACTTGTGTTGTCGACGGCACGACCTCTGGCAAAGATCATCTTCAGGCTTCATTATACTCGTAGCACAATACATATCGCATATCTGTCTGTTCGTAATTCCAAATTAACAGCTTTTAACTAGATGCTTGTGAAAGTAATACATACTTTCGTAAAACGGTACTTGCATAAAAAAATCTCTGTTCTGGCTTATCTCTGAAACGGCTGTACCGATTTTAACGGCTTTCACTGGCAGTTGAGCCCCGCGGTTTCACCCGCGTAAGTTTCGGAATTAACGCTGGAACTATATTTTTCTAAAATAAAAGTAACCTAACTCCTTATCAGTGAAAGTTTCGTTAAAATCGGTCCAGCCGTTTCATAAATTAGCCGGAACAAACATACAGACAGACATACAGAAAGACAGACAAAAATTTGAAAAAATGCTTTTTTTATGTAAGTGCACTTTCATTTTATTTATCTGTATAGATTTCTTTTAAAAATAAAACATATTTTAAAATAATGTGTTGGTTAAATTATTTAATTTTAAAAAGAAGTTAGTGAATCGCATTTATCGAATGAAACAAAAACAAAAATTAAACAAAAACAAAGCTAATTAAGCACCTTCTAATTTGGTAATCATAAAAAAAAGATAAGCAATAACTTAGATGAACAGCAAAATAAAAGACAATTAAAATTTATGACAATAATAACAAAATATAATTTTACAAGTCTTATAACAAATCCGGTTTTATATACAGAGTGATTCAGAACCGAAAAAACTACGAGTTTAAATTAAGTTTAGTACGTACACAAAAAATAAGAGCTAACGGCCGCACTCACGGCCGCACTCAGAGTCGACTTTGATGATTACTTAGTTAAGTATATATTTTTAAAACAAAACTACCGCAACCAGAGACGTTCAGTAAATTAATGTTAATTGGCATTTAATGAGATGTAACTTAATTAGTTAAATGCCAATTAACATTAATTTATTAAACTTGTCTGATTGCTGCAGTATTGTTTTTAAAATCTATACTTAACTAAGTAATCATTAAAGTCGACTCTGAGGGCGGCGGTCAGAGTCGTTTTAATGATCACTTAATTTTAAAAACCAATTGAGGAAAAAGGCAATTAACATTAATTTGATGAAGATCTCTGACTGCGGCAATTCAATCGAGCGTGGTGGTATGCCCGGGGAACCGCGGCTCCGACTATACATCGTCGGAGGTCGTATGTATGCAGCGCGGTGTGAAAACTTCGTTAGCGCGATTCAGGACTTCCATATAGCTAGTGCTCGTCGCTTCGTTGTAGTTCGTGACTTCTGGCGTAGGGGTCGCCACAAATCTTTACTTAGAACTAGCTGTCCCCCGCAATTTCGTCCGCGGTAATTTCGGAGTTGTTTGTACCCCTGACAGTAGTTTACGGTGATTAGCTGTTCCCCGCATTAATACCGGAGTTCCCGCGGAAATTCCGGGATAAAACTATCCTATCTTTTAAGTTGAAATTACAACATAGTGACCAAATTTCATCATGATCGATTCAGTAGTTTCGGAGTTTATCGCGAACATACATCGTGACACGATATATATTAAGTAATCATTAAAACGACTCTGAGTGCGGCCGTAGGTCTCTGCGTCTTTCAAATGGCAACCAACATTGGAAAAGCACTCGTATACCTAGCGATGGAAGGACCACTTCAACAAGCTGGTTTTATTTATGTACATTCATAATCACAAAAAAACAGCATGTAGCATCAGTCCCCCTATCCAAGTTGACAATCTACAATCGGTAACGCATAGAAAACTGAGAAACGAGTCGCAATGTCCTGTGGTCACGTGAAATCACCCAAAGTCCAGTTTAACGTGATCACGTGACATGACGACTCCGTTCCTTAGTTTTCTATGCATTCGCGAATGTAGATTGTCAACTTGGCAAGGGGGGCAGGGCAAACTCCACCGAAATTTGTAACAGTTGCTTCACCAACCGACATTTCAAAACCGGACGATCGGCACTTCAACTTTTTTTAAATTTTCTAGACATTCTTACAATCACAGCCTTAGAACAAACAAAGAACGATGGCGTTGTAATCAATGATAAATAAATTGAAAATGATCCTTCAATCATTGTCCTTCATTACAACTATTTATATATTAGAGTAATATAAGATAAAATGACAAACAACCACGGTCTTTGTGTATGAATCGTTTATGTATAATCATTATAATATATTTACAAAATGACTTTCTCATTATTTGACGGGATCTCACCATATCGTCCACTATTATTTCCATTGGTTATTTATCTCTAATTGCTAACCCAATTCGATAATGCCTGCAAAGACAGAAGACAGACATCTAGGTTATGTTAAAATATGACTAAATTGTGAAAAAATCAACCATCAATGGTCATAAGTGAGTGGTCGACGATCATAAGTCAGGGGTCGACGATCATAAGTCAGTGGTCGACGGTCATAAGTCAGTGGTAGATGATCAATGTCAGTGGTCGATGATCAGATGTCAGTGGTCGATGATCATAACTCAGTGGACGACAGTCATAAGTCAGTGGTCAATGATTATAAGTCAGAGGTCAATGATTATAAGTCAGTGATGGACGATCATAAGTCAGTGGTAGATGATCATGTCAGTGGTCGATGATCAGATGTCAGTGGTCGATGATCAGAAGTCAGTGGTCGACAATCATAAGTCAGTGGTCGACAATCATAAGTCAGTGGTCGATGATTATAAGTCAGTGGTCGATGATCGTAAGTCAGTGGTCGATGATCATAGGTTAGTGGTCGATGATCATAGGTCAGTGGTCGATGATCATAAGTCAGTGATCGACGATCATAAGTCAGTGATCGACGATCATAAGTCAGTGGTCGATGATTGTAAGTCAGTGATCGATGATCATTTTAGTTCAGTGGTCGATGATCATAAGTGAGTGGTTGATGATCGTGATAGTGGTCAGTCAGTCGGGGGTAGATGATCATAAGTGCTGGTCAACGAACTTTGATCAAAGGTCGATGATCATAGGTCAGCGGTCAAAGAACGTGGTCACAGTCGACGGTCACATATTATGCGAGTGCTCACTTATCCAGTGCGGCAGGTTACGTTAAAACATGTAGGTTATGTTGAAATATAACTAAATCGTGAAAAAATCAACCATCAATGGTCATAAGTGAGTGGTCGACGATCATAAGTCAGTGGTCGATGATCATAAGTCGGTGGTCGATGATCATAGGTCAGCGGTCAACGAACGTGATCACAGTCGACGGTCACATATTATGCGAGTGCTCACCTATCCAGTGCGGCAGGCGGGCGAGTGTATGTCGCGGTCGGCGCCGCTCGCGAAGCTGATGTTGAGGAGCATGGCCTCGAAAGGGTCGCTGCGCATGCGCTGCTGGTTGGCCTGCGCCGCCGCGCCCAGGTCCGCCACCACGCGCTCGTCGCCGCACTCGTCCTGCATGCAACACGCGGGTAGCATCCTTACTTAATAACTAAATAAATACTCTACTCAAAGAGTACAGAATAGATAAAGAAGGCACACTCTTCACCTCCCACCGATTGCATGCCTCCTCATACCCCGCGAAAGTTTCCCGCCAACTTCCGAGGATGGATGGAGGAGTTATTCACTGACAGCTGACAGTTACTGTCAGCTCGTTGTCAACCTTACGATACGCACACGCACACAACCCGTGTACACGTGTACAAGCCGGCCATCTTTGCTTGTAGGAAAGTATTTGAAGCAGCTCATATTTTGTATGCAGTGTCACCGGGCTGCTATTATAAAATATGAAAAATGTGCCTTAACGGCTCAACCGATCATCACGAAACTTTGCGTGCACGTTATCAATCGTCCGAGGAAGGCCTTTTGGTACTTTTTATCCGGGAATTCCCGCAGAAACTCCGAAAATCATTTAAGCGAATTGTTGGCGACGCGATACCAAAATCTTAAATACCTAGTGCCAAATATGATAATATCACCGTCTACCCCACATGGAACTGTGGGTAGGCACCTTGTAAAACGTACTAATTTTAATAAATTATAAAAATGTAAAAAACGGGAGGTACCTCCTAAAGTCACCGTTAATGTTAACGACATTTTTATTATTCGGCCTTCCTTAGCCTTCGGCATCTAACCTCGCTTTATTGTAAAATTTTACGCAGATAAGCAATAACATGTTAACCCACAAAATTAAGTCAGTCAGGAGATCGATTTTTGAATCGCTCGAATATCTTATGTGAAATCAATTCACATGACAAATTCAATTCACTGAATCCCATTTTGTCATATTTTTTAATCATTCGAATACGGTGTTGCTGTTTTCTGAAACTCCTATAGATTTGTTTCATTTGACGCAGAATATTTAAAAACCGAAAGGTACTTATAGATTTTCATAAAACGGTACTTAATCGGACTCAAAACGAATCGTTCTTGATGTTGTCAAACTATCAATCATGTCAAATTATGAAAATGACATTATGCCACTAAACGTCAAACTTTCGATCGATGAATAATTCAAATAAGAGTGGTCCGACCCACTCGTTGCAGAATTCACGTGCAATGAAATTTCAAAAATACAATAGGGATGTTGACTACTTTTAAAAATCAAAATTCTAATTAGTCCGTCAGTTAGAAAATAAAAAAAACAATATACACGTATTTTTTGCTTTTTCAAATAAATTAAAATATACAGAGATTAAGCACATTAAAGTTTAGGGT
The DNA here is from genome assembly GCA_907165275.2 of Zygaena filipendulae. NCBI lineage: Eukaryota > Metazoa > Arthropoda > Insecta > Lepidoptera > Zygaenidae > Zygaena > Zygaena filipendulae. The sequence goes on from OU015662.1 coordinate 11,438,191, forward strand.
GAGGGGGTCGTGACGTCACTAACCGCTAAAACCGCCATACAAACTGTCAGAATAGTGACGTCACGCGAAATTTCAACTCAATATATCGCCGTTATTTATTGATTACGTAAAAAAAGAAAAAATACGTGTCCAATATTTTTTAATAATCTACAAGACGGACTAAAAAAAAAATTAATCAACATGCCCATTTCACGCATTCGCATGCGACGAGTCTTGCGATTCCGTGTGTGAATAGCGATTCGAGCGATTCAAAAATCGATCTCCAGGGAGCAGTACCTAGTGTGTCAGTGATAAACCTATATATACGTAGTGACGGTAAACAAAACATACAAAAAAAAGATGTGTTAATGAAAAGTTTCGACAAAAGCGTGGCGCACCTCCGGGCGGGGGCTCCACAGGCGCACGACGGACTCGATGCCGCTGGTGGCCAGCAGGCACGTGGCCGGGTGCGGCTGGATGCAGTTGACGATGGACTCGTCGCCGCGCAGGCAGCGCACCACGTTGCCCGACTTGCGGCACCAGATGAACATGCAGCCGTCGTCCGAGCTGCGGCACGCGCGGTATTAGAACGGTGTTCTTTATTTATTTATTTATTTTATTTTATTTTTTTTATTTTCGTTTATTCAGGACAACAACAGCTACAAAAACATATAATAGATTTAGATTCGAAAATTACACTATGAGCCAATAATAGTTACGCTTATATAAATTACAGAATTTAGCAGTACGTACACAAAACTATAACAATTTAGAAACACAGAACTTAAAAGTAAAAATAAAAGTAACAATGTACGGCTTTATGATCGGAATTCGGAACGGAATATATAAGTATATAGGTAAAAAGAAATACACATACATACACACACGAATACAAACATATACATATAATCATACAAATAAACATTAATATAAATACATACATAACTACATACATACATACATACTAATATATACATACATAACATTTATCGCACCGTACGGGTGGGGCCGGGGGTTAGTGGCCGCTACGCACGCTACGAGGAATCGTTACGATCGGCCTGTATCCGCAGTTTAAACCGCACGTGTTTATGATAAAAACTGTAGTTTTTTTTTTTTTTTTTAAGATTTTTTTAAACTGTCCCTTCGAACGGCGCCGATTGAAAATTTGGATAGATAAAACGGATTCGGGGGACACTCTACCGTTAAGTCGTCGTGTGTACCGAGCGTTCAGGTTTCGCGTGGATCGCGTACCGAATGGTCGTTCGCACGTGCCAAAATCACTCACTGGGCGAGTGGCTCGAAGAATTTATTATTATGTATCGCAATGAACCTTCTTTATTTCATGTGTGAAAGAAATTTTTTAATACAGTTGCTCAAAAAGTGACGTATTGCAGGGACGTACTATAGCGTTCGGTGAGTTAGGTTAAGTTTCATTTCATTTCATCTCATTAAATTTCATTTTCATTTCATATTAATAAAAAAAAATCTACTGAAGACTTGGCTGTATGGGCATAGTTCCCTTTGCCTACCCAGAATGGGTGAAGAAAACAAAAAAAAACTCTGCATAAATTCTTTTACGGTTGGCGCCATTTCAAAAAAAATGTTCTTTTATTATTTTATTAAATAGGGATGTGTGACTACTTTTGGAAATCAAAATTCTAATTAGTCCGTCAGTTAGAAAATAAAAAAACAATAGACACGTATTTTTTGCTTTTTTAAATAAATTAAAATATACTAAGATAAAGCACATTAAAGTTTAGGGTGAGGGGCTCGTGACGTCACTAACCGCTAAAACCGCCATACAAACTGTCAGAATAGTGACGTCACGCGAAATTTCAACTTATCAATCAAAAATCAAATCAATTTCAATTAGTCCACATGCCGATTGCTTCATTTTTTCGCAACTGTATTAAAAATAGTTGTTCAGTACACGTGCAAAGAGTTCCGACTGTCAACCCTCACCTTCGGCTGCGCCTCGGCTCGGGTAAACATTTGTCGCAACTTTTTGCAATGACAGGCTGGCTTTCCGCACTCGTAATGAAATATACTATTTTAATACAGTTGCTCAAAAAGTGGCGTATTGCAGGGACGTTTAGCGTTCGGGATGTGGGCTATTACATACTCGAGCTTTTTGTTTACCTTTCCCGAACTCGTGCGTTGTCTTTGCCAACTGTCAAAAATGGCGACACGACTTTGACACTTTTTGCATTGCGAAACGTAGGTTTCCCATTACTAATACGACTAGCGCCATCTCTTGATCACAGTTGGAACTTAGTTGAGTTTGTTGTGTTTTTGATATTTTATTAAATTGCTTAATTTTTTCGTAACTGTATTAAAAATAGTTGTTCAGTACACGTGCGGAACCGTCATTGCAACTAGTTCCGACTGTCAACCCTCACCTTCGGCTGCGCCTCGGCTCGGGTAGACATTTGTCGGAACTCTTTGCAATGACAGGCTTTCCGCACTTATAATGAAATATACTATTCTGTCACGGCGCCATAGGTGCGCGCTTATTGGTTAATGGTTTTTGGAACGACTTTTATTATGAATACTAATTTTTGTTTTTTTTTTTATTATTCTTATGCCCACTATCGCAGATAAAACCGCGGGGAACAGCTAGTCAGCCTTAAATGCCAATTCTTATGATAGAACTCACCCGGCTGCGATGTAGTTGGCTTCGGGGCCGAGGAAGTTCGCCTCCTTGATGTCGGTGGTGGTGTTGCAGTGGCCCAGGAAGCGGTGCGTGTAGTCGAGCGCCGCGGCGCGCAGCTGCCGCTCCAGCACGCTCGTCGACTGCGCCACCTCCTGCGACGTCTCGTCTACTGCCCGCACACCGCGCGCCCAGCCCCAGGTACAACAACGGCGACACACCGGCGACGACAACGATAACAACAATATGTCTGATGGAAGCATCCCGCTTCTGATGGAAGCATCCCGCTTCTGATTTATTAATATACCCAAGTTCAGAAGAGAGTGTATTTACAATACGCGACACGACGCCGAAACGTGTAGTGTAGTGTGGTGTGGTGTAGTGTAGTGTAGTGTAGTGCAGTTCAGTGTAGTGTAGTGGAGAGCAGTGTAGTGTAGTGCAGTGCTGTGTAGTGCAGTGTAGTGTAGTGCAGTGTAGTGCTCTGTAGTGCTGTGTAGTTAGTGTAGTGCAGTGTAATGCTGTGTAGTGCAGTGTAGTGCTGTGTAGTGCTGTGTTGGGTAGTATAGTGTAGTGCAGTGCAGTGCAGTATAGTGCAGTGCAGTGCAGTGCAGTGTAGTGTAGTGCAGTGCAGTGTAGCGTAGTGTAGTGTTGTCGGTCCGTACCTTCGTCGGGCTGCTGCCGCTCAGTGTTGTCGAAGGCGAGGTTGATGTCCCGCTGCAACAGGAACACGGCGTGCGACGCGGCGTGCCGCGGGAACCGGTCGCGGAAGTACAGCAGGCACTCCTGCGCCTCGCGCGCGCGCCGCAGCTCCATCAGCGCCTTCGCCAGCCGGAAGTGGGACTTCACGTGCCACGGGTCCAGCCGGATGGCGCGGTAGCAGTCTTTGATCGCCGCGTACGTGTCGCCCACCCTGCGGCACGGGCACGCGCGCCGGTCACAGGGCTGAGCGGTGTGACCGGCGCGGGCTGTGGCGGGTGTGGGGTGGGACGCGGAGGGGGAAGTGCGTGAGATGTGGGGCGTAGAAGGACAGATCCACGAGCGTGGTGCTTAGAGACGGATGTTGGGTGTGCTTGCGTAGAGTGACGTGTGTAGGACGTGGGGTGTGAGACATAAAGTGACAAGGGAGTGACGAAACGTAGAATAACAGATGTGAGGGTAGTGATGGATGTGGGGAATGAGGCGCGGGTGGGGTGCGGGTGTAATGAGTAATGATGGGTGTGGGGAATGAGACGTAGTGTGAGGTGCAGGTGTAATGATGGGTGTGGGAAATGAGGCACAGGGTGGAGTGCGGGTATAATGAGTAATGATGGGTGTGGGAAATAAGGCGTAGTGTGAGGTGCAGGTGTAATGATGGGCGTGGGGAATGAGGCGCCGGGTGGGGTGCGGGTGTAATGAGTAATGATGGGTGTGGGGAATGAGGCGCAGGGTGGGGTGCGGGTGTAATGAGTAATGATGGGTGTGGGGAATGAGGCGTAGTGTGACGTGCGGGTGTAATGATGGGTGTGGAGAATGATCCGAAGGGTGTGGGGTGTGGCGCGTGCGCTCACCATCCTCGACGCATGAGCGCGGCGGCCCGGTTGGAGTAGAGTATGGCGCAGTCCGGGTACGCAGCGATGGCCTCGTTGTACAGTTCCACCGCGCGCGTGTAGTTGCCCTTGTTGACCAGCTCGTTCGCCTGCAAGCACAGAGACACACGCACACACACACACTGGCATTATGTGCAAAGAACACCAAACTATTAAAGGTCGCTTTATATCTACAGACATCGAGCGTGCCAGACACGTTCCGTGGCAGACACCGACAGACACCTTTTATTTATATCTGAGCGTGCCAGAGACGTGCCAGGGCAGAAACTGACAGATACCCTTATTTACGAAAGACATCTGCACGGTTCCGATGCTCCATTCATACTGCTCGGCATGTAGCCACAGACACGTACAGACATGAACCGCGCAGACAAAATACATTTTCCGCGAATACCGGCAGGCGCCGGAGCGGCGCCGCACCGCACCGTGTGGGTTGGCTCTTACGACGATTCAACTGTGATTAGTTCCTTCCAAAAGTTCCGATAAAGCATCGAACATTCGAAATGTATCTCACCAATGCACTTCAATTTAAACAACTTCAAATAAAAAGCGTCTGATACAGCCAACTGTATGAACTTGGATTACTTTGCCTTGCTCGAAATGGCGGAAAATTTTTAAGAAAAAAATAATGCTCTATGGTTCCGACTCACCTCGTCCTTGAGCAATTGCACATTCTCCGGCAGCTGCGGCTGCGGCGACTCCACCGTGCCGTTGGTGCCGTTCGTTCCGTTCGTGCCGTTTCTGGGCGCTTTGCCTTCGGGCCTGCCCTCGGGCTTCGCCTCGGGCTTGCCGTCCGCCTCGCGGTAGCCGTGGTTGTGTTGGATGATGAAACTCTCCACCAGCACGGGCTGCTTGCCGGAGTTTATGTCGTACAGGTATATCTGTGGAATGGACACCCGGTATGTGTTTTAGTCAACTGGTGCGGATGAAACTTGAAACCAAGTCCAAACCGAAGTGTTAGTTGACTGCAAAAATATAAAAAGGGAACGGGAACCGGACCACCGAAATTAACGCGGGTGAAACCGCAGGGTACAGCTAGTTTTTATATATATAGATCCCCACTAATATTATGTATGTATCTTCATTTATTTATTTCATATATTTGTGGCAATAATATTTATATAAGTTTTATTACTTTTTCCTATTCTGTAACCTGCCATTAAAGTATCGCCTAGCCGAAACTGACTGGTAGAGAATGCTTTAGGCATTAAGTCCGCCTTTTGTACGATAAAGTGCAATAAAGTTTTTTAAAATAAATAAATCCTACTAATATTATAAATGAGAAAGTGTGGATGTTTGTTACTCAATCACGCAAAAGCGGCTGAACGGATTTGGATGAAATTTGGCATGCACGTTGTCAGGGGCACAGAGAAGGGCATAGGGTACTTTGTATCCCGGAATTCCTGCGGGATTTTCGAAATTTCCGCGGGTGAAACAGCGGGGCCCAGCTAGTAAGTATTTAATAGAAGTAAACATGGTTAACCTGTTCCGAGCCGAGGTTGACCAGCAGCTCGTTGCCGTCGTTGCTGAAGGTGCAGTACGTGGTCGCCTTCTTGGGGAACGGGTGCTCGTTGGGCTCGATCGACAGGTGGCCTGCGACCACGTCACGACACTCAAATAATGGGGATGTGGACTACTTTTGAAAATCAAAATTCTAATTAGTCCGTCAGTTAGAAAATAAAAAAACAATAGACACCTATTTTTAGCTTTTTTAAATAAATTAAAATATACAGAGATAAAACGCATTAAAGTTTGGGTGAGGGGGTCGTGACGTCACTAACCGCTAAAACCGCCATACAAACTGTCAGAATAGTGACGTCACGCGAAATTTCAACTTAATATATCGCCGTTATTTTTTGATTACGTAAAAAAAGAAAAAATACGTGTCCAATATTTTTTAATAATCTACAAGACGGACTAAAAAAATAAAAATTACTCAACATGTCCATTAATATAATATGATATGATAGATAGGCAATCAACCCAGTGCTTTGGTTTAGACCCGATAAATGACTAAAAAATCTGGCTTTATCGGGGGCTTAAACCCTAGCACCGAGTTGACCCTAGCCATGCCATAATCAGAGCAAAGCGTTAAGTTAGCTAGTTAAGCTGTTCTCCGTATTGGAACAATTGAAAAGTTGACGATAACATCCCAACTACTCGATTGGCATCGGGGGGTTTAGGTGAGCGACCAACCCGGTGCTTGGGTTTAAACATTTTGCGGTACCTTATCAGGTTTAAACCCTCAAACGGTTTTTATAGGGTTTAATTCGTTAGCGGGAGCGGATTGAATGATGTGGCTCGACCGCCACCAAAGGGGAAGCTTCCCGCCGGGTGAAATGGTACGCCCGGGGAACCGCGGCTCCGACTGTACATCGTCGGAGGTCGTATGTATGCAGTGCGGTGTGAAAACTTCGTTAGCGCGATTCAGGACTTCTATATAGCCAGTTCGTGACTTGTGGCGTAGGGGTCGCCACAATCCCAAGCACCATACATAGGATTGCCCATACATAGGGAGGAGGCGGAGGGGGTTGCATAACGCTTTTTCCTTGCGTGACGTACCCGGCGCGAAGTAGTGCACGGCGGCGCGCGGGATGTTGTTGTCGGGGTCGCCGTGACCGGCGCGCGAGCAGCGCGCGTTCTGCCGCTCCCACACCATGCGCGACGCGGGCGCTATCACCTGCGCACACGCACGCACTTCACACTTACCACATTGAATAGAATACAATAGAATAGAATAGAAAAAAGTTTATTTGATACCTACAAAAAAAAAATACAACTTCAACTACGGAAAATATATTATTATGGTAACAAAATGGCTACCACTGAGCATAATATATGGGGCCAAGTCGTGGGACTAAGTCCCGCCTGCGCGGACCGGGGGCAAGGGACATGAACACCCAGGGGCGTAGCGTAGTTCACTAGCGCCCGGTGCGGATCCCAAATTTGCCGCCCTCTTAATTTTGCAATTGAATAAGTATAAAAAAATTGGGGCACATTAAAAAGGGTACTCTTATTGAATACTGAATACTTAGTTAAACTGAAATTGAATAGCCTGAAAAGTAAAAATTACATAACATGTTGACATAACATGAACAACATAATATAATATTATGTAACAAAAAATAATGAAAAAAACGTGGAAGGAAATAAAAATTTTTGAATTTTTTTTTCTTTAACCGCCACCTGTGTGTGTGGGCGCCGGGCGGCCCCATCAAAGTGCCGCCGCCTGCCCCCCAACGTGTGGCCCACCTGCAGCTTGGCGAGCTTGATCATCCTGACGTCGTAGAGGCGCACGTAGTAGTCGTTGGCGCCGACCGCCAGCTGGTGCGGGCGGCGCGGGTTCACGGCCACGCACTTCGCCTCCGCGTACCGGCCCAGGTGGTTCAGCAGGTTCACCACCACGTTGGGCGCGTCCGAGTTGCACCGGTGGTGGGTGCGCAGGTCGTGCTGGCTGCGCACCGCACACCGCACATTTATTACAATAATGATTAATAATAGCTATCACTATTCACTACGATAAGAAGTGACACTATCCACCCCCTGCTGTCTCAGTTCCTCCCCAAGCTCAGCTACGACACTGCAGCAAGCCTAGAGGTGATAGCAGTGTGTAGTGTCGCTGCTGTATGTGTGTCGGACAATATTAACTTCAATATGCCCCCACCAGTCGCCGCGCCGACAAACGCACACATCCTGAATGTGTGCAGTGTGCATACGAGCCGCCCGCCCGCAGCAGTGGTGGGGAGTACAATCGGTTCATTTAAATGTGTGTGGATGGGCAATCAATAGAGTTTAAACATCAAGTAAGTTGTACTCTAGTTTCTCTAGTGTCGTTATCCAGGAAAAAAATTGGGAAATAGGCATAAAGGCAAAAGGCGGGCTTAATTATTAATTAAGTCCGCCTTTTGTACATAAATGTGCAATAAAGTTCTTTAAATAAATAAAAAAAAAAAAAGTAAACACCCAGTTTTATTTATTTCAGAAGGTTTATGGGTGGTTACCGATATTTATTAGATTCTATGGTAATATCCAGGCACTGGGTTTAAAAGTGGTTGATTGTCCATTTATACCTGTGTAGTCTCGTCATAGGTGTACCTCGAGTGTGCTGGTGCTTAAGTTAAACACCAAGGAAACTACCTACTCTGTTTTCAGAGGATTTATGAGTGTTTACCGGTGTTTATTGAATTCTAATATCCAGGCACTGGGTTTAAAAACTTTAAAACTGGTTTGCCCATCTATACTCGTATAGTGTGACAGCTGTGTCCCGCTGCCGACTCACAGGATGAGGCCGTCCTCGGCGGCGGACCACACCAGCTGCGGGTTGTCGGGCGCGGCGGTGAGGCGCTTCACGCGGCCGCAGTGGCAGCAGCACTCCAGCAGCGGCTCGCCGCCGGTGACGCTGCGCGCGCGCACCGTGCCGTCGGCCGCGCACGTCGCCACTATGTCCGGGCTCATGAACTGCCGCCGCGACGCACATGTTACGAGAACAAAATCAACATAAATTTAGTAAATCACATAACACGGAGCACAGCTAGTTATAGGACAGGAGGAGGAGGTTGTTGCGACATGTAAAAAGCTAATTTTAGTCACAATAAAGTAGCAAACCTTGTGGATCATGATATAAATGTAAAATTGTGTACTTAATTATATTGTTGTTAAGAGTTACGAGTTAAGAGTTACGTGTAATAAACTTTAAAAGGCGCCAAGCTTGTAAGTAACTTAAAAGTATTTGTAAGGTTATGTAGCTGTTATTAAGTTATGTAATTGCATAAAACTTTCTTTATATTTATGAATAAATGAAAAAAAAAGCTAGTTATTAGGAGAAACGGTAGCCACATCCTCCTACCTTGTATTTATAATTTGTAACGTTTTTTAAATAAAAAAAAAAAAAACATTTAGAACTGATTCCAAGTTCAGACCACACAGAAAAACCTGAACGAATGTTGCTGATCAAAAACGCACATCAATGCGCGAAGTGAGCGCGCGAAGAGATGTGTGTGTCTAATTTCTTGACTAAAACAATGGTTTCTATGGTTCATTAATTTATTGATTATTTAAATCATAGGATATTTAAAATTGTTAATTCTCCTTTCTTTTCTTAGTAAAATGTTGTAGGTAACATACAGATATGGCAAGATGTGTTTGTTTCGTAAAAACATAAATATAGGTACCTTATTATTAGCACTGTGAACTTTAGAAATGTTCTTTTAAAAATGGGTTGACACAAGCTGTTTTTTGTTGGCCAGTGTTATTACAGTAATAATGAGGCATAAACAAAACAACATATTGGTTTAGAATAATTTCTATTGCCCAATGCTCACATAAATAACTATAAGCTGAGCCCTGACCTTTGATCTTATATTGTAGTGCTTGTAAACTAGCTGTGCTTTGCAATGCAATGCATTATGCAACATAATATGTGACAACTACAATACAAATACTTCAGTCATACTCAGTGGTGTCTCTAGCCCATGTAGCGCCCATGTGCAACCACTACCCTAGCGCCCCCAGTAAGCGCGCAGTCAAAATGGAATGGGTGCAAAGTACAAGACTAACAGCACATCAAGTTATAACAAACTATCTTTCCCCAATGGATAATAAACTTTATTATTTGAAGATTTTTGAAGAAGAAATTTCCGAAGCGAGCGGCGCTCGGCGCCCCCTAGGACCGCTGCGGCCGTGTGCAACGCACACTCTGCACCATAGGCAAAGACGCCTTTGGTCATCCTCTCCAGTTCAGGGTCCCATTTCTATCAGTAATGATGGTGACCCGGTGGTTTTGATTATTTAAAACAGAAACTATTTAAATTCAAATAAAAGCACTGGCTAATAATAATAAAAATAAAAAAATAAAAGCATTAGATAACATCGGTCAAGATAGTAATTAAAGACAATCACTCAATACACACATATCAGCATAATATCACTTGAATAGAAAATGTATCAGTTTCAAAAACTGGACCTTTATTGTAAGTAGAGCTTACCTTTACAGAGAATATGTTCCCTGTGTGGTCCGTGTGAAGTTTGTGGATTTGCTTGTAGCGGTACGGATCCCACAAGATGACGTGCAGATCGTCCGATGCTGATGCTAAAACACTACAATGACAAACATAATATGCAGAAGTTTACAAAGAAAACAAAAATAGGATTTGTCTATAGTGAATTTCAGTATCTTAATTAAAATATTAATAATTTAATTATTGTGCAATATCTTATGCTACAAATAACTTTAAAAAATTATAAGTGTTTTAATGTGTGTGTAATTTTAATGCTATTCTTTTAATAGAGAAATAAGTTTTTGTCAGTAAATTTTATTTTGAAAGATTTTCTTCAACCAGGGTTGTAGGTGTTGCTAAATTCTCTGCAAAATCTGATGAAAATATCTTTGACTTTTGAACGATATACACCAATTTTACAAACTTCAGACTAATATTTTTTTAATTATTCATATATCTATAGATTGTATTGTTATAAAATCCACCCTAACAATACATTGTGATTTAGTTTAATATATGATATTAATTCTATTGATTTATAGTTATTTAAAAAATATTAAATTGAATAACATACAAATATTTTTTTTATTTGTTACATTTTGAATTTTGATCAGTATTTTAAGTCATAATAACATTTAAGTATAGCATAATGAGGTAATGTATTGTAATATAAAACTTTAACATTAAGTACCCACTGCCTTTGTAGGGAAGTTATTTCTTACAAAAGTTTTTATATGTGACCAATGTATAAACATCTTTTGTACTCAAATACAAACAATTATGAGATTATTGTTTAGTAACATAATTAGCTACTTAAAACTTTTTCTGGGTTAAAGTGTTGTACCAATTTGTAGAACTGAACAATAAAAAGAATACTTACGACCCATCCGTATTCCATTCGAGACAGTTCACACAGCCAGAGTGTCCAAAGAGCTCCTTCTCGACCCCGAGTCTTAAAATCATGTTCTTCGTCACAGTCAATCTATTCTGGAACTCTCTGCCTACGTCACCTCTTTGTCGAGCTATCGTCATGCCCACGACGCCCCTGGCCCATGCTGGCTCTTCTCTCCGACCCATCATCACCAAATAACTACACAATTATCCGTCCGAACAATACAATTACACAAATTTATCGAATTAGCTGCACACCAAAGTATTTGTAGTGTACAGCATTTCACCCCTCATAACTATTTGTCCGCACACAATATGAAAAGATAACAACGCAACATAAATGAATAATGATGAACAAATAAATATAATTAGGAACAAAACTTATCTTTTTAATAATTAATTAAGATCGGTCGTCGAGAAGATTTCTTTTCTATCGGAAAATAAAAGCAGCAGAAAAATATCTATCTGTCAAACAGCTGGTTCAAAGTTGCCAGTAGGCAAAAACAATATTGTTTGTTGGCTAAGGCAATGTTAAAAAATTGAGACTGTTTTGAATTTTAATCCGATGCTGGGGAGCCAAATTGCGATTAATACAATTATTACTAGTACCTAATACTTATTCAAATAACGTCGAATACTCTTTATAAAAAAATATTCAAACATTATTTAAAAGTTCCAGCTATAAACCTCCTTTTCGCGTAAAACATATACATTGGCAATCGAAATGCATTAATAGTGCTCCCAGTGCAGTGCCCTGAAATTCGTTCCGACTTCCGAAAAACCTTATAGATTAAAACTGCCCTATCGATTTAAAATGTAAAAAAAAATGCTAAATACTGATTACCTTTTGAAATGTCGGCCGTGAACATAAAAAAGTTATGCAAGAATGAAATACTATTTATTTTTGTTAAAATTTATTAAGTTGAAGTGTTTCCGGAGAATGTTTTGGAAGAATTATGGAGGGTAGAAGTAAGGAGGACCATCTCTGTGTATTAAAAAGTGTCCATTGAAAGGGAGCACATTAAGGTGGCGCCATAGTAGAAGTGGAAGAATTTTAAAAAGAGCGACACAAACTATTAGAGTAGGATACTACATCAAAAAAGGAAAGAAGAATTTCCGGTTTGTTATAGCGCATTTTTTATTAAATTTTTCCACTCAGCACACTTAACTCTGTTTATAACTGCTAAGTTCATTATCATATCCACTTCCTACACTAGCGCCATTTCGGTGAGTGTTTGACCTATAATTTGCTGTTTACTGCTGGACACTTTTTCAACTAATCCTTCATACGAGACGGTTCTCCTTACTTCTACCCTCCATAGGAAGAATGACAGAGCTTCCAAGTTTACAATGATGTTTTTAAATAATTGGTGAAAAAAATAAAAAATAAAAACTGATATGAAAAAATATCGAACTATCGATAAATCATCCAAAAAACTATTAGTAATAAATATTTGGATACATATAGTACATAAACTAGTTACATATATAAAAAAATAAAAAAACGTTTTTGATACAATTTTCGATATTGGATATAATATCGCCTAAAAATCGATTTATTGGATAAAAATATCGATATATCGATGTATAGTTATTCTTCTGAGGTAGTATCTCTGTAGTTTGTGTGCCTAGTCTAGTTAATTTGTGACACACTGACACTAGTTTATCGATATATCGATGTATCGGCTTTTTCAACAAGCCTACCACAGAGTACTTTTATAGCCTAGGTACCTACTGCCTAGTCGGTAGTATCTCTGTAGTTTGTGTGCCTAGTCTAGTTAATTTGTGACACACTGACACTAGTTGATTTGTGACATACGATAGTTTGTGTTTGTGACTGCTGCTCTAACAAACTACAAAGACATTAATTAATATTGTATTTGATATGAAATGATTATACAAACGCAGTGTGAACAGTGAACTGTGATTTGGTACCTACCTAGTACCTACGTCCTACACGGAGAGAAGAGCGAAGACAAGTTTCTCAAATCTCAACTCGGCAGAAGTTATTGTCGTCTAGGGAATAGGACCGATTTTTCCTTCTGTTTTTTTAAAAAGGTATTTTGGTGTGTATTTTAAAGAGATATTCTTTTCAAGTATTTTAGACTCTTGTTTATTTATTTCATTGATTGCTGAATTTTCAATGATAACCTCCGCTTATATTTTTCGGCTCAACTGTACAATAAGCACCCGCGATTTAGAGCTTCATATTTTTTATGTGTGTGGGACTTTGCTTAATATAACTTCACATAAAATCCCTAATTACGGAAACTCATCGTTTTCGAGAAAAAAAATACTAAAGTTTCACAATTTCATACAAAACTCCGCGATGTGTCAACCATTTGCCATTGACTTTGTAAGAATTGTTTCGTTTTACATTCGGATAAAGTGATTATATTATTTATTATCTTTGATTATTATAATTTGCTAATGAAAATGAAAATTTGTTAAACTTGAGTTGGTTAGGTTAGGTTTGCACTGTTGACGAAGTCGCGCGAGCCGAGCGAGCGCAGCGAGCGTGCCGCGGTAGCGGCCGGCGAAGCGCCATAGTCAAAATATTATCGTAAATTGAGTAAGGTTGTTATTATTTTTTTTTCTCGAAAATTATGAATTTCCGTAATTTGCGGATTTGAGAAATACACTATAAACACACTATTCTATCCAAAAAAAATTGTAAGTATTAAAAATCGAGGGTGCTTAATGTACAGTCCTTCCTATTTTTCAGCGTACTTAGCAAAAATGGGTGAACGCAAAGGTCAGAACTTGTACTATCCCCCTGACTATGATCCCAAGGTGGGGGGGCTGAACAAGTTCCATGGGACCCATGCATTACGGGAGAGGGCACGGAAGTTGCACCTGGGCATCCTCATCATCAGGTTTGAGATGCCATACAACATCTGGTGCGATGGCTGCAACAACCACATTGGCATGGGAGTCCGTTATAATGCAGAGAAAACGAAAATTGGCATGTATTACACCACACCAGTGTATCAGTTTCGGATGAAATGTCACCTGTGTGACAACCACTTTGAAATAAAAACTGATCCAGGGGTAAGTCTGAGACCTAATAAAAAATAAACATGGAACGGGTAGAAAGAAACAAGTGAAGCCAGGAAAAAACACCACACCGTGCACGTACACAGAAACACACACACACTTACAAGAAAAAGACCCCACACCTGGGAATCGTTGTGGCACTATCCTAAGCACCACATGCATAAGCAACTGGCTTCACTTCGTTGTTCGAGACGTTCCGTCTTTAGTTTTTATTTGGTCTGAGGGGTAAGTTGCAAAGTAGCTCTTTATTGAAATTTAGGTATTCAAAATTATTAAAAAAATTGCTAGGTACAAAAATGTACAACAAATCCTTGCAAAAGTGAAATCAATCAGTTCATCAACAATATAAGACAGTTTTTCCAATAGTACATAGAACACATTGTTTGTTTAATATGATGTTCTCTTTTTATGACAATTTTTGATAAGTCTCCATATGTAACTAGTTATGTTAAAAGAAATCAGGCAGCCAAAGGGGAAATATCAGAAAGGATATCTTAAAGTAGCCAGGGGAGACAAAAAAATTAATGTTTCAAACAATGTGTTTCCTTTTTTTTTTGCAGAATTTGGATTACGTAATAGTATCCGGCGCCAGGCGCCAAGAGAACCGGTGGGATCCAACAGAGAATGGCCAAATTGTTCCAGAGACAAAAGAGACACAAAAGCGCATGTTCGATGATGCCATGTTCCGATTAGAACACAAGACCGGTGATGAGGACTCTGCTAAATTAAACAAGCCAAAATTGGAACGGTTGCTCGGGAGAAACGAATCTGTTTGGAAAGATGCTTATGAGGCCAATTGCTCCTTGAGAAATATTTTTAGGGTAACCATTTTTATTACTCTTCCACCTTATTCATAGCAAAACCGAAACATTTATATACATAGAACTCAAATGTGATTTTGAGGCAAGGCGACATGTCGTTTGTCAAAGAAAAAAGAAAATAAGTGACACCCATTTAAACATATAATAATAATAATAAAAATTAAAAAATAATAATAATAATAGGTTTTTTATAATATTTATTATTTTGTAAATTTATATCTACTGTAAAAAACCTAAATTTAAGAACAATAAATGAATAATAATAATAATAATCCACATCACAACACACAGATCTACTTGATCCCACAGTAAGCTATTATTAGCTTGTGTCGTGGAAACCAAGCAAACGTGGTATATACTACATAGAATTACTTATATATTATACTATAGATATATAAACACACCCAGACTGGAAAATGGAACCCTGTGTTCATCACACAAAGTCCACCCCCACCGGGAATCGAACCCGGAACCCTTTGATTAGCGGGTAGGCATGGTGACCTCTGCGCCAATCGGGTCGTGTCGGGTCGGGTCGTCAAACATAAATACCAAACAACAAACTTTGTAGTCTATGTTGTGTCTATGTGTATGTTGTATTTACGGGGGTTTTTTTTCCAATACTGAAGTGTATAAACAAGAATAGAATATTATATATAGTATATTTATTACTCTAAGTTTTGGTTAAATTAAAACAATGAATTTTTCTTTCATTTCACAGAAAAGAAAAAAGGCTTTGGCGAATGACAATTTATTGTTGGCGAGGGCTTCCTTAGACATCAATCTTTTGCCGGAATCTGAGGAGGACCGCAACATGGCTACTCTGCTGTCCCTTCGGCCCCCAAAGACCATTGAAGAGAAACAGTCCCTCACCAGAATAGAAATATTAAACAAATCGGCGTTACCTAGTTCTAGTGGTTTAAATACTTGTTTTGATGTGGCAAAAAAGAAAGAGTTATTAGCTAAAAGTGCCCCATTAACAAGAAATTCGCTAGGAATAACGATTAAAAAGACGAAACTTGCAAGTGCTTCATTTAATGATGGTAAAGTTAGTGATAACTCTTCTCAAGCAACCATAACTGGCAGTGATGATGAAGAAGTTGAAAATATAAAAGATAGAACAGTTGAAAAAACTGTTAAAGACAATGATATAATAGTGGAAAATTCAGATAATAAAATAGCAGAAAATAATCAGATTAAAAGTGCATCATCAGACAGTAGCAAACTCGCCAATAGTTTGTCATTAGTTGGCGATTACAGTTCCAGTGGAGAAAACTCTGATTGAATATTTTAAACAAAATCATAAGAAATTCGTTTTTGCTGATTTTTTAAACATTTACACTGTTTATGTATTGCATATCAGTCAACTTTGCTGATAGAAAATTAAGTTATCCAAATCGGATAACTTGCTCTCCTCCTCTTGTTTGTTTTGTTATATTTATATAAAATTTAAGATCTTTTATTGCTTTATCCAAAAAAATACTATAATATTTATTATAAATCAAAATTTACGCTTACAATCTAAAAATACAAAAATATTTTTACAATGGATTCCCTCACATATACAGCTAGAGGAAAATGACGCTGTGGACCTCTTAGCTAAACAAGCAATAGTAGATGGTATCCCAACAAATATAGTTCCGCTGTTTTCTGACGGTGTTAAATATGTGAAGGATAACTGCAGATCTTTGTGGCAGGAATACTTCGACGAAAGATCGAAAGAAAAGGGTATCTGGTATCGGACAATCCAGCCACAGATTGCCAAATATCCCTGGATTGATAACTGTGTTATGAACCGTAAGACGTTAGTGATGACTCTCAGACTTCGTTCCGCGCACATCCCATCAAATAAGTTCGCTTTTCTAATGAAAAAAGTACCATCTCCCAACTGTGCCGAATGTGGGGTGATAGAAGACGTACAACATATTCTGCTGGAATGTGTACGGAACGAAACTTACAGACAACAACTTGTGTTTTGGTCGGAGAAAAATGGATGTAGGACTTTGTAATGTTGTTTTAGCCCGACCGATGTCAGAACAAGCCAGTCTATTTTATAAGTTAGCGGATTTAGGTTTAAGTATGTAACTGAATAGGTAGGTATCTTTGTTTGTCTTACCGGGCGATGTGGTCGCTAAGCGACAAAGCCCTTTAAATAAATTAAAAAAAAAAAAATCAAAATTTTCTTGAAGTCTACAAGCTGCAGTGTTTTTTAGTTTCATTATTTTGTAACATGCATATAAAAAGTACCAGCACCGATGTGACTCCATTTCGATGATAACATTACGTGTGACATGGGAAGGGATCCACCCTTGTTAGGTGTCTGAAACAAAAAGTTCTAGAACAAAAGAGATTGCCACTATCGGACCTAGTCCGTACAGTTTTTGAACGTTTCGGTGAAGATTATGATTGTTCTATGACTATAATAATATAATGAGAGTAGTGATTACCTTCTCTCTGATGAGAGTCATGTGACACTTCATTTTTGAGAATTCAATTGGATGATAGGTGCTCTTGGGCTGTTCACATAAACAAGCTATGCAAGAGAATAGATTATTTTGCTTACTTACGAGAATTAGTAGTAGAAATATTGTAATACAGGCTTACCACGGCTATGTATGCTCTCTGTTGAGATATGCAATTGTTCTTTGGGGAAACTCAAGTCGGGTAAATCAGGTACTCATAGCACAAAAACAATGCGTTCGAGCAATTTGTAGATAATGTTGACTCCTTCACATCATGTAGACCTCTGTCGAGAGATCTTGTCTGTCGAGACCTCAGACGAAATAAAAACTCTGAGACCTATAATTTTCTGCATAAAGATCTCCAGAATCGTGGTTTTCAGAAAAAACTGTTGCCCGCCGATATTACGGTATGAAAGGGAGGTGTGCTTTGTGAATAGCATGGAAGTAATTAGTATGTTGAAAAATCATTAATAGCAGGTATATTCTGCTTACGTACGTACCTACCTAGTTGTAAGAATTAAAATGTTAAAAATAAATAAACGTGTATTTTTATAATGTATATTACAACTTTTATTTTAAAGATAGAAACACATAATATTATGTATATTTTTCAACAAAATTGATAGGTGTTTGTTCGATGTGCATTACTTGCATCGGGTAGGACGAGATCTAACACCATCTTTTGTAGCTATTAATCTTACATCGGAATTTCGCACCTAAAATCTCGACCTCACTTACTTCGTACTTACGGTTGAAATTTCGATGTGCTATAGGTATGGATAACAAATGGTAAGATTCTGGGCGGTATAACCCACTAAGCAAGCAGAAATTGCAACAATATTGCTGAAGATTGCAAATAGGAGTATGTTACATATAAAATTGCATAGTCCTAGAGGCATTCAGTGAGAAACGTTGCTGAAAATTCCTAGCATTATGTGAGGAACGTTGCAGCAAATTCATAAAGTGTTAGGCAGCATTCGGTCATCACCTTAATATTATTGCTACATTTGTTGTGTAACTGTGAAATACGTGATAGACAAACTTACTGAAACTTACAAGTTTTGCATGCTTAGTGGGAAGATGGGTTCGCGAGTCGCGTCGCGCGCCGCCGCGCCGCTGTGCTGTCTTTCATAAAAGATAATATTGTACTACGTTTTCACACAAACTTAGCATTCGTGAGTTCGGAGCAAATTATGTACCTAGGTGTACAGGACAAGTCGCAACTCACAAGTCACATAAATTCTACGTTTACGCCTATCTTGTACAGTCAGCTGCAGAAATATGTATACACTTTTGATAGTCATTGAATCTTATTGCAATAATAGAGTTCAAAGACTGACCAAAATGTATGCATATTTGTGCTGATTTTGATTTTTCCGATCAATCAATTTTCCCGGTGAAACGTTTTTTTTTTTGCACACTTGGGGAAATTTTCACCAAAATTGGATAGGGAAAACTTGTTTATTGAAACATACTTTGGTAACTAGTTTTGTTATCATATATACCTAATAGACATCAATAAATACAAAACATATAAGTATAGGCATTATTTACGAAAATATTCAACATTTACTTAAATATTCATTATTTTATTTTTGTTCGATGCCACTCATGGTGGTCTTCCACGATCCTCCACATGACGATAGACTCACATCGGACCTACCAAATTACGTATAGATAATATGAATACTTATTTTTTAATTCAATATTAATTAATTACAGCTCTGTTTCGACCCACTTTAATACCTATTTATCTGTAGATCCATATTCTTATGGTCTCTCTTCTTTAGATTGAGACTGTACTTATCGTACAGACGGCTTCGAAATTCGTTAACAAATACCTAAATACAATATGTAGTAAAAAGTTAGCAAGTTGTACAATACAATAATTTGACACTTTCTCAAAACTTCTCTGTTAGATACTGTTTTTGTGCTAATCGCCTTTCGTTGCCGACTGTACTGAAGTTAGTTTCCACACTGTGTGTCGGTCGGTTGGAAGTTTTCTTTCTTTCTGTGCGTACATTTGTCAGTCACATTAACCATCAAATAGTTTATATCCTAATTCTTAAGCCGGGTATTCACTAGCAAGCTGTAACATCACGTAAGTGTCACAGAAAAAACACTCCGCACGTGGATCGCAATCGCTAGCCCACCGCGTGCAGCGTTTGCAGTTAACCAATCGATGCCTATACGGAGTCTTCTTTTATGCTGTCATTCGATTTACATCGACGTTTGAAAGGCTATCCTTTCTAAGCGATAGTGAGTTTTACAAGAGGGTGTTTCAAGCCCAAAAAAACATGAATGTTCACTTAATTTTCTTGTTATTTTCATGACTTAAAATAGTAAGTATTCTTTTTAAATGGTTGACCATAAAATTACTCCCCAGTGTAGCTTAGTGTAGCATCGATATTGCTTATAATATAATATTTCGCCCGTGCGTCGTTAAAGCGATTTCGCGTAGTAGTGCGTTGCACGGATAGAATAAATGCGCTATAATTTAGATATAGTTACATAGATTAATTATAAAATCATCGCGCATACGGTGGCTCAAACCGTCATTATAAGTCGATAAAGTAGATAAATTTTATGGGCATTGCGTACACACTTGGACGTTACTAAGCTAGCGAGTGAGTTCCCAGCTTTAGATAGTTACATTAATAATCTTAACTAATTAGCAGACTAAATAATGAGATCGCACAAAATCTAATTTACCACCCAAAATTAGATAAGTGATAAAACAAACAATTAAAAAAAAGAAATTCTGATAACAGCAAAATTAATTAACCTCGATTATTGTCGTGACAGGTAAATTAGGTAAATAGCGGATATAGGTATTCAGGCTCAGCCGTTTTTTATAGGTATCTAATAATAATGTGGCTGCAATGTTACGTATCTAAATAAATAGTTAGGTCATTATTTTATATATTTTATGATTATTAGTAAAATTAGCTTTGCTATGCCTGTAAGTATTTCATTGTAACCTCTATGGATAACCTTACCTACCTACATAAATATTGTGGATAAATTATTAGTAGATACTAATATAATTATATCTGTTTCTGCGGATTACAGACTATCTTTTAAGAATTATTAGATATTATGTAACAACTATTATAATGTTATATTAGTTGAATTCATTTTTATTTTTTTAATTCGAACTACTTAGGTATCTACTGCCATAGAAACTATTCCGTATATCAAGAAAGTTATGTTACCTACCTACCTCTAGTAGTCAGAAAGAGAATCAAACCGCGATTCAATATATCAATGATAAAATAAAAAAAAACTTAAAATTAACTAAAAAAATTGTATTACGAAAAAAAAAAATTGTCGAGATTTCATACAATTTGAAGAACTGCACTCGAAATTAGCGTTTAAGACTAAATCTAGTATCAAAATACAATGAGTTGCAGAAGTGCATGTAAAGCACGTGTAGGTACTTGTATCTAAGCACGCCCATACCTACGTATATTTTTGCAAATTTAGCAACTGTGGGTAACTAAGTTTCAAAAACCTGAAAATACAATTGTTTAAAACCTATTTAGTGTTATAAATCAATAAAACCGACGTGGGTACCTACATATGTATGTACGTATAGAACGTATGGGTAGAATTTCTAAGATGGACCGACGGTGGACGCGGACTATCCGACCATAATCAGACTATGGACCATAGGCAGACCGTCAGAACATATTAATCGGATCGTCAGACCGTAGTCGAACCGCCAGACCATATCTATTAATCAGACCGGCGAACCATACTAAGACCTGACTCGGTCAGACCATAGTCAGATTGTCAGAATATATTAGTCACTAGCTGTTCCCCGCGGTTTCACCCGCGGAAATTGCGGAGATCCCGTAGGATTTCCGGGAAATTTTGTATATACATATATACAAAATTTCATGAGATTTCACTGGTGTTACTTTCACAGTTCCCGTGGGAATTCCGGGACAAAAGTATCCTATGTCCTTCTCTGTACCTCTGATAACGCGTCTACAAAATTTCATGATCATTGGTTGAGCCATTAAGGCGTGAAAGCGTAACAGACAGACAGAGTTACTTTCGCATTTATAATATTAGTAGGGATAGTAGAGATTAGTTCTGCTTAGTCTGCTAAGGGGGGAGGTTGTGTCGCTTTTTGTCGTAACGTTTAGGTTTCAGCAGGACACCGCTTGTCCTCGAGCGCCATGATGAGCGCGCACTCGATCTTGCAGCGCAGCCACGCCAGCGTGTCCGGGTCGCACACCTCCAGGACCTTCTCGTCCGTCGAGAAGTAACTCACCATCTCGTCCTGGAAAAAAAATAATTAGGGAGGTATGCTTATGGTTGATAAAAGAGGTAGAGCTCTATGCTAATCGCATCATCAATACCTGACCGCTCGCATCGACTGCGATCAGTTCATGGATAGAAAGATTTTGACAGTTAGAAAATTGATGCGCCATGAGCAATTTGTTATTTCTCAAATAACTGAGGACTGTCGAGGAAAATTTTGTGCAAAATAATTCGTTGTGGTAGACACTTTACACCCTCAGTTTTGCACATCGTATACGTAATTGGAGAACCTAAGGTTGGCAGATAGATTTTATAGGCACAGTAGAATCATATACCTAGACCTAGGTATTGTTTTATTTCGAGCCCGTTGCGTACCAATAGTGATGTGTGGAAATTCCAAAATTTTAGCGATTTCTTATTCTTCTTCTTCTAGTAAATAATAAAGTATAGTGTAGCTTAGGTATTTCCTACCTGTTTGATGTTGAGTATGAGTTTGTCTCCGTCCACGAGTGGTGCCCCGATCAGGTCATCCAGCTTCACCGCCCACTCGATGTGCCACGCTGTGTGGGAGCCGCTCGCCCTCACCATGAATATATGTCTAGCGACAACAAAATATCAACGAATGAGTAGGTAATTTTATACGGATACTAGCTTTTCCCCGCGGTTTCAGCCGCGTTAATGCCGGAGTTCCCGCGGTAATTCCGGGATAAAAAATACCCTATGTTCTTCCCAGTACCTACCCCTGACAACGTGTATACCTATTCAAAATTTCATGATGATCGGTTGAGCCTTAAGGCGTGAAAGCTTAACAAACGGACAGACAGAGTTACTTTCGCATTTATAATATTATTAGGGTTTCCTACATAGGTAATTATTACTTATTGAAAACAATTATGTATATTTTAACCATCACATGGTGAAAATAAATATCCCATCAAAAACAAACTTGTAAAAAAGTCCCAAGTCTCGCAACTCAGTTCTTCTACAGTAAAAAGTTGTGAGATCAATGTAATACCAAGTCGGTTAATTTATTCAGTGCCTACTTAAGGGTCCTTCTGTCTAAAGTTATCATGTTATAAGGTAATCTAATAACATTTTATAGTGACCATATCAAATTTAAAAATCTTTTATGTTTAAATAGATTGATTGGCTTGGCGATCACGTGAAAACACAATATATCTCACATGTAATACATAATTATGGTTCTAAACAATCTAATTTAATTATAATATGTATTACTTGTGAGATACATTGTATTTGCCAAGCCAATCAATCTATTTAAAACATAAAAGATTTTTAAATTTGATATGGTCACTATAAAATGTTATTAGATTACCTTATAACATGATAACTTTAGACAGAAGGACCCTTAAGTAGGCACTGAATAAATTAACCGACTTGGTATTACATTGATCTCACAACTTTTTACTGTAGAAGAACTGAGTTGCGAGACTTGGGACTTTTTTACAAGTTTGTTTTTGATGGGATTTCATTTCTTTTTGTAAATGGTCTTCCTCCTTTGAGCAATTTAGTCTACTTTAATAACTTGAAAGATTTTGGTACAACTTTATAATATAAACACATGCCCCATTCTTGCTTTTTCATTCCGTTGACAACATAGTTATAACATAATTATGTCTAGGTAACTATGTATCTACACTTTATATCTAGGTAGGTAACTAGCTACACTTATTATTATTATTTATTAATATCTGGGCAACCGAGCTTCGCTCGGCTTAAATAGCTGTTCCCCGCGGTTTAAACCACGTTAATTTCGGAGATCCCGCGGGTATTCTGAGATAAAAGTACTACCCTATGACCTTTCCTGTACCCTTGACAACGTGTAGTATGCAATAATTAATTCACCCGCGTTGATATCAGAGTTCGCGCGGGAATTCCAGAAATGAATCCTAGCTAGATCGATTTCGCCCCCGAAAATTTATACAAAATTTCATGAAAATCGTTGGAGCATTCAGATTAGGGTAATTTTATCTCGGAATTCCCGAAGGATCTCCGAAATTAACGCTGGTGAAATCTCATGAAATTTTGCATGCACGTTGTCAGGGGTAAAGAAAACCTAGGAATATAGGGTACTAACTACTTTGCATCTCTGAATTCCCACGGGATCTCCGAAATTAACGCGGGTGAAACCGCGGGGAACAGCTAGTCTCATATATTTATATGGGATTACAAAGTTATTTGTGCAGTTGGTCCATATAACTGCATATATAACTTTGTAATTCCATACATTTATATGGGATTACAAAGTTATTTATGCAGTTGGTGTATCTAGAAAACTGGACCGAAATTGCAAAATATTATAGTTTTTCCTTGATTTATACAATAAACACTAATTGTATTCTAAATTTCAAACTTCTATGTCTGCTAGAAGTGCCTTAGAGTTTTGATGATCGGTCAGTGAGTGAGTGAGTGAGTGAGTGAGTGAGTGACCTACAAAATTAAGAAACTTTGACTAGTTATAATTCTTAAGCTACTGGTTCAAATCGAATGAAATTTGAAATATACCGTCTTTATACAATACCTGCTTGTTTACTAAAAATTCAGGCTTCTAGTTTTATCCACAACGAAGTTATAGGGGGTCGAAAATGGCCTGAATTGCTTCGAGAAAAGGATGGTACGGCCGTGCCGCTTTTGTTGCTCGACTTGGCGGGGGCACTGCCGTGCCCCCAGAATATGGCGGCTATTGCTTGACGTTAATATCCTCACTATACGCTGGACGGAAAACCAACGTTTCGATTTGTATGATGAACGATTTATATGGCGTGACGCATAACGATTTCCCTACTCACTGCGTCGACACGAGCAGCGCGCAGTGCGAGCTCGGCGCGAGGTGCGCGTGCGCCACGTACGCGTCCGTGTCGGCGTAGTGGCCGCGCCCCAGCAGCGCCAGCAGCTGCACGCCCAGCGCCGCGTGCTGCGAGTACGGCCGCAGACCCTGCCCGACACAACACCGACTCAAAACACACTGACGCTGACATTGGAATAACGGAACGTACCTATAACGTGACTCACTTTTTTCAATTTTTTACCCCCTTCCTCCACCCCCGGTGACTACAGTGTTAGGTAGTACCTACTTAGTGTAGGTAGGCCAAAACCCTCCCCCTCTAGTATTTTGAAGAGCTTCCTCCCCCCTGAACGGGTCACGTAGTATGGGTACGTTCCCTTTAGTTTACAAACGGTTTGTACCAGTACCACTGCCACTGCATGATAGCATCCCGAGACGCTAGATTACGCTTAGAAAGTGACCTAACCATTATAATTTACATTTTTGTAAAGATATATCTATAAACACAAAACAATACCAAAAATAAAACGCAAAAACCTCGCAAAGTGATGATCATTAACGCGGGTGAATAACCTTTAGGTACGATCCGTCGGCACATCGGCGACAATACAAAGGAAGAGTTAAAATTCAAATTCGAACATATTGCTCCGTAAGAAACACTAACAATTCAGACATATCGTTTTCAAGGCAACCTTGAAGAGAGCTGTAGGTTAGATAGAAACAAGTTGTTAGTTCTTTACTCACCTCAGTGGCAGGGCAGTGCCTCGGCAGCCGCTGCCGCGCCACCAGCCGCCCCCCGCTCCGCTCCGCGCTCGTGCGCACCACGTCGCCCGCCCCGCCCGCGCCTGCGCCGCCCAGCGCGCGGGACAACGCCGCGCGGCACACGTCTGAGGGCGCGATATATTCACGTCACTAGCCGTTCCTCGCGTTTTCAGCCGCGTTAATTTCGCCGTTCGCGAGGGGATTCCGGGATAAAAAGTATCTTGCGTCCTTCTCTGTACCCCTGACAACGTGTACGGAAATTTCATGATGACCGGTCGAGTTACCTAGCTAAAGCGTGAAAACGTAACAAACTCACATTCGCATTATCATGATAGTCGGATTTATTCGTTCACACTAGTAATCTATACAATACTAAAATTTAATGTACTAAATTGTGACTAATTGATTCAACGAACCACAGCCCACAAACCGTTGGGGCTAGAAATTTGAAATTATGCACAAAACTTTCTTCAGCTTAGGACGAATGCGCTTATTACACTTTGCAATTTCAGAGCACCAATTTAGGGCTCTAAATCGGTTACAATTTAGGGTCCGTGAGTGAGAGAGAGCGAGTAATCACACTACACTAAATTGTACCCTAAATCAGCTACTCTAGGTTACATTTTAATGTATTGTGTTCACTCGCTCTCTCTCACTCACCGACCCTAAATTGGAACCAATTTAGGGACCAATTTAGGGTCGGTGAGTGAGAGAGAGAGCGAGTGATCACACTACATTAAAATGTACCCTACAACAGTCGATTTAGAGTACAATTTAGTGTAGTGTGATCACTCGCTCTCTCTCTCTCTCACTCACCGACCCTAAATTGTATCCGATTTAGAGCACTAAATTGCTGTCTTGAAATTGCAAGGTGTAATAAGCGCTTAGTCATCATTATATTTATAATCTGTGGCTTGGGCAAAAAGGTGATGAAAGGGGGTATAAGTTTGTATACTTTAAGTACCTACCATTGGTTTTGAAGTTAAGTTAAGTTGGCTGCATATTTCCCATGACGACTGTACATTATAAAACTTTTGTTCTTGCAGATTGTAACTTGCAATAATGTGCATACCGCTAATTGGCATGCATGTATGTCTAATACTTAAACAATGTAACTTTTATAACCTAATACTATATATGCTGTGCTGTTGGTGTGCCAATAAATAAATAAATAAATAAAGTTAAGAGCCATGGAAATCGGTATTTGACGTCTTCTTGTAAAAGAAAACCACGTAAGTAGGTACTTTAGAATTTGTTGTAACTTATCCCTAAAGACGAAAAGGGTAAAACGCGTGCGAACTAAGAGCTACTTAGTAAATACCTAAGCACAACTTTTGCATGTATGTTTTTGGCATTTATCCTATTTTTTTATAATAATTAATTACAATCGTGCAAACAGTAGGTACGTTGACTACCAAAATAGTAAAACAATTAATACTTAGTATTTGTGTGCATAGGAACCTCAAGATAGAGTGAAAAATCTGTAAGGTAGTATCCTCGAAATTGAAGAAAATGTTGAAGATAATCCCATGGAGGTATAATCACACAATCCATAATGTCTATGGTTGTTCGCTCTTGTTATCATAAACTTTATAGAGACGTTCCCTTTCTGCTTCGAGCAACCATCTTGCTACACGGTGTTTTCTTTGACTATAATATTTATTAATTTTATTGGACAATTATTGTAATCCTAGAGTTAAAACTTAATCAGTGACTTGTAAAAGTTGTTTCATATAGACATAGATAAGCAATAGTGTGTTAACCCACACGGGAGAAATTTGGAGTAAATCGTGTTTTAAAAGTAGGAGCGCCATTTTGTGTCAACATTTTTATGTTCAATATATAGTTACATATTTAAGCAATGTAATAAGGTAAACATACAATTAAAAATCGTTCCGTAACTCTCAATAAATCGTTCTGAATCAATAACTTAATTTTGTGGGTTAACATGTTATTGCTTATCTGCGTCCATATATTGTGAACAATATAGTGGAGACTTTTGCCATATCGGCGTGTTATTTCACCAGCGACCTCATTCCATAACCTTTTTATCTTACCACTACATCTACGACCTCCAACAGAAAAGCCCTTAAGCGAGAAACACACTATGAGATGCGACTTAAGGGCGCAGCTTACGCTGTGACTGGCCACTGGCCAGTGACCAATAACAGTATGCACACTATTGGTGTTAATAAATAAAAAAAGAAACTAATGTTGTCTCTGGCCATTGCCATATTATCTTTGATTCTATCTTGATCTACGTGATACGTCTCTTATTGAAGTTGATTAGATTTCAAACTGCTTTGAACAATACCTAAGTACCTAATAAGACATGGAAGTGACCTCGAGAACTCAGATGTTTGACGTCAATCTGGCTCCTCAGATGTCATCGCAGTGCGCAATTGTAAGCCGCGACGGTAAGTCGCATTTTATACTCTGTTTCCTGCTTCAAAGATCTGTTGAGTAGACTTAGCTCATCGTAGAGATTACTCAAGTCAACATGCATTAAAGCAAACTCAAAAATATCCCCAAATCAAGACAAGTGAAGTGAACCAACATAATTTTTCACTTTTCGCAAACATTGGTTTAATGCATTACTAATCTAATACCATGCTTTGTGCAAATGACTTTTAAGTATATCTACTCGTATAATATAGGTAAGTAATGTCTCGGTCCCATTTCATTATACCAGCAATTTGACGAACAAATAATTATGCAGACAAAGAGTTTGGAGGGATTATATGTTAAAAACTGATATAATACTCACGGCGAAAAACAATATAGTCATCGTCTGTAGTCGCACGCGCACGCACACACGAACAAGGGAAACCAGAGAACAAAACAATGTTTTAAAATCTGTGTCAACAGAAAAAAATCGGATGCGAAATGATTACACAGTCCAAAATAATGTGTCAGAACTCAGACACAATTTTGAACTGTAAATGTATGTGGTCCTTCGAGCCGGATTGCGCATCAACAAGCATTTCCATGACGATTTAAAACAAAAATTTAACAATAGAAATACTTAATACAGCAAGTTCCAGCCAAAAGCTTTATTTTCATGCTTTTCGAAACATATCCAAATGTAGGTAAATATAGACATACATGTGACACAAGTGAGAGTTTGTTTTTTCAGTCGAGAAGTCAGTAAATTAGGATGCGATATTTTTTCAATTCAAACATTCCAACATAATTCGTAAATAATTCAAGAATCTTCCAATCGAACTTTAGTCTAAATTGTTAATGACACATGCAAGTATTAAAAATAGTTTAAAAAACATGCTACCTAACCGATCTATTAAGATAAACATAAACAATTTCGAGGTACGAAATCGTGTGAATGTGTCAATTATAGACAAAACAACGTGTGTTTTGTATTTGAAGTTTTGTCGATTTTTAATCTACACCATAGTGGTTACACGCAGTTTGACGATTTCGTATCCATTTTTATATTATAATAATCATATTATTGTATCTAAGAAACTATCATAACTACGTGTAGGTACAATGACATGCTCACCAAAAGTGGGTCGCGCTATAAGACCAGTGAGAGCCAAGGCGACGCTTGCCGGGTTAGTCTTACCAGCTTCTATCACCGACTCTGGGATATCGTTGATCTTTGCTCCATCATCACCTTATAATAGACAATTATTTATTAACACTCTACAAAAATAGATCCTCATTAATTATTATTTCAAGTTGTTCAAGCCTGTTTCTCTAATGGATAGGTAAGCAGAATCGGAAGACCACAGATCTTCACTTTGTCACAATCATTGACTCGTTCGTGTAACGACTGAACGGATTTGGTTAAAACTTTGCGTACAAGTAGCTTATTACCCAGGTTTATCATATCCGTTAACAGTAAAGATTTCTGTAAAAAACCTTGAAATTTTTCCGGGCGTAACTGCAAGTAACAGATACAATACAATACAAGTAATAGTAGTGACATACCAAGTGTCCTTTTAGCGGGCTTTAATTGTGGCACATCGGAGAAAGGTGGCGTGGTGCTGCCACCTATGTTCTGTCCTAGCAGCTGGCATACTTTCTGCGATACCTCGTCTGCTCGGCAACCTGATGTGGTTCCCTAGATAAAGAATACAATATTCGAGTTAGATGTATGCATTACTATAGAAGAAAGAAACAAAGTTAATTAAATTTCATTAGCATGAAAAGTTGTCATGTAATCTGTAATCAAGAAGAACAGGTAAACTGTCACCATGTGGGTGGTAGTTATTGGTCGTGAAAGTTTGGTTAGTTTGGTGACAGCAAAGTTTTGATTAGGTACCTATTTGAATTAATTGGCTTTCTAGGTTTTTTTTTCATCGTGGCCAGCATTTAGGTATTCTCGAACATTGAGCATGTCGATTGCTGCCGTCGCGTAGTGGATTTCAAAATAGAAAGCATGGATTTTTATCGTAACATTTTGTAGCGCGGGCTCAGAAATCTAGAGCAGCTGTAGTTATCTGGGGCTTATTGAAACCATCTATTAAAACTTTATATAAAAATCATTACTCTACAATGTGTCACCATTAGAGATCATCGTCTATGCGGGATGATAAATCAATAAATAGTCAAGGAAAAGGTTCTCTAGAGAATTCAAGAGAAAACGTAGGTAGAGACATGTATGAAATTAAAGTAGAAAAATATCTCTACTCACCACAAAAGGTTCATAATAGTGTTTCAATTCCTTTGAGAAGTCGCCTATTGAACTATACGGGTTGCCCAAAATACTGTAACCCAACACCAGGACATAGAACTGTTGTACCAGTTGCAACCAGTAGTGCTTCGATGCCACGTCCAACAAGCCAGATATCATTACAGGCGCGTTACGCAGCTCCAGATACGACATCCTGAAAATAAAGTGGAAACTCTTCAAATCCACAAATTCATTGTTAATTATGAAAGTTTCTTAATTTTTTTTTTATATTTAATAGTAGGTACTGTTGAAATAACTACAATATTACCTTAGAACAACATCTTTCATGTCACAAAGCGTGGTGCCCCAAGAATTGAAGAGATACTCCAATAAATCACTGTTGAACAGTTTAGGTCTATTCTCTTTCTTTATCAGCCGATTTCTATGCGGGCTGTTAGAGTTATCTGCAAGGTAACCTCTAGACGAGAGACTTAGCATTATCTTTATAGGCGACAGGTGAACAAAGTCAAATACAACGTTTCTTTGAGCGCTACTCTGACTTTTTATGGCAATAATAGGCAAAGGCATATGGACTAATGCCAGGTCAGCTCTCAACCTCACAGCCGGCTTGTCCTCAATTTTCCAATGGTTCAATATATCAAAAACGTAGTTAACAAAACCCCTATCTAAATTGACACAGTACTCCTGGACCAAAATCTTTACATATTTATAAACGTCCTGGTATAATTCCGCTCTATATTGTTTGAACACTACAATTTCAAAACATGGCTTTTGTATTTTCGTTCTCAAATTCGACGGCAAAGCAGCGGGATGGAGTACAGTGGGGAACACAGCTTCGTTCAGTTGATTGTCAATTTGCAACCTGTGAACCTTCAAATGATAATGAGAGTACGTGTCTGATTTGCGGAACTGCAACCAAACGCCGGGGTTGTACGTCCGCCGTAACTCAGAGAAGAAAGGTTTTGTCATTTGCATTCTCTCTAAATCTATCTGTATGTATTCTTTTAACTGACACTTTTTCTGCTCTGTCTGATATTTGTCTTCTATCCAAGCGGTGAGGTCAGGCGAGAGCTGTTTCCACTTGTGACTGACGTTTACCTCCCATCTTGGCAGTGAATCTGTAACGCTGAGATACGCCAGCTCCTTTACTCCTACACCGGTTTGCACACAAACCGACAGACTGACACTCGACAGCGACATGTATATCTCGTAATTACTTCTCTCGGAATTGACCCGCAATCGATATTGGTACGCGATTCTTTCGTCTTGAGCCAACGCGAATACTCGCTGAAGGCCGTCCATGTAAGAGATCCAATAGACAATCACTTTGTCTTTTCTCATCTTTTTGGTCTTAATGTGGTTTTCGGGTAAATCAGAGCTATCCGAGTCATCGCTGGAGGAGGAGCATGGCTCAGGGGATTTCGGTGTCAGTCTCTTGAGTGTGGAGGACAATTTGGAAGTGACGCTTGATGTAGCAACTAGCGTCGAATGTTTCACAGAGTGGAAACTCACTTTCTCATCACCATAACTGAAAACCCAAAGTAAATTTATCTACATTAGTAAAGAAGCAATCAACGCCATCGTCTTTGAGTTCCTTCAAATCCTTCAATTTACGAGCTGATATGACCATAAACTATGGTATTAACTATAATTAGTACCAAATAAATAAATTAGTAAATTTTAGAGATTGTTAATTAATAGATTTGCTGGCGGAGCTATGACTTTTGCCTCCTTAAACGCCAACCTTTGCGGAGTAACACAAAGTGACGTTTTGTAGATGCAAACCCCACCGTTTGCAAGAGTTAGCGGCAGCGAAAAGGCCTTCGTATCATATCCATCCGGTACTCACCCATCCTGACTGAAGTCGGCAACGATCCCTTTGCCCTTGTTGTTGTAAATGTTCCACAACAGGGTCCTCTCTTTGGCGGGGTCGTCCCAAGTATACAGCATCGACTGATAGGGGCTTAGCAGGGCCACCTGACCGGAGTCCGCTTGGTGCAGCTTCAGGAACAAGTCGTCACACAAGTTGTCGATGCGCACGGGCGCGTCGCCGGCCGCGTACGGCTTGAATGTGATGGTGAAGGGGCGGTCGGTGCCACCCGTTACGTCCACGCAGATTGCCGACTGAAGGCAGACGAAAGAACCGCATTTAACATTTTTTATTCCTTAATGGATATCAGGTTTCCTTAATTCTTTGTTCCAGGATATAAAGTTACTTAGGAATAGTAAAGCTTTCTATTAGTGAAAAAATAGGTTCAGTGGTTCGCAAAGTTACCCCCATTAACAAGCAACATCTCCATGAAATATTTAGTATAGATTCTCGCAGTTTCATTCACGTCAATGATAGAATTCACTTGATAAGTCTTTTACTTTTATGGGAATGAAAAGTATCATTATATCTTAAAATAACTACTTCTTGTTCTAGTCTTTAGTTCCAGTGTTAAGTAGATATGTCCTAGCTGACACACTACAAATTCGGTAAATAGTGTTTTGGCGATGCACGCAATACCAATCGATATATTTATCATGTGCACTTAACAGTAAACCTATTTATATTAAGTTTTACATCTCGAATTCTAATGTGGCTAATATTCTGAACTTTAAAAAGGTCACATGTACACTTAAGCCACAGGTCGTTCCAATTATTTTCGTGAGCGACGATGAGTAGCGCGCAATAATGATAATATGTAGTAATAAACAATTATTCAGAAACGGATTTTTCTATGTACCTTTAAAGCTAGTGTCAATATACAGATTTTTCTATGTACCTTTAAAGCTAGTGTCAATATACATTATACACCTATGTTACATAATAGATAAGCTAAAAATGTTACATCACAAAATCAAGTTAACAATTCACACATCGGATCCTCCGTGATCGCAAGTTGGAGCGCTAACGTCCACTTATTAGAGGTTATTATCACAACTTTCATTTCAACTGTTATAAGATACGTGCGACATTTTCACTTCCCTTCAGTGTTCACAACGCGCGCACCTCCAACGGGACTTGTGTGTACCTAAACGAGAAATATGACGCGTTGAGGATTCTGTGATACAAAAATGGCGTTGAAACTTTCCCTAGTTGCTTGTGTGTTATGTTTTGTTATAAGAGTTCAATGTGACAGTTCTAATACGGACAACACTAGTGGTATGCGGAAAAACGTTAGAGTGAAACGTGCTAAGTACTACTCAAATCCACCGCAAAGATTTTATCGCTATCCACCAGCTAGCTACCCGGTCCAAGGAGCGTTCTCTTACACGCCTCCACCTAGCCATATGAAACCTACTAATCAAGGTTTGGGCGACCAAGATATCAATAGGTTAATCAAGTATTTATCAAAACAAGATCTAGCTAAAATAATTGAATTCGCCGGTGAAAAAGAAAAGAAATCCGATAGACCTAAAGAAAAACAATTTGATAAATACCACAGGGACTATAGTAGAGCTCCAGAGAGAGATGAAAGTCAAAACTTTTTTAAATTAATACAAGAAGTTGATACAGATAATCTCTTTTTGAATGACGACAACCGTGATGTTTCACCTTATAATATCGAATTTAATAAGCCAGCAGTAAATTATATTGAAAACACAATTCAACCTAACATTTTATACGAAACCAAACCGCAAGAGTATCATAACAAAAATCTAGTTTATCCGAATACAATATTGAAAAACGAAGAAACAATGCGAAACAGTCAATACGCATATATCCAAGATCATAATAATGAACAAATAAATAAATTTTTAAACTCCAATTATCCTAATAAACATGTTTATACAGACAGTAATATGATGAAAGAGGAAGAACTGCCAAGACCGGTGAATTTGAGAGAAGACCGAGATGATGTGCAGGGGGAGTTCACGAATAACGTTCCGACCGTGATTAGAGCGAGCTCTTACGAAGTGGAGGACTTGGGCTACTTGCCGCTGATGAAACACAACTCCAAGTTGCACACGGTCAGCTCCTATCACGTGCCACATTATACTGTAAGTTGTAAAATGCTTATCACTTAGGAGTTTCGGACGCATAAATAATTATGTAGGCCCGATTGTTAACCGAGCTTCTCGATCGATCTTCTGACAACTGGATATTCATATATTCTTTCATGTGTATACTTACCTTTTATTTATTTATATCCATATACCTGTACCTGCCAATGGCTGCTTACTCATCACGATCAAACTTCGAAATAAGTATCTAATCCTGAAGATTTTCGATCAATGCGTCTGAGATTCTCTATAAAATAGCTTGACATATAACTTCATCATCAATATTACCGTTCCTTATCAACCTATCAACTATTTTCCATATCGACGCAAAGTCAGTTTTCCCACCAACACTTGTATTTAATTTGAACTAACTTTTTATTCACAAACGTTTCAGGTAACGTCACATGGATCAAAATCCTCACCGTCCCCATCACACGCCGCCCCACCCTCGTCTCTGGACGTGCCGCTAGAGCCAGCCCCTCCAGTCTCCGCGGCGCAGGAGCAGAGCGACGCGCACCTCAAAGCTACCAATATATGGACGCATCGGTCCAAAGGCACAGCTTACACTCTACATGACGACGGAACCTTGTCGCTCGAACGACAGCCGCAGCCCAAGACGAGATACGGATAAACTTTCAGGACGTACTTATTCAAGGAAAGATGGAAGAAAATATGTAGTTTGATATTGAAAATTAAATTTTATTGTATGGATACACTGAAAAATTTGCGAAACATTACTTGCTATTTGATAAATTTCTTATTAGGAAGTGAAATTCATCATAGTTTAATACTTAGGTAAATACCACGCAAATTACCTTTATTTTTTACATAAGCTCGATTTTTTTTTTGTCGGCCACTTTTGTCGAAGATTCTGTCGTTTATATAAATTATAAATAGATATTTGTAAATATTAGGTACTTTTTGTATAGATCATATTACTTTAATTAATTTCTAACCTTAATTAAATTATTATTTAGTCATTAATAAGTTGGTATATTGTAGAGTTAAGGGGTTCAATGACGCCAGTGTTAATTACTTGAAAATTCATCATCCAAAGAGAATTTTTTTTAATTAAAATTATTGACTTATATATTTTATGCGGTTTCTTTTGGTTTGGTTGTTCATTTATTTTCTTGTCTACACATTTAGTATAAGCACTCACCCCTTTATCCATCCTGAGTACGGTGAAGTGGTTTTTCGTGATAGGGAAGTGCTGTGACACCACCGCCGAATCTCTGTACTTGCAGTGCATAGACATTGAGTCGGTCTGAGGCCAGAACGCTGTACATTGCTGGGGCGCCAGATCGATCCACAGGTCGGCCGCTTCGTTCTCCTCCATGAACCGCAAATGGCGCTTCGTGTCGTTGTACACGAGGAAGTATGGTAGGAAGGTCACGATCTTCGTCAGTTGCGGACACAGCTCCGAAAGAGTCACCTGAGAAGGGGAAATGTTGTACATTTTACAAGAACGTGTGGAAAGTTTATTTATCGGCCTGATTAAATCGGTATTTTGTTATTTGTAGCTTTTTAGTTTTTAGGATAGTGCATTTTTTGTTTTTTTGGAAGTCGGTTTTATAATTAGGTAATTTAATCTCAGTGAGTTTGATACATCTAAAATATATTATCAATATAGGTAGACTTCATCTAAAATAAAATGACACGCCCCACTACTCAATAAGCAGTTTTAGATGTGGGATATCATATTGTGTTGATAATATCTCTTTAATAGTGTGAGTGCGGCGACACTATATGCGACTGAGGACGAATGGCAAGACCAGATTTATATGTGTCGTATCGATATTGTGCGTATGCCCGACGGAGGGGCGCGGCATTTTAGCTTAGATAAGCTCTACATAGTTTTTAATACTAACCATGGCCGCAACAAGGGCAAGAGACGTTTGCCGATGTTCAATAGTCGTCCGGCATTTAACTGGGGCGTTCGTATCATCCTATTTTTAACGCAACCCACTGGTGAGTTGGACCTACACATAAATTGGGAACCGCCGGTCTAAACCTGTCTAACACTACTAACATTGAGGAGTATCCTGTAGTTGATGCGGCGCTCGGTGTGCGGGCACACGAGCAGGCCGGGCGCGGCGGCCGCCACCCGCGCGGCGCGGCTCCACGCGCTGTGGTGCGCGCGCACACGCAGCCGCGCGCCGCGCGCGCCGCCGCCGCCGCGCCACGCCAGCGGCTCCTCCGTCACCTCGTGCCAAGTGTCCGAGTTGCTGCCCTGAGCAACAAAACATTGAGGGTTAGTTTCTCTATCGCAGGGGTGGCCAACTTAATTAGACCCAAGATCTACTATTCACTGACGAAACCATGTGCAACCTATCAATTACATACCTCTTGAAATCTTAAATAAAACAGCATAGTTCAGTCTGTTGTTCTACGTATTCATATTTTTTGCCTTGCCACGATCGACTGGACTAATAGCCGCGATCGACGGGTAGATTACCCCTGCTCTATCGCCAAATGAAATTTAGACTACACTGATAGTCGGTTTCTGGACTTTATTTTACGTGACCACATGACATGATTTACTTTCCTTAGTTTTCTATAGCATTAGCGATTTTCAACTTGGCTAAGGAGGCAGGTCTACGGCCTACGCTAATTAATACCTTGATCTGCAGCGGCAGGCCGGTCTTGTTGACGATCCAATGCGGCGCGTGCAGGAACACCCGCCACGCGTCGCCGCGCTCGACGCGCACGCACACGCCCAGCTGCTTGTTGCCGCCCTCGGGCTCCCCCTCCGTCCACATGTTCACGTTCTTCTCTGTTAAATCTACACAAAAATGGTCAAACAAGATTACTATATTATCAAGAATCGGATTCTTCTTTCTTTTTTTCTTATGAACGATAAAAACACTGATAAACTGCGATAATCCTAAATAAAATTGTGTTTACGCGGCACGCCCCGCTGGCGGCCGTAATACAAAGGAAAGGGGCGTTGAAAGACCTGCAGAATAATATTATGTTCCTTGCGCACTCAAATTTCGTGAATATTTTTTTTCTAAAATTAATTAAAATACTTATATTTTTTAATTTTTGAAACCAGATTGGGATATTGAACACCCAACAATCCAACAATACGTACCTAGTTCAACCTTACATCCTATCTATTATAAACTGAACACTTCACAATATACAGATCTATTTGATTCCACACTAAGCAATAAGCTTGTATCGTGGAAACCAAGCAAACGTTATATAAAAAACTATACATATATTCTTAAATATATGTAATGAATAACTGGCTAACTAAATGAGATGAACAAAGTTGGTACCTGGCGAAAGAGTAAAGCTCCCCGTCCAAGGTAAGCCAAGGTAGTTCACGTCGAGAAGCACTTGATGGGAGCGGGCGAGGTCTAGCGCGTGACAGACACCGCGCTCGCCGGCCTCCACCCGCACCCGCCACACCCCCGCTTGCACCCCGGTGACCCCTGCTTGCACCCCGGCGACCCCCGCTTGCACTCCGGTGACCCCCGCGTGCACGCCTGTGCCGTACGGCAGCCGATTGTGCACCTCCAATGGCGGCACCACGCGCACCAGGTAATTTGGGATGGCGCGCGTCACTTTGTGAGATTGGCAACCTAAGTACGAGTGTTTTTTCAAGGTTATCCTCCAACAAAATCTGATCGCAGTAGAAAACACTCAAAGTGATCGCTCACCTTCCGATGTGATGATCCTGACGGCAAATATAGTGTCGTCGTCTTCAGCCTTCGCTGGGCAGATCATGTCGCGCGGTGTTCCCAAGTCGTTGGCTAATTCCATCCACCATATACCCTGAGTTGTGGTCTGATAGCTCCTGAGAAAACAAAATTGAATAAACTTGTTGGTTGATAACAACCGTGACGTCGTAGCTTGAATCATTACTCATTAGACTCATCTGACAAGTATTGTAATCGCAATGTCCAGTCATGACTGAAAATCGTGGTATGATTCTACTGTTACATCCACAATTAACGGCTGAAACAATGAACGAAGTTAAGAGGCTGGTATGAGGATAAAGAGGAGAAAGAGGTTAAAAAAGCTTTATCAATTTGTGCAAGTCTAAACAATTTTAATAATTCTCCTCAAATTAAAAACACACTAAGCATAATTTAGGAACTTATCTGTTGGAGTCTGTGAATCAAACGATACTTCAACTCACTCGAAATTAGAAGGCAGCAGATACAGCTTGCAATGGTAGGCCACGTACAGTGGCACGTTGTAAGTGTCGTGAGGAGCCAGGACTGCTAGCCGCATCTTGTCAGCGAACGGGTTGGTCTCCGAGCCGATGAGTTCAGCTCCCACGGCCAGTAAATCTGTCTTCTTGTAATACAACTCCAGGGCGTACGAGGTCTCGTTGCGGATCTTCAGAAAGAGATATCAAAAATAAAGTATTAGGTAATAAATGTGTTCGGTTACATTAGTTGTGGGGTGTGCATAGAAACAATAATATTATTATAGGCTACAGCGATGATTTAGAAACGTTATTGATCATTTAATGCTTCTGACAGATATGAAATATCTGAATTTCACGCTATTTTGATCGACATCAAGACTTTATAGCTGTTAATACAGTCATATATACGTAAGATTAAAAAGAATTCATAATTCATTTGATTTGCTCTTACATATTGAAGACTATTTTAAAAATCAATAAATTGAATATCGGCTTCTTGACTACTACGTTAAGAATTTGCAAAAAAAACAGTAGATGTTCATATACTTCCTTAGCCTAATTTTTATAAAGAGCCAGTGATATTAATTTTATAACCACCAATTAATTGATATTTTATACTGTACCTATCTTTGGTCTAACCTGCAATGGTGACCTGACGACAATTTTCGTGCTGTTGTACTTGGAAGTCCTATCCACAACAATGTAGTAGCGAGTGGAGTTCTTGCTCGGATGCAGCACGTGCAGTTTGGACACCGTGCGTTGGGGGCATAAGATCTAGAAGAATTTTTGAAAACCTCATGTTATCATCCAAGTATCAAGATTATTTGTTTTTTTTGTCATTGAGTCATGCATTTATGCAAAATAAATGAGAGTACTTTGTTTACTATACTAACGGTAAGCGGATCCATGTCATGCAGGCGTATGGACAAAGTTTCATCAGTCAGTCTCCGCTGCAATGTAGGGGGCGTGAGTGGGGCGCGAGGGGACACTCCCCCACTCCCAGAAGCATCCAAGCACGCCACGCTTGGATCCTGAGGCGTGGGCGTTGATGATGGAAAACCACCTTCAAAGCTAGTAAAAACGATATCAAGTTTTAAAAGGCATAGCTAGAAGTGTGGATTGTTATTTGATACATATATGATATACGGAAAGTAGATAAAAAGTTAATAATGTGACTAAAATATGCGATTCCTAACGTTGTTTCCTGTGTAGAAACTTACCAGTCCCATTCGTCTGTTACATCGGTCATTTCCGATTTGGTTTCTTTTATAGTTTCCTCCAACACATCCGCTAATGAGGTATCACAACCTGAGAGATCGACAATCATGATAAACTTTGAAAGATACATAAAAATAAATAAAGTGAAAGAAAAATACAGACGTTAAACGTACATACCAGGTGTACTTGGCCTGCTAGTGTCCACATAGTAGTCAGCAGTGGCCAAAACTCTATCGTTACCAGCTAGATCAGTCTCGGCTCGTGTCTTTAATTGCACTGTGGAGCCCGGACCTAAAAAGCAAAGAACACAGTCATCTTCGGAAACTGTAATCGGACAACTCTTTAAATACTCGTAAATAAAATGTTGCATTTACGTACCTATCCTACTAATATTATAAACGCGAAAGTTTGTTAGAATGTATGGATGGATGGATGGATACTCTTTCACGCAAAAACTACTGGATAGATTTAAATGAAACTTTACAATAATATAGCTTATACATCAGATTAACACATAGGGTACTTTTTATCCTAGAATTCCCACGGGAACTCTGAAATTAACGCTGGTGAAACCGCGGGGCACAGCTAGTACGCAATAAATCGGTAATCGCCTCTGAAAATCTTACTGTTCACTAAACGTCTAGCGTTTTTTTTAATGATGAAAACCTTCGCTACCATCACCCCAAGGAAGATGTTAAGTGGGGACTGTTTAAACCCACTACCTAAAAACCCCATGGCATTCCTTTCGAACGCGTGAGGGGCAGAGTCCCGAATGTTAGGCTGCTATGCAACCTGCCTCACATTTATCCATCACCACTAATGTCCTAATAGCCGAAAGAGGTTCGGAAAAAAACTTCTTCTCAATTTATGGAGTACGGGAACAAGCGTATTCTATAAGCCTTCCGTTATCCAACTGATTCCCGTGATTTTGTGGTGGTTGCCAACTCCACATCTGCCCGTATAAGGTGCCCCAAAGGTCAAAAATACTTATAACGACGTACCAACATCATTGACGAGCAGAAGCTGCGTTTCGGCGGTGACGATGGCAGTGACCGTCGCAGTGCGGTCGCTGCACGCGGTCGCGAGCGCGAGCAGCACGCTGGCAGTGGACGGGGACACGGTAAAGTTGAGAGCGTCCCGACCCTCCACCACCACGTAAGTGCACAAGCGCTCGACGAAGCTCTCCGTCTCTAAGCCAGAGTCTACGCTATCCTCGCGGACCGGTTCCTGGAAATTATTGATAGATGTAGAAATTCTAATTAGACATTGTAAATTTACGCCATTGATGCTGGGGAAGTATTATATTTATTGTAGGAACCTGAAGCGTGACAGTCTTGTGATCGCTGCCCTTTCGGCCCTTCTCTGCATCAGCAAATGAAACCGCTTTGTCAGGATCACCTTCCACAACGCTGCCCTCATCATCACTACCTTCTGGTGCTGACGAGTTCTCACCCTCACTTTGTTCCTCAGCGCTAGACTCACTGGAAACAAAAGAGATATCATTTTCTCCGCAGCTCTAGATTTTTCTCTGATCCATTTCATGTAGAACAAAAAGTTTGCCGTATAAGAAACAAGTGTTATGAAATAAAACAATCACTCACTCCGTAAACAAATGTCCAATAGCATTTGCCAACTTATCCATCAAGCCATTTTCATTTTCCGAATCTGAGTCATCTATATCTAGTGCTTTCAGGAAAGCCATGTTTCCAGCATTAAAGTCCACACTGTAATGCCTGTCTTTGCCCTGAGGATTCTTAATGAAGGTCATTTCTGTGTCTGTATCGCCTTCATCGGCTGAAGTCTCTGATTCAAAACCAGTCTTCTTTTTCGTTCTTTTTGTCTTTTCTGTTATTAAAGATGCTTCGATTTCCGGATCTTGATGTTTGGACTCGAGGTGGGATGACATATGATATGCTTTGGCCTGAAATTAGATAGCATAAATTTTAAAAGATTCACCACAGATTATGTTTGAGTATAATGCCAATTTGTAAAACATTAAATGAGGAATTCGAATAATGTCTCTATTCATTTATCTGCCGCTGGTTAACCTGGAACACGGTGAAGCTGAGTTCCCAGGGTCGGTGGACATTCTCATTGTGCACAACTGGTTCGAGCAGTGTGTCCCAGGCACGCAGGCGCTCATTGTAGCACCACGCCTCCACACTGAGAGACGCTGACCCTTGGAGTTGGTGTGACCATTCCGACAGCGTTACCTCGCCTGATAACTGAAAAAGAGGGTATTTGTTACTACCAATATACACTGGTTGCAGTTATAAGACCTTATTCCTATTGAGTGGCTAGTTGCGGGCGGCTGGCCGCGCGCGACTCGTATTTATTCGCGAGTCGCGGCCGGTTCAATGGAAATTGGTATATGACTTTAGTGGGTGTGTGAGGTTGTAGTGAGATTTATACAAACCTTTGTCACGACGACAGGAACTCTAACATTATGCTCTATTTCGAACAATACCTTTACACTTGGTACCACCATCACAAAAGTTTCACTTAGCTTAACTAATGGATACTGGGGCTGTACATAGTTCTCTTCTGGGTTCAGTAGAACATATGGAGTGAGTTTCTTAGGAGACCAAAGGTCATCATCTTTTTCCGCCTTAGGAACGTAAGTTGCGAAATTAAAAATTTCTTTCTCATCTGGTACTGTAAGTTCTGTCGTTATTTCTTCAATAATATCTAAAACAACGACAAATAGTGTAACAAGTGAATAAAACAATCAGGCCACTAAGGAAAGACCAATCGATAAGAAATTAAAAAGGACTACTTACCCATAACGGTATGAACAGTGGTTGCAGCAATATGAACTTCTATATCCGACACTGAAACCTTCACTCTTATCCCTTCTTCTACATTCTTGAAACTTTTAGAGAATTCTATATCGCAAGGCTTTAAGACCAACTGGGGTGGAAGATTTTTCAGCTTCGATTGAAGTTTGGACATAACTTGCAGTCCAGCTAGCGATATAACAAGACTTTCGTTATTGGTGTGATGAGAGTAGTCAATCAATAATTCTGTTCTGAGGAGCAATGCGTGTCCATCAGTTTTGGTCAAATCCGTAAAGAACATGACCTCTGGCTGGCGAAATTGAATAGATATCGTAAGGCCAGGTGTTTCCTCCGTTACTGATGTGGCTGGAATAAATATGAAGTCAAAATTTAGTGACGAAAGTCTCTAAATCTAGAAGAATACTTGATTTGCTTTACGTTAAGATGGAATTTCAATATATTTTATAAAATACCAAGTTTAAACTAAAGAGATAACCCACCAGTAGAGTAGTATCCGCTGGTAGAGTCGTTTGAACTAGGAAACCTTGCAGCACGGTTGTTGTTCCCAGACTTTGCTGGATGCATGTCACCCACATATCCATGATTTACCACGCCACCGTCGATTGTCTTCTCACCTATTAGGAAGATTTTAATAAGTATTTTGACACTACTCGATACTTAAATTGTTGTAAGTAGATATGAGTTATCATTAATATTATTATTATCAAAGTTTATTCAGTCAAAGTTGATGATACAATAATGATAATTATTGTGTTAAGAAGCATGGTGTTTAATTTTTGCTAATCTGCACGGGACCATCACCAACCAGTCTAACACCCTAATCTAAACTTACTTCACAAACGGAGTTTTCTTGTCTGTTTTTGACCAACCTCTTAAAAAGCGGGCACGGCAGTTAATAGCAAAACTTTTCTCAGCAAAGATTCTGAAACAATTGTACTATACCAGGCATTGCATCGAGAAGCGTGCGCGCGAGTTGTAGCAAGAATGGCAACGCCAGGTTCAACCGCGTGCGGTCGACCCGCACGTCGCAGTCTATGCCGCCACGCAGTCGCACGCACGCCTCGCATAACGCCGGCCGGCGCACGCTGATGCCGTGGGAGTCTGCACTCGCGCCACCTTGCGACTGGAAAATCCTGGTAAATGCCCAGTGATCATTAAAATTATGTAAATACTACACATACGACCGCACTCAGAGTCAGAGAGAGTTATAATGATTACTTTATTTTAAGTAAAGATGAGTGCGGCAGTTAGAAGTCTTATATAATAATGGGTACTAGACGAAGACATGATCAATTTTAAACCTAAATATAAAATGGATACTGGACAAGTTCAACTACCAGACAAATATTTTAGGACGTAACTCATAAAATAATTACCTTCGTTTAGAGTTTTCTGGTCATATGCTGCCATGTTTAATAAAACCAGTCTATATCGAAGGAAGTAAAATTATAAGAACCATACCTTTTGATTACTATGGTAGGATCTGGTCTTATGTCTTCGACCAGCAAACTCTGCAAACTGGCTCTAAGCTCTGTACTGGAGTCAGAATACCAGTCGAATTGGAGAGAAATCTCGCCAGCTGTGAGCTTTGCCAGTCCATGGCTCAAGTCTCGGACTGGAGAACTTAACACCTCGTCCATATCGGAGAAAAGTTTCAGTTCTATACCCTCCATAGTGAACCTGAATAAAATGTAACAAAATTATAGATCTGACATGCTGGAGAATACTAAACTAACACTATTACTTTTTTATATTTTTCGATGGAAGTTCTTGGAAGTACCTAAGAACTGCTTCCTTTTTCACAGGTTCCCCTTGCGCGAAGAACGCTTGCAGTTTTTTTACAGTGGCGTCTGTTTGTTGTGTCTCCACTGGAGAACTGGGTACTACACTGCCTGCAGAAAAATAAAGACTATAAATCGACAATACGTATCAATTAAGCAATCAAAATTTTCACGACTAACAATTCAGATATTCTCTTTCAAAATAGTTCCAATGAACTTAAATTCAAGTCAAAAGAGTTTTTGATCTATTTGAACGGCACAGGTTCAGTTTTTTGGTTCTAAATTCTAACAATTTAACACTTACCTATATAGGTTCCCTCGCTAAGGTTATCAGTCCAAACAGCTAGTATGGTGGCAAGATCTTTCTGCCCTAGGTTAAAAAGTACGGCATCCAACCTAAGGTCGGCGTCACAAAGCAGCGTTCCGCCGCCCTGCCGCGCGTAGTTCACACAGCGTTTGGCATCGCAACGAAGAGCTAAGGGTTCTAGGATTGGTTCCTTC
Organism: Zygaena filipendulae; assembly: GCA_907165275.2. Lineage (NCBI taxonomy): Eukaryota > Metazoa > Arthropoda > Insecta > Lepidoptera > Zygaenidae > Zygaena > Zygaena filipendulae. The sequence goes on from OU015662.1 coordinate 11,482,583, forward strand.
AAAAAAACAGTAAACCAACTTATACACCGAAATAGTTTGAATATGGTTTCTTTTACCATCATGTAAAAGTTTATTTCAATGTCAATTATCTGCATCAGTATCAGGATCCAAAACCTCAGCGAAAAGATCACGTTGACATATTGCTATGTACGTGTGTTTTATTGTTCATTATTTTGGAAATATGTAATCTCCCATCAGTACCTGAACTTCCAGAGTTCCCGCCAAAGTCATAACGGCGCGTGCAACGGTCACGTTGGTCAACTTCAGCAGGATATTGTCGATAATCGGACTCAGTGCTGGATTATTCGTATCTTGACCGGGGTTCATTTGCTTAAAGAAATTCTCCACAAACAGATCACCTGCAATAAAACAACAATTCTACAATTTCTGGTATTTCTAACATTATAGTACATTTTCAAATCCATTATCTTCTATAGTTCAGATAACGCTTACCCATATTGAAGACTAGAAGGTTTGGTGACGAAGGTTTTTGTGGCAGCAATAACACTGGTGCATGGATCTAAACAATAGCAGCATAGATGACTTAATAAACCACTCCCTTATCTGGCAGAACAGAGGTAGTGATTATCAGGCATCGTTCCAGACATAAGAGGTTCTAATGTAAATACCAATCCAAGCTAGATTTATTTATTTATTTATTCTTCTTGCACAAAATAGTACAAATAGATTCATATTGATCACTACATATACCTACGTACAGCTGGCCTAAACTAAAATAACGCGCCCCACTACTTTATAAGCAGTTTTAGATATGCGAAATCATGTATTGATAATATCTCTTTAATAGTGTGAACGCGGCGACAGTATTGCGCACTTGTGATGAATAGACAAACCAGATTATCGTATCGTATCGATATTTTAACGGTTATACGCGTGCGTATACCCGATGGAAGGGCGCATCATTTCAGTTTAGACAAGCTCTACCTACACATATATTTTGTGGGCCCGAGGAAACTAAAACATTTTCACCATTTGTAGTGGTCAGTACCTAAGGTTTTTGGTTCCCAACTCTGCATTGTATCAACAAGCTTAGTGTGGAATCAAGTAAGCCCATGTATTCTTGGCCAAAAGTTTGATTTACGATAGATTACCTCGATAGCGAGGCTGATCCTCGCAGAGCAAGTCCTCAGCTCCTGGAGACGAATCCTGATCGCCCGGTTGCAGTGTGCTGCCGCACCGAGTGCGATCGCTGCCGGAACGAGAGGTTCCAGTAATTGCTGCAAATACATCACGTGTTTTAAACTTGAGTCTTTATAAGATTAAAACTGTGTACTTCTCGATAATCAAATCAATGAAATCATGCTAAAAATAATTGACATGACTTTGTTGTGAGGAAGGAAGGTTGTGAATTTTACAGGCTGTAAAAAATTACAATACGTTATTTCTCCTACTTAGTATAATTTCCTTTGGCAATGACTAACCTGAAGGTGATGCAGTACGCCGCAGAACAACACGAGGTGTAGCCGAGCAAGTCGCACGCGCACCTGCCCATGCGCGGGAATCCCACCAGCTCCCTTACTTCCGCTCTCACCATACAACCGAGGGGCAGCGCGCACATACTTCACTTCTAGAACTGGACTCTCATCAGGCCATATGAGCTGGTAACCAGAATCGAGATGTTATTCATAAGAAAATTTTAATCTGTGAAGCTATGAGTTAAATACAACAATATCCTATTATAATTATTATTCAATCTGCGCTCGTCACTATATCTACACAAATAGATAAAAAGTAGCGTTTTTGACGATAAACCAGTGCAAAAGAAGGTTTGTGGTTGTTATGAGCGCGTGAAAACAAACTTGCCAGACATCGTAAAAAAATTTGTGCTCGGAAATCAGAAGCTTAGTTTATATTTTCTGCCCTGCTTTTTCTCATCTAGAGAGAACACTCAATAATTTAAAAAACTTGCGTACCTTGGGATAGAGTGTGGCTTCAGACAGATGGTCCAGATGAAGTTCGCTGAGTGCCACCTTGAAAATCATCCGGTCGTTGGCGCGAAACACGCAGTCGCTTTCGAGACTTACCAGCCGTGCCTCAACCAACGACCACTCTGCTACCATCAGGCGCACCGATAGAGATGACAGCCTGTAATGAAGTCACAAAAACACCAGATAAATATTGCAAAAGTCTCTTTAGTTTTCAGGATATTAACTCGTTAAATTAAAATTACATATAAGTGTTCCACTTCTACTATACCTGACTGAATAACTGAACTTTGTAGCTCCTGAAGGTACTGGGGGATCAGCTTCAGGTTTCATCAAGTACTCCCACAGTTGTTCTGTTTTTGGAAGCAAAGTAGTTTTGATGTCGAACGAGTGACGCGCTTGGATTCTGTGGGAAATTATTACAACCCTTGATGATCATCCCGATTTACAAATTATTTAATTTTCAGTTTAAACTGGTTTTAATGCTCGAATTCAGCTAAGACTCACGGTAAAAAAATGTAAAACAGAAACTCACTTGTCGTATATGTACTGCAGATACTTGAAGAGTGTTCTCAAGGCATCAGCGTGCAGCAACAGTGAGATCGAACCTGCGTCCGCTACTAAAGCCTGCTCTACACTGTGAAAGTGCGATCGGAACTCGGGGCAGTCGGCGCGGACCTGTCAATTTACATAAAATACAAAAACTTCAACCAGAATCACTTTTGATAATTTATGATACTGTTCTTTACTTTCACAGTTTTTAGGGCAATAACAAAAACCTCGCTTTACCTTTCGGTAAAGCAAGTTGAAGAGTTCCCCTGAACTGGTGAACAATTCCAGATATTGTCCAGTAGCGCTGTGATGTTGCTTGTCGGTGAGCAGTGCGCTGGTGACTGACAGCTGAATTGCTGGTCCATACTGCATCAGCGCAACGTCGAGACAGACCTTGGTGATGCTGAGCATCACATATGGTCTTTCAGTTTGCTCCGTGGAACGAGATAGGTTTATAACTATCTCCCCTGGAAATAAATCATTAAAATATAATTATGGGGAAATTAAAATAATTCATAATCATAAAAAGTCTATAGTGGATGCTATCTTATCTTTTTACGTCTACCATCATCCTAATTTATCCACTTACTACATCTACATGAGTGTATCTTTAATTTTAACGGCTTTAATAATTAAAGTAATAGGTATACTGACCCACAATAAACCTCAGCAGTGTGTTAATGGTATTACTTGGCGATACGTTATCATCGAATCCGGGAAGATCCACGGAGCGAGCATAGATTTCCATATCTTCTTCACTGTGTTCTGATGAAATGAACGCTTGCTCAGACGTCTGAAAGCCTAGTTTCGCTGCTTCTTTGTCAAATGTTGAATCTACCACTCTGGTAAAAAGATACGAGAAAGATTTTGAATTCCTTTTATGATATATACGAGTAATTTAAGTTAAGTAGTTTATAAACTAAAAATAGAAGTACTTAGTAGTGGATCAAGCAAATAAATGTGTAGGTATTACAGAAATTACTCACTTATTTCTGCTCAAATAAGCAGCAACAATTTTCTGTCGCAATTTCACTAGATCCTTATACCCAGGATCAGCCATAACTCGATCTAGCTGCATTAGTTCTAATAATTCGGGATCTTCTAGATCCTCGGCATAATCTTCCGAATCCAGAAACGAGACTGGCACGGTATTGGGCACGGGTGCCGGAATGTTATCCCAGAAATCTAGGAGCAGGCTGATAATGCGGTCCGACAGATTAAGCTTGAAGCTCGACAGAGATATGTTTAATTTGTACCTGGAATAGAGAAAATTAATTTATTCTACAACTCATTTTCTTCACTCCTCAGGTTCTGCGTAGGAAGCGCTTCTTACCTTGGCAGCAGTTTGTATTCCTTTTTAATGCTATTGGAGAAAACAACCTGTGCCTTAATCTTGGGTATCAAATGCAACTCTGAGTCAGCGTGCTTCCGTCGCTCCCGCCAGGGGTCACTCCACTCGCAGAACAAAACCTATTTTTAATGAAAGCTTCGTAAGTAGTAAATATTAAGTAGTGCTTACTCTATTATTTTTTTTTAATATATCTACATATATGTATAAGACAATTCAAATATTAGGTGCATGTAACAGTGCATATGGCGTACCTGATAAGAGCATTCAGCGTGTAGTCGGTCGTAGAGTCGTTCCTCCAGCTCCATACACGTTGCATCCTCTAGAGTCAGATTCGACGGTTGCAAATCAGACTTTATGATAATGCGGCTAATGTCTAAAATCAAGAGCCGACCCGCTCTGTAATATTAAACAATCTCCTTTATTCCATGGTATGATAAAAAAGCAGCCTTTGCAAGATGAACGAGGCATGAGAAAATAATTTAAGGTTTTTCCACAAACTCCTGAGTAATGATCACTAACTTGTTCATAGTTCCGTATTCCGGCACGAGTAGGCATGGCGCGCGCACGTCCACATTCAGCTGGAACACTTTGCGCCGACGCACGGCGGTGGTGGCGGCCGCGCGGCCCGCCCCCGCCGCGTGCGCAGCCAAAACCGCCCACTCCGCAGACAGTTGGTCCGAGGACATCGAACGCGTTTGGAAGAAATTTATCAGCTCCGTGAACGCGTGCTGTTTGGTTTGGTAGTTTTATAAAATTAAATGATTTGTAAACAAGTGTTAAATCACTACACAGTCGCTAAAAATCGCTTCGCGTTGGCTGTCTGTCCCTATGTATGCTTAGATCTTTGAAACTACGCAACGGAATTTCATGCGGTTTTTACCATAGATAGAGTGATTCATGAGGAAGGTTTATACTTATCTATATTTTATCCTGGAATTCCCGCAGGAACTCTGAAATTACCGCGGATCAAACCGCATCGTAGAGCTAGTAAGTTATACAGCTATGATGCCTTTTGTTAGCTAGTTTCGTACCTCTACATATAGCAGTTCCACAGGCTCCAACGAGCAACAAAGCCCGTAATCCGCTTTAGCGTTACATGGGTTCTTCTCTAGATCCACTGCCAGTAAATTGGTGTTTGTCACAGTACCTCGCTCCGACGTCAGTAGAGGGACTAACTCCCCGTCTGATGATGCTCCCTCGATAACAATACTCTCCGCTCTAGCTGACAGCTGAAAAGTTATTCCTTTAAAAATCTAAAGACAAAAGCAAATTAGGTATAATTAATTCTTTTCATTACTCATACTCGGAAAGTAGGTCTGAAGTTGCCTGAGAAGCGGGTTGAAAGTAACCCTTTTCAGCCCTAGGGAGAATCGCTTTCAACTGACAACTGTCAAATTATTAAAAAAAAACTAGGTCTATTTTCACATTTCTATTGAACCATGTTTCAACTTTCTATACAGCCAGCGCGATGTAAAATTGAAATAACGTAAAGTTTAAGTAGGTATTAATTAAAATAAAATTCACTCACTTTTTCTTAAGCTAATTCCTATCTATATTTTTTTATTTTCTTTAATTAATACTTAATAATTAAAGAAAATATTTTTTTTAGGTCGCCACAATGTAAATAAAAAATACTGGTTGAATAGCTAGCCGGCCAAAGAAAAAGAAATAGGTGGGAAAGCGTCAAGCGACTATCCGATCTTCACTCATTTTTTCTTTAGCTAATTCCTATTTTTATTTTGACTTTCCTTGCATTCGTAATGAAAAGCACAGTGTTACCCTCGGGAGAAAGACTTATTTAGTCCCTCGATCTATTAGCGCCCTCGCTGCGCTCGGGCGCCAAACCCCGTCTCGGGACTAAATAAGTTACTTTCACCCCTAGGATAACAATGTACTATTGTTGCTTTGCGGAATAAATTATATTTTATTGTTTTCACTAGAATCGAACTCAGTACGTCAGTAATCCACCTTACTGCACTTTGACAGTAACACTACATTCTAACAGATTAGAAAGCTAATGACAATCATGTGCCTACTAATAGTTAAACACTATACTAGGGTAGTTGCTAGCACTATAATATAAAGCAAGTCAAATAACTATAGTGGCTTAAAACGAACGTACCTTGTAAGCCTTGGCTGAAGGTCTTGTCTCTAAAGAAGCAAGGAACTGTGTAAGGGTCACCACCAGTACCTCCTTGTTTCTGTTCATTAATGACAAGGAGCAATTAGCTAATGTCAAGTTTATTTTGTGCTCTGAAAATTAAACAATAATCAACGTACAAGTCTTCAAACAATCAATTACAAAAACTTTAATCATCATCATCACTTTAAGCATTTTAACAGAATAAAATAGAAACCTACCGATAAATTGCTTAGATCGATCTTTGTTCGGTGCTCCTTCTACGTAGCCGATCAATTCGCAAACCTTCTCCTTTTCGAGACTGGAAAGATGGCTCCAAATACTTCTGCATCTCTCTGTCTTGACGCAGAGCTCCACCCGGACTCTGCTCTCGTTCTCTGTATCAGTCTCTGAATCGGAACTGTTCGGTTTCCACCAGTCATGTTCGCTTTCTACTACTTCTATACGATCAGGTTCTTGGGATAAAAGCTAGAGGACAGAGAAGAAATAAATATAAAACTGTTACTAGAATCACATTCAAAAGAATGAAGTAGATGAGGATTAGCAAGTATTGTCTCACCTCGAACTTGGCTTGTTCCCTAGCTATTACCACAGAGACAATGGGCAAACTATCTTCACACTTTTGCAGGTCCAGTTTTAATTCCGTGTCATTAGGACTCCTCAATGTACTTTTGTACGTTTGTTTGTAAATATTGTAGTTTTCTCGATGTTTCTTAATTGCGGCCCACGTGTATGGTCTGATGCGCTGTTCTAACACCACATTGAAAGCATATCGCCACCATTTCTTTATATCTATAGATAAAGGAACTCCCGGGTGGAGGTGACGATATTTTCTATAAAAAAAAATATTTAAAAATGTCTTCCTCGAAATCACAGAGGAAGGGGAATATGTGTTTTATGCAAGTTAAAAAGCTTCACATTTACCTGTTGAGCTTGATCCTGGTAAAGGAACTGAGTAAGTTGTCAATTGACAGGTACTGTCGCCGCGACAGCTGGAACGCGCTGTCTTGCAGCACTGCGTCCAGCAGTAGACGCGGCACGCGCGCCTCGCCGGAACGATTGATGAGCACCTTCACTTTGCACGTCACTGGCTTCAGCACTAGAAGATATTTTAAAGGTGGTTTAAAAGATGTAGTTGTAAGTGGGGTTCTTAAATTGACACGATTCAACTTTGTTCTGATATTAACTAAAAAACCAGTCACTATTCCATTTTAGAAATATCTACCGGGTACTTAAATGTCCCTAACTAAGAAAAGTTTGGATAAAGTCAAAATGAATATAAAATAATAATAATCATCGTAAGTATTATCGCAAATATAATTTTCGAGCAAAAATTCAAAGACTAGACCACTCACAGAATTCAAAGTCCTCATGGTGCATAGAGAATTTATCTAACCCCGTGAGCATATAATGTTTCCAGTTGTAGTACTGCATGGGAGTGATGTTAGCGATCTCCGAGTCGTCCAGGGTCGTGGCCGTTGGGTTCCAGTAAAGTGAAAGTGACTCTATGCGCATCATCTGGTACACCGTCGTCGCGTTCACTGGAGTCACTGACGTCTTCCATTTGCTGAAGAGGCGAAGATGTTATTGGTAAGGAAGGTGCCCAATGTGTAGTGTATCCAAGTTGGAAGTGGAAACATCGAATTTTATCATAAATCAAGAAAGTGGTGCTTACTTACCTATTCGTCGTCTCAATGGACAAGCTTTGAAGACAAAGTCCACACGCAAGAGGTCCGTCTTTCGAGCTGATGGAATCTTCGTACCTCACGTGAACATTCCTTACATAAATTTGCAAATTATTCACAATTGCCGTGAACAGGTTTTCGAAGAAATTCTGTGGACCTTTCAGAATTTCGCTCGCGGCCTCTAGGTCCTGAAGGATTTTCCTTTTAGCGGCTCTGCTGAGTCTTTTCTCTCTGTCCGGGTCGAAGTGACTGTTTGATATGGCTGGTCCGACTAAAATCAGCACATCCTCGATGTGAAACACGACAGGTTGCGTGTAAATACCAGACCATGGTATTTGGAGGTTAATGCGTCCGATTGTTCCGATTTTAACATCGATTGGAAGATCGAGTTCATACTGAAAAAAATGTGGAAAAACAATGGATGGTATTCAGTTTAATAAATCAATAGACTACCATAGCAAGGGGGGGTCAGTACAATAGGAATAAGACGCCTTTGATCGCGTGGTAATGCCGACCTCGTACCTAATAAATAATGTCTAAAATATATGTACTCAGAACACGGAAGTACTTCATACTCACTGATGAGTCAGAGAAGACAAATAATAAAAAAACTAAAATGTAGCACGTTTTTAAAAGATGTAGGTATAGCTCTTTGTTAGATAGTTATACGTATGTAAATGTTCTTACTAGAGCTTCAGGCTTGAGCTTCAAGTCGGCGAGGTTGACATTCCCGGAGAAAATGCCAACGTTAAGGTTCTCCGTGTCTAGATCCTGGACATATTTGCCCAGCAGCCGGTTCAAGATGCCAGCCACCGCACCCTCGAACATGGTGGATGAGAGTTTACGTCACGGGTCTGAGACAAAACGATTTCTTCTACAACGTGTTAATGAAATAAACCTGATACACCCCATTTAAAAAAATAAAAATTTATATTTAAAAGTTATTCAACATTAGTTTGGAGGTGACCTATCTACGAAATTCCAAGCGCTACATCTACGCCTACCGGTTCGATTTTTTTGCTGCGGGCGGCGTACGGGCCCAATGTTGTATTATAAATAATTTAGACATGGGCTAGTAAAAATGAAAAAATATAACCTATATTAAAACATAGTGCAATCGATTCGCTAGTCGATTCTGAGCAAACTACTATCTAATTTTCAGTTAATTCATTAACACGTTGTATAGCTACAAATATTATAAAGAGGCAAGATTTGATTTTTTCTTTGTTTGTTTGTTACGATTTAACTAAAAACCACTGGACCGATTTTAAAAATTCTTTCACCATTACAATGCTACAGTATCCCTGAGTAACACAGGCTACATTGTAACACGGAATTCACGAGGGAACTCCGAAATTACCGCTAGTGAAATCGCGGGGAACAGCTAGTATTACATAAATAAGTAATACATTTTATTGCCTGCTATTGAATGGAATACGCTTGGTAGCCAAATTCCTGACTATCCTTAGGTACTAAGATGTGCTAACATTATAAATTAATGCGAACGTGATTTTTATTGTTTTGTTACGCTCTCACTCCCTAAATACTCAACCGATCATCATGAAATTTTGCATAATTTTCTACTCGTTGTCGGGGAAAAACCTAGCTTAGCTAGTCCATCATAAAACCTCAACTAAAAGACATTTAATGTAAATAATACGAGAGATAGGTGGTTGGTAAACTTAAAAAGAGTTTTCGGAATAACCTACTGCCTGTATGTTTCTAGACGCACAAAGATAAAAGTACTGAATGCAATTTTCATCTTACTCTATTCACAAAACGTAGTTTTTCATCGCAATTGGTTCACGGAAAGACTATTTATGAGCGTGACAATCATCATGCGCAGTAAAATTACAGTCTTCACATGAATAGTCCTCATTATCTATACAATATACCACACTGCAGGATAGCGTAGCATATTATCCTCTTTAACTGGCAACTAGCAAGACAAGTGATGAATATGCAAATTATGCATGAACGTCTGCGAAATGAGAAGAAATTTCAATAAAGTTACGTCATTCATCGCTTCGTAGGTACCTACCTATACGTGCCTTTACGTATAGATAATTTCGTTTACAAAATACAAGCTTTTCACTAAGCCTCGCGCCTGTACAACCGTAGTATTTACTACGTAGATATCAAAGATAAAAAGTATTCCAAATTACACATGTCTCGCGACCTGTCGATAATCTCCTGATAAAAACAATATTTCAGATAAAAATGCTGATAATAAATTAATAAATAAGACAAAGTCCCGATATTATGTAGGTAGGTGCCATAATATTATATATGTAGGAGTGGTAGATAATGGGTATAGACACAATTGCCCTTTAAACTTGTATGTACTTACGTAGATCAGAAAACTTATGCACAGCTAATTTATATTCTCTGACGACAGGAATGACGCAGTGGTCACTATAGACTTCTCAGTTACATAATCAAAAGGTTTTGGGTTCGATTCCCATTGGGGATGGACTTTGTGTGATAAACGCATACCATTTTCCGGTCTGGGCATATTTTACTTGTAGTAAGTAGGTATTCCATTTATATTTATTTATTTTTTAACTATTCGGAAAGCTTACAGCTACACATACCGACTAAAGTAGTAAAGAATAGATAGAAATAATAGTAAGATATCAACTTTTAAATTGTTCGTATTGTTATGTATGTAGGTATGTTATTTATTTTCTCCGCCGCCTGCGTCGCACTGTGGGGCGCTCGTGGGACTGCTGGCGCTGACTGAAAACCAGCGCTGAGGGTTCCCATCCTCAGCATATGCTGAGTCAGCTGTCATTTGCAGCAGCAGAGACACACCGCGACCAATACAACTTTCTGTGTATGTGTGTGTCTGTTATGCAATAAAAATATTCTATTCTATATCTATATTTATAATAAGGCCAATTTTATCAGTATTATATATGTGCAATGTGCATAGTAGGTAAGTACACCATGTTTGCTTGGTTTCCACGACGCAAGCTTTAGTTTGGAATCAAGTAAATAAAATCTGCATGTTTTAAAGTATTATTTAGGGTTGAAGAAGTATTTTTTTTAAATATGCATGCATATAAGCTATCGCCTGTTTCCCGGAAAGATTATGGGGATAAATTGATTCATTGTTACCCGCGGTAATTTCGGAGTTCCCGCGGGAATTCCAGGATAAACTATAGGTGCCTGTAAACCTTCCTCTTGAATCAGTCTGTCTGTCTATTGGTGCAAACCGCATTAAAATCCATTCGAGTTTTTGAGTTTAACGCGAACAGACAGACAGACGGACTAGACGCGGTGGAGGACCTGAGCAAAACTTTGTCCTACAGCCTGGTTAATAATACATCCTAATCTTTTTCCGATTATGTCCGTAGATAATAAGAATAACTTTCTTAATCGATATTTGATCGATGATACAAACTTTCCCTAAGTTAGCAATAAAACTCCGGTGGGTCTAATCATTTTCCAATAATACCTATACCTATATCGAAACAAACGTCTTTAAAAACAGTTTCTAGCTAGATAAATCTCCATTAAACGTCTCGATAAAAGTAATTTTTTACACTTAAGCTTCGTTAACCGACGCGACGCTCACTGCTATACCGTCATTAATTGTAAATAAATAAATGCCTATTACAGCTTAAGCTTTCCTACATAAATCTATATTAGTATGTAATTGGTTTATTAGACAACAAAGAAATTGAGATAAAGGTCGCGCAACAAGCTCCATGTTAGATAATAATTAATTGATGGACTACCTCGTCGGTACGAATCTACGTGATATAAATAGAACGCGACAATATCAAGGACAAATCCGTCTCCTTCCAAGTTCCAATCACACGACGAATAACGAAGGAACAACGCATGTATCGCATTTCTTTGCGTATCATAAAAATAATAAATCTATAATAAAAATCCAAACATGTCAACGTATTTTGTTGCTATTTCATAAAACACATTAAAAAACAAATTCGCACAAAATTTAATAGGTAGGTAGGTATATGAATGAATTATTAAAAACAAAAATTTAATTTAATTTAACTATTTATGAATCAAGATCGTTTTTGTGAAACAAAATTTTTTTATCAGATAATTAACATTAAGTATAATGAATTAGTTGTTTTTAATAACGTACCTTTTGTATTACATAGCTCCTATGGGATGCAGATGAAAATTTCGACTCGGGTCCGATGCGGTGACGTCAAACAGTTCACAGTTCGAGGGAAGGCAGTGACGGAGGTTCGGAGGGTGTCCCTTACGGTGCCGGATAGAAGGGCTCCTTGACAGGTGTCACGGAGTGCGCGTGTGCGGGGCTCGCGCACGCGCCCTGCCCGCCGGGAACTCACGACAATAATAAACCTATTTTAAGAAAAACCCGAGGGTGACTAAAGCCGTCTACACACTGTAAGAACAGTAGGTAAGCCCTAAAAATAAACCAAAATATCGAATACGACTACGCGACTGTACCCCCCTATCTATAACTTTTTTATTCTGTATTCATCACACAAAATCTCCACCGGGAATCGAACCTGAAAACTCTTAATTAGCGGCTAGGCATGGTGATCTACAGCGCCAATCCGGCCGTCGATATAATTATGGAATGAGAGTAATCATTATGCTACACATAATATTTCTGAGTGAAAGAAAACGCTGAAAAAACCGACACAATGCTGAAGGAAGTGGAAACGTGATATGTATTAGCAATGCTGAAATTCCTAAAAAAAATAACAAAGTATAAATGTAAGCATGTTAAAATCTGTCTTACGTTACTCACTTGATCCAATTGTTTATGGACTTTTTAGAATATTAGCCCCCTTTCGAAAATCTTTGAATTTTCTCTTAAAACTTAAGTGCGTGTATTTTCCTGTTTATTATCTTGAGAGGTTTATATAATTATCCTACAGAATGTGCGTGAGCGATAGGCCTTATACAAGTTACAGGTGGGTAAATAGCGTTCAATAAATACGCGCAAACACTTAAGTATTTCTAGACTCAAAAATTTCTATGACTCATCGAAATTCCCGTGCCAGAGGTAAATTTAACTTGATTGTATGTCGTTGGAGTTTCAGGAGAAATCACGCATAGAAGCCAGCCATATTATAAATTCATAATACTCTACATATGTATACTGACTCTACATATTACATATACATACTATGTATTACAAAATAAAGTCCACTGCCGCGTCTGTCTGTCTGTTCGCGATAAACTCAATGACTACTGTACGGATTTTTATGCGGTTTTCACCAATAAATAGTGTGACTCGTGAGGAAGGTTTATATCTAGATATCCTGGAATTGCCTCGGTAACTCCGAAATTACCGCGGGTGAAACCGCGCGCGACAGCTAGTGTATAGTAAAAATAATGGTATTAATTTACCCTATTTTAATGGACGTTTAATTTATTTTTAAATGAAATATCTTAGAAGATACCTATGATTTTTAGCGAGTGTCGTCATGCAGTATGAAGGCTGTTGAACGCACGCACGCACGCACTTTGAACGTGGATTTCCTGCGTGAAGCATTTATTCATGTAAAATTAGCCTTTATAGGGTAATGATAATCGTAGTTTATGTGCACCCTTTCCTACTAAACGTTTGTCGGCAACTCGTTATACCACTGTCATAAAACGAAGGCATCGCTGTCTTGTTAACAAAAAATACCTAGGTACCTATCACAACCGTTAGCCTGGATCAAGTTAAAGCGAGGACTAGTAAAACCACTTCCATCTCTCCCACTCCCCGTCAGACTGAGTCATATATCCAATTGATTCCTCCCTAAAAACATCGGCAACAAAACTCAAAATCAAACAACAAAAAATTATGAAACGCGTTATGTACTTAGGTTCCATTCATAACATTCAAATTCATTAAAAATATAATTGTATATATATTTTTTCTTTTACGTTTACCGCTCGGAAGGCAGATTTACCAAGAGAAGAGACGAGCGAGAAAACCTTGGATTATAAATTATCTGTGATCTTGGGTTGCTCTTTTCAAAGTAAAATCATTCTCTATGTGTTGTGTCAAATAAAGTTTATTTAATTTCAATACATATAAAATGTAAACCATAAGCCCAACTGTAGGTATGTAACATAATCAGAAACTTCATAAAAAAAATTAAATTGAACTGACTCCCAAGCTTTTCGCCATCAAGATAATCCAAGATTAAAAAAATTGCTCACTTTATGAAGTATTGACTTTGGTTACACTACGTATAGTTTACTCTTTTAATTAATTCCAGAAAACCCGATATACCTACCTACCTACTGAAATAACACAACGATAATTCAAACAACAATTTCTTTTCTTATCATACTTATCATTCTTATTGTTCTGTGAGTCTGATCAATATCAACTGATTTCATAAAGTGATCAAAGTTGGAATATTGTTCCCGAACTAGGAATCGAGAGCTTCGAGTCAACAAGTTACCAAGTGGGCCGTGATGGGACAAACATAATAAAGTTAATGCCGTTCGCCGTTACACAAAAGCGAAGGTCTAACGAACTTTTGTTCGGGTAATGGCTGAGATTGTCTTTCATAATAATATCATAATACATAACCGGGGAGTATTTGCCTACATTGTCACTATGCCAGGTAGATACTCATTAGCGAACTCCGACATTAACGGGGGTGAGACCGCGGTTAACAGCAAGTAAAAAATAAAACTATAATAAAATAACAAGAAAGATCATTGCGCAATAAAAAGAGGAAATACGTTCGAACATAATGAAACAAATTTTTTTCAGAAAATTTTATTTATCTTCTACAGAGCTCTGATCAAATGAGATATACTTATCATAGATAATTTTTCACGGTAATCACAGTTCACTTTAGTTATGGTAATGTGTGATTATAGCGCATGTTGGTTTGCTTGCAGGCTTGGCAGGCGTCTTGCGGCACGTTGTGGTCGAAGCAGGCGTCCGGGCATATCGGGCAGGAGGCGGCGTAGCGGCGCGAGTATTCGCACTTCGGGGACGAGAGCCATCGGTTGGGCTTCACGTTCTGAGAAAATTAAAAAAAAGTGGTTTTTAAAACTTTATTTTTGATACCAAGCTTCTTTGGGATGAGGAGGTCCTCCATTCAGAAACAAAGACGCAAGCGCCACTCTCCACCCACTGCTGACTTCATGCCTCCTTACCTAGAGACTCGCTACTCTGTGTGTGTGTCAGATAATATCAATCTGAATTTGAAACTCTCTCTCCATTGCTAACACCCCAGCGCGAGCCCTACGCCATACTGCAGTAGTAGTGGGGTGGGGAGTTGTATGGAATGTCGTGTGACGTGTCACAGCCCCTTAGCCAAGCAGGTACTCAATCTAAAATCAACGCATAAAAATCTTAAGCTATACTTTGGACTTCCTGGGGGAATTCCGAAACTTGGCTTAGGAGGAAAGTGTGGGTTTGGGTGTGTGATCGACTCACCCTCAGAAAGCTGATCATAGAGCAGTGCACTATGTCAAAAGCGGGGCAGTTGGTGTGAATGCCCTGGGCGGGTAGATGGCGCCGGAAGCAGTGCTGTCTGGCGTGGCGGATGGCGTCCTTCCACTCCGGATGCTCCGCGCCGTAGCGGTCGAAGTGAGACGCCACCTTGCGCACGTCTATCTCGCCTTTGGTCAGGAAGTTCGCTTTCTCGAATATGCAGTTGAGACGCTCGCACTGGAATGGGGGTAGGTACATCACGCGCGTCGGCAGCACGTCACGTGTGTGAGCGGAGGGTGAAAGAACACAAAACCACCCCCGCTCATGCATTGATAACGGTCTGCCCACATACGACCTTTCGATTTATATGTCTATTAGTATAATATAGGAATGAACGAAAAAAAATCCCTATTTCCCTTCACGCCTGAATGGCTGGACCGATTTCTCTAATTTTTTTTGTTGTGTTCGTTATTGTGAGGAGAAGAAGAATAAAAGAAGTTTGAAGTTCCTGTGGAATTTCAATACTCATGCGGGTGAATCTTCAAAAACGTTGGACCGATTTTAACCGGACTTTCACTCTAATTAGCTGATGTTATAAGGAGTAAATTAGGCCAGTTTGGAGTTCCTGCGGGAGTTCTGAAACTCACGCGGGTGAAACCGCGGGGCACAGCTAGTATGTAATGATATGTAATACTAAGTACCACGTTTGCTTTGTTTCCACGACACAAGCTTATAGCTCAATGTGGGATCAAGTAGGTAGATCTGTGTGTTGCACGAAGTGGATTATTATCTATTACATTATTAGATATTATTGGATGCTTGTAACTTTGAAAAGAGAAACCCAAGAGTTTCTAGCTCGTCTCTTCTCTTGGGAAGTCTGCTCTCCAAACGCGGGAGGTTCTGCCTTATGTGAAAAAAATATTATTGACTGAATTAAAATGTAGGTTAGATGAGTTCAGTAAATTTTTTGAGTTCGAGTTTGAGTTTGAACGCGAGTTTGCGAGGATCCATATGCCACATAATACTTAACGATCCACTCACACCTTATCGATGCGGTGATGGTGCGGTGTGATATTCTATTTTCTTCTGAGTGGAGAACTATGAGCAGTTAAGTCTGACTGAGTCGACGCGGCAAAAGTTCAATCATTCAATTGCAGACACTCGTAGGTAACAGGTAACACAGACATTATTAGGTAGGACTTACTTCCGTAATGCGGTAGTTATGGCACTGCGAAGTTATTTCCTCCGAAACGATTCTGGTGTTTCCGATGCAATCGAAAATCTGTAACGTAAATATGTAATATACCTACCTAATAACAAAACAGAACATTGGGTTAACCTTGTCGTAAGTATATACAATAACTACCTAAAAGTCAAACGGAACATTTTAAAGGGTTGAAGACGTTCAATAAGTTCTTGAGGTACGTCTTAAATAAACAATTATTGCTACTTACTACTCTTGGAATTCGACCACATTTCACATCAGGCGAAGGGCTTGTTATTTCTGCGACGCACACCTGAAACAATGGTTAAAAATCGGGGGAAAAAAATCTTACAAGTTATGATACCTACTAACTCCTACAAGGTCAAGATCTGCTTGTTGTTATTTAAAAATGCTCACCCCAATAGCTGCAAATACAGTGAACAGTTTTATGAGCCACATGTTCCTGACTGCCTAGTG
This sequence comes from Zygaena filipendulae, assembly GCA_907165275.2. Classification (NCBI taxonomy): domain Eukaryota; kingdom Metazoa; phylum Arthropoda; class Insecta; order Lepidoptera; family Zygaenidae; genus Zygaena; species Zygaena filipendulae. The sequence goes on from OU015662.1 coordinate 11,499,343, forward strand.
CGCACACCACAGATCCCGGGCAGGTATCGTAATCAAGTTTTATTCGCACAAAACGTGAACCCAATTATCCCACGCCTCATCCTGATTCTGTACGTAACGAGATCAATTTAATCCAATCATAGAATTGTATTGTATAATTGTTTGTTGACTCTACGAGTTAGCAGTCACGGGTTCACATTTCAGAGTCTGCGGATGCGGATTATTTCATATTTTGACTACAGCCATGAGCCAACCAATATTTTGGGTAGGTAGGAGTGTTTGGGACCTATCTATTACAATCGTAATACCTACCTATCGACAATGCGGTCGGTTATAACTAGAATCTATGTTTGAACGAAAATCAGTTCTAATTGACTCTATCGTGGTTCAAACCAATACAAAACAGCGACACTTTGTAGTCGGTATTACATCAAACGCTGGCCATTTGTACCTATATAAGATGTGGTAAAATTAGCTGCAAATATTTACAGGGCTGAAAGTATAAGTCATAGAAAACAGCATAAACCGAAAAAATATGTAATTATATGTTAATATTTTTTCAGAATATGAGAAAAATAAATTCGAAGAAAAACATTATAATTACATTCACACGATACACAATACACGTAGCTCACTAATACCTACGTATCTATACAAGGCACGCGCCACGCATACAGCGAGCGATGCATCAGCGTCAGCTCGATCGAGATCGCGCGGCGATGTGTGATAAGTGATTGAGCAGCGAACGCCTTTAGGTACAGGTTTTTTTTTCTTTTAGATTAATTTTTTTTTATTTTTTTTATTTTATGAACATGTTTATAAAGGTGTATACTTTTAACTATGTAAATATTTGCAGCTAATTTTAGCACATCTTATACATATGTATACGCGCGGGCAAATTATACCTAATGATGTACAGTTTACCTGCGACAGGGTTGGCGTCAGACACACTATTGTCCTTACTAATTTGCGAAAAAATGCGAAAGTGCGTATGTTTTCCGGCTCAACCGATCGTCATGAATTTTGCATGCGCGTTGTCAAGGGTACCAACTACATAGAAGGACATAGGGTACTTTTCATCCCGGAATTCCCGCAGGAACTCCGAAATTACCGCGGGTGAAACCGCGAGGAACGGGAAGTAAAACTATAGTTTAAACTACGGAAATATTAGTACAGGTAGGTACACCTAGATACGTATACACTACAGTATAAGTAGTTACAGATTTAGGAGCAAGAAAGTTTTTGAACGTCCATGAACCGAAAGACGCGGCGTGGGTGGGCCCGCTGCAAGGTGAACCGACGAGTCGCTGAAGGTCGCGGGACTCCATCGGACGCAGGAAGTGCAGGAGCGGTCGTTGTGGCGATCCTCTGGAGAGTCCTATGTCTGGCAGTGGCTGTTTTTCGGCTGATATGATGATGATGGTAACAGATTTAGGAAGTTGGTCCTGGTACCTTTTTAAAACTTTTCCAGTAGGTACCTATATGTAAATTAAGTACAAAAATTAATCAAAAAATCATTTAATCATGTTATTGTATACGCATTGTTTCCAAAACCGAAATCTCCCTAAGGGGACTGTGGCAGCAGTCTGCAGGCGAAGCACGAGCCGATCGGCACAGCCGGAGCGATACAGTCGCTGGGGCACACCGGGCAGCTGGCGGCCCAGCGGCGCGGGTAGTCGCAGGCTTGCGACGTCGACCATTGCGACGATTGAGCGCCCTGGGAACACCGGGAAAATATTAGAAGAAAGAAAGAAAGAAAGAAATAAAGCAAAGGAGTTTATTGATCCCCACATAAAAAATACAAAATAAGAAACAGTAAAAATAGATAACACTAGTCGATCCCCCACCATTTCACTCGCGTTAAATTTCCAAATTCCCGTATTTATTCCGAGATAAAAAGTACCTTACGTCACTCGAGAACCCTGTAGCTTATGTGCTGTGAAATATTTTTTTAAATCGGTTTAGTAATTTTTGAGTATATCCATTATACAAACAAAAATACTTACAAGTCTTTTCTCTTTATAATATTAAGTACCTACTAGCTGTTCACCACGGTTTCACTAGCTTAAATTTCGGAGTTCTCGCGGGAATTCCGGGATAAAAGTACCCTATGTCCTTCTCTATACCCCTGACAACGTATATGCAAAATAAAATTATCAGATATATACACTCACCTTCAAGAAATATGTCAAAGCACAATGTGCGACGTCATATGCCGGGCAGTTTATGTAGATCCCCATGGCCGGCAGGTCCAAGGTCAGGCAGTTGGTCTTCACCAGCTGGACCGCAGGCGCCCACTCCGGGTGGTCTGCAGCGAATCGCTCAAAGTGCGCCACGACCTTCGACTTGTCTACGTTCGCTCCAGACATGAAGCCATTCTTCTTGAAGATGCATTTCATTCGTTCGCACTAGAAAATGAAAAAAAAACATACGCGTCGAATTGAGAACCTCCTCCTTTTTGGGAAGTCGGTTAAAAAGGAATGTTTTGATATATAATTGGATCACTACCACGACTATGATTGTAAATGGATTACTACTACTGCGACTATATGATTGTTAATTAGATTACTACCTACTATCGCGACATTAAATAAATAGATTAATTAATTATTGTAACTTGTAATTAGATTACCTACTAGTAGTGGGACTATGATTCTTAATTGGATTCCAACTACTGCGACTATGATTGTTAATTTGATTACTATTACTGCAACTATGGTTGTTAATTGGATTTCTACTATGAACTATCGCTACTATGGTTGTTAATTGGATTACCGCTAGGTACTGCCACTATGATTGTAATTGGATTACCTACTAGTATCACGACTATGATTGTACGGTGTACCTAATTGGATTTCCAATATTACAACTTTGATTTTTAACAGGATTTCTACTACTGCGACTATGATTGTTAGTTAGATTACTACTACCGGGACTACATGATTGTAAGTGGATTACTCTTATGCTACTGCTCCACCTGCGTTAACGTTAACGTTGATGTTAATGTCCAACTACACGTTAATTAAGGCATTAAAATACGTGTTGGCTACATTCATTCATGCCGACTAGTATACGAGTAGTATTATATTATCTGTAATGCCGTTAAGTTTTAATTTCTAATGAAATAACGAGTTAACACAAAATGGAGGTCGAAGCTTCAAACAGCTGTTTTTTTGCAATGGAGGTAGAAGTAGCTGTAATTTTTGCATCAATGAGTCTTTTAAATTATTATATGCATTTATGCAATTTAAGAAAAAAGAAAAAACCACGCTGAATGAGAAGGCGTTAATGTAGCTAACACCGCTTAGTGCGCTAAATAAGGCGCTAAAACCCTTTGATGTGTCCAAAAAACCGACACCCGAGCTAGCGCTTAACGTTTGACGTCATTAGTAATGCCGTTAGTAAGTTAACCCGTTAAAATGTTGGCCACATCTACGTATAATGCCTTATTTAGAGCACTAATTTACGCGTTAACACGCAGGTGGAGCAGTAGCATAATGCCTTATTTAGCGCACTAATTTACGCGTTAACACGCCGGTAGAGCAGTCTAGCATTACCGCGACAATGGTATAGTACATTGTTATCCTAGGGGTGAAAGTAACTTTAGTCCCGAGACGGGGTTTGGCGCCCGAGCGTATAGCGAGGGCGCCAATAGATCGAGGGACTAAATAAGTCTTTCTCCCGAGGGTAACACTGTGCTTTTCATTACGAATGCAAGGAAAGTCAAAATAAAAATAGGAATTAGCTAAAGAAAAAATGAGTGAAGATCGGATAGTCGCTTGACACTTTCCCACCTATTTCTTTTTCTTTGGCCGGCTAGCTATTCAGCCAGTATTTTTTATTTACATTGTGGCGACCTAAAAAAATATTTTCTTTAATTATTAAGTATTAATTAAAGAAAATAAAAAAAATATAAATAGGAATTAGCTTAAGAAAAAGTGAGTGAATTTTATTTTAATTAATACCTACTTAAACTTTACGTTATTTCAATTTTACATCGCGCTGGCTGTATAGAAAGTTGAAACATGGTTCAATAGAAATGTGAAAATAGACCTAGTTTTTTTTTAATAATTTGACAGTTGTCAGTTGAAAGCGATTCTCCCTAGGGCTGAAAAGGGTTACTTTCAACCCGCTTCTCAGGCAACTTCAGACCTACTTTCCGAGTATGAGTAATGAAAAGTAATGTACGTAGGTGTTCACCAAATAATAAATTTACCTCCGAAACGGATACTTTGCACTGTGATGGTATTGCACTTGAAAAAATCTTCGGGTTTCCGAGGCAGGAGTAAACCTATAAAAAAAGTTTAATAGAAATAAGTGTATTTACATCTGCACAAAATATCACAGAGTTGGTTGTTCTGTCACATACCGCGTCAGGTGTTTCTCCACATAGTATAGGTTCCGATACTGTGAGAGTGTCAGCCTTCGCCTGACAAACCTGCAAATTGATAATAATCCTTACTCTCATCATCATACAGTGCCATCCCAAACTAGCAAAGCTCAGATGACTTATCACTACGTCACTGCCTGTCATAGTATTTTAAAAACAAAGTCGCTTCCCGCTGTATGTCTGTATGTATGCTTAGATCTTTAAAACTACTCAACGGATTTTCATGCGGTTTTCACCAATAGATAAAGTGATTCATGAGGAAGGTTTATAACTATATTTTATCCTGGAATTCCCGCGGGAACTCCAAAAATACCCTACTCTATATCCTAAATATAACCTACTCCTTTGTAACACGCTTATCTAAAACTATTTAGCTTCACAACAATGTACCTACCTACGAGGTACCTACATGATAAAATCTTAATAGAAGTCAATTTTAACCAACAAATCAAAGTTGGTATTTATATATACCTAGACTTGGATGACAATGCAATTTCATTTTGATATGGAGCTGATCTGTTGAAACCGGAAGATGACCATTGAAACACTCTAATTAAACGACGCAACCTCATCGAGTTGTGTCTCGTTTGATAGGTTTTGACAAAGACTCTAATCCCATTTTTTTGTACCTACGTTAACAACATAATATAGGTAACTATTTGAACTGTAAATAAATATTTAGAATACATTTTAAATAGTTACTTGTTAGATAGTGTTGTTGGTGCGGGGATCGAACCCGCGGCACATGAACTAGCATTCTCAATCCCTAACCACTATACGGCACGTCATGTTGTTTATGTAGGTAAATTGCAAATGCTTCTAGAATTTTGACGTCTATCTTATTATTTTAGATCAAATGGAATTTGACGGTATAAATATATGTGAATAGGCAGAGTAGGTAATATACCTACCACAAAATAATTTGTTATAAGTATAAGGAGGTATAGCAGCCTACTTTAGGTAGGTATAGATAGGTACTATCTTTATATAAAACCAAAACCCATAGGTAATATTATTTAATCTAATGCTAAATATAACTAGGTATGTAGGTACCTATATAAATGATTTAATTTATATGTCTATAAAAGTATAGGTAAAAGTAATATCAGGTGAATTAAGTCTACCGAGGGGTCTTGCCACTCGAATGATATTGCGTGAATATACCTACCTACCTACTATAATAACTGTAAATGATAATGTTTTTCCATCGACATAAATAAATAAAAACGAAATCACTCACTCCAACGCAGGCTACGATTAATAGAAGATATTTAATCATTTTAAAGGAATTTACTTCAAAAACTTTATTATTTAGTACAGAAAACTGAACGGAAACAACACAGCAATGCCAACACTGTTATATTAGTAAGCTTGTCGCTCTGGTAATATTATCTCATTCATGAGACCTCAAGCTCTGAGGTCATCGCACACTTTATCAAGGTCAATCTAAACCTACATATTGAATATTATGTAGGTATAAGTGTTTACTTGCTGCGAAACTGCACGCAACTTATTTGGGTGCGGTCTAGCGTTTAGAAATAACCTCAGAAGAATAACTAAAGCAGAAATAACTGTATTACAAATCTTGAATTATCTCCGGACTTCCGAAGTGGAATCATAGTTAACACGTTGTTAAGATAAATATGTACAAATATTACTATTAACTCTTTTAACATTAGTAGGGTTCAAAATTGAAAGACAATTAAAAGATATAAATTTTTATTCAACGAGATCAACAAAACAAGTCTGAACTACTTGCCTACCTATTCTTAATTGTACTTAATTAGTAAGGTATAACCTACTTTGCCAATATCAAATTGGCAAATTGTATAGATCGGAAAAGAATTTAAAAGTGGTAACTGGCGATACGGTTTTACACTTGTTAGTTGTTGTATCAATGCTTAGACCTATGCCTTGACAAAACATTCACTCAACATCAACATATTTATGCTCAACATATTATCTTTGACTCAACCGACTGAGTGTATAATGGGCATGTTGACTAATTTTGTTATAGTCAGTCTTGTAGATTAATAAAAAATATTGAACACGTATTTTTTTTTACGTTATCAAAAAATAACGGCGATAGTACATTGAGTTGAAATTGCGCGTGACGTCACTAACAGGACAGTGTATGGTTTTAGCGGTTAGTGACGTCACGAGCCTCTCACCCTAAACGTTAATGCGCTTTATCTCTGTATATTTTCATTTATTTCAAAAAGCAAAAAATTCGTGTCTATTGTTTTCTTATTTTCTAACTGACGGACTAATTAGAATTTTGATCTTCAAAAGTAGTCAACATCCCTAACCCTTGGCACCCAAAATGGTTTTCCCAAAAAAAAAACAAATGGCTGTTTTTCACAGCTATGGATTTTTGTTGTTGATAAGTAGAAATATTGAAAAGTTATCGTCAGAGTATAACAAGTTAAACGATGAACTAATTGTCCTGGGCAAAATCTATGGAAAAGACAACGAAGGCGTTCCAATAATTAATATCCGTGAAGGAATTATTTGTTTTGTATGTATACCACTTTGGGTACCTACTATAAGAAATCTAAAGCCCGCTCCACATTCACGTGAGAATCTTGCGAGAACGCGAGAAAACCTCGACAAACGGCGGAGAACATCGGCTCCACATTCACGTTCTCGCAAGATTCTCACGTGAATGTGGAGCAGCCTATAGAAAATTGCCCAACAAAATATCTTATCCATTTATTTAGCATATTTTGGTTGGCACAACTGCAGGGAGCGTCCCAAATTAAGATAATAATAACTAATCGACTCAAAAATCGATATAGAAACATATAGGAAACAAAAAACATTTCTTATAACTATTTAATAATGGAACTTGTAAAAATAGTTTTCTTACAGAAAAGTAAGTGGAATCAGCCATTTTACAAATATTGCGGAAATAAGGGACCATCCATAAGGGTACATCACACGTAGGGGCAGGAATTCGACGAAGTGGCATTGTGTGATAAGGGGTGGGAGAGGGCCTAAGTTTCGTGACGTCACATTTCAAAATCTTATAACTACGTCTACTTAAAATGGCAAATTTAATCTTTTAACAAAAACTTAAAAATATTTCCAACTTTATCTATATGAGCATAAGGTTTATATTGTTTTGCTGGCGAACTAAGATTAAAATGGTTGTATCGGAACTGCTATTTTAATTTAATAATTTATAAAATGGAAAATTGCAAAATATGTGACGTCACACTAAGGAGGGGGTTACACAAATGTGACCACCAACTGTGACAAGAAAGTGTACGTCACACTAATTTCGTAACTTTATGGATGACCCATACCGCATACGGCAATAAGGCCGCCTTTTGCTGTGTCATTTCTTTTTATTAATTGTTACCGTTTCTTTTGGGGCAATAAAGTATATTTGAACTTGAATGACCCCTAACAGCTCAACTAGGTATTGCACCAATACATAAATCTAGATTCCCTGAAACTTCAAATAACCTTCCACATAATATTTTATCATCATAATATACAACGTGTTAATGAATTAACTTAAAACCTGATACACCCCATTTAAAAAAAATAAAATAATAATATGATAAAAATTTATTTTATGTCGAAAAAATTTATACTTTAAAAGTTATTCAACATTAGTTTGGACGTGACCTATCTACAAAATTCCAAGCGCTACGCCCGGTTCGAATTTTTTTGCTGAGGGCGGCGTACGCGCCAAATATTGTATTATAAATAATTTAGACATGGGCTAGTAAAAATGAAAAAATATAACCTATATTATAACATAGTGCGATCAATTCGCTAGTTGATTCTGAGCAAACTACTTTCTAGTTTTCAGTTAATTCATTAACACGTTGTATGCTATAGCACGTCCCGGACACCGATTTCCAAAAATTTTAAGAGCAATAGTCTTCGACCAACCCCATCTGCTATCAAAAAAATCATATCTAAAATTACTTTAAGATCACAGCGATGCGTTAAAACTAATTGGTACGACGCGACGCGACGCCAAGCGTGCCACAATAGGCTATTTGGCTAATTGTTTTTAGTCCGTCTTGTAGATTAATAAAAAATATTGGACACGTTTTTCTCTTTTCTACGTAATCAAAAAATAACGGCGATACATTTAGTTGAAATTTGGCGTGACGTCACTAACCAGCGCAGTTTGTATGGCGGCTTGTAGCGGTTAGTGACGTCACGAGCCCCCCACCCTAAATTTTAATGCGCTTAACCTGTGTATTTTTATTTATTTGAAAAATAAAAAAATACGTGTCTAATGATTTTTTATTTTCTACTGACGGACTAATTATAATTTTGATTTTCAAAAGTCGTCAACATCCCTATTTAGGTGTACCTAAGGGCGGGCGCCCACGAGCAACTTTTGTCTTCGCAACTAATTTGTCTTTCACATCAAGTCTACGAGTTAGTATGAAAGTGCGCACATGTAGCGACGCGACAGTCTGGAGAAGACAGTTGCGAAGACAAAAGTTGCTCGTGGGCGCCCGCCCTAATAGTACCGCAATTGAAGGCAACAGCATTCAGATACTTTGTTCATACCAGGGCCCTTATTCACTATGACCAACAACATTCCTTGCCCATAACGCGTGTCCCAAAAACACAATCCCAAATATTCCAGACGCTATAATATTGCAAATAAATATTCTGTATGCCACAAGACACATTGTAGATGTATTTTTGTGAAGTGAAACTTCTTTGAGCACGAGGGAAAAACAATTTTTGTGGCGCGTTATCTTAACGCGGCGTGTTATGGTCATAGTGAATAAGGGGCCTGTATACCCAACAAAAAACAATACATTCTTGTAGACCATTGATTCCCAAAGTGGTCCAGGTGGACCCCCAGGGGTCCACGGGAGCCCGACAGGGGTCTACGCTTGCGTGGAAAAAAAATGGGGGTCCACAACTGTTGGATGAAGACGCTTTTTAGACTGGCCTTGAAACTTAGCTTAAATGACATCCACTCACAGCATAATCAAAGTAATATAAATTCTCACCTTTTTTTTGAAAACTTTTAACTCATAGTTGATTGAAAAATAGCCACAACACAGATTGCCATAGACATATACTTTTTTCGGGTTTCGGAAGTAAGTTAGTAAATGTAATAGCTGCAGGGGGTCCACCAGATCCAGCAAAATGTTTAAAGTGGTCTATGAGAAAAAAAAAGTATGGGAATCTCTGTTGTAGACGATATACTTTAGTAATTGAGCTATCCGCCCGCAATAATCGCTATAGGCCATATTTACAATATTATTGCGGCACGCTTGGATGTATTTTGCTTATTGCTTATATTATAAGAAATGTACAGGTCCCTTATGACCGGTTTACACTTCCTTAAGTAGTAAGTAAAAAACCACGTGTGGACGCCGGCCGGCAAGTAAGTGAATAAGTAACTTGCCGCAGGATAGAAACCAGTTCTATTTTTTTTTTTTTGACAGGACAGTTATAGCGCGTACACCCGCGCGCTTCGTCTCCCGCTCCCCGACAACTTATATTCAGCGCTTATTACACCTTGCAATGGGCATGTTGACTAATTTTTATTTTTTAGTCCGTCTTGTAGATTATTAAAAAATATTGGACACGTATTTTTTCTTTTTTTACGTGATCAAAAAATAACGGCGATATATTGAGTTGAAATTTCGCGTGACGTCACTATTCTGACAGTTTGTATGGCGGTTTTGTGGTTAGTGACGTCACGACCTCCTCATCCTAAATTTTAATGCGCTTTATCTCTGTATATTTTACTTTATTTGAAAAAGCAAAAAATACGTGTCTATTGTTTTTTTATTTTCTAACTGACGGACTAATTAGAATTTTGATTTTCAATAGTAGTCAACATCCCTAATGTATTGTTGAACTTACTTATCTCACTGTTTGGACGTTGCTGTCTAAGTAAGTTATGAAGTAAGATGGTAAGGTGAACTTACTTACTTACTACTTATGGAAGTGTGAACCGGCTATTAGCCATATTACAGTCTATAACCTCATCCTGTATATACAGCACGTCTGTCCAGTTATGATTTTTGACACAATATCATAAACTAATCAGAAATTCTTTCATCATCATCATCATTGGAGCTAAAAAAATCATTCTTCAACATTGGCAACGACTCATCATCCCTCATATTCGACGGCATCCTATTATTGGAGCACGGGTACATCGGATGCCACCAATCGTAGACACATATTTTTACAACTGCATCTAATATCAGACTTTGTTCTGGCTCCATACTTTTGTATATGTTGTATTCCCTCGAAGTGAAGCCGAGGTGAAGCCGTTGCTGGGTCAAAGTTTTGTCTGGAGTCAGTCTCACCGATGATAAAATCATGCCCATGATCGGCGGAACGTTGTATAAATTTTGACAGGTTACCTGAAATCGATGTTTAGTCATTGAGTATCACATACCTACTTAATAATATGAACATCCGTACTATTATAAATGCAAAAGTGAGTTTTTTGTTTGTTTGTTACGCTTTAATGCGTTAAAGGCTCAACACATACACGTTTTCAGAGGTACTTTTTATCCCGGAATGCCCGCGGGAAATCCGAAATTACCGCGGGTGAAAAGGCAGGGAATGGCTAGTTATAAAATAAAATACGCTGTTACACATAGGTATATTTCAACTCATGGGGACGAATTGTGACATTCTATGACCACCCTTAAGGTGGAAGGGTCTTAAATTTCGTGAACCTTTGAACTATTAACGAATAAATAAATAAATTAGAAATATTTCCAATTCTATATGTATGACCATAAGGTTTAAATTGTTTTGTTGGAACTGCTGTTTTAATTTAATAATGGAAGGTATCTCACAAATGTGACCAAGTGACAAGGATAAGAGAGGGGTCAAAACATCACAATAGTAGAAAATAGTGGAACGTAATTTATGGATGACCCCTTGGCAGTTGACTTTACTTCCAGTACCTACCTATACATAGACAGGTAGGAAAGCAAGACATTTTAGTCATATGGAAACTTACTTGTAAAACTCGTGTATCTTCTTCAGAATTAGCATCGATTCTACCCAGTTCCTTTAAAAAATCCCCTTCGACTCTCTTCACTTTCTGCAATGGATACACCAACTTGAGCTTAAAGAATATGCACCAATAAACTGTACCTTTATGGTACCACACATTTACACATCTACGTCGCACCAGCAAGTGGGGACAGCTGTCCAAGCTTTCTTGTCGAGCCAGCCTTTTAATAAAAACATCATATGTCCAAAACAACGCACGGATAACCCTTTCTCGTAGCCCATATAGTTTATAACTGCTGTCAACTCTCAATTTCTCTGGCAGTTTAGGATGATTCTCACAGTACTGTTTGAACAGCATTCGCCAGAACGATTTGTGTTGTGTTATTGAATGTGTAGTTTTATTTATGGCTGAAAATTAAACATTTTACTGTATACAATGGAGTAAAACAATTTAAAAGCTTCTTAAAACTTTTTCTTATTTAATTACCAGCAAATCGTCCAACATCCTCTGGTTTAATATAACGTGACACAAGGTACCAGACAATTTCAGGATAAATGTTACCAGCATCATCAACTGCACCATCGTGTTCTGATTTGGAATTGTTCTTTTTCTTAAGAATTAAGCTTTGAACACCATTAGAGTTGACTTCCTGTACACAAACTAATTGATCTACGTCTATTTGATCCCATGATGCTTCACCTGCTAGACATTCAGTTGTAGAGCCAGGTGATGCTTTTTTTATCCTTGTCACTGGTTTTGGAGCATTTGCACAATCATTTATCGTGAAGTCTGAAAAAATATTTATGACATATAATTTAAGTGCCAAACTACATTGTCACCTTGGTATACTTTTGGGCTTTTTGTTTAATTTTATTTTATTGCTTTATTATTTAAATAATTAAAATTAATTACCTGATCTGTTTGATGTTTTACTGCCCTTTCTCTTAGGCATCTCTTTAATCTACCTAAGCCCTCAGACGAAATATTCGTCTGAGCCTAAGCCCCAATAATTTGGGCAGATCACGTTAGCCGTATACTAAATGCTAAGTTATCAAAACATACCATTTATTACCTTCAAGAAGTTACATATAATGAAAAGATATTAATGACCGGTTTTCGGAAATGTTTATTAATAGGCTCTAAACAAATAGAAATTAAAAATAATCGGATTTCTTCAAGTTCCGTGTAGTCTAACTCTAGGTACCTTACAAAGTTTTTGTTTATTTGATAATTTTGGTAACCCCGTACAACCAAAGTAAACAAAGTGGGAAGTGGGAAAACCTGAGGGCACAAACTACTTAGAGATACTACATAAAGATACTAGAGATACTAAATTGGGGAAAACTAAAACTCTCAGCTAAAACTCAAGTATTATTTGTGACTCGAGTAAAGAGAGGTTATTTTTTATCATTGATATCCTAACCTCATTGATAACTGATAAAAGATGAAAATTTAAATTTTGAAAATCCTCGCCACAGATATCTAGTAAATTAGATCCTCGCCAAGAAGTTCGGCGTCGAAGTTAGCACTTAGACATATGTCTAGTTAATTTGTGCTTAGCGGTGGGCGTTGTACGGACGTGATTATATGATCTATGGTACGGACGCACTAGTTAGTAGTTAGCGTAGACGGAGAATGAAGTTAGCAACTCGACTCGAAGTTCGGCCATGGTAATCTGTGGCTCGCAAGTCGCAGCTCGCCCACGGCCGCTTCAGGGATCCCTCGAAATTAGGAATGGCAATGGCAATGGGCAAAAAATATCGATATATCATATCAAAGTATCGATACTTTTTCAGAAAATAGTCGACATATTATATCGTCGAAATTTTAAGGTCGTTTACAGTGCTCCATCGACCGTCAGTCGCGTTAGTAACTCGACTCGAAGTTCGGCCATGATAATCTATGGCTCGCAAGTCGCAGCTCGCCCACGGCCGCTTCAGGGATCCCTCAAAATTAGGAATGACAATGGCAATGGGCAAAAACTATCGTTATATCATATCAAAGTATCGATATTTTTTCAGAAAATAGTCGACATATTATATCGTCGAAATTTTAAGGTCGTTTACAGTGCTCCATCGACCGACAGTCGCGTAATGCTACACATTGCGTACGAGGACCATTGTTCGCGGGTCGAGCGCGTGCGCATGCGTGCCGTCGCCCGTCGGTCGGCCGACGCGCTATAGAAAAATGAACACGCAGTGCTGCACAAAGTCTAGTTAATTTGTGTGCTGCACCGATCGGTGGACCAACCACGTCCATTTCGTGTGCGACTTTACCAGTCCGATCAGTTTGTTGCTGAGGAGAGCATTGTGATACAGACTACAGATGAAACAAACGGATAGTGGTTTGATTGGATACCGGATTTTCGGCAAGCTACAAGGCCATAGTGCTGGATATCTGGCTACCGGATATTTGACCATTTATCGCGTAACAAGACCCGATCAGTTTGATTTGAAGATAGGCGCGGTGAATGAGATCGGAAAAATTCAAGTGCGCTTGAGTTTTATCGCTCGTGAGTGGAGATCGGAACTATTCGAGGGGCATTCAAGTGTTATTACGCGTGTCAGTTTATGCTTTTATCTTAGTTCGTTTGTTAATTCCATTGTTTCTTCACTTGTTGTCATGGTTTTATGTTGTTGTGGTATGGTTTTCTTTGTGTAAAATAATGAGCATTATTTGAATTGACTATCCGGTATCCGGATACCGGATATTCATATTCGGGTAGTGACAATAAGGTCGGATAGGCCGGATACCGGATAGTTACTGGATATGCGTTTCATGTCTACAAACTGACGATCGGTTAATGCGTATCTTCAGGACGGAACGTACACACTGACGGTCGGTGGAGAACTGTAAGTGGTCTAAATATTAAAATATCGATATTCGATGATTATTTCAGAGTATCAATTCGATATTATTTTTAAAGTTCTACATTTTTATGCACGTCGCATGCATTCGATCACGGACTGCTCAGACATAAGTCTATTAATTTGTGGACTGCCCTAATCACTTATCGATCACCGAGATTTTTTTTTATTTGAAAAAAGTAGTCAAGCTGTATAGGGGTCGTGTCTTTTGACTGTCACGCTACTGATGATTAAAATGTACATCTTTCTTGCAAAAACAGGTAAGTAGGTAGACATCGTAAAAATTATTTGTTCACGTTACAATACAATATAAGTCTGATTCGTTTCAAACGCAATAAAAAAATGTCTATGAACTTTAATGTTTCTTCAGTGTGTGTGACAGTAGTAACTAGGGATGGAAAAAATATCAATATAACGGAATACCGAAGTTTTTACTTTACATATAGGCACTTTGTAACGAGGCGGCCTTATGTCACTCGTTACGATATCCTGCCTCATTTAAATTACTTTTTATTTTTAAAAATGTTTTGTATTCTGATGTTCTTTTTATAAATTTCAAATAATTTTTGTATTCTTATCTTGTATTTTATTTAGATCTTCCAAACCAATAACCATGGGCGTTTTTGTTTATAAACATAAATGAGAATCTGCAGTTGTTCATAGTTTTTTTACTACAGTACTAGTGTTCCACATAACGCTAAATGCCCAATGTGTACCTACTTATACTGACACACTGAGTTTTGACGTACCATCCAACTTTATGCCCTATTGCTCTAGGCATCCGCACTCCACCCGTCCGGCATCCATCGTGCCGTTATCATCTAAACTTTAAAGTGGTAAAGGACAAATTTTCTTGTGTTGTGATGGAATTTTGCAAAAGAACAAAACTTATTATATTTTTGTACTCTATGACAAGGAGGTTTTGGCGGGATTTTGCAGTGACGGACGGCAGTTTTATTTCTTTATTTTAGAAATTAGTTTATTTATTTATTTATTTATTATTTATTGCACAGTGTGTACAAATGGCGAACTTAATGCCTTGCGGCATTCTCTACCAGTTAACCATTGGGTAGACAGAGAGATATAGAAGATGGGGTGTGCAAACAAAACAATAATTAATATACTTAATACTAGACACTAATAATTAATCTCACCAATGCATTTCGATGTAAAAAACTTCAGAAGAAAAATACTACTGAATTGACTGTATGGACTTACTTCCTTTGCCTTTCCCATTGGAGTAAATTTAACAAAAAAAACTCTGTGACATTCCAATTCAAGATGGCAGACTGACCGCTTGAGTCGTCAAGCCCTGAGTAGGTATGGAGTCGTAGAGTACATTTTGTAGGTGTGTCTTTCTTTATTGAACTGAATAATGTCTAACGAATTTAATAAAAAAACCACAAGTGAATTAATTGACAATGTAAAGTTACGCCCTCGCGTATCGTGCGCTAGGTGTAGGTAACGAGTGCCGGGACTTGGTAAGAAAACTGTGATTGGAAATTGTGTTTTTTATTTGGTGTATCGTGTACGATATAATATTCTGGTTTGATGTTAAATTAAAATGTGGAATATGATGTGCGACGTGATGCCCACGATATCTGAAGACAGTATTAGCCAAAGGAGTTCGCAGATTTCTGGCGAAGATGCCAACTTTGAGCAGCTCATGGTATCTATGCTTGATGAGCGAGATAAGTTAGTGGAGAGCTTGCGGGAAACTCAAGAGCGCCTCGGAGACTCAGAGCTCCGGCTCAAGGAGGTGGAGAAAGAACGTGACTCGCTGCAGAGACAGATCGCCGCCAATTTACCTCAGGTCAGTCAGTTGATTATCGTTTCTTAGCTGTTACCCTAGCTGGCCCCTGGCGATCTTAGATTAAAGTTGTTCGACAAAATGTGTCCTCATTGAAATATTTCTCTGCCATAACTTAGATACCACTAATCCAATGCCATTTACCTAATACTTGGTTACTAATAGATTCTCACTGGCTTCATAATTGATTATATTTGATTGAAAGTAATTAGTTTATTTACTTTAATACACAGCACTTAAATGACTAATTTATCAGTACTTTTAAATGCAATGAATATAATATTTATTTAAGCAGATACAGTATCTATAGTATTCTATGGATTGTAGATTTTCCATTACATTTTGAGTTTTTACATAAAATGTTATATTATGTTATGATGTTGAGAATTCCTTCAGTATTTCTTCAATTTACCATGGTACTTTTATCAAGAGATGTGGCACAAATAGCAGAATTATCATCTCACACTCAGAGGGATATCTTGGTTTGTACAGGGGTCTTCCTGTCTCTCTTATCAGATCAGATCTTTTATCTAATGTATGCAGTATAAATCACATCAAACAATACCTTATGAACTAAGGTAAAAAAAAACTTTGTGAAAAACATATGTATTTGAAGCTTTTCAAAAGCATGACCAAAGTTCACATAACTACACTGAGCATGTCTGGTGGACTATCTCTCACACTCCCTCAGTCCAGGGTTGAGTAGAGTAGGCCTGTGCCTGGCAGATGATACATTAAAAACTAATTATCACTTAGAACTCCATATTATAGTTTATAAAATAGATAATAACAATCACTTGGGTATCAGATTGTCATTACATGTATTTTTGTAATAACTTACCTACTAACATAACATGGATACAAGGACCCAAGAAATATAAAAGAGCCTTGTACACAGCAAAATGTTAAAATATTCTGTTACAGTGTAAAGTATGTAAATAAACTCTGATAAGGCAATCTATCATTATCTCTAGCCTTGCCGATTTCACTACAAGCTGGTAATACTTATCAATGTTCAACAAAAAAGCAAAATTTCAAATATGTAAAAAAATCTGAAGTGTGATTCATAAAAAACAGAATAATAATTCCAACATAATATTTATTGCATACCTACTTAATTATAAGACAACTCAGATTTTAAATTAAGTAACCATACATAGTTCTGATCTCAGTACAGCTTACAAAATTAATGGGTGTGATGACTAAATTTTTTTTTAATCTCTTGTAGATTAATAATAAATATTGGACATGTATTTTCCTTCTTTTACAATTATCAAAAAAATACTGGTGATACATAGTGTTGAAATACTGTGTGGTGTCACACCTAGGTACACATTATACCTACTTAGTAATGATGTCGTGACCTCCCACTCGTAAACTTTAATGCGTTTTATCTAAGTATTTTTTCAATAAATCTAAAAAGCAAAAAATTGTGTCTATTATTTTATTACTATCTAACTGACGGACTAAATGGAATTTTGATTTTTATCCTTGTCATCATGCTTATTAGTTAGAAAAAAACAGTACAAAAATAATTGTTTTGTCAATCTAGAAAACTAAAGTTCAATTACAAATATATAAAAACTTAAACTAAATAAGATCAATTACTATAAAATTGCAACACAATATAGGTAGTGGTTTCACTACCAGTCTAAGAAGAATTTATAAATTCTAGCCTTAAAGATAACCTGAATTTATGGATTGCAAAATGTTAAAAGCTGAACATACACATGCATTTAGAGAAATTATAGCTATTTTACAGTCTGTTTTATAGACTGTGCATGTAAATATACCGAGTGTGTGTTGATGTTGAACTTGCACCATACAGCAATAGACATAGCCACAGTATTTGAGATGAAAATTGGGGCTTTGTAGTTAATATTATGATTATTTATTTGCTTATTAATTATTGAGGCTTTATATATTACCTATGTCAAGGCAATTGCTGCATTTTAAATATGTTCAGTCATTGGAACAGATTGCAAAAGTTTTTATAGTCTAATTTTATTTTTTCTAACTTTATGTCTCATTTACTTAATAAAAATTAAAAAATGAACATTGATATATAATTTAGTTGAGTGAAGAAAAGATTTCTTCTTCCACTTAATTTTTATCATATCACTATCACTAAGCATCAAGGCCCAAAGGCATACAAACCTTAAAGATGAGTAAAAAAAATTAAAAAAAAAAACAAGCTGTTCCTGCGGGAATTCCGAAAGTTACGCGGGTGAAACCAGAGAACAGAAAATAACTGATAGAAGGGGCATCAACTTGTTTAGTATGTAACAGGTGAAAACCAGTGTCGCCAGGTGATTTTCGCACACAAAACTATTCACCACACACTAAAACATTCGTTAACGTAAAGAAATACCTGCATATATTAAACGTTTTTTGGTTATGTTTTTACTTAGTCACTGATTTCAAAATTAACAGTTTTGGGAATACTGTGGAAAATATACTTGGGATACTAGCAAAATAAGTTTTGGGCAAGTTAGAGCATTTGCTCTAACTTCTTTTGCAACCGTGGCTCGCCTGCCCCGCCTACATGTCATCTCTAGTTAATTTATTTTCTCTGTGGGTGAAACCGCGCGGCACAGCTATATTTATAAATAATATTATGAAAATATTTTTATCGTTTTTTTATGACCTAATAACGATTTCTTAAATTGCCTTTTATCTACGTATTTATTTTACGTAAGTGAATTGGGATTGATCTTTTGTATTGTAAATTGTGATGATTGCCGTGTCTTACTAGGCTTCATGTTAATAACGAATTTTACGCTGACATCGTTGTACGCAAGAATGCAATAAATATTTTGAAATTTACTTAATCAGCATTGTTTTGGTTAAGTTTTAGTAATTTATAGTAGTACCTATACAATTAAAATTGCAGTAGTAAACAAAAATTTACGTTAGTTTATCAATGGTAGTAAACAAAACATTACTGCATCCCAATGAAAACAATATTTAGTGAAATGTAAACAATATTGCTGATAACATAGACAAAACATCAGGCAATATATTCACTAAAAATTTTGGTACATGGGTATATTTTTCACTAAACATGACACATGATCATGTCACTCCTAAGTTATAGTCGAGATAAATATTGGTTTCCAAACAAATTATTATTTAAGTTTTTTTGTAATGATCAAGTAAATATTTAGTGAAACTCAAGAGAACCTTATTACGATAAGCTGGCTGAAATAAAAAAAAAATCTTAAGCCGGTGTTATTCTAAATGAAAATGACGGATGACGCTTATTTCCATGACCTACTCGACGCTCGCGCTTGCCCCTCCATTATTTCGCCGTGGCCGCCGCCAGAGAGCTGCTAATCGTCGCAAAGCCGCAATCTTTCCTTAGTAATTAACTTTGTGGTTACGTCATGCGGAGAAATTCGCGCATTGGTCCGTAATTTATTTAGTCCGTATTTTTCTCAAAACACCTACGTTTGCCGGCTACAATACACTCGCGAATGTTTCGTGGTCTGCTTTGGTGCGACGAAACGCGAATAATCGGGACTATTTCGGCTGATTGATGCCTGCGAATGCGAATCACCAAAAGTGTACCCGTGGATTATGACTTGCATGCACGCGATGGCGAAGTTTAGTTCTCAATATTTTTTACACCACGTTGTTGAAAACATGACTTGACCACGGTCCCTATAAGCCTCTTTCGCCTCGACCACATTCAGAAATGTATTCATACACGTGCGATGATTTTTTTAAGTAAAACTTTTATACTGTACTGTTATAAATTAGATATTGAACAAGGAAATTGCGTAGGTTGGATGAGACAATCGTATTAAATATTATGAATATATTTAAATGGAGGATATATAAAACATCCGAATATGTACATTGTACATATATATCACATAATAAATAAATATAATTCATTTTTCTTATATAAGTAGGTAACTACAAGATGTTTAACAGCAGATTAAAAAAAATTAAACTCAACACTCACTAAAAACAATCCCTTAAATTTAATTTTTAAGATCATTGCTTATACAGCTTCAAAATTAGTTTATAGTAATTTACATAAGACAAAATATGCGTTTTTTTTTAATTTTCAAATATCGACAGACGTGCATAGAATAAGAAGAAGAGGATTCAAAACAACTTTTACACTCGCAATCGTGGGTACTGGCTGGCTAGTCTTGGTCTATTGATTGGCTGGAAGAAGTGTATCGACGAATCTTTATCTTCCAAAAGAAAGTTCAAAAGGAAACGGCTCAAATATTCCATATAACAGACAAAAAAGAGTCAGTGCTTTATTTCAATATGCTATTAGGTGTAAATAGGTAGGTAGTTATACAAAAATCACTACATAGTATAAAACAAAGTCCCTTCCCGCTGTCTGTCTGTCCGTATGTATGCTTAGATCTTAACTACGCAACGGATTTTTATGCGGTTTTTTTAATAGATAAAGTGATTCAAGAAGAAGGTTTATACGGATAGTTCATCCTGGGATTCCCGCGGGAACTCTGAAATTACCGCGGGTGAATCCGCGGGGGAAAGCTAGTTTTTTATAAGATAAACTTCACTTCGACCTTCTTTATTCTCATACGAATAAAACACTATAGGTATTGCTTAAAAACAAATAAGTATAGGTAGGTTATTTTTGCACCAAGCCTTTTACTTCATCTCTAATTTTGCGAACGGTTAATGCTACTGCTCCACCTGCGTTAACGTTAACGTTGATGTTAATCTCTAACGTTAACGGTAATGTTAGTAAGTTAACCCGTTAAAATGTTGGCCACATCTACGTAATGCCTAAATTAGCGCACTAATTTACGCGTTAACACGCAGGTGGAGCAGTAGCATTATAAATAACTAAAATGTAATAGTAAAGACGGTGTTTGAAAGCTATAATATATATTTTGTACTTCTCCGAGACACAGATAATTCCAAGACTAATGCGATTATGCAATTAATTGGCAGTCCAATGATGATAAATTAATTAAAAAACAAATTAGGTAATTAGGTACTATAGTTTGTCTGAAAAAGATCAAGCTAAATAGACGTCGAATTTGAGAAGAATAATAAAAAATTAAGACTTTTTCTAGAGTTTAAAAGAACATATTTAACAAAATGTGTGTGTTATGTAGATATTAGCGTTAAACATTGTAATTTGTGCGTCAAGTGACTAACGGTTTTCACGGTAATTTATGTGTATCGACGCGGCGGCGCGATTAGCAGAAATTAGGCCCTTGGTTTGTGTATTTGATTAACCAATTAAATAGTGAAGAATCGACGAAAAGTCATTCAGAACATAGTAATGATATGCCTAGCTTGATTAAGTTGACGAGACGTTTTCAGAACGGTCTTCCAAATGGCGTTAGTTAACGTTCCACCGGTTTCCATATTTTATTGTATAACTAACAGTTCCTCGCGGTAATTACGGAGTTCCCGCGGGAATTCCGGGACAAAAAGTATAGCCCCATAGTGATAGCCCCTATCACCTGACAACGTAGAAGGGTGGTGTAGGTACATGTAAAATTTAATGAGATTTTACCGGTTTTAATTTCGGAATTCCCACGGGAATCCTGAGAGTAAAAGTCCCGTATGTCCTCCTCTGTCTGTACCCCTGACAACGTGTGCGCAAAATTGCTTGATGATCGGTTTAGCCGTCAAGACATGGAAGCGTACTTAACAAACAAACAAACTCACTTTCACATTTATAATAGTAAGGATTACAAACACATTCGACGTTATCCGTCCGTTAAAATAAAACCGGCTGAGTTTTTTTCCGGCTCCGCCGCCGATATTATCCGGAATTATTTCTGTTGCGGTGAACTCCGAAACATTTAATGAGTTAACTTTGTCTAAATTTAGGCCGACGACGATACATTTTAATGCCCCTGTTCGTTTGATGTACACCAGCCTAACATGAGATATTATTATTGGTAAATGTTTTCATTATAATATCATAAAGTGAGGCTGCTCTCTGTGCCGCTTCAAATTTTTTTCCACGTAATCTGAATTTTAGGTCCGCTCGCTTTATGTGAACGCGGTGTTAAATTTGTGTGTAATTTATTGACCGAATACCTACGTATGATGAGGTCAGAATGAAGAGGTGTTTTAATTTAGTTGAAATAAATCATTGTTATCGAGGCATGTTTTTCTTTTAGGTAATCTACAAAACACACAATTTCCACATTTCGCGACAACATACAAATCTCTATTGAAAATTTTGATTGCGGCAGACATTTAGATCGTTAATCGTGATGGGACACCAGTTTTAGTAAATTTTTAACAATATTTATTTGTCTTTTCGTCCGTCTGTTTATCAGATAGCGCATCACGCGGAAACTACTTGGCGGATTTAAATAAAATTTGGCATGTAGGTAGCTCATTCAGTAACGCCCCTGGACAATTTGAATCCACTACAGAAGTTTAAAGATCTCCCTGGTTTTTGATACACTTTGTGACGAATATCAACTGTACGAAAGAGGCGAAACTAAAGTTCAAATGTTCTAGATAAGTTTTTTATCTCTGCATAAGGAGGATTGTATAAACAATAGCGGGATGTCGAACGTTGAGTCCACAGTTGGTGCAAAACTCGGCGCACATTTTCATTGGCCTGCCGCCAGCCGTCTGGGATTGCGTGCGCACAAATACCTAAACTTGTCGGGCTATAAACTCTACCATTACTGATTCCATGGCACACGATGACATAAGACATAACTCACGGTTCAACCATAACCGGAACGTTTCGAACGTCGACACTCAATTAACGAAATTATCTCGTTCACAAATCAATTTGCGATTACAAAGATCGTCAGCTACGATTAGCCAATATCTTCTTTTATCGCCTTTGGATTTTGTATTGATGAATAATGATACTACCTACTAGCGATGCGAACGAATCCAGTCAAGATTATTATCGAGCGAAATGATATCCATTGGAGGGCTTCTTAAAAAGGACCTCCGCCCCCGGATATTCTAAATTCGTATTTTCTCACCTTCGCATTTCCAATGTTTTCACGATCGGTGAATAAAACAGTAGTAGTTAGTTAAATGTATTCCGTTCGGGCGAAAAAACCAGGGATGAATCAAATTCAGTGTCGACTTATGGTAAACATATAGAATGGTTCACTCCTGGCACACCCGCGTCACTCCATACAAGCGATCCGATTTAATTCCCTACTACTACTACAGGCGGGCGGCTCGTGCGCACACGTGCAGTGTGTGTGCGTGGGGCGTAGGACTCGCGCGGGCGCGCGGCGAGCGGCGGACACTCGGAAGTTGGAGTTGATAATTTCCTACACACAGCAGCAGCAGCCAGCAACAGCCTACTCCGTTATCACCTATTATTATGGTATATTATCGAGCCGATCTGTCACGGTGGAGCCGTGATGTACGAACTGAAAACTCCCTGATGACAAATCAAAGGACAATTGAATTTGTACGATAGGTACATGAATTAATGATAAAGACTGTTTTAAAAATACTTTTCTTTTTTTATAACTATAGCAGGACAGACGACATCGGAAATACATTAACAGTTATTTTATGTAACTATAGTTTTGGCGTTGATGGTAGGCAAGGCTCGTTTCTGCGAGTAGGTACCTTCAACGCCTCAGCTTGACAAGGTCGCTTCGCGTTTGTATCGCTAGTTGTGCACGGCTTGTCTCAATATTTGCGCTGCGCGGCAGAATGCGCAATATTTTAGTGTCGGCAGTCGGCACTAATCAGGGCGCGACAGCTTCTGTTTCGTAATGCTGGAATTATACATTCGTTAGGTACCCACTGAAGCGGTCATTTGTTTATTGTTAAGTTAAGTTGCTAATATTGTTAGCTGATTTAAAAGTTTTGAATGCATCGAGGTTAGGTTTACGGTGATTCAGCGATAGGGGTCGGGTCGAATCCCAACAATGAGCTATCGAGCTGGGGGAGCTCTGAACATCTTTTTGTATGAGTTCAATTACCTATTATATTCCAAAACAAGGTGATTTTGTCCGTCTCGCCGTCGATTATTTTATATTCTTTGAGCTATTTACGCCGCCTGCGCCGATCGACTCCAGCGGCAATCAGTGCGGAACACGCCGTTCCCTCCCGTGCATACAAACAGACAGCCGGTTATCGGATATTGTTACAGTTGCCCGTCGCGGTCGCACATAAGCGTATTATGCAA
Organism: Zygaena filipendulae; assembly: GCA_907165275.2. Classification (NCBI taxonomy): domain Eukaryota; kingdom Metazoa; phylum Arthropoda; class Insecta; order Lepidoptera; family Zygaenidae; genus Zygaena; species Zygaena filipendulae. Next base: position 11,523,511 of record OU015662.1, read on the forward strand.
CATGGTTAATTATGAATGCTTATAATATCCATCGTCTGTAGACCGATCGTCGTGTTTTGCACACACGTTGTCCATGGTACAGAAAAGGACATACAGGGTTGTATAAGGGACTATTTATTCCAGAATCCCCGCGGGAATTCCGAAATGAAACTACTTTACAATCTTGCCCGTACTTTGAATGAATTTGTAAGATTTTCTTAGTATATATAGACTACTAGCTGTGCCCCGCGGTTTCACCCGCGTGAGTTTCGGGATTCCCGCAGGAACTCCAAACTTCTTTTATATAAACCTTGTCCTGACAATAACGAACACAAAAAAAAAAACAATTTTCCAATTTGGTGCAGTCGTTTGTAAGTTATGCGCTTACCAATACATTTAGCGATTCATTTTTATTATATAGATGTAGACACAGAGTGTTTAATGGTACCGTATGATAATTCCCGAGTATTATTATTATTAATTACCTTAATAGTTGATGCGAGGTGAAGTTTCCCGAACGAGCTCGTGTATCGATGTCCATCTAATAAATAATGTTATATGCTCCTTGCTGCATTTAAATATTCCGCTGGAGCGGGCGGCGTGGACTCTGTATAATGGAATCGATAAGCTCTTTGCTTTGTAACTTGTAGTATCGACAAACTACACCATAACGACTTTAAGCTGGGTACTTATTCAATATGACCAACACATTCCTCGCCCATAACGCGCGTCCCGAAAACACAATCCCAAACGCTCCAGATGCAAAAATATTAGAAATTTGTATTCTTTATGACAAAAGAAACGTTGTAAATGTATTTTTTTTTAAGTGAAACTTTTTTGAACACGAGGGAAAAGCAATTTAAGTGGCGCCTTATCTTAACGCGACGCGTTGTGGCCATAGCGAATAAGGGCCTAGAACAGGAAATTCTATAACGAAAATTGCGTTAAGTTCGTTGAATGGGGTGAGGTCACCTTAAAATAAAAGACGAAGAAAGAAAAAGGGCTATTTACAGCACAATCGTGATGATTGTAACTGCGTACATACCAGCAACAAAACTTAATTTATATCTATATATAGGTATGTTTGTTTTAAAACATGTGTGTTAAGTTCGCCTATTAGCCGCCTTGGCATAAGTTGTTCAAAAAGAATTTATGTAGCTCACGGTGAAATTTTCGTTTGAAATTTACAATGGAAGCATTTTAGAGTCCGTCTTTAATGCACTATTTAGAATTTTACTATAGAAATGACAGGCATTGCCATAGCAAAATTAAATTCTCAATAGTGTTAGTAAAGACGGACTCTAAAATGCTTCCATAGTAAATTCAGTAATCCTACTATCCTACTAATATTGTAAATGTGAAAGTGTGCACAATAACAAGTTGATCAAACAATCAAACGCACATAGCACTAGCTGTGCCCCGCCGCGGTTTTGCCCACATGAGTTTCGGAATTCACGCAGGAACTCTGATAAAAGTAGCCTAAGTTACTCTTTATAGCACCAGTTATCTGTCAGTGCTGCAAGTCCCGTCGAAATCGATTTAACCCTTTAGGAGATTAGCCGCAACAGACTGAATAAAAATTAAGAATTGTTTGTTACAAGTAACGTATACTTTCGCATGCGTTTCGTAAAGGGCAAGGCTTTTGGCATTAAAAACAAACATTAGATATTAATTACCTATTTTTATTTAATTAGATATGTCCAATACTTTATATGCTTTTCATTATATAAATTAATAACATTTTTTGAGTGGGTAAGCAGGATTTTCGGGTGAGTATGGGGAAATTCTAAACTATAAGAGATAGAGAAAAACTCTCTTAGAAAACGTGATCAGGAACCGTGATCTTAATTTTAGATAAAATAAAAATGGTATTTAAATTTTTTTTTAAATCTTAAAATAGATTTGGAGACATCGGATTTTTTGAAAAAAAAATTTTTTTTTGTTATTTCGATTGTATATCACTATACAAACCAAAAATTGTATGGAGACCATAGGTCTACAGTTGCTAGAAGTTGTTGAAATTGCTTGAAATTAACATTTTATTAAAGATACATTTTACTATCTAATTGATATTGATGACTGAAACAAAACAAAACCAAAAATCTGCCACTTGCCTTAATCCCACGAAACAAACTCTTTTATAAATTGTTCATAATGTCCTAAATTAAATAAATTAAATTTAAAATTAAAATAAAATAAAATTTTAAATTTTTTAAATACCATTTTTATTTTATCTAAAATTAAGATCACGTTTCCTAAGAGAGTTTTTCTCTATCTCTTATTAGTTTAGAATATCCCCATACCTACTGACCCGAAAACAAAACTCACCGTGTATAATATCAGGTTTTTATTTAAAAAAAATTCAATGCGACATCAGACGTCGATTACCTATTACTCGCTACTACTTCAATGCAGGGGACAAGGTCATTAGCGGTAGCAATCAAAAATCGTTGAGACCCTCAAAATGATGCTTTTGGAATTCGCACCTTATTTTTTAGCGGAATAAAGAGTGTACTACCTTGTGTTTCGGCATAAAATGCTTATTATTTTTTTTGATAAGCTTTTCTTACGTAATGTCCCAGATATGAATGGACGCTCATAATATTTTTAAGTCGTATATTTCGAGTGGTTACTTATTACTACGCCTGACCTGTTCGGAGCATAATATTTTCTAGAAACGTGAGAAAATATTATAAACTAGCTGTGCCCCGCGGTTTCACCCGCGGTAATTTCGGAGTTCCCGCGGGAATTCCGAGATAAAAAGTACCCTATGTCCTTTTCTGTACCCCTGACAACGTGCATGCCAAATTTCATCCAAATCCGTTCAGCCGTTTTTTGCGTGATTGAGTAACAAACATCCAAACGTCCACACTTTCACATTTATAATATTAGTGGGACGACCAGCATTTTTTTAATATCTCGAGTTGATGTGTAGATAAAATCTTTTACAGTAACTATCATTTTCTTTCCATGTTTCCATGTTCTTCTTTCCTTGAAGGCTTCTCTGGTTTTACGATTAAAGAGCTACCTATCAGCTATCGTTCAATTAAAGTATCTTAAATTGAATATTTCGGTAGGTATTTTATACATTTTAAAAATTTCAAATTAATCGTAGTTATGATAGGTACGCTTCCAAGAAGAAATGCCAATTAAAATCAATTTAATGAACGTCTCTGAGTGCCGCAGTTTTGTTTTTATAAAATCTTTACTTAAAATCAAGTAATCATGTTCTTCAACGACTCTGAGTGCGGCCGTTAATGTATGATATCTAGGTACATGAATATTTTACCGACTGAGATGTCTTTTTGGGTTGCCAAACAGACGCGACGTAGGCGGTTGACACTCGACCTTTTCGAATAACAACAACCTTATAATATACTAGCTGTACCCCGCGGCTTCACCCGCGCTAGTTTCGGAGATCGCGCGGGTATTCCGAGGTAAAAGTATTACTACTCTATATTTTTTTCTGTACCCAGTACCTACCCGTACCTACCCTTGAAAACGTGTAGGTAGTATGCAAAATTTAATGTAGTTTCTTCCGAGCTGATTTCAAAATTCCCGCTGGAATCCCGGGATAAAAAGTACCCTATGCCCTTCTCTGTACCACTGACAACGTGTATGCAAAATTTCGTGGTGATCGGTTTAGCCGTGAAAGCGTAAAAAACCAACAAACTCACTTTCGCATTTATAATGTTAGTAAGGATATTTCGCAGACTATTTTCAGCTCATAAAAAAAAAATTGTTTAACATTTCGTAATAGCTGTGTTCCACTGTTGTAAATGCGAATGTGAGTTTGTTTGTTACGCTTTTACGCCTTAACAGCTCAACCGATCGCCATAAAATTCTGCATACACGTTGTCAGGGGTAAAGAGAAGGACATAGGGTACTTTTATCGCGAAATTTCCGCGGGATCTCCGAAATTGACGCTGGTTAAAACCGCTAGTAGGTGTGTAAGAGTAACCAAATAAATTATGCTGTTTGTGTAATTACAACCATTGAAATCACCCATTCCGTGACTAATTAATGTTCAATTTGGGCGTCACTGCACGAAAGTGGCTAACTCTATGCTAGTACATATCTTAATATATAAAATCACGTGTCACGTTGTTTGTCCGCGATGGACTCCGAAACTACTGAACCGATTTTGATAAAATTTTGTAACCATTTATAATATGGTCCAACTTTTTAATGATTGTCTCAGTAGCGGTGTCTATCCCGCTTGCCTAAAAGAAGTTAAGATATGCCCACTTTATAAGGGCAAAGGCCCAAAAAGTGACGCCAACTGTTATAGACCAATATCTATTATACCTGCAGTAGCAAAGGTCTTTGAAAGTGGTTTAACGTCACGATTATCCACCTTCTTGAGCCAAACAAACGCCATTTCTGACCGTCAGTTCGCCTACCGTGCGGGGTACTCCACGACAAGGTTAGTACGAGAGGTAATTCATTGTGTTCTACGCGGAAAGGAAGACAAACAGCAAGTGGCTCTTTTGTGTTGTGACCTCTCCAAGGCCTTTGATGTTGCCGACCATGCTGCACTAGCAAGTAAGCTTAGGTTTTATGGAATCGACGGCATGGCGTTGTCGATATTAGAGGACTTTGTAAAAGCAAGACGTCAATATGTGATGTCTAGCCGTGAAGATACACGATCCGACGGACTATCGACAGAGAGAGGCGTCCCTCAGGGATCATCACTTTCAAATTTGACGTTCTCCCTACTAATGAATGACCTACCTTACTGTATAAAGGATGCTGAAGTATACATGTACGCTGACGACGTGGCAGCTGTCGTGACCGGGGCGTCGGTTGAGGCACTGGAGGTCAAATTAAATGAAGTCGCCCGCCAATTGTTTACTTGGTTTCGCGTCAACGGAATGATGCTGAATTTGACAAAGACACAGTTTGTAATATTTGACTTATCTGGCCATAAACAACGCTGTATAAATATTTGTGTTGACAATATTCAATTACAGCGGGCAAAATCAGTCTCTTTACTTGGCTTTAATATTGACCATAGTCTTACATGGGAAACTCATATAGAAAAGGTATGTGGAAAGCTGGGGAAATCTTGCTTCGCATTGAGTCGGCTTAACACAATCTTAACAAAGGAACAGGTTCGCGCGTGCTATTTCGCGAGTGTGCACTCCATATTGCAGTATGGTGTGGAGTTCTGGGGATACGCCGCTGACAGGGAGAGAGTCTTCCGGCTGCAGAAGCGTGCTGTAAGGCTGATTGCGCGCGCGGCTGCCGACGCACCCGCCAAACAAATATTTGAAGAACTGCACATTATGACACTGCCGGGCGTTCTTATTTATCAGATGGCCCTTTATACGAGGAGTCATCTGAACGAATTTAAGCGCTTCGGTGACAGCGGTGCGTACGAGACACGATATCCCGATCGACTATGTAGCATCAATCATACCTTAGCTAAAAGCGCTAAAACTACAAAAGTGCTGGGCCCCATGGTATATAACAGACTACCTTCAGAAATACTGGGCGCCCCAAGTTTCCCATCATTTAAGAAACGTCTATGCGATTGGCTGGTCAAGCAGGCTTTTTATAATATTGAGGAGTTTTTATCAAAAAAACCCACTATACTCTGAGTTCTGACATTTGATTCATTTATATTTATTATTTCTTTTTTAAAATTATAATTATAATTTAATTTATAATTTGTATGTATAATTTAGAAATATAATCAAGGTGTAGATATATATCTACTTCATTTGTATTGTATTAATTATTAATGACGTGTAATGAAAATTATAAAATAAATGAATATGAATATGAATATAAAAGATAGGATAGTTTTTATCCCGGAATTCCCTCGGGAACTGAAGGACATAGAGTACTTTTTTCCCGCAACCTCCGCGGGAAATACGAAGTTACCGCGGATGAAATCGCGGGGGAAAGTTAGTCTTATATATATAAATCACGTGTCACGTTGTTTGTCCGCGATAGACTCTGGAACTACTGAACGGATTTTGATAAAAAATTTGTAACCATTCATAAAATGGTCCAACTTAAAAGATAGGATAGTTTTTATCCCGGAATTCCCGCGGGAACTCCGAAATTACCGCGGATGAAATCGCGGGGGACAGCTAGTTTTATTATATAAACATGTATAAAATTAGTTTGCTCGTATGTAGAGAAGGGGGTTATTTCTAGAACTACTATTTTAGATTTGGATGAAATTTGGCATGCACGATGTCAGGGGTACAGAGAAGGGCTAGGGTACTTTTATCCCGGAATTCCCGCGGGTGAAACCGCGGGGCACAGCTAGTCTATATAATAAAAATGAATCGCCAAATGTGTTGCTAAGCGCATAACTTCCAAACGACTGCACCAAATTGGATAATTGTTTTTTTTTTGTGTTCGTTATTGTCAGGACAAGGTTTATACAAAATAAGTTTGGAGTTCCTGCGGGAATTCCGAAACTCATGCGGATGAATCTCCAAAACGGTTGGACCAATATTGACGGGACTTTCATTGCTAATTAGCTGGTGTTATAAGGAATACATTAGGCTACTTTGGAGTTCCTGCGGGAATTCCGCAACTCACGCGTGTGAAACCGCGGGGCACAGCTAGTTTCTAATATATTTGCATCTGGAGCGTTTGATACTGTGTTTTAAGGACGCGCGTTATGGACGAGAAATGTTTGTTAGTTAGTCTTCACAAGTAATTTTTCGCGTATCCACGCCTCCTAACACCTAATAATAATTCCAACTGAAAAGTTAACCGGGAACCCGAACTATCATTATGACGTGTTATCGGGCGTCAAAGATATACTTATTGTCGCCGCGGCGCGGCGTCGTCGTCACTCGTATAGATGAAGTTAATCACAAGGTCGGCTATTGTTTTTCTGCGAACGTTTCCACTCCGACGCGTCGGCGGACGCCCCGCGGGACTCCGTATTGATTGCCCCACTGATTATACGGGCGTGTGCGGCGCTAATGACGTTTGATACAGCCGGGATATCGACGCGAGACTCCCCGGGCGCCACGATCACATGCCAAGGATTATTCGGTTAAGCAAATACATACATAGTTAACCAACCGCGGCCCATATTGAATCAGGGCCCTTATTCACTATGACCATAACACACCGCGCTGAGATAAGACGCCGCAAAAACTGTCTTACCCTCGCAATCAAAGAAGTTTTACTTCAAAAAATACATTTACAACGTTTCTTATGGCATAAAGAATAATTATTAATTTCTAATATCTTGGCATCTAGAATGTTTGGAAATGCGTTTTTGAAACGCGCGTTATGGGCAAGAAATGTTGTTGGTCATAGTGAATAAGGGCCCAGTTAGAACACACCGACCTTACAATTTTTCGTCTTACAATGTTCTACTGCTAATCTTTACGAAAAGTAAACGCTGACTCAACATACGTAATATCTTCTAATATTGATCTATGAAACTGAATTTTGACAGGTAAGTAGTTTGGCAGATGGCATGGAGATTCGCAGTCAGCTAAGAACGGATTTCATGGAGTTCCCGCGAAATCTCCCAAACTAGCGCGGGTGAAACCGCAGCGAAACTGCTAGTATACGTATAACCTCAGATTTTCTTTGAACGGCCGACCAGTTTCTTTCGGGTTCTAACGCATTGCGGCGTCAAAAGTGAAGCGATTGTTCCGGAGGTAAAACTTACCCCGGGCGAACGTCACGAAACAAGCATTTTAAAGAGAACCGCTTCCCATGTTAACGGATTAGAAATTCCGTCACAAACCAGCGGAAATTTATCACCGTTCAGAAGGGAGCTGGTATCCATTACGCGAAAACGCAAGCAAATACTTGAGCTATCCCACTTTGAGTAGGGTTATATTTAGACGGTCCTTGCGCGTGTTATATTGGTTTAATACTGAACATCGTCTCCGAATGAACGTATTGTTTTTCCCACATTCCGTATTAGATCGGAGTGTGTAACGTGAAGAGGCCGATTGTGCTTAATATCCAAGTGTTCGTCCAAAGACTAAAGGATTCCGTTCTACAATACATAATATTATATTTTATTCGTTCATAATTTATTCATGCGATCTCTTATTTGTTTTCTAGACTTTGCGCAAAGTTTTGACCGGTTTCTATTCCTATCCCGAGTCCCGAATTCGTATGTACCTGACCTTCTGGTCAGATGTTTTATAGGACTCATTTTATTCAAAGCTCAAAGCTCCAAAGGTCTTCCCCGATTGTTTTGAATTTTTGACACGGCGGCGTTCCATTAGAATATATGCGTGTATTTATAATTGCCATCATTTTTGTATATAGATAAGCGCCTAAGACGCCATTAATGCTATTATCGTGTGATTCGCAAAATTCGTGCGGTCTCTGGGGTCGTTTAGGGACCGGATCAGTTTACGTAAAACCTCTGGCTGCTGTAATATTTAAAGGGAGCGTTCAACACACCAGCTCTCGAATGTGTTATTTTGCAACCGTTTTGTCCACGGTTTATTTATGTCCTAATGCCTACCCACATCTCTATCTTTTGTACAGTCGGGTTCAAAAATTTGTATTTAAACACTTTTCGTGAAGCCGTCCAATCTTTTTGCAACAGTGATAAAGTTCAACAGCAGCTGTCAAACTGTTGTAAGATAAACTTCCTTTGACGCTTTGAGTGTAAAATTTTAGCAGGCAGGTGACGGCGCTGTGACGAAACCATTATAACTTCTTACGTACATAACTACATACCTACATAGTAGCTACCTACGGGCCTTTCTATATCTAATGCTTTGTATACTAATATTACATAGAGTATAGTTAAAGAGTTCAAGTATGTTTGTTTGTTGGAGGTTTCGAACTATTGAACCGATTCTAAAAACTCTTTTACAGAAAACTAGCTATAGCTATACAGTGACTATTCCAGCCCTCCTTTTGATTGGCTGACCAAGTGACATGATGATTCGTTACTTAGGGATGTTGACTACTATTGAAAATCAAAATTCTAATTAGTCCGTCAGTTAGAAAATAAAAAAACAATAGACACGTATTTTTTGCTTTTTCAAATAAATTAAAATATACAGAGATAAAGCGCATTAAAGTTTAGGGCGAGGGGGTCGTGACGTCACTAACCGCTAAAACCGCCATACAAACTGTCAGAATAGTGACGTCACGCGAAATTTCAACTCAATATATCGCCGTTATTTTTTGATTACGTAAAAAAAGAAAAAATACGTGTCCACTATTTTTAATAATCTAAAAGACGGACTAAAAAATAAAAATTAGTCAACATGCCCATTGTAGATTGTCTAGAGTATTAATATGGCTAATAAAGGATACTTTTTATCGCTGAATAAAATCCCAAGGGAGTACCAAATTTTACACGCAAATGGAACCGCGGATCGATTATTATTTATTTACAAGTAATTTAGGTGTTGAAAAAGGGATAGGACGCGCTTATCTATACTTACTTCTACTGTGAGTTGTGAGTTTGTGACGTTGTAGGGGGTAATCTATAGATCTACTGCATCGAATTAAAAAATTCTTTGACTTATAGGAAACTACAGTAGGCCTGAGTGATATAGGGTACTTTTATCCCGAAATTCCCGCGGGAGCTCCGAAATTTCAGCGGGTGAAACCGCGGGTAACAGCTGCAGGCTGAACAATTGCAGGCTGAAACTTTGGGGGAACGGCTAATTCTATAGGTACATATAGTGGCTGCTCCCTGTGGCTTCACCCGTGTTAAATTCAGAGTTCTCACAAGAATTTCGATATAAAATGATATGTCTTTTTCTGTTCCCCTTGACATCGTGTATGTAAAATTTCATGATAACCAGTTTAGTAGTTACCTACGGCGTGAAAGGTTAACAAACAAACTCACATTGGCATTTATAATATTAGCATTTCACAGTGACTGTACCCGTGCGCTCATATTTTCGACTATTTACAGTACCATTATAGCCTCTTACTTAATGATCATTAGCGTCGAGGAGTATTGTTGGAATTGTTTGCTTTGTTTAGCAATTTTCCTATTTCTTACGAGGTAACTGAAACATAAAATATTATGTTGTAAATAAATAGACCCACGCCGCTCTCCCAGGGAGATAGGTACACTTACCTTTAGCTGTAGGAGGATATTACATGCTGTGTCATATGATCTCATTATAGCGTTAATGGCGGGTTTTCTTTAATTCGGATTATCTTTATATAGATATATATCTATACATATAAATTTAAGTTAAATAGTTTTAATACCTACCTGCTGCTCGTTGGTGAGCGCATCACTTGAGGACGAAAGGACTGATGTGGCTTTTTTTATTGCTTGTAAAATTCTGAATAAGGTCTTCAGGGGGAAAAAAACTAAACTCGTAAAATTGGATGATTCGGACAAGAAATTCTATGAGATTTCTGTTAATGTCTGTAATGTCGTAAAATTATGTTCGCACAGTGTTTTTTATTTATTTATTAATTAATTTCCCACGATTTCATTCCACGCGTTAATTTTCGAGTTCCCGCGGGAATTCCGGCATAAAAAGTGCCCTATGTACTTTCCTGTAGCTACCCCTGACGATGTGTATGCATGATTTCATGATGATTGCATGGTTGAGCCGTTAAAGTGTGAGAGCGTAACAAACAAATAAACTGACATTCGTAGGTATTTATGTTTAAGGATTCAACCAAAGCAAATGGCGTATTATAGTGTATTGCTAAATTACAAACCAATCTTGCCCAAATTTAAATAGAACAGTTCCTGCCGACAAACTGCTATGCAGACTCTTGTAATATGCCATGTACTTATATTTTTGGTGAATAAATAAAAAAAAAAACTATATATTCACGATAGCTGTTCCTCGCGGTTTCACCCGCGCTCGTTTCGGAGATCCCGCGGGTAGTCCGAGATAAAAACATTTACTACCCACCCTATATTTTTTCTGTACCTACCTTTGACAACGTGTAGGTATGCAAAATTTAATGTGTTTTAATTGCGGAGCTCCCGTGGGTATTCAGGGATAAAAAGTAGCCTATATCTTTCTCTCTACTCCTGACAACGTGTATGAAAATTTCGTTATTGGTAACAAACAGACTCACTTTCGCATTTATAATATTAGTAAGGATTATGAATATCACTTAACAAACCACAATATCTCTGCGGTTGAAATCATTTACGCCGCTTATTTGTTTTACGTTTTGCGTCGTTTGAATATATAAGTAAAATGTTATCCCGAGTACGATCAGAGTCCTCGGTGCAGGGCCGCCAGCGCCGCTTATAAATAAACTGGTCGATATACCCTCCAGCCTGGAATCGAAGCTCTGCTTCAACAATAGCTAGCACTATTACTTGTTGTACGGCGAAATTAACAGCCAAAGTAATTTTAGCCCGTAGTTTTGTAGGAGTAGCTTTCGAAGCTTAAAATTGAGAAACTCGCTAGAAATTGAAGGATAAACGAGTCTAATAAAAATATGTATTTTTCTTCTTTGAATTTATTTATTTATTTAAGTACACAAAACAGATTGTAGTCAATTTTCTTCTTTGAATTTATTTATACGGTTCATCAGCAGTTATTACAACAATTCGTGCACTTAATATACTTATGGGTATATGAAAACACTACATGGGAAGTGTTCAAACAGGTAAGTATTCAAGCGGTTATAAAAACAGTTTCTTACTTATTGTTTTTTTTTTTTAAATATAAACTTGTGTACTAATATACTACGTTGCTTGTTTGAATTTAGGAGGTAAGGTTGTTGTAGATTCCTCACGAAGTAAATTCGTCACATTTTGCAAACACTTTACATTATTAAATTCGTCACATGGATTAAAAATATGTGTTAATTCATCACCGGTAGGTAAAAGACAAATTAAAAAATAAAAATAAAGGTAAAATTCGTCACAAATCCTTATTTTACATCATTTTTGCTGAAAGTAGCGGTAGCAAGCAAAGTTATTAGTTATAAGCGCTCGAAATGAAATATACAGATATTTGATGGGTGCGTCTCTGGAGGAACTACTATACAACGAGAGAGTCCGGAAATTCTCGTCGGGAAACAGCTATAGTGTAGACCTATGTATGTATATTAGGGAAGCTCTCGAATGGCTACCACGTCCCGAGAGATAGGGTGTTGGTAGATGAACCCGCGGTGTACATTAATTTAGTAAACAGATAAAAACTTCTCTTCCTTTGTAACTAAACGTCCCATTCTTTCGAATCAAGTCCAACTGTAGACTTTCCAATAGTTTCATCAATGGAAAACATAATACAATACTGAATTTACTGTGTAATGAAAGGCAAATTGAAATGGTCCCAAGTAAACAGTTCCAATCTTGCGGCCGAACGAACCTTCTGTCATTTGACGTATCTGTCGATACTCGAATTCCAATTACCCATAGCTGTGATCACGATTTCTAAGACGCCATACTATAACTGTCTAAATCAAGTCGACCAGCTAGATCGCGAGTTCAAGAAAAAATACGGCTGCACTCAGAGTAGTTTTAAATTAATGTAATACCTAACAAAAATTATGTAATAAACTAGCTGTCTCACGCGGTTTCACTCGCGATAATTTCAGAGTTCCCGCGGGAATTCCGAATTACAATATAGTCTATGTTACTCAGGGATAATGTAGCTTTCTAATTGTGATAGAACTTTTGAAATCGGTCCAGCAGTTTTTGAGTTAAATCGTAACAACAAACAAACAAAAAATCAAATCTTTGCTATGTATTAATATTAGTATTGGATATAAGTATTTATTAACACAGAAATTTACAGCAGTAAGACCAATAACAGATTTCTTCCTAAATAAACTGTGATGTTAGTTGAAGTTATACCACTAACGAGCAAGTTTTATCTGCTCAGTAATCTTATTTTACGCTTCGACATTATATAATATCTTTTCATTCTTTATGTTTTTGGGTAGGTATGCAATAAAGTCATTCATTACCTAATTCATATTCGAAGCTGTGATCATTGTTGTCTGCATTTCTAGATCATTCTCACTACGTAATTATTTACAAAATCAACCTCAAGAACCACAAAGGGGAATGGGTTGTTCCCTATTCTTGTTTAATCCTACTAATATTATAAATGTGAAAGTGTGGATGTTAGGATGTTTAGATGTTTGGATGTTTGTTACTCAATCACACAAAAACGGCTGAACGGATTTGGGTGAAATTTGGCATGCACGTTGTCAGGGGTACAGAAAAGGACATGGGGTACTTTTTATCCCGGAATTCCTACGGGAACTCTGAAATTACCGCGGGTGAAACCGCGGCGCTCAGCTGGTAAGATAATAATTGTATCACTAGGTGTCTCTAAATGAAACATTCGTTGACGACTCGTCGATCGGAGATGATAGATAGCGTTCTGAATACTGACTTTCCAAACGATTACAACGCTGAAGCAAGGCTTCACAATGTTATCGAACCAGGTAAGTTTAATCAGACCCATCCCCCGGGCTCGTCGTTCTTCAAATTAATTTTGCATTACTACGTTCGTAGTATATCGTGAAGAGGTTTTTTTACTTCATGAATGAACGGATTCCAATAGAGCACAGTTCTAGCGGTTGTTGGTTGCGTGTGTCGTACGAGACCGGTTGTTGCGCCCGAGTGGCGACCTTGTCAAGGCGAACCGGTCCCGTTCTCGGATATTGTGTACAGTCATTGTCAAAAGTGCCCGGTCACGTTGCAAATGATATTGAAATGATATTGAATTGAACGCCATCTATGGAAGAGTCGTCATATAACAAGTTTCTTAATATTTGTATGTTATTAGTATATAATTGGCCTAGTGGTTTGCAAACCTAAGGCTAAGCCAGGTGTCGCTTGTTTAATGCTTCAGTCTAATCATTTTATCTTCTTTATAATATGTATTATTTGTAATTTTTTTTTTTGAGCCTTTCGGGGAAGGCAAAGGAAACTTAGTCCATACAGCCAATTCAGTTGTTTCTTTCCTCTTCTGAAGTTATTTATATCGAAATGCATTGGTGAGATGCATTCCTCTAAGATCTTGCTTTGCTGGTAAAAACTAGCCAGTATCAAATATACTAATTTTAATAATATGTATATAAGTAGTAAATTTATACTTTTTTTTGTCAAATATACGATAACTTGTATGTGAAAACGAGCCAAGTTGCATGGTCTTTTAAATAATTCTCATGATTATCTAGTACAAAACATAGCAGTCGTTTAGATTACAATTCTTTTGTCACACAAAACCAACCAAGCGTATTCTTAATATTGAACGTGGCTCCCGTGTTCATATTATTTTTTTGTTGGTGTATTTTTTCTGCTTACTGTACTCGTAGACTGTGTAGAGATCTATTGGCAAAGCGTGTTGACTCTGCTATGTCACCATCTCACATATCGTCATCTTGGTTTAGTTTCTAGCTGTGCCCGCGGTTTCACCCGCGTGAGTTTCCAATTTACTTCTTAAACCTTCCCTGGATTTACACAAATATTTCAAGATCAAAATTAGTCAAATCGGTCCAGCCATTGTCGAGTTTTAGCGAGACAAACGGACGGCAATTCATTTTTATAGATAAGACTAGCCGTTCCCCGCGGTTTCACCCGCCGCAATTTCGGATATCGAGATAATAAGTACTCTATGTCGTTTTTTGTACCCCTGACAACGTGCATGCAAAATTTTATGATGATCGGTTGAGCTGTTAAAGCGTGAAAGCGAAACAAACAAACTCACTTTCGCATTTATAATATTAGAAAGTAAGGATTATAGTTTTATTTATCTTACATCGCACTCACAGACAAGGGTGACGTTTCTAATGTTTTCGAGCTCCGCTAGACCATTGGCGGATGTTGATGTTCAGTTTTAATTTTGTTGTCGTTTCAAAACAGACTTTCAAATGCGCACGGGCAGTGGGCACGCCCCATCACACCGTAAATGACCTGCGGAGCTAGGATGCGCAACATGATATGTTTATCGAACGAAAGATAAAATTGTCGACGCGACAAATATTTGTGGGCGTCCAAGCAAAAAAGTACAGTAGTGGGGTATTGAGTTAAGACTAGATTCGGTTAAACATTTTTTACCACTGGTAGACAAAACGATATATTATGTCGACGAGAATCGATAAAATGGCTCGATAAAATTTTATCATGTTGCGCATCCTAGCTCCGCAGGCCGCGAGCGGGCCATGTGTAGATGCGTACAACGCGTACCGCTATCCCACACCCACTATTTTGTGTATCGGTTAAATACCATCCCAGAATATCGCAAGTCGTCTGACGTCACGGCATCCACCACACGAGGACACTTACTGCGGCCCATTGTGATGCATAATAGGCATGACGTGTCCGGGGGTATGATAATCAAAATTCTCGTTTAGTTTCGTCTTGTAGTAAAAAAAATAGACACGTATATTTTGCTTTTTCAAATTATTGTAAAACTACTTCGATGAAGCGCATTAAAGTTTAGTCAAGTAGCCTATTTATCGAGAATTGTACCACTACTACCACGACATCGTTAAAGTATAACAGATCGTCTTCTTATATATATATAACTAGCTGTTCCCCGCGGTTTCACCTACGGTAGTTTCAGAGTTCCCGCGGGAATTCCGCGATAAAAAGTACCCTATGTCCTTCTCTGTATCCCTGACAACGTGCATGCCAAATTTCATCCAAATCCGTTCAGCCGTTTTTGCGTGGTGATTGAGTAACAAACATCCAGACATCCGAACATCCAAACATTCAAATATCCACACTTTCACATTTACAATATTAGTAGGATTATATAACTTGGGTTTAGACTAGGCACTTCTTTAATGTTTGTTTATTATTCTTGTGTGTTGTGCAGAAATGTTATTCTATTCTATTTTTCCGCGGTTAAGTGTTAAAAATGAAAGTGTTAAAAATGAATGGCCGTAAGAATATTTTGTCTGCGCGGTTCATGTCGGTCGTATCTTTATAATAATAATAATCCACATCACAACACACAGATCTACTTGATCCCACAGTAAGCTATTATTAGCTTGTGTTGTGGAAACCAAGCAAACGTGGTATATACTACATAGAATTACTTATATGTTATACTATAGATATATAAACACACCAGACTGGAAAATGGAACCCTGTGTTCATCACACAAAGCCCACCGCCACCGGGAATCGAACCCGGAACCCCTTGATTAGCGGGTAGGCATGGTGACCTATGCGCCAATCAGGTCGTCATAGTCTTTGGCTACATGCCGAGCAGTGTGAATAGAGAGAGCATCGGCACCGTGCGCTGCAGACGTCATATTTTGTAAATGGACACCGATAAGCAATAACATGTTAACCCATAAAATTAAGTTATTGATACAAAATAACAACGCTTTATTGAGAGTTATCAGAACATTTTAGGATTATTTGTTTACATTAATACATTGTTTAAATACCAACAAATGGTTGAACATAACACACTATTGCTTATTTATGTCCAAATAAACGGTGTCGGTCGGCGTCTGTCACGGAACGTGTCGGGCAATAGAGCGCTCAATGTCTGTAGATATACAAACGGACCCTTATTCTTTCACAAGCTGCTCGCGACGCGCCACGTTCGGGGCAAGTGCGGTATTGTTTATTGGAAAATTGTCGGCAAACTTCGCCCACTTTGTTTGAGTTGAAACTTGGCACCTGCGTACAGATAGCTACTTTCTAACTCTCTGTAACGAATCCCTACAAGTTTCGACACGGCGACCGACGCGACGGGGCCCTCTCCCCAAAACCATTCCCTAATAATTTGTGTCGAGTTAAACACTGACTGACGAGTTAGCCAGTGTTTCCGCTGTACTTTGTTAAGCCTTTCAAGCCTAGACATTTCGAGCCTATGCATATTGCATTGTCGTACGAAATTTAAGTTTTAACCGTGACCCATTTTTTTTTTTAAATTAGACAAAAGAATATAATATACCCGGGAAAAAAAAGCAAAAAAGGTGTGTAACGAGCTTAATTTTTCTGTATGGGAATTAGGCAGAATAGGTACCAATAGTTTCGAGTATTTTACTGGAAAAAGAATCCGACTGAATAGCAAACTGCTAAAGCTAGAAAGATTTGTGACGCAAATATTTATAACGATTTACCTAGGTGCCTGTACATCGAACTGTTTGTTGTCTTTATACATATTGAATAAATTCTATAGCTCGGTTTATGTGTACACTCGGGTCAGTGGGAGTAAATAACAAAACAGTTGCCTCTGAACGCTGTCATTTATTAAATTAAATTTCACACATTTGGTCATAAAAGATGCAACACTCGTAACCTTGTGAAATAACCGATAAGCGCCATCTAGTGACAAAAAGTTGCTACTAATCAACCGTTCACTTGTTTACATTTTTGAGTGTCAATAAATTCAGTTGTTTATGATAGTACCCTCAACATTCCGCCCACCAAGAACGTTATATCGTTCTTCCCTATCTACACCGCCCACCATGAGGTTACGGGGGTGTCGTGTTTAATCTTAACTGACTTGATATAACTAACTATAAGTAACTTTTAGATGATAAGGAAACTGATATAATTATATAAAATTCAATGGTTTACAGCTAAATAAATGGTGAACATATATCTAAAGGCCCTTCATTCTGTAATAGGCAGAATGCACAGTTTTGATGTAGGTCGCTTTATTTGAGATCCATTGCATTTTAAAGTCACAACTCTAGTAATTCCGTCCGAACCTGGGTGCTTTGTAACAACCCTGCCTAACAACCAACGTGCTGGAGGAAGATTGTCTTCCTTTACTAGGACTACATCCCCGATGTTCGGTTCGGGAGTGACCTTTGACCACTTGTACCTCTGCAAACAATGCACCAGATACTCATCTGACCATCTGCGCCAAAAGTTTTGAACCATTCTTTGGGTTGTTTGCCACCGTCGAAGTGTACCAATACCGTCTTGTTCATAATTGCGCTCAGGCACAATAATCAAGGGTTCTCCGACAAGGAAGTGTCCTGGTGTGAGTGGTGAAGGATTGATACCATTCTCGGGCAGAATTGATAACGGCCTGGAGTTCAGGCAGGCTTCGATTTGGGTCAAAACCGTCGTCATTTCTTCAAAGGTGAGCTTCGAATCACCTATGACGCGTTTTAAATGAAATTTTGTAGATTTCACTCCTGCTTCCCACAAACCACCGAAGTTTGGTGCGTGAGGGGGAATGAAGTGCCACGTGACGCTGTTGTTGCTTAACCACTCACGGATTTCTGTCGCCACAGCTGATTTCTCTGCTTCGACTAACTTCTGGAGCTCTCTGGATGCTCCTACAAAGTTCGTCCCGTTGTCGCTCCAGATCTGACTCACGTGACCTCTCCGAGCAACAAATCGCTTGAAGCCTGCTATGAAACCATCAGCGGTGAGGTCACTTACAGCTTCTAGGTGTATGGCTTTGGTGACCATACAGACGAAAAGACATATGTAGCCCTTATAACTTCGGTTGCCACGTCCCTTGGTCATTCGGATGTTTATGGGACCAGCGAAGTCGACCCCACTGTGAAGAAACGGTCTCGCTGGGGTGACTCTTGCAGATGGTAACTGGCCCATGAACTGATTTTTGGTCATCGCAGCGTGTCGAACGCAAGTGACGCACCTCCGGGTGTGTTGTTTGACCAAGCTTTTAGCTGATACGATCCAGTATTTCGTGCGTAGGTAGTTCAGCATCAACAAGGGACCGCCATGCATAGTCTTTCTGTGGGCGTCATCAACTATCAAGCTGGTGAGGTGGCTTTTGTGGGGAAGAATGATGGGATGCTTAACTTGATCGGGAAGATTTGCATTTTCGATTCTCCCTTCAGCTCTTAATATTCCTCGTTTGTCAAGAAACGGGACCAATGGTTCTAGCTTAATTTTGTCCTCACCCAGTTCTGTGGTTTGACTTTGCCGTATGCATGCCTCCAGAGCTTCATTAATTTCGGAACTTGTCAGATAGGGTTCAAATTTGTGGAGACCTTTCTTTACATCCTTGATCTTTAGAAATCTTCGACAGTAGGCTACGACGCGACTCAATTTCTGCAACGAAGAAAATTTTGTCCATATAGGTTTTTCAACTGCTGCGTCCACTGTCAAGTGAGCCTTAATCTTTCTTTGTTCAAGCTTTGTGTTGAGTTTTTTGGGTCTTGTGTAGTTTATCGTCGGTTCTTGCAGCCATGGTGGACCTCGTAGCCACATGCTACTCTGCGCAAGTTCAAGAGGAGTGCATCCTCTAGATGCTATATCAGCGGGATTCTGAGCAGACTGGACATGAGACCATTGCGTATTGTCCAATCTTGATAAAATCTCAGAAGTCCTGTTGCCGATAAACGTGGTCCATCGACTCGGGTGACTACTGAGCCATGCCAGCACCACAGTGGAATCTGTCCATCCGTGTACGTTACTGCGATCGACGCCCAGCACCTCAGCAACTTCTATGCTTAACTTCGCAACTAACACTGCTCCCATTAATTCGAGGCGGGGTATTGAAACTTGCATAGTCGGAGCGACCTTGGTTTTTGCGGCAACAAGATTGACATGAGCCTCACCGTTAACGTCGACAGTTCTTAAGTAGACAACTGCTGCATATGCGGTAATCGAGGCATCGCAGAACCCGTGGATTTCATGGTAAGTATCGTCAGCCTTGGCTTCCATCCATCTTGGGACTGACAGTTTGTGAACATGCATTAGCTCAGCTCGATAGTTATGCCATTCCTCAAGTAGATCGCATGGTAACTCTTCGTCCCAGTCTATCCCTGCCAACCACAACTTCTGGATCATTACCTTAGCTACGATTACGCAAGGGGCGACCCATCCTAGCGGGTCGAATAGACGTGCGATATCGGAAACTACCTTCCTCTTAGTGATAGGCTCTTGCAGCGGAGGAAGTTGTGCCGAGTAATGGAAGGAGTCTGATTCTTTGTCCCAGGAGAGACCAAGCACCTTTACGACTTCATCCATTTTTATGTCCACTTTTCCTTCCTGCACTCCTTGTCCATCCTTCACTAATTCCGCTAACTCCTTATTGTTTGTTACCCATTTCTGCAAGTCAAATCCTCCTTTAGCCAGCAATTTTGTCATGTCCTTGTAAACTCTTATACCCTCCTCGATTGTTTGACAACCTGTCAATAGGTCATCTACATAAAAGTCTGTTTTGACTCTCTCGGCAATTCCAGGAAACTCATCACCCTCATCTTTAGCTACCTGCTGCAGGGTCTTCACAGCCAGGTAAGGAGCTGCCGCCGTGCCGAAGGTGACTCTTACTAATCTAAACTCTTCTGTTTCAGATTCCGGATCGTCTCTCCACACCAGCCGCTGGAAGTCTGCATCTTGATCCGCGACGATGACTTGACGATACATTTTTACGATGTCCGCACTGAGACAGATGGGATGCAGACGCCATCTCATTATGATATGACGTAGATCCTGTTGTATCGTGGGGCCTATCATCAGTGTGTCGTTAAGGGATACTCCATTGCTTCCTTTACAAGAAGCGTCGAACACTACTCTGATCTTGGTCGTGGTTTTATCTTCTCGTATAACGGCATGATGAGGTAAGTATACGCTCTCAGCTCGGTTGTTGTCATGGTCCGTTATACGTTCCATGTGACCAAGATCCAAGTATTCGTGAATCACTTCCGAGTATCTTGCCTTGATCTCTGGATTCTTCTTGAAACGGTTTTCAAGAAACTGAAATCGTTTGATGGCAATGTCCCTCGAATTCCCGTATTTGCATTGGGGATCGTCCTCGCGGAAGGGAAGGCGTACGATGTATCGTCCTGTTGAATCCTTTTGTGTTGTTCTACTGTAGAACTCCTCACATAGCTGCTCTTCAGGCGTGAGCATCTTTGTGTCAAAGGAATCCGATTCAATTTGCCAAAATTTCTTCAACAGTTCATTGTACTCTACCTGAGCATGCATGCTCACTATTTTATTGTGATGACAACGAGGAGAGAGAGGTTGATCTTCATCAGATTGATGTGTGGGACCAGATAGGATCCATCCCAATGCTGTGTATTGCGCTGTTGGCATACCATTGGGACCTGTGATCAACCCTTCTCTAATGATTTGCCCGTAAACGTCTGCACCAAGCAAAATGTCAATTTTGTTTGGTATGTTGAACTTTGGATCAGCTAGACTGATGTTGGCCAGTTCTGGCCAGTTGATTCTGGCGCTTCTCTCTGGTGGGAGAAGGCTTGTGATTGCACCTAATACATGCGAACGTACTTCTATCTGGAAGCTGGGATCATGGCACGATTGAATTGCCAGCGTGACGATGCATCTTGAGGCCACGGGACTCTTGTCGCCGCCTAATCCGGATATGACACATCGAGTGGGTGTTTTCTTGAGACCAAGTAGTTGTACGGCGGATTCTGTGACAAACGACGCCTGCGAACCTTGATCTAGCAAGGCTCTCAGTAGATGCGCGTTACCGTTTCTTGCCTGAACTTTGACGAGAGCGGTGGCTAACAGAACCTGATTTGGTGCAACTTTCTTCGAAAAATGTGCTGCGACATTTGAAGCTGATTCTGGATTGTCTAAAGATTGCTTGATAGCTGACTCCGATGCTTTGACTTGTGCCGTCAATCCTGGTTTGGCTGACCCGGCAGTGTGATGTGAAGAGCTAGGCTTGGGATGGAGTAATGAGTGGTGTCTGTGTTTGCAGATGCGACATTTGATCGACGAACGACAGATGTTCGCGGAGTGATTTCGACCTAAGCAATTGAAACAAAGACCGTTGGTTTGGACGAAATTGTGTCGAGTGTCATATTCATTCTTAGCAAATTCCTTACAATTCGATATCCTGTGATCTTGCCCATTGCAGAATAAAAAAGAAACTTAGAATTATGATAGTACCCTCAACACATATTATATTGTAGGTAATTGAAAAATTATTTTTTTCTTCTTGCAATCCGTTTTTTGAAATAGGATTTCAGGGATATTCACAAATTAGCTTAGGTATCCGTAGTAGGTAATATGATAAATGCGAAAAAAAAACTGCCTGTCTATCTTTTGACGCCTTAACTGCGCAATCGATCACCATTGAAATTTGATTTGAACTGAATACGTTTTATCTCGGAATTACTAAGGAAATCATCAAATTAACGCCGGTAGCACCTCGGAGAAAGCTAGTACCATATAAAACCGATATAATCTTACTTAAAAAATGTCGTGAGACGTGTCACAGTGTTTGTTATCGAATTCCTCCGAAACGCGTTGACAGATTTTTAGATAGAATTGGTCGTAGGCTATTTTTTATACCCCTATGTGATAAGGGTAACCCTCTCCAGAAATTTTTATTTTCTGGACAAAATTTTACTTTGGGAGTTACTGCGGAAATTCCGAAACCCACGCGAGTGTAACCGCGGGCCACAGCTAGTATTATATAATTTGTATAACACATTACACAACAAACTACATACATAGTGTACACATAAAAAATGCAAAAGGAACGGTTCAAATAAGTTCTTTATGAGAACTATTATTAAAACGGATTGTAATCCTGAACTAGCGCGCGTGGGTACAAGCGCCGGATAATCCGGGCACATCCGGACAGCGGATATTGTAAGGGGGAGGAGGCTCCGTGTTATTATAGCCCTATAGTTGTCGAGAACCGTTCGCCGAGGTGGCTAATGGCAGTGCTACTACTCACTGAGACTTGCGTCTGTGTATGAAGTTAAATAATAGTTTGTTATTTCCGTCATGTCACACAAGCTCCAATTAAAAATTCACGTCAGCGAAAATTTTTTTGATGAAATTAGCTATCTACTAGCTCTACCCGCGAATTCACTCGCACAATATTTCGATATCCCCCCAGAAACTCCAAATTTACTCCAAATAAACTGCCACAATCTACCAAACACCGCATTCATACAACGGACGATTAGATCGCCAACGGATTTCCTGTATGTTACGCAGTGATAGTTACTGGAATTGTACAAGACAAGGAGTGGATTGAATTAAACCACAGTAGGTAGACGTGTAGGCAGATCATAAGAAAAAGATAAACGGCAAAAAAAAACAATTGAACATTGCAACACACGAGAAAAGAAAAAAAACGTACGTACGCTTTTAATACATAGATTAGGTATAAGATACTATAAGATACTATATAATAGAAATATAGTGTTTTAGTTATGAAGATGAGTCATGGAAACCGATATTTGGGCTTTTCACATACTAATACGTTGTTATAAATATGAATTTGTTTGTTTGTTACGCTTTCACGTCTCAACTACTCAACCGAAATAAATAAAATTTTGCATGCACGTCGTCAAGAGTACAGAAAAGGACAACACGTACTTTTTATCTCGGAATTCACGCGGGAACTCCGATATTGATGCTGGTGAAACCATAGGGGACAACTAGTGAGAAATGAGCGTGCATTTGTACACGCCTGCGCCGCGACGCACTTATGACGCGAGTACGTGTATAAAATAGCGAAATACGAATAATTCTCGTGACGGTATTCCTCAAGCTATAATAATCGAGTAGGTACGAAAGGAAAAAGCGTGTTTGAGTTTTTTATACGATTCATACATTACATACGCGTATAGTAAGTACAATTGAGAATACAAGCAAGTCTTGTAATTTGTAAGCTGGTGTATTTCTGTTGGCTGAATAAATGAAGGAAAAAATAAAGTAAAAAATCTCTAGGTACTTTTTTATTGTTAAAAGAAACAAGAAATTAGTCGGTCAGTCTGTCTGTCTGTCTGTATGTTTATATTTGCCTCAAGCAAAAACTGCTGAGAGTGTTGAACAGGGTCATTAAATTTTCCTTGGTTTACTCAAACTTAAAATATTTGTTGCATAAGAGCCAGATGATTTAGTACATATTATACTTGTATTACTATGTATATATAAATAAAAAAACATACAAATTACAAATCCAAGTTGCGGGCGCTAAGTGCCTATTTAATTTTAGTTACTCAGTGGCTCCTCTAACGGAAAATTCGGAAAACATTTGTTAAGTTGGTAATGTGAGATTGCGAAAGCTCTGTAGGAAAGAGTCTGTATGAAATACTTTCTCAACCCTCCTATAGGTGGCGTTGATTGTAATTCGATTCGCCATTTTATTTTACTAGGCAAATCGTCCAGTTTCTCGATCTAAATAAAATTTATGTTTCAAAAGTTATTAGTACATAAATTAAGCAACTGTCGGTTCTGATAACAGAACCAATGAATACCGGATTTAGTTCGAAAGAAATACCACATATTATTGAAGCTTCCTGCCAGTGGAAGAATAATTATATAGAATCGGTTCAGTAGTTTCACATAAATTAATCTGCATAATTTAGAAATATACCAGGTTTCGTGTGTAAATTAAGTCAAAAACCTGTATGAATTGAGTGGCAGCCATATTGGTATCTTTTTTTTTGTATCAAATTTTTTTTTTCTATTCTATTCTAATTTCAAGCTGAGATCTCCTTCGCGGCATTTTTCCGTTGATGCAATTCAAACTTTACGACCTAATTGAAATTGGGTTCGCTCTACATTCACGCGACGCGCGCTTCGTTTTGGAAAGGAAAGAAACTACATTTCCGGGAAATGAACATGAAAACCAGATATTTGCAGCGACGACTGTGACTGTTGGCTTCGCGGTAAGGAACTTGCGAGTAAATTTGACGAATCGATTCACACGGTCGGCAAAAAATATCACAGAGATATATCTTAGAGAACCTTTGTTACATACGTCTGAAATCTGTGGTTTGTGTTTGTAAATTTCATACTAACATCAAATAAAAATCATCATTCACATAGCTACAATACTCTTTCAAGGTGAACAATATAATATCCATTAGCCAAATAATATAAATCTAAACACCACATTGTTGGCTGACAAATCGCCGGATAGACTTCTATTTTTAAAAGCGCACACGCATATAGAGTTCATTCATACTTGTTCCCGTTTAAATTTAGAACGCGCTCCGTACAGTCTCGTATCGTTACACCGGCCATTTTGCTGCCAGATGTGGGTGTGTGCGGACGTCATTGATGCGCAGCACAAATCGACAACAATAACACTCACAAGTCATAACTCTATATATTAACTTTGTACGACGAAATATTAAAATAAACTGTTTCGATACTCTATTAGTAGTTACGCAACGATTCTCAATTCAAAAGTTTTCTAATCGATTCGGAACACGAATTCTCTATGATGAGGACCTGCACAGCAAAATTGTTGTAAATTTGTTAGCGTGTGTGTTTTGGTGCTTACTTGCTTTACAAATGCGTGGTATCGTTTATTTCGTTAGACTCGCCCCCATCGAACACGTACACAGCGTCTTTGTCGACGCTAATTACCGAATATAAATGAGTCACTCAATTTTCATAAACGCTATGGTTGGTTTGAACCGCTTAATATATTGCTCGTTTACGAGATTGCGTTAATGACATTTTGAAATTGCTCTCTATGATTTTTACTAGCTGTTCCCTGCGGTTTCACGCGCGTTTCAGCGGGAATAACGGGATATAAAGTACCCCACGACCTTTTGAGCTGTGGCAACACATACATTAGGTATATCATCACCGTCATAATTCTTTATTGCTCAGATTATTATTTTTTAAACTTGTTATTAATAATTACGATGCTATTAAGTAATAACCTACGATAGTACATAAGTATTAGTTTTTTCGTAACACCGTGTAGCGAACTGCGAAATTATGAGTAAATTGAGCGTACTGCCCTAAATAGGGCACTAAATAAGAACCACGATCGGTTGCCGGGAGTTAGCGCGGTCCCGAGGGCTCCCTGCTTATTTTACACAACATTAAATTTGTTCTTTCGCAGCGGTGGCTTTTTTGGCTTTCTCTTGTCGTTGTGTTCAATCTACATTTGTTTCCAACGTGTAGCGTTTTTAAGTTCATCGTACATATCTTAATAGCAAAACTGACACTCGACGTCATAACAAAATATTTTTTTACTTCTCGTGCTTGTGAAGTTTTGGAACGAAGTTCCTTATCACACGGTACGAATGGAAGTAAAAATTTCTTTTCTGTCACGTTGTCATACGGCTGCTCTAAAGAAAAAAAAGCAACTGTTTTTTTTTTCAAAATGAGTTTTTTTTTTTTATTGTTGCCTCTTTAACGGAAATAACGGAGTCCAATGTTCAACGACACGCATTTTTTGTTTATATTGCGTGTTAACGGGTTAAAAGGGACTGTTATTCACAATGTAACGATTTTACCTTGGATTGTTTGAACTGTGACCACAACAGAGAAAATATGGTTCCGATTTCTGATGTGCGAGCCAAAATAATGGAAATACGTTATTTTGGCGTTATTTTGAGTCAAGTCACACTCACACTAAAAAAAAATTGAACACATTATAGGCCACAACATTTGAATCCAGTTCATATATCTATACTAATATTATAAAGAGGAAAGATTTGATTTTTGTTTGTCTGTTTGTTATGATTTAACTCAAAAACTACTGAAACGATTTCAAAAATTCTTTCACCATTAAGAAAGCTACATTATTCCTGAGTAACATAGGCTATATTGTAATACGGAATTCCCGTGGGAACTCCGAAAATATCGCGGGTGAAACCGCGTGGAACAGCTAGCTTATAATAATTACATTTGTAACATTTATCCGCTCGCTCGGAAGGCAGATTTCTTTTGTATTATTATTAGCTTTTGTATTGAAAGAAACAAGCAACAAACATCGATTGTTTTGTAAACAGAGGTATTGCACAACACTGCATGTGAGTTATATACTAGTATGTCAATTATGTCTGTAGATTTCTTAGCACCAGTTTTTTTTTATAAAAAGTCTCGATTTGTAATTGTCTGTAAGAAAATTCAAAGGTCTTCTTTTTGTATGAACACAATTTTCAATTGTAGAGATAGAGGCGGGGCCGCTGGGGTGTAGGTAGTACGATGTAAAAAAGGGGTGAGCAGGTCGCCCCGTGAAGAGGGCCAATCAAAGCAACTGGCTCTCAGCGCCTATTCAATTAGGTACGCGCCTCTAGCTTATACCGGTGCAATACACGACACGTAGCGTGTTTTTTATACACAATTTTTTTTTTTGTGAATATTATTTGATTTTCTTTTTTTTGTCTGAGTAACGAAACGAAACATCTCGAAATAAGCATTTTTGGGTTTTTATTTTTATTAATTTGTCTCGTCGGTTAGATTATACAAGGAAACCAAAATCTTAACTAATATAAATGCGAATGTTAACTTGTTTGTTTGTTACGCTTACACGCCTTGACTACTCAACCGACCATCATGAAATTTTGCATGGACGTTGTCAGGAATAAAGAAAAAGAAATGGGTATTTTTTATCCCGAAAAACCTGCGGTAACGCCGTAACGACGAAATAAACTCGGGTGAAATAGTGTGAAATTTTGCATACAGGTCACGGGTACAGAAATGGACAATAGGTTCTCTTTATCATGGGATCCCTGCAGGAACCCCGATATAAAGGCAGATTATACACGAGTATAGTGCAGTTTATACATTCCCCCAGATACTGGACAGAAAAAATTTATCCCCTTTTAACTCAATTATACAAGTAGTTTCTTTTCAATTAGACACTCAACGACGAGTACGTACATGATCTCGTGTACACAAGGGGGACAAAATTGATACATAACGCTATCCGCTTCTGCTTCGACACGGTTACGAGTGCGCGGATGGCGTGGGTCGGGCTCGGAATATTGAGGCGCTCGTGAAAATCATCCCACGGACCTCTCGATTTTTTTTCTCTCGACAGACTTTAAACGGCAAAGGAAGGATATATTCGCACATATTAATACCTCTATTGTTACATAGTTCGAACGTCCCTTTTTCATAAAGCCGACACCATTCTTCTCCCGTTCTCGTGATATTGTTATCATCAGTTCGAAAAGGTTGCTCGCGCTGCTTTTTTTTTTTTCAGGACAATCTTTTGCCAAATATATATTGTACTTTTTCTGTATCAAAATAGGTAGGTATCTATTCTGTAGTTATATAATAAGTCGCCTTCCCAATAAGTTTCTCTATATTAAGTAACTAGGACTTAAGGTCAACAAAAACCCAACGTCTATTGCCCGTTTAGAACTAGTAATACAGGGCACTATTCTGTCGCCAAAGAGCAATGAAGAATTCTTCGCATTTATCAAAATTATGCGTATATGAAAACTGAGAAGTTTTGATCCAGTAGTTAAAAGATCGACCGCGAATGCGTGACGACCACGCACAGTGAAGGGGTCTGACTGTGGTGAAGAATTTTTAGAACTATTAAATTTAATTTATATTATTTTGACTTAGTTATGAAAGTTGCATACTAATATAGGTAATATCACAGTGATTATAAAATTATTATATTATAGTGTAGTCTCCAAATAAACATGGCATAATATTTGGCATGGACAGTGACGAAATTATGAGTTCCGTTTTGCCGTTATTCCGTAATCCTAAAATAATACATTGTTATCCTAGGGGTGAAAGTATCTTTCTCCCGAGGGTAACACTGTGCTTTTCATTACGAATGCAAGGAAAGTCAAAATAAAAATAGGAATTAGCTAAAGAAAAAATGAGTGAAGATCGGATAGTCGCTTGACACTTTCCCACCTATTTCTTTTTCTTTGGCCGGCTAGCCATTCAGCCAGTATTTTTTATTTACATTGTGGCGACCTAAAAAAAATATTTTCTTTAATTATTAAGTATTAATTAAAGAAAATTAAAAAAATATAAATAGGAATTAGCTTAAGAAAAAGTGAGTGAATTTTATTTTAATTAATACCTACTTAAACTTTACGTTATTTCAATTTTACATCGCGCTGGCTGTATAGAAAGTTGAAACATGGTTCAATAGAAATGTGAAAATAGACCTAGTTTCTTTTTAATAATTTGACAGTTGTCAGTTGAAAGCGATTCTCCCTAGGGCTGAAAAGGGTTACTTTCAACCCGCTTCTCAGGCAACTTCAGACCTACTTTCCGAGTATGAGTAATGAAAAAACATTTTCTCCTCGAGCCGTGGCTTTCGCTTATTTCATTCAACACCTACATTCTACTCTAATCTTCACAGTCAATTGACACGCGGCGAGGAATTTCCACAAGTCTCGGGTTGTTTATTTATCTAGAGCCTCTGTACGCTCACTTTATGAGGTATCGATAGCGCGGCGGACATAAAATGGAATCGTCAGAAGAAACACATCCGCGCGCGTGCGGCGGGACATTGCGTGCGGGGCGACGACGTCGTTACGTTTTACTGTTGTTCTTTCTTTTTGTTGGAGATCGAAATCGGTGAAGTTACGTGCAACGTGACGTACCCCGCGCTAAGTTGACACGATTAGTGCGATGGCACTTTGTTTCCATTCTCGCCCTACGTTTTGGCGTTCAAAAGTTCTATAAAGGTTTCAAATAAAGTTTTACATCCCGTCTATAGGGAATAAAGATGATTGGCATTTGATAAATGCGATCAAAGTGCGGTTTTTCTGTGAAAACAGTTAGTGTAAAATTTCATTACTTCGAAATCTATTAAAATATATGTATAATAGTAAAATTGTAGCTATAGGTGAATCCGAATAAGTTAAAATTTTTAATATCACTACTAAACGATTTTTAAATGTTTTGCCATTTTGTATTTTGAACGTCATAATGCAAAAACTGCTAAATTATAGACAGACAGACAGAGATTAAATGAGCGCTTTTTTTGAGGGATAGCAGATGTAACTGCTTCGAAGCGGAGCCTCCTTCAGCGGGCAATCCTGCAATTTGCAATCCTGTGCCACTCTTGTCACTTTACTTACTTCAAAACGATGTATTTTTATTTAGGTATAAATGTTTTTCGCCTTGTCCGTATTTTTTTTTATGAGAACTTTGTCAAATGACCCTTAAAAGAGAGATATGAATGTTTTAGAACAATAATAAGCAATGACTCTCGTTGTACTGTGTTCATTCTGTTATGACATATAAGAAGGTACTTCCTACGCCTCTGCCCGTAAGTTAACGACCATATCGCTAAAGTGATCTATGTATATAGTACAAATGACAATGCAATATTATAATAATGACATGGAGCTGATCTGATAATGGAGCTGGAAGGTGGACATGGGGACTTTGAACGACGTAACCTCATCGAATTCGGGCTCGTTTGATTGGTCTTGACCATAGTGTACTATGGTCCCAGATAATTACTTATTAGTTCAGTTTACTCATAAAGCATGTTTTTAAAAAAAAAATTTAACTGTTTGAACTTGTTCATATTGATCTCTCCTTTTTGATCATTAATGCACTTAAGACGAGCAAAACTCAGCTCAACCGACATGTCATTTTCGGTGACGGTGGATAACCGATGGCTCCACCACTCGTGATTCTCGCGTGATGGATTGCCTCAGAAGCGAGTGTAATGCGACACTGCGGTTTTATATCGACAGCAAATTGGAGTAAATGTAGATCAGTCAATTTAGCTAGCAACCGGCTCCAAATACTATACTATACCGCCGACCCGATAACCGATTGGCGCAGTAAGTCACCATGCCTACCCGCTAATCGAGAGGTGCCGGGCTCGATTCCCGGTGGGGGTGACTTTGTGTGAAGAACGCAGGGTTCCGCTTTCCAGTCTGGGCGTGTTTATGTATCTATAGTATAATATATATTATATGTAATAATATGTAGTATATACCACGTTTGCTTGGTTTCGACGACACAAGCATTTAGCTTAGTGCGGGATCAAGTAGATCTGTGTGTTGTGAAGTGGATTATTATTACTATAGTACGATTTTCGCTTTTTGTCGGAACTAAAAAAAAGTGTCAAAATAAAAGTTGAAATAATTTGAAATAAAAGCGTGTTGTTGTCCTTCCACATTAGGTTTTGTTTACAACCGTGCTGAAGGCTTGACTTTTTTACAAAACTCCTAAAGTTGCAAGGTTGATACTGTAAATGTAAATAACTAGGGTATTGTTTATCAACAAATCGAGTTAACGTTCGACCTCAGTGATTTGAAGTGACGACGATTAAAAGGGTAACCGACCTAGGCGAATCATGTAATGTCATGTACTCATCAAGAACGCATTAAAGCATCCGTTGCCTGAGACCCGACCAAAAGGTCTCCTATGTTGTTACTCGGAGATATTGTAGCTTCCTACAAGTAATATAATTTTTTAAATCGGTTCAGTATGTATTGAGTTTATCCTCTATACGTATAATATAAAAACATTAAATTGAAAAGTGGCCGTTTTTGGAACTTTTGCACTTTTTCACAAAAGTTTACACAGGATTCTAGTAATAGTTTTGTTACCTGTATAGTGTACAGGTTTCGAGACTATAAAAGTTACAAAGTATTATGTAGATATTATAAAGGTCAATATAAAACGATAGATATGGAAAAAAATCTATAAATGATATTTATTACGTACTTTATATCACTAAAACAATATAAAATTTTATTAAGCTCTAAATATTCAGGAATCAAACCGTAAAAGAATTACGTCACATTTTTTATGTACCTATATCGTCCCTTCACCACCGCAATGCTACGATCGAGCTACGACGCTCCGTAGCGGCGTAGCAGTGTGTACGGACGCGTCGTAGCGGTCGAACGCTACAATATGCTACGCTTTCGGCTACGCAACTCTACGATCTATGTTCCTAGTAAATGTGGCACGAGTATGTAATACAGAGAAAGTTTTTAATTGTTCTAATATAGAGGTACGAACCTAAAGTGACTCTGTTCATGTTAATTAATTAGATTCATGTTCACGTGTTAGTTGTAACGTATGAGAAACTTTTACTGTGATAGGTAGTACTTTACAAAGTCATAAACTAAATGCTCATTTAGCGATAAAATTTAAAACTATCATGGGGTTGTAATAGTAAAAGCTGTAGTTCGTAATTAAACTTATACAATTAATCTGTGCGGTGTACAATGTGAGCGGGAGGTGTCAGTGATGGGCGAAGGCACGGACCTTGGAGTGTTCTTCACGTACGGCGAGAACGGTAACGGATATCGGCTGTCGGCGCTGGGCGTGCGCACCCTGCAGGGCTTCCTGCGCGACCACGGCGCCGACTGCGTCAGGCAGTTTATGCAGGTGACCGGCAACTGGCTCTAGTGCTGCTGGCGTCGTGCAAGAACTACGTGGAATTGTCACCTTTTCTAAACTTCGTGAAAAGGGAGATTCTCAATTCATTCTCATGACTCTCTCTTTCTCTTGGGGCAGCCCGATGTGATATAATTTTTTGATGAAAATCTAATGAATACCTTCGGAGATAGAAAATAACAGAACTCCTCAATAAATAACAGGAAATCTCACGCGGTTGTTATAATCACCCGTTTATGTCACTGAGGATAGGAAAATAAAAGAAACTTTGACAGAAGTAGAGATTTATTTCAAAAATTTTAAAATGTGCCGTTTTTCCTTAAATGAAACCATATAAAAGGCACGTACTTTTATTTTTCCAACACCTGAAATTATTGTAATGGTTTTGAAATCAAATTTTTAGGTAACAGCTACTGATATGGTATGAGTTATGGTATAAAATGTACTTTTTACTTACTTTTCTGAATAAAAAACCACCCTTGAAAAAGTTTGCTTGACAAATCTGTCACTTAATATTATGGTTCTAATGAAGTCTCGTTTGCGGCAAAATGGAGAAGTCATTGAGTATTATTGATCTCTCATGATATTATGTACCTACTCGTGTCATTCAACCCGAAACGTTTTGGATGCGCGATCCGCCCGCGAACGAATTTCCGGAGACATTTGAACGTCACCGATGGTAAGAGGATTTATTCTCGCAGCTCATACGGCCTTTGAGTGGTGACGTTTCATTTATTTTACTCTGTGACGCAGCGTTTTATAGAAGCACTAGTTGTTCCCCGAGGTTTCACCCGCGTTAGTTTCGTCACGGGTATTTCGAGATAAAAGTACTTACTACCCTAGTACCCTATATTTTTTTCTGTACCTACCTACCCTTGACAACGTGTAGGTAGTATGCAAAATTTAATGTAGATTCTTCCGCGTTAACTTCGAAATTCCTGTGAGAATTCCGGGGGTAAAAAGTAGCCTATGTTCTTCTCTATACCCCTGACGACGTGTATGTAAAATTTCGTGGTGATCGGTTGAGCCGTTTAGCCGTGAAAGCGTAACAAACAAACAAACTCACTTTCGCATTTCTAGTATCAGTAAGAATAACGTTGCCAGTACATCACTGATCCTGGGATCCTATAACTTTCGTCGCGCGATGAAACGATTCTAATTTTATATTATTACGTCGAGAGATAATTTGTTGCGAGCTTCGCGTTGAGAGTTGAGCGGATTTTGATAAATGAGCTTCAGTTTAGTTAAAGTTATCGCTACTGTGGAATATATTAAATACGTTTGTTTATCTTGTCGATCTTTTATGTCTAAACAAAAGTTACGATCGTTAAGGCTTAGTAAAAATTATTGAATCCCACAAGATATAGGTACTCTTCTTTTTTTCTCATGGGTACTTTGGGAAAATTATCTTTTTTTTTTTCTCGAATCGGTAATCGGATGAACTAGTAACCACGTGTTTATTTTTTCCATTGACACATTTATAGAGAATGTGGTCTAATAAACCCACTTTGACTAGTAGGATTACAGGGTTCCTTGTTGAAATGAAATAAATAATCAGTTCTTTAGGAATCAGTTGCCATAATAAATAATAGATACTCGTACATAATAATAAAAAAAGAAATTAATTGGCGTCCGTCTAAAATCTTCAAACACAAAATATGTACATGTTGTGTACATAATTTGACTTTGATCAATTGCCTGAACTGGATCGCCAACCAGCAGACAAAATATCCTTCCATTGAGATATTTACCTAATCCCATTATTGATGGGTCACGATGGGCATTATAGGATTTATAGGTTTCCCGCAATACGTAGAATGTTGCGAGTATATGGATGTAATGCTAATAACAAAATTGCACCGTACACTGGTATATTTAAACATTGCTATTATTATTATGTTTCCATACGCATTGCTCACAATATAACAGACTAGAACGGACGCACACACACACACAAACACGCACACACACACACACACACACACACACACACACACACACACACACACACAAGCGCGCGCACACACAAGTCCACCACGCGATAACACAAATTCACAATAATAAACACATTCCCTAACATACACTTATACATTTCATTATACTCTCTTATAGTGATATAAGTATAACCATGTTTATAAACTTTTCTCCTTATTTACTTTATTAATCTGCCTGGATTTAAGTTTGGTCCGAAGATGGGGGCCGGAATCCTGTAACACGGGGTGTCCTAGTACGGATTCCGATCTCTCACTTTGGCTTAGCTACATGTTTCATATTGTTTGTGTCCTCAAATCTAGTTATTGCTGCAGTGTATGAGTCACTGTGATTGGAAATGAATGGTTTATTATTATTATTAAAAAAAAATGCTATTGTACTTTTACGCTCCTTGGTTTTGTCTACTTTGATTCTACCATCCAGTGGTGAGGTTCGTTTTGTTCCCTAAGTTATACAACTTTCGGTTAGTCAGAAAAGTTTTATAGTTATTAAGTTTTGTACAAAATAACAACCACAGCTAGTACTTTACCTTAGTAAACTATTAATAGTTACAATAGACTTTTTCTGTAAACTTGCGAACCTAGGCCTAGAAAGAAGACAGCAAGATAGTACTCGATAGAATTGTTTAAAAAATGCATTGAAACAATAATTTGACTGATAATTCACGGACGGACGCCGATAAGCAATAAGTAATATACAGAATGCTTTTTTGAGAGTTATAGAACCTTTTTTTAATTATTACATTATTACCTTATTACATGTTTCAATACCAACAAAATGATAAAAAAAATTTACATAAAATTGCGCTATAATTTTAAAACACGATTTACTCAAAATTTCTGTGTGGGTTAACACACTATTTGTTTATCTATGTCCATTAACGTCTGAGAAGGTTGTTTTAATGACGGTCAACAAGTTGTTATTGATTGCAAGTACGTAGTCGAAAGGTTTGAAAAGCTCCCTATTAGATAAGGCTCACCCTTATCTCGATAAAGGGAAGCGGGCTCAAAAGGTTGGTGTCTTCTTTGCACAATATTCAGGGTTAGTAGCAGAGTGGATACCCAGCTAAAATGTTATAAAGGAATCCGTGGCAATCAATAGATAAACGCTTTTTAGGATTCCGTAGTCAAATACCTAATTTCGTATGTTTTTCGCCACTATGGAACCCCTCACTGGGCGTGGTCCGACACGCAGTCGACCGGTTATTTGCATTTGCATCTGAGATCAATGGTGCAGGTTGATGGACTTCAATAACTTTCGTTTAGAAACAGAGTAGCCGACTTATAAATAAATAAATAAATTTAGTAAAATAAAATTTATAAAAAAAATACAGTAACTTGTACAAGAAGTGAAACTTTAATAAAACGTATCGAAACTTGTCTTGAGAGAAACCTTTACTGGAAACAATAACAAAAACTTTGATCTCAAATAAAATTATAGTATCATGTAAACTAATACAAAAAAAAAACTGTTTATACATTCCGACGCAGCAGCGCGCAAAACGTAACGTGCAATGAATATTTTTCCCAACTCACCGTGCTCAATGAACTAACACACATTAATAACGGTAATATCTAAAATAATCAATAATTTTATAATAATATTATAAATAGCAAAAATTTGTGAGTTTGTGACGTTGTAAGGGATAATCTCTGGATCTACTCAACAGATTTTGAAAATTCTTTTACTTATAGGAAGCTATACGGTGATCCTGAGTATCATAGGGTACTTTTTATTCCGGAATTCCCGCGGGGGAACAGCTATCTCTGAATCTACTCAACCGATTTTGAAAATTCTTTCACTTATAGGAAGCTACGGTGATCTTGAGTGACATAGGGTACTTTTAATCCCGGAATTCCCTCGGGTACTCCGAAATTATCATAGGTCCGCGGGGGTCAGCTAGTTATTGTATAATTTAAAATAATAACGCATGCGTTTTGTCCGGACACACGTTCATATGCTATCATATTGAATGTTATGACTTAGAGCGCTGATGCCTTGGCATCCGCTTCCCAACTTCAAACCTTTTTATTTTTCGTATCTTCTGAGATACTAAATTGAAAAAGATGGAATGGATTTCGATGATTCTGCAGTATTGCCTTATTATTAAAAAAAAATTATAAAGAGGTAAAGTTTGTGAGTTTGTGGCGTTGTGATCTCTGGATCTACTGAACCTATTTTGAAAATATTTTTACATCCAGCTACGGTAGTCCTGAGTGATATAGGGTACTTTTTATCTGGAAATTCCCATATTCCCATGAGCCCTCCGAAATTACCGCAGGTAAAACCGCGGGGGATAGACAGTTGTAAAAAGTTTCATTGAAAATCGGCAAAAGTGGCTATTTTTCGCATTTTTTGTTTTTTTTTTATGCTAAGATTATTCATAATTTACCCTTTTCTACATACTACATACTCTACAATAGATTTCCTTTTTAATGAAGTATCATGAAATGTTTTTTATAGCTTGTGATCATCAAGTTTCACTTCTGTAACGACCTTAACTATCCTTACATATTACAAAACAAAGCCCTCCGCCACACCACGTCTGTCTGTCTGTCTGTTCGCGATAAACTCAAAAGCTACCTAACGGATTTTCATTCGGTTTTCACCAATAGATAGAGTGATTGAAGAGAAAAGTTTATAAGACGTGTAGTTAATAGTTATCCTAGAATTCCCGCGGGAACTCCGAAATTATCGCAGGCGGAACTGCGGGGGACAGCTGGTTTGTAACAAATTAAAATATTTTAGATCCTTCGCCAGCTAGTTTGATTTAACTGAAGCTGTTGTTTGTTAGTTTATTGATGGTATGTTCAACGTATTTATTTTCCTTGTTTGTTTCAGGTACTTTCAAAGCACTCGCCCAGTTATCATAAGCTTGCGGCAACTAAGGTAACACAAGACCTTTGTTATTATTCTTTAGACGTAACTTATACTGCAAAAACACGTTGTTTCGTTTGTAAGAGAAAATTTTACGTAAAAAGTTTCGAGGACAATATCTTGTCGGTCAAGATGTTTGTCAATTTACTTTTTTTTTTATAATTGAAAATGTAAATTGTTATACTAATTAATTAATAATTTAAAAACTAACCTTAAAACCTTGATTTCAATGTTGCTAATGTCACTGTCGGAAGACCAGCGCTTCATTATGTTCTGCCCGCTAGACATAATACAGCATTTATGCTTTGTACAGAGATCGATTGACCCCCACACAGCACACCCTCCTATCTCTTTCACAATATTTCTTAATTTGTTTTTTTTTTAATGGCTAATTTTATTTTGTACTTATCTTAATGGGGGACTAATAAACTCCTTTTTTTTCTTCTTTCTTCATTGAGTCTAGCCTTTTTTGCTTGTCCAATTAAACTAGTCGACATACCTGAAATATCAGTAAGTAATCGACTAACTCCCGGATCATGACCGAGCTCTTTTCACGCCTCGCTTGAGGGTATGATGAAGCATGTTATTACACGAATCTGTTTAACATATTAATAGGCACCGTTTACAATAAGTATCCTTTACAAGCCAGCCGCGGCGGCGCTGTTGTTAAATAGTATTCGATCACTCGGACGCCACTATAACTCTCAATTAAACTGTACACTTACACTCGAGTCTCGGCTGCGTTATGTCACACTGTATAGTCAGCTGCCGAAATATTTTAACACTTAAGCAATGCTACCACGACGCAGCAAGAAAGCTCTCGTGGCGTGGGTAGGCCCGCTACAAAGTAGACCGACGACTTTGTGAAGGTCGCGGGGCACCATCGGATGCGGGAAGCGCAGAACCGGCCGTTGTGGCGAGGCTTTTATCCAGCAGTGGACGTCTTTCGGCTGATACCTATTGCAAAAGTGTTAACATATCTATGCTGCTAACTATACAGCATCGATCGAAACGAAATACCCAAAGAACTCGAAAAGTCACGTAAAAGGAAAGCTTTTTCCAATTTTATAAATTCGATAGCGAAGATAAAAGCCTAAATAAGATAAAAAGAAAATTATCTTTATCAAGATGACTCAGTTCTTACAGACTTGACCTTCACAACTTTGATATTATTAGCGCGGCTGAAGCAAATGAAAAAGAAAAAACTTATCGCGGAAACTAGCTTAGGGCGCGTTCACGGTAGGCTGATTGGAAATCGTCAAGTAACTGAAGCTAAGCACACTATCTTATATACCTTACTATCGATTAATGTATTCTTTCATCAGGACTTAGACGAAAAATACAAAGATCGAATCCGGCAAACCGTCTAGCTTTTGTTGGCAGCCTACTCTTATATTGACAAAGATGTGCGTATTCGAAAATATTGATATTTTAAACATATTCAAGCAATATTAAAAATATGTAAGTAGTTATTGTTATTTACTACGTACATTAAAACAGTATTTCGTTATTTCGATTTTATGCAGCGCCCGTTATTTCGCTACAAACCAGCCGGTGACTGAACGAGTCAGTAAGTGTTTTATTACAAACTGCATGCGTACTGTACGCGTAGTAGGAACGCGTTATTTTTATAATTAAAGATATAGGTATGTCGCGTAGTCCATCCTTAGATGTGGCCGCGGCATTTGTATGTATATAATTATACTAGTTGTGCCCCGCGGTTTCACCCGCGATAATTTCAGAGTTCCTGCGGGAATTCCGGGATAAAAAGTACCCTATGCGTTAGTCAGATGTATAAGCTATATTATTGTAAAGTTTCATTTAAATCCATCCTGTAGGTTTTTCGTGAAAGAGTAACAAACATCCATCCATCCATCCATCCATCTATCCATCCATCCATCCATCCATCCATCCATCTATCCATCCATCCATACATCCATACATACTTACAAACTTTCGCGTTTATAATATTAGTAGGATCAGAGTCCATAGTACAAGCTCTGCTTAATTTGTGACTAGATAGATGGCGCTGTGTGATAACGTCCAAGCATTATTATTATTACCCATTCGTCACTAACTGATGGCTCACAGTTACAGTTAAGTTTAAATGCGACCTTAACAGGAAAATGTCGCAAGAGTTGTTTGAAAACGGTGGCGAGTCGAGCCCACAAATTAATCTCAACGTTTCTTTGGCGAGTGTTAGGCGACGCGACGCGTTAATCCATCCACTAATCTGTGATCTCGCCCAAACGCTTCCTTTGATGGAAACCCCGTGGAAATTGCTGTGCTCGGCCTGAGGAAAAAAAAAATTCAAAGAAAGGAAAAGTAATACTTATTGACCGCGCGACGCTCGTCGAGTCACGTAGATACTAAGACCTGGAGCATTTGAAACGAAAGGAAATAAGGAAAGGTCGGATCAAACTCACGATTTCGTTCATTGTGATTTTAGAATTATAGAATTAGAAATGTATGCTAACAGATTTGGTGAGAAATTAAATTACTAAGTCCTCGGTTCTCATGAATTCTCGTCAGCTGCCTACTTTTGATGAATGTCCTATTTTCAACGTACTTCACATCACCGTTGGTATAATGTTAAGCGAACCATAATGTCGGGTGTCGCAGATTCGATTATTATCGAACCAGGGTAAACATATCATGAACACTTACTTGATGTACTCCGTGGTGCTGTATAACTTTTAAAACTGATAGGGTAATAAGTTAACCTAAATCTAACATAAAATTAAACGTATAAGTTTTGTAAATGCACAACCACTTAAACCAAAAAATTGAAGAAAAAAAATATACACTTGTGTTTACCTCGAGGCTGAGATTTAAGTACAAAAAAGTATATTATTATTATATCAGTGGTCGATGACAATAACAATCTAGACTAATATTATTAAGAGCTAAAGTTTGTGAGTTTGTGACGTTGTAGGGGGTAATCTCTGGATTTACTGAACCGATTTAGAAAATTCTTTCACTTGTAGGAAGCTACGGTAGTCCCGAGTGACATGGGTTA
Organism: Zygaena filipendulae; assembly: GCA_907165275.2. Lineage (NCBI taxonomy): Eukaryota > Metazoa > Arthropoda > Insecta > Lepidoptera > Zygaenidae > Zygaena > Zygaena filipendulae. The sequence continues at coordinate 11,563,298 of OU015662.1, forward strand.
CTTTTTATCCTGGAATCCCCGCAGTGATTCCAAAATTACTGCGCGTGAAACCGCGGGGGATCAGATATTAAGTTGTTAATAAAATAATTTAAAACAAGAAAAGGAAACATGGCATGTGCGTTATGAAACTTTTGATCTGCGTGCCACTGAAACTATGTCGTGTAGCGCTAGATATGTCAAGAGATGACTGCGAGGAGCAGCCATCACGTGGGAGCAGCGGAGCGTACAATGAGTCTATTTGCATGCGCAGGCCGGGAGTCGAACCGCGACGTCGCCGGCAGCTGACTTAGTTTCGGCACGCCAATTGAAACGCCATTCTGATTCTCGAGTGAATTTGAAGGTTTTGTGATTTTTTTTTGAGCTGATAGCTCTTGCTTTCTAATACTAGCGCGTTATGACATTCGCTTTAAACTTGTCCTGTTGATTCAATTATTTATTATTAATTAATTATTATTTGATTACTAGCTGTTACCCCGGGGTACCACCCGCGTGACTTTCGGCAGGTATTCCCCCAGAAATCCTTCGTTCTAAACTAAAAGTACCCTGTATCAGTCGGGGGATACTGTAACTTCCTATGAATGTAATAATTTCTAGGATCGATTCAGAGACTACCCCCTGCATCCTAATTTAAAAACACAAACTGACAAACTCCACCTCTAATATTGATGTCTTTTGTGACTTCCAGCTTTTACGTGATGTATGCTCAAACGTGGATAAACAAAAAATATTTATATTTTTTTTTTTATATTTTGCACCACTCACTCATTTCTCTCTCACTCGTTCATTTTTTCAATAGGTTGATATTTATTTTAGACCCCTTTTTTATTTGAACCTCATCTTACTCTTAATAACTCACGGATATCGGACGCGCCAGTGAATACAAAAGGGAGCAGTGACAAGAGACAGTGTAATATACTGGCAACATTGTGCTGTAGTTTGGGCTAAATATATTTTGGTAAAATATTTCTTGCTATTTGTAAAAGATTTTCTGTTTTTGGGTTTTCTAAACTGTTTGGTGTAATACAGAGACTAACTGTTATCGTTTGTGAAGCTTTTTGAATTGGTGCTAGTGATTTTTGGTTATTGGAGTAAATTATTTTATACCCTCTATTCAATGACATTGCTGGTGGTGACTTAACTTGAATACATCTTACCTACCCACAACTTTTGATAAATAAATTGTCAAAGTCGATTTTGACATCGTGTTTGACGCGAAATGTCATCTGCTAGTGAAAGTGTAGTTTTGCAATTTCTTTTTTTTTTTAATTTAGTATATTACAAATTTTAAATTTATTACTCGCTGATTGTTATTGCTTCGTCATCATGAAGTGTGCTGGATGTTTCACTAAGCTGACCCAGAAAAGCTGTCTGTCATGTAACTCGTGCAAAACAATGTATTGTTGTGAGTGTCTCGGATTGTCAGCAGATCGCAAAGCTAAACTGAATGCATCTGACTTGGCGTCCTTGAATTGTCCCTCGTGTAATAATGTAACTCGTCGTAAAATAAACGAAGGCACTCCAGTCAGGCCGTCTAAACCCCAGAGTCCCCTCGAAATTTGCGTTCCTTTTCAAAATCAGACGGAAGTCATTACTGTAAGCGCGGGTTGCTCTAAGCCGCTGGAGCCTCTGACGCTGGAAATGATGAGTAATTTAATTGACCAGAAACTGTCTCCTGCTTCTGCATATATGACAAACCTGCGCGCTGTTCTAAAAGAGGATATCAGGGAAATGATTGCTATGGAAATGGACGTCGCACTGCAGACTTTTAAGGACGACTTCACTAAGACAACAGACTTTTTGGCTGCTGAACAACTACAACTCAAGAAAGAGATCAGTGATAGAGCTAAAATGATCAGTTCTCTCGAGGTCAAAAATAATTATTTACAAAGTGAGTTAAAAAACCTGGGTTCCAGACTGGCCTCTATGGAAAAAGTATCTCGCGATCGAAATATTGAGATTCAAGAAGTGCCAGAGAGTCGAACAGAAAACGTTTTAACCATTGTAAAATCTCTATGTGCTACATTAGAAGTTGAATTAAGTGATACAGACATACATTCTTGTCGTCGAGTCGCCAAGTTTGACTCGAAATCTGCGAGACCTAGAAATATTCTTGTAACATTATCTTCACCGCGCAACCGTGACATTATTCTTTCGGCTGCACAAAGATACAACAAGGCGCACTCTAATGACATGCTTAACACATCACACATTGGTCTTATTTGTGATAAACGTCGTATTTATGTGTCAGAGCATCTCGCCCCTGAATGCAAGCAAGTTTATGCCGCTGCTAGAAAGGCTGCTCGAGAAAAAAAATATAAATACGTTTGGGTCAAGTATGGAAAGGTGTATGTACGTAAAGACGATAACTGTGGTGCTTTATATATAAATTGTTTGGAAGCTATAGCAAAGTTGTAATATATCTATATATTTTTACCTGTTTTTATTTATAGTTATCTATTTATATTATTCTTATTTCTATATTTATATATATATATTTACTTATATTTTTAAGTATTGAGAAATTTTGGATATATGATTTAGCTTCCTCGTATTTAACCGAGCTCTCCATATATTATCAAAATGTAAATAGATTTAGATCGAAGTTAGACGAGTTTTACCTTAATGTACTGAATTATAATTATGATGTTGTATGTTTGACCGAGACAAATTTAAATACAAGTGTTTTTGAAGGAGAGATAATAGATGATCGGTACATTGTTTTTAGACGCGATCGCCATACGACTCAGTTATCGAAGAAGGAGGGTGGAGGTGTACTTCTGGCTATTAAAAAAAGGTTCAACGTCATTCGTCAATCCACATGGGATAGTAACCTTGAAGATCTGTGGGTAAGCGTTATTTTAGGTGATGAAAACGGCTTTGCCCTACACATATGCACGTGTTACCTGCCACCTGACTTGTCTGTTGGAGAGTTGGAAGCGTTTTATAATAACTGTCAAAGAGTTTCACTCGTCGCTAATGATGCCAAAAACAGAACATTGTTGATTGGAGACTTCAATGCTCCTAATATTGCATGGGCTAAGTCTAACTGTGCTGAATCTTTGCTGCCAGGTGATACAGCAGATTGTAAATCTAGACTTTTGATTGATTTTATTTCATTTTGCAACTACGTTCAGTTCAATAAAGTGTATAATATTCAAAATCGCCTGTTGGATCTTGTTTTGAGTAATTCTGAAGATATTAGTGTTCGTGAAGTTCTGCCACTGAGCAAAGTTGACAAATACCACCCCTCTATTGTTGTTACTGTAAGATCATCCAGTACAAAATATGTGAAGTATAATAAAAAATCAAAATATCCAAATTTTTATAAATCCGACTATGAAAAAATTAGAAATGAACTTGATACTGTGGATTGGCAGAATGTCCTTGAAAGTCAGGATATTAATCAGTGTACCGTTGCTTTTTACGACACTTTAAATATAATTATTAGAAGACATACTCCGCTAACACAAAAAAATAATGGTTTTCCCAAATGGTATTCGAAATCTCTCATAAATTTAATAAGAGAAAAGAATAAGGTGCATAGGCGATTCAAGATGTTCGGTAATCCTAGAGATTATGATGAATTTTCCTGCCTACGTGCTAGAAGTAAATTATTAATTAAAGCTAACTACACAAAATTTGTTTCATCGGTCGAAGATTCATTACAAAATAACACCAAATTATTTTGGAGCTATGTTAAATTTAAAAAGGGTCATAATGCTTTACCTCAAACTATGTCCTATAAATCACAATCTTCTTCTGATACATTGGGGATCTGTAATTTGTTTTCTGAATATTTTGGCTCTGTGTATGAGAGTAGATCCACACCATCAGCTTTTACTGAATATTTAGATGGCGCTAGTGATAGTGTTCTTTCTTCTGTCTGTATTAGTAAGGAGGACATTCTTGCTAAAATAAAAAAACTAGACGAGGGCAAAGGTGCTGGTCCCGATGGAATACCAACAATATTTCTGCGACGCTGTGCTAAGCAACTATCTACACCTCTTTGCATGATTTTTAATAAGTCTCTAACGTTTGGTTCTTTTCCCGATGCATGGAAAACTGCGCATATTGTTCCTATTCTAAAGTCGGGCCGTAAATCTATGTGTGAAAATTATCGTCCTATAAGTATTTTGTCTTCCATGGCTAAGTTGTTTGAGTCTCTGATATATGAACATATTTACAATTTTATTAAACCTTGTATATCGGAACATCAGCATGGTTTCGTTCGAAAACGTTCTACCATAAGTAACCTTCTTGCATATAAAAACTACTTGTGCTGTGCTTTTGCATCGCGAGGCCAAGTCGACACAATTTACACAGACTTCCGAAAAGCGTTCGATAAGGTTAATCATTCGTTACTGTGTCATAAACTGGCTTGTTACGGCATTAAAGGTAGTCTTTTCCGCTGGGTTTGTTCGTATTCAAGCAATAGGAGTCAACTTGTTTCTATTGGGGGCTTAAAATCTGCTGCTTTAACAATAACTTCTGGTGTACCTCAAGGATCCCATTTGGGGCCTCTATTCTTCAACATTTTTATCAATGATCTTGCCGGCCGTTTATCGAGTCCATTTCTTTTTTATGCTGATGATTTAAAGATATTTTCTTCAGTTAACAGTATTGACGATTGTGTTAAGCTTCAAAAAGATATTGACGAGATCGAAAACTGGTGCACAAGTAATGGAATGTACTTAAGTGTTGAAAAGTGTTTCGTCGTAACATTTTCTTCGAAACATAATGTCGTACGACATAATTATGAGATGAACGGTCGAACTTTGATGCGTAAACAAACGGTAAAGGATCTGGGAGTAATTTTTGACGAACGGCTGACATTTAAACATCATTACGACTACATAATCGAAAGAGCTAATAAAATATTAGGTTTTATATCTCGAGTCACAAAAAGTCTCAAGAAACATAATAGCCTTTTATACCTGTATAAGAGTCTAGTACGCAGTATTTTGGAATATGGTTCTCCGATTTGGTCCCCATACTATTCTGTGCATACGGCCAGCATTGAAAATGTCCAGAAAAAATGCTTGAAAATACTTTGCTTTAGATATAGCCTGGGTAGAGAACGCCTGTCTTACGACATAAAACTATCTAAGTTTAATATTGCTTCTCTCGAAACCCGACGTAAAGTGGCTGATCTCTCCTGCTTGTATAAACTACTGCACTCGATTATTGATTCTCCATATCTCCTATCATTAATAAACATTAATACATGCCACATGACCCGGTCTTCGCCAACTTTTGTACTACGTACATATAAAAACAATACCTCTTTTTATAACCCATTAGTCAGAATGTGTCGAACATACAACGAATTGCTTAAGGTGAACAAGGACCTTGACATCTTCGATGCCAAGAGGCAAAAGTTTCTGTCATCTCTTCTTAAGACTGTCAGGTAATCCTTGTTTCCTTGGAGTAGTAATCCTTTTGTTTATTTTTATTTATTTTATTTTTATATATTTATTGAATATTATTATATATTTTATATAGTATACTTTTAATTTTTATATATTTTTTTTTATATTTTTTTTTTGGTCGTTTATAGTACTATACAATATGCCCTTTCTCTAATATGTACACTATCTTGGTATGCAATCTAGCTCTTTTACTTTTGTGAATGTATTTATTATTTATTTTCGGTTGTAAACTGTTTTGTGTACTAAATAAATAAATAAATAAATAAATAAATACGCGAATGTATTCACCGGGCGTGGTTAGTGGACCCCAAACGGTTACGAGTGGCGGTTTTCGAGACCCTACACGCCGCAAAGGTAGACCGAAAGGTTCGCTCTCGAGAGGAAAGCATCGGTCGTCGAGCTATGAAGGCTTTTGTGCTCGTCGAGCCCCAAGCCGCACGTGTATCGGTTTCTTACAGGTCGTGTGTGATTTTCCCTCGATCTCTCAATACGTGTATATGCCTTTCCCTTTGTTGTATTTTAATGATACTCTAATATGTTGTTTGCATTTAAGTTTTTTTTTTTTTATATACAAAAAGATTGATTTCAGAAAGAAAAACATTCGGAATAATTTGTAAAGTCAAGACTTCAAATTAATATGGTTGACATCCGCAGCAAAGATGTAATGGTTGTAATTTGGAATCACAGCTGCGCCAATACAAGTTTGAGATTTGTCGCTCTTATAAAGAAAAAGTAAGCTTACCTACAACAATTACCATGAAATATTGCAACGACGCAAAAACAATATTAAATTGTATTCACTTTCAGCTGTGGCGTTTTGTATCCGGGTACAAGATTTGCATGTTTTTTCTTATGTAAATGAGCTTTTCGTCACGTTGTCGTTTCCTGACTTTTTTTAAAATACCCACTTGATCGTTCACCGAAAGATTTATTGAACGGAACGCCATCCAGCGAGATATTCAAATTAATGGTTTTTGGAAAGGAAAAATGTAAATCCTCAATTGAATACTTTAAAAGCGAAACTTACTGACTTGCATATTATGAACGCAGGCAGCTAGCTATTCAAGCTAGAAAACGGAGTTTGGGAATACACAATATCATGTCGCAGGTGTCCCAAAACTCAATGTCGTGCCATAATCATGAAATGGTCCAGTTTGAATCTGTTTGTTGGCATTTGAATTTTGAACAAATATGTAAATTCTCTCTACAAAAAAGTTCTTGAATTTTAATAACAAAGTTCTTGAATTTTAATAACAATCAAACTTTTTTGTCTGTTCTATTTTTGGGCACCTGTATAAAAATACATAGAAGGTGTAAGTAACCATTAAGAAAGAATTATTAAAAATTCAAACCCCAAGTTTCTCAAAGACTGTGAAAAATCCCGCTAGGGCGAAATCGCAACAAACAGTTGAATTAATTACAAATCTAAGCGCCCGGTAATTGCAACATAAATTTTGAATCTGCCGAATAGAGCTCTAGTTAACAAATGTCATTATCGTGGAACTCCCGTCTCCCAAGTATGGTAAACTTTATTCATCTGCAGTGAACCCGTCCCGAAGAGCCACAGCCCACTGAATAGAGCCTGCCGGTGGCGTCGTTAGCGCTTCAAACAGAAACTCTCCCGCCTCTAGTACTGCGTCCTTTTTACTACGACGGTCTTTGTGATCTTGTCCAGTCCCGTACAGTCAGCCTCGTTTCGATTTTAACGGGCGGTGTACGTAACGTGTAGGGCTAATTTTTCAATCGACTGATAAACGCACCACCAAACACACTTTCTGCAGATCTTGAAGGTTGACTGGCAGAGAATGCCACAATGGCATTAAGTCCGCCTTTTGTACCATAATGTGCAAAAAGTTTAAATAAATAAATAAATAAATAAAAGTAACGTTCAAATAGCTTATTCCTCTAGTGGTTCCATAGACAAAACTTGCCCCATTTTCGAACTTAGGTACTCTCATCTCATGTCAGTTCTTATATAAAGATTATAAAAATAGTTTTTTTGTAAGTAGGTATTCTTTATAATAGTCATCCCACTGAAGGCATGATTACAATATACATACGTCGTTGTAAATAACGTTATCATCCAGCACAAGTAATGATAATTTTATAAATTACTAGCTGTGGCCCGTGGTGTCACCCGCATGAGTTTTGGAATCAGGAGCAATCTTTGCGGACGCAATCAGACAACCCGCCAAAGTTTTATCACAATCGGACCAATGGTTACGAAACGCATAGACATACAAACATTCATTTTTATTTATAAAAAAAGAAGAAGATTAATGGTATGATATTATTAATGATATTGTTATAAATTAAAAACACCATGAATTCGGTCAATTTCAAAAATAATAACTAGACGAGTCCGAAACACCTTCGGTCCTGACGATCAAGTTCGCTGTAGATGTTAGTGTTAGTTTTTGATAATATTTTTTTAAAATCGCTTCACTTTTTGGCAGTTACGAATTTAAAAACTGACACATTATTCCTGTACGGGCTAGTTTCCCTCTCTAACTGTACAACCGGTCGTCAGTTGTAAAACCCCGCTTTTAACTGGCTTATTCCGGCCATGTGAAGCACTCAAAGTTTAGTGGATTCCTTGTTTTATGAGCTTTGTCGCTTCCAAACGTAGTTGAAATCTCTTGACAATGATGCGTTGTGAGTGCGTTTATGGCTCTGTTTAATAATTAGATCGTATTTAAGTTAACTATCTAAGTTAACTACTTCGGACCCACGTTGCACCTAAAGTACCACCACAGTTACCACAGTTTTTTTATTTAGGAAAATAATATTGTTGTCATTTTCATCCTACTCATTTTAAATGTGACAGATGTCTACTTGTGTGTTATTCAATCACGCATAAACGGCTCATTAGATTCGATACACACGACACTAGCGAAGCAGCGGGAAACTGCTATACTACGGAAAAAACAACTTAAACTAAGGCTATTATACTAAGGCTGTACACTCACTCTATCTCGGGAGAACTTTCAATGCTGCGTTTTTATGATGTACGTAAATGTCTCTATTTTATAGCAGTATTTCGCAAATGAATCGATTCCCGGTAACGAGTTTCCGGTAAAACCTACATATAAAACGTAAATGAATTAAAATACAGGCAATAATTAAAATACTGCATTTTTTCCGATATCGCCAATACCAAAAATCTATGCAGAAAAGTTGGGAAAAATTGTACAATGTACATAATTATTCGCAAGATGTACATTTTCCCCTCTAAACATTGAAATAAATCAGTGGTCAAAATCAAGTTCCTTATCCCTGCTAGGTACAGCTTTAGATGCCTGTTGTAAATTATATCACTGTTCTTCAACAAGTTTTTATCCTCATTGTAGTTTTTAAGCTTATGTATCAGAGTAGATCGCATACCAACTGTTCTGCAGTTATGATAATAATATTTCAGTTTATTCTCCGTATTTGCATTTCAAGAGATACTGCACTGTTCTTAAGTATTTTACCTTGGCGAGTTTGAGTACCCGTGGCAAGCAACAGTTTTGTTATAAACAACTAACTATGATAAATGGGTTTAGTTTGAGAGTTTTGTTCGCATACAAAATCAAAATTCGCATTTACCTATCCTGAAAAAGCTCAAGTTACCGTCTAGTTTGCGAATATTGTTGGTTTAGTATAAATAAATAAAAAAAAAACTATTACTTGTTTTTGAAACTATTAATTTCAGAATAAGAGTTAGTTTTTTCGCAGAAAATACAGACGCAATAGGTACAGTCAGTATCAAAAGAACTTGGAACTCGTCAGTCTCGAATCTTATTCGCTTGCGATAAGATTGTCGAATCTTATCTGACTGTCAAAAGTGTTTCATATTTCTAATGGTGATTTTACATTTTCCAATAAATAAATTTGAATACAATATGAGCATTCAAATTAATTTATTGGAAACATACATTACACAATATATATTGTACATACATTTTATAATGACCTGCTATTCAGGAGATCCATCCAAAGATGACAAACGATTGATCCAACACTCGTTTCGTCGGTTAATCAACATGAATAAAATTGGGCGGTTTTTTTTTTTTTTGGGAAAATGAAATAAAAGTTGACGACCTCCCACAACGAGCCAACGGCGGCGCGGAGGTATGTCGGGTCGCGATGGGTTCCTCCTTAAGGTCCTATCAAACTGAAGCGACCGCGTTGGACGCAGGACACTCGTACAAGAAAAGCCGTCGATATACTTAGCGGTGTCATTGTTAAAATGATAACGGCTGGACGAGAGAAGTGAATTTTGGCAGCACTCTGTGACCGAGGACTCGAAAAAAAAATCATGTTAAAGTATGTTTTTGAAGAGATTGTATTACGTTATTATTTTTTCCTCTTCATGTAACTTATTTCGGAATTATGGCAGGATCGACGAACCGATGCGTATCGCCGTCCGGTGCCAGATACCTATGCTTCGGTTGAAATTGCCCTTAATACCACACCACGTTACTGGGAATGATACAACAGCTTCACTTAGACTGAATTGCTTCTGCTCGTTGGCAATTGGCATGTATTTGCTTTCATGTTACCGCTACAAATGGCGATCATAATTATGTTTGCTTGTACATAATAAGCTTTGTGTTACTATAATCTATGTAAAATAAAATACAACATTAATTGTTTTGGTAACTAAGCATTATATTCTTACCATTCCGAAACTCGGACCAACACCTTTCGAAACCAAAAATTATAGTTACCTAGTCGATTTCCTTCAGGTTAAGTGAATTTATGTAAGTACTGAAATTTGAATGATTTTTGTCTTGATACGTTGTAAGCTCCGATTGTTACATTTTATAGTAAAATTGTTTTTGTTATTGTTTATTTTAAGTGGTGTTCAAGAAAGAGTTTATTATTATTATTTAAGACTTCTGTTATTTATAATAGTGAAGCACTACGAGTTGGTAACGCTGGCTTCTGAAACACAGGTTTATCCTACATCAGAAGCCAGCAGCTCTTTGTATTAGAAATAAGTAACAAAGTTTTCAATAAAATTCAAATTCAAATTATTATTAAGCTCCCGAGGGAACCTCGGGACCGCCTGGGTTGTTGGCAACTGTTAGTTTAAAATCTAGGTCGGGTTATGTTAGTTCTCTAATATCGAACTTTCTCACTGATACACAAGAACTCTATACAATAGTAAAAAGAAAATGAAGTCGGTTAAAAAGTGCCAATTTTGAGGCGTTAAAATATTTTTTTTCAGCCCAAGAGAACAATTATTATAGAATAGAATAGAATAGAATAGAATACACTTTATTGTACACCAAAATAATTTTACAGTGTGTTTACAGAAACTTATAACTAAGGGCATACAAAAGGCGGTCTTATCGCCTTATAATTGTCTAAATAAAAATTACAAACTTATGCCAAATAGTTAGCTGGTGAACGAAATCGATTTTACTACTAGCTTTTTCCCGCGGATTCACCTGCGGTTATTTCGGAGTTCCCGCGAGAATTCTGGGAAAAAAAGTACCCTATGTCCTTCTCTGTACCCCTGACAACGTGTATGCAAAATTTCATGATGATCCGTTGAGCCGTTGAGGCGTGAAAGCGTAACAGACAAACAAAAACCCTTTGCGTTTATAATGCTAAGTAAGGATTATAAATTGTATCAACGTCGTTTTTAATTTGAACAATTAATAAAGTTTTGTCATTTATTTTTGTTTTCTCGCCCAGTGTATTGTAAAACATTGTGTGTTAGACATGCGAAAAAGCAATAAAATTCCCAGCTCTTGTTATACTAAAAAAAGTTTCGCTTTGCTATTTTTTTTTTTTTTTTTACCCGAAATCACAACAGCCAAGACTTTTTTGAACCTTATAACAGTACCAATAAAGTTCAACGACTCACTGCAAGAGTTCACATGTTTTTGAGGTTGTACAAAACAACACTTTTTTCTTTCGTTAGTAACAAGCCAATAGAACTGTTTTCTAATCAATTCGCCATACCATTTAAAGCTTCAGAAACCATACAAGTACGGAATAATGCCGCCAGCGAGTGATCATAGATAGCAACTACATATTACCAATTTATACAACTTTCTATTTATTTATTTCCTTAACATTCCTTTAAAAGTTTAAATTGTGACATAATATCATTGTAGCCCGTCTACGAAAATATGATATTTACTCTGTGATATGATCAACAATAAAGCTGCCCTAATAAATACTTGTAACGCTGTGAAATTTTACGTTTCTTTAAGTAATTATTAATTTACTAGCTGTGCCCCGCGGTTTCAAACGCGGTAATTTCGGAGTTCCCGCGGGAATTCGGGGATAAAAAGTACCCTATGTCCTTCTCTGTACCTGTGAAAACGTGCATGCCAAATTTCATCCAAATCCGTTTAGCCGTTTTTGCGTGATTGAGTAACAAACTTGTAAACATCCACACTTTCACATTTATAATATTAGTAGGATTGTTATTCGGTAATTTATTGTTAAATTAAAGACAGAGAAATATTTCCTCTTAAATCATAACTCTTAAAATCAATTTTATGGCAAAAAAATTTACGCCCTTTTACAAATTAGTTTTATAAATATCTGTAGCTGACATAGCGTGCCATAATATGTTTAAGAAATTCAGATGAATTCAGAACCTCCTCCTTTTTTTTAAATCCCCCCCCTCCCCTCCCCTCCCCTGAAAGTGATGGAAACCCAATTATAACGTAGAACTTATAATACCTATACATAACTGGTTTCTATGAATAACGGGGTGGATATCAATTTCTATCTAGATGCGAGTTCGATTCGAATAATTTCACCGATAACATCAGCTGGTCGGGGCCGATTAGCGGCATTTCGACACGCGAATATATATGTTCGTTTATAGTGGCAACCAAGCGCTTTAGCGTGGGGCGGCGCGACGTCGTGCCGCGGGCGGCCGCGTGTCGATGCATGCGATGCGATCCGGCGGCGCGGCGTGGTTGTCTCGCGAGGTCAGCAGGGCCCTTATCCACTATGACCAACAACATTCCTTGCCCAGCGGAGCTAAGATGCGCAACACGATGAAATTTTATCGATTCTCGTCGACATATATATGACATCGTTGTGTCTACCAGTGGTAACATGGCAGCAAAAAATGTTTAACTGAATTTAATCTTAACTCAATACCCCACTAATGCACTTTTTTGCTTGGACGCCCACGAATATTTGTCGTGTCGACAATTTTATCTTTCGTTCGATAAACATATCGTGTTGCGCATCTTAGCTCCGCATAACGCGCGTCCCAAAAACGCATTTTCAAACGTTCTAGAACTTTATGGCATAAGAAACGTTATAAATGTATTTTTTTGCACTAAAACTTCTTTGATTACGAGGAAAAGACAGTTTTTGCGGCGTGTTATGGTCGTAGTGAATAAGGGGCCAGGTATGTAGGTAGGTACTGGGTGGTTGAATCGATGCGAACCATTCAACCCCTATAGCAAGGTTGACAGTTTATAATCGTTATCGCTAAAGAATACTAAGGAACGTATCGTTATATCACATGGTCACGAGGGGTTGTCTCGCAAGGTCAGCAGGTACTGCGTGGTTGAATCGATGCGAATCATTGCTCGACTGATGTTTAACCCCCCCCTTAGCCAAGTTGACAGTACATAATCGTTAACTTTGTACTGGACGATTTTACGTGACCACATGAAATACGTTTACTATTACATAGATTGTCAACTTGGCTGAAACACTTCGGTAGGTACGTTAGAGAATTTACCAAAAAAGACGCCATATATGCAACGTGCCGAGCAACAAAAAGTTTGCGGGATAGGATGAGATGAAAAGGGATGGCGATAAAGAACACTGGACCGTCATACCGTCAAAGGGGATCGTCCGTCAGTTGCCTCTTCATCTTCTTCAGCCATAATCCCCGTCACCGGTGACAACTGGTAAATATTTGCTGGGGAGATTCGAAGCGGATGCAATTGAGAATTGTTTTTCGATCTACCTGCTGCAGGGTTTGGCGCTGCATTTTCGAGATCTATCGCTACCATCTGAAAGTATACTTAAAAAAATTAACCTCAAACTTGTTTGTAAGGTTTTGGATGGAGGTCAACCAACTTCGATGCCAATTTTTCTTTTTCTGTAAGTGTTAGTGACTGTTTACTATATTGGTGTAACTTTTAAATAAATAAATAAACTTCTCTAACAATAAAATACAACATACTGCTGGAAAATTTATTGCACAGCTTCTCTCTGGCCGTAGTACTGTAGAAAGTTGTGAAGTCGGGAGTGTTTGTGGGTGCTATTGTATAATAAAATTAACGTCAAAAAGCTCCAAGTTAAAAGACAACTTTGACAAAAAATTATAACTTCGACTTCAGTGTTTACGCGTTCGTGAAGTACCTACCTATGTATATGTATAATCGAATAGACTTTTCCAATTACTATCGGTATTTGCAAATGTAAAGGGTGAAGCGTCGATTAGCGGTCGGTGTGCGAAGCGACAATCTGCCTCGACCTCGTGTGCCGCTTGATTGTATAGGGCTGCCTCGCAACCAGAATAATAATACATATAACAGAGCCTCAGTCTCCTGTATCCTTTTACACTATAATAGATATTTGCATATTTAAAAGTATCTCGTACCTACTTGCTCGGCCTTTTTACTTCGGGGTTTAATTAAACTCGCCCCATGGTTTCTACTTTCATGTGAATGAACTAATTGCTTTATTTTGCAAACTTATTTAAAGTAAAGTAAGAATTCAAGTGGAACCATATAGCAAATTTTTATTTTTATTTTTTTTTTCAAATTAAGAAAGGATCTCAATAATAATAATCTGTTAAAAATTGACGATGATATTGTGTAAAACCAACCATCCAAAACCATCTGAAGTCTACCTACCTAATGTCAAATGTTAACGTGAGCGAATCTCTTTTTTTCTCTATTAAGCAAGTGGTGTTTGCCTGTAATTAGTCAAATACTCTAACATGTTAAGTACCTGTTGTATAAATTTTTACCTATTGTATAGTATTGTACCTGTTGGCAAACCTAATAAATAAAATAAAATAAAAAATACGTACAGAAAAAATTCAGCCGTATTGAGGAACCTTTTCTTTTTTTTAAAGTTGGTTGAAAAAGACGGTTATGCTTATGGTATTGTAAATATAGCAGAGAGCTTCAGGTGACAACCCTGTTCTAAAGTAGGTAGGTAAGCAACGCATACTAGGACCGCAGAATGTACAGTTATCAGCAAAGTATGTAAACACTTTTACAGACGTTGAATCTTATTGCAATAGTAATAAGACGGTTCAAAGACTGACGAAAGTGTTTACATACTTCTGCTGCTGTCTGTACGCATGTGTTGCAGCATCTTTATACGAATATTTTAGCAATGATGACAGCGATGATAGCTCAGTGGTTAGTGCGTTCGGATTAAACCTAACGGTGTGTTCCGGCAGCCCCACTTGAAATCCAGTTCCCATCCTCATTCCAGGTCGGCAACGCACCTGCACGCCTTCTGGTGTTGCAGATGTCCATGGGTGGCGGTAATCACTTACCATCAGGTGTACCACTTTCCCGTTTGCCGCCTATGACATAAAAAAAGCAAATATTTTACTTGTCTTCAATCTGGCACGATTTCTTTCTAACACTAACTTATTATCCAACACACCAGCAACAGCCTACGTCGCGTAGCACCGCTATCACTCGCCTCGCCGCTACGCCGTAGCGGGGCGTTGGGTGGCACGAAGTCCGCGGGGGGGTCCTCACGTACTCGTACTAATAGTATAGTTGGTATATTCTTTGGTTTCGCTGAGTTTCAGACGAATAGTAATTACTAATTAGACTGATGACTAATTAGACCGCGGTTTCACTCGCGTAAATTTCGGAGTTCTCGCGGGAATTCCGGGATAAAAAGTAGCCCAAGTTACTCCTCATAACATTAGCTATCTGCGAGTGAAAGTCTCGTCAAAATCAGTCCAGACGTTTCAGGGATTAGCCGGAACAAACAGACAGACAGACAGATACACTTTATACTTTTTTATGCATTTAGTGAAAAGCTGTAAATTTGAAATTACAAACAGACGCTTGAATTTTATTTATTTGTATAGATTAATTAGCGCTTCGTTACAATGCACGTTCCATTCCCTAGAATCTCCGCTAGGCCCACGCAAACCTCTTTGAAATGTGATTCTTATGGAGATTCACGGAACCCCCAGAGTGTAATGAAACGTCGGTACAGCGACTGAGCATCGGCTTAGCGTTTTTTTCTTCTTCTTTAATTTAAATACAACCTTAACTGGAAAAAGATGAACCCCCTTTTTGTTGTGAGAAATAGTGCTACGAGCTACGACTGTTCGATGTGATAGCATATTGTGTTTCAAGGGTGGGAGGGAATGCCTAAATTTTTTTATGATGAGGGAGTGAGTTTGCGTTCCGTCACGGTGCGTTACGCCCGACAAAACACCTTGGCTGCTAAAGTTTACCTTCATTCTTTAACCACGTGGTCTTTTTCGGCTTAAACGAATTTCAATACTTTTAATAATAATATGTATAAATTCTTGTATTTCTAAGTGAAACGACCCCGCCGACCAAACCTTACACACTTAAACAAAAGAAAAATATCACTAGGTACTTTATTATTATTTCGCTATGAAAATCGCCTGAAGCTTAAACCAGTCATTACTGTAAAAAAATAAATAGCATCTTTACATAAAATTGTAGCGAAATTAGGCGAGCTTTTCATAAAAGATTTTTAAATTCACTGAACATCAAACATGAATTCAATTATTTATAATCCAATGTGCTTTGGAAACGTTTGAGTGTACGTAAGCTCACCGTACGACATAAAATATGTACACCGAAGTGAGAAGAGAAAAATAAGCTTTCAACCGCTGTTTTGACAATTGGCTACTCGACTAATTTTTTTTAGTCCGTCGCGTAGATTAAAAATATTGGACATGAATTTTATTCTTTTTTTACTTAATCAAAAAATAACGGAGATACTAACTTTGTGTACGTACTGCTAAATTCTGTTCTCTATATAAAACCTAAATCGTTTATATGTTCTTGTAGCTGTTGTTGTCCTAAATAAACGAAAATAAAAATAAAGATACATTGAGTTGAAATTTCGCGTGACGTCACAACCCGGTGCAGTTTGTACGGGGCTTATACCGAACACCATGGACCAATTAAATTGGTCCATGCCGAACACTGACGTCACAAGTCCCCCACCCTAAACTTTAATGCGCTTTATCTACGAGTATGTTACTTTTCATTAATTTGAAAAAGCAAAAAGTAGGTGTATATTATTTTTTAATTTTCATACCCTGGAAAATACCCAATTAAGATTTACTGTAGAGTCGTTTTGTTGGTTCCAAAATCCTATAGCATTTTTGCTCCGTTTAATATTTTTCGAAGGTTTTCTTTTACCTGTGTAGGTGCAATGCAATTAATTGCTTTCCCTTGAGTGTGCCGCTAGCACAGCATTCTGGTCACGTGCCTTATCCACTCGTGGCTGTTTTCCCGCATCCGCCGAGCGGCGGCGGGCGCGTCAGACGGGCGCACGGCGCGCGCGAGCCGCCCGCCTATCGCCGCGAAACACCGCCACCCGAGTGATGAGAATTATGAATGCGCATCGAATATGAACCGAATACGAAATTCCATTTAGAATAATATGGAACACCTTTTGTTTTATTTCGCATTTTTTTTTCTTTCCGACCAGTGATCTGTTTGTTGTTGTGTGTTTTATAGAATCGGCAATTGAGTGTTGTGTTGTGCGGCAATAGAAAAATTAAGTGGTTTTCATAACAGTGGGTTTTTGTTAATTTCGATTTTTTTTTTTCACTGGAAAAACGTGATTCTGCTTCAGCTGATTCCTTTTTTATTGTGTCATAATTCGGTGAAGATTATCTTTAACCGACAAAATAATATAAGCATTTATTTACGGAATATATAGCAAGATATTCGTGTCGTAAAAAAATGGTGTGTTAAAAAAAAATATGTAAGCGTAAAAATCAAGTATAGACCCGTTGTCTGTCATACACTCTTTGGTAAAGTAATATCTCATTTAGGAACAGTATCTATTTCAATCAGACGAAATACTCTTTGTCATTATTGATATTACTAGTATAAATTAAAAAATGTGTTGCATATCACCCATAGTAACTTAGCAACGTGATATTTTGCACATACATGGTTTGAGAGCTGGGAAGTACTTTATTGAAACTCGATATTCCCGCAGCTGAAACCGGGGAAATCGGCTAGTGTTAATGTGAACACGAGTAACATTATCGTCATTCTAGGCACCCGTACACTCTAATGGGTGGGTTACGGAGCACCACAGCAAGTTATTGTTGAAAACTTCCCCTTTCGTGATGCATAATATGACGTGCTTGAATATTTAATATGAAGTTTACCGTTTGTTCCGTTCCAATTTAGTATGAGTAACGGAGTATTATTTAGTTCGACAATTCGTAGTGTAATTTTTGAATTGGATATGAACTGGTCTGGCTTGTACGCTAAATATTACCATTTTTCTTCCGAAAATCTTACTTTACCTATATGAATGCAAAAAAATTTATGCACTCTGTATTAGCTGATATCTACTAGCTGTTCCCCGCAGTTTTATTCGTGTCAATTTCGGAGTCCCCGCGGGAATTCTAGGATAGAAGTACCTTATGTCCTTTTTGGCAGATACCCATGATAACGTGTATGAAAAATTTCATGATGATCGGTTGCGTGGTTAAGGTGTGAAAGCGTAACAAACTAACACAATAAAGGAATGTATGAATGTACTGAAATCGTTCTGATTAATTCTCATTATTTATTGCTATAAATCACAGAAAAGATAGAAGTATGAAAAACAGATGAAAACCAGGCGAAGGATTATGTCGTACGTACCGTCACGCGTCATAATCAAATAGTGCTTTGCGACTAGGGTTGTCAGGTCCAAAAACACAAACGCCTGACTTGGCGCTTGGCTGGACATTTTACCCTAAAACTCGGACATACTTTTTTAATAGCAAATCATAGCTTTCTTAAAGCCGGACATAATATGTTCTAAAAGCCGGACAATATTTCATGATAAACAAATACTATTCATTTAATGGGGATGTGGACTACTTTTGAAAATCAAAATTTCAATTAGTCCGTCAGTTACAAAAAAAAAACAATAGACACGTATTTTTTGCTTTATCAAATAAATTAAAATATACAGAGATAAAGCGCATTAAAGTTTAGGGTGAGGGGGTCGTGACGTCACTAACCGCTAAAACCGCCGTACAAACTGTCCGAATTGTGACGTCACGCGAAATTTCAACTCAATATATCGCCGTTATTTTTTGATTACGTAAAAAAAGAAAAAAATACGTGTTCAATATTTTTTAATAATCTACAAGACGGACTAAAAAATAAAAATTAGTCAACATGCCCATTAAATAAAAAACACATTAATGACGTAACTAACAAGCGCTCGGGGCAGTCGCGACTTCACTCGCGTTCGATTTTTGACTCGGTCGGCAGCCAGATAAAAAGCCGGACAGGTTGGACGAGAAAATATTCTGTCGTACACGTCCGTTAAAAGCCAAACACGTCCGGCTAAAGCCGTACAACTGGCAACCCTATTTGCGACTTCAAAGTGTGAAACTTTTCTCTTGTTAACATCCTAGGCTCGTGCACGTTTAGTTTTGTTTCTCATCTCTAATGCACAGGCAGTAGGCACAGGTCGGTGAACCTTCAGAGCGATAGTGTCTGCGGACAGGCTTTTGCGCTGTCTGCGTCTGATTGGAAACGTTCGCCGTACTTCCACTAGCTAGGTATAACTTTGCTTTAGATATCGCAATCTTTTAAGATCGATCGGGAGAGTCACGAGGCGAAACTGCACGTGATGGTGTGATTGTATTATATTGATTAGCAAAGAACATCCGTACTAATACGATATTATAAATGAGAAAGAGAATTTGTTTGTTTGTTACGCTTTCACGCCTCAACGGCTCAACGGATCATCATAAAATTTGGCACACATGGTGTCAGGGATACAGAGAAGGATATAGGATACTTTTTATCCCGGGATTCTCGCGGTAACTCGGAAATTAACGCGATTTTAATTGCATTAAATTCTGCATATAGTCACGATATCTAAAAAATATGGCGGAATTATCGACATAGGCCCTTCAAAGTCGAGCTATCTATTATTTCCGGAGTTTGTAATGAGTTGTTCACGTACCTCATGTCATATTTACGTGGGTCGCTGAAACCCTGTCCTGTTTTGAATGCTTCTATACCGGACACGGACGAGCGTCTGACTGGACTGAACAAGAATTGCATACCAAATTCAATTCATTGAAATAAACTGTCAGTTTCTTTTGCGTGCATAATTATATTGATAACGGCAGTGTTTATATAAATAAGTTCCCCGGGGTTTCACTCGCCTTAAGTTCCCGCGGGATTCTGGGATAAAAGGTACCCTATGTGCTTTTCTGTACCCCTGAAAACGTGTATGCATTTCATGATGACGGGTTGAGAAGTTGAGTGAAAACGTATCAAACAAACTCACATTCTCATTTTTAAAATAACTAAGGACTAAGGATTGTTATTGCTGCTTTTCACATGTGCTAAAGTCGGTTTGTAATAAATAAATATTTTTACTTATGGTCATTTAATTATGTTTAGTGCATGGACCGACATAAGTTTTTGAGAGTAAATTAATGCTACTTTCACTTATAGAGCCATGTCTTAGGCGATATGGCAATCGACTCCCAATTTTAATCAATCTTATCTAAGTTATCTAGAAGAAGATATTTGTAAAATAATATAATATTATACAAAAAAAATATTTTTTTTTTTGGATAGATTTAACACAGAAACAATTTTTTTACGGTGAGGGGGCTATTTTAAATCCTGGGTGCAGCAGCGAGGGAGAAACGTTACCTTTACCTGACCGCTCCCCTATTAAAATGTGCAAGAACATAAATAAGACGGAAGAGATACCAAAAGATATAAGTGATCTATGTTTGAGCGTTGTCTATGGGTTAATTCAGATGTTAGATAGAGCAACTCCCCATTTTTATCGACGCCCAGTGAACATTACCACGCTATTTGCTTGTGTTAAATGGTATGCCTTCACGCAAATAGGTAGTTTGTCATTGGCTTGTAGGTATATGTAAGCTCCATTATTTTTATATTTTTTACATTTTAATAGTACCTATATTACTGTCAAATTCTGGATTTATACAATCAAGAGCGAAGTGTTTAAACGCATACAACTTTGACGTCATCAGCGAGAAAATGCAAGATGTAGGTAATTGTATCAATTCGCAACGTTCTAAAATCAAAACACTTATTTTCATTCAGTGAGTGTAACCTTGAATTTTGCTCGATCGCTTTGAGCTTAGCTGTACTAATTGAGTGAAGTGAAATAGTACATTGTTATCCTAGGAGTGAAAGTAACTTATTTAGTCCCGAGACGGGACTAAATAAGTCTTTCTCCCGAGGATAACACTGTGCTTTTCATTACGAATGCAAGGAAAGTCAAAATAAAAATAGGAATTAGCTTAAGAAAAAGTGAGTGAATTTTATTTTAATTAACACCTACTTAAACTTTACGTCAATTTGACATCGCGCTGGCTGTATAGAAAGTTGGAACATGGTTCAATAAAAATGTGAAAATAGACCTAGTTTTTTTTTAATAATTTGACAGTTGTCAGTTGAAAGCGATTCTCCCTAGGGCTGAAAAGGGTTACTTTCAACCCGCTTCTCAGGCAACTTCAGACCTACTTTCCGAGTATGAGTAATGAAAAATATGTTTCTTATCTAGTAGACCAGTGTTTAACCGTAGTTGTTTATATTTATAAATTAGCCTGTCCCGACGTTTTACCTCTAAGTGTATGATCCGCGGTAATAGCCGTCGCACTTATTTTTATCGCTTCTGGCACATCTAATCTACACGCTCCATGGCAATATTTGATGACGCGCCCCGCTCCCGACCGTCGCGTCGGACGTTTCAGCCCAAATTTTATCGGTCTTTGATATACGGTTTTATTACGGTGCTGTAGCTGGTTTCTTTACATCGCTTGTTTCATTCAGGTAATTCATTATGTAGTAGGGTGGGGGGGGGGGGGGGCACCCTGGTTCCCCTTCCTCCCCGCGAGACGTTACACCGATCCCGCGATGAGCGTAATATTTTACCGGTGTTTACTTAAGTCGCGGTACCCTACACCTGCCGCCTCCATTTCTCCGTGATCTATACAACTAATATAATACCGGCGTTATTAAAGTTTTTATGCTTTATTTAACTTGTGCTCTTTCGCACGATGGACTTATTTTTGGGCGGGCAATTTTGTTACATAATAAACAAAAAATTGTGTAAACTGCCTGATACATTATTTTAATAATAATCCTTGGACATTTTTTCAGCACAGCGCTTTCTCGTCCCTAACTAAACAAAGCCTGAAAGATGGCTGAAAATTACCTATCTCTCTGTTTGCAAATACGTACTTAAGATAGACATTGAACACCCAGACTCGGGGTAAACACAAGTGTTCATCACATAATAATGTGGTATATGCGGGTATCGATCCCGAGACACGTGGCGTAGCAGCCAAGTTCACGTACCGCTACACCAACGATGCTGCAATATTTGCACGATTGAAATTAATTTCAAGATGGCGATTAACCTGTTGAAGTGAACGTCGCTAATATAGACTTGGGCCGCCGCGCCGCCATGCCGCGGCTGCAAGACTCATATTGACGACCGCATTGGCGCTGCAGGTCACCATGTCTACCCGCTAATCAAAGGTTCCGGGGGTTCGATTGCCGGTGGAGGTGGAATTTGCGTGACGAACTCTGGGTTCCACTTTCCAGTCTAGGCGTGTTAGGCGTGTTTATTCTATATCTATAGTATAATATACGTATATTGTCGTAAATAAGCAATAACATGTTAACCCACAGAATTAAGTTACCTATTGATACACAACGCTTTATTGAGAGTTATCTAGAATGTTTTTAATTAATTATGTATTTACCTTAACATATTGTTTAAATACCAACAAAATGTTAAACATAAAAAAAATGACACAAAATGGCGCTATATTTTTAAATCACGATTTACTCAAAATTTCTCCTGTGTGGATGAACACACTAATTGCTTATCTATGTCCATATAATATGTAGTATAATAATTTCATTTTATATCCTTTCATAGTGTAATATACCACGTGTTGCTTGGTTTTCACGACACAAGCTTACAGCTTAGTATGGGAGCAAAGACATTATATGAGAATAGACGAACAAAAAAACTTTTTTAATACAGTTGCTCAAAAAGTGGCGTATTGCAGGGACGTTTAGCGTTCGGGATGTGGGCTATTACATACTCGAGCTTTTTGTTTACCTTTCCCGAACTCGTGCGTTCTCTTTGCCAACTGTCAAAAATGGCGACACGACTTTGACACACTTTTTGCATTGCGAAACGTAGGTTTCGCATTACTAATACGACTAGCGCCATCTCTTGATCACAGTTGGAACTTAGTTGAGTTTGTTGTGTTTTTGATATTTTATTAAATTGCTTAATTTTTTCGTAACTGTATTAAAAATAGTTGTTCAGTACACGTGCGGAACCGTCATTGCAACTAGTTCCGACTGTCAACCCTCACCTTCGGCTGCGCCTCGGCTCGGGTAGACATTTGTCGGAACTCTTTGCAATGACAGGCTTTCCGCACTTATAATGAAATATACTATTACTATGCAATCCACGTCAACCATTTTTTGTGGGGGGAATGCTCAAAATAAAAACCAATCACATCGTTGCGACGCAATCAAATACCAGTCACCACAAAGTACATTTTAAATAGCCAATCACATCGCTTTTCGTCAAGTGGTATCTATAGATAATAAGTATCTGCTAGCCAACGGCATTTTTTAGCATGAGATCATTTGACCGCTATGTGGTTTAAGGGGAAAGTTCTTAGCGGCCGAGCGTATTGTCCAATCTATTCTCTTTCAATATCAAATCAAATCGAATCAATTAACACAGAGTTTGTAAAGTGTAATTGTTATTACATGTATTTATCCCACGTTCGGCTTTCGTTCATTACACTATACAGTCACACATCCCATTAAACTTCCACAAATTACTCGATCATTGATTCAGATCGCGACGGCCCAAAGGGACGACCACTGTCTAACCCTCGCTCGCAGTTAATGTAAAGGCGCAGCTGCGACTGCTCTTGGAACACGTCAAAGCCACCTTTTGAACTTGTCAATCGAGACTTTCCCCAAATTGCTCTTGATTTTTTGAGTGCTCGACACGAATTTTCGATGCAAAAATTTACTTTTTATAAAGGTGCTACGACTTTTAATGGTTGGCAAATCTGTCGGCGATGTAATTGATTTAAACGTGATTGGAAGAGCCAATAACACGCCTCCAAACCTGCCAACGCGAGGTGACTAAACGGATTAGTCGGAATAATGGGCATGTTGACTAATTTTTATTTTTTAGTCCGTCTTGTAGATTATTAAAAAATATTGGACACGTATTTTTTCTTTCTTTACGTAATCAAAAAATAACGGCGATATATTGAGTTGAAATTTCGCGTGACGTCACTATTCTGACAGTTTGTATGGCGGTTTTAGCGGTTAGTGACGTCACGACCGCCTCACCCTAAACTTTAATGCGCTTTATCTCTGTATATTTGAATTTATTTGAAAAAGCAAAAAATACGTGACTATTGTTTTTTTTTATTTTCTAACTGACGGACTAATTCGAATTTTGATTTTCAAAAGTAGTCCACATCCCTATTACAATATTATATCACTCAATATTAACTTACAACTAGCGCGAGCGGTTCCCTCGTGGCGTCACTCGCACCATTTTCGTTATTCCCGCGGAAACTCTTTCATCTATATTTATACTAGCTTTGCCCCGCGGTTTCACCCGCGGTAATTTCGGAGTTGCTGCGGGAATTCTTAAATAAAAAGTACCCTATGTCACTCAGGACTACCGTAGCTTCCTATAAGTGAAAGAATTTTCGAAATCGGTTCAGTTAGTACAATATAATATCCGCTTGAAAATAGCATCCCATCAAAAACAAACTTGTAAAAAAGTCCCAAGTCTCGCAACTCAGTTCTTCTACAGTAAAAAGTTGTGAGATAAATGTAATACCAAGTCGGTTAATTTATTCAGTGCCTACTTAAGGATCCTTCTGTCTAAAGTTACCATGTTATAAGCTAATCTAATAACATTTTATAGTGACCATATCAAATTTAAAAATCTTTTATGTTTTAAATAGATTGATTGGCTTGGCGATCACGTGAAAACACAATATATCTCACATGTAATACATAATTATGGTTCTAAACAATCTAATTTAATTATAATATGTATTACTTGTGAGATACATTGTGTTTTCACGTGATCGCCAAGCCAATAAATCTATTTAAAACATAAAAGATTTTTAAATTTGATATGGTCACTATAAAATGTTATTAGATTAGCTTATAACATGATAACTTTAGACAGAAGGATCCTTAAGTAGGCACTGAATAAATTAACCGACTTGGTATTACATTTATCTCACAACTTTTTACTGTAGAAGAACTGAGTTGCGAGACTTGGGACTTTTTTACAAGTTTGTTTTTGATGGGATCTCATTTCTTTTTGTAAATGGTCTTCCTCCTTTTCTTTTCTGGTACTACTTTTTGAGCTTCAGCTACAGTTTTTCGCAAATCCCACTCCCTGTCTCTATGGATTTTTCTCGGAGGCTTCGATGTTACAATTTTTGACAACGTGTAGTATGCAATAATTAATTCACCCGCGTTGATATCAGAGTTCGCGCGGGAATTCCAGAAATGAATCCTAGCTAGATCGATTTATGGCCCCCGAAATCCCCTGTATACAAAATTTCATGAAAATCGTTGGAGCATTCAGATTAGGGTAATTTTATCTCAGAATTCCCGAAGGATCTCCGAAATTAACGCTGGTAAAATCTCATGAAATTTTGCATGCACGTTGTCAGGGGTAAAGAAAACCTAGGGATATAGGGTACTAACTACTTTGCATCTCTGAATTCCCGCGGGATCTCCGAAATTAACGCAGGTGAAACCGCGGGGAACAGCTAGTCTCATATATTTATATGGGATTACAAAGTTATTTGTGCAGTTGGTACATATAACTGCATATATAACTTTGTAATTCCATACATTTATATGGGATTACAAAGTTATTTATGCAGTTGGTGTATCTAGAAAACTGGACCGAAATTGCTAAATATTTTAATTTTTCCTTGATTTATACAATAAACACTAATTGTATTCTAAATTTCAAACTTCTATGTCTGCTAGAAGTGCCTTAGAATTTTGATGATCGGTCAGTGAGTGAGTGAGTGAGTGAGTGAGTGACCTACAAAATTAAGAAACTTTGACTAGTTATAATTCTTAAACTACTGGTTCAAATCGAATGAAATTTAAATTATACCGTCTTTATACAATACCTGCTTGTTTATTAAAAATTCAGGCTTCTAGTTTTATCCACAACGTAGTTATAGGGGGCCGAAAATGGCCTGAATTGCTTCGAGAAAAGGATATAGTACGGCCGTGCCGCTTTTGTTGCTCGACTTGGCGGGGGCACTGCCGTGCCCCCAGATACTAATTATATAAACGGTTAATTTAAGCTCGTTAGTGGATTAGCGCGTTCGATTATCCGGTCCGACGGGCGGGCATGTTACACTACTACACTACAGGACTATTTCGGTAGGCGAGTCGCTAAGCCGCTCGTATTAGCTAATCGATCGACGGTTTATTTGTTCAGATCCTTGTCTCCGATTACTAATTTAGATTGAGCACGGAATTTGCTCACGGGGGGCCCACTTGCCTGCCAACTTACGTTTTACTAATACTGAACTGATCCGTTCCGACAGACATGAACGATGAAACTACTGCGGTTTACAATAGGGATGTGGACTACTTTTGAAAATCAAAATTCTAATTAGTCCGTCAGTTAGAAAATAAAAAAACAATAGACACGTATTTTTTTGCTTTTTCAAATAAGTTAAAATATACAGAGAGAAAGCGCATTAAAGTTTAGGGTGAGGGGGTCGTGACGTCACTACCAGCTAAAACCGCCATACAAACTGTCAGAATAGTGACGTCACGCGGAATTTCAACTCAATATATCGCCGTTATTTTTTTTTTTTAAGTAAAAAAAGAAAAAATACGTGTCCAATATTTTTTAATAATCTACAAGACGGACTAAAAAATAAAAATTAGTCAACATGCCCATTTTCGCATTTACGATAGTCTAACACCTCGAACCTCGATCGTTGGACCCGATTACCGTACGAAGTCCTCGTATCCATTGCGTTTGAGCTGTTAAAATCCCGCATAATTCCCGCGTTTAGAGTCCCCGAATTTTAAAAACAAGAACTTTTAGGAAGAAAATTACCAGGATATTACGGTAAAGAAAACGACAAAAGTAGAAGAGCACTAGTAATAGTATTCAGTTATTCTTTTTTTAACGAAATTATCTTCATCAAATTAATCAATTATTAAATTTCAAGTATATTATGACAAATGAATGAACGAATCATTAAATTAGACCATAAGAGCTTAATTTAGTCCTAATAGATTTAAAACAAGAGGACTTTCACCAGAAAGCTTTAAGAAACCTAATACGCTAGTTAAAACGGTCCAGGGTACCCTTAAAAGCAGTATACCTACATGTCCTGTAAAAATGCACAATGGCTATATTATAACTCACTTGATTATCTCTACCTTCTACTTTATGAGGAAAAGTAGACTCCAAAAGGATAAATAGCACTATTGAGAATTTTACTATGGAAATGACAGGCATTGCCATAGCAAAATTCTCAATAGTGCTCTAAAAACGAGCTATAAAATGCTTCCATAGTAAATTTAGATACGAAAATTTCACCGTGTAGGTAAACACCGTTTTCGTTGGAGAACTATATCTCAAAATATGCGGCCTTGGTCTATTTTAGTTGAACATTCAGATCGTTATCGATGCACCGCAACTACTCGGTTCAGTGGTGCTACATCGGATAACATAGCAGACGACAATGCTGAGCAAACTCCTCCACAGTAGGGATGTTACGGAGGCAGTTTATCGGAACCGAGTTCGGAGTCGGAGTTTTAAATTGGATTTGTCGGAGCCGGAACCGCAATCGGAGTCGGAGACGAAGGTGGTCGCAAAAGAGAGATGTGTTAATCATCATCACGACAGAGAGCATGCGGGGAGGGGGGAACACAGAGAAAATACATTATTTAACTAGAGAGGACATGATGGCGGGGCAGGCGCGCTACCGTTGCAAAGGAAGTTAGAGCAAATGCTCCAACTTGCCCTAAACTTCTTTGTGACACAGGTTTTTATCTGTTTTCATACTAAACTAATTTGATGACCCTTCTATAATATGTTATTTTCTGTTCGGTGGGGGGAATCCCCGCGTGTCGTATGCATAAATCTCCGATTTAAAAGTTTCCAAGCCGAAGTCGGGACCGGAGATCAATCAGAAGTTTCGACCTATCGGAGTCGGAGTCGAAGCTCTATAACATCTTTCACACACAAGTCCACAGCACAAGTAGGCGGCGCTGCTAATTCAGCAAATTTGTTGGTGAGCGCTCAGCGGAGCGGCAACTATGAGCACAATCAAATAAGTGCTCCGTTTGTTCACGTAACGCGGGAACTAAAAGTTAGGGGTTTGGAGTTTTCAAAGTTATAGAATGTACTCGTGTGTGTAAATAATTAATTACCTACGATGTACCTACTTATTATGAAAACAGCCCCCCTAGCCAAGTTTATAGTCTATAATCGTTGACGCATAGAAAACTTAAGGAATGTATCCTCAAATCACGGTCATTTCCTAATTTAAAATTGATTGAAAAAAATTGATATTTTGCATGTCACCCAAAGACAAAACATTAGGACAATTTTACTTTTAGAATGTACCACCATAACAAACAATGTTTTATGCAAATAAATGATTTATGATTTTGATTTACGTAAAGTCGTCCTATCAAAAGTTCAGTTTTGCGTGACCACTTGACATGGCGATTGGCGATAGGTGCCCTGATGTATAGCAATAGCTTTAATTGGACCCATTGCAATAAAGCCTGTGGCTATATTTTTTTAAACACCAGCTAATAGCTGCGCTGCGTTTTCATCCGCGTGTGATCCGGGACTCCGCCGGGAACTTTGTGTTAGTACCGTGATGAAAACTATATTATCAGACACGTTGACGCGGGACATGTGATGAGCTCATAGGTAACGAGTTTCATTAAAATATGTACAGTGGTTTTAGCCAGAAAGAGAAATAAAATGTTAAGAAGTCGTTTCGGACTCCATCGCGGTACCTAATAATATTCGTTGCAAAATTGCGATCATAATTTTTCATAAAATGTTGCACGAACAGACACAACTCTTTTACAATTTTGTTATATATACGTACCTACATATAGGTACCTACGGGTATTTGTGAAACAATGTCGAAAGCATGTCTAAAAATTTCTGGTCAAAACTTTTTAAATAATTTCGCAACCATTTTTTTACCATGGCGGCGAGTATTATTTATCTGCTACGTACGTATTCTAACTTTTTACAAAGGGCGCGATACTTCGCGTGGTCGCGGCGGGCGGCACGCGGCGGGTGCCAGTGAAATGGAAATATTCAGGGTCGAATATTCGAGGTCGCGTATCAAATTTCATTGGCTGTTTACCTATAGACATCCGAGACCTTTTTAACCACTCTTTTATTAGAATAGAAATCTGTCTATCTATACATATAAAACGCTTTGTCCTGAATGACTGATGGATCAACGCCCAGCCTAAACCGCTGATCGTATCGTAGAGAACTGAAACTTGGAGGGTGTGTTCTTTGTATGACGTAGGGATCCGATGAGAAAGGATTTTTGAAAATTGCACCCCTAAGGGGATGAAAAAGAGTTGCAAAGTTTGTTTGGAACAATTCCGCGGGAACTTCGAAATTATCGCGGGTGAAACCGCGCCGGACAGCTAGTATACGTATGTATTTTATTTACACACGAACCACGATATTATGAAATGAGAACCAACAAAAAATTAAAATTCATTAATAATTCGTCAGTTTAAACCTACTGCTTACTCTCGTATTCAAATAAAGCTTTGTAGGTATGTACCTATATGAAGTTCGGATTAAAAATCTTGGGGCTGATTTGATGATGAAGCCACCAGGTGGACAGTGGAACTCTTCAACGGCTAGTAGTAAACAAATAGCGTGTTTTTTTATCTACATTTTTAATTTAAACGTTGAAATTTAATATAAGTAGGTACCATGGACCAAACATTATTCAAGCGTTGTGCTCAACATTTTGCTAATTGGACAGATGTTTGACCACCATCTGAATTAACAAGCCAAAGTAAAAAGTTGACTCGTCATATATACTAGTATGTATAGCACACATCGAGCGAAAGTACGAGTATATAAATCTTTTTTTTTTTACTAAGTACAGCTATATATTTACGGGATAACGCGACTTTTTTAATTGGAGTGCAAAAGTAATTAATTGATGAATTAATAGAAAAATAAGCACCTGTATACTAATTTGAGCGCGTTTAGTTAGCTCGTTTGCGGAGTGGACTCTACTTCAAATTTTTACCTTTACGCTTTAAAACACATATCTTCTAAGATACTTTATTTATAAAAAAATCTACAGAATAGTTTAAGGGTCAAAACTTTTTTCATCCTATTTTGTTTAATATTAGGATGGATCAGGATAGGATGAAAAAACCCTCAAACTATCCTGTAGAGTTATAGTTAAAAAAAGTGTTAACTAATTTTGCATATTCTACTATTGATTTAGAATATATGGACATAGAGATAAGCAATAGTGTGTTCACCCACACTGTAACTATCTTGAATGAATCATGTTTTAACATTATAGTGCCATTTTGTACCAACAATTTTTATACGTTTAACATTTGTTGGTATTCAAACAATGTAACAAGATATACACATAATTAAAAACGTTCTGTAAATCCCAACAAAGCGTTCTGTATCAATAACTTAATTTTGTGGGTTAGCATGTTATTGCTTATCGGCGTCCATATGATTTTTTAAATCGGGTGACGCGTAGTTTCACCCCTTCATAAAAAGGATGAAAAAACTCATCAGAAATATTTGTTTATGGAACCTATGACGGCGAATCTGCAGCTGATGTTGTTTGAAATAAAAGCGCAATGGGCATGTTGACTAATTTTTTTTTAGCCCTTCTTGTAGATTAATAAAAAAATATTGGACACGTATTTTTTCTTTTTTTACGTAATCAAAAATAACCGCGATACATTGAGTTGAAATTTGGCGTGACGTCACTATTCGGACAGTTTGTATGGCAATTTTAGCGGTTAGTGACGTCACGAACCCCCTTACCCTAAACTTTATTGCGCTTTATCTCTGTATATTTTAATTTATTTGAATAATCAAAAAATACGTGTCTATTGTTTTTTTATTTTCTAACTGACGGACTAATTAGAATTTTGATTTTCAAAAGTAGTTATCCCCATTTCAAAACTCACAGCAAGAAAGGTTAATCTTCTATAATGCTTGAGAATTTGCACTTGCCCCCCATATCTTCATGAATTCGACTTAATATTGTTTTAAAATTGTCAGCCGTATTTCACAGTTAACGGCATTTAGCTGTGTTTCCTCTTTTAATTAAAATTGTTTAGAAACGTTTTCCAATTAGCAATGATTTACTTAACTTGTTGTTCGCTAAGTTTGTAACATTTTTTTTAAATATAACTTTTCTTTTCTCATCCTCTCTGTACTTTAAACGCATACTTATCTATAAAAAAGCTATTATGGTTTCTTCACGATGTTTTCTTTCACCAACCTTTGAACCGATTAATTATCTTATAATCTAATATATATAAATCACGTGTCACGTTGTTTGTCCGCGATGGACTCCGAAACTACTGAACGGATTTGATAAAATTTTGCAACCAATTATAATATGGTTCAGCTTAAAAGATAGGATAGTTTTTATCCCGGAATTCCCTCGGGAACTGAAGGACATAGTGTACTTTTTTCCCGCAACCTCCGCGGGAACTCCGAAATTACCGCGGATGAAATCGCGGGGGACAGCTAGTTGATAATAATAATCAAACCCACGCTCTCGTCGTTTGATCTGACCTCAGTCCCCTATCCCCCTAATCTAAACCTTCTATAACGTTAACGCAGTGAAAACTAAGGAACGAATTGTCATGTCACGTGGTCACGTAAAATCGTCCAATCAAAAGTCCAGCCCCCTTGACCAAGTCGGCAACCTACAAATATAGTCGTTAAGGCACAGAAAACTAAGTTGTTCCATGGTTGTACTGTTCCCCGCGGTTTCACCGCGATTTCCCGCGGGAACTCCGGGACAAAAAGCACCCTATGTCCTTTTCTGTAATCCGAAAAATGTGAATGCAAAATTTCATGATAATCGGTTGAGCCGTCAAGGCGTCAAAGCGTAACAGACAGACAGACAGAGTTACTTTCGCATTCATAATATTAGTAGGGATTGTCAACTTTGATGTGGCTAGGCTATCAACGCTGCAAATCTCTATAAACTGTATACTCGAGTCCAGGAGCGCCCAAAACTTATTCTTTGACAAATATACCCCCCCCCCCCCGGGCCCCGGCGCAGATTGTTCGGCGTGTTTTAACCGCGTCAGCGAAACTTAGCTCTACTTAGCTGAAACTTGCTCTATGTGCGAGCCGGCGCGGCGGTGTTGTGACTGAGCTAGCGGTGTTCAAATTAATTCGCAGCGAACCGCATCTGGTTCGCCATCCGTTGGGATTAGTGGGTAGGTACACTTGTGACTGAGAATACGCGGTTTTGGTGACAGTAGAAAAGTCTTGTTTGCTGAGCAAAACCACAGATGATATAATGCAAAACTAAACTTATTTCTATGTTATAATATCACTCTGCGATAGGATTTTATATAATTAACCTTTTATTTTTTTACATTGACATAAGGTGTTAAAGGGCCCACTTCATCTGTTTTCATGTTATTTTCTGATCTGTGGCATAAACCCACACGTTGTAATTTAAGGTTTTCTCTGTGATTTATCAATGTGTTGCATATATTTTGTAAGGTGTACCCTTACAAAAGTAAAAAATCAAGTAAAAAAGTTTGTATACGGGTTTTAATTTTAAACGAGAGATTTTGTCAAGCCATCGATAATTTGTGCTTACATACATCTAAGCACCTGTATACATACTTTTTTACTTTATAAAAATGAATTTCTGTTCGTTTGTTTCGCTAAAACTCGAGAATGGCTCGACCGATGTGAATAATTCTTTTTAAAAGCTTTTATTTAACTTGCAATGTATGTATCTAACTATGTTTGTACGGGTGGAATCTTGCAACTCCATTTTGAAGATTTTTGCATTTTGAACCAATTGAGGTGAAATTTTGCATACATGTTAAGTTTGCTATTTGGATGATAGTCTTTTTAGCGCATTTGAATAAAAGCTTGTTTTATAAAAAAAAAAGTTTTTTCTATTGATACTTTTTCATTGGGTTCGTAATTATCAGTAAGTTTGTATTAAAGAAAATGGGAGTTCCTGTGGGAATTACGAAACGCGCGCTGGTGAAACCGCGGGGCAAAGCTAGTTTTTAATATTATTGGAATAAAATATTAGGATAGTTCTATTAGCAGTCTGTACACTCTGAAACTCGTCTCTGTATCGCCACTTGGCTAAATTAAAGTCGTAAGTGGCGCTCCGTATGTGTATCACACCATCACAGAGTACATACATCGTTCACTATCCAAGGCATTTCGAGGCGCTATCATAATGTAAGTTGAACCTTTTTAGAGGTCAGCGGCTCCGCTCGTGTTGCGTTAAAAGCTCTAACGTTTAAAACTCCTGTGGATCTATTAAAATTAAGCTTTATCATGTACTTATTTAAAATTCTTTCATTCAAATACTTTTTGAAAATTGTCGAAACACCAATTTTTGTAATTATCCTCTGTCTGTCTGTCTGTACACATACATAATTGGGTATTCTCCAAGGTATGAATATCAAAATTCTAATTAGTCCGTCAGTTAGAAAATAAAAAAATAATAGACACGTATTTTTTGCTTTTTCAATTTAATGAAAATGAACATAGATAAAGCGCATTAAAGTTTAGGGTGGGGGGCTCGTGACGTCAATATTCATTATAAGCGCCATACAAACCGCACAGAATTGTGACGTCACGCGAAATTTCAACTCAATGTATCTCTGTTATTTTTTGAGTACGTAAAAAAAGAAAAAATACGTGTCCAATATTTTTTAGTAATCTACACAACGGACTAAAAAAAAATTTTTGTCAAGTAGCCAATTATCGCGTAAAAACTAATGGACGGACGGATCGGACGTTACTTAATAAGACCAGTTAAATTGTCTTATCTTCGGAATTGTTATGCTAATTTAACATTAGCAAAAACGAATCTGACAGATCAAGTTCAACAATCCATCCCGAATAAATTGAAATAGTTTTAAAATCTAAAAAAACATATACTGGACTGAAAATAATCTTGAACCAGAGTCCTTGGCAAGACCAATCGAACGAGCCCCATTTCGCTGCGGTTGCGTCGTTTTATTATGGAGTTTCCATGGCCACCTTCCTGCTCCGTCATCAGATCAGCTCCATGTCATAATAATATTTTATTTTTATTCGTACTACCGGTACACATAGAAAGAAAGAAGGAAATTTCATACGTACAAAGCGATACGACCGAAGATTGACTTCTCAGATTTCATTTCAGTTAGGTACACCTCGAACACTACAAACAATATCCTATCACCTGCTTAAACTTTAGCAAACTTTTTTCCTTTGCGCGTTTTTTTTTTCTTGGAACCTCTGCCTGCGCAAGGCGAAGGGGTTGATGGGAGAATCGATGGAGCGCTTCAGGTTGGTTTTTGTACAAAAGAGCTAATAAAGACAATAAAAAAAAATCTAAATTTATACAAAACTAGCTGACCCGCGTGGTTTCACCCGCGGTAATTTCGGAGTTCCCGCGGGAATTCCAGGATAAAATATAGTTATAAACCTTCCTCATGAATCACTCTATCTATTGGTGAAAACCGCATCAAAATCCGTTGCGTATAGTTTTAAAGATTTAAGCATACATAGGGATATAGGGACAGAGAAAGCGACTTTGTTTTATACTAGGTAGTGATATAAGTTGGTACGTACGAGTAAAATATAGCAAACATAGGTTTCAGCTCTTTGTTGTTTTATGATTGATCATCGCAGCCGCAGCACAGCTCGGCGGCGGGCTGAATAATGAGGCTGCGAGTTGATACCAGCGTTGGGAATTATGCATTATTCCACCTGTTACATAATATAGTTTAGCGCAAATTTGAGCACAGACAAGATATGCTCAAATATACACCTTTTGCTTAAAAGTATACAGTATTATGTATGCAGGTATACAATATCAAACATACAGCATTTGAATCCAGATAAGAGATGCTGAGATATATAGCGTATGAAGTATATTATTATATCATTAACCGCCGCACTCAGAGTCGACTTTAATGATTACTTAGTTAAGTATAGATTTTTAAAACAAAATTGCCGCAATCAGACAAGTTTAATAAGTTAATGTTAATTGGCATTTAATTAATTAAGTTACATCTCATTAAATGCCAGGTAACATTAATTTACTGAACGTCTCTGATTGCGGCAGTTTTGTTTTAAAAATCTATACTTAACTAAGTAATCATTAAAGTCGACTCTGAGATATCATTAAGTGTATCTAAAATAATATATGCTCAAGTTACACAACATGCTTTGTATCTACAGCTGACTGAATATGAACTAGCAATTTGTGATTCAACAAAAACAATTTTTGTGTCCTTGACCTTGGCAGTAATTTTCTCACTTTTCTTAACCATCCCTGCTGAATTTAAAAAATACTGCTAAATAAAGGAATAATGTATTACTAAATACTTTTAACTGTTTAGGCGCGTATTTAGAAATTATTTGTCTAAAATATCAAGTGGATTAAAATTTCATCGCTAAATTAACAGGCTGTTTTCCAGCTCATCAAGTCTGCAATGTCCCGATTATAAATTATTCCCCTGATTTCTGTAGACGCGTGACGAATTGACAATATTTGCCGTCGGGAAAAACCGTGATGAATTTAAAAAGCTGTTTATTCACGATGAAGAGATGATTGAGTAAAATCCAAATTACAGCGTTTTGAATATCAAATCAAATATTCTTTATGCTTACCGTTATAATAAAAGGTAAGAATACATAGAGAAGCAAAAATCAACATGGACAAAAATCTATTTATAGTTTCTAAGTTGGTACCCAGTGATTCCGACTCGTTTCACTGTTTATTGTCAGTATTCTATTCAAATATTTAGCTTGTTGAGATTGGAACAATATTTTAATATGCCAGCGGAAAGTTTAGGGTAACGCGCCCGAACCTCCGCCCCTCGGTCTTGTAAATCAGCCACGTTGAGAATTAATCAAATTTATTTCGAGCCAAACTACCCGACATATTTATTCAAAATTCTGTTCAAATTCGGATCCAACTGCGTAGTAAACTACCAAATCTATCCTAATCTGACCTATGTCTGTTTTGGTATTAAGTGCGCGACAGCAATAGACAGTATTATTTTTAATTATCTAGTAGATGAGTTTTCATATGGTAAAAAAACCATAACAGAGGGGTTTGTATCCATAATCTTCTTATTTATATAAAAAAAATCTTTTGCCGTTCATTAAACTCAAAAATGACTTGACCGATGTCAATAATTCATTTTGTTTGGGTTCGTAAAGTGTCAGGGGAAGTTCGTATTGAAGACAATTGGGAGTTCCCGCGGAAATTCTGAAACTTACGCGATTGAAACCGCGGGCACAGATAGTTGAGTTGTAAGTTTCACGTCTACGTACGAGTATTTGTCAATGAAATACCGCAGTTCCCAGTTTGAGCGTTACCTATGATAATAATAAAATATATCAGAATTACGGCCCCTAACGGGACAGTTTGTCAATCTTCTCTCGTATTTTTATTTTTTGGGACGCGTTGAGTGGTTTCCTTACACACCGTTCGTTATAATCCATAGGGGATGCTAGGCCCGGATTAATAAACCTACTCAAGAGCCGGTCGTATCTCAATATATATATACGTATTTTCTATCGCGTACGTTTGCATGAAGAACGAGTAGACCATTAAAAGTCTTGAGAGCGTATCGAGTTTAAGTTTCGTAATACGGGTCCTCAATATACTTATACGTAGTATTTTTTTCTGTACTAATATTATATCATATCACCCTTTATTGGTTCTTAGTAAGTAAGTACGGTACGTCGTTTTTATCTATTTCATTGGCACTGTCTAAAGTTTTTCTATAAACTCGTAAGACTCAAAGCGTAAAAGCGTTAAGACTCTAAAGTGTACATTCTTGCTGCCAAGTCTTGAGTGGTTAAAAAAACGTGGCGTGATTAAAAACACTGTCGAACAGCATTTATGATCTCCAAGAAACACAGTTGTAACGTGTCCGTGAAGTGGGAGTGCGCGCGCGCATCGGAACTATGACACCTAACCTAACCTAACCTATCCGATGTGAGTGTGTGCGTGTGTCGCGCGCGGCATGTTGGTGCGCGATGCAGCACGGCGTCACCGCGTGCACGCTGCTCGGCGCGCCGTGCACGCGCAGGAACGGCGCTGTTTGCACGTGCCGGCTGCACACCACGCTGTTGCAGGTGAGCGTTGACCTTTTAAGGTCTGGAAGGTAAAAAGACCGCTTAACGAAAACCTAGTTCGTAGCAGCCCTTCCTAATATACATTGTGGGTGAAAAGTACTTAGTATAATATAATATTATCATATTTGATGGTAATATGGCTGTGAAAATCTTAATAATGTGATTTATCTAAATAACTATTTGGACCTCTGTTCTATCGACCTCTGTATCTGGATCGACCGCCTGTGCCCGTCGCGTCGCTAGGGACTTTTTGAACTACTCGTATGTGTAATAACTAGAAACGTGTTTTCGAAAATCTAAATACTGACAAAGAGCTTCATTGCTCATTTACCTAGTAGTAGTAAAAAAGGTATATTACAAAGTTTTAATCGTCAACAAATCAACACAATGGCCGAAGATGGCTTATGTTTTCGATTTCAAACTTTATTAAAAGAGCTCGAAAATTTAATAACAAAACCCCGCAGCGCTAACAGCTATAAATTATACTAAACGCGCCGCCAAGGAAGCGCTAACTGGTTTTGGTTTTATTAAAGAGCTTATTTGTCATGTTTCGTGGTTTGAAAATTTTAAATTCAAAAAAGTTTTTCACCTCGAGTCATAGTAATTGACGAATGGGCCTTTCGCTTTATGTCTGTACTGTAATTATATTATGTTTTGAAAGTAAATCCGCGCGTAGTATTTTTTTTTACTCACTTTTATTCGTTATAAGAAATTTCACAAAAAGCCCATTAAAAAACCACTTAAGTATTGTCCGTCCTGTAATTCCCTATAGTTTCGGAACGTCCTATTGGTCGCAATATATCGGAATTACATAAGTCTCAATGTCGCGCGACGTGTAGTTTGACGACACGAAAATTCTTAGACAAATTCTTACTTCGGTAGCGGTGGCCAACTTGTTAGACTAACAACGACGCGACGTTCGGGTGAAAAGAGAAAAACAAATTCTTTTGCGGGAGATAAAAACAAATCTGTTCGCAGTGACAGCGAGCGAAAACAAAAAATTGGACGGAATTGTGGGCTCTCTCGGGTAATCAAAGATACCAAGGCAATGGAAGTTGTAAAGGTAAATAATGTTGAAATGAATGAACAGGACCCAAGGTTGAGTATAATAAGAAACGAAACAATTGAACGGAACTTGGAATCGAATTTAAATAGGTAAAAACAATAGTTTAATCTGATGGAGATAGAAGAGAATTATCGGCGAGCAAATTTTACATTGAAGCAATTAAATATTTAGCTGACTTAAAAGGTAGCAAAATAGCTTATTTTTGAATTTCTGGAAATGGGTGCATGTCAACGCTAGGCTCAAAAAGCAGGCGTAATTTCAAACTGATGATGGTTTACTGACTTTGTGATTGTATCGAATTTTCTGAAGAATTTACTAAATCTAGCACACACGATCACTCTTAACGGCTTGCACCATTAAGTAATTATTCAGTCATCTAAATCCTTACTATTATAAATGCGAAAGTTGGTTTGTTTGTTTGTTTATACGCTTTCACGCCTCAACGATTCTACGGATCATCATGAAATTTTGCGTACACGTCGTCAGGGATACAGAGAAGGACATAGGGTAAGTAGCCTTTTATCCCGGAATTACTCCAGAACTCCGTAATTACCGCGTATGAAACCGCGGGGATCGACTAGTTTAAAATGAAATTAAAATTAGTGATTATTTGGTGCATGGCGTCAGGTTAACATACATACATCGTGTTCGTATTGTGCCGTATGAAATGTCATAATACTATAGCATGCTATTGTACCTACTTATTACTTTCTTTGTAACTGGGAATCGATTCCCATTTCGCGGCCGCTCGCCCGCCGGCCACCATTCCATTCTACTTGGGCGTGTCCGCTTCCCGTGTTAATTGGATTTGTTATCTGTTAACGTTTACTTTGTGACATTTATTTAATACCGCTCCCGGCTCTACCCCTCGCGGGGGTACACTGTCCGTTATTAGTTTGCACGTATATTGCACAAGTTACAATCCTTTGTGTGTTTACGTTTGAACAACGAACGGGACTGTTTGATGGTTTGTTTGCGAGATTCATTGAGTTCCCCGCTATTTCTATAAATAGAATAATGCCTCCTTATCATCAAATAACTTCAAAATTCAAAATATTTTTATTACTTAGGATCGGTACAATCCTACTAGTATTATAAATGCGAAAGTTTGTAAGAATGTATGGATGGATGGATGGATGTTTGTTACTCTTTTACGCAAATACTACTGGATGGATTTAAATGAAACTTTACAATAATATAGCTTATATGTATAAGTACGGGAATTCCGGGATAAAAAGTACCCTATAGTACTTTTTATCTCGGAATTCCCGTGGGAACTCTGACGCGGGTGAAACCGCGTTCTTCTTCTTCTTCAATCTTCAGCAAGCGGTTCTTAAAATTAAGTTGTTAAATTACTACTTTCCGCGTATAACGGCTTCATGATTGTCTGTCGGGGGTGAAATTTTCAGTTTCTGTGAACCAGGCAGACGTCTAGTTAAACAAATAGTTGTTTTGAATTTGAAAGTGCCGTAATTAATTACTTTAAAACAACTGGTTGTTTAAATATCCGATTTTGTTTTGGTTTTCGTGTTTACGACACACCTGAGAAGGGTCGCATACTCTACCCAAGTGTGGAATTGCTAAATATTTAATTAATTAACAATCCCACATGTTTGTGTAATGAAATTCCTAGCTTCTCCTGGCCAGGCTGTGTCTTTGAAAGCAATTTCAAATACTAGAACACAATCTAAGGAGGTTAGCAACGTCATATGACACGACAGAGCTATGTAGGTAGAGCATTTGGGAAAATATTTTATGAAACTCGAGATGCATCACGCACTTACCGCAGCTTCTTAGTGACATAACGCTCATAATAATCTCTGAACACACATAATAATTAAATAGTGCTTGGACATTTTTACACAGCGCCACCTGGTCTCAAATAAACT
This sequence comes from Zygaena filipendulae, assembly GCA_907165275.2. Classification (NCBI taxonomy): domain Eukaryota; kingdom Metazoa; phylum Arthropoda; class Insecta; order Lepidoptera; family Zygaenidae; genus Zygaena; species Zygaena filipendulae. The sequence continues at coordinate 11,603,353 of OU015662.1, forward strand.
AAAGCTTATCGAGTACTAGACAACTGATATCATTCATAAAAAGGTAAACATGTACGCCACATAATTTTTTTTGTGTAGAACCCGCTACACTTAACGTAGTAGTCAAGTTCGCTAACCACTAGACCAGCGGTACTAGCTATTTGCACCGGCATTAGTTTACGGTTACTTACAGACTCCTACGTGTACTTACCTACTTATTATTTATGCATTGCATGCAAGAAAAATCCTATTGCAAGATTACAAACGAAGACACGTACGGAAGTTATATTATGATAAATAAATTCACTTCACCAAATTGAACGACACAAAGAAATACAGTTTGCTAACAATATGGAGCTTTCGCGTTCGCTACCGTCGATGTCCATTGTATAGTCTACAGCAGAAATATGTGAACACTAGTGCCAGTCGTTGAACTTTATTACAATTGCAATAAGATTCATTGACTGTAAAACGTATTTATGTAAATATATCTGCTGCAGACTGTACGAGTATCTATTTGATCCGCGCCGCGGGGGCAAGCCGCTCAGCTAGCTGCACGTCTCCCGCCGCCCTAGTATACCTATACCCGATAATATTGCGACCGCCCGCCGCTCAGCTGAATTAGCCTTCATGGGCGGCGACCAGGGAAAGAACAGACGAATTAGGCCGTGGTCTATACCTACTAACAACTTAGATGTACTGGCGCGAAGCGACGGATCCAAATATGTATTTAATATTTTAAACAATAAAAAATCTGATTTAGACGATGCAACTGTAGTCACCGGTTACACAAACTATATTAAAAAAAAGTAGCCTAAGTTACTCCATATAACATCAGCTATCTGCCATTGAAAAAAGTCCAGCCGTTTCAGAGATTAGCCGGAACAAACGACACAAACAGATAAAAAAATGTTTTTTTATTTTTTATTTAAGTATCGTATAATAATAATCCTTTTCACAACATATACTTTTATATGCATTTAGTGAAAAGCTGTTAATTTGGAATTACAAACAGACACTTCAATTTAATTTATATGTTTGTATAGATGTATAGATTATTCAGAAAGAAACTTCTAATGTAACTAGCCACTTGACCAGGCAGAGAGGATTGTCCAATAAATACGCAAAGTTAAACTTGGAGTGTGTGTAGTGATTTCATATCAATTAAATATATACTATCATTATTATATGAAAATGCCTGATCCCCGAAAAGTATTAATATTTCTTTGTTTCCGATTTTAGTTTCTGAACAACAATCATAAACTTTGTAAAGAGATAATCGGGTCACTTGAACGGGAGATTATCGTTGTAGATACACGCACTGCCTTAATTACAGGGCTGTCGAGCCAGTTGTACTGCCTCGTATAGAAATACAATTAAGGTACCTACTGGGACTAATTTAATTATTTCTTTGTTTATTCATTTTATCCAAAAAGAGTTGCTAAAGGGACAACTCGTTATAACTTCTTGCACAAAGGCTGTAAAATGTTGTTTGAAATGGCTGACTTCAAAACGGTGAGACGCGATGTACTCCATTTGTTTTATAATTTCTTTGCTTTCTCTGTTGGTATTTTTAGGTTTAGCGGTATCAGCGGCCCTGCGATTACGCCGCACTAATTAGGGTTCCTTAAAAGGTTGGGAATGTTGAAACTCATTCGAGATTAATCTCGCAAAATTAGCATTGTATTGCGCATTTGCAGGCGAGAGTTTCAACGAATTTACGTAGGAAATGTGATGAGCAGAATTTTCAAATTGAGTAAATTATGTTGGCAAACTTCAAAACCACTAGGGATGGGATTTTTGTGAAGGATTATTTATATTAATAGTGTGAAAGAAAATTTGAGTAAATTAAATTATGAAAGCGGTGTTCCACTTGCAAAGTGAAATAATATATATCAATCAATTGAATCCTTTATAAGTTTTGAAATATCCGAGGCAGTAATAAAGTTTGCCTATTTGAAGATATGACATATCTAAAGGGATTCTCTTATTGAAATTCCGGATTGTATCCCTACTAATATTATAAATGCGAAAGTAACTCTGTCTGTCTGTCTGTTACGCTTTCACGCTTTAACGGCTCGACCGATCATCATGAAATGTTATACACACTTTGTCAGAGGTACAGAGGAGGACATATGGTACTTTTTATTCCGGAATTCCCGCGGGAACTCCGAAATTAACACTGGTGAAATCTCATGATATTTTGCGTACCTATGCACGTTGTCAGGGATACAGAAAAGGACATAGGGTACTTTGTATCCCGGAATTCCCTCCGAAATTACCGCGGGTAAAACCGCGGGGAACACCTAGTATTTAAATCCAACTAATATTATAAACGCGAAAGTTTGTAAGAATGTATGGATGGATGGATAGATGGATGTTTGTTACTCTTTCACGCAAAAACTACTGGATGAATTTAAATGAAACTTTACAATAATATAGCTTATACATCAGATTAACACATAGGGTACTTTTTATCCCGGAATTCCCGCGGGAACTCTGAAATTATTGCGGGTGAAACCGCGGGGCACGACTAGTAAATGATAATCTTTGGAAATCCTGAGTTGTTGCTAACGGAAATAAACGCGGCTGACATCGGCGCCCGACGGCCTTCGCAGTATGGCGACCTCTTTAGCGATTTCCCCAGAGGAATCGCTCTTTTCTCGACCCTTCTCTCTCTGTCATGAAAAAAGTGATTCTGATCAGATTCACGAGGTTTCGTAGATCGAAACTATTACGCTTCAACTGTCATGAAAAGATATAGGCGTGAAATAAAATAATGGTGGAGATTAAAACGAATCGTGTTAACACCGAGTACTTCTGGATTCGTTGATCCAACGACATTTCACTTCTACGCTCCGCGTCGCGATCATCGAGATTTACTTTAGTAGCGATTTAAAACTATTTATCATTTTCCGTACGGGTCTATAATATTCCGTGTGTCGTCTTGTTACAGGTTACGACATTATTGAAATGTACCAACATAAACTATCTATATATTTTGAAGTTAATGAAGTCAGAGGTGCAAATAATTAATTCAAGTACTACAAGTATTATTTTTAATCTTTGTCGTGTAATAATTGTTGTCAAATAATATGTATTAAAATTATGCATTTTATTGTTGATAGGAATTCGCAACCCTCACAAAAGAGCTGAACCAGGCTCGAGAACAGCTGCTAGAACGAGAAGAAGAGATATCAGAACTCAAGGCAGAAAGAAACAACACCAGGGTATGTACTGCGATGAATTAAAGCACTCCTGAATTAAAATATTATAATATGCAAAATGTTGAAGTAAAAATGTGCCGTTGGGAAAAAAAAATAGTTGATCAGTTTTTCTCGCGAGAAATGCACGTGCTTTGGCTCCAGGAGTAAACCAATTACGTTCGAATTTTATCGTTTTAATCCTATTGTTTATATCCGAAACAAATAGTAAAGAAGTTGTTTTTGCACTAAAACAGTTTTCACTTGTCGTCGTAAAAAATCTGGAAATCAGAACAATCCCAACAGTCGTCACTGTTAGCGGATAGATTTTCCGCTCCCATAGAATGAATAAAAAACTTCAGTCGACAGTTCGAATCTAGAATTATTCCATTGGGTATCTATGCAGAGCTGTAGATATGTCGTGATCGGTATTGTTTTATGGCCGTAGCAAACATAAAACAGTGCCGTCGACAGCGCGCCGCCCACGAGAGAGCTCGGATATCCGGCAGTTTATGCCCGGTGACCGATTTATCCGGCTTATTTGTTGCAAGGTGTTGCAACCGTGAATTATTCAACGCTTCAAGCATGGTCATGCCTCTGAAGGCTCGATTTAAATTGAAAAAGAATTAAACTAGTCGGTAACTTGTAGTCGTCTCTGTGGTTTTTTTTTAATTATAGTAACAACCTTGTTTATAAAAAAAAAGTTCAGCGATGAATTTCTATTTGATATTCAGAAGAAAATCTATTGGAGACAGAAACCTTGGAATCTTACTATACCTTCTTCGGAAACAATTTGGAGTTAAATGCTTTTCTATCGGATCATTGTGTCGCAATTTCGTTCGACAATACCTTTGCGTTTATTTGTGACATTTACTATAGAAATACGATACCGATATCGTATTTTTCTTCTATTAATCTGGCATCTATTTTAGTTTGGTGATCTTTACTCCCTTAGCTATAATCATACATAATATGATTTACTAATCACTATGACACAACAGTAGGTACTTGCCCATCACCTGCGTTTCTATGAAACACGTTTCTAGATGCTAGATGCTAAAAACTCAACCCCAGACCCGTAGCAAGCCGAAGAGCTGGAAGACCGAGGTCAAAATATTATCGCCACTAAAAATTAGCTAAATTAAAAAAAAAATTTTGGTCTACGCTCTACGTAATTGCGTTCCCAGAGCCGTAGCAAGTGTTGTGATCCTATTAATGCACACAAGACTCCTTAGTCATATCGACATTCTACAATCGTTAACACATAGAAAGGTCACGTGGTCACGCCAAACTTTAGTTTTCACTGGACCATTTTACGTGACCACTTGACATAACGATTCGTTTCGTAGTTTTCTACACGTTACCGATTGTAGAATGTCAATTAGACTAGAGGGGGAAGGCAGCATACAAACAAAAGAAATTGATAAAATAGTAACTATGTATAGCTTGTCTAAACTAAAATGACGCGCCCCACTAGACAAGCTCTACAAGGGTGATGCTTGTTCCATATGAGTGGAATCAGTTCACATGTTTAGGTACTAATGTCTGCCGCCGTTGTCTGTTGCAGCTACTGCTAGAGCACCTAGAATGTCTGGTGTCGCGGCACGAGCGCTCGCTGCGCATGACCGTGGTGAAGCGGCAGGCGGCCGCGCAGTCGGGCGTCTCCTCCGAGGTGGAGGTGCTGAAGGCGTTGAAGAGCCTCTTCGAACATCACAAAGCTCTGGACGAGAAGGTACCGCTTCTATTGAGAAATGCTGTTACGAATATTCGCCTCATGTGAACCCGACGTCTAGAGGAGGTGATAGAAGTGGGATGCAAAAACCTTCTGTCTGTCTGTCTATTCACGCTAATCTCCGAAAATCAAACAGATTTTCATGCGGTTTTTATTTATTTATTTATTTATTTATTTATTGGAGAAAAAACAGACATAAGTTAGGACATAGTTACAGAATAAGTAAACTTACAACTAGACATAGTAACTTATATCCTAGGCTTTCCCACAGTTAAGTTACATTACACAACTAGCGTTAGCATGGTGTCAGAAACATGAGTCGCCGGGTCCACTGCCAATACTGACAAGAATAGTCAAAACCGCTACGCGCCACGCAGCACCAAACAACTGTCGAGGAAGCCTCCTACCTCCACAACCATCCGGCACCGCGCAACTCGCAGCAATTTAAGAATAAATAATTTACGGTTGGAAACAATTGCACTTAAAATATAACGCTTAGCAGGACACCAAGGTGCATACAATTAAAATTATAAGTATCATTAGTCTTATCCTGCACTATGAGTACTACATACATTTAAGAATGTTAACTGCTTGCCGCTTAAAAGCAGGTAGGCTCAAATGGAAAATATCTATGTCATTAAAAGTAATATCGTAAAGCTGGCACATTCTGCGCAAAGGAGCTCGCTGACCTAGGTTAGTTCTACATTTCCTTAAGAAGAAGGTGTGATTTGATCTCAAAGGGCGAGACGGGACATGAAATTTGATATCGAACACAAGGGAAGGGCTATTAATTTGGGAAGCACAGATCTTCCACAGGATGGTTGCACTGTGAAGTAAACGCCGATCTTTCAATGACATTAAGTTAACTTTATTTAGTCTATCTGCATAACACATCTTGCGCAATTTCAATCGATAGGATATAGCACGTGTGAACTTTTTTTGGATAATTTCTAATTTATTGCTATAAACATCATAAAAAGGGTTCCAGACCGACGAAGCATATTCCAAGTGAGATCTTACAAGGGCTTGATAAAGAGTAATATAAGATGATAGATTTTTAAATTTATTCGAAACTCTTAGTACAAAACCGAGCATTTGGTAAGCTTTGGAGGTAATTTTTTGAATGTGCTGATCGAAAATGAGCTTAGAGTCAAACGTTACACCAAGATCACGAATGCTCGATACCCTATCAAGAGGTTGATTGGAGATTTTGTATACATAGTCGCAATTGTTACGTTTTCTGGAGAAAGTGATACTGTAACATTTATTGGTGGCAAGAAACAACTTATTTTTAGTACAGTAATTATGAAATCTGTCTAAATCCTCTTGCAAAAGTAAACAATCATGAGGACCTCTAATTTGACGGTAAATTTTTAAGTCATCAGCGAACAATAGGGTGTTGCTGTGAAGAAAACATAAGGAGATATCATTGATGAAAATGATAAAAAGTAGCGGTCCTAAAATTGATCCCTGTGGTACGCCCGATGTTATTTCACAAACTCCAGAAGAGAATCCATTAAGAACTACTGACTGATGCCTACGCTCTAAATAAGAGGAGAACCATCTGAGGAGACTGCCCCCTATCCCATTATAACTAAGCTTCTTTAAAAGCATCATATGGTCCACTTTATCAAATGCTTTACGAAAGTCAGTGTATATAGAATCTACTGCAATTCCATCATCCATAGACTCCAAAAGAAAATTTGTGTACGTGAGTAAATTTGTTTCAGTAGATTTTGATGCCACAAATCCGTGCTGACTTGGATTAATAGAATGTTCAATAAGTGGAAATACCCTACCATAGACCAAGCGCTCAAAAACTTTAGCTATGGCTGAAAGTATTGATACCGGTCTGTAGTTTTCTATGCAATTTTTCGGGCCCGATTTGTGTATAGGCGTGATGCTTGCACACTTCCAGACCCTTGGGATCCGCCCCTCAGCTATACTTTTATTAAAAAGTATAGTGAGAGGCTTGCACAGAGTGGAGGCAGTTCTAGATAAAAGTATGGGAGCTATTCTATCTGGTCCAGGACCCTTATTGCAATCTAATCCTTTTAAAACTTTTTCTACCTCCACTTCCGAAAATTCAATATTGGCACTATAGTTTACGGTACTGTGTTCAATATCATTACACAAGAATGTGACATCATACGACTGAGACGTTGATGGTTCAAAGACTGATGAGAAATAAGACGAGAACATTTCGCAAATAGTACCCGGATCATTCGACGATTGATTGTTGAGTTTCATAACAGAAGGATAACCAGATTTGTTAATTTTTAAGTCATGTGAAAATTTCCAAAAATATTTTATATTATGTTTGATAGCATTTTCCACATTCGCTATATAATCTTTATTGCAACTAGATAAGAGCTGTTTAACGGTACGTCTCGCCTTTGAATATTCAATATAATTATATTTATTGCCGTATACCTTCCATTTAATCCAATGTTTCTCTTTTACTTTAAGCTTTTTACGTAATTCAGGTGAGAACCAACAAGGATACTTTGAATTGTTGACATTTTGAAGAGGTACAATACTATCCAAAACCCTATATAGGTGTGTATAAAAACATTCAACCGCATGATGTGTATCCAGACTATGCAAGTCATGAGCCCAATCAATATTTGAAAATTCATACATTACATTACATTAAGCTTAGCTTAGGCTAATAATGAAATGTGAAATATGTGATACTACTTACGTACTAGCTGTTCCCCGCGGTTTGAACCGCGGCAATTTCAGAGTTCCCGTGGAATTCCGGGATAAAAAGTACCCTACGCTTTCTCTGTACCCCTGACAACGTGCATTTAAAATTTCATGATGAGCCGTTGAGGCGTGAAAGCGTAACAAACAAACAGACTCACTTTCGCATTTATAATATTAGTAAGGATATGTATAGTTGCAGATTGTGGTCATGTTTGTTTATGGTAATTTCAGGTTCGAGAAAGGTTACGAGTGGCGTTAGAGAGGAATTCGGCGTTAGAAGAAGAATTAGCATTAACCAAAGAGGAAGTAAGTACAACAGTTATATTTAACCTAAGGCCTAATTTAAAATCGCCACAAACAGTATTTTTTATTTTTTTGAAAATTTCACTAAAACTTACCTCTCATCTGAAGACTGTAAAATGGTCTTAAAAATAAAACGATTGAAAAATGAAAAATGAAAGTACATGTCGTATTCATTTGATGCGAAATTTCCCAACAAATTGAAAGTTCTGAAGAAAACGAATCTCATAGTAATGGATCCCATAAACATTGTACAAATCCGCTCCGTATTGAAGATTTATTGTCACTGAGATTTGTGGACCGCTGAGTTTATAGGTTATGTGATGTTCGACGTTCTATTTAGGATTTTTTTTATAGTAAACCTTTTTTAATTTGGTATTTGTGCTTTTTAGTACTACTTTAATCGGAAACTATTTTCAGAGTTGAAAAAGTAAGCTCTGCTGTTGCAGATGTTTGCTTCCCATTGACATAAAAAAAAAATTTAGAAGCGTTATTTGGAGTTATTTGGTGATACAGTGTGCCATGTAACCCTTAGCCAAGTCGATACTCTGTGATCGTTATCGCTGTCATGTGGTCATAAAAAACTTTGGGTTGGACGTGACTACTTGACGTGACGATACGTTCCTTAATTTTTCTATAGCGTTAACAATCATAGACTGTCAGCTTGGCTAAGAGGGCTATTGTTGTTGTTATAATTATGATCATGATCAATGTACCGTTCGTTGTTCAACAGTTGCAACAGTACAAAGCGTCCGGCGGACAGGACGGCGACAAACCCAAGGAGAACGGCACAGTCCCTACCGGCGGTGCGCCGGAGCAAAACGGCGAGCAACAGCAGACTAAGGTGCGTCCGGTTTAAAGTTTGCTTTGATGTTTCTAGAATAAATTACTGGTCTTAAAACACACAAATACTAATTTTCAATCGTATTGGACCTCCGTTAGATTGATATTATATTTCCGAGAAAAATATTTTAAACACCCCGTATATTATGATCACAATTAAAATTAAGGTTTATCTCTTTTATAAAAATAGATGCAAAATAGTGACGTTTTAGCAAAGCGACTGCCAACAGTGCTTCAGTTTCCCAAAGTGGCTCTCAGTTCGCGCTCGGGCCGCTGTATACGTACGCTGTGCCCAGCCCAGCGAAATAGGTCTTCAGCGCTGCGTTAGCTGTTTTCGTTCCGTCTTACCCGTTTCACAGTTGAACTGTAAAGCTCCGTGCAACTAAGCAGAAATGCCGTTTGTGCACGTGCTACGATAAAGCGCTGATATGTCGTTTCGTTAAAGCCGCTTATACAACAAGATGTAACAAAATTTATGAACTCTACATACTATGACAATGAGCACTTTAAAAATATTCCGAAAAAAAAAAAAACAAATATATTATTTTCTTAATTTATCTAATATTTTTAAAAAGAAACAACAGTCTTTTTACATATTTTTGTAGAAAACGCGGATACTTATACTTTATATGATAACGGTTTTCCTTGAAAAATTTTGTTGCACCTCTTTTGTACATATATTTTTTCTAGTACATAAAAATTATTAGAATAGACGCCCTACACTGTTAGTCTAGATTCTAAACTCTGAACGGACTACACTCAATGCTGGAGAAATAGTTTGGTTCAATTATACACGGTACCTATTGGTACGGTCGTGGGTTCGAATCCCATCGATAAAATAATTCGATAGGTACCATTATAAGAAAAAAACAAAATCGTCATCAAATCATCAACCACATCTTGAGACTACTTCGAGATATCGCCATAAACAAGATTTCATTTTTTAACGTATCTTCGCAATATTTATGTGTGTAAGTGGTTTCAAAAATATTTAAAGCTGATTCAACGTTTTGTTGTAAAAGTGATATTCGCCTAGTAAATTATGTCGATAGGAAAATAACACGGCCAATGAACAACACCAACACCCTAAACAACAACAAAAATAACAATAAAAGGCTGATAAACACTGACAAAAAAAAGTTTTTTTCTGTTTTTTGATGTCTAAGTCTTAGAAGCTTCGTGAATGGTGTTTGTGCGAAATATATTATGATGTGAATATTATATAGTGTGTGGGAGATTTTACTTGATCTTTTATTAGGTATCTCTTCGAGAAGAGCCTATGTAATTTAATTTCGATAACTGATTTTGAGACCCTGAATACAAAAAGGTTATTAAATTTGAATTTTAACTGTCATATATACCTCTGATAAATCAAGTAAGATCTCCCTAAATTGTTAAGTTTTGAAAACTAAAACTACAGCATGTTCATTTTTTTTTTCAACGTAATATATATGTTTTCTCCCCCCACTCCGATGGTCGGTACAGGAACAAAGTAATATAAACGGGGACACTGAGAGCGGCGGCAAAGTGAACGAACTGCAAAGCACGATCGCCAAACAGGTAGAATTGAATCATATCAAATAATATGCATAAAATATCACGAGTATGTTGACATAAATATAATATAAAAACATATAATATACATGCATCCTAACATGTTGATATAACCATTTAATTGCATATATTATGTCGTTATTAACCTCAACTGTAATGTTAGAAATAACCCCCAAATATTATCCAGAGTAACATTGAAAGAAATTACCTTGCCGTATTCCGCTTGACTTGAGGATGGACTCTAACAGATCTATGTGGAGAATGTTTTGTATATCGCACGTGACGTGTCGAATGTAGGATTAATTTGTTTTCCAACGATCTGTTAAGAAATTGCATAAGCTTGGAGAAATTATTTTATGCACGGTGTCTTTGTCATTGCATGAAAGTTTCGCCACTGTTTAATAAAACACTCAATATAAGAAACAAAAAAAAAACATGAATCATAACATATTTGTTTTAGTTTGCATGACATACAGGCTGGAAAAAAGCGGTCGCTGAGATAAAAACAGGATGTTTACTTTTAAACTTTGGCTTCGTAATAAGTAATAAATTTATTTATTTCACTAGGTACATCCATAAACAGCATCTTTTAAAGTACTTCACCCCCACCGGCCACTTTTTTACCACACTGTATAGTATTTTGCATGGTTGATGGTAGTAAATCGTTAAAATATATTGCAGTCGCTTGAGGCAACAGAAGCAATCTTCGTAAAATTTTGTGTTGCATAAATTATGCCATAAAACTGGATTCGATGGGAACGAGGCTCTTTACTTAATTATTGTTAATGTACAGTTAAATCAAAGTAGATACGATAGTGATTTCTGTGCATTTTCAAATTAGAAGCAAGTAGAGGGTAGCAGCTTGTTGTTTATGGAAATAAATAAAATTACGGTTTTGCATCTAGTGACTGCAACACTATAGACCTGATCGAGCATGCCGCACTGTCCTACCCTCTTAGCCATGTTGACAATTTATAATTGATTAATCTGTATCTTTATAGAAATACAAGGGAGTCAAGGGACTTACCTTCGTGTCCCGTGGTCACGAATAACTGAACTTTTAATTACACGATTTTAACAAACAATGAACATGACATGAGGATAAGATTCCTTAGTTTATATAGCCGTGTCAATTATATTGTCGTCAACTTGGCTAAGGTAGCTGATTCCACTCCATTATTTAGACATTCCATCACTAGAAATTAACACGACATGTAACAACCACCTTGACACTGGGAAACATTGTAGCAATTTGAATTGTCAAATAATTTCGAATTTAAAAAATAACGGACAAGGTAAATTTTTATCTCGATTATTCTTATATAAGTTACAGATAATAATTATTGAGTCGCTAAATGTAGTCGCTTTGTAAAAGAGACTGATAATAATTCAATTTTGAAACTGCTGTAATATGTATTTGGACATTTACATAAATTTATTCCAAAGACAAATTAAGTCAATGTATGTCCTCTATGATATCTTTGGAACTGGGGAGATAGAAACAGATATGAGACAGCGACAACAGGTCTACTTATAGCTTCTATTGTTTGTACGTGGGTAACATCTAAAATTAATTGTGTATCAAAAAGATACTTTAAGATTTTCTTATATATCTTTTTTAACAAATATGCATCGCATGTGGTGTTCCAGTCAGCAGAGCTAAGTTCTTGGCAGCGGAGAGTAGCCGAGCTCAACAACAAAGTGACAGAGCTGGAAGAGAGACTCGCTAAGGGCGAGAAGGAGTTAACGAAGAAGCAGGAAGAGTGCGCCAAGCTGCAGCGGGACTTGAGGGAGAACGTCGCTCAGAAAGAGGACCAGGTAAGCACCAGCGAACTGTAAGAGGCTACCAATGAAGCTGTCGTAGTTGCGAGGTCACTAAGTAATATTAGAAAATTCACTTAATTTTAATACGCATTTTTGTAATAGGCAAATTGTATTTGACGAAATTTTTGTTTTTAGTCCGTTTTGTAGATTCATAAGAAATATGAGACACGTATTTTTTTCTTTTTTTGCGTAAGTAAGAAAAAAATAACGAAGATACGTTGAGTCGAAATGTCGCGTGACGTCACAAGCAGGTACAGTTTTTACCTGTATATGACGTTACGAACCCTCACTCCTAAACTTTAATGCGTTTGTTTATGTTATGGCGGCAATCCGCCCCCCATGGTCCGCCCCCCAACGGGGGATTACCGCCGCCCATGGACATTTGCAACACCGGAAGGCATGCAGATATCCATTATCCAAATATATTTTCATTAATTTGAAAAAGCATAACATACGTGTCTAATATATTTTATTATCTATCTAACTGACAATCTAAATAGAATTTAGAAAAAAAAATAGTCGAACAGCCTATTGTGGTAATAAACACGACACGTCATGATCATAAAACGACTTGTTGTCTGTCCTAACTCATCTAAATCGGTCACCCTCGCATGGTGACTCGGATGGTGTAAAGGCGCCCTGTGCTAACTGGAACATTCTTCCGTTTCCAGGAGGAGCGGATAGCAACCCTGGAGAAGCGGTACCTGAACGCGCAGCGCGAGTCCACGTCGCTGCACGACCTCAACGAGAAACTGGAACAGGAGTTGCAGCACAAGCAGGCGCAGCTCAAGGTAGTTTACTTCTCTTTTCTTCTTCTTCTCCTTGTCCTTCTTCACCTTTTTCTGGTCCTTCTTCTTCTTATTCTTTTCTTCTTTTCTTGAGTATACTAACTACTATCGGTAGTTGCTGAAAGGATTTCTCATTCTTGAAGTCAAATGTCTTCGTTGTGTCCATCACTTAAAGGCAGCTGCGGTGTGAAGCGAGGGTTTGTTGAAAAAGTCGAGATAAGGGGGTAGGAATAAGGGAGGAGGTAGGGGCGCGCGTCGTATGGTCATTATCCATTGTGAGAGGGTTTTCTTACCAACTTTGGCCGTCTGTCGGTTGTGAAAAATTTAGGGAAACTTGTGCATGAATGGCCTCAAAATGAGTATAAATCGTAAGTTGAGTCATTTTTAGAATATTTTTACCATCCGGCTTGGAGCAACTTACAAAATGAGTTTTATTAGTTATGATATGTATTTATGATACGTATGACAGTAACAATAAAATCTATGTAAACGCGTTTTGATGTTTGTTTTTAGGTGTATGTACTTATCATTCAGAAGTTAATCAAAACATAACTCAACACTTACTTAGCCTCTTTACTACATGAATCGCTTAATTTCCATTAGTTATCTACATTTATTGAATCACTACCGTTGCCACACATTCGAACCACTGCCGTATACATTACAAGTTTAGTGTTAGATATAGGTTACCACAAGTCACAACTTAAACACAACACAACGTCTTGTAATCAGTTTCTCTGGGGCTTGCTTTAAACTTATATCGTTTCGAATATAACTAAATCAGAACATGCCAAAAATATTAGTAATGCTATTTTGATTTTAATATGTATAGTTGGGACCATTCTAGCTTGTTTTCTTAAAAAAAATAATTGAATTAGTATTATTTGTATCTATACTAATATTATAAAGAGGAAAGATTTATTTTTTTGTTAGTTTGTTTGTTACGATTTAACTCAAAAACTACTGGACCGATTTCAAAAATACTTTCACCATTAGAAAACTACATTATCCCCGAGTAACATAGGCTATATTGTAATCCGGAATTCCCGTGGGAACTCCGAGATTATCGCGGGTGAAACCGTGCGGGACAGCATAGCATTTTATAAGTTTTAAGTTTGTTGCATTGATTTTATAGGGCATACTAAAGTTTCATTTAATTGGACATGCAATCAATAATTTTTTAATGGATTCGGGGTTTTTGTATCAACATTTTTTTCTAAATTTAGACTAGGCTAGAATAGCTGCTGACATATTAAACTACATAATATTTAGAACGATAGATCATTGCATGTAGGTATTACATTTACGATGCGATTTGATAAAAAAATATTACATTTCTTAATTATTATCAATGAAAACTGATTCCTCGACCCACCAAAAACCGGTAGAACCAAAAAGTGGTAGAACCCACCCCCCTCAGAAACCTCAGACAGAACACCGCTTCAGTAGCATGCCACCTGTATATACGCATTACGTCTGCAGCTCCAAGAGGAGAAGATAGCGGCAATAGAGGAGAAGCTGGAACTCTCCACGCAGAAACTATCGCAGATGTCCTCTCTGCCAGAGATGGAGGAGCAGCTCAAGGCTAGGATGGAAGCTCTCAATCAGGTGGGTCATAGGTTCAGCGGGTCTTTGAAAGTTATCATCGGACATTATATTTAGGTAGTACTCCATTCAAAGGCCGTCCATAAATTGATATACATATTACCCAGGTCGTTTATTTTTAAATAATGAGTCTAGATCTGTATTCTTCCGGACGGCCTCTTATAACGAACTAATAATATTTTAATTTCACAAATTGTTTAACTGAGGGGCTATTATGTAACTTATTTCTATCGTTTTTAGGTTGCAATCAAAAACATGGCGGTGTTGCGTTTTTAATATGCATTATATGCACGTTTTGACACACACAATATCTAGCAATCAACCAAAATAAACTTCAGTAGTTTAAGCTGTCTAAACATGATTAATTAATTACAAAATCGCTATTTTTCTGATTGAAACTGAAATATGATTGTGGCAAAAGTTACATAATTGCCCTACAGATGATGCTTCCTCTGCCATTTCGAATATTCGCATTTGATATTCAATATTCGACAATCATTCGATCCAAACACACGATCATAGCCCACTGTTTAGTTTCATTGCTTAGCATTTCATCATACATCACTTGATAATCCTTCCTTTGAAAAAATATTTTTATACTACTTATCACTATGATATACTTATAGTTTAGCTTAGGACGTGCGATTTGCGGCCTGTACAAATAAGTTAGACTCTTTTCATATACCTACGTTTTTTTTAACTAGTCAGATTCCATCAAACAAAAAACTAGCACTTATCACTCTGTACTCACGACATGTGAAAAGAATAGGTACTGCGGGTTCGTAACACTGTGTAGCACCAAACAAATATATTGTGGGTGTGAGCGACGTCATAAGAACTTAAGAACTAGGATTCACTCGATGGGTCGGTCGAGTGAATGAACTATATTTAGTTCATGAAACTGGTATAGCTCTTGATGTTTTTGTAAAAACTAATACCGATTTACAAGTAGGTACTTAATTATATTCTTTTTTCTGATGTCTATTCTCTCTTTAATACTCACCTATGTATTTGTCGATCGCTCGATGTATTTAAACGCAAAAAGTGTTAACTGTTAACTTAAAGGTTATTCCATCGGTTTTTTTTTATAAACAAACCATTGTCGTGTTCGATTTTTATAGCGGGTGGCGCTAGTGGTAAATAAGGCTTATTCCATACAGTCGTACTGGGCCCTTATTCACTATGATCAACAACATTCGCGCGTCCCAAAAACGCACTTCCAAACGTTTTAGATGCCAAGATATTAGAAATTATTATTCTTTATGCCATAAGAAACGTTGTAAATGTATTTTTTTGCAGTAAAACTTCTTTGATTACGAGGTAAAGATAGTTTTTGCGGCGTCTTATCTTAGCGCGGCGTGTTATGGACATAGTGAATAAGGGCCCTCGAACTGTTTGGTAATTTTTTTTTTTCCCAAATTGTTCGACTGAGTTGCTCTGACTGTTCGGTTAAACCTAATGCGTGTCGCACGTAATACGGTATACGGTATACGTAGTACGATATAGTGTTGTATGTGTGCAGTCGTTGCAGGCGCAGGAGCGTCACGGCTCCGCGGAGGATCGCATCCAGCGGCTGGAGGCGAGCGTCGAGGAGAAGAACGCGGAGCTGATGCGGCTCAACCAGCGGCTGCGCATGAACGAGGAGCACAACACGCGCCTCTCCGCCACCGTCGACAAGCTGCTCTCCGAGTCCAACGACAGGTGTGTGTGCGGGGGGGCATCAGCGGTGGGATCCGGGACAGAAGTGAAGGCACTGTAACGTGCGAAATAAAATTAAATAACGTATTCGATCAGTAGCGGTGGAATACAGATCAGGAGTAAAGGCACTGTAACTTCCAAGAGTGAAATTAAAGTAAATATTAGAAAAAATGGTGCTGCAACGAAACGCAAGCTTCCTCGGTATTTTCTCAGCTGAGTAGTTAAAGATTTCTTTTTTTCTTCCTTTTTTTATGTCATATACGGGCAAGATGAGTGATTACCGCCGCCCATGAACATCTGAAACACCAAAAAGCATACAGGGGCGTTGCTTACCTGGAATGGGGATGGGAACTGGCTTTCAAGTGGGGCTGCTGGAACACACCGTTCGGTGCTTGGCTACAGATTTACAACTTGAAGGTGGTGGCTAGCCAAGCCCTACCACCATGCTATGATTTCCACACGTTTTGCTTCACCGACAGCCCTTTTCATTTAGGACTGTCTATTTGCAGGCTGCAAGTGCACCTGAAGGAGCGCATGCACGCCCTGGACGAAAAGAATGCGCTCACGCAGGAGCTGGAGAAGACGCGCAAATATGCTGACGAGCTGATGGCCGAAAAACAGGACATCCTCAAGGAACTCGCCAAGTGGCGCATGGAGACCGAGCAGGTGAGGGGGGCAGCGTAGCTGACATCCTACGCAGCGCAACTGGCAAAGTACGCAGCGTAGTTGGCATACTACGCCTCGTAGCGGATATACTACGCAGTGTAACTGGCCTACTACGCATCGTAGCTGAAATACTACGCAGCGTAGCCAACATACGTTGCAGCGTAGCAATGTGCTACGCAGCGTAGCCACATTACTATGCATGATAGTAACCATACTACGTAGCGTAACCGCCATAATACGCAACTTAACCACTACTACTTGAAGAATCGACAAGCCACAAGCCTCGCATGATATAATTATTTTGTAGTCATCTCAATAGGGATGTTGACTACTTTTAAAAATCAAAATTCTAATTAGTCCGTCAGTTAGAAAAAAAAAAAAAAACAATAGTCACGTATTTTTTGCTTTTTCAAATAAATGAAAATATACAGAGATAAAGCGCATTAAAGTTTAGGGTGGGGGCTCGTGACGTCACTAACCGCTATAAGCCGCCGTACAAACTGCACCGGTTAGTGACGTCACGCGAAATTTCAACTCAATGTATCGCCGTTATATTTTGATGAAGGTATAAAAAGGAATAATGAAAAAATGTGGTACCTCTCGTATCCAGTATAGGAAACCATTTGCGACGGACACAAAGCACGTTACTGCCATCATCAAATCAAATATTCCTCATTGTCATCAAAGCAATTTCTTCCTGGCAACCTATATTACTACGTCATGTGTGCTCTCCTCTTTCAAACTATTATTGAACATTTCACGTTAGTGAGCGTATTTTGGTGATGTCGCCCTCAGCTGAAGCGGCAGATGCTGCAGCAGGAGATCGCGTTCAACATCCAGCAGACGGACGCGCTGACGCGCTCGCTGTCGCCGGGCGCGCCCGCGCCGCCGCCCGCCGCGCTCTTCCAGGCCAAGGTGCGCGCTAAACCTGGCAACAATGCTTCACCGAACTATTTATTTACTACCAGCTCTCCGTGGTTTCACCCGCTTTTATTGCGGAGTTCCCGAGAAAATTCCGGGATAAAAAGTACCCTATATCCTTCTCTGTACCCCTGACAACGTGCATGCCAAATTTCATCCAAATCAGTTCAGCCGGTTTTGCGTGATTGAGTAACAAACATCCACACTTTCACATTTATAATATTAGTAGGATTTATTTACTACCAGCTCTCCGTGGTTTCACCCGCGTTTATTTCGGAGTTCCCGCGGGATTTCCGGCATAAAAAATACCCTATGTCCTCTTCTGTACCCGTAAAAACGTGTAGGTATGCAAAATATCATGATAATTGGTTAAGCCCAAACAAATAAACTCATATTCGCATTTTGATTGTTACACTTTATTCACGTCACGGTACAAAAGGCGGCGTCAGTCAACCTTTAGATAGTACAAAGCGTGCAGGGTGCGTGTGGCGTAGGGCACACAAGCCGCCCGCCCGCAGTAGTAGTGGGGAGTTAATCGCTTCGTTTGTATGGAGTGTCACACGTGTAAAAACAATTAGACGATTCTGTACGTTCCAGCTGGACGGGTCGTGGGAGAAGCTGCAGCAGGCGCACGCGCTGGCCAGCGCGCAGCAGGCCTACGACGTGTCCAGCGACGCCGAGGTGAGTGCGTCACGGTGGACTTTCGGTTCATTTATAGCTTCACACGATGCCACTTATGGCCTTACTCAACACCACTTACTGCCAGTTTTATGGCCCCATAACATCACTTATGGTTCCACATAACACCAGTTATGGCCCCACATAACACAACTTATGGCCCCACTTAACACCACTTATGGCCCCACACAACAGAACTCGAGGCCCCCTCACAACACCACTTATGGGCCCACACAACACTACTTATGAGCCCACACAACACCACTTATGGCCCCACACAACAGAACTCGTGGCCCCCTCACAACACCACTTATGGGCCCACACAACACTACTTATGAGCCCACACAACACCACTTATGGCCCCACACAACAGAACTCGTGGCCCCCTCACAACACCACTTATGGGCCCACACAACACTACTTATGGCCCCACTTAACACCACTTATGGCCCCACACAACACCACTTATGGCCCCACACAACACCACTTATGGCCCCACACAACACTACTTACATGTAAGTTGCACTGTCAAAGATAATTTTTGAAGTGAGACAGAGATGTTTACAAACGTAACGCCCAGGCCTGAAGAGTTCAGGCCTTTCAGTCAAGTTGTTAATATAATTGTCAAAATTACATGACCATGTGCCGTGACGATACGTTCCTT
Source organism: Zygaena filipendulae (assembly GCA_907165275.2). Taxonomy (NCBI): domain Eukaryota; kingdom Metazoa; phylum Arthropoda; class Insecta; order Lepidoptera; family Zygaenidae; genus Zygaena; species Zygaena filipendulae. The sequence continues at coordinate 11,622,517 of OU015662.1, forward strand.
AGCATTCTATACCGTTAACGATCATAGACTGCCAACTCGGCTGAGCGGGCAGAGTTCGGTAATAGCCAACGTCCCCTGCCCCCTTGCAGAACGACGAGTCGGAGGGCGGCGTGGAGGGCGGGCACACGGACGCGGCGGCGCTGGCGCTGATGCTGCAGGAGCAGCTGGACGCGATCAACACGGAGATACGGCTCATCCAGGAGGAGAAGCAGAGCACCGAGGCGCGCGCCGAGGAGCTCGAGTCCAGGGTGAGGCGCGCCTGTCGGACCTCCAGCTGCTGCAATAGTGGTCACGGCCCTTATTCACTACGACCATAACACGGCATAACGTATCACAAAAATTGTCTTTCATCCAAAATTTCAATTTCTCAAAATACTCTCTTTATGAATTCTGAATACACCCTCAGACACGACAACAAACTTACCAACAAAAGTATCCACTCCAAACCTATCATAGAAAAACATTTTAAAACATCCTCTTCAAAGTTTAACTGCATAATTATGTATGTACAATAGATGTTAATAATACTGCTCTAACATCAAGTATTTTTGTTTCAAATCTCTGGTTGAGGAAATGATTTTCTTTGCACATAATCTCTTTATTCTTCTGATATTTGGTATCGACTGGGCTGCGGGAGTGCTTATATCTAATCTCTAACATTTTTCCATACTAAATTTTGTAATATTATGTGGTTTATACACAGAACAGAAAATAAATTATAGAAGAGACATCAACTTAGTTTAGTGTGAAAACAGGTGAAAATTTGTGTCGTCGCCGGGTGATTCTCGCACACACAACTATTCATCACGCACTAAAACATTCATGAACGTAAAGAAATGTATTGAAACGCTTTTTGGTTACGTTTTTACTCAGTCACTGTTTTCAAAATTCTTATTTTTGGGAATATTGTGGTAAATATACTTGGGATACTGACAAACGAAGTTTTGGGCAAGTTAGAGCATTTGCTCTAACTCCCTTTGCATGTCGTCTCTAGTTAATTTATTTTCTCTGTGGGTTTATACAACTTAAATCTACTAGATGATTTTACTCAAGCAATTCCGCGGCCCAGTGTACCCTTCACGTTAACAAAACGTATCCCTACTACGATGAGGCACGCCCATCGTCCTAAATGAAAGCGATTACGCATCCGTCGTCAGTTAGTAGTTAATTTATCAAACTACTGTGTCATATATTTGATTTAATAATCACATAATAATTATGTAAACCTACTTCAAAAACAAATTAATTATCCTATTACTTGGAAATCAATGCTCGTTCACATTATATGATTGTGATTTGTGTCGAATCGCATCGCTTTCTTATAGGACGAAACCTTCGATGTAATATACATGTCTAGACTAGATACAGCTTCGTATTAAATTTGTCTTACAGCCTTTTTTTACGGATGACATGATTATATCCGCCAAAAAAAACCGTTCACATTATTTGGATTAAAATTTTATATGAATGAATGAATGAATGCGTCTTACACAATATGATTTTTATGATACGATTTTAGCATATCTTAATCTAATTAATATTATGAGAATGTTTGTTTGTTACGCTGTCACGCCTTAGCTACTCAACCGATTACTATAAAATTTACACGTTGTCGGAGGTATAAAAAAGACATAGAGGATACCTTTTTACTGCTCCCGAGGGAAGGAAAATTTATTGACGCAATCTACAATTAGCTCAAGCGAAACCGCAGTTACCGGCTAGTTTTGTGCTTTGGTGTTTAACTAAAATTAATGTCAGTGGGCTGTTATGAGGTTAGGTACCAATATTTCAGCTAAAGTCTAGACATGTATAGCTATAGTCGAAGGGCGTGCCGATGTAACACTAGTATTGTAAAGACTAACACGCGGGTGCCGGTGCCGGTGGGGGTGGCGGTAGGTGGGTAGCTACGAGCACATGAACGTGGTGTCGCGGCGCGGGGAGTCCCCGCCGCTGGCCGCGTCCCCATCGCGGCCCCATCTGGCGCCGCACCACAAGTACCACACGGTGAGTCGGCGATGGACACCGTCCGACCGAACCTACGGCTTCGGCCACCTTTGGCTGGGAGATTTCGTTCGGTCAAACCTATGACTTCGACCGAAATCGGCTGAAGTTCTGACCGAAGACGAAGGTTTCTAGCGTGCACCGTTAATTAAACGATCTATTAGAGCTTATCTATACTAAATTGACGCGCCCCACTACTTCAAGGAATCATGTATCAGATAATATCTCTTTAATAGTGTGAGTGCGGCGACAGTATTGCGCACTTGTGATGAATAATCAGACCAGATTTATATGTGTCGTATCGATATTTTAACGGTTGCGCGTGTGCGTATGCCCGATGGAGGGGCGCGTCATTTTAGCTTACCTCTACTAATATAACGTTTTACTACGTAATACGAATGCACGAAAATAGCAATGCCGGCGCGGCGGGCTGGCGTTGCCAGTAAATAGCAAATCAAAACAAATTCGTACGTATTGGTTTCTCTAGGCTTCAGTCAAAAATGGACCTTCGGTTGGATTTTATTATTCAAAACTATGGATTATGTATAACTGTTTGTTTACATTATAATATGTCAAAAATGATTTAGAATACATCTAATCTGCCGCTAATACTAGTTTGTAATTTTTAATTAATTGATAAAATAATGTTTTGTATTCGACGCGAGATTGGTACCAAAAGATATAAAAAAAACAGTATTATGTAAAGGTCTTTTTAATTCATTCTATGAGTTATATTAAATGGTGACTACGATTTTGCGTTGACATACGTATACGTACATATTATGTATAATTTATAAAATATGATAACATATCGGTTCAGCGGGAGCGATTCTAATCTAAAATAAATAATCTAATTGTAAAATAGAACTTAAGATAATAATTTAAAAATCTTTATTGTGTATTTGTGTGTTTATTAGCTGTATGCGTTTTTGGTTTAATTGACATGAAAGTACAATGTAAAAGGTATTCTAGAATCGCTTCCGGTGTACATATTAATCTAAGCACAATGTGTGTGGGTTGACACTTGACGTTGACGTTGATGTGTTGGACGTAGGCGCCGGCGGCGATGTCGCCCGCGCACTACCGCGCCGCCGCCGAGAGCCTGCAGGCCAGCCAGGTCGGTCCCCGACACGCACGCACGCACAAACACACACATACACATAGAAAAATTCACATATACACACCCAAAAACATGCACATATACACACACACAAACACACTCGCATATACACACACAAACACGCATATACAAATCGAAACAAGCACATATCGCTCACATATACACACATACACACTCACATTTACACACCCAAACACGCACATATGCAGACACAAACGTACACAAGAACACGAACACATACGCACATATACACACAGAGGCACTGCAAGTGTGGCATTTGACGTCTTGTGAATATATGAGCGTTTAAAGCTTGCGAGTTCTTGAAACCTCAGCCAAAAATTTCTGAATCCTATCTCGATAAATAAAATTTGCATTGCCATATAATTGTAAACAGAATATATTTTATGTTTCAAGTTTCAACACATAAATGACTCCCAGACAGTTGAAATTGTGTGGGGAGTGGGAAATATAATAATTGAGAGCCATTCAGCGATCTCAAGATATTACCTGTCTCTCTCATTGCGCTGGAAAATGAAGAAGACAAACTGAGACTTGAGAGAGCCGGGCTATTATGTTACCGCATAGACAAAGTTTGGGAATGGTTGCGCTTCAAGTTTCCTTTGTACAAAATACAAAATACACTTGGTGTTTATTTGGCAATGCAATTTTCGTCAACACCGCCAACGGCTTCATTTGTATTGATTTATAAATTGCACTGTTTTCAGTGTTGCGCTGTGTTAGCCTCCTTAGTACTTCTTAACGGCTTTGAACTGGTTCGATCCACATAATTCCACACGGCATTATTGTATACAATTCCTGAGTATTTATTAATGGCACTCAAGACATGCACGCCAAGATCTGACGGACAACCGATCGAGTATTTATTTGTTGCTTGAAAAATTTTTAATTTTTATGTAACGCAAACACATCTTTGCTTCGCCGAAAATGAAAAAGCTTTAATAGCACTCAATGCTCATCAATAATAAATAAGTAATTTATGTATTTTCCACCTTCTCTATTAATAAAATCATTTTTCAAGGAGTTTAAATCCAAATTTCAATTGTATAAATATTTTGTTGATCATTTTTGTAAATGTTTATTTTTAAACGTTCTATTTACCTTTGATTAAGTAAAATATCCACTTGTATGAAATTTGAAACAGTAGTGTAAATATTGATTGATTTTATACGTAATCTATTCTTGTAAAATATAAATAATCTATAGTATTTATAAAAGCGTAGTGTCATATAATTATAATATTATCCTGGCTTCATTTAATAGAACTGACATTTTGTAGATTTGTATATAAAGTACTTATATAATATAGTTTTGTAAAATAAACTAACTTAAGCTTTTAAATAACATATTTAGATAGAGATGATACGTATAATTTATATAAAAACACGTATTTTTATCTCTATCTAAACACGCAAATAAAATCAGTATTACACCCACATATTTGGACGTAGATAAACAATAGCGTGTTAACCCACACTGGAGAAATTTTGAGAATATTAACATTTTTTTATGTTAATATACATTTTTTATGTCAATATAACAATTTTTTTATGTCAATATAATTTTTTTTATGTTCAACACTTTGTTGGTATTTGAACAATTTCTACAACACTCAATAAAGCGTTCTGTATCAATAACTTAATTTTACGGGGTTTAACACGTTATCGCTTAGCGGTGTCCATTTATGTACCTACCTATGTCATAGTTTCCTAAACAAGCGGCAATTGCTTAGCTCATATTATGTACTAACGATAAAAATGCTTTCCAACAGTAGTTAAGCTATGCTTTTGTCCAAATCACTGATTGAACTTTGATTTAGCTTTAGATTCAATAAAAAGACTGTACCTTTAACTCGATGTAGTTCTGATGGTGTGAGACTGCTTTCGAGCTTACCCCGCCCAACGTACGAGCCCTACAAAGTGTGTGTAGTTTTATGAAAATTGCAGCTTTGTACATGTATTTCGATATATCCAGATGATGGACGTAGTAACTTATATCTATAGTCTGTAGTTCTAAGTTTCACGGCGTATACAAAATAACTCTGAAATATTTTATTTACAAAGGTTATGGAGATTCATTTTCAAGATGAGTTAACATATTATTTTGTACACGAAATTACTCTAACGTGAAGTTCAAGTTTTCAAATTACTGAATTTGAAAGTTACATTGACTTGAAGTTACTGTAATATACAGGTAGTTTCACGTTTTTGTAACATGAAGTTGTTATAACAAAGCTCAAGTTTCTGGAACTAGAAGTTACTGTAACTGTAATTTCGAGATACGAAAACTTCAATTTACAGTGACTTGAAGTTTTAAGAAGAGAGATAAAAGAAGTTTTAAAGGAAGTTTTTGTCAGTTTTTTTTTGCACCGTAGTTTTTGTAACTCGAGGTCACTTACTGTGACTTCAAATTACAAAAATTTGTATCTACTGTGACTATAGATGGGTAATCAAACCCGGTGCCTGTCGTTTAACCCGATAAAAGCCTGCCGTTTTGGGGTTTAAACTCGATTTAATAACGATAAAGGCTGATTTTGATCGGGTTTAAACCCAAGCACCAGGTTGATGGTCCATCCACAACGTGTTGATGAATTAACTGAAAACTAGAAAGTAGTTTGTTCAGAATCAATTAGCGAATCGATCGCACTATGTTTTAATATAGGTTACATTTTTTCACTTTTATTAGCCCGTGTCTAAATTATTTATAATACAATATTTGGCGCGTACGCCGCCCGCAGCAAAAAAATTCGAACCGGTAGCCGCAGGCGTAGCGCTTGGAATTTCGTAGATAGGTCACCTCCAAACTAATGTTGAATAACTTTTAAAGTATTAATTTTTTTACATAAAATATATTTTATTCATATTATTGTAAATTTTTTTAAATGTGGTGTATCAGGTTTTCAGTTAATTCATTAACACGTTGTATAACTGTGACTTATAGTGACCGTGTCTCAAACGTGCAATGATGTCCTAATAGTTATATGAATGGGATCAGCTGCAGCTGTGCGAGGAGGGCGGCGGCGGCGGGGGCGGGGGCGGCAGCGGCGGCGAGGGCGCCGAGTCGCCGCTGACGGCGCGCTCGCTGCGCCTGGAGCGGGCGGCGCGCGCGCTGCACGCGGACCGCGACCGCCTGCGCACGCACTACCCCGCCGCCTACGACTCGTGCGTATTGCGTCTATATCGATTTTTTTTTTAATTCATAAAACCAACAGCGTAACATAGATTACAATATAATACAATACACAAGTGTAAGGCCAATTATAGGTCTTATCCTTCAAACAGTACCATTACAGCAGTCAGATGTGGTGTAGAGTTACAATGACAATAATGAGTATGATTTATATATAACAGGTATATGTGATATATTTGTATTAATACTACACACCATATAGTACATATTACGTAGAGGCAAAGTATTATAAGTGAATTTGTAACGTTGCAGGGGGCAAGCTTAGGATCAACTGAACCGATATTGGAAATTCTTTCACTAATAGGAAGCCAGTTGCCTTGAGAAACATAGGGTAATTTTTATCTCGAACCTCCTGCGAGAACTCCGAACCACCACCATATTGTATCGTTTTGTCGACGAGAATCGATAATCTATGTGTCTTGAGTTTATTATAACACTAGCTGTCCCGCGCGGTTTCACCCGCGATAATTTCGGAGTTCTCGCGGGAATTCCGGATTACAATATAGCCTATGTTACTCAGGGATAATGTAGATTTCTAATCGTGAAAGAATTTTTGACATCGGTCCAGTAGTTTTCGAGTTAAATCGTAACAAACAACAAACAAAAAATCGAATCTTTCCTCTTTATAATATTAGTATAGACTATAGCTGTCCCCCGCGGTAATTTCGGAGCTCCCGTGGGAATTTCTAGATAAGAAGTACCTACCCTATGTCACTCAGGATTACCGTAGCGTCCTATAAGTGAAAGAATTTTCAAAATCGACTCAGTATATCCAGAGATTACCCCCCACAACCTCAACCGCGATAATTTCGGAGTTCTCGAGGAAACACCTCTCCCAACATGTAGGTATGCAAAATTTCATGATGATCGGTTGAGTATTTAAAGCGTAACAAATAAACTCACTTTCGCATTTTCGACTCGAAAGTGATTGCACATTTCTGTTGCTGAATGTACATTGTATTTTTTGTGTGCCTATTTGACTACTAACCTACTAATTTACTAATTATTATCTTTCCACGCCGCTCAGCAGTTCGATAATGTCCGGGAGCCTCGCTCGCATACCCATACACAGGTCTCTATCAAGCCCTAACTTACAATACGTTCCTTGCATGTCAGATTTGTAGTTTGTTCACCGCACAGGCCTTGCTTAAAGCTCAGACCAAATAAAAACTAAAGACGGAACGTCCGTCCCGAACAACGAAGTGAAGCCGGTTGCGTATGCATGTGGTGCTTAGGAAAGCGTCACAACGATTCCCAGGTATGGTGTCTTTCTCTTGTAAGTGTGTGCGTGTTTCTGTGCACGTGCACCGCGTGGTGTCTTTTTCCTGGCTTCACTTGTTTGTTCTACGCCTTCCGTTTTTAGTTTTTATTTGGTCTGAGGCTTAAGGGCGAATAATGTAACTTGAACAACTAATATATTTTGTTCCACCATCCAAGTTTGGCCAATTCAGCCTGTGACATTTGATGACAGTTCTTATCGCGCGACGTCAAAATGGCGTGTTTTTCTTACGTTAGTATGTGTTTGTGTTATGAAACATTATTTTTATATCCAAACAAAAACTCTGTTAGTTTTTTCATTGCAACTTTACTAGCTCGCTACGATACAGATAGGTATCTAGAAATATAAACAGTACAAAATTATAAATGTCGTAAAGAGCGAAAACACTCTTTTTAAATGTATTCGATAAATAAATTATTTCGTGCACGTTTGTGTTATACGTCTGCCAATTTTTTGCATATTCACTCTAGTCTTGAAGAATTCCAAAGTTGCAGAGCGCCAGGGAAAACAGATTTCGCGCTTTTTCATTCCAGTGTGCCTACTTGATGTATTTTTTGCTGTGAATTTCCCGAGTCCCGACTGATCGAAGACACCGGCCCTTCTGAACAGATCGCATGACGTCACAATCCGGTACAAAGTGTACCTACGGGATTTATATTGGATTATGACGTCACGAGCTCCAACTCCTAAAAATGCATGCGCTATATCTATGGATTTTGTAATTGATTTGAAAATGCAAAAAATACGTCTACTATAATTATTTTTTAATTATTATCTAACTGACAGACTGAATTCAATTAAGATTTGCGTAGCCCGTCACCACGCGCATTGTGTTTGGTTCAGCTCGAGCCAGGAGTCGCTGGGGGGCGCGGGGGGCGGCGGCGGCGCGTGGGGCGGCGGCGGGGGTGCGGGCGGCGCGTGGGGTGGCGCCGGGGGCGCGGGGGGGCTGCCGCGGGGCGTCGCCTCCGCCGCGTCGGCCGCTTCCATCGCGTCCATGCACCAGCAGAAGAAGCGCGGCATCAAGAGCTCGCTGGGAAGGTTCTTCAGCAAGAAGGAGAAGGCCGCCGGCATGCCGGTGAGTGTGGCAGCATGTCTGTCGATCAGCTGTTTCCTCGCGGTTCGGGACTCCTGCGGGAACTCTTATAGTATCCTATTTCACTAAGGGAGGATCCTATCATTGAAAATATATTTTGTAGAATCCGTGAGGGTGGCCGAAAGACTTTCTTATGACATTTCCAATGGGCGTTTCCTAACCCTACACTGCATTTAGTTCCATATAGGGGACGACCAAAAAAATCGATTATTGCTCTTATTTAAAACCAGTAATTATATTTATATTTGTGTACAGGAAATCTCAATATTTCTAGGAACCCGTTAGTGCAAATAACTCCCGGTAAATAGCAACAGTATTTAATTTCGCGAGTAATTAAAAAACAAAAATTGTGCCATTCACGTGAATCTCGCATTTACGCTGCGTAGAAATTTTGAAAAAAATACTATTTAAACGAGATTTACACTGAAAAAAATATTTATGTGACGGAAAATCTGTGCACTAAGGAAATGTGTGTATAATTTTCTGATAAGATGACGGTAAGTTACTGAAAAAAGGTTTTTTTTAAATGTTCCAGATATGTCACTTCATGCACTGACTATATAATTTTGGGCCTAATTACTAAATTTGAAATGTTATTTCTGTTTTAGATAATGCCAAAGAAAAGTTTAACCAATTCTAAAATTCAAGAGGTTTTGTTAATACCATCAGGTAGTGAAGACGAACAAGACTTTCAGGCGCTGAAAATGATATTGCTAAAATCCATAGTTTCGTCTAGTGCCTGGCTGGCTAGTTTCCACCTTCAAGTTGAAAATCTGTTGTCAAGCACCTAACGGTGTATTCCGGCAGACTTACTTGAAAGCCAGTTCCCATTCCCATTCTAGGTTGGCAACGCACATGCATGCCCTATAGTGCCCAGATGTCCATGGGCGGTGGTAATCACACACATCAGGTGCCACCTGCCCGTTTGCCACCTATGCTATAGAAAAAGACCAACTGTGTGACACATTTACTGAATCGAAGCATGACGCTGATGTTGCTTCACTTTCCAGGTATGAACTGGATCCAGGAATATAATCCACAACTAAGACTTCCTAATAATCTGGTTTCGGCAAGAGTGCCGACATTTTTATCCGTCTTGCAAGATGTATTCCTGGGCACCAAAATTACAAGTTATTCTTCGATAACTAATACACGAGCCCTGAATTGATTTCTCACCTGGCCAAGATAGTTATAATATATTCAATGGAAATCGTAAACAAAGGACGTTTAGGCAAATCTTTAAAAATCCCAACATTGAAGAACCTGGAAACTAAAAAAGAGGAAGTAGGATATTCAAACAAGCGGGTGGTAGTTTGAAGTGGCAAAGAGCTCATGCATGTGTGGCCCATCAGTAAATAAAAAACGAGGTCGACCATCTTCTGCAAACGATGACCACATTGAGCTAAAGAGGTCAAATGATGCTATTATTTCTCCTCGTGATGTAAGGCGTGATGGGTTTGAACGTTTTCCTTTAAAGAAAGAGTAATATCAGTGCTGCTGCAATCCTGGATGCAAAGGGAAAACATTTATAGCCTGCGAGAAATTAAATGTAAAACTTTGTCTCAACAATAATAGTAATTGCTTTATGAAGTTCCATCTATAGTTAATGCATAATGTACCATTTATGGAACAGAATAAAAAAACTAATTTTCTACCACTTTTTTTCATTTATGAATTTTTTTAGTATTTTTCCCAGGACCTGGAGCCTAAATAAAAGCACATAAAATTTATTTTATGAAAAAATAAAAAATCATGCAGTGTAGGGCTAAACTGCTCACTCGAGCTGGTGTACTTGTCGCAGATGCAGCAGGGCGGCGCGGCGCGGTCGCTGTCGTCGGCGTCGTCGCTGGGGCTGTCGTCGCTGGCGGACGACGGGGCGGAGCAGCCGCCGCCCGCGCCCGTCGCGCCGCTGCCGCCGCAGGAGTACGCGCGCGGGAAGAGCAAGTCAGTTTGGGCTTTTTTTTTTTCTTTTTTATGGACTTTCGCATATAATGCATTCAGCCAGTTTCAAGTAAAATTTATTCGATCAATGCTTCGTTGTATGGTTTCTTAGAACATTCTCTGAGCGCTTGGAGGAAACCGAAGAAATCAGCTCGAAATGTCATAATCTTCTTGAGCACATAAAAAACCCGTCACTGTGAAAATTATTGTAGAATACAGCATTTTTATAACACAACAAAATTGTAGATAAAAAAATTGTTAATTCTATATGAAAATAAAGGCCGAACCGCCATCTTTGATTCCCGACAAAAAACTGAGTTTGGGCTTTTTATTATTTCATCGTTGAAGCAAAAGAAACTTGGTCCATACATACGAGCAGACTAATTGGCGTATTATATTTATATATTTATGAAGATATTTACATTGAAATGACTAGGTTCTCACCAACGAGTACATTTTGTATTGCAGTTTTTCAGTTTCGCCGTAAGTTACTAAAAGCAAACCGTTCGGCAAACATGCGTTTTGCCTAACGAAAGGATTATAAAACAACCCTCACGCCTTTTCTTTAACTCCAATTGATATAGATTTTTCGCATGAAAATTGCATGAAAATTAAAAAATGTTTGTGTGTGTGTGTGTGCGCCTCAGAGAGCGCGACTACCGGCACGAGCTGCTGGGCGAGGCGATGCGCGCGGGCACGCCGTTCGCGCTGTGGAACGGGCCCACGGTGGTGGCGTGGCTGGAGCTGTGGGTGGGCATGCCCGCCTGGTACGTGGCCGCGTGCCGCGCCAACGTCAAGTCCGGCGCCATCATGTCCGCGCTCTCCGACCAGGAGATACAGCGCGAGATCGGTAACTACACACAAACACACACACACACACCACACTAACAAACACACACACACACACACACACACACACACGTAACACACCACCACACATTGCACTTTACCATACGCCGCACTTTTGACTTTACCACACACAACACTATACCACACACCACACTACATCACACCCCACACTATACCATACACCGCACTATACCACACACCATACTATACCACACACCACACTATACCACTCACCACACTATACCACATACCACACAACACACTCACCACACCGCACCGCACTGCTCTACAAGTGTCATCTGTTAAAAAAAAGAAACTTCGTTCCAAAAAGAACTGGTGACGTAGCAGCCGTGTGTAATATTACACGAACCATTTCGACCTTCACAACTCGAAACCTATCCTGCATCCATAAAATTTGGCACATTTATTAAAGCCCCTCAGCTTGTCTATAATCCATATATTTGAGTTATTGTACCTCGGAAACTACGAGACGCAGACCCATCACATGGCAAGTAAACTTCTTGTTTTCGTGATTTCTACACTGAGAGAAAAATAGGGGCTCGTTCGTTCCCCACCGAAGATCGGTCTTCAGTATTTCTGCTACCGGTGTTCGGTTGGGCACCATGTTTGGGCAGTAAACTCTTCTGTAGTTTGCATTTCATTGACACCGCGTGGGGTGGTCGCTGTGATATTGTGTCGCCATACTTCTTTCGGGCAACCGAAGAGGCTTCGGTCACCCTCCAAAACGACCGAAGCCTCTTCGGTCTGATTGATTTATCTCCGTGTATGTGATCACGTGGTCAAATATTCGAAAGCTTGTACCTCGGAAAGTATGAGACTCAGACCCATCATGTTGGTAATCAAATTTCTTGTTTTCGTGATGTCTATGTGATCACGTGGTCAAATATTCGAAAGGATTTGTGTGCGTGTGTGTGCCAGGCATCAGCAACCCGCTGCACCGGCTGAAGCTGCGGCTGGCCATCCAGGAGATGGTGTCGCTGACGTCGCCCAGCGCGCCGCGCGGCACCGCCTGCGCCGCGCTCGCCTTCGGGGACATGAACCACGAGTGGATCGGCAACGTGTGGCTGCCCTCGCTAGGTGCGCCAGCCACTCGCACTCACCACCCACATCATACACAATGGGGATGTTGACTAATTTTGAAAATCAAAGTTCCAATTAGTCCGTCAGTTAGAAAAAATCCTCGCCATAATATATTGATAGTGTGAAGTGTCATTTGGGCCATCTCCCTTCTACGGTCGCCACTGAAAATCAGCGTAGTGAAACTCAGTGCCACGGCATAATGCTGAGTGGCAGCCATTTTAGTACCAAATGTTCTAGTTTAAGACTCACGCTTGTACGTATTTGATTTTATGGTATCAAATAAACTTTTTTCTATTCTATTCTATTCATATAGCTAAAAATAGCTATTTTGAACGTTGAAGTGATTCCGTTCGTATCGTGCAGGGCTGCCTCAGTACAGGACGACGTTCATGGAGTGCCTGGTGGACGCGAGGATGCTGGAGCACCTCACCAAGAGGGATCTGCGGACGCAGCTCAAGATGGTCGACAGCTTCCACAGGTGCGAATTATTTATTTATTTATTGGTTTGCCATCCCATCCCCATTCCAGGTCTGGTGTTGCAGAAGTCTATGGGCGGCGGTAATCACTTACCATCCGGTGTGCCATCTGCCCGCTTGCCCCCTATGACGTAAAAAAATAATAATAATAAAGATTATATTTAGTCCGTCAGTAAGATATTAAAAAAATAATATACATGTATTTAAGGTATTTTGATGTTGATGCCAAATAAAGTATATGTCTATGTCTATTTTTGCTTTTGCGAATTATTGAAAAAAAACTTGGATAAAACGCATTAGAGTTTAGGAGGAGAAGGTCACGACGTCATAACTAAGTATAAAGTGTACCTACCTAGGTGTGACGTCACACGGAATTTCAACTCAATTCATCGTCGTTTTTATTACGTGAAAAATAAAAAAGGAAAAATACGTGTCCAATATTTTTCTACAAGACGGACTAAAAATTTAAATTTAGTCATCGTGCCCATTATGACGATTGTTGTGTGTGACGTGATTTGTATGTATGTACATCCTTCTAATATTATAAATGTGAAAGTGTGGATGTTTAGATGTTTGGATGTTTGTTACTCAATCACGCAAAAACAGCTGAACGGATTTGGATGAAATTTGGCATGCACGTTGTCAGGGGTACAGAGAAGGACACAGGGTACTTTTTATCCCGGAATTCCCGCGGGAACTCTGAAATTACCGCGGGTGAAACCGCGGGGCACAGTATATAATAATGTTTGTGTGTTTGTGTGGCAGGACGTCGCTGCACTTCGGCGTGGCGTGCCTGAAGCGCGTGGGGTACTCGGTGCGCGCGCTGGAGGAGCGGCGCCGCGCGGCGGAGCTGGGCTCGCGCGACGTGCTCGTGTGGACCAACGAGCGGCTGCAGCGCTGGCTCGTCTCCATCAACCTCAAGGTGACCCCGCTGGCCGCTGCCCGGCTCAAACTCGGGGCTCGGGTTTAAAACCGATAAAAGCCCGTAAACGCCCAGGCTTTCATCGGGTTTAAATCCAAGAGTAGCCATGAATATTTTTTAATTGTTTCTTTTTTTGAGGTGTTCATATAAAGAGTTTATTTATCTGACTAAAATAAATTAAATCCCTCACCGAGGAGTGGTAGATCACGTGGTGTTGTTTACAGTTAGCTTCGAATTTTTTTTTAGAGTATTTGATTATAATCGCAAAAACTGACTGCCACTGCCACGTTTGTACACAGCCTTCGATGTTTCTTCGTTCACCAATTTCGACTGTATTATTAGATATTATAAGACTCAATATCAGAACGGCCCGTGAAGCGTGTGTGTGTCGGGTGTGCGCAGGAGTACGCCAACAACCTGGTGGAGAGCGGCGTGCACGGCGCGCTCATCGCGCTCGACGACAGCTTCGACGCCAACAGCATGGCGCTCGCGCTGCAGATACCCACGCAGAACACGCAGGTACACGCGCCCACCTGTACCTGTACCTACCTGTACAGTGTACAGTGTACACGCAGGAGTACGCCAACAACCTGGTGGAGAGCGGCGTGCACGGCGCGCTCATCGCGCTCGACGACAGCTTCGACGCCAACAGCATGGCGCTCGCGCTGCAGATACCCACGCAGAACACGCAGGTACACGCGCCCACCTGTACCTGTACCTACCTGTACAGTGTACAGTGTACACGCAGGAGTACGCCAACAACCTGGTGGAGAGCGGCGTGCACGGCGCGCTCATCGCGCTCGACGACAGCTTCGACGCCAACAGCATGGCGCTCGCGCTGCAGATACCCACGCAGAACACGCAGGTACACGCGCCCACCTGTACCTGTACCTACCTGTACAGTGTACACGCAGGAGTACGCCAACAACCTGGTGGAGAGCGGCGTGCACGGCGCGCTCATCGCGCTCGACGACAGCTTCGACGCCAACAGCATGGCGCTCGCGCTGCAGATACCCACGCAGAACACGCAGGTACAGTGTACACGCGCCCACCTGTACCTTTACCTACCTGTACCTACCTGTGCAGTGTACCTGTACCTACCCGGGCGCGGATCCAGCCTCAAGGCACGGTGTGGGCATGCCACAGCTCGCTTCGCTCCAATTAACTCACAATCGCATTGATAATATTACTAGCTGTTCCTTGCGGTTCCAACCGCGTCAGTTTCGGAGATTCCGCGGGTATTCCGAGATAAAAGTACTTACTATTTTTTTCTGTGCCTACCTACCCTTGATCACGTATAGGTAGTATGCAAAATTTAATGTAGGTTCTTCCCGATAATTTCGGAGTTCCTGTGGGAATTCTGGGATAAAAAGTAGCCTATGTCCTTCTCTGTACTCTTGACAATGTGTATGCAAAATTTCGTGGTGATTGATTGAGTCGTTTAACCGTGAAAACGTAACAAACAAACTCACTTTCGCATTTATATTATTACTAGCTGTGCCCCGCGGTTTCACCCGCGGTAAGGGAATTCCGGGATAAAATATGTCCGTCTCTGTAGCCCTGACAACTTGCATGCCAAATTTCATCCAAATCCGTTCAGCCGTTTTCGCGTGATTTAGTAACAAACATCCAAAAATCCACACTTTCACATTTATAATATAGGGTCTTTCAATAGGGACGGGTCGATGTTGGCAGCCTGTGGCGGCCATGTTGTTTTAACGTCGTCTTTCTAACCTATATTTTTTTATTCAGTTAGTAATGCCATATCACCATGGCAAGTTACACGGTTGAGCAACACGTCCAAATGTTAAAAATGTTAAACCAAAATGAGTGTTCGTTAGTGCAAACGTTACGTGCATTGCGCCCATTTTACGGCAGACGAGGTGGTCCTTCAAAGTCGACTCTCCAACGTTTGGTGGCCAAATTCGACTTATCACCTTTAGACTTTTTTTTGTGGGGTTTTCTTAAGTCGCAGGTCTATACCAATAAGCCACAATCGACCGATGCCCTTAAAGTCAACATAGCTCAGGCTATCGCTGAAATTCAACCCGAACTATGCGGCAGAGTTGTTGAACATTGGACAACTCGAATTCGTGCCACCGTGAGAAGCCGCGGCGGACATTTAAACGATGTGATTTTCCACACATAATGGCATATATAGCTCTTTCAAATAAAAAAAAAAAATCGTTAAAATCTCACACACGGCCTTTTTTATTTCATGTCAAAATCGACCCGTCCTTATTGAAAGACCCTTTACTATAGTAGGATAAAAGTAACGATAAAGATTATTTGGTATCGCATTCCAGGCGCGCCAGATCTTGGAGATGGAGTTCGCGAACCTGGTGGCGGCCGGCACGGAGCGCGCGGCGCGGCCGCACGACCACGCGCCTCCCTCCTGACACCACGCCATCAACTAGGCGCCGCCCGCGCCGCCCGCCCCGCCTGCTGACCGCCGGGTCGGGGTCGCCGACCGCACCGCTGACCAGCGCACCCGGGGACGCGTGGGTCACGTGACCGCTGACCAGTGAGGCACGTGACCGCTGACCAGTGAGGCGCGTGACCGCTGACCAGTGAGGCACGTGACCGCTGACCAGTGAGGCACGCGTCTGCTGACGGGTGGGGCACGCGTCTGCTGACCAGTGGGTCACGTGACCGCTGACCAAAGAGGCACGTGACCGCTGACCAGTGAGGCACGTGACCGCTGACCAGTGAGGCACGTGACCGCTGCAGTGAAGGGACGTTACGAGGTCGTCAGCTGACGCCTATGTACCACGTGTCAACTGTGACGGAAAATTTTATGTTAGGTATGTGAACCGAGTCGCCACGGGCCCTATCCGTTACCGACGCAAACTGTCACCGTAATTGCGTTGCAGTTTTTCTCTTTCCTCTGTTTATAGATATATCCGCATAGTGGGGGCCGCGCACTTTGTGTCGGAAAATTTAACATCCATGTACCTATACAGTGCGAAACCGGAGTGGACTTGCGCTTATAACGTGTCACTTAAATCGAAATGTGTATTCGGAACTTGGATTCGTCGAATTGAAACGTCGAATGGCACTTTTGAGCTGACATATTGTTATGTCGCCTGAGTTTCTACTTATGACATAAATTGCAGCTAAAGTTGAGCTTAAATCGAATAGATTTTTTTAATCGACGTGTGTAATGTGTTGTGTGTTGTTGTGACAACTGAACGTCATTAATTAATTAAAGTAATAATAATGATAATTTAAAAAAAGAATTCAAGACTGTTTGAGCTTTTCAACTAAAAAAAGCTAGAAAAGGATGTTTTTTTGTCACAATGACACGTTGTGAATTGTCTTTGGAAAGGTTGTGTCGTGTTGGAGACATTTCGAAAGTATTTTAGTGATTCAAGGAGAACAGCGAAGCGTGGCTGGTGGGAAAAGATCTAGCAGTAGGTTTTTGATTGATACGAGTTGAAAAAGATGTGAATCTGAGATGAGATTTTTAAGCCATTTCGTTTGCAAACTCTCCCTGACTCGATTGAAGTTAGTAGAACAAATAAAACACGCCGTTGCCCTTTGATAAGAACTCTCTTAAGGCGCGTGCACAATAAAACGGGTCCTAACAATTGAGTCTAAATTGACGTGTTTCTGGCAATTAAAAATGTAGTTGACTTTTATATGTTTGGTACATTGTTTTGTCGTGTTGTAGCTGCAATATGCAGTGTGAACTCCGCTCACCTGTTTGCTTTGCGATATGGCCCAACCTTCCCATCTAATTTTTAACCTTATTTACATAGTTAATATAACAAATACAGACTTATTTATTGGTACAAATTATTATTTTATTTGTAATGGACAAAATAGTTGACAGCAAAATATCAAACAGAAACCACAAAATGCGTTTTTTTTTTATATAAATATAGATTTTTAATAATTTTATAAACGACTCGTTAATACTTCAAAAACCAAAAAATGGTTACGGTATTTCCGAGATGGCGTGTCGGTTCGTACAATAAATTCAAGATGGCGGCCATCAACTGTTAGACTACATAAAAATATTAAACTTTTCATCATTTAAAGCTGAAAACTTTCGACTATATAGATATAATAACAGTCTTGTAACTGAATAGATAATACTATACTTAATAGCTAGTTGGGATTTGTACTATTAGATACCTGTGTACCAAGTGCCTCGCTGAGGTCTGTATATATAGCTTTATATAGATGAATGTGTGCCTCTGCGTCTGTCTGTCTGTCTGTCTGCATACGAGTGTATTATGAAATGGATAATTTTAAGTTAAACTTACAAGCGAAGGGTGCACACGGATTACTAGTCTTATGTACAGTGTTGAAAGATATTCGTTATAGTGCGAGTATAATAAATAATATATTTACTATAATTTTGTATACTTATGTATGTAATAAAATTGTTTGTTTATTAACAAATAAACTTTGCTGATTTACTTACCGAAAAATTAAGATAAATTTGATGTTAGTCTCGAATAGAAGATATTTTCGTAATGGGGATGTAGACTACTTTTGAAAATCAAAATTCTAATTAGTCCGTCAGTTAGAAAATAAAAAAACAATAGACACGTATTTTTTGCTTTTTCAAATAAATTTAAATATACAGAGATAAAGCGCATTAAAGTTTAGGGTGAGGGGGTCGTGACGTCACTAACCGCTAAAACCGCCATACAAACTGTCAGAATAGTGACGTCACGCGAAATTTCAACTCAATATATCGCCGTTATTTTGCCGTAAAAAAAGAAAAAATATGTGTCCAATATTTTTTAATAATCTACAAGACGGACTAAAAAATAAAAATTAGTCAACATGCCCATTCAATAGGGCTGGCTACTTCTATTGTGATTCCGATCGTATCGTATTGAATTTTGCATTTTGAATATCCCTACTAATATTATAAAAGCGAAAGTAACGCGTCTGTCTGTTACGCTTTCACGCCGTAACGGCTCAACCGATCATCATGAAATTTTGCATACACCTTGTCAGGGGTACTGAGATGGACGTAGGGTACTTTTTATCCCAACTTATCACGGGTGAAACTGCGGGGAACAGCTAGTTATCAATGACGTAAATAGTAGTAACATGTTTTTGTTACGGTGTGGGACGAGTGTGAGAGTGGGAAATTAAACAAAACCTACGAAAAACCTTAAACCTTGATTTAACATCGACACGATCGGATACACAAGCAACCTCTCCCTCCCTCCCGTGTCGGCCGACTGTATTGGTAGGTATTTGGTAATAACAGGCTAGCCGCTAGTGTTTAAAATTTAGTTTTTAGTTCGTCGTGTGAAAAATTGAACACAAAAAAAATTTTTTTTTTTTAAATTCACGTTATCAAAAAATAACGACGATACATTGGGTCGACGCGTGACGTCACGTCTTGGAGTCTATAGGTAGTTATGACGTCACGAACCCACGCTGATACGATCATTTGAATGCGTTTTATTTATTTTTTCATTTATTCGAAAAAGCAAAATTATTAAATTGCAAAAATTACAAAATTGATAAATTATTATCTAACTGACGGACTAAATCACCTATTACACTGCGGTCATAGCACCATCCATCAATAAATAGCTTATGAAATATAAAGACTATTTGGATATCAAATAGCTTAACGGCATAAATGAAATAGAATCAATAAGTTGTAGCTAGAACACAAAGTTAATACAAAATACATTATAATTATTATTGATGTAAATAAATTTATTTTATTTTTGTTCTATAAATTTTTACATTTTGCGTTTACGAGGAGCGTGTCCGCGTGAAAAAGATGGAGTTTAATTCTAAACGGATCCTTAATAATTTTAAAACTATTGAAGTACGTTAGAGCACTGTTTTGATTCGGTCTTACTTATATGGTCTACCTGAAAATTAATTGCAAAAACCAAGTTCAGATTGAACCTTTGTTTATTTTTACTGTTTTAAATATAATTTTTTTTACTGCCAAATTATTTCATCACTAAACGGACACGCTCTGTACAGATATTTTGTAAACTTAGCAATATTATTTACTTAGTTATTCAATAAGTTCAAACAGCTAAGTTTAGCATTAACTTTTGGTTATTTTTACATAGCTTTAAAACAATTTTATTTATTACTTGAAAAAATTATACCTACCTAGAAATTATTATTTATAAAGTTTTATAATTTATTTTTATTTAGATTTACTCGATTCAGTTTCTTCTTTTTTTAATAAAATTTGGTTATGACGATAAAATATACCTCACAGTCGCGATTTTTTACTTAAGTCGTTATTTAAATTATGGAATCACAATTTTATTGTATATTTATAAAAATAAAGTTAGTAAAATAGGTAATTTTTCAACTTTTCGTTATCAATATGTGGATATAATTTATAAAAGTATATGGGACTGCTGAAGTGCTTTCAACTATTTACTTACTCCTTAGTATACCTACATTTGTAAGTGAACGATGACAGTATTAAAGTAATAAATAACTAATTATTGTGTACATTTACACGAATCACGATCGACCGTTTTGAGTTTGCGTTCGATACAAATTTGCTTCATATCCGAATTTACACTGCATACACACTTAAACACTTGTGTTCATTTTATATATATTTGAGTGTATCACCAGAGTTCTCAATTGTCCCACAGACTTTATGCTCTTCAATCATTAAGAAATTGACTTGTTAAGTGAACTCAGGCCCATCTGTTGTAATACTAAATGGTTGATATATTTTGGGATTAAAACTGGCCACACCATTCATATATTTATGTACTTCCAGCGCTATATTGTATAGATAGATATTGTTTAATATGCTAGCTGATCAACATAATACATAATTATATTATAAAAATTGTATAACAATGTTGAACTGCCAACTGAAATCAACCGAGACATGCTTCAAGTCTCTATATATCATTCGTACACATCAATCGTTTTTCATACATAAATATGTAAGTTATGTGTTATATATTACATATTAAAAGGGTGATATTACAGCTAAGCGAGCGTATCGAAGTGTCAACAATAACCGAATCTTCGTTTTGAAATGACTCGTGTAGAAAAATGTTACGGTTGTTGAAAGCTCCCGTTAAGCGTGGTCACCCTACATATTTAAGAGATGGTTATTTGTTAGTGTATTGTATAGCTTTTATTGTGGTGAGAACTTTTTGTATAAAACATGGTTGGATAATGTACTAGGGTAGATGCGAGGGCGTGGCCGCCGTGCGGTCGGTGTCGTGTAGCTATTGTATTGAGGTGCTTGCACACGTTGCATGCGAGTGCGTCATGTTTAAACTACTCACAATGTTAAGTTTAAAGCGGTGAAAATAGCACGACGAGCTATAAAAAAGTCATATCTTCGAAGATATTATATTCAATTTCATAAGAAATCGATATAGTGTGGAAAATGGGTAATCCTAATTTTGGACGATGATTTTTAAAAAAAAAAATTTACCGCCAAAAGTTTTGCTAAAAACATTTCGAAGTTCAGGTTTTAAACACTACACTATTGCGATCGAATTATTGCTATTACGTTTTTTTTTTTAACTCAATCTACTACCAATTTTATTTTAAATGTAATATTTAGAAGATATAATGAAATATTTTATAGCTCCAACGTTATCAACTTGAAGAAGTTGGTGGGTCCAGTGACTGACACATGTACTGGGAGCAGTTTGCCCGCGCGTTATTTGCTCCAGTCGCTTGCGCCGTGTGCTAGTGCCTTTAATAAAAACTATGTATTATAACAATTTTCATCCTAAACTAGTGTAGTTGATGCTATCGTCCGATCTAATAACAAATTAATTTATTTAATATAGAAAAAAAAACAAGATAAACATAACGCTGGGACACGCTGAATTTTGAAGTTTTTCTTATAACTACTGGTGTATTATAAAAAATACATTGAATTTTTTGTTTACGGAATCAATCGCAATTCACAAATAATGACCTCCACAAGTGCCAATCGTCGACAGTAACCAGTGAAACGGACGCTACACAAACAATAAATAGAGTATACAGTGATAAATAAATAAATAATATAGATTTTAATCTATATGATAGTAATTTTTTTAACTACTCCCAGTCACATTCCATCGCAGCTCTTAGCTGGTCGCACACGTACAGACAGATATGCCCGACGAATACAACAAAGCAACTGTTATTTTTTTTAAATGAGTTTTTTTTTGGTAGTTTTCAAGCATAACGGACGTTCCTACATACTCACAAGTCACAACTATCAAAATGGCTTTAGTCTTAGATAAAATGAAGAAAATCATTAAATTTTATAGAAGATTTGTTATAAATAAAACGATTTCCGGGTTTTGCTCCTCCTGTTAAATTTATTCTGCTGCAACAACCATCAGAGACTTTAGTCTTAGAGAAAATAAAATTAAGGTGTGTTATAAATAAAGTGATTTCCGGTTTTTTGCTCCTGTAAAATATATTCCGCTGCTGTTACATTGTTTTACCGTAGCGCAGCCGCGTTGCAGCTTCCCCACTGAGCAAGCAGAAATTGCAACAATATTGCTCACCATCGCAAACTTACAAAATGTGAGGAAAATTCTAGCTATTGCTAGAACAGTATATCTGTCGGACATGTCTGTAGCCAAGCTAGTAAAGTAGTCGATGTGTGTCGAACAAAACGATATAATATAAGGTGAGTCTCAGATAACGCCTTGCGCTACCAAAGAGTAAAGTTACCTTCTCATTAAGGAATTTAATAAGAAGATAATAATATGTAAAATATACATTCTATAGGTGAACTGCGAACTGTATATATAAACGTTTGTGTTGCATAGCTTCGTTATGATAGTCGGCGGGTGTTTGAAATTAAATACGAAACTTTGTACCGTTAATGTAGTGAATCGGATTATAACGCAGTCATACTTAGCGGTTAAATGCGACCCGTTAGGTACTATAATATCACATCGCGTCAACATTACATTCCAGGCTTTCGATGTAACTTAATAATAGTATTGTTATCGCTTCGGCCCTAAATTAACTATAACGTTACAGATACCTCATGTAACCACTCGCAGAGGGCGTGTTTTTTATAATATCTTTCTAATCGAATTGAAAAAAAAAGTTAATCTAGACAAAATATGTTTAACTATTATTTTGACCAATGTAATCCTGACCTACTGTGTAACCATTGTAAAAAAAAATGTTTAACGAATATGCGATGAAGTACGATATGCATAATGGATAAGAGGTAAATACAATTTACACGATAAATAACATGTTTTATTATTTAAATTACAACAAACAACTCGGCCCCAACAGTAAAACCTAAGAAATGGAAATGGCAAAAAAGTTGAAAAGATAATTTTAACTTTTAATTATTATGTTATGTTAATGTCTGCTAATTTTCTTTTCAAGTCTTGCTGTTTCAACTTTCTCCGTTCATTTTCCTCTTGTTTCTTCATGAGCACCTTTGACGTCAAAATCGTATTTGTTAAAATGGATCTTTAACATCTTATGTTACTGTGCTTCAGATCGAAGTTTATAATAAATTCAGAAACCATGTGAACTGACATTTTAACACAAACTCGGGCGAAGTCCTGTATAATCCTTAATCTTTTTTCTCCCACTTAATATATATTCTCATCATCGGCTCTGAACTCAGGGAATTAAAATAGCACGAGTTAAAAAATGTTACTGTAATTTATTTGTTTTACTTAAATGTCTACATATTTTCTTTTTTAATTCTTTCTGCCGTTTCAACTTTCTCCACTCCTCTTCCTCTTGCTTCTTCTTATGCGCCTTCAATCTCTCAGCCGTAGCTTCCTTTTGTGTCTCTCTCTTTTTGTTATATGTGGTTTTCAACATTTTCATTATATTTGCGAGTTTCTGCTCGTAAGGACTCTTGACTACAGCTATCCTGCCCTTGAATTTGTCCTTCGGATTTTTACCAGACAGAGTCGCAACCTTTTGCTTAGGTTTAAATTTGTATGGAAGGCTTTGTTGCAGTGTCTTGGGTATGACTAGTGGTTTAAACACTTTCTGTTCTCTGTTGATCTCTGTGTACATTGAATCAATATTCGCATCATTCTTTATGTTCCTCTCCCTCTTGAGCTGTCCTTTGGTCTTCATGCCTTGCCACGCGTTCTTGGCTCCAACAGGCAGCAGCAGATTTACTACAGGCGCGTAAAATCTCGTCACGTCGACTTTGAACCACGTGCGACAAAAAACAATATCGCTCATGACTATTTTGTCCTCAAACGTCGCCCTAAAAGCACCTTCTGGCTTATTCAATGCTTTCTTTATCTGACCTCTTATTCCTGACACAGTTTTTACTGAAGCCCCTTCGAATTTCGCGACTTCTAGCGTACTAGTAAACATATCTTTGATGAAAGCGGTTTTCTTGTAAATTTTCAATGGTGTACCAATTAATTTGAGTTTCTTTACGATTTTTGTAGATTTAATCAACTCATTTACACTACCCGTTGCTGCTATTCTAAAGCCTAGTTGTTTAATTTCTTCTAAGTCGTTCTTGACTGTTTGTAATGCTAGAAAACCTGTGTGTGGAGGTGTAATAGGTCCATAGAAATGCATATTACACGTCACGTGTTCAGGAGTGTACTTCAGATATCTGCACTTCATATCATCTTCAATTTTGGAATAGATAGGTAGGGTCTGGAATCGTCTCCAGCCCAAAGATATAATGAGAGGGTCATTGGTCTTCAATATCTTTTTGTACCATCTATGTTTCTTAACTTTACAAGATACATAACCTATGTTTTGTTCAGCCGAATTAAGAGCACCAACAAGTATTGGATAGCTAGGGTCGAAGTTTGTAACAAATTCAGAAGCCATGTTTTTAAATAACATTCTAACATATAAACCTGGGCGAAATCCTTCTATATCAATTCTTAAATCTTCATCTAAGTTTTCAAATATGGCTTTGTTTAACTCCGATTGCATTACAGCTTTGGCCTTCAAGTTTTCATAATATGCATGGTCACCTTTAATTCTGTGATCATCATGGTTATCATACTCTGCATTGAACTGAGCCTTAAGTTTCATTTTTTTCTCCAAAATTTCGGCCTTTGAAGGTTCCGCTTTCCGCTTGGTCCCTTTTGTGTCATTGGTTTGGCTATCATCGTCTTTATCTTTAGAACTATATACTTTTCCAGTCTCTAAGTCCTCAAAATCGCCATACATGTCATCGTCATCGCTTTGGTCACTAGCGTCATCTAAATTTAAAAGTTCTTGTGCATCTTCATCAGCCGATCTCTTACCTGTGACAAAGTTGTTAATCAACATATGTCTGTTTTCTTCATCATCCCAATTTCTAAAATCTGGTTTGTTCAAAGAATGGAAGAGCGAACATTCATACATGGCGCTAATATCTTCTTCTTCGAGTTTTTTCTTCTGGTTATCTGTCACTTTTTTGAAAAAGTCATCTTCATCTCCTTGATCTTCGTCCTCTTTATCTGTATCTTTTTCCTCTTGGTCTTGCCTTTTAGACTTATTGTCAATCTCAAAATCGCCATATACAAGTTTTATAAGGTTTTTAGACATTCTCTGTCTTGCAAAATAGGCTTCTGTGGCTTTGCCGCCTAAATTTTCTTTCCATTTAGTACTGAAATTTTCATCACTTTCTGAATCCTCAGACTCTTTATCAGACTGATTTCTTTTTTCATTTTCTGACATACATTTTTCTTCATTTCCTTCATTACATTCATCTTCATTATCCCATGGTAACTTGGAACTTTCCTTTTTCGTTTCATCCTCAATACCACTATCATTATCATGAGAATCATCTCCATCGGAATCATCATCATCATCTGAAGATTCTTTTGAATCATTACCAGTTGAATTAGGTTGCTGTAAATACTCATCATCTTTAATCATATCAGGATAAATAACAGCACCACCACTGAACAACTGTAACCCTTTCTCTTGCATTTGTTCATCAACAGTTTCAGTTGCTGACACTACATTTTTCAGTAAAGTGTTTTTTTCATCAATTTCTTCATCTGGTTCTTTATGGGAATGAGAACCTTTCAGTTCAATGTACACTGCATCCTTGTCATAAACAATGCCACCAACACCAGCAAATGGTGCATAGATTTGTCTTTCTCTCTCCAGTAAGTGGCGTTTTTTTTCAGTACTCGGTAGCGGGCATGGATCAGGCAAGTATGAAAGTTCATTGATTTTCATGTCGCCAACACCTAAAAAAAGATACCAGGTAAGTACACAATAAAGCTGCCAAAATTGTTACCATTGGGGTTGCCAACACATTATCTTGCTACTTTCTAATCAAAAGGTGACAGGTTAAAATCCCAGGGTGCTATAGGTGTCCATAGAGAGCAACATTATGTGTTGGTACCTAGGTATATAGATAATTATTTAGATAAAAGAGATGAGTATTCTCTTTTTTATTTTATGGCTTCAATGAGTGTTCTCTTTTTCTAAGGATATTCAATTTAACACTTATGTTAACAGCTCAACTGATCATCATGAAATTTGCATACACATTGCCAGAGGCACAGAGAAGGACATATGCTACTTTTTATCCTGGAATACCCTTGGGAAGTCCAAAATTAACAAGAGTGAAACTAATTTAAATTTTGCATAGTAACCTGTTGTTAAGGTTACAGAAAAGGATAAAGGGTACCTACATATTTTCCAGAATTCCTGCGGGATCTCTGAATTAACACAGGTGAAACCGTGGGGAACAGCTAGTACCTAATAATGTAAAGAGGCAAAGATTGGATCTAGTACGATAGAAACAATTCTAAAAATTCTTTCATTCTAATGTAATATTCCTAAGAATATACATTATTCCTGAGTGGCATAGGATACTTTTAAGTTTACAAGTGTGTCCCAAAATCCATGCTGCATGCGAGTGAAGAATTGGGGAAACAATAAGTCTTCTACATAAAGGAGGTGAAAATAAGTACAAATGTAGAACATCACTAAATTAACTCCTATACCATAGGATCATAGAAAAATGTGGGTACCTGCAATATGAACAGTGGTGTGGTTCAACACTTCTCCTCTCACATATCCATAGAGTACAACGTCCCTGCTAACTTTAGGATCCTTCCTTATCAGTTCCTGGTTAGTGATATCTTCCATCCGATCAGCGAGCATATAAGCATGGGTAGTACGCCAGCTGAGAGGCCGAAACTTCATTACGGATATAAATCTACAGAGGTTTTTTATTTCATTCCTTAAGTATTCACCATGAACGATACCAGAAAGGTAGAACAATTTGGCGCCAGAATAAACTTCTGTCCAAAAACGATGTTTCAATGTTTTCTTTGTTGTTTTAAGAGTTTTTGCATTCTTAATCATATCTAAATGTGTGAGCACACCCATGATCTTGGGCATGCCGTGCACCTGGCATATGTTTAGGAACTCGAAGATTTCCATTTCGAAGCCGAAGCTGGCGTCACATAATAACAACACTAAGTCCGCACACTTGGCAATGTCGATCATTGAGTTGACGTCGTTGTTGCACTCGATCAACGTGATGCGTCGTTTCTTAGACGTAACAATAGTAATTGGGCCATTGGTGTTGGTCACGTTCGTTTTTATGAAACTTTTGATGATATTGTTGATGAGAGTAGTTTTGCCAACCCTCGGTGGGCCCACAATCGCCACGACGACCGGCGGCGGCTCAAGCGGGGTTTTGTCCACTTGCGGGATGTGCTGCTTCTTAGCGATAACATCTTCACGTCGCCGAAACTGCCTCTCAGCACGAACGACCGACTGGATTGCAAAAGCTTTGGGATTCCTCTGGCGAGCACTTAGGTTAGATTGGTCAATTTTCTCCTTCTTTTTCTTCTTCTCCGCTTTTCGCCCAGCCTGTTTAGCACGGTGAGCTTTTTTCTTATCGAAGACGCTGTCGTCAGCCATAATAAACTAACTTTTATTTAACCAAATCACAATACACGTGGTGCAATTATTGCTAAAAAAATTAAATCATTCTAAATCATCACGACCTAAAATATTACCGCACTTCCCGCATTTGTTATGACAAATGACAATTCATAAATGACGTTCGAGGTGGCGTTCCCATAGGCGCGTTCCGTGGATTCGCACGAGTGCACTCGAACGCGCTCGAGCGCGCTCTCTACCCGTTCCGTGGCTGACAGCTGTCAGAGCGTAGTTTCACCCGTTTCGTGGCTCAGCGTGCAGGAACCAAACAACCATCTTCGAAGCAAGTTAATTTTCACTCTGTCAGCTATGTATTCTTTAAGAAGTGTCAAATTCTGCGCCGAAAACCGAATTCATCAAAAAAGAAATCAATCGAACTTCTTACGAACAAAGGGGAGGTGTCGTAGTAATCCTACTAATATTTATAAATGTGAAATTGTGGATGTTTGGATGTTTGTTACTCAATCACGCAAAAACGGCCGAACGGATTTGGATGAAATTTGGCATGCACTGTTAGGGGCACAGAGAAGGACAAAGGGTACTTTTTATCCCGGAATTCCCGCGGAAACTCCGAAATTACCGCGCTTGAAACCACGGGGCACAGCTAGTCGTATTAATATTATAACGCAAAAGTTTGAAAGAATGTACGGATGGATGCATGGATGTTTGTTACTCTTTCACACAAAAACTACTGAATGGGTTTAAATGAAACTTTACATTAATGCAGCTTATACATCAGATTAACACGTAGGGTAGTTTTTATCCCGGAATTCCCGCGGCAACTCCGAAATTAACGCGGGTGAAACCGCGGGGCACAACTGGTATTAAAACAGTCTTATTCGCAATGTGAGTTGAGACAAAACAAATGGCGCCTGACAAATACTTTGAGGTATAACTACACCCAGAGCCACGGAACGCAGTGACAAATCGCACTTTTTTTGTTAAAATAAAATTTACCTCTTATGGGTAAGGCAAAGGAAGTAAATCCATACAGCCAGTTTTTTTTGTCTCCTTATTTTAGATATTTTTTGTACTTTACAGACTTTTATCTAATTTATGATCGCTTTTCGCAACCAATCGCATGCATCACCAGTGAATTTCGATGTAAATAACTTCAGAAACAAATATGAATTAGCTGTATGGACTAAGTTTTCTTTGCCTTCCCCGAGAGGGGTAAACAAACTTAACCAAAAAAAACTTAGATTTGTCTAGGGATGGGCAAAGGAATAAAAATATCGATATATATCGTATCGTAAAATATTGTAGAAAATCGATGTGAATTGTGAAGTAAAAAATATCGATTTTTTGATATACCGATAATTTTTAACTTCAAATAAAAATTTACGTGTTTTTGCCTGAAAGGCCTAGTGTTGTTCATTCTTTAATCACCAGTTGGCGACACTCTAGAGGCTCGGTCCCTACACATGAACAGTTTTTTCAAATCTCAGTGATCGTGATGTAATTAGAGCTGTCTGCAGTTGAATTCACGTGACATACAAATACGTACTTACTGAGCTCTTAAAAAGGAAAATCTAATTAGATACTCCGAAATAATTATCGAATATCGGTATTTTAAGATTTAAAATATTATAGATTATGTTCTGAAAAAATATCGAAATTTTGATATATCGAAATTTTTACATCCCTAGATTTGTCAACTCAATCATTTTCATGTCATTTCATTTGTGCATCTGGCAAAAAATCGTATCGTTTTCGTATTTAACTAATATTTGGATGATGTTAATAAGAAAACACAACGGTTGTTCGCGTGTGGCTGGCATTGTATTCTACTGAGCTACTGACGGCAATATGAGTACTTCGGATATGCAAAATCGGAACATAGCGGTTTCCATGTAAGTATCGTAAAACATTTAAATCTGTACCTACCTAATTACTGGCTCTGAATAGACAGTGTTAATAAATTTTTCAGTATTTAATTATTTATTTTCTATAGGTAATAATTTTTTAATATATCTGTTTCAATAGAATCTAGAAAGTCTTCCCTGGTAAAGTAGATACCTACCTAACATTTGAGTTTCCTATCTGGGTATACCTTACTTGTACTTACCTACAGTTTACTGTATCAGATCTTCGTCCTTATTTAAGTTATAATATTATACTGGGTGTACATCAGTTGACTGAAAATTTATAAACTTTTATACTTTCTCAGTCTGATGTATCTGGTTTTTGGAACCCATTCGATGGATGTTCATATAAATAATAGGTAGGTATATTCTAAAGTTTTAAACTTCGTTATTACATACTTTTATTAAACTTATATTACATACATTAATTATCTTCTGAATATAATTGGACACAGATAAGCAATAACATGTTAACCCACAAAATTAAGTTATTGATTCAGAACGATTTATTGAGGAGTTAGGGAACGTTTTTTAATTATGTGTTTACCTTATTACATTGCTTAAGTATGTAACTAAATATTGAACATAAAAAATGTTGACACAAATGGCACTCCTACTTTTAAAACATGATTTACTCAAAATTTTTCCAATGTGGGTTAACACACTATTGCTTATCCATGTCCAATTGTAGTTTTTATACCTACTTATTTGATTGAACCCTCAATTAAAATAATACTTTACATCACATAGGTATTATAAATCAGGTACTTGATTCCATATAAAGTTATAAGCTAGTAATGAATATACATATTGTTACGTGCTAGGGTTCTTTATTCGGAGATTAACACTAACTTTACAAAAACACTAGGTTTAGGGTTCCTAGGTCTAGGTATCGCAACACTGAAACACTAAACGACAGATCTCGAAGTCCAATAGTCTCGCCAAGGTCGCAGGTAGTCGCAGGTATCGCTCAAGATTCACTCGTAGTTATCGCTTTGAAAGCTCAAACTGAACTGCCCGTCCGGTTCGGTTGCGCTGTTTATATACCCAACCGAACGGGGTTCTAGAATGTTCGAGTTCAATGCGTTTTACTAGCCACTCGGCCGAACTTTTCTAGAATAGAACTTCTATCGAATTCGCTACTCCAATGTGTTTGCTTTACATTGCGTGTTTTGTATGCATCGCGCGTTTTGCATACATTGCGCGCTATCAATTTAGCTCGACCGCGACACTGCCCCCTTCTTAGAGATGCTCGTCCCGAGCGTCACTATTGCTGCCTTGATAACGTGCTAAGCGGTCGATGTGCACTATTTTGAAAGCTCCCCTTGGTTGACGTTGAATCCGATACGTCACGTCATTCATCCGGGTAACAACCTTGTACGGGCCTTCCCATCGAGTCTGTAATTTCGGAGATTTTCCCTTTCGACGGATAGGATTGTGTAGCCATACAAGTGATCCCTCCTCAAAACCACTTGTATTCGCCCTCCGGTCATATCTCGTCTTCATGTTCTCGCTTGACTGCAAACCATGCTCTCGAACCAAAGCATAGACGTCCTGCATTTTCTCCCGTAGATCGGAGACGTAGTCCTGCATCGATTGGGGGTCGTCTGGAGGTCCGCCTGTCAGTAAATCCACTGGTAGCCGTAGTTCTCTACCGAAATTCACATACGCTGGGGTCGCCTTCGTGCTCTCATGCTCAGATGTTCTGTAGGCGAGTAGGAACAGCGGTATGAATTTGTCCCAATCCCTCTGGTGTTTATCAACCAGTTTCGCCAAATTCCTCTCTAGCGTCTGGTTAAACCTCTCCACCATGCCGTCGGACTGAGGGTGATATGGCGTGGTCCTCGTCTTGTGCATCCCCAAGATTTTGCACATTTCCTGGAATAGCTGGGATTCGAAGTTCCTTCCTTGATCTGAGTGGATTTCCAAGGGTACACCGAATCGACATATCACTTCCTCAACCAACTTGGAGGCTACTGTCGTGGCTTCCTGATTAGGTATGGCGAACACTTCCGGCCACTTGGTGAAATAATCCATGACGACCAAGAAGTACTTGTTCCCTGACTCGGTCACTGGAAAAGGTCCAGCCACGTCAACAGCAATTCTTTCCCAGGGCGCACCAACATTATAGAGTTGGAGGTTTCCGCGGGTCCTAGTTGACGGACCTTTGACTGCAGCACAAGTGGTACATTTGCGGCACCATTCCTGCACATCCTCTCGACAATGAAGCCAGTAGAATCTTTCCCTTACTTTTGTTAATGTTCTCTTCACGCCAAGATGTCCACCTGAAACCCCATCATGTATTTCACGAAGAACATCTTTCACCCTGGTCCTTGGAACAACTAACTGAAGGTGGAACTCTCTGCCGTTAGGTTTCTCCCATTTTCGGTAAAGTATTCCGTTCTGCAGAACAAAGCTGTCCCATTGGGCCCAGTACGCTTTAGTGATAGGGCTAGTGGGCGCGACCTCAACCCATTTTGGTTTGTCCGCACTACGTTTTTTCCAAGCCACGATGAGTCGAACGTCTTCATCATCTTCCTGAGCTTCTCTCATGGCCTCATCTTGCCACAATCCCGGAGGGCTCGTTCTCGTAAGCTTAACGGTCAGTTCTTTCGACTCCTGTTTGACACAATGCTTACAATCTTCAGGGCATGGTCTTCTTGAGAGGGCGTCAGCGTTGCCATGAGCCTTCCCACTGCGGTGTTCGGTGACGAAGTCAAACTCCTGGAGTTGTTCGATCCATCTGGCAACTTGACCTTCTGGATTCTTAAACTGAAGTAACCACTTCAAGGCGGCGTGATCAGTGCGAAGTGTAAACTGTCTTCCGATAAGGTATTTGTTGAAGTGTTGCAGCGTCTTTACCACAGCCAAGAGTTCTCTCCTTGTCACGCAGTAGTTCCGTTCAGGTTTCGACAATGATTTGCTAAAATAAGCAATCACGACTTCTCTATCGCCTTGTTTTTGAGACAAAACACCACCGATCGCCGTGTTGCTAGCATCTGTGTCGACAATGAACTGGCCGCAAGTCTGAGGGTAGCCTAAGATCGGTGTTTCACACAAACACTGCCTCAATTTTCGGAAGGATTCTTCGCAGCCCTCGTCCCAACAGAATGGCTGTTTCTCTTCAGTCAGGCGATGCAATGGTTTGGCGATTTCGGAGAATCCTTGAACAAATCGCCTGTAGTACGAGCATAGTCCCAGGAAGGCTCGCACTTCCGTCTTATCTCTGGGAGTTGGCCACTTCTGTACTGCTTCAATTTTCTCCGGGTCAGTCTGGATTCCCTCGCTGGTGATTACGTGGCCAAGGTAATTGACTTTATTACTGAACAGATGGCACTTCTTCGGGTTCAGTTTTAAGTTGGCACCTCGTATTTTTCCGAATACTTGCTCCAAATTCCGCAGGTGATCTTCAAAGTCTCGACCCATGATGATGACGTCATCCAGATAGACTAGGCAGGCGTCTCCCACTAACCCTGCCAGTACACACTCCATGAGACGCTCAAAGGTAGCTGGCGCGTTGCACAATCCGAAAGGCATAACGTTAAACTGCCACAACCCTTTACCAGTTGTAAACGCTGTTTTCTCTTTGTCTTTCGGATGGATTTCCACCTGCCAATAGCCAGATTTCAGGTCCAAGGTCGAGAACCATTGCATACCACTCAGGGTATCCAAGGTATCGTCGATACGTGGTAGTGGATAGCTGTCCTTCTTTGTGACA
The DNA here is from genome assembly GCA_907165275.2 of Zygaena filipendulae. NCBI lineage: Eukaryota > Metazoa > Arthropoda > Insecta > Lepidoptera > Zygaenidae > Zygaena > Zygaena filipendulae. The sequence continues at coordinate 11,655,946 of OU015662.1, forward strand.
TCATTTAACCGTCGATAATCTACACAGAACCGCGTGCTACCATCTTTCTTCTTTACCAAGACCACAGGCGAACACCACGGGCTTGCGGATGGTTCTATAATCTTATTTCTTCTCATATTCTCTACCATGTCATGAACTTCTTTTTCCTTAGCAATCGGAATTCGCCTTGCTCGCTGCCGAATAGGTCTTTCATTCCCGGTGTCGATTCTGTGTTGAACTAACGACGTCCTTCCAAGATCTTCTTCCTGGGAGGAGAAGATATCTGCGTAGCGCAGCAGCATCTTCTTAGCTTTGAAGCTCTGCGAATAGGTCAGATTGTTCTTACAGCCGTCAAGAAGTTCGGTAATAGTAGACCCATTCTTGGTGTTGGACGCATCTGATTCTGCTATCGGCGTTGATTGACACTGCTTTACCCAGACAGCTTCCTCGCATTGTCCAATAACTTCACCCTTATTTAAGGTAACCTCGTGGTTCTCCAGATTCACGACTCTTATTACTGCAGTATTGGTTCCTCTAACAAGGGTTCTTGCTGTCAGGAGTCTCCGAGCCGATGTTTTGTTTGGTATATCTTCAATCAACACACATCTTGGCTTATTGTTTTTAGCCAATGGCAGTTTCACCTCCACTTGAGTTTCTGCTCGTCCAGGTATGACAACTTGGTTTAGGCAAGTCACTTTTCCAGTGGGACCTCCAAGTATCAATATCTCCTCGTTGCCGCACTTGAAAACACTGTTAGTGACGTCAATTCTGCAGTTGTGTTTCTTCATGAAGTCCAGGCCCAAAATGCACTCGTCGATAATTTCAGCCACGATGACGTTGTGAGTGTACGGTACTTCTCCCACATACATTGTGACTGATAATTCCCCCAGGACGGGTATTGGCTGACCGGAGGCGGAAAGAAGCCGACAATCGACATTCTTGCGTCCCAACGCACCTTCCACCATGTCCGGCTGAACTATCGTCCTAGAGGCTCCGGTGTCTATCGTCATTTTGCAGTCTTTCCCATTAACCGTGCCGCATATCGATAGACTGTTCCCATTGCACGCCTGTGAGATGACCATTGCTGGGGCTTCTTTCACGCCAGCCAGTACCCGCCCCTTAGTCCTGGCTGTTACTCGTTTCCCTGACTCCCGATAGAGGACGGAGTCTCCTGCCTCTTTGTCAGTTCATCAAGTTGTTTCTGCAGCTTGATGATTTTTTCTGTCACCTCATCCTTCTTCGGGCAGGAAAACTGCAGGTGGCCTCGTTCACCGCATTTGTAGCACAAGGATCCATTCTTCTTTAGGGGTGCCTTAATTACCTTAATCTCTTCAGTGACTTCCCGCAGCTTATGCGCACGCACATCTCGCCGCACTGCTTCAACTTCCAGGGCATGTGCCAGGGCATCCTTCAGCGAGGCATGATGACGAAGCCCCACTGCAGCCCTTATCTCCATGTCCCGGATGCCATCGACGAAGGCTTGCAAAATGTTTGCGTCCACCATCTTGGTGTCAGCCGTCGGGTGCGCTTTGCGGACAAGCTTCTCAACCTCCAGTGCCCACTGTTGTAGTCCTTCTCCTGGATGCTGGACTCGATCTCGTAACTGGGCCCGGAACACGTGTTCAAGATGACGCTCCCCATATCTGGATTCAAGGGCCTCCATCAGTTCCTTGAAGCCACTTCCTGAGCTAGGCAGTGCCTCTAAGACAGACAAAGCCGAGCCCCTGAGCGCCACAGTGAGAGCTGTCAGGCTCTGCTCATCCGTCCACCCATTAGCAGTAGCGACGGTCTGGAACTGCTGCCGGTACGCGGGCCAAGACGTAGTTCCGTCGTAAGGTGGCACCTTCACTCTTGGTCCCTGGACTACGGTGACGGCTCCACTTGATGTGATTCCTACAGTTTTAAGTCGCAACACTTCTTTTTGTAGTCCAGAGAAGCCAGTCTCCAATCCCGTGACTCGCTCCTCTACTACATTTTTCAGTCCATTAAGACCGGTTTCCAACACTGTGACACGCCCTTCTACTGAATCTACGTCTTCACGGAGTTGCTTCACCACATTGCTGACCTTATCAACGGCAGTCAAAACTGATTGGAGATGTAGTTCAGCGCGCTTCATTTGATCTTCATGCATAACGCGTAGATTTCGTTGTTGTTCTTCACGCATGACGTGCAGATTTCGTTCTTGTTCTTTACGTATGAGGTTCAGATTTTCGGCGCGCTCCTTTTGCTCTTCACGCATCTGTTGCATTCCCTTATTAATGCTTGCCATCATTTCCACCAAGCTACATATATCTAAAGCGGGTGCATCCGCTGCTCGCATAGTTGTAGCCTGGACGTGGCTGGTGGGCGTGGCCAGGTGGGCGGAGCTAGTGGGCGGGGCTTCGACAGTGGGCGTAGTCTGGTGGGCGGGGCTAGTGGTAGGCGTGACCAAGTGGGCGGGGCCAAGGGGCGTGGCCTGTGACCCTGTGGGAGGAGTCTCAGTGGTGGGCGGGGCCAAGTGGGCGTGGTCTGTGGGCGTGGTCAGGTTGGTGGGCGTGGCATCGGTAGTGGGCGGGGCCTGGTGGGTGGGGCCAGTAGGTGGAGCCCGATGGCCAGTCAGCATGGCCTGGCGGGCTGCAGGCGTAGCCCCCGCAGTACGTTGTGCCCTCGTCCTGACACCTTCCTCGGCGATGTCTTCTCTCGGAGTTAGTGGCATCTCCAAATTTCACTTCCGACACCAAATTGTTACGTGCTAGGGTTCTTTATTCGGAGATTAACACTAACTTTACAAAAACACTAGGTTTAGGGTTCCTAGGTCTAGGTATCGCAACACTGAAACACTAAACGACAGATCTCGAAGTCCAATAGTCTCGCCAAGGTCGCAGGTAGTCGCAGGTATCGCTCAAGATTCACTCGTAGTTATCGCTTTGAAAGCTCAAACTGAACTGCCCGTCCGGTTCGGTTGCGCTGTTTATATACCCAACCGAACGGGGTTCTAGAATGTTCGAGTTCAATGCGTTTTACTAGCCACTCGGCCGAACTTTTCTAGAATAGAACTTCTATCGAATTCGCTACTCCAATGTGTTTGCTTTACATTGCGTGTTTTGTATGCATCGCGCGTTTTGCATACATTGCGCGCTATCAATTTAGCTCGACCGCGACAATATTGTATTATAAATAAATACACCCAGACTGGAAGTGGAATCCTGTGTTCATTACACAAAGTGTACTGTCACCAGGAATCAAACTCGAGACTTCTTGAATAGCAGAAAGGCATGTGAAGACTTCACTAACTCAGTTGTTTGTTTATCAGAGTGTGTTCATGAAGCATACCATACAATATAAGACAAGTGGCATTTAAATTCCACTGAATGGCTTAATTACCTCTATAAATTTTTCTGCTGGTATCATCTATTAGATTTGGGTGTAATTAAACTGTTTTTCATTCTAATTAACTTTTTGATATTTCTATAAACATAGATACTTTCACTTCATAACTAGCTATTGTCTGCTGTTCTGCTGTTCAATTGTAAATGATTGTAATTTTACTACTGTGAAATAAATAAATTACAAGTGTTTTTGTGTGATGTGCAGGGTAACACTGTAGACAGTCAGTTTTTTCTGTTTGTGATATTTACTAAATCAAATTAAATATAATTTACTGTCACCAGAATTGGAAAATAAAATATATGATGGGGAATACAGGGAACAAAGGGTGGCTGTATTGCTTGAAAACAATTTCATCCAGGCAACACATTCTACTACTAACATTTATAACTAGAAAAAAATTTTACTATAAAGAAGTAAAGTACTATGTAGTAGCTATATAGTACCTACTGTCTTTGCGAAATTCGTAATTTGTCACTTTAGAATTTGTTCAAAGACAATCTATCTTGATGGTTGCCACTTTCCAAATTGCCTGTTGGGTAATTTTCAATATTGTAGGTGTAATTATGTATTTTATAATAAAAAAACTGAAGTTTTTATATTAGTCCCAGAAAAATCTAGGTAAGACTAGGCTAGGTATACTTACTATAAGATTTAATAATAATAATAATTTCATAGTTTTGTATACAAGTTACAGTTGTGTTCACAGGAGGAAATCAGTGGAGAACCTTGTGATATCCTCTCAAGATGCCATCGGACAGAGCATTAGTCAGGCCCTAACCTTTTCGGGGGTCATCACGCAGCCATCGTCACAGATCACCAAGGAAGTCAGGTGGGTCAATGACATTATATTATCTTCTTTTATCTATGGACAGGGTTGAATCTCGTGAAGTTCAAAGAAGAAGCGAAATTAAGAAGAAGGATTCATTCATTGGACCAGTAAAATTTAGGTTAAAATTTCCCTATTATCAATTTACTCATACTGTTTTTTTTCTATTACTTAAACTTATTATTTCTATGTTTTGCTACATTCAAACCAATCGGCATAAACGATAAACGTGCTTATTTAAATTCATAGTAGCTAAGTGGCTATAACTGTTGTGGTTACATATCGTAACTTTTGCTCCCCAGTCACTCTGCCAGGTTATCTCCTACTGTCCGTTAAGCCAGGTAACGCTAGGGCCGGGAGCATACATTGTATTTTCACAACATTGTTATCAGTATCATTTTGCCTCACTTCAACAATCTTCCATTGTGTCTATACATACATATAAACATTACATTGATATGTTATGTATGTACATAAATATAAAGTACTAGCTGTCCCCCGCGGTTTCACACGCGGTAATTTCGGAGTTTCGGTAATCCCAAGATAAACTATAGATATGTATAAACCTTCCTCTTGAATCACTCTACCTATTGGTGAAAACCGCATGTAAATTCGTTCAGTAGTTTTTAAGTTTATCGTGAACAGACAGATAGACGCACTTTTTTAATAATATATAGTAATAAATATGTCTAAAATTAATTTGAAATTTTGTGGTTCTTCTTTGGAGAACATTTTTGCGTCGCTGAAAAATGAAATTTTGGTACTAAAAACTTATAACCCCGGCACGCCCTTCGAAGTTCGACACGACACCAGCGCGGCGGCCCTGCGGGCTCCAGCTTGTTAGTACACAAACAAAGGACGGCATTAAAATATAGCTCGTTGTGGATAATGACTAATGTATGCTATTTAGGGAATCATACGGTAACAATCTATTATATAAAAATAAATCCCTATTTTCCTTGGTCACAGCATCACGCGTGAACGGCTGGACCAATTTCGCTAAACCTGTTTTTATTGTGTTAGGAGAAGAAGAATATGAAAGAATTTTGGGGCACAGCTAGTCATACATAAAAATAAAACAAATTAAACTATACATTCGCCATAGTGTGAAAGTGAGTTTGTTTGTTTGATACTCATTACGCCTCAAAGTCTCGAACGAACATCATGAAATTTGGTATACATATACATTACGTTGTTAGGGGTACAGAGAAGAACATAGGGTACTTTTTGTTCCGGAATTCCCGCGGGAACTTCGAAATTAACGCGGGTGAAATCTCGGGCATCAGCTAGTACCTTATAAAAATCTCTGACCCTGTAAATAAAAAAAATTCGTGGTGCAACCAAAATTGCCCCTCAACCAAATCCTAGATCCGCGCCTGAGCAAAGTTTCTACAAATGAGAGTTACAATGTAAAAATTGCATTTTTTTTTAATGATAAAGTTTATAAACTCTGCCCTTATTGCGTTCGCGCGCGCGTTCGTGATAAACAGTCGTATCAGACTATAAAAATATGTACCTATGTATGCAGTAGCTGCTCGGAGGGACGAGTCATGACTATAACAAAGGGTAGGTACCTACATGGTACTAGATAATATTATAAATAGTAGATTTTACAACAAGTGCACAAAACGAACGAGACGTTTTATAATAACAATAATTTATTTATTTATAACCAACTTGGATCATTTTGTTAGTAATTTTGTGGACGAGTTATAAACTCTGCTTTTCACTTCGATTGCGAGGAAATAAAAAAGTAGTACAACATAACATTTCTTTAATTAAAATTCAAAGTAAAATCAGTACAGTTTTGAATACTGAAGGAAATGGTTTTTCCCGGCATATTAACCTCCTACTAACTTCTGTTACCCTAGTACTTTCGAGTTAAGAACAGGAAGTGCCGGCTCTTAAAATGCAGTGGTACATTTGTTTTGCGCTTGAATTTCGAACAATATTATTTTGACTGAAACTATCGCTCTAGAGTAGGTGTGTATTTCTACGGCCACCACAAATTCTATCCATGAACTTCTATTGTGTTTGGCTGTATATGGCTCATTATCTTTGCCTTAGGTAGATACATTTATGAGTAGATACATTAATGCCCTTGTGCACAAAATTCGATTTTGTGCAGCCTATATCCTGCACAAACAAGCACTTTCCGAGCATGAGAAGTGAAAAGGTATTTGGGTTAATCTGGGACCCAATGGACCCATTCAAAAACGACACATGTTTCAGTAGACAGATTTTTAATTAATAACTTAGTTTTCATTCTCCGTGAACCGATTGCGATAGATCAAAGTTCGCTCGTTTCTAGCCATTATGTTTTCGAACTCAAGTCATTTGTTTGTTGTCCCTTGTCAGTAAGAAAATACACACGACCAAAGACAATGTTATCATAGTCCATGGAACTGTGATAACGTAGTTCGATTCCTTTGATAGGTATTAATTGTGTGTACGACGTATGTCCTTTAACGTTCAAATAAAACGAAAGACAGAATGACTTTTTTGGAAATATTCGATGGTATAAAACAGACTATCTACATACCAGAGAGAAGGTAATCACTACGTTTTAAGAGACGGGACTTCCTTACTTGGTTTTGGAATCCATTTAGCAGACCCAGCAATACCAACACAGCGAAAATTTAAATGTCAAAATACTTCATAACTCATGGGTACCAACATTAACGAGAACAATAGGGATGGCCACATGTAGTTCCTGTTTAAATCGATATCGATAAATTATCATTAGAGCATCGTGGGCTTCATACCAGGTGAATTAAATCTACAACGGGGGAAAACATTTGTCGTAAAATTGAAACAATAAATTATTCTTTTTATTTATTTATTATTATTCCAATATTTTAGTTTGTCATGATGATGATGTTATTAGATAGATAGATATTTATTTTCTCTTTAAAAATTACATTTACATTTTATGTCAAAATTAAATAACCTATTTGGGAAAGTAAATGATTTACTTCGCAGTGCCTCCTTGTTGAGCCTTGTTTAAATTATCGGTAGAAATATCTATCGGTAGAAGTATCCGACATTCGTTCCTTACATCTCCACAGACATATTTTATATCGTGAAGTTTTTCGATTGGAATGTAAGCTAAGTCATCATTTCCAAAAATTTTTTCCCATTGTCGACATCTGAAATTAAAATATCTATCAATCATGCAAGTACACTTAGAAACAAGATAGAGTATAATATAGTTAGATAGAGTACAGAAGACGAGGTTCACTTTATTACAATGCGATCATAATACTTAATGAAAACTGCAGTAAGTAATGAAAAAAGTATACGCAGCAGCAGCTATACAAAAATATTCCAAAATATTCACTATAGCATCATTCATTAAAGTTTATCGACTCACTTTATCGATAGTGAAGATTTACATCACTATGGTTTACAAACATGCAAATATTTTTTCTCATTTCAAAAAGATAGTGTATTATTTTAGTCTTGCTGATAGCTGAAGAGAACAAAATACTTTATTACTTTACTCAAGCTGTACTTACCGGTCTTCATCTATAGGAAATTTCGTGATAAATTTCCTTTTATTTAAATTTTATCGACTCTATCTTTTTCTACAAATTACATACGTACTACACCGTCTAATCGGTGCTATTTCACTACCCAATCACAAGAAAATAGTTTTTAATAGTCACACTGCACTTTTCAAAGCGTAAATCACACAAAATTTTTAAAAATCACACAATTATTTTCCCAAATAACAACATGCGTCGCCATGACAAACAGATGACAGATTGTAAGAAAGATTCAGAGACAAAAGACTGAAATAGCATGTGAGGCCATCTTTGATGCCATGGAAAAAAAAAATTAAAAAAAAAAATGAGTGCTAAACACGAACAAAATTTAATTTGTTCCTAGTTGCGTTAGACTGTCTACATACAAGTGATCTATTCTTCTTGCATTCATTTTCTTTGTACATGCCAGTTTACAAATTTACTATATAAACAAAAATTTCCAACGTTTTACGAGATTCCTTCGGGAGCTTTTATTGAAACGGTCGGATGCATAAAAGCAAGAGCAACCGTTGGTCTAGTCTAGTGTCACGGTTTCAATTAGCGCATCAGGGAAACATAATAATCAGTTGTCTGGTAATATCACAAGCTTTGAATGAATGAATGAATGAATGAGAAACACTATATTGAGCACCACAATCAGTAGAAAAGGTACATACATTACACACATTACATTACACAACAATAACAATATGTACTTATTATCTAGATCTTAAACTAAAAAATATATTCAAAGTTATAGTTTTAAGTAATAATTATTAATCTAAACTTAACATAACCTAAAATTAAGCGGCTACTGGCTCCACGCGTACCCTTCGTCAAGAACAGGAACTTTTCTTGAGCCTGACACGCTCCGAATCGCAACCTGTCTACGGCTTGGGGTCCCGGTCTGCGCTCCTCATAAATGTCCCTGTGGCAGTGATGTCGACAAGCTAGGACATCACGGACTGTCATGCCAAAAAAGTGCAGGCCGCTTCTCGAGACATGCCGCACTTAACGATATCATACGCCGGTCCCTTGCCACCGTCAACGTGCCAAGTCTACTTGAGCCGACTGGCATTGCAAGAGACGATGGCAAGAGACCGGACGGTATGAGTTTGATTCCATGGAAGATGGGGCGGGTGCTAGTATGGGATGCAACCTGTTCAGACACGCTGGCCCCTTCCCATCTACATGGAACCAACAACAGAGCCGGTGCGGCCTGCGAAGCGGCTGAAAATACTAAAGCACGCAAATACAGGGGTCTAGGCCCTGAATATGATTTTGTGCCATTCGGTGTCGAGACCCTTGGTCCGTGGGGTCCTAGCGCTATAAGGCTTTTTAAGGAAATAGCAAAAAGGTTAGTCGACATCACAGGAGACCGAAGAGCTGGCAGCTACCTCGCACAAAGAATTAGCCTAGCTATTCAAAGGGGGAACGCTGCCAGTATCTTCGGAACCTTGCCTAAAGGGACTCCTTTTAATAATATATTTTAGATTAATTTTAGGTTATGTTAAGTTTAGATTAATAATCAGTAGAAATAGATCGTACTAATATTATAAATGTGAAAGTGTGGATGTTTGGATGTTTGGTACTCAATCACGCCAAAACAGCTGAGCGGATTTGGATGAAATTTGGCATGCACGTTGTCATGGGTACAGAGAAGGACATAGGGTACTTTTTATCCCGGAATTCCCGCGGAAACTCCGAAACTACCGCGGGTGAAACCGCGGGGCACAGCTAGTAACTAATAAAAACAGACAGTTTTAACTGGCTCCAAACGGCGGCCTTATCGCTATAAAGCGGTCTCTTCCAGGCTTTCAGGCTTTGCTTAGTTTGGGACGCTGTGTGATAATTATTTTAGTATTATTGTAATTAATAACAACAAAAAGCAGGACATAATAATATTATGACGTATTAAATACGTCGTCTGGTACCCATTTTACAAGCTTTGCTTAGTTTGGGCTTTGCTTGTTCAAGCATTAATTACATCATTATTAATATACACAATACACATATACTATGTGTGTATAAACACATTGAAACAATGATGTTGCTTTTGAAGACGAAAAGAGAGAAAGTACCGTACTAAGATAATTTAGTCGCACTCTACAATCATATTATCATCGTTATCTAAATGATAATTAATTGATTAAGTACGAGCACGCAGCTTGGATGCGTTTATCTTTACACGCAAGAACGGTTCGAACAAAAAATTATTAACAGTGTTGTGATGACCGCGCTCCTGTCTACTACGAATTTGTTGTGATTTATTGAGTAAGTAGTGAAAATCGACTCTGTTACAAGTGAATGTGACTCAGTTTGCAACCAGCGATGGACACGGCCAAAGACAATTATGAGATGAACGTCGCCCAGTTCAGCTTCGCGTGGAAGATGTACGTTTACTTGAGGTGATATTATGCTCTTCTTTGTTTATGATAATCAACTCGATGCCTTTGTTTACTTGCGCGTTTATTTAAATAAGTCTGAATTAAATTATTTTAAAATAACTGCTATACAGTCTCAGCCTAGTTTCAGCAATGATAGATGGTGTCGTAATTTTGTAATAACCGTTTCATTTTGTAATAAATAAATAATAAATTAAAATACTTAACTGATTTATTTTATACCAAATTTCTTTAAATTGTAAAAAATATTACCTAGGCCAGGCTTAAAAGGAGATCTAGAACGTGATGTTTAGTTTACATCAGTGGGTTGTAAAGCTCCTCTTTTGTTGCACACCAATTCTCTTGAAGGTTATTAAATAAATAACGGTGTGGAGTTAGAAGGCTTTTTAAACGGTCGAATACAAAAAAACAAGTAACTAGAGTTTTTGTCGGCCGGCGGCCGCTGGTGCAACATGGGTGCAACCGCCGCGCAACATCGTCCGACCGATGGGAAAATGAACGCTGTTGTTGTCAAGAGAACCCAAGTTTCGTAACATCGTCACGTTTTGCTGTGGGCTTTTTTTTGTCAACGAGCGTCGTAAACGACCGTTTTCAATAAGCTACCTAATATTTAAAATTGAAAAACAATATCCCACCAAAAACATTTTCATGTAAAATATACATGAAAATGTCAATAGCCACATATTCTGACTAAGGTGTAGAGTTTGAGAAGTTAGGCCTTATAGAGTTAGGGTGTGTAGAGTTATATTATAAGCTTGGCTCTACATGAGATCTGATAACTTTTTGACAGTGCCCGTCATATGGACTCGTCTTGGCATCATTTTTCATGAAAATGTTTTTGGTGGGATTTAATTTCTTTTTGTAAGTCAAAATTGTGGAATTCTCATACAAACTTCCATCCCCTAGTTTAAGGGGTTGGGGTATAAAAGTTACAAGTTTTATAATTCTTTTGTTGTTTGTGTAGACACTAATACTAGCTTACATGCCAAATTTCAGCTTTCTAAGATATTAGGAAATACCCTAAGCCTAAGTGAGTCAGATCCTGTGTCACTCGGGGATACTGTGTAGTGAGTGAAATAATTTTTAAAATCATTTCTGTATAGCTCCAGAGAAAACTTCCTGCAAGCCTAACACATAGCTGTGGATAATTATCTACAAGTAATTTATTTTGGACCTTGAAATAGAAGTTGGGATAGGCCGCACTAATATAAAGAGTTCCTGCGGGAATTACGAATCTGGCGCGGGGGAGCAGCTAGTAGGTGTTATATAGTGTTGAAGGGCGCTCCTGGTATTGCATGTTGTTTTTGTTTAATTAGAACAGCATCACCCCGGCGTTGACCCTTTATTGATCGCACGTAGCTTGTCTCGATTCTCGAATGCCTACCTACAGGTATCGCATCCATAATGAAGGCTATATTATTTACTTACTAGCTGTTTCCCGCGGTTTCACCTGCGTTAATTTTGGATATCCCGCGGGAATTGCTGGATAAAAAGTACCCTGCGTCCTTTTCTGACAACGTGTATGCAAAATTGCATGATGACTAGTCGAGTCGTTATGGCGTGAAAGCGTAACAACAAACAAACTTACATTCGCATTTTTATAAAATAGTAAGTATAACGATTGTTTATTTAACCAAAGCAAAGGGAACATAGTGTAATGCTACAAATTAATCGTACTCACATTTGAGTTCGACGGCCGGATTGGCGCAGTACGTCATCATGCCTGCTCGCTATCAAAAGAATACGAGTTCTATACCCGATGGGGGTGGACTTCGTGTGAACACAGGGTTCCATTATCCAGTCTGGGCGTGTTAATACATCTATACTACATATCTATGCTAATATTATAAACAGGTAAAGTTTGTGACGTTGTAGGGGCGTAATCTCTGGATCTACTGAACCGATTTTGAAAATACTTTCACTCATAAGAAACTACGGTATAGTTCTGAGTAACATAGGATACTTTTTACCCACGGGAACTCGAAAATTACCGCGGGTGAAACCGCGGGGGACAGCTAGTAACATGCCTATCACCTATAATTAATTATGTGGTAACAATATGAAGTGTATAACCACGTGTTGCTCGGTTTTCACGACACAAGGTTATAGCTTAGTGGATCAGAGTGTGGTGCAGTGTTATTGTGATACATCCTACATACGTAACTACGAATTAATAATAATAATAATCCACTTCACAACACAGATCTACTTGATCCCACACTAAGCTATAAGCTTGTGTCGTGGAAAGTGGAACCCAAGCAAACGTGGTATATACTACACATATTATTACACATATATTATACTATAGATATATATATACACACCCAGGTCGTTAATTCGTTGTGTTTATTGTTATTTTTCCAGGAATGTGTCCAGACCCCCGTCGCCGGCGCTGCGGCCGTCCTCGAGCGGCGCCGACATACCGGACTGTGATAAAGTCAGTACCGAATACCTTACTTTATTGTTCACTAGCTGTTACCCGCGGTTTCACCAGCGGTAATTTCGAAGTTCCCGTGGGAATTTCGGGACTAAAAGTACCCTATGTCATTCAGGACTCCCGTAGCTTCCTATAAGTGAAAGAATTTTCAAAATCGGTTCAGTAGATCTAGAGATCTACGTCACAAACTGATTTAGACATAGACATACAAACTTTACCTCTTTTTATAATATTAGTATATACTAGTTGTTCCCCACTATTCGGTCGATTAGTTTTACTTTTACTTCACATACCTCATTTTAATATTAGGCGTCGTTATAGAAACTTTCGTGCCGTATTTGCTCTCGAATCATGATAATTTGTGACAGTTTACTTTTGTGTGACGTCAGCTTTTGTTTACGTACTTTGGTACTATTTAATTTGTGATAGTTGCGTCGTCACTATCATTAAACTAGGTACTCGTTCAATCACACTTAACAATTGGGCATGGTGACTAAATTTTATTTTTTAGTCCGTCTTGTAAATGAATAAAAAATATTGTACACGTAATCAAAAAATAACAAATAAATAAAGTGTGTGTATGTGTGTGTGTCCGTGTGTGTACAGTCAGCAACGGAAATATTTAAACACTTTCAACAGTCATTGAATCTTATTGCAATAGCAATGAAGTTCAAAGTCTTAACAAAAGTACCAAAAGCATCAAAGAGAATATGATGAACTAGTTGTGCCCCGCGGTTTCACCCGCGTTAATTTCAGAGTTCCCGCGGGAATTCCGGGATAAAAAGTACCCTATGTGTTAATCTGATGTATAAGCTATATTATTGTAAAGTTTCATTTAAATCAGACCAGTAGTTTTTGTGTGAAAGAGTAACAAACATCCATCCATTCATCCATCCATCCATCCATACATACATTCTTACAAACTTTCGCGTTTATAATATTAGTATGATGTAAGTGCGTATGTGTGTATGTGTATGTGAACGTCGGTAACCGTGGCCCTCGACCTTGGGCAGTCACCGTATTCCGGGCGGCGCGGGGCGCGGGGCTGCGAGCTCGCTGAAATATTTGTAAACAAGATATTTAAGGAGCATCGAGCACTTTAAAAACGAAAACTAAAACATTTTTGTTTACACATGACGCAACGCGGTAGCATTTGAAAGTGTTTCGAGTGAAGCGAGAGGAGTGTCCTGCGTCGATATAATAAATTTCTACACTGAAAATATGGACTAACGTCTTAAGTTGAATAAAAAAATAACTATTTTCGTTTGCTGCATATCTGAAGGTTCATGGTACCATTGGAGACAATCTCGCACCAAACAATCTCAGACTCCAAGAACTCGGCATCAAACAGCGGCAAAAAAAATAGTAGGCACAGTTTCATCATTGCACACTTGATGATTACATCACGTCTCTCTCTGATGCTACTGCTCCACCTGCGTTAACGTTAACGTTGATGTTAATGTCTAACGTGGTAATGTTAGTAAGTTAACGCGTTAAAATGTTGGCCACATCTAAATTAGCGCACTAATTTACGCGTTAACACGCAGTAGCATGACCGCTAAGGGCGTAAATATGACTCCCATGCAAGAGAAAGTGATGGTAAAAGGAAAACCTAAAAAAATAAACACTGTACCCAAGTGAAAACCTAGCTTTGTAAATATTTCTTAAATATCTATCCCGTTTCATTACATCCAGTCTCGAATATCTATAAATTCACTGTTTATAAGTTAAAATTAATCTGCGATAAAAACAGACGCTGTTTTTTTTTTTTTTTCTACCAACAAAATGTATCATAATCGTACGGTTTTGGCCTTTGAATTTTAATTAAATCCCCAATTAACTTATATCCGAATATCAAACTCCTAACCTTAAGTCTACTAATATTACAAAGAGGAAAGATTTGTATGTTTGTAACGAAAGAACTCAAAATCTACCGAACTGATTTCAAAAATTATTCAACCATTAGATTGCTGCATTATCCCTGAGTAACATAGCCTATATGGTAACCCGGGATTCCCGCGGGACTTCTGACATTACCGCGGGTGAAACCGCGGGAACAGTTGCACTTGTAAGATTCTCATTAATTTATTTTTACATAGTCTTTTAAGTTCAGTCGGCCAATGTCATTGAACTGCAATAGCGAATTCGATTTCCGTCTGCTGTCAGCGCAATGTTGGCGTCATTATGATGTTACTTGAACCTAATTAACTTTTCAACACAGTTTTTGCCATCGTTAGCGGCGACTTCATCTCTCAGTAACTTGATCTTACAAGGAGACATTCAATTTCAGGATCCTTTAAAAGCCAAATCCACCTACACACATACATACATAAGCTCCCGCCTGTCGTTTGAGGAGTAGGCAGAGACTGTGGACCTCCACTTCCTGTACCGTTGTCCTTTCTTCTTTACTCTTGTTTCTCCCGTGCTTTTAAAACAACCCAGCCACTTCAGCAGAAAATGTCTACAATACTTCGCAACACAAAGCTATATCCCGGAATCCCCCCAATTGCCGCCTTCTTTGTAGAAAGTGTGCCTACGATTTTTTTCCTTTCCTCACGGATGAGTGGCGCTGTATGATGCCGAGTTCTTGGAGTTTAAGAGATTGTTTGGTGCGAGATTGTCTCCATGGTACCTTGGACTTTTGAATTTTGAGCGCGTTCTTCTTCAGATATGCAGCAAACGAAAATAGTTTTTTTTTTTATTTAACATTAGACGTTAGTCCATATTTTCAGTGTAGAAATTTATTATATCGATGCAGGACACTCCGCTCGCTTCACTCGAAACACTTTCAAATTGCTACCGCGTTGCGTCATGTTGTTAACAGAAATGTTCGAGTTAATTCGAGAAGGTTTTTTTTTATTAATTTAATACCTAACATTTACGGCGATTGTTAAGTAGTTAAGTGTTCAAGTTCGAAGCAACAGCAAGGATTTCCAAGTAAGTTTACTAAAGAGTAAATTGTTATTATAGAAAATTTTATTAACCCTGGTCCAGTAGCAGGGCCGGATTAAGGCAAAATATTGGGGCTTAAAATACTGGGCGTCCTCGAAATTTATTAACAATAAGATCCTACTAATATT
This sequence comes from Zygaena filipendulae, assembly GCA_907165275.2. Taxonomy (NCBI): domain Eukaryota; kingdom Metazoa; phylum Arthropoda; class Insecta; order Lepidoptera; family Zygaenidae; genus Zygaena; species Zygaena filipendulae. Next base: position 11,671,569 of record OU015662.1, read on the forward strand.
ATAAACGCGAAAGTTTGTAAGTATGTATGGATGGATGGATAGATGTTTGTTATTCTTTCACGCAAAAACTACTGGATGGATTTAAATGAAACTTTACAATAATATAGTTTATACATCAAATTAACACATAGGGTACTTTTTATCCCGGAATTCCCGCGGGAACTCTGAAATCAACGCGGGTGAAACCGCGGGCACAACTAGTAATGTAATATTTTAGTAGGTATCCACAGTCACAACTCACGTGTATAAAATGAGAACTATTCGGTTCTCGGGCCCCTTTGAATGACAAGGACATAACACCATTGCCCCATAGCCTATCTCCCTCCTTTTATCCAGCACTGGCCCGAAAAAATTACCCAAGGTTTTAACTACGGCTTTCTAGTTAGTATTTTTTTGATTGGTGAAAGTTACCAAAGAGTATCTCGAAATAATTGCGGTTGAAACCCTGAGTACTAGTGTAGTATTAGGTATATTATCTGTACCCTGAGGAACATATACTTAATAATATTATTTTAACTTAATAATGACTTGGTCTGAACATTTAATGTTTATATTAAAAAAAAAAAACATATAAATTATTTAATTACACACGATGGTATTGCATATCATAGATAAAAATAAATGAATTAAAAGAACCTCCATATTTTTTGTCGGTTTTTGCGCTCAGTTTCGTAATGGGCTAAAAGAATTCAACCGTAACTATTTACCTAACAATCTTCAGTTTTGTCTGATGTTTGTGCGCTTATATATTTTGAAACGAATGAAGAACGTAACCCATGGCATTTTCGCGACTAGACGGATTCTAAAAATTATTTCGCTGATCTCCGAGTTTCATAGTACCTATACGTAAAAGAACGTAGGTGTTTCAGGGGACACTTCACGCCTTTCCTTCATCTCCGAATGTAATCTGAATTCCGATTATAACGATCAAGCATCTTATGTTATGAGTACTAGCTGTGGTAATTTCGGAGCTCCCGCGGGAATTCCGGGTTAAAATATAACCCTATGTTACTCATGGGTCATGGGTAATACAGCATCATAATGGTGAAAGAATTTTTAAAATCGGTCCAGTAGTTTTTGAGTTAAATTGTATCAAACATACAAACAAAAAATCAATCTTTACCCGTTTATAATATTACGTAAAGTTTAGAAGTCAATAATTGAACTAACGTGTGCGTTTTGTTTGTGTCAGATGAGCGAGTTGGCGCTGCAGGTGCCTTGTGGGGGCGGCGGGGGCGACACCGTCTCCGTGTCGAGCGCCAGCGACGTGTCCGTCAGCGCCATGCCCATCACCCTCAGGAGTGACAACCCCAAGGTAATTAACTGTACACACCGTGCTCATTATAATTATTTTTATCCTACTAATATTATGAATGAAGTGTGGATGTTTGGATGTTTAGATGTTTGGATATTTGTTACTCAATCACGCAAAAACGGCTGAACGGATTTGGATGAAATTTGGCATGCACGTTGTCAAGGGTACAGAGAAGGACATAGGGTACTTTTTATCCCGGAATTCCCGCGGGAACTCCGAAATTACCGCGGGTGAAACCGCGGGGCACAGCTAGTTTTTTATAAATAGGGAGAAACAGACACAAGTTGGAATACAGTGTTATTCAACATTATAAAAATTAACAGTAAAACAACTTACATATGTAATATGTCCTAAACCTTCTCAAAGATATATTAATGGTATACACATAGCATTAGCATGGTGGCAGGAACATTAGTCGCTGAGTTTACCACTTACACAAATAAACATAGATAGATAGACTAAATATATCTATCTATACATAATAAGAGAGTAGAATTCGTGATTCTATACATTGAATATTTTTAACAAAATTTGACAGGGGGCGATAGTAACCAACCACTGTTGTCTGTCTGTCTGTCTGTTCGCGATTATCTCCGCATCTACTGAACAAATCGTCATGAGGTTTTCACTGGTAGATTAAGCTTAGCCTGGAGCAACATATATAGGCTTTGTTTAATTTAAATCAGATGTCGAAAAGAAAGGTGTTATATAAAAACGTGTCACGCGGGTGAAACCGCGGGGCACAGCTAGTATATATAACAGATAGAATAGCCTTCAATATGTTACTAGTTGATACGTTACGTTTGGCTCAGGCCATGTCACCGAACCCAAAGGGCGCGGAGGGGCCGGGCGGCGGGGGGATGCGCGCCAAGAAAAAGAGCTGGTACAACGCCCTCTACCCCACGTACAAGAGCAAATCCGAGGACTTCAAGAGGCTGTTCAAGGACATACCCGACGACGAGCGGCTTATAGTTGGTATGTGTGCGTGTTTTTTTTTTCTTAGAAACTCTTTACAGTATTGTTACGTCGTGGATTCGATTCCTATTGACAGAGAATGGGGATGTGGACTACTTTAGAAAATCAAAATTCTAATTAGTCCGTCAGTTAGAAAATAAAAAAACAATAGACATGTATTTTTTGCTTTTTCAAATAAATTAAAATATACAGAGATAAAGCGCATTAAAGTTTAGGGTGAGCGGGTCGTGACGTCACTAACCGCTAAAACCGCCATACAAACTGTCAGAATAGTGACGTCACGCGAAATTTCAACTCAATATATCGCCGTTATTTTTTGATTACGTAAAAAAAGAAAAAATACGTGTCCAATATTTTTTAATAATCTACAAGACGGACTAAAAAATAAAAATTAGTCAACATGCCCATTGTACGTGTTATTGTGAAACAATTGGACTATGCATTTTTAACTAAATCGAATCATAATTCTGGCACTGCGTTGGTTGACATGCCAGCCAAGTCTAGTCAGTTTGTTCTATAAATGACCAGGAACTCATTCTTCCGGTATGAAAGTAGGTATCCTATATCGGCCAGGGATACTGCAACATATTATAAAAGAGTTTTTAGAATCGATTCAGCAGTTCTACCTTCCAAACGAACTCTTCTTAATAATTTTAATGTATATAAATCACGTGTCACGTTGTTTGTCCGCGATGGACTCCTAAGCTACTGAACGGATTTTGATAAAGTTTTGTAACCATTTATAATATGGTCCAACTTAAAAGATAGGATAGTTTTTATCCCGGAATTCCCGCGGGAACGCGGGGAAAAGCTAATCACGGTAAACTACTGTCAGGAGTACAAAGAACTTTTTCCCCGCAATTCCCGCGGGAACATCGAAATTACCGCGGATGAAATCGCGGGGGACAGCTAGTACTAGTGTACATATATTTTGTATATACTATAATTATACGAAAGCGCAAAGTAATAATAGTATTTATCGTTAGTGCAGAGGTCCGACGAACCTGCTGTAGGTGGGGGTCTGGGTCACGTAAAATCCTCGACTCATAGTCCAATGTTTCTTGGCCACGCGACATGGCGATACTTCAGTTAGTTTTTCTACAGCGATAACGAGTATAGACAGTTAACTCGGCTGAGGGCGCAGGAGTGTTCACAGTCTTTCAACCAATTGGGATGCCAAATAAACATAAACAAAGACCCCAACTGACCTCCGTAGTTGGGAATCAAGGGTTGTCGGGTAGCCCTCTCGTACTCTCGAATCACTACTACCTGCTGCAGCCTACTCCTCACGCTGCGCTAGTAGTATTCCCCTTGCGTCCCCCTCCCCACGGCGGTCCCCCCCTCTCCCCCGCTTGCACCCCTCCCTCTTATACCTCTCCTCTTGCACCCTCAATCCCTCACCGTCCCTCACCTCAGAGCCCTCTTCCCCTCTTGCAGTACTTACCTCTTGCGTCCCCCTCGCGTACCACTCCTCCTGGCGTCCCCCCTTCTCCCCCTCTTGCACCCCTCCCCCTTATACCACTTTTGCACCCTCCACTCCTCCCCGTCCCTCACCCCAACGCCCTCCTCCCCTCTTGCGTCCCCCTCTTCGTGCGACCCTGCCTCCGCCAGCTACCCCTCCCCCTCTTGCCCCCCGGCGCCCCCCCTCCGTCCCCGCCCCCTCTCACCGCGCCCCCCGCCGCCGTCAGTGGGGCGGGTCCACTGACGGTGGCGGGGCGCGGGCGCGGGCGCGGCCGCAGACTACTCGTGCGCGCTGCAGAAGGACATCCTGGTGCACGGGCGGCTGTACGCGTCGCAGCACTACCTGTGCTTCTACGCGAGCATCTTCGGCTGGGAGACCAGCCTGTCGCTGCGCTGGAAGGACGTCACCGCCATCACCAAGGAGAAGACGGCCCTGGTGAGAATACTAACACGTAATAACTAGCTGTTCCCCACGGTTGCACCCGCGTTAATATGTCAGAGATCTCGCGGGAATTTCGGGATAAAAAGTACCCAAAGTTACTCCTTATTACATTAGCTATCTGCGAGTGAAAGCCCCGTCAAAATCGGTGCAGCTGTCCCACAGATTTGCCGGAACAAAGAAACAGACAGACAGATAGAGAAAAACTTTGAAAATTGTTTTTTTGATGTAAGTACCGTCTATAATTTCGTATGCATTTTGTGGAAAGCTGTTAATTTGAAATTACAAACAGACACTTCAATTTTATTTACATCCTACTTAATATTATAAACGCGAAAGTTTGTAAGAATGTATGGGTGGATGTTTGTTACTCTTTCACGTAAAAATTACTGGATGGATTTAAATGAAACTTTACAATAATATAGCTTATACATCAGATTAACACATAGGGTACTTGTTATCCCGGAATTCCCACGGGAACTCTGAAATTTCCATGTGTTGTGTCAAATAAAGTTGTTTCAATTCAATGGGGATTTAGTCCGTCAGTTAGAAAATAAAAATACAATCGACACGTATTTTTTGCTTTTTCAAATAAATTAAAATATACAGAGATAAAGCGCACTAAAGTTTAGGGTGAGGGGGTCGTGACGTCACTAACCGCTAAAACCGCCATTCAAACTGTCAGAATAGTGACGTCACGCGAAATTTCAACTCAATGTATCGCCGTTATTTTTTGAAAACTTAAAAAAATAAAAAATACTTGTCCAATATTTTTTATTAATCTACCTACAAGCTGGACTAAAAAAAAAATTAGGCAACATGTCCATTCAACCCGAAACCAGTGACCACGCCGGTGTTCCCTTCCGACTATAGATGAGCAATCAACCCAGTCACATATTTCCAAAGAAGATTTCCCGTTCAAACCCGGCGCTTGGGTTTAAACTCCAATAAAAGTCCAGGTTTTAATCGGGTTTAAACCCGAGCGCGCCGGGTTGATTGTCCATCTATACTTCCGGCAGGTGATACCGAACGCGATCCTCGTGTGCACGGACGGCGAGAAGAACTTCCTCACATCGTTCTCGGGCCGCGACAAGGCCTACCTGATGCTGTTCAGGATCTGGCAGAACGCGCTCATGGACCAGCCGATTACCAGCCAGGAGATATGGCAGTGGGTGAGTCGCGGGACCACCAAATTTTTTCCTTTTTTTTTCTTATGAACTTTCGAATATAAAGGATTTAGCCAGTTTCAAGTAAAATAAATGTAGTTACTCATAATATTATAAACGCGAAAGTTTGTAAAAATGTATGGATGGATGGATGTTTGTTACTCTTTCACGCAAAAACTACTGGATGGATTTAAATGAAACTTTACAATAATACATCAGATTAACACATAGGGTACTGTATATCCCGGAATTCCCGCGGGAACTCTGAAATTATCGCGGGTGAAACCGCGGGGCACAACTAGTATCAAATATATGAAGGGTAGAATCAAATTGCATCGTTGTAAATTTTGAAATGGTGAGCCAAGTTATAGTTTGTAAAACTTTTCTCGGATCTCTTGGAGGATACTGAAGAAATTAGCTCGAAATATCATATTATATCTTCTTGAGCACACAAAAAACCGTAACTGTGAAAATTATTGTCCAATACAGCACCATAAAACACAGCAAAAACTTTCAAATTTTTTTGGCAACACCAAAATAAATTATGGAACCGCCATCTTCGATTCCCGCCAAAAAAACTCCCACCATTTTCTTTTTATTTGTTGAATGCATTGTTGCTATAGTCATGGAATTAATATCCAATAATCAGGTCTGCAATCCCTTGGAGCTGCGAAAAAATCTTAATGCAATGTCAAAGCAATCAAAAGAAAATTTTGACACTCGTAAGAGAAAACTTATAGCGCTCTTCCCGTTGACCTAGGATCATGCAATTTGGCAAGAATCAATGTCTTATAGCACAAGAGAACGATTCAATGCCGTGTAGCTTCATCACAAAAAAAGTCATTTCACCGTCTAATTATATTTTTCGACATTATTAAAGTCTCGATCATAAAACGAAAGGACAATGTAATTGGCTACTTGACATTTTTTTGTTTTTTAGTCCGTCGTGTAGATAGTAAAATATTGGACACGTATTTTTTATTTTTTTACGTAATCAAAAAATAACGGCGATACATTGAGTTGAAATCTCGCGTGACGTCACAACCCGGTGCAGTTTGTACGGGGCTTATACTACATATTGACGTCACGAGTCCCCCACCCTAAATTTAAATCCGCTTTATCTATGTTCATTTTCATTAATTTGAAAAAGCAAAAAATACGTGTCTATTATTTTTTTATTTTCTAACTGACGGACTAATTAGAATTTTGATTTTCATACTCAATACTTTTAGATAAATTCTTATCTAGCCTTAGGTGTCGCAACGCATTTTGGCGATTCGGAAATCCAACTGACATTAATTACAAACAAATTTGTGCTCTACTTCGATTCCCACAGCGTTCGAATTGGGTATTCTCCAAGGTATGAATATCAAAATTCTAATTAGTCCGTCAGTTAGAAAATAAAAAAATAATAGACACGTATTTTTTGCTTTTTCAATTTAATGAAAATGAACATAGATAAAGCGCATTAAAGTTTAGGGTGGGGGGCTCGTGACGTCAATATTCATTATAAGCGCCATACAAACCGCACCGAATTGTGACGTCACGCGAAATTTCAACTCAATGTATCTCTGTTATTTTTTGAGTACGTAAAAAAAGAAAAAATACGTGTCCAATATTTTTTACTAATCTACACGACGGACTAAAAAAATTTTTTTTGTCAAGTAGCCAATTCGTGTCGAACGTTGAGAGGAAAATCCCGAGTGAATTTGAAATTGATATGTTTAGACTTTAGATGCTTTAAGGAAAAAAATGGTTGCGGTTCACGTGGCCGGCGCGGCGACGCGATTGGGAATTATAAAAACTGCCGATAAATATTCTATGGCGGGCGCGCCGCAGATACGAATAATTTAGGTCACTATGTGTATGGACCTCGAACCAACTTGTACTGTGACTACATCCATTCCATTCTATTCTATTCTACAACTTGTTAGTACTTTAATCTCGATTCAGTGAGGTTAGGACTGGTCTCGTAAATGAAGCCTTTCGGTTGGAAGTACGCAAGAACAGGTCAGATTTTGATTACCTATATTTCTTTATAATATTTTTTTTTTATATTATTTAAAAATCTCTCAGGGCGAAGATATAATAATAATAACAAAAATGTCTTTGTAAAACCTTGTGTTTTCAAGCAGATCTATACTTGTGTGTTGGTGAACCGATCAGTCAGTAAATACATGTAATTTTATATGAACCTACATATTATATCACTAGTACATAGTATAAAACAAAGTCGCTTTCCGCTGTCTGTCTGTCCCTATGTATGCTTAGATCTTTAAAACTTCGCAACAGATTGTCACGCGGTTTTCACCAATAGATAGAGTGATTCATGAGGAAGGTTTATATTTATATTTTATCCTGGAATTCCCTCGAGAACCCCGAAATTACTGTGGGTGAAACCGCGGGGGACATCTTGTATAAAATAAAAAGGAATTTTATTTAGTTATATTTTACATACTGAAAATTTGAATTTTACAACATCTCAGTGCTGATTTGCGTGAATTTAACTTCATAGAGTAGCAGAATCACTATACAAGGTGTACCTATACGGTCGCACGGGCCCATTATTCCAATATGATATTAACATTATTTATTATTTATTTATGTCCAACCAATACGTTAGACATGGAAGTGTACAGTCGACATCTTATTGTAGAGTTACATCGATACGTTGTTTAAAAGTCTATTAAAAATATAGATGAGCGATCAACCCGGGCGTAAACCCGATACTTGGGTATTAAAATCAAATAAACACCCGATACACAGCACACACCCATAAATACGCCCCCCCCCCCCCCTCCCCCTTCCCTCGTGCTTTCTGTCGTCGATTACTCTTTCACTAGACACGGATGATTTACTGATATTTCGACTCCGTCAAACCGATTTTAAAAACTCCCGACATCGACTTCGGTTCAGACGAACTACCACCCTAACATATAATCAACCCGGTGTTGTGTTTAATTTTGAAATAGAAATATATTAATTTATATGCACACTACAACATAAAACAATAACAAAATATCTAACCAAAGTAACAAAAAAAAATACAAAAAACCTTATAAGCAATTGAAATAAAAATAAATAACAAGGAAAAAGAATAAGAATAAAAATTATATGAAAGTCGTGGCCCGCGTAAAATGGACCTGGATGATGACCATGGATGAATGGATGAATGGGTTTTGTTCTGACTGTACCGTAGTACTTACTATCAGTCGTTCGTCTGGTAAGGCGCTCGCTGCTTGATCTCACTCCACGGTCCCAAGGACGTGGCGCACAGCCCGTAGTGGCGCTGTGGCTGCTCGGCTGGTGCTAGTTGGGCCTATCGGTACTGTGCGCGGTCGACGTACGGAGCAGACCACAATCATTCTACACTCGTAGGGCTAAATGAACAACTTTACAACTAAAAAACAATCGAGCGAGGCGACGGAGTGAAGCTATCTTACTCAGCGCAAGGCAGGACGCGTGAAGAGCGAGTGAAAAGCGCATATTTTTAGTTTTTAGTGTGGTGAAAGTGAATTTGTTATTGACAATAGCTGCACTTTGGGTACCTAATTATTTATTTATTATTCGTTACATTTATTTTGGATTGTGTTGCGGGTTAGATTCAACTTGTTTTTCATATATTTTATACTAGCTGTGCCCCGTTCGCCCGCGGTAATTTCGAAGTTCCCGCGGGAATTGCGGGATAAAAAGTACCCTATGTTCTTCACTGTACCCCTGACAACGTGCATGCCAAATTTCATCCAAATCCCTTCAGCCGTTTTTGCGTGATTGAGTAACAATCATCCAAACATCCACACTTTCACATCCTACTAAATACTAATATTACTAATATTATAAATGTGTAAGTGTGGATGTTTGTTACTCAATCACGCAAAAACGGCTGAACGGATTTTGATGAAATTTGGCATACACGTTATCAGGGGTACAGAGAAGGACATAGGGTACTTCTTATCACGGAATTCCCGCGGGAATTCCGAAATAACCGCGGGTGAAACCGTGGGGCAATATTAGTAGGATTAAATAGGTAAGCGTATGCGTGTAGTATTTGAAAATCCATAGTCTCTGCCTACCCCTCAATGGGACTGGTTGTGTGTGACCGTTGCGTGTTGGTGTGCTGTTGACTCTTTGAAATTACCGGTAGGCATGCTATTGGGGCGATTCCAATCTCGTAAACTAAACTACATACCAATCGTTAGTGTAGAAAAACAGAAATCAAATTTCAATTTTAAATGTAAAATAAGCCTCGTCGACCCAAGGCGCGTTTCCAATAGTCCATAGTAAATTAATTCCTTTACGCAGGTCGCAGGGTATACCTAATACGCAGAACAACTACTTCGCGTTATGACTAAACTTCATTTTCGATTAGCTTTCAGCCTAACCGCCGCACTCAGAGTCGACTATAATGATTACTTAGTTAAGTATAGATTTTTAAAACAAAACTGCCGAAATCAGAGACGTTCAGTAAATTAATGTTAATTGGCATTTAATGAGATGTAACTTAATTAGTTAATTTACTGAACGTCTCTGATTTCGGCAGTTTTGTTTTAAAAATCTATACTTAACTAAGTAATCATTAAAGTCGACTCTGAGTGCGGCGGTAAGTTTCTGTTTGCCTATTTCGCCGTTTGTCTACTTCGCTTAAGGTTTGATGAACACGTTCATAAATCGTTCGAAATAAAGAGAACGACCTTTCAATATTCGTATTTCGAATTTGTTTTCACAACTACCTGATGTAGCTGTAAGTTTATGGATAGATAGAATCGCCGCGACTTTTTCAGTTAATTATAGAAATGGATTCGTGTACTTCATTTACTTTACACCCTGAAGTTGTACGCGACAGGCGTGTGACGCCGCACCGCCTTAGACTAGTAGGCAGTTTATAGTCATTCTAATAGCACCTACTCGGCAGTACAAGATAAAAGAATAATCGCTACAATTTTTGACAATTTTGGTTGTTAAAAAGTAGTTTTGTCGGATGTTGAGATCCGACCTTTATGGTGCTTTTTATATGTCCAGATATATTTACACTCAGGACTTTTTATTTATTTACCTATTTATTCATCAGTTTTCTATGCAAATACACACGGAAGTTGTAAGCAACAATGTGAATATATAGGTTAAAAAGGTTGAGAACTGGCGTTGGTGTGTTCATGAAGTGTTAATCAGATGCACCTTGCCGTTAGTTAGGTTCAGTTAGACGGATTATTACAACCACTTCTTGCTCACGCGTAGTTCGACCGCTAGTTAGTGCGAATCAATTTAAAAGTTAATTTATATTATTGAACTGGATATTTGACTATTTATTTTTTCCTAAATTCTATTTAGTCTATCAGTTAGATAATAAAAAAAACAAACAAACACGTATATTTTGCTTTTTCAAATTAATGAAATATACTTGGATGAAGCGTATTAAAGTTTAGGAGTGGGGGTTCGTAACCTTATATGCAGGTAAACTATACCTGGTTGTGACATCACGCGACATTTCGACTCAACGTATCTCCGTTATTTCACTTAATAAAAGAAAAAATACGAGTCTAATATTTTTTACGACTCTACAGGAAGGACTAAAAGAAAAATTTAGTCAAATAGCCTGTGCTCTGGTTTTTTGATGGGAATCAGAAATGTCGGTTCTGTCATTTATTTTCGTGTTAAGAAACGAGTGTTCAAGTGGATTTATTTGTGTATGAGGTGCTGTTTTTGACAGTTAAGTTTGGCGGTGACGATCTTTTACCATTATGTGTGCGTAAAAATATATGGCTAATAACTTTGGTGTCAGTCAATACTGTACCACAACTGCGGTTCTAAAAAAAGCTAATAAAATGGTTTTATCGTGATACTGGCTATATTCTTCACTACTTACCATATCTGAACAAGTCGAGTAACTACATATTATTATTTTAATAATATATCCAAACTGGTACGAGGTGAAAACCCCCCTTTTAAACTCGAATTTCCCTTCTTAATGAATTATTTTTGCGTATATTATACATATTATATAAAAAAGTCTCGTTTCAAGTTTCAAGACCTGTGACCGATGGTTTAGTTTTTGATCAATCAAATTTTATTGGTATGTATTGGTACTTTAAAAGTTCTGACTTACATCTCTCGATATTCGTTATCGAACAAGTATTTTAGACTTGTAGTTTTATGTCTGTGTGTGTGTCAGGTGCACACCTGTTACGGCGAGGAGCTCGGCTTCAACTCTGACGAGGAGGGCTACCCGCGGGACCTGCCCGAGGACGCCGCGCCCGCGCTGCTAGCCGCTGCCGTCTGCCAGGTGACCCACTCGCTCCATATACTCACTCACTTCCATCTGATCACTCACTGTCATCTACTTACTCACCCTCATCCACTTACTCCCACTTACTTCCATCTACTTACTCCCATCTGCTCACTCACTTCCATCTACTTACTCACATCCATCTACCATACTTACTAGCTCCATCTACTCACTCACTCCCATCTACTTATGCACTCACTTCCATCTACCATAGTTACTCGCTTCCGTCTACTTTCTGACTACTGAATGGATTTTCATGCGGTTTTCACCAATAGACAGAGTTATTCAAGAGGAAAGTTTATACGTATAGTTTATCCTGGAATTCCCGCAGGAAGTTTGAAATCTACTCTGATATTAAACTAAAACTCAAAAAAATTATTGAACTCGTTAAGTTACATCATAACATTTGAATACAGTCAAAGTACAATAAATAAATTTTTACATTTCCCGCTCACTCGGAAGGCAGATTTGGGAGAAACACTTGGGTTGCTCTTTTGAAATATAAATGTAACACCTAAGTTCATGATTGACAACTAAGTAAGTTGCCACCGTACGCAGCACAGACACCCTTCGAAAAAAGAATGAAACTATATGACTAACTGAACCTACTTATAGTATTATTGGGCAACGGAGACTTGAATCGATGCTTCTTTAATTTCGCACCACTTTCCCTCGGGATCTTATCTCACGTGCACCCAGCTGGGTGCTGTCAAAAACACAATCGTTATCACTGCCATTGCGTGCCGCGTCGTGTGATAACAGTGATAGGTACTGATAAGCAAGTTATCAGTCGGGTAGCGCCGCTCGTTCTGGAGCGAACGCGTCAAGTGCCTTCCTAATTTATAACGATAGATAACTCGGTCTATTGAGTAATAGCTGTTGTATGTGGCCGAATTTAAAACGATGCCTAAAATCCGTGCGAAATCTGTGAAAAAAGTGAGATATTGTTTGTTTGTGTCGTTGTTATGTATACATACTAATATAACTAATATTATAAAGAGGTAAAGTTTGTGATTTTGTGACGTCGTTGGGGCTAAACTCTGGATCTGCTGAACCCATTTTGGAAATTCTTTCACTTATAAGAACATATACATTCATTATTTTAAATACATTTATCATCCCGAAATTCCCACGGGAACTCCGAAACTACCGCGCGTGGAACCGCAGGGGTCAGCTAGAAACCATAACCTATAAAATTCATAGATATACCTACATGCGTGTTAACCGACGACGTGTTGATAAAGTGTTGTTGAATAATTTGGCTTATCGCCTCAAATTGTTAAAATTGAAAGTTTAATAAAAAAAAAATTAAAGGAATAACAAGACGTGAACTAGAATCAATTTAAAAATAGCAATAAATTTTCTTTCATAATTTAAACAGCGCTACCTGCCGCCAACTAAGTAAAACTAGTAGATATCTGACAAGATATCTGATATATCAGATATATATTATATATATTATATGTTATATATAATATCCTACTAATATTATAAATGTGAAAGTGTGGATATGTGGATGTTTGTTACTCAATCACGCAAAAACGGCTGACCGGATTTGGATGAAATTTGGCATGCACGTTGTCAGGGGTACAGAGAAGGACATAGGGTACTTTTTATCCCCGAATTCCCTCGGGAACCGACATTACCGCGGGTGAAACCGCGGGGCACAGCTAGTGTACTTATATAAATATTTTGTTTAGTTCTAAATACACACATAAAATAAATGCTAAATATAAAAATATGTTCATCCCAATGTAACGTAACTGTGTCAAACCCGATATTATGCAATAATTAGCTAGGGCCCGCGGTTTCGTCCGCGTAAGTTTCGGAATTCCCGCAGGAATTAAATTTTTAAAGTAAAAATAAAATCCCGTTAAAATCGGTCTAGCCGTTTCAAAGATTAGCTGGAACAAAATTTTAAAAATTGTTTTTTTATCCTATATACTCTAATATGCATGTAATGAAAAGCTGTTGATTTGGAATTAAAAACTGACACTGATTTTATATTTAGTATACATAGATGCATAGAACGCTAGAACGACGGTGCTGTTAATGATTATTTAAAAACTAGCTGTCCCCTGCGGTTTCACCCGCGGTAATTTCGGAGTTCCCGCGGGAATTCCTGAATAAAAAGTACCCTATGACACTCAGGACCACTGCAGCTTCCTATAAGCGAAAGAATTTTCAAAATCGGTTCAGTATAGATCCACAGATTACCTACCCCCTATAACCTCACAAACTCACAAACTTTACCTCTTTGTAAAATTAGTATAGATTATATTGAGCACTACAGGCTGCCGTAAAACTTGAGAGAGCCCTGAAAAATGAATGTGCTTACACAGGAACTCGGCGACACTTCGTCGATGGAGGCGGGCGGTGTGGCCGAGGGCAGGGACGAGCAGAGAACTTCCCGGTCTGCCTCCAGGGGCAGAGACTCTTCGCCGCCTCTGGGTTAGTAAAGTCAAGTCTTTTTTTACTTATACCTTATTTTTATTTTGAAGGATAACTTTACTTACGGCTAACATTCAAACAAAAAAAAAACAACAAATAAAGTCAACTAAATTAATATAATTTTTGTGTTTTTAGTGATTATTTTTTTCAGTTTTCTCTCAAAAACGTCATATATCAAGGTTTATATTCCACAAGAAGCGTACTGTACCTACCTACTGTTCGTAGAAACATCGCGTAGCAATTAGTACGAGTAGGTACATACTTTATCGCGCGTCTTTATCTACGATTAAGCTGCGACAGTTCCGCACCATTACGTCATCTACTGATATTATAAACGCGAAAGTGAATTTGTTTGTTTGTTTGTTACGCTTTCGCGCCTTAACGGCTCAACCGATCATCATGAAATTTTGCATGCCCGTTGTTGGAGAAACAGAGAAGGACATAGGGTACTTTTTATCCCGGAATTCCCGCGGGAACTTTGAAGTTACCGCGGGTGAAACCGCGGGGAAGAGCTTGTATCGTGTTAATGAATTAACTGAAAACTAGAAAGTAATTTGCTCAGAATCAACTAGCGAATCGATCGCACTATGTTTTAATATCCTACTAATATTATAAACGCGTAAGTTTGTAAGAATGTATGGATGGATGGATGTTTGTTACTCTTTCACGCAAAAACTACTGGATGGATTTAAACGAAACTTTACAATAATATAGCTTATACATCAGATTAACACGTAGGGTATTTTTTTAGGGGAATTTCCGCGTGATCTTCGACATTAACGCGAGTGAAACCGCGGGACACAGCTAGTAGTGAACATGAATGTTATCGAGTAAATCCCCTTCTGTGTTTTGAAGTATCGGTGATTCCCGCTCTTATTAGTTTCTGTAATACTTTAACAAAAGCGGGAATCACCAATATTATATACGCACCTAATAGTGAATCTACTATAGCGGGAGTGGGTATGTCAACGACATAAAACTTTCAATTATTTGTTTTTTTTTGTTTTTTTTTTATCCTGAATGATATACCCAAGAAGGTAAATCATTAAAATGCAATCTAGCCAATCTAGTAATGACTAATAAGTATTTAAAATTTGACCTAAACTTCTAAACAAGACTATACTAAGAATATGTCCAATAACACTTTTCTTACACTTTCGAAATTTGCGCGGATGAACAGCTAGTAGGTACATACAATGTTTTCGTCGTTACTCTACATGGGTACTTCTATCCATATTTGGTGACTATATTATGTGAAAAAAAAATGTTTTTTTTCGTGTCTTCCTTCCTTCAATAATAATAACAATATCAGAGTGACCGAGCTTCGCTCGTTGTGTATAGCGCCATCTGTTGTTAAGTAGAAAAACAAACATTCATTTTTCATTGCCTGAAAACATGGATAAAACGACGTTTTCTAAAAATGAACCCTAGCTAGATCGATTAATCGCCCCCGAAACCCCCTGTATACTAAATTTCATGAAAATCGTTGGAGCCGTTTCCGAGATTCAGATTATATATATTGCTCGAATTGCTCGTTTAAAGATAGTAGAAAAAAATGTTTTTTTTTTGTGTCTTCCTTCGTTCAATAATAATAACACTTCGCTAGAATGACATACGAATCTTAACACTCACGTTGTTCCAGGCAGAACCGGGTCACAAACGGCAGTCTTTTTAAATTTTGTTTTCATACACGTATTTTATAGGTATGACTAGTGTACTGTTTCATATGAATGACAAAGTTTTAGGATGATTCTGCGTGCGTTCGAACGAATTGAGACCTTAATGCCGATGGTCGTTCGTTGAATTTCATTTATAAGGTAGGTAATAAGTTCCCGCCGAGGTTTCACCTTTCAATTCAGAACATGAAATACCACCATAAATTCTGAAATAAGTGTTTCTTTATTTGGAACGAAGGAATCGTACAATGTACATAGATTTTAATAAACTTTAAATGTATAATATACATTGTATATGTATATAAAAAATAATTCCTATTTCCCTTGATCACGGCATCAGGCGGTACATGTTGTCAGGGGTACAGAGAAGGACATAGGGTACTTTTTATCCCGGAATTCCCGCGGGAACTCTGAAATTACCGCGAATGAAACCGCTATAGGCAGCTAGTACGGAAATATATTGTATACTCTTTTACCCCCTTTTACGTATCCAACGGTTTTGTCAGGACTTTGGCGAATCAGACAGGACATTTGTTATTTTATACGTACAGATTATTCTGTTGATGTTTTCGAACTAATCGATAACTTTGCTTTTTCTGAGAAAACAAAATGTCTTTGCTGCCGATACTATTCTCGTCTGTGCTCAGAATAACCAAAGATTGTGGTAAATTAAGTAAAACATAACTAACTGCAGGGCACTCAGTATTTTCCTGCAAGAGTTCCCCTTGATTTATTTAAGGCATGTTTACAAAGCACCACTTTGTTTAAATACTGGCGTGTGGTCACGCTCCGACCAGTGTATTCGGGGGCGTCTCGCGGTGCGCAGTCGCCGATTACATTAGAGATAAGAGATAAATAAAGTTTGGAGATTTGCGAATTTTTTTTGTAAAGTTAAAGTACACCGCGAATCGGGATTAGCCAGTACTGTTTGTTGTTATTCAAAGGAAATATTTCGATTAAAGTATGCGATCATATACTTTGGACGCTTTACTAAGCTTTACGCGTTTAACCGCCGCACTCAGATTCGACTTTAATGATTACTTAGTTTAGTATAGATTTTTAAAACAAAACTGCCGCAATCAGACAGTAAGCTAAATATATCGAATATTCGTTATCAGTGTGATATAGAGGTTTATTGAAGTCTAATCGATGATAAAAAAATTTAAAGAGAGCACTTCGCGTGCCCTTTTTTAAATGGCTACTTATTGATACAGCTATTAAACGGTTATATGATATTTCGGCGAAGATTGTCGATTAGCGGTAGACTAAACGTGTCTATCATGAACAAACAGTACAGAAAATGACTCATTTTATTGTTAAAAATATTTGTTTCTCTTCGCTAAATTGATCGCATTTCTTTTTCAAGCAATCGATGGAACGCGAACCTTTATTCTTATCACAAAATATCTTTAAAATCGGACATTGACTTAACCGAAATAGGCGGAATATTTCTCTAATACGGTGTAGCGAATATATATAATATAGAGAATCAAAAATCGGGAAGAAAAGTTCAATCCAACTACGAATCGGTCGCTCTGCGGACGGGATACGGGGCTGCGGTGTCTAGTTTTTCTTCCGGATGCTAGCCGACGTGGCGTTGTCGGTTGGGCGTTACGCGTTGGTGCGTTACGGACGTCCGCTACGCAGGCGGGCGGCGCGCGCGTGGCGCCGCGCGGGCGTCGTCGAGGGCTGCGAAATGGCCAACGATGCCCTCGGTTTCTTCCACGGTACCTACTGGACGTTACTGATGAGTTTTCATCAGCTACTCTACTAGATTTTTAATAAATCAGGGTGATCCGGCTCGAAGGACCAAATTTTTCGAGTTCGCTATTGCAGATTTTCTGTATTTAGATATTATTATTTTGGCGTTTAACAGTGATTCTTATCGTTTTTATTTGTGACAGGGATAGAAGTAAACAGGTTTTTTTTTAATAATTTAAACTGTGATTTCTGCTGAGATGTTAGGACCTAAGCTTCGTCACTTAGTCAATATCCGCCTTTCCGGACTGTATTTAAATATACAATTATTTCCAATTATGTCTATGTCGATTGTAATTATTATTGTAGGTATGCATTCACTCTTGATGTCACGCTATAAGCGCTGTATTTCGCAAAAAAAAAACCATATTCATGAATGACCAAGTGAAAACTAAAGGGGGAAGAGGGTGTAAAATTTGTCACGTAGTATTGGGTACGTTCCCTAAGTAGGTTGGTAGGTAGCTTGCAGCGATGATAGCTCAGTGGTTGGTGCGTTCGGATCAAACGCCGCAAGGCGTAGGTTCAAACCCTAACAATGAGCTTGAGCTGTCGGTGAAGGAAAACATCGTGAGGCAACCATAGCATGGTGGTAGGGCGCTCTCTAGTGCCCGGCTGGCTAGCTACCACCTTCGAGTTGCAAATCTGTCGCCAAGCGCCTAACGGTGTGTTCCGGCAGCCCCACTTGAAAGCCAGTTCCCATCCCCATTCCAGGTCGGCAACGCACCTGCAAGACTTCTGTTGTTGCAGATGTCCATGGGCGGCGGTAATCACTTACCGTCAGGTGTACCACCTGCCCGTTAGCGCCCTATGGCATAAAAAAAGGTAGTCGTCGTAAATATTTGTGGGTGTATTGTTCCAGTGGCGAACGGCGATGCGGAGTACCTCGAAGAGGAGGAGGCCGGGGACACGCTGCCCACCGACATGTCCGACACGAGTGACAGCGAGCCCGACAACCCGCACGTGTGAGCGCCCCTTGTCGAGCATATTATTATTAAAAAAAAAAAATACATTACATTACATCCAATATTTTTTACTAGCTGTTCTCCGCGGTTAATTTCGGAGTTCCCGCCGGAGTTCCGGAATAAAAAGTACCCGACGTGCTTTTCTGCACCCCTAACAACGTTTATTCAAAATTTCATGATGATCGACCTAGCCGTTTAGGCGTGAAAGCGTAACAAAAAACAAACTCACTCTCGCATTTATAATAATAGTAAGGATTGACCGACTAAAATCTAAAATTTTAGTCAGGTACTTGATTCTAAATAATAAAACCTATTATTATTTTATGTAATGGGGAAACTGGGGACATTCGTGTATATAAATGTGTTGTGTGTTCCGCCCAGCAGCGGTGCGGGCGAGGTGGACAAGTGCACGGAGAGCCACGAGGGCCGGCTGTTCCTGCAGCAGGAGTTCCCCTTCACGGTGGACCAGCTGTTCACCATGATCTTCACCAACTCCAGGTTCAACGTGGAGCTGCTCGCCGCCAGGGGCATCCGCGACTATGTGCAGGTTGGACATTTTAACAAGAACGGAGGAACACGGGAAAGGCCTTTTAGGTTCGCTGGCCATAGAGATTATTTATGGTTTTTTGGTAAAGTTTACCCCTTTCAGGGAAGGCAAAGGAAACTTGATCCATACAGCCTAGTCACATGGTTATAGGTTGTGAGTTTGTAGGGGGTAATCTCTGAATCTACTGAACCAATTTTGAAAAATCTTTCACCAATAAAACGCCACGTTATTTGTTAGTGTCATCCCTGCTAATAAGTAAATGCGAAAGTAACTCTGTCCGTCTGTCTGTTACGCTCTCATGCCTTAACGGCTCATTCGATCATCATGAAATTTTGCATACACGCTGTCAGGGACACAAACAAGAACGCAGAGAACTTTTCATCCCGGAATGCCTGCGGGATCTACGAAATTACTGCTGCGGGGGACAGCTAGTAGGCTGTATTGTAACCCGGAATTCCCGCGGGAACTCTGGAATTGCCGCGGGGAACAGCTAGTGTCGTGTGAGGTTCAAAGTGCCGCTGTTTGTAACCGAGTGTGGTTGTGCACTGTGCAGGCGCAGTGGCAGACGCAGACGGGGCTCAAGTGCCGCCAGGTGAACTACACGCAGCAGATCACGTCGGGGCCCATCGGGCCCAAGGAGGTGTACGTCACGGAGACGCAGGTCAGTTGGATGATACAAAAAAAATAATAGACACGTACCTTTATTTTTGTCGACGACCCGATTGGCGCAATTTTCACCATGCCTGCCCGCTAGTCAAGAGGTTCCGGGTTCGATTGGAACCGGTGGGGGTGGACTTTGTGTGATGAACGCAGGGTTCCATTTTCCAGTCTGGGTGTGTATATATATATCTATAGTATAATATATATGTAATAATATGTGTAGTATATACCACGATACACAACCCATAGCAATTAGACGATAGTAGGAAGTAGCGTAAATAAACACGTACCTACTAGAAAATTACGATAAACAAATGAACACATTTCGAAGAATTCTATTGTAGTTACGACATACTCATAAATATTTAAAAACGTAATACTCTATCTCAGTACTGTGTTTAAAAGTTCAGTAAAATTAATGTTTATTGGGGTCTAAATAGTGATGGTTTGTTTCGCTATTGAGAGTGGTTGCTTCGCTATAAAGAGTGTTCCAATATAAGGGTAACAAGTAAACCTAACGAACCTTAGCAATTTCTACGTTTTAAGGAGTTTATCGTTAAATAGAAGTTCGCTATATAGAGTACATAGTACTCTTTTGCCCCAAAAGAAACGCTATTCCAGGTTAGGTGTGTTTAAAATCTTCGACCACACTCACTTAACATCCGGTGAGCTGTGGTCACCTGTTCACAATAAATGAAAATGAAAAAACTAGGGCAGAGCCTTCCTATTCCAAGATGAAACTATAAAATGCATTGAAGTTTCGTTGAACGTGAAAAATTTCTAACACTAGGAGAAATCATGCTTAAACATGTAGTCAGGAGGTAAGGGCCATATTTTTGTAGCCGTAACTTAGTAAGGCAACAAAAACGTGGCGGTGAAAAGGTTAAATTCGTGTGAAATGTAACCGTGACGGTGGTCGTTGGCGAGCGCCGCGCCGCCATGTTGTTTACGGTCCTCTCGAGCCGAATTCACGGCAACGGTGCTCGTTGACGAGCGTCGCGCCGCCATGTTGTTTACGGTCCTTTCGAGCCGGATTTGCGTCAACGGTGCTCGTTGACGAGCGCCGCGCCGCCATGTTATTTGTGGTCCTCTCGAGCCGGATATTCGCGTTCCGCCGCAGGTGATGAACAATTGCTCGAAGCCGGGCGTGGCGTACTCGATAAACGCGAGCAGCGAGAACGCGGGCATCCCGTACGCGGACTACTTCACGGTGGAGGTGCACTACTGCCTGCGGCGCGCGGGCGGCCGGCGCGCCAGCCTGCTCGTCGTCGGCGCCATCAACTACAAGAAGAACATGTGGGCGGTGATCAGGAGTGAGTGGCGCTGTGCATCGGTTGTTTATTACCGCTACTTGTGTATAGCTCATGACAACTACTGGATGTAGATTCCGAAGTTATGTAACATGTATGTGTTAACAAGTCCGTCGTTTATCCCCACCGTCCGTCGCAGGCTTCGTGGAGAAGAACACGATGGACGGCCTGGAGGAGTTCGCGCGGCTGCTGGAGGCGCGGCTGGCCAGCGAGGCCGCCGCCTGCGCCGCGCCCGCCGTGCGCCAGGCGCGGCGCCGCCGGCGGCACGGAGCACGTAAGTACACACGCACGCACCCGCACACACACATATGTACACACACACGCACACACACACGCGCCAACGCACGGACACACTCAGCCACGCACACGCACTCACCTACCCATTGACGCACACACTCACTCACGCACGCACACACCCACGCACACGCACACAGCTCCACACACATACACACATAGACCCACACACATACACACGCAAACCCACGCTTTACACTTTGATAAGCAGCGATAGCGTCCCCCGTTCATTGAGTCCTCCCCGCTTCCAGAGTCCATCCAAGAGACGATAGCGTGCGCCGCGGCGCTGCCCCCCGCGGCGGGCGCGGGCGGGGGCGGCGCGGCGGGCGCGGGGGGCGCGGCGGGCGGGCGCGGGGCGGGAGCGGGCGCGGGGCGCGCGCGGCGCGGCGGCGGCTGGCTGGCGGCGCTGCTGCTGGCGCTGCTGGCGCTCAACGCGCTGCTGTACTGGCGGCTCTACCACCACCACCACCACCACCACCACGACGCGCTCGACATGCAGCTACTGCACGACAAGTATGTTGACTACACTGGCTCGGAGCAATCTACCCGGGGCTTGGTTTTAAACCCGATGGAAGCCTGTAAACGCCCAGACCTTTAATTTAAACAAAAATTGATTTTTCCACATGCTCCAAGAAGCTTCAATTCAAAGGAATACATTTTTAACTTGCTAAGAATATTACACAGTATATTAATCTATACTATCTATGAGCTAAATAAAGTTTGTGAATGGGGATGTTGACTACTTTTGAAAATCAAAATTCTAATTAATCCGTCAGTTAGAAAATAAAAAAACAGTAGACACGTATTTTTTGCTTTTTTATATAAATTAAAATATACAGAGATAAAGCGCATTAAAGTTTAGGGTGAGGGGGTCGTGGCGTCACTAACCGCTAAAACCGCCATACTAACTGTCAGAATAGTGACGTCACGCGAAATTTCAACTCAATATATCGTCGTTATTTTTTGATTACGTAAAAAAAGAAAAAATACGTGTCCAATATTTTTTAATAATCTACAAGACGGACTAAAAAATAAAAATTAGTCAACATTTATGAGTTTGTGACGTCGTAGGATATAATCTCTGGATCTACTGAATCGATTTTGAAAATTATTTTACCAATAAAATGCTACATCCTTGAGTGTCAAATGTTTACGGTCACGTTTTATCACTAAATTCTCACAGAATCACCGAAATTACCGCAAGTGAAACCACGCGGCACAGTTAGTTTCTAATATCTTGGCACCTGGAGTGTTTGGGATTGTGTTTTTGGGACGCGCGTTATGGACAAGGAATATATTGTTGGTCAAAGTGAATAACGTTCTTGGATCAACTCATTCGTATGTTAATCGCTGTGTTGGCGCGTCGCAGGATGAGCGCGGCCACGGAGGGCCAGCTGGGCGCGTGGGCGCAGCTGCTGGAGCGGCACTCGCGGCGCCAGCGCGGCCAGCTGCTGGCGTGGCGCGCCGCGCTGCAGCAGGCCGTCGCGCACCTCGCGCAGGTACCGCGCCGCCGCCCCCGCCCCCGCCGCCACTAGTCACTTCACGTACACAAGCGAAGCCCTCCCCGCGCCGCCGCCGCCACTAGTCACTATACGTACACAAGCGAAGCCCTCCTTCAGGTTCTAACGAATGAAGTTTAGGAATTCCTTCAGGAATTCCGAAACTCACGCGGGTAAAACCTCGGGGAACAGCTATGGCAAAAAAAAGCTTTCCTTCAGCACCGCTGGCACGCACGTCGCGGCTGTGTCATGAGATATGCAACTTTGTGTGCACAGACTGAGCAGGCGCTCGCGAAGCTGCTGGAGACGATCAAGCCGTCGCTGGAGCAGGCGCAGGCGCAGGCCGATGGCGCGCCGCGCGACGACCTGTGAGCCCTATCCTATACGTAGTATTATAATATAATTTATTATTACCATTATACAACACGTACACGTCACATGTGGGCGACGCGCACGCTATTCGAACCCGTCATTTACGACAGCGCCGACGGTCTAGTGGTGTCGCGGGTTCGTACTCCGCGTCGGGGCACTTACACATCTATCTATCTATCTGGACTTTAGGTAAATATTTCAAGAATTAATTTACTAAAACATATAGTTTGAAGTATTATTAGCGTATGTCAGCAGAGTTATTGTGTTACTTTTGGTGTTATCATTTAAATCGGATGACGGTTTTGCGATTGGCGAATCATGTTTGAACAGCTACAGTTTTTTTTAAAGTAGGTATGTTGATTTTGGTATAATTTCCAAACATTATTATATTAATTTGGAAATGAAATCCATGAACGCGTGTACGCGTGCACACACTACACGTAGTCTTTTACTGGTGACCTTTAACCTCCATTCATCCGAAAAAACACATTTATAATTGGACGCAGATAAGCAATAACATGTTAACCCACAAAATTAAGTTATTGATTCAGAACAATTTATTGAGAGTTAGGGAACGTTTTCTAATTATGTGTTTACCTTATTACATTGCTTATATATGCAACTAAATATTTAAAATAAAAAGTGTTGACACAAAATGACGCTATACTTTTAAAACACGATTTACTCAAAATTTCTGCAGTGTGGGTTAAGACACTATTGCTTATCTATGTCCAATTGTAAAACATGTAATTTGTTACATTCTGTATTCTCCTATCTCGATAATTTAAATTCAAATGTATATACCTACTAACTGTTGGCTGTCCCCCGCGATTTCATCCGCGGTAATTTCGGAGTTCCCGCGGAGGTTGCGGGAAAAAGTGCTCTATGTCCTTCAGTTCCCGAGGGAATTCCGGGATAAAAACTATCCTATATTTTAAGTTGGACCATATTATAAACGGTTGCAAAATTTTATCAAAATCCGTTCAGTAGTTTCGGAGTCCATCGCGGACAAACAACGTGACACGTGATTTATATATATTAGATTAAAGATTATTGAGATTCACAAGAATATGGTACAATGACATGTTAATTTAGATTAGTTAAGGGCTTAAAGAGCGTATGTGAACGCACACATGTGACGTGATGGTTAGAACGAGCGTTTCATACAAATGTCGTTTCTACTGCTACCCCCTAGCCAAATTGACATTCTGCAATCGTTAACGCATAGAAAGAAGTCAAGCAAAACGAGAGTTTTGGTCGGACTTAATTAGTTTTCTATGCGTCAACGATTGTAGAATGTCAATTTGGCTAGGGGGACTGATGTATTTAAGGACCGTATTGGCGTGGTCCTAGTTTTAATAATGACATCTGATAGAGGTTTTCTTAATGTATAACTTTTTTTATTGTTACAAAATGACGTCTCTTGTGCACCCTAGATTGAATCGACCGCTGGGGAATCCATTTTGACACACTTCTCACGGTAACGAGATGCTTGTATTGTTGGAATGAACTTAAAGTCATATAGGTCGGTTCCATTTACATTCTGTTACAGGAGTTGCCCTTTGCCAAAGACATTTATGAATTTATTAAAAAAAAAAACAAACGACCTATATTTATTCAACTCTAAAATAATGTTTTTTTTTTTTTAATTTGGTGCCCAAAATGGCCAAAGAAAAATCTACTCACGATAAAATAAATTGTTAACAATGTTAGCGATTATTGTGTGAACTTACATAGGTAATATTATTAGTTAAAATCGTTATAATGTATTTAATACTTGTATTTTTTATTATTTGGATATTTTTTATGTAGATTTTATTGAAAACCTCACGGATACCTACTGTGATAAAATAAATAATGTAGATATAATATTAGGTTGTATTTTGTTGCGTTACTGAGCCCTCGTCGCGGACGTTGTAAGGCGATGCGACGGTTATGAATTTAAAATATGATATAACTAGATTAAAATGCAATCGGTTTATGGTTTAAAGATTATATTATTTTTAAGGTTGTTTTGTAATTTTTTTTTTATTTCATTTAAAACACTGCAGCTATAGTCCAAGATCCGCTGAAAATGTGACGTTAAATCGGCTCTTTCTTGCATATTTTCTTTTGTTTCATAGTTTCCATGTTAGCATCAAAATTCAATTGTTGTACTTAATTCCGATTTAGATCAATTAGATGGATAGATTGCTTCGCCAGAAAGCATAATATTAAATACTGTTCGACTCGACTCTAGAATCTAGATTCCAGTTGTATGTTCAGACTAAATAATTCCTTAGTTTTTAGCCATTCCCTTTGTCCGACATTCGTATACATAACTTACTAAGCCCGTGTGTACAGTCTGTACTTACTGAATTTTAGTAAACACAATATTGGAACGAAGTCCCTTATTTTTTAAGTGGATACTTCCTTATTGGTGTGTTCTATTAAATATTAAGTTTCATTAATATACATAGATTATTGAGTTTTTTTATCGTTAGTTATTAGTTACTATACAAGTTGTGTTGATGCTTATATGATTTGGATAACAAAAAAAAAATGGAATTACTTTGAATTGTTTGCTAATTGCCATTGATGCGTTCCCTAAGGTGATATCATAATAGAAGTTTAACATATTGTTGTCTAGACATAAAGGAGTACCATGGAAGTATTCACTTTAACTTACTAGCCGCTTTGTATTATATAATTTATAATAATAGGTGATAACTATTCGGCAGAGAACTTCCTATGTGTATACAATTTCTTGTAGGAAAATAGAAGTGTAGTCTAGACTTGAAATTACGAAAATATGCTATCTATGTATACATCAATTAAATAAATAGATCCTGAATATAAAATAGAGTTCTTAAGCAAACTAGTGAATACATAAAATTCAGTATTGCATGTTGTCTGTTTCAAAAGATATACAGTCAGATTACTATATAAAATTATTAGTGAAATATATAAAAAAAAATCCATCACGTAGTCTCGATCTCTTGTAAAATATATTCCTTGTAAGAAAATATTATCATTAAATATATTTTCGTCAATTAACTATCGCTGCAGGTAGCGTTGTTCCTACTATGTCTAATGCGATCGATTTGGGATTGGATCGTTTTTAGCGTCGACGGTGTCCCTTACTGACCTTTGCGCCTAACTAAAATCCTGGCAAATTTTATTTCCATTACCAACTAAAGAAAAGGCTAAGTTGTAAGCTTAAAATCTATGTAACATCCGAAATGTACAGATCTACACTTCGCAATACATTATTTGATTTGAAGTAATTTTGCGAATTATTTTATTCAAGCTATGCAAATTTCACTAAATCTTTGAAATGTTAATACTTAAGGGAGTGAAGTCGAAAAATATTGTAGTTAAAAGTTGAAGGTAAAAAAAAACAGTGAACGAAATATTTTTGTCAATATTAGTAAATAATTCATTTTTATGAAATAAAGACAGTATTTGCGATAAAAATAGAAGATGCTGCGTTGGATTTTTTTTCGAAATCGATTTCTAAGATTGTTGAGAATTAATGAGATTCTTATAATTTGTGCAGTTAATTATTAGGTGCAAAGTTCAGTTATAATGTTTGAATTATGATTAATGAATTTATTATGTAAATAATTAATAGATAATATTTATGTATTTTAATTTAAGAAAAATTATAAATAATTCTAGTGGATTTAATAAGCAATAAATAAATGTGAGAAAATTCCATTCCAAATAGATCTGATTGTATTTTATCATAACATAATATAGTATACAGGATGTTCCGTATATCGGCGTCATGCTAGTATGTCATAACTTAATAGAAAAACGTAAAAAAATTATCTTTAAAATTTATAAAAATTTACACCCTGCGACGGTTCTTTACCTCCTGTTGAAAACCTTAACTTTTTTTCAATTTTCTTCTTATTGTGTAATAAGTAAGTGTATAATCCTGAATAGTGTTTCTGAAAAATACTGCTTACAATTTAAGTTTCTGCCAATGAAGTTTGCAAAATTATTGCTTTCTTCAGTTTTTAATGACTGTCTTTTTTTAAATAGGCATAGCAAAGATTTTTATACACTTTTCTGTTAACGGCTGTTATGATTTAGCCTGTCACCTGGTTTTGGCTTCACGTCGATTTCCAGGACACCTGTATACATATTAATATATAGTATCACTTGAGTATCGATTTTAAACACACGTGTTCAAGGATGGTTTAGAATCGATACCATAAAAATAGATGTGCGTAGCTAGACTTTACACCGTGTATTTGTTTTCAAATGAGCTTTTTTAAACTATCATGAATTATTTAAAAAAAAAAAAATACAACTGATTTATATATCCCTAAAAGAAAATGTATAAACAACAGCTTTTAAAGTGATCCTGTATAATACATAAATTATGAATATACATAAGCGTACGTCGGACTTCACAATATTATTAACTAGCTGTTCCCCGCGGTTTCACTTACGGTAATTTCTGAGTTCCCGCGGGAATTCCGGGATGAAAGTAACATAATAATATGTCCGTCTCTCTACCCGTGACAAAGTACATGCCAAATTGATGATGATGATCGGTTGAGTTGAGTCGTTAAGGCGTGAAAGCGTAACAAACAAACAAACTCACTTTCGCATTTATAAAACCCAACTTGCCAATCTACGATGTAGTACGGTAGTATATAGGTAATATGTATATTGTGTACAGTAGTTAGACAGTGTGTTTGAAATGGTTGGTACACTTTCGTTTTATGAACAGCATTAGAGAAGGGTTTATGTTGTTGTTATGGGTTTGTGTTGTAAATCTAACCTTATCGAATGTATGTATTACAAATATCAGGTAGGTATTATCGACCACACCACTGGACTACAAGAATATCTCGTATCATAGATACTGGATACTGAATCTGGACATGAAAAGCATCTGGTTGGATCTCAACATCCGATCAAAACTAGTTTTCTTAGACTCGGTCGGATGTCGAGATACCTACGACATTATATGCTTTTCATGTGCAGAATTGTCAAAAAACTTAATGGGTAAGTATTATACAGATAGACAGCATTACATTTTTTTATTAGTTATACGTAATTATTATAAGAGGATGTAAATAATAGTTGTGACAATGCCAGGTGAACTCTGACCTCGTTCAGCATTTTTGCACTGTGACAATTCAAAAATTGTTTGGATCATTCCCAGCGGTACCCGACACCGGTGACAAAATGGGACATTTTGTAATATCCATCCCATTTGGCATCAGTGGGGACATTCAAGGCGGGGACAACTTCTTGCCGGCGAAGGTGTCGTGAACATGTTTTATACAGTTACTAGCTGTTCCCCGCGGTTTCACCCGCGGTAATTTCAGAATTCTCGCCGGAATGTCGGGATAAAAATTACCCTGTCCTCCTCTGTACCCCTGAAAACGTGCATGCAAAGTTTCATGATGATCGGTGGAGCCGTTAAGGCGTGAAAGCGTAACAAACAAACACTTTGGCATTTATAATATCAGTAAGGATTATACTTACAATACTCACATTTCTTCGTTTACGGCTGAAGACAAATTAGAGCTCAGCTCGAGCAGTGCGGCTCAACCTTCAGCTCGGAACCTCTTCCCCAGAAAGCATTCCCTCGCCTGAAACGTCCCCAGTTGTCACAAAATAGGTGTGTTTTGATTATAAAATTTCCCATTTATAATCGATGACGTGACTGCTGAATAGAGACTAAATCTGTCCCAAATGAAACTTGGTCGAGTTCAAAATCCAACATTCTTAGATTTCTTACTGCTCGGAAAATAATTCTTGTAGATTGACCCTTAATTGTAGGTATGTTCTAAGACGTTTCTAATGGCGTTTATAAAACTAACACTAGATTGCATAATGTTACGAATGTTAATAAAATTAATTATTCTTATTGGAGGATTGCACAAATATTATGTTTTAATTCCACAATTCCGTCTGCAATCAAATGTGAGAACTATTGTTTGGCGACTGTCTCGCAAATCGTAAGTTCTCTTCCTAAAACCTTTATAATAATTATGTGGGCGTCCACGTAAAAAGGTATACCAGTAGTGGGGTATTGAGTTAAGACTAGATTCGGTATATATACACAAATAGTAATTCAAATAATAAGGATTGAAAAATATTCAAAAACCTGCAATTTTTTTTTATCAGACATTTAAAGTTCAAATTCTGAAAAAGCATTATAAAAGTTAGAGTGAAATAGTAAATTGTTATCCTAGGGGTGAAAGTCCCTCGATCTATTGGCCAAACCCCGTCTCGGGACTAAATAAGTCTTTCTCCCGAGGATAACACTGTGCTTTTCATTACGAATGCAAGGAAAGTCAAAACAAAAATAGGAATTAGCTAAAGAAAAAAATGAGTGAATTTTATTTTACATAAATCAACCATTAGGTGTGCTACTGGCCAGTAAGTATGCCCTCTATGACATAAAAAAAAACTTGAGTTTCTGCAGTATTCAGCTGTCAGTTGAAAGCGATTCTCCCTAGGGCTGAAAAGTGTTACTTTCAACCCGCTTCTCAGGCAACTTCAGATCTACTTTCCGAGTATGAGTAATGAAAAAATTATTTATTAATTACTTGCTTGGACGCCCACATAATATAGTTTATAGTTATTATAAGACATAGACCTAAAAATATACGAGTAAATATTGAATAATATACGTATATAATATATAAATAAAGCGGCGCGGTGTTATGTTACTTAGAGAAATCTATCCACAGTATTAAAATAAACACATAATAAATAATTCGGAGTTTTATTTTTATAGGTACCTACTAAGTGCTTGATATTCTCGAGATTCATTAATTATTTTTTGCCCAAGTGGATATTCTCTGCCTTCCCCGTAAACAGACCGTGATTAAAAATATAGTCTAGCGGTTCCGTGTCTGTCAGCAAACGACGGTCGTATCTTGAAAATTACAGCTGTAGTGAAACTCACGTTGTGCGTATTCAACCAACAGATGCTGAACAAAAATATCACCTTGACATAGGATAGCTTGCACCGAGGGAGTTCTGAAATACCAGCTAGTTTTATTATTTACGTATTTTCATATCGGTGGTTCTACCACGCACACTACCAAGAATTGAGGTTTATCAACCTTATATTTTTAATTTTCCTTACTTATCTACATTACAAAAGATTTTTTTGATAACACCGTGACTAAGAGTAAAAAAATTGCTCATGCACACGTTTCACAATCTTATTTCCGAAAAATATCCTGTCACAAGCGTTATAGGGCTAGGAAATGTTGTGGATCGTAGTGACCAAAACAGGTACACGAGCCCACAGCAAAGGTTACTGCTAATTTTACATTCTACTCTCTTACTATTTAGTTAATTTGAACTCTACTATTAAACTAGCTAAATTGCAAGTTAATTGTAATACTCGGACATATTAAAGCTATCATACTGTTTTCATTTAATACTCTCTGTATTGATTGCTATTATATTATTGTAATCTTAGATACCTTAAGAATTTCTTTTTACTTACCAAAAAAAAAGTGGAAATGCTATGTACCAAAAACGTTTAAACTATTAAGTTTTGGCTTTTGCAGAACTCATTCTGTGACCAAACGCAACTGGATTTGCAGGACAAATGGCTACCTAAATCGATTTTGTGATAGGCGGTTGGTGGGCTGATGAAATAAAAACGGCCTGAATATGTTTTACCTCGTTTAATTAAAAAAAACTCACCCCTAGATGATCCTCATAGTCGGGCATACCACACGTGCCTGTATTAAATTCCGAAAATATGTCGGCGAGTACAGCAGTGCGCCGACAGTACGCCACTATGCAAGCAAGCTATTGAAGCAATTCATTATACCAAACAAGCCATACTGAGCTTTAAAACGTCGCCTGAGGCTGTATTATTATCAGTGTTAAGTTCAATCGTAACCGGATTTTTATTCTCAAAGTTATTGATAAATAACGAAGAACCGCATAATACTGCCGGGCGACTTTCAATTCTACCTTTTACTTACCGAACCTAAATGAACCAAGGCGGGACGGGTGAAAGTTGTGTGAATAAAACCAAATCATACTCGGACACTGTGTCAAGATTTATTGAAAAATCCGTCATACACAGCAGTCAACGAGGGGGGGATTTTTTCATATATTTTAAGGGGGTGTTGTTTCTTATTCCTATTTGTCGTCGTCCTTGAAGACCATGGTGCTGTGGCACTTGCCGCAGTAGTGGCGGTCCTCCATGACGGCCATGAACACGCCGGCGCCGCACTGCTCGCCGGTGCACTCGCGCCGCAGACGGTGAATCTTGCCGTTGTCGTCCACCTGACAGACGATGACACGGTTAATGATTGTCCAACGATTGTCTCGTTCACGCTTGACACGTATTGACTGTACAGAACTAGTTTCCTTTGCCCTTTGTCTTTGCTCAGATCCCAAAAATTTTCAGTCAGCGCAAAAATTAACAAGCATCTGATACACAAGCCATATGACATGAAAGTCCTTCATTTTTGAGAGAATAATATTCTCCATTTACGGTTCATATTAATTTACTTGAGAAATGACTGAAAAATTATTACCATCGTAAATTAGTATATTCCCTATTCTACTGTCCATGTTCTTTCAAGTTAAATGTCTTAAAAAATATCATTTTTTATAGCGGGGGCGCTAGTTGCTCTCCCATAGCACCTTATTGTGGTGCGGATACTTTAAATTTAATTTGACACGGCGATAGCTAGCGATCTTTTTTAGCGCCAAAACTAATGAATTCAACACAAAGGACAATATTTCTTGACAGAAATAATATGCGACCAATGATATTTTAGTATTAAAAATATTATTGCATGCGACAGAGTCATTAGGTAGTTAGTGTGGTCTATTAACCCTGGAAAGATAATCTGCGTAAAATTGACGCATTTGCGTTCGAAATATTGCTCTCTCGTTTTTAATTTTGCGAATCTGTTGCTGTGCTTTTAGGACATCTCTCACGTTGCTTAGACCTTCTGTGAGGCGCATGTCTCACTGAGGTAAGTGTCATCAATTTGGAAATATAACTACCACGTGAGTCAAAATGACGCATGATTATCTTTTAAGTGATTTTTGAGATTTTGACCTAAATAGACATTCATGCTGTTTTTTTATCTGATGATACTTGTTACTTTGTTTTATGTATTATTTATATATTTTCGTAGATATCCTGATAAAATAACGCGATAATGGACAGTAGAATTTTGGGAGAAGATCGTATCCTGAGCGTTTTTTTAGAGCGTGATGACGAAGCCGTCTGTGAGGACATGAGAGTGAAGACGACGTGCAGAGTGACTTCGAAAAAGGTTTTATGACTAAGGAGAGAGAAGACAAGGCGACGTCCAGCAGAAACGAACCCCTAAAAAAATATTCTAAATTTTTGTTGATTTTTGAAGACGTTTTATGGTTCGGTCTTGTTTTTATATAATAAATAAATATAAATACACTAATTATGGTATTTATCATTTTATCAGAGTGTAAAAAAATAATACTGGTAAAGTTTATTTAAATCAATAAATAAAAAATCACGTGGTGACTATGTGCCACTATGGTACTACTTAAAACTTATGCGTCAATTTTACGCATGATTATCTTCTACGTACATCAAAATATGATTATCTTTCTAGGGTTAACATAAGTCAAAGATCGACTAAAGTGCAAAGTCGCAACTAACTTTGGGTGACCCGGTCAATGAACTACTTATGTGTGAAACGAGACAAAATGAGTCATCAAATATCCAAAAGCTAAATATCCCGCGATCATTTTTTTTTTTTAATCTGTTGTAGATTCATGTCGAGACTTGCTCGGCCGTCGGCCGTCTGCGTGCATAACCAAAAGTGAAATTGAATTCAAAATAAACATCATTGTGTGTCCATACAAAGGCGGATACGATCAACTGCGCTCGCTGCAAGTCGAGACTTGTCCGCACGATGACTGTGTAGAGTTTACCCTAGACGACTCAACAACGAAGCGTGAATATTTATACGAAGTGAGTGACGCATATTGCAATAATCTAGTAGTTTTCCGTCTTGTTAAGTGCAAGCTGTGAGCATGTTCTTTGCTTGTACAAACCCCCCGTTATTAGCTTAGCTATTAAATCTCTATTGCAACTTTCATGGGCATGTTGACTAATTTTTATTTTTTAGTCCGTCTTGTAGATTATTAAAAAATATTGGACACGTATTTTTTCTTTTTTACGTAATCAAAAAATTACGGCGATATACGGAGTTGAAATTTCGTGTGACGTCACTATTCTGGCAGTTTGTATGGCGGTTTTAGCGGTTAGTGACGTCACGACCCACTCACCCTAAATTTTAATGCACTTTATCTCTGTATATTTTAATTTATTTGAAAAAGCAAAAAATACGTGTCTATTGTTTTTTTTATTTTCTAACTGATGGGACTAATTAGAATTTTGATTTTCAAAAGTTGTCAACATCCCTATTCTATTGAAATGCGACATGAATGCCGGGACAAACAAAATTTCGCATTTACCTACAATATTGGCAGAATAAAGACAGGTTTCTGTAGACATTTTACAGAAAACGGTTAATATGTCTTCACATAGAAGAACACTTAAGACATTTTGCCAACCCTAGATCTTTATAAATATAAATTTCAAATAAAATATGAATCATTGTTTATATTTTATCTCGCCATGCGTCAATCAGCTGTGGGAATTTATTTGTATTAGGTATAAACAAATACTCAAGACGACAAACTCATACCGATCGAAACATTGGGCCGCGTGACTAAAGTGGGATTCCCGCCAACTTTGGTCATAACCTCTTTAGGCTCTTTAGTAGCACTTAAATGTGTTATTTTCCAAAAACTTTAATTAATTAGAAAAGAACTTTTTTCCGGAAACAGTGAACTGGTTGTAAGAATTATTTTAGGTGCTTACAAAAACATATAATATAAGCGAAAGGTCCCGCGAGAAACTACCTACCTAATTACTTAAAATCTTGGAATACGAAATAAACAACATAAAAATATAAAACAAATATAAATTTACTTCAAATTAAATGAAAAAATTAATAATAATAATAATAATAAGCCACTTCACAACACACAGATCTACTTGATCCCACACTAAGCTATAAGCTTGTGTCATGGAAACCAAGCAAACGTGGTATATACTACAGATATTGAAACCAAAACAAAAAAACAATCAAAAATTATTACCTACTTAATTTCTATATCTTTTTTTATAGAGTACTGTCTTCAAAAAGTAAACCCACAGAAAAACACAAAATAATTTTTAAAAACCCCACCCCTATTATCTGAGTATTTACTTAATTTTTGAAGTCAGTGCCAAACTAACAAAACAAAAAAATATAAATTCAGAACTACGATACTACGCTATCTAACCAATAATGCGTTATTTGCAGTTAAAACAGAACTGTCGCAATCAGAGACGTTCATTAAACTCTGAGTGCGGCCGTAAGTTTCCCGGTGATACCTGAAATTGACGCAAAAGGATAAGAGTGAAATTCACCTTGTAGAACCTGAGCACGGGCAGCTTGACCTTCTTCTTCTTGTGCTTGATCTTCTTGGGGGTGGAGTAGTTCTTCTTCTTGCGTTTCTTGGCACCGCCGAGCAGACGCAGCGTGAGGTGCAGCGTCGACTCCCGCTGGATGTTGTACTCGGACAGCGCACACTCGTCCTCCAGCTGCGACCCGCCGAAGATCAACCTGCGCCACAAAACTCCGCGTCAAGTCTACACAGAAAACTCCTACGAGTCTTACGACTAGAGACGGTTTATGACTGCTCAATAAAAACTTACAAAAAGAAAACGGAAAAACGACATCCAAAACTATTTTACCAAAGATTTTACCTAATTTATCCTTACTAATATTATAAACGCGAATGTTTGTATGTATGGATGTTTGTTAGGAACTCTTTCGAGCAAAAACTACTAAATGGATTTTGATGAAACTTTACAATAATATAGCTTATACATCAGAATAACACATAGGGCGCTCATTTTACTCCGGAATTCCCACGGGATCTCCGAAATTGACGCGGGTGTAATCACGAGGAACGGCTAGTACCAAAATAATTATACTAGTCTATCCGAATTTCGGGATAAAAGTATCCTAGGGAAACTTGTAGCTTTCTACAGTAAGAAATTTAGTAATTACTAGTATCTGTACTAGTACTGAATCAATTGTAAGATCGTAAGCTACATTAATCCCAGAGGGTCATAGAATACTTTTTAGAGTTCTCAAAATCCAAATTCACGAGAGCGAGTCCGCGGAGGTATAATTAATAATATTATAGCTGTCCCCCTCGGTTTCACCCGCGGTAATTTCGGAGTTTCCGGGGGAATTCCAGGATAAAATATAGATTTAAACCTTCCTCATGAATCACTCTATCTATTGGTGAAAACCGTATGAAAATCCGTTGGGTAGTTTTAAAGATCTGAGCATACATAGGGACAGACAGACAGCGGGAGGCTACTATGTTTTATACTTTATGTGCAAGTTTTGTGAACATGTTCGGAAATTTATTAGGTAGGTACTCAATCACACAAACGACTGAACTGATTTTGATGGTATCTGGCACTCGTAACACGCTCTGAATAGTTTTCGAGAGAAATGGATTTTAGGACAAAAGTATTACTCAGAAACTCACCTCTGTTGGTCAACGAGGATCCCCTCTCTGCTCTCGATTTTGGCTTTGACATTCTTGACAGTGTCCGAAGGCTCGACCTCGAAGGCCGGCGTGCCCGATAAAGTCTTTACGAAGATCTGCATCCTTGCGGATTGGGTACTGTCGACAAATAAGATGCGATTAACGATTTCGTAATTTCAAAAAGGCCAAAAATAAAGAAATAACCTCCTCCTTTTTGGTAGTCGGTTAAAAATCTGTAGTAAACGCGGGAACACGCGCGGTAGGTATTGCCGTTCCTAAGGAGTTTGTTACGCTTTCACACTTAACTACTCAACTAATCATCATGAAATTTTGCATGATTGTTGTCAGGGGTACAGAAAAGGACATAGCGTAGTAGCGTACATACTTTACGCGGGTACACCGATATGAACGATGCCGCTGGTGAAATCGCAGGAAACGGCTGGTATAATAGGTATAGAACTTGGGCCTGTCGGAACACGAAAATCGCAGAGCGGTGTCGAAGCACGCGGGCGGCATTATTGCAATAACGTATGCGATAATATCGAGACGATTTTATTGAGTTAGGTCAGGCATAACGCCATGGCAGCCTAAGGCCTTGGCCACAGACAACAGCGGCGACTGCGGCGCGAATTGCGACGAATATTTTTATGTATTAAAGCGGCGAAAACAAACAACATAAGAATTATGCCACAGCTTTTCACTAAATGCATCCTATGAAAGTATATACGGTACCTACCTAGTACCCATTTAATTTACATAAAAAAAAAAACAATTTTTGAGATTTTTGTGTTTGTTACGGCTAATCTCCGAAACGGCTGGATCGATTTTAACGGGACTGTCACTGGCAAATAGCTGAATTAACTTTATAAAAAAAAAGTTCCTGCGGGAATTCCGAAATTAACGTGGGTGGGTGGAAACCGCGGGGCACAGCTAGTCACAAATATAAATAATTCGGACAGACGATCGTTTCACTATTGGGTCGACATTGAATTTTATGGTTCGATATCATCCTTCCAGCTGATTTATTAGGTGTTACAATGAACTCGACTGCAAATTTTAGAATTTCAACTATTTATCATACTTTCATAAAAATACTGTGCCCTATAGGTACAGTGAGTCGTCAAGCGTACATTGCAACGTGTGTCGCAACTATGATTTTCATTACGAAATAATATAAATAATTAATTTTGTTAGTTATGACGAGTTCATGACGCAGCATCGTAACATCAAAACGTCACGCACGTTATTCATTCTGTTTAAGTTCCCGCCAAAAGATCCCTTCTGTCAAGGGATCCTCAGTTTCATCTTCACCTACCAAAGTTGAAAATCAATGTTTAATGATTTTACAACTTTATCTTACAAGCTTCATAGTATGTATGTATATATATAATAAGAGTGTATTTGTGGGATGTTCAGTTAGTACTCAGCTCAGTGTTGTTAAGAGAGTGGCATAGTAAAGACTTGTTTGTGTATATGTGCAAATGTGAACTAAGTTATAAGTGTATAGTACCTTGTATAAGGACATTTAACATGACATTTTATATGAGTGAGTTTCCTTACTATAAATGTGAATGTTTATTTGTGTTATTACGCGTGCGTAAGAGTAATGAAATTTTGCATGTACATTGTCAGGGGTACAGAAAAGTACAGAGTACTTTTGTCCCAGAATTTCCGCGGGTGAAACCACAGGTAACAGCTAGTAGTAAATATAACAGAATATTATTATACACTACTATCACAGGTTATCCTAATACATTCCTAATAATATTATAATTGTGAATGTAAGTTTGTTACTCTTTATATTTATTTATTTATTTATTGAAAAGAACGACCAACAAAGCATACACCGTAACATTGGTAGTGATACAATATAGAATATTATAATGAAAAAATTATGGCGCTGCCTCAATTATAGGTACCTAAACTACTTTAGTCTTTGAGCCTTGTTTTCCTGGCTTTTCTATAAGGAATGCATGTCAAAAGTTATTCAGAACCTGATGTTTCTATGAGATTGTTTCATTCTTAATCTGTAAAAAAGCATGCTACAACCACAAACAACATGTGTGACAGCGGCACCACCAGCTCCAAATATTAGAAAAATACAGGGAGGCTAGTGGCAGATAAATTATAATATGAGACCACAATAGTCTCAGAATAATCTTACAGCAACAACTAAAACAAAGTAACATTTTCTGCAATAAACAATTTTATTTTAATTTGTGTCAAAAATATTGGAAACATTAAATAACTTAAACCAAAAGCACAGCGTTTATGCAGCCATCATTCTCAGGGTTGTTTGTCACTTGCGCATACTTTCCCCAGACCACTTTGCCTGTCTGTGTCACGAGACCCAATTCTGAAATATTAATTTCTATCACCGTTCCTTTAGTTATAACTCCCAGGCTCGTATACATAGGAGAGCTAGGGTTCTTCTTTACTCCTATAATGGGCAAGCAGAATGTGGCCTTTAGCTCTGGATGGGTCACATGAGCTTTCTTAAACCT
The DNA here is from genome assembly GCA_907165275.2 of Zygaena filipendulae. Classification (NCBI taxonomy): domain Eukaryota; kingdom Metazoa; phylum Arthropoda; class Insecta; order Lepidoptera; family Zygaenidae; genus Zygaena; species Zygaena filipendulae. The sequence continues at coordinate 11,709,850 of OU015662.1, forward strand.
CAATGCCATAGGCCTTATGAACCTCTCAAACTTTGGTGGTTTACGGGTGAAGTTCTCTCCTACAAATGTCACTTTAGTCACCATGCGCTTCCACGCCTTCCTCTTTGATTTGCCGGACTTCAAAACTTTGAATACTTCAGCATCAGCTTGGGCTCGCACTTTAGGTATAGGTACATCCCATTTTCCAGCTTTCTCCTTGCGTTTCTGCTTGATCATGTTAGACAACACTTTAGCTCGGGATTGTAAACCTCGCTCAAAGAGATAGTTTGGCATAGCACCCTCTGAGACTTTTTCAGTGTTTTGCTTGACATTTCTTTCCTCGTGTGCCTTGATTTTCTTCTTCATCTGAATCTTTTCATTTCGGCGTTGTTTGTTGAATATCTTGGCCTTCAGGCCACGCAGTTTTCGCGCCTTCTCGGCCCGCTTGTGCGGCTCACGCGCCTCGCGCTTACGTTTCCTCTCCTCATAATCGAGCCTCCTGCCGTAAAGCTTTCGGTGGCGTTCAATATATTCATTCTGCGGCATGTTGGTTGCTTATTCGGCAACTACAACAAAACGATCACCTTATCAAAATTATCAGGTGGGTGCCGGTCGAGGAACACGCTTAGTTATAACCTCTTCTGATAGGTACGGATCACACTACACTAACACAATCCCGCTAGCTCATCTGTTGTAAAAAAATAATCCGAAACACCCGAATTAGATGAGTTTCTTCAATACCATTTTACTATCCTATATTATTGAGATCAAAATAGATTTTGGAATTCACCACGTGCACTATGACTACGTTGTAAATTTAAGTTTCGTACAACAAATGAAGTAAAAGTTTGCTAAACGCGTTATATATCTTGAGAAATACAAAAGGAGTTGTTACACAACAAATAACAAACAAGTTAAAATAGGTACCTAGGTACGAAAAATTTGATTATTTAAATTTAGAAACTATTACAACTCACCTAGCGCCTTCAGCATCCACAGCAAAAAGAAAATGGTTGACTGGACAGTGGTCTGACAAATGACAACTGACAAGTGACAAACCTATAACATAGTGACTATATTATCTTTGGGAATGACGACAGTGTTACCAACTCTCGAAAACATTTACCCTTAAAGGTAAAGTCAAAAACTCTTAAATCCCCCTAAATAAAATAATATTACTAAAAATTTATAAAAAAATAAATAGCGTCCAAATGCTTTACTTTACTTTCCAAATTATCAGGGCGAAAATATTGGTTTATAAAAAAAATTGATCAAAATCAAAAATGTCTCTAAATTTTTTTAAGACCAGTATTTAATATCAAATATTCAACATTAATTATAATTGTGAATTAATGTTAATTTATAATATTTATTTAAATTATATTATTAATATTTATTATATTTATTATTATTTATTATTATCTGGCCCTTTATAATAAATTAATAGTAATTAGTTACAAAAAATAAGATATTAAAATCACAAAAAAACATAAGAAGTCAACCCATAACAATACCCCTAAAAATATAATACCCCTAAAAAAATCCCACCGCATTCATTTACCCCCTAAATTTAGGGGGAAAACCTCTAAATGGGGAGTTTTCCGATTAGTTCCGATTAGCTCTAAAACCTTAGCTAGATGACGTAACGAGCGTAGTTGCAGGGATGCGTAAAATCGGGTATTTAGAAACCTAAAATATACGGTGATGGTGTAATTACAAAAGAATTTTAGTTTATTTTACAAAATTTTGATGGTTTTTACTAGTAGTATTCATACTTATTTGTGATATTTAGTTAGCTGCACAAAAAAATATCGTGCTTAATACCTACATTGAAGATTGTAAAATAAAATACATTGCTTCATTTGCTGATAACTCTAAAAAAGATAGTTTGATCTTCGTTAGGACTTTTTTTTGCGAAATAAGGCTCGTTTTTGGGAAATATATTGACATATCTGTATAAGCGGCACACAAACCGTGTATAGTTTATGCCTAATAGTATTTTTGACAATGTTTTTAGTAAAGTTTTTTCAGATTTTTCTAAAGGTGACTGACAGTGAGAGCTCATAATGCCGCTGCTGCTTGCAAGTCGCTTGACATTATGGTCAAAATTTTGCTAGCGCCATCTATTATTTATGAAAGAACTAAAAATAAGTACCTCTTGGAAAACTCCCCATTAGGAACCGTGCCGTCTACGGAACCGTGGTTCATTTATTAATAGAGTATTATATTGTCTGCGGTTTTAGTACTACTTCCGGTCATACCGTACGTTACTCCGTCTACGTAGTCATACCTATTCCCTACGAAAACATAGGTAGTGGTTTACGTAGTGATTACCTTCTCTCTGGTTATACCCAGAGAGAAGGTAATCACTACGTTGTTATACCTATAACCGAGTAGGTAGGTACGACGTAATATCTATACATATAATAAAATTGTAACAGGTCGATGTCTGTGATATTACAAAGTACTCTGTGATGTCTGTACATGGGTGATGAGAGATAAATAAGAGTAAATAAATTTAGACGACTCTGTGAGTGATATAGAAGCCAAAAATACCGTTTTTAGAATTTTTGTCTGTCTGTCTGCAAAACTGCTGCACCAAATTGAATGCGGTTTTTTTTGTTGTGTTGCTAAAGGTCTAACTAAGATACTCATGTTTCGATTTTGTTGTAATTCCTTCTGGAACTCGAGATATTAAAAAAAAATGCTGGTCATCCTACTAATATTATAAATGTGAAAGTGTGGATGTTTGTTACTCATTCACGCAAAAACGGCTGAACGGATTTGGATGAAATTTGGCATGCACGCTGTCAGGGGTACAGAAAAGTACAGAGTACTTTTGTCCCAGAATTTCCGCGGGTGAAACCACAGGTAACAGCTAGTATTAAATATAATAGAATATTATTATACACTACTATCACAGGTTATCCTAATACATTCCTAATAATATTATAATTGTGAATGTAAGTTTGTTACACTTAGACACAGAGTACTCTTTCCCGAAATTCCCGCGGGTACTCCGAAATTACTGCGGGTGAAACCGCGGGGCACAGCTAGTCAAGTAATAAATGTACCATTGGCCTGTGGCCGTCGCGTCGTTATAAGTTATAACCGGAATCCGGATTCCCATCATTCTACAAACACAACGCCGCAAACGGTCGCGTTCGATATACCGAGTACCGTGTATTATAATAAAAAAAAAATAGACGCAATTCTTTGCGTCTATTCGAGTGTTCAAGTTCAAGTCTTTTCTATTTCTAGTTGCATCTTATTCTGTTAAAAATAGATTTTCTATTATACTGTTACCTACGTGCCTGTTGACGAATGATTTTATAAAATATCTCTTTGGTTTACATTTTTAATGGAAATCTGAATTAATCTATGTTCTATATGTTCAGTAGTCTGTGGGTTAGGTTGTTGCTCCACGAAGTGTACACCCACCATCGAAACTCGAAAGTAGGTTGTAGGTAGGTACCTACTTACCTGTTAAAAAAAACCTTGTCAAGGCCTGCATACGAGAAAAACTAAAAAGCCAAGCATTCCAAGCAAGCAACAAGCAAAGAGATTATTTAACCTCTGGAAGGAATCGTGCAGATGGTTTCTTTGCAAGCACGGATTGATGGTGCGTTTGATTTAAACATATTCTTTAAATTCACTGTTATAAATACTAATAAATCCATTTGATGTTCCAAATTTCATACTATGAATAGGTACAGTAATTACAAATTGTGGTTCTGGCAGGTACTCCGATATCAAAATTTTTTATTGCGTTATTTGTATATAATTATATTATTTAGAAAGTTAACTGTGCGGTCCCGTTAATGTTTCAATGTATTACCAAAGTGATTAATCGTGTTTGCATTGTCAATTTTCTAGCAAACTTCCGCCCGTTTTCTTTAATTGCACTACAAGGACTAATTAAAACTCATTTAAATCCTACCTATGAGATTAATCCTTAAACGTCATTCCCTTCAGACAATGTTATCATTAAACTTCTCTTATTATGAGAATTGAGAAGCAATAACTACTTACCTAGGTAATCATTTACCCTCTAAATATTGACTGATGTTTTTGAAAATAGTTATTATTATAAAACTATGTTTAATGCTGATATAGCTGCTGTACACAGTGATCTATAATAGTGTCATCAGACAACTGATGATGTAGGTATGACAGTCCAACTTATCAGTGAGTGCCCTGCCCCCCTAGCCAAATTGTTTTGTGTGACCATGTGATACTAGTTTTGATTGACTAACCAAGTGACATGACAATTCGTTACTTAGTTTTCTATGTGTTAACGATTGTAGAATGTCAATTTGACTAGGGGGGCTATTCCCACTAGGATAACATTATAAAGTCTCACATCTTTCCTCTGGCAATAAAATATGCTATTATTATATTTTTCAACCTATTTATAAAAAATTATTTATTATTCTTTTGACACACAGTTTCTAGTTGAACTTGGACTAACTTGATAATATAAATGTACATAAATTATTATCAACCTTTAGCATTGATTGTTTATCAAAGTTGAATTTGTCACTAGACCGTATACACTATACAGGCTGTTTGACAGAATACAAGCTATTAATACTATGACTCCACAAAATGACCTCCTATATAAACACAAACAAACCTCCAGATAGAGTTGAGTAGCAGTTTTATTTAACTTTATTATTATATTTACTGATATATTATGTTGCACATAGGCAAATTATTAAAATAATTATTTATATATACCTATACATATATTAGTATATTCACTAATACTAATAATAATAGGAGTTAAATAAAATGTTAATGAAAAATTTACTTAGTTTATGAACAAAATAATACTTAGTGTCTGATTAAAGAAAATACATTCATTCCTATGAGGAGGTTGGACAGACTTAAACATTGATTGTCCTTTGTGTCACAGTGTCCATATTGATTATTTTATTACTACGTAGGATAGGGTCAGGGTAGTTAGGGTCATCTCTCACACCACTGGGTCGACCCAATTTGCGCAGTAGGTCACCATGGCTACACGCTAATCAAGAGGTCGATTCCCGGCGGGGGTGGACTTTATGTGATGAACACAGGGTTCCATTTTCCAGTCTGGGTGTCTATATATATTTATAGTATAATACATATATATAATATGTAATAATATCTAGTATATATCAAGTTTGCTTGGTTTCCACGACACAAGCTTATAGGTTAGTGTGGGATCAGATAGATGTGTGTTGTGAAGTGGATTATTGGATTATTATTACTCAGTATCTTAAGCCCGCTCCACATTCACGCAAGAATCTTGTGAGAACGCGAAAAAACCATGAGAAACGGCAGAGAACATCAGCTCCACATTCATGTTCTAGTGATTTTCTTGCATTCTCGCAAGATTCTCATGTGAATGTGGAGCAGGCATTAGTGTTTTTAGTGCAAACCCAGTTGCTGTTCTAGTGTTGATGTATTCCTTGTCATATTATTTATCATGATATTTTCATTCTAGATTGGTCAGCAAACCCCGGACCTAGTAGGCGTTCGTCTACCGAGACTATCTACAGCATACAAGGCAGAGAAACTGGTACACAATTTTTTTATTTTTTTTTTTTAGTACCATTGCTAGTGAACTGTATAATATAGTGTAGAATTAGTCAGTATAATATTATAAATAATTATGTAACTTTACATATTATATTTAATTATTTATACTGTAATCAAATAATTATGATACTGGAGGCCTACCGTTGGTTGATGATTTGTGATAAATGTTTTAGGTATCTACTTTGGTTATTTACTCCAGAGATTATTTGAGATTTTAAGTTTAATGTATTTATCAGTTAGTTTTTGAATGAAGTGTTAAATTTGAATAGTAATTTTATGCTAATTTATCTCCCAATTTTTTTTAAGCCAATGTCCGGATATTGTGCTGTTAAATGATAGTAGCCCTTTTGTTTTTAATATTCCTATTAAATATTATATCTTACTATGCCATTCCTACAGATAACAGTTTAACCCTTGCACGTTCACGTTTTTGTAGTATAAGTTAAGGCTACAAAAACATGGCTACCTCCAGACCACAAACTTTAGGCATGATTTCTAGTGTTGGGGTTGTTGGGAATGCTTAACATCTATCATTCAATCTATACTATTATTATAAAGAGGTACAGTTTGTGACGTTGTAGGAGGTAATCTCGGGGTCTACTGAACCGATTTTGAAAATTCTTTCACTTATAGGAAGTACTGAGTGACATAGGGTGCTTTTTATCCCGAAATTCCCACGGAAACTCCGAAATCATCGCGGGTGAAACCGCGGGGGGACTAGCTGTCTCTAGCTAATATAAAAGTCAGTGCAGTGGTTTGTTAGTAAATATTAACGTAACGTTTCTGGCCCCAGGAGCACATCTTTCGTAGATCGCGATATTACAGGGATGGTGGTGAAAGGGTTAAATTGGTTATTGGGTCAAAGAATAAAATATTAATTATATTAACTATATTATCTATGCTTATGTATGTAGTGGTTTTGAGTTTTTTATCGCATTGGAATGATTTTTTATTTTATTTATCGTGCAATAATTTTGATGTTTTGAATGTAACATGCACACATTTTAATGCATGAACTGCTAAATGTTTTTGTTGATTTTGTAGTTTTGTACAAGTACCTACTTACATACGTAGTAGGTATATACATATATCAATGGTCTATAACTATATATGTGCATATTAATTAATTAATGTTTAATTAGGTACTTTTGTGAATACCTATTCAGTTTATTACAATCTAGTAAATTCTTTGTCATAATATTATGACAAATTAATGTACTAAGGTACCTTGATAAATAGTTTTAACTGTCAATTAGAGATAATAACATAAAAAGCGAAACTAAAAATTACAGTTCTTAAACAAAACATCGTACTTAAGTAGGCACGTGATTTGCCAGCTGCTTGTATTAAAATAACATAATATGACACGACGCGCGACGTGTTAAAACTAAATTTTTATATTCTATTTAAAAATCAAAAAGTACCCAGTGGTCAAGTCGAAAACTTTAACAATTTTGTATTGCAATAGAAACTAAATTGAGAAGTAGAAATATTATTAAAGTAATAGGGTACTTGCATGATTTTTTTAGTCTTTTTTAAAGATATATGGCCTATTTAAATAAAGCAAGAAAAAGAAACAAAAATATGCATAAATTAATTTAATAGATCGAGTTCCTACTTTTGACCTTACCACCAAAACGCAGGATGACGTCACTAGGTATAAAATTACGCCTTATTATATCTGTGATAGAGTTGTCACTCGTTTTGACAAAGTGACACTGACAGATATGTAACTTTATTTTATTTATTTATTTATTTATTCTTTATTGCACAGTGTGTACAAATGGCGAACTTAATGCCTTGCGGCATTCTCTACCAGTTAACCATTAACTTTAATATCCAAAAGCCAAATTAAGGTTGAACTGTGTCGAGTTACTTTCAAAAGTTCCAGTAAAGAATCTAAATGCATCTATACCAATGCATTTTAAAGTAAAAAACTTCAGAAAAAGTAAAATATGTGTTGACTGTATGCACTTAGTTTCTTTTGCCTTCCCTGAAAGGGGTAAATTTTTCCTAACAAATAAAAGTGACGTAATATGTTAAGCGTGGCTGTGATTGGTGTTTCGTTGTAACGTTCTGTTTCACAAAATTAAAAGTTTAATATTTTGGAAACTGTTAATAATTTTTTAGTAACTCTTTCACGATTAAGCTTTTCTTGGGCACTATTTTTGAAATATTGACACAATTTCTTAATATCAATATACAGGCAAGTCAAATCTATACCTACATTTAGGTGAGTCATGGTGAATGATCATTCTGTGCTCTAAGAATTGTGACCAACTACAGTTTAGTGGTTTAGTTGGTTTAGTCATTTACAAGATATGCCTGAAAACTGCGCTAAAGTGGGGTTTACACGGGTGACAAAAGCCGCACGATTTTTGCCGCGCGCCGAAAATCGACCGTCATGGTAGTCATTTATTCGGCTAGGTCTTGTCTAGGCGGCTTGGTGAGGCGATTAATTGTGAAGCGACTAACCGCACGGCGAAAATCGACCCGTGTAAACCCCTCTTAACCGAAAAGATTCATAGATTATTATTTTTAAATTTTCTGGTTCTTTTGATTAGGTAGGTACATTAATTTTGTGTCGCTGATTGTGTATCTTAGATAATTAGTTACTTATATCAATGGATCGGTATTCGGTACGTATTAATGAGCCGGATTTCGACGTCTATCGATATTAGACTTTGTATAAAAATAACGGCCAACAAAGCACTTATCGCGGTTCGCATGCTGATATGCCTTCTATAAGTACAAGTAGGTAGGTAGGTATTTTATGAATACAGTAAACAAGTTGATAAGTATATAAGTACCACAATATGTATTTACAGTATACCTAAATAAATTGCAAAAACGGGAAAACAATAATATTCTTTTTTTGTGAGCTTCTGTTGCGTATGCTGCGGTTGACAGTAGAAAATATTTTATTAGGTTCTTCCTCAAATTAACGCGGTTGAAACCGCGGGGCACATACCTATAATAACTTTAGAGTAGAGGCACAGCGTATTAAACTTCGGTTCTTTTTTTCCCGCGTTTCGATTTGGCGGGAAACACGCGTGACGTCATCACTCGAGTCATTGTACGAACGCGAACGGCGTGCCGCGTCGCTAGAGAACATGTTCAGACATGAACCAGCTTCGTTATGTAATGTAGACTGCAGTAGATAAATGAGTAGGTAGGTTGTATAGTAGATAACTAACAATAACACTCCAACTTTACTGTGACACCGGTTCATCACTGACTGTGACATATTTGCGAGTATTTATGTTAACAGTAGTAAGTACCTCCAGTATTTACCTATTACTTTCGGCAAATAATTCAAAAGTTACTCAAAAACAATTTTAAACCGTTGCGAGCATGCGAAGGAAAAAATATTTTTAAATTTAGGTCCTACCTAATTTTTTCTGGCGGCTCCCTTTTTAGTTGTTACAATCCCTGTTGTTGTATCCCTAATTAAATACTTCTCGTAAATATAAATATAGGTAACTAACTGTTCCCCGCGGTTTTGCCCGCGGTATTTTCGGGATTCCCGTGGAAATTCCGGGTTACAATATGAGACTCGCAACACCCGTGACTTTCTACTGGAAAAATAATTTTCATAATCGGTTCAGTAGATCCAACCCCCTACAACGTCACAAACTCACAAACTTTAACTCTTTATAATATTAGATAAAAAGCGCATGGGGATTAAGTATCTGATAAGCAACCTATAATAATCGTTCCAAAAATAATAGATACCTACCAATAATAACGTACCTATGACGCCGTGACGAAAAATTTCTTTCACGCCTGAAAACCTAGCCGCCATCTGCATCCGTACCGTGCGATATAGAACTTCGTTGTCATTACAAACACACAATTATTGCTAAGTGTGCACAAATCACAGCTGGCACTTCACGAGTCTTGCAGGCAAATTATACAGTTTAGAATTTTATGAAAACAAATATCCTTAACTGTTTTACTTACAAAGAGGCCAAATATACCATTTTCCTGCTTCAAATATTATGGCCATTACGGACTTACGGACTTTATCAACAGAAAAATAAAAATACTTCTACATTAAAAGAGTAGAAGACTAAACGAGTCTTATTTTCATTTCACTTACACTAACGAAGCTCATCCTGAATCATCCCGTGAACATACCGTTTATGTTCAATCGCTCTAACGAAACTCCACCCGGTGAACACATCGTCTATGTCCACTCGCTCTAACGAAACTCATTCTGTGAATACACCGTCTATGTCCACTCTCTCTAATGAAACTCATCCTGTGAACACACCGTCTATGTCCACTCGCTCTAATGAAACTCATCCTGTGAACACACCGTCTATGTCCACTCGCTCTAACGAAACTCCACCCGGTGAACACACCGTCTATGTCCACTCGCTCTAATGAAACTCATCCTGTGAACACATCGTCTATGTCCACTGGCTCTAACGAAACTCATCCTGTGAACTCACCGTTTATGTCCACTCGCTCTAACGAAACTCATCCTGTGAACTCACCGTCTATGTCCACTCGCTCTAACGAAACTCAACCTGTGAACACACCGTCTATGTCCACTCGCTCTAACGAAACTCATCCTGTGAACACACCGTCTATGTCCACTCGCTTAACGAATCTCATCCTGTGAACACACCGTCTATGTCCACTCGCTTAACGAATCTCATCCGGTGAACACACCGTCTATGTTCACTCGCTTAACGAAACTCATCCTGTGAACACACCGTCTATGTCCACTCGCTTAACGAAACTCATCCTGTGAACACACCGTCTATGTCCACTCGCTTAACGAAACTCATCCTGTGAACACACCGTCTATGTCCACTCGCTTAACGAAACTCATCCTGTGAACACACCGTCTATGTCCACTCGCTTAACGAAACTCATCCTGTGAACACACCGTCTATGTCCACTCGCTTAACGAAACTCATCCTGTGAACACACCGTCTATGTCCACTCGCTTAACGAAACTCATCCTGTGAACACACCGTCTATGTCCACTCGCTCTAACGAAACTCATCCTGTGAACACACTGTCTATGTCCACTCGCTCTAACGAATTTTTTTCTTTGGAGAACATAATATCAACGTAATACAAGCCTCTTATTCCTTATTGAAGGTACCCATGGGCCATGACGTATGTTATTTAAGTGCTGTTGTATGTATAACAAATGATAATAAAATCTGATCTATGACAGTGTGACATTGGATTCAGCGGAGGAGCCAGTCTGCGCTAAACGGGACTCACGATTATTGAAAATCTGAAGACCGCCTTAGGCTACAATATTTATGAAGTTTAGCATAAGAAATTGCATATTTTATATCAATAGAAAATGAATAAATTGTTTAATTTTGTCAACACTTTCTCTAGGAAAGTGTATTCAAAAACATTTTTAACAACACCTGGCTACATTTTTATGCAATTTTAATATTTGATAGCCTTCTTGACCATAGAATCCTCATTTCTCTTTCCAAAGAAACTAGCCCCTTGTATTGTAATTTCATATAGCTCATTTTTTTTAAATAATAGGTAAGTTTTTTTAAATTAATACTAATTAAAAAAAAGCAAATAGGATATACGTGTCATTCAAACATTTTATACTCTCTAAATACATAAGTAACTACATAGATTAATTAGTTTAATTTTTTTGGTTTAGTTCTAATCAGTAATACAATAAAATAGATTTCACGATAACTTTGTAATTTGGTAGGTTTGTAGTTCGTTATGTATTAATTTTGTCGTTTTATTGCATATTTTGTACTAGTGTTTGTGTTGTTTTGTAAATACTAATATAAATAACTCTGGCACGCTTCCACCGAAATACCTAAGTAATGTCTGTTCAAATGTAATCTTAAACCACAAAGAACACACATTGTCCTCTACCTTAAGCCGGTGTAATTTGGGTGGAAACGTGACTTAATTTTAAAATATTATGACTTTGTCACTTTCTTTAAGGCATTTATGAAAGAAAAAAAAATACAATATATTACAGAAAACAATCAAAAGATCATTATTAAAAATTGAAAGTATCTAAATGATAAATATCAAAAGAAAAGTAAAAATCATTGAACCATACAAAGGCTGAAAGAAAACATCAAAAAAAAAACAATATTAAAAAAGTTACAGTTTATTACAGCAAAAAAAAGAAATGAAAAGAAGTTGAAAAATAAAATTGAAACATTTGAAAATTGGCGCGAGTGCAGCTCAGAGACCGCGCGTAGTGCCCAACTACCTGCCATAGACAATCAGTGTTGCTATCACAACGCGGGCCGCTGGGTAGCGGGCGAAACGCGGCGGGATGAATAAACGTTTGCTATATTGTGTGTCGTTTGTAGATTATATCCAAGATACCGATGACACCGAAACGTTCGACGACGACTTCGAGTATGAGCCGGTCACGGAGACGGACGACGAGAAGCCGTCGGTGCCGGGCGTGGGACAGTTTTCGGATGAAAGCGAGGTGAGTAACTGGGTACTTGGTGCCAACATAATATAGTCTAATGGGGATGTTGTAACGAAATTGATAATAATTCTCTCTCAATTATTATTAATAATTGTGGGCTTAATAGCAAACACGCAAGTATTTCTATAATAGTGTCAAGTGTGTTGCTAATTCCAATGAGTAAAATGTGCATAGCGACATTATCCTCAAAGATAAAAACTGTGTTTCCGTTTCATAAATTATTATCGTTTCGGGCATAATAAGTATATAAACCTACAGGAAAACAAACTAATTCGGTCACTCATAATATGTTTTTGAACGTCCGGAGTGCTAAATATTATACCTACTAGCTGTGCCCCGCGGTTTCACCCGCAGTAATTTCAGAGTTCCCGCGGGAATTCCGGGATAAAAAGTACCCTATTTCCTTCTCTGTACCCCTGACAACGTGCATGCCAAAAGCCGTTAATAGTAGGTACGCGAGGTGGCGCCACCACCGAAAAGAAAATTATCTAAAAATAAAAAAAACTAATATGACTCAGTTATATTTTTTTTTACCTATAATAGTGTAAATATTCAGCAGCATTTCAACATGATTGTATGATCAATTTTCGAGAGGATTATCACTTAAAGTGCCCATACCCATAGACGCCATTGTTATTTAAGTATTTAGTCTTACTATTCACCCGCAAAGAAAGTTAAAAACACATCAAAGATAATACAAATTTTCTAATTGTCAATCATATTAATTACTGTCAAATCTGAGTCAGTGTCTTTGACTGACAGGGAATCACTGACTCAGTGCGTCCCTGCCAGTCACGCATCGACCAAAGGCGGTTGTTGGTTGAGCGAGTCGCGTATTCGATATTTCCATGTGATATCACCATCAGAGTTCATCATCATCTATCACCATTAGAGTTCGGTGACGATTCGAGAGTGCATAACATATTGTATAGAATAAGCATAGTTCATTTAAGGTACCGACAGAGAAGTGCATTGTGGGGCAATTTCCGGCGATGGCTGTGGAAGACGAAATATATGCGGCGATGATAGACAGCGATTCGGAAGTGGGTGATTTTCTAGCGCGAAGTGCGAGCTCCATGTTTCTTTGTTCAAGTTCGTTCGTACAATGCAACAGAGGTTTATTTGGTATCAAAATTGAACACAAACTTAATTAAGTAATTTTAAAACGAGATACCAAAATGGCCTCCACTCAGCATGTGCCGTGGAACTAGTCCCACGACGCTGATTTTCAGTGGCGACCATCAGTTTCATCGTTTTCGACTGTATTATTAGGTTATATAAGACTCAATATCGATGAACAGGGAAACGTGAAACTCGCATTTCGCGCTAGCGAATGTCCCGACGCGCGACGGTCCCAAACATATCGCTACAGAGACGGACAGTTAGCGCGGCCGCGGTGACGCGACGCAGTGGCGGATTTATTTATTTATTTAAACTTTTTGCACAACATGTTACAAAAGGCGGACCTTCAAGACCTTCAAGAATTTACCAGCAGGCTGGGTAGGCTGGAGCCTAGGGCGGCAAATTTGGGGACAAAATTTTACCAAAAAAACAATTTCTCGTGCAATCATAGGTACCTACATCGTTGGGTTGTCAAAAAATATATATTGATCCACTAGTACACGAATAGAATTCAGTTACAATTTCATTGATAAAAAAGTTGAAATCAACATGATTTTGAACTAGAGTATATCGAATTGTAGAAGTCGGTAGGGGCGGCAAACTTCGAATAGCCTGCTGGCGGAAAATGTGTGAATCCACCACTGACGCGACGTCGCAGCCGAGTGATACGTTCGACGCTTGTACCCTTCCAGAGCGATCTGATCGTGACCAACGTGATCGAGGTGACGGTCTCCGACGACAACCAGGGGCTGGCCGACGAGGAGTACCAGTCGGACGGCCGGGACCCCGAGATGCGCCTGCGCCGGTACCAGACGTGCGCGCACTGCCGCATGTACGAGACGATGTCGCCCTACAGATACTGCGACACCTGTTTTAGGGTAATTGAGCATTTTATCAGAGACTAGCTGTCCCGCGCGGTTTCACCCGCGATAATTTCGACGTTCCGACGGAATTTTTTCATACAAACTTTGCAACCGCTTTTCATCCCCTTAGGGGTTGAATTTCTAAAAATCCTTTCGTTTAGGATGCCTACGTCATACAAAGAACACACCCTCCAAGTTTCAGGTGTCTACGATCAGCGGTTTAGGCTGCACATTGATCCATCAATCATTCAGGACAAAGCATTTTATACGAGTATGTATACTGTATAGATAGATCCTAGATAGGCCGACTATGGCGTTTGCCGACAAGCCGACTAATCGGTTTTAAAATTAATTAGTCGCGGACAAAAAGTACCCTATGTCCATCTCTGTATCCCTGACAGCGTGTGTGCAAAATTTCATGATGATCGATTGAGCCGTTGGGGCTTAAAAGCGTAAGAAACAAACAAATAAACAAACAACTTACCATTCTCATCCCACCTTACCAGTATTATAAACTACAACCTGTTTATATAATGTTTTCTTAGAGATGATCAGATGATCTATAAGGTAATAATGATAATTGTGAAAAATCTTTTAAGTTTTACCTGAATAATAATAATCCTCCACTTCACAATACGTAGATCTGCTTGATCCCACACTAAGCTGTAAGCTTGTGTCGTGGAAACCGAGCAAACGCACATACATACATACTATATAACTATGTATTATTACATAGTTATTATACTATACATAGATACATAAACACGTCCAGACCGGAAAGTGGAATCCTGGGTGCCCAACAAGATTCCTTGCCCGTAACGCGCGTCCCAAAAACAATCCCAATCGTTCCAGAATTCAAAATTTTAAAAGTTAATATCCTGTATTGTATGCGATAATTATGACACGTTGTAAACTTAACCTCTTTGAGTGCGAGGGGAAACGAGTTTTGTGGTGCGTTGTCTTAACGCGACGTGTTATGGTCATAGTGAATAAGGACCTTGTGTTTATCCCCAGTCCACCCCCACCGGGAATCGAACCCGGAACCTCTTGATTAGCGGGCAGGCATGGTGACCTACTGCGTCATCGGCCATGATGATCTTCTGACTTGTGTCATGAAGAATGTTTGACTTTTTTCACAATATAAGAAATTAATGTAATTAAGTAGGTACGGTAAATGTTATCTTATCGTACCTACGTTGTTTTGTACGCGCATCACACAAAAACTGTGCAACAGATTGGAGTCAACTGACCAACGTAACTAGCGGTTGCCTGCGGTTTTACCCGCATGAACGATTTGTCGTAATAAAAACCAAATGTAACCAATATGAAACCAAGATGAAAGTGAAACATTTTTTCGCAACGAAGACAGACGGACAGACGCCGCGGAGCACTTTGTTTTATAATAATATTAGCTGGGCCCCGCGGTTTCACCCTCGTTAATTTTGGAATTCCCGCGGGAATTCCGAATGTAGCTTTCTAATGGTGAAAGAATTTTTGAAATAGGTCCAGTAGTTTTTGAGTTAAATCGTAACAAACAAACAATGAAATATTTCCTCTTTATAATATCAGTACCTATATATGTGTGGCGATAACATTTCGCACTCGTTGCGTTGAAGATAAATATAGTGGCTGACGTTATTTTCCGTTGCGATTTCAGTTACGAAGGAACCTGTTCCCGCCCCGGCCGAAGAAGAGGAGGAACCGACGCAAGGCGAAGTCGCAGGGCTCTGAGCTCGCGTCTCAGAGTCAGCCCTCCGCCAGCGGTTCCCAGGGCTACCACGGCTCGCAGGCGGAGTCCCTCGCCGCAGGTACTCTCTCGCAGGACTCGGCCATAGACAAGTCCTCGCCGGAGGCCGACGGTATACACGAAATCAACACGCCCGGCTCGGTTTCCGGACCGGATCACCGCGACGGTGACGTCACCGGTCCCGGTCCCGATCCCGAGCCGGTGGCGGGCGCGTCCGGGCCGCGGAAGCGCGCCAGCTCCCTCGACAGGAGCAATAAGCGCATCCGACTCGACCACGACGCGCAATCGGACGTGGACTCGGATTACGCGTCGCAGCCGAGCGTCGTCGCCGCGCTGACCAAGACCGTGAGCGATCCGGCCGTTGCGATCCAGGCCGGGCCGGCGCCGGCGCCGGCGGGGCCGCCCCCCGGCGCGGAGGCCGGCGACGGCCTGTGCATAGTGTGCGTCGCGGAGCCCAAGTCGGGCGTGTTCGTGCACGGCCGCGTGGCGCACATATGCTGCTGCTACCGCTGCGCGCTCAAGGTGTGGGCCAGGACCAAGCGCTGCCCCGTCTGCAACAGCAAGGTCAGCAACGTGCTGAAGGCGGTCGTCATGTGAGCGGGCCGGTTCGCCGTCGGGCGGGATGTTTGACCTAAAATTTGGCGTTTCTAAATATTGGACGCGTATATTTTTTTTTGTTTTTGAGAGAAATATCGCGTGACGTCACAAGCAGGTACCAGGTTTTCACCTGCATATCACATAATGTGACGTTACGAGCCACTCCTAAACTTTAAGTATCCGAATGTATTTCCATTAATTTGAAAAAGCTAAAAATATACGTGTCTTTTATATTGTTATTATCTAACCGACGGACTAAAAAGAAATTAGTCGAATAGCCTATTGTATTATTCGCCGGTTAACGTAAACTGCTGGCGTTTTAATTAACGCCGAGAACGGAAGACGTTGTTTTGTTTGCAGCATCGCTGCTCGGTTAGGTTAGAACTGTGACCGCAACAGAGATAAAATATGGTATCAACGGATACACGGGCATTCAACACAACGCATTTTCAGTATATACTGTACGGTCAGCTGCAGAAATATGTATTGAACCTTATTACAATAGTAATAGAGTTCAAATACTGACCAGAATGTATACATATTGGTCCTGGTGACTGTACATACAAACTACAGCTCGGTATTATACAGAATGCCGGTCGTTTTGTAAACGGGCGAATAATACAATATGGCCGACGGCTCGCAGTTGACATAAGTTATGAATGCGCCTGCGATATTTTGCTGGGGGCCAAAGGCGGTGTTTGGTAACGAATCTACCCTCAGCAAAAAAGTTAGGTCATACATATTTCATACCACGTTATCTAGTTCTTTCTTATTTCTTATTCTAAAACTAAACTTACTTTCATTAGTTGATCAACCATTTTTAAACTCCTCATAACCTGGGTTGGGATAAACGTTTCAAAATATCGCGGTTATAAATTTTAGTACATCACTCTTGGCGTTTTCAATTTTTCCCACAGACTTTTTTGTTAAACTTTCTTGATAGTCAATAAATGATACCCCTTTCGGGGAAGGCAAAGGAGACTTAGTCCATACAGCCAATTTAGATGTTTTTTCTTCTTCTGAAGTTATTTACATCGAAATGCATTGGTGAGATGCATTTCGATGCTTTACCGGAACTTTTGGCGGCAACTCTTCGCAGTTGAACCTTAATAGGACGCTCTGTGGGAAGTTGTATAGTAAAACGACAACCTCCCGATGAACGCCCCATCATCTTATTTAACTGCTTCCGCACACTGTTCACCGCTAATGGATCACTATATTAATCACGATAAATTAATTTGTAAAACAAAAAAATTAAAAATCGTCCATTTCTGCTCAAATCCCGCCAAAAGTCCTCTTTCCATTTGAGCCTTACTATAGCGGTTCCATTTCCAAATTTTGTACGTCACATTAGCGCCGTATCGATTCTTAGAACTACAAAAAAAAATCTACGCGTTACCAGAAGTTATAAAGAAACCGATGGTAGGGTTGTTTCTCTGTATCTTTGTAATTAGTTTTAAGTGTTCAATGCGCGTTCATATAAAGTGACACAAATTCACACGACAGTGTGCGTGTGCGTGTGCTTTACATAGATGACGTGTTGCTTTGCTCTCACAGTGTCGTACTGTTTTCGAGCTGAAATGCGAGATAAGTTTTCATGCACTGTGTAAAAAGCTTTGCTGAGTTAGATTATTTAGTTGATAGTTTAGTATTAAGAAGAACCAAATATTCGCTTATGGTTCTAAAAAGTGGCGATTTAGAACAGGGGGTTTATAACTTCTGGATTCGTGGCGAAATTTTGTAGTTTTCTACATTTTTGTCAGTGAGAAATAGTCATTATCGCATCTGGATGCAGTTACTGAAATGGAGGCTGAAATAGCCGACCGCTAGCATAATAGTTGTGATGTACTAAAATATATTAGCTCTCAGGATTTTCGGGATTCCCTCGGAACTTCTTTGTTTAAAGTTAAAAAGTAGCCCCTGTCCATTTTCACGATGCAATCCATCTCTGCCAAATTTTATCGAAAACTATTTTCAAAGTTTGGCCAGAAATGGTAATGGATACACATTGCTTTTTCATTTATAATATTAGTTTGTATAAAACGCCACAATACATAGAAAGGCAGCTATTTAGGATTAGGTGATCTCTTCACTTCGTATTGTTAAGTAACAAATAGAATGGTGACACGTTTAGTAAAAGACGAAACACCATACAAGCAGTTCAAAGTTCTCACGATCATATTTTGTGATTGTTGTAAATAAAATTTTATTTTGTGTAGTAGGTATTAGAAATTCTAATTAGAAAAGTTGTAGATGATGACATTAGTAAAGATAATCTTAATCTTAATATATATAAATCACGTGTCACGTTGTTTGTCCGCAATGGACTCCGAAACTACTGAACGGATTTTGATAAAATTTTGTAACCATTTATAATATGGTCCAACTTAAAAGACAGGCACTAATGCGGGGAACAGCTAATCGCCGTAAACTACTGTCGGGGTACAAAGAAGAACATAGAGTACTTTTTTCCCGCAACCTCCGCGGGAACTCCGAAATTACCGCGGATGAAATCGCGGGGGACAGCTAGTATAGTATATACTTGATAATGATTAATTTTTATCAACTACTTTAAAACCAAAATTTTATATCGGATTTTAAGTTTCGCTAAAGAAACGTTAAGTTGTAATATACATACAGTAGTGCATATTATTTGTAGAAAGGGTAAGCCAAGCCGGGAATTTTTAATTTAATACCTTTAAAATATAGTGAAGTAAAATATGTATAATAGAAGGCTTGTATTTATCGCTTACCATAGTTATTAGCTACGAGAGGACGGTCCGAGAGCTGCATCGGGTTACGGGCTCCCACTTCGCGTGTTTATAGTGTACCCACAGTTCACACTACCGCACAGGTACAGTCACCAGCACCAATATGTATACATTCTGGTCAGTATTTGAACCCTATTACTATCGCAATAAGATTCAATGACTGTTAAGAGTGTATACATATTTCTGCAGCTGACTGTACATACCAAACCCAATATTGTAGGTGCCAACTCGGCATTGTTTTCAAAAAATCGCCAGTCAAAGTTAAATTTGCTCAATTAGGGTACTTGCATGAAATTTATATTAAGAAATTGTGTCAATATTTCAAAAATAGAGCCTTAGAAAAGCATTATCGTAAAAGATTTAATAAAAAATTATCAATTGTTTCCAAAATATTCAACTTTTAATTTTGTGAAACGGAACGTTGCAACGAAACTCCAATCACTGCCACGCTTAACATATTACGTCACTTTTATTTTTTTTACGAAACATTTACCTCTTTCAGAGAAGGCAAAAGAAACTAAGTGCATACAATCAACACATATTTTCCTTTTTCTGAAGTTTTTTACTTTAAAATGCATCGGTAAGATGCATTTAGATTCTTTACTGGAACTTTTGAAAGTAACTCGACACAGTTCAACCTTAATTTCGCTTTTGGATATTAAAGTTACATATCTGTCAGTGTCACTTTACCCTGTCAATACGACAGTGACATCTCTATCACAGATTAATAAGTCGTAATTTTGAACTAGTGACGTAATTCCGCGTTTCGGCGATAAATTCAAAAGTAGGAACTTTGAAACTCTCTATTTAATTAATTTATCTACATATTTTTTTCTGTTTCTTGCTTTGTTTAATTAGGCCATATATCTTTAAAATAAACTGAAAAAAAAAAATCATGCAAGTACCCTATTATGATTATATCGTATCACTTTATGGTGTAGGTTGTGCGTTTATGGTGTACGACCAATTAATCTGATCTCGTCTGGTAATATACGTACAATAGGTACTCCGAAAGCCGCTGCTTCCAAAGAAACTACCCCACGTCATTTAGATTCAAAAACTTACAATTGAAATTCGACCTTATTACTTGGAGCTTAAGTTGGAGTATACTTGGGTACAATCTAATTCTAGTTTTCTTCGTTCACCGCACTGTATAGTGGGAGCGGCTCCCGTCCGTTCGTTTTTCTATTCTCTAAGTATTGTACGGTTGGTCGGCATCAAAAACATGTAAACATTTTGTCAGCTGACATTGAGCCTTGTTACTATTGCAATAAGATTCAACGAATGTTACAAGTGGTTATATATTTCTGATGATGGCTGTACTTTAGTGGGCATAAAATGCCGCTGTCGAAAACACTCGCGGGTTGCGGGCAGTGTTGTGACTCGGTTACGTTTTCATCGCAACGGCACAGATCGCTTACGGGCCCAGAATGGGTGAAATGTATAAAAAAAATTAAAGTTATATTGGAAGAGAAAAATGTAAATATTTTTTATGACGTGTGTTCCACCGTGAAAAGAGAATAATATATTTTTTTCGTGGGATATTTTTCCCAATTTTTTACTTTTTCTTAGTTTTGATTCATTATTATTAGTTGTATCACTTAGTAGAATTAAATAATTAAATAAATAAATATTGTAGGATCAGAAATATTTTTTGTGTTAACTTATGAATACGCAATGGATTTGTGCATCGGTAAATAACCTTATTAGCTGTGATTGTTATGTTTGTCAGATGAATAAAAAGTGTACTATGATTTTGTTGTATTGTCATTCTTGACAGCGGAGTGTTGCCCGTACTTCCCTATATAAAATTATTCTCACTTTTCCTGAGACTTAGAAATAACAGGTGAGTGGTGAAATAATGGACACTAATAGGTTCCAGTTCAACAAGACGACAAATTCCTAGTGCACTATATATGTATATTGAGATATATGGAAGTAGCACGGAAGATATTTCTGATATCTACACCCTTATTGCTGAACCGACCCATCTTAATCTCTATTCATTTAAAGAAACTATAATATCTTGTTGATAAAATATATAACTTTATGAGTAATTGTTATAGTTTAACGGCATTTGTTATTATCGATCCAAAATGTATTCCTGTATGTGGGAACTTGTAAATTTTTAAACGCGACGTGATTTAGAGCCAAATACTCGAGCAATATGTTGAATTATTAATTATGCTTATCATAGTTTGACCGGTTACTTTGGGTCTCTATGAGTTTATTTTTTTTACGCGTTATGTAATTAGTTATGTAATTTGATTTGGAAAATTAAAAGAAAAAAAAATGATAAAAAAAAGAGCATTCAAAAAACTACCTGCTATATTGACACTATAAACACAAATAATTGAAATAAATTTTTTTCTTTTACAGGAAATTGATTTTTTATTTATTTGATTACCTTGGTAAACCTCAATTATCATTATTTCTTTACTTATTTTATTTAAAGATTTTTCATAGGTTCTTCAACAGGAAGACCAATTAATAATATTAATCCACTTCACAACACACAGATCTACTTGATCCCACAGTAAGCTATTAGTAAGCTTGTGTCATGGAAACCAAGCAAACGTGGTATATACTACATAGAATACATATATTATACTATAGATATATAAACACTCAGACTGGAAAGTGTGTTCATTACACAAAGTGCACCCCCACTGGGAATCGAATCCGGAACCTCTTGATTAGCGGGCAGGCATGGTGACATACTAAGTCAACTGGGCCGTCAAATTAGTTATAATGTATGTGATAATGAGGTACATAGGTACCTACTTACTTGATTTTGTTTTTAACTTGACTCGCCTATATGGTATTCGGAAGTTTAAAAAGAAACAACGATTGGTAAACTATAGCTTCGACCGATTGTTTTAAATATTTTATATTAGCTATTGTATATGTAGGTACAGGAATTTTTCAAATGGACGTGGATGACTAAATCCGAAATCAGAAGGAATAGCGAAAAATGGTCTAAGTAGTCTCCATGCCGATTTTGATAAAAACTAAAACTATACCAAAGTCAAAACTAAAAAAAAGTTTTTATCTTAGCCGGGAATCGAACCAGTTGATTTGGAAAAAATACACTTCGTGCATTATTTTGCGCCATCATATAGTGTGGCTTATAAAGATAAATTCTGGAGAGAAAAGCTATATGGATCATTTCAATACCTATCAAAATATATATTGATCGGTTTTTGAAAATAAAACGAAAAAGGAACTATTTAAAAAAAAAAACAACATCAACAGCTTCGTTTCATCACACTTTCACAGAAAAGGAGTTTAGACAAAGAGTAGGTATACATTATTATAGGCCCGACAGTGACGAACCAGACGAACGCCCTTCATGAAGAGGTAAAATGGGAGAGTAAGGTCTTTACATTTCTCTAAGACTTAAAAAAACATACCTACATTTTAAATAATAAGTCGAACAGAACTCCTTTTTGGAAGTCGGTTAAAAATGAAGATATGCAGGCATGTCTCTGAACACAAAAAAAAGGTGAAACTGCGATAAACAATTCCCGCGGGAACTCCGAAATTTACCGCAGATGAAATCGCGAGGGACAACTAGTCTTATCTAATCCACAGATAATATAATACTATACTAGTATCTAATCTAATATATATAAATCACGTGTCACGTTGTTTGTCCGCGATGGACTCCGAAACTACTGAACGGATTTTGATAAAATTTTGTAACCATTCATAAAATGGTCCAACTTAAAAGATAGGACAGTTTTTATCCCGGAATTCCCTCGGGAACTGAAGGACATAGAGTACTTTTTTCCCGCAACCTCCGTGGGAACTCCGAAATTACGGCGGATGAAATCGCGGGGGACAACTAGTAATAATATATATAAATCACGTGTCACGTTGTTTGTCCGCGATGGACTCCGAAACTACTGAACGGATTTTGATAAAATTTTGTAACCATTCATAATATGGTCCAACTTAAAAGATAGGATAGTTTTTATCCCGGAATTCCCGCGGGAACTCCGGAATTAATGCGGGGAACTGCTCATCACCGTAAACTACAGCACTTTTTCCCCGGAATTCCCGCGGGAACCCCGAAATTACCGCGGATGAAATCGCGGGGGACAGCCAGTAAATAAATATATCGTGAATAGTCTAAGTGTTTTTGTAGAGCTGGAATAAAAAATAGGTAAACGAACCCAAAATTGAAAATTTCATAACGATCGGTTGTGTAGTTAAGGCAAGAAAGCGCTACAAACAAACTTACATTCGCAGTTTATTAGTGAGGAATTTAGGATATTGGTTAATTGTAAAAAAAAAATCACCAAATCTATGTAGTAAATGGCGCTGTGGTCGAGACATAACTAGTAACTTTATCGGTGCGTCTGTGATCGTGTAACTTCTGAATGAGTTCACAGATTGAGGTTCTACAGACGAGATGACGGTTTATGTTTCTTAAAGGAATTCCAATATTCACAAGCTGAGACTGCGGGAGAAACAGATATATCATAGAGAAAATAATATAGAGAGGCCATGTAGGCAAGGCGAGTGCGCAACGGTTGGAAGTAAGATAATAAAATCTTCCTTTATCATGGGTACAAGTATATTTCCCTGGTATATGGGTGTGTTTTTGTTTTTTGGATTAAAACGGTATGTTGTTATTTTTAGCTTTTTATTTTTAGATTTTAAGTTTTATGTTTTACGTTTTGTTTACGAAAATCACCCGGCGACACTAGTTTTCTTATGTTTCACCCTTTCTGTACGTTTTCGTAGCTACTTGTAGGTACTGTGGGTAGGAACGATAGTGTGATTACGATGGTATGCGCTCAAGTGGTGGCTAATTGGAGGTGAAGTTTGTTTAACGGCGCCAAGATAACGACCGTTTGTGTCTTTTAGATCACTAGGTATGTACATACCATAATATCTGTCTGTTCATGATAAACTCAAAAACTACTGAACGGATTTTCATACGGATTTTATCAGGTTTTCACCGATAGATAGAGTGATTCATGAGGAGAGGAGATGAGGAGATATATATAAATAATTTGTCAAGGTTTCGTGTAAGTTGATTGACAGATAACCGCATTTGTTGGAAATGTCGGAAAGTGCATACCTACTACACATTGTTAGGCGTACAGAGCAGAGATGTTGCGAATATTCGCATCCGCAAATGCAGAGCTTCCGCATAGATTTGGACAACTGCATCCGCATATGCAACATATCTGCAATAATCAATGCTAAAGCGGATGCGAATATACTACAATTTGTGACAAGAAAGAAAATGAGTAGGTACCTACCTAAGTGAAGTTAAAAAAAGTGGGATTATTTTTTAAACTTTTTTAATTATTTACTAATTTTATTAATAAAAATGTTAATAATTACTTTGTTCAATGTTTTAATTCTTTATTCATATTATACTATATTTATATGAGATCTTAAACATCCGCATCCGCGGATGTGAGTCTTCGAAAATCCGCATCCGCATTCACATCCGCGGATGTGAAAAAAATAGTATCCGCAACATCTCTGGTACAGAGAAGGACATAGGGTAATTTTTGTCCCGGAATTGCCACGGACCCCCAAAATTAACGCGGGTAAAACCATGGGGACTACCTAACTAGTAGGTAGGTAGTACTAGGTACCTTAGAATGCATCTGGATCGTAGACTGACATGGAAAAATCATATCCAATCCAAAAGAAATGAAATAAACATAAAATACGGGGATATGCACTGGCTCCTTGGAAGAAACTCTAAATTATCACTAATATAATAAAAGTTATTAATTTACAATACAGTAATAAAGCCTATTTGGAGCTATGGCATTCAGCTATGGGGCTTTGCCTGTAATACAAACATAATGATGATTCAAAGAGCTCAAAATCAACAATGTAACAACAGAGGAGATTTGGCGAACACTGAAAGCCTTTCTTGTTTTGAATAAATGAATAAATAAATAAAACTATATTCTGAAGCAGCTATGTGATGCTCCTTGGTTCATAACTAACAACGAGGTTCACTCAAATTTGGGCGTGGGCGACAGTGAGAGACGAAATAAAAGCTCACTGCACCAACTATAACGCCAGAATGGCTGTACATTCTAACCAGCTGGCAGTGCAACTCATAGATTCTGAGAATGGGCTGAAACGTCGAAAAATTCAAGATTAGTAAAGCTGCTCTCACAGGAGAGTTGCTCTACAAGTCACTATTCTGTCATCAGATCTGCTTATAGTCACACTGACTGATTGCATGATACAAGGAGAAAAAAAAAAGACTATAACAAATTCACTATACTCGTTTCTCTGTGTGACCGCTGAGTTCTATACGCAACGGTTTTCATTGCTATTTGAGTTTCTTCGGGGGATTTATATGTAGATAAATAATAGTTCCCGAGGGGATTCCATCGTTGTTGACGTCCGATATAAGTTTAACTTTTAAATTTGTAATAAAATTTAGAAGTCAAGTCTTATCGAAATGAAAATCTATATATTATACGACAATGAAAAATTATTATGACACGGAGCTGATATTATGATGATGGAGCTGGTAGATGACCATAGCAACTGGGACTTGCGATTCGTTTGATTGGTCCTTGCTAGTCTATGATTCTAGATCATTCTTCTGAGAGATCATTACTTTGATAAGATAAGATAAGATAAGAAAGTAGATCAGTTTACTCTTAAAGCGTATTTTTTTTTGTAATTTGAACTTTTTCTCACGTCGCTCGTCGCTCCGTTATTGCTCATGATCTAGCCGCGTTTTGGTCTAGTACCTACCTGCCGTGAGCATTATTAAAAGTCAGATTTATCTTCAACCATCGACCGTGAAATGTTTTAAAGCTAAAAATTTCAAGGAAATTAATTGTCTCGCTCGTTGATTTCCACAGGCGAAATATGTAGTTGGCTGCTTTATTTGATTAGCCCAAAGCCCGATGCCAAAGTTCTGTTACTTAACGTACCTATATATCTATCGATTTTAAGTTGGATTAAAACGAATTTCACCCGGAAGGAAGGTTTTTATGTTCGTTATGTCATCAAATTCCTCATTCCGAGAAGCAACAAAAATCTTTTTGCTATCCACCATTATAAAGCGAAATGCAGATTCGAAATTCGACAGCAAAATCTTTAACTAAATACTTGCAACAATTACCTAATTCTGTAAATTAACAGCTATGGGTAGACCCGCTGCAAGTGCATCAACGGCGACTCGAAGGTCGCGCGACGCGATTGGATGCGGGAAGCGCAGGACCTATCAGTGTGGCGATCCTTGGTGGAGCATGTCCAGCAGTGGACGTCTTTCAGCTGATATAATGATGATGAACAGTCGTGCATCATTTATAAAACTCTAAAAGAAACACAACACTAAGTCAAACCCTTTCATTAGGATTCTAGTGAAAAAAGCTCACTTAGGCACTGCGGTTTTTCAAGGGCGGAACTCAAACCGAATAAAAACTAAAAGCGGAACGTCTCGAACGACGAAGTGAAGCCGGTTGCGTATGCATGTGGTGCTTAGGAAAGTGCCACAACGATTCCCAGGTATGGTGTCTTTCTCTTGTAAGTGTGTGCGTGTTTCTGTGTACGTGCACGGCGTGGTGTCTTTTTCCTGGCTTCACTTGTTTGTTCTACGCGTTCTCTGAGGGGCGGAATAATTTTTCCGCTTTTCAGCATAACCTACGCGCTGCCATTCTGTAAATTTTCGGCAAGAATCATCTTCATTGCAAACTGGCGCGATAAGCATGGTGATGGGGTGTGGAAAACTAAATTCTTTGGTATTTAGGCCTTAGGCCGCAAGATAATAAAAACATAATTGACAAGCATTTATTGGTTTTTAAAATTAATTAAAAAATGCTTAGATAAAGCCAAGATAAAGCGCAATAAAGTGTGGCTGTTGAGAGTGTGATGTCATATACCTAATTACCGGAATAAACCCTACCGGATTGTGACGTCACGTCGCCGTCATTTTTTTACCTACTAAACAAGATATAATAATAATAATAATAATAATTAAAAAAATATCACTGAAAAAATATGTGTAATAGTACATTGTTATCCTAGGGGTGAAAGTAACTTATTTAGTCCCGAGACGGGGTTTGGCGCCCGAGCGTAGCGAGGGCGCCTATAGATCGAGGGACTAAATAAGTCTTTCTCCCGAGGATAACACTGTGCTTTTCATTACGAATGCAAGGAAAGTCAAAATAAAAATAGGAATTAGCTAAAGAAAAAATGAGTGAAGATCGGATAGTCGCTTGACACTTTCCCACCTATTTCTTTTTCTTTGGCCAGCTAGCTATTCAGCCAGTATTTTTTATTTACATTGTGGCGACCTAAAAAAAATATTATCTTTAATTATTAATTAAAGAAAATAAAAAAATATAAATAGGAATTAGCTTAAGAAAAAGTGAGTGAATTTTATTTTAATTAATACCTACTTAAACTTTACGTTATTTCAATTTTACATCGCGCTGGCTGTATAGAAAGTTGAAACATGGTTCAATAGAAATGTGAAAATAGATCTAGTTTTTTTTTTATAATTTGACAGTTGTCAGTTGAAAGCGATTCTCCCTAGGGCTGAAAAGGGTTACTTTCAACCCGCTTCTCAGGCAACTTCAGACCTACTTTCGGAGTATGAGTAATGAAAAATATTTTTTATTATACTTCTTACTACATCACCATGACAGATGATGACAAAAATTGTCAGTCAACTATTTCCGATATCCTCTGCGGCTAGAGGTAGGTATTTGTCTATATTATATAGCTAGGTACGAAAGAAAGAAAGATTTATTGAAGCAAAATGAGACAGACAACACAAATGAACATACTCAACATACCAAGTTCTTATTCATTGTTTCCAATCGCATGCGGCCGGTGGACAAATAATGAGTCATTAGGGTCGCGGTGAATGGCGTCCTACGTTATTGTATTGATATTATTTTATTTATAAAATATAATAATTATACCACGACATCGCTTCACCGCCGACACTACTCGTCATAATCCCAGTAATAGCTCTGATATACAGTAGGGTTTCGTTGATTATGTTTTTTTTATTTTGGTTAACGCAACTCTGCCCTCTTAGCCAAGTTGACAATCTACAATCGTTAACATATTGTGTTCACGACGAAAACTCAGAAACGAATTGTTGCCAGGTGATCACATAAAATCTTCCAATTTATTAAAAGTCCAGTTTTTCGTAACCATGTGACAACTTAGATTAAAACCGCCTTTGAGCATAATTTACCTGCTTGTTTTGATTTTATCAACTTGTAAAAAATTTGTTTATGCTCAATAAAGTATACAAACAAACAAGCTTTTGCCTAACCGCCGCACTCAGAGTTGACTTTAATGATTACTTAGTTAAGTATAGATTTTTAAAACAAAATTGCCGCAATCAGACAAGTTTAATAAATTAATGTTAATTGGCATTTAACTAATTTAGTTACATCTCATTAAGTGCCAAGTAACATTAATTTAGGGAACGTCGCTGATTGCGGCAGTTTTGTTTTAAAAATCTATACTTAACTAAGTAGTCATTAAAGTCGACTCTGAGTGCGGCCGTAAGTGTGACAACGATTCCGCCCTTTGGGTATCAATGCGTTATCGACTGTAACGTAAGGATTGTAACGACTGGACATAGGGTACCCTATGTTCTTTATACCCCTTACAACGTCTATGGAAAATTTCAAACGATTTCATCCCCGATTATTTCAGATTTCCCGCGGGAATTCCGGAATTCAAAGCACCGCCCTTTGGAGCTACTTAGTATACTTTTTGTTTTATAAGTTTTTAGTTTCATTTTACTGATTGTGGTGTTCAATAAAGTGTTTTTCAATCATTTCATTCATTCACCCGTTGTCCTTTTCTGTGTCCCCGACAACATATTGTAGGTATAGACACTATTTAGTATTTTATGCGACTTCACCCGCATTACTTTCGGAGTTTCCGCGGACTTCCTTGATACAAAGTAGGTACCCTATGTCCTTTTCTGTACTCCTGAACGCGTAGGAAATTTTTTAAGTGATCTCACCTGCGATAATTTCGAAGTTTCCGCTGGAATTCCAGATTAAAATAAAAAGTAGGTAGGTACACTATGTCCTTTTCTGTATACTCCGGACAACCTGTACCTACTCTCAGACGAAAGTACCTACTATGCAAAATTTCAGGCGATTGCTGATGAATGCTAGATGATCGGTCAAGCCGATAATGGCGTGAAAGCGTAGGTAACAAACAAACTTATTTTCGCATTTATAATAGTAAGGATTAGTATGGAATAATGAATTATAAACTCTCCCATGTCTCAGAATCCCGTGTATCAGTGCCTCAGATTAACTAGACATATATCAGTGCCGAGTCTGGCAACTGGCGAGTGGCGGTTGTGATGTGATTGCAACGCAACATGCATTTTCTAAATACGCTGCCTCATGGTTCCACTACATCATCGCCGAGTACAGACGATTATGCACGAGCACGATACATACATACGAGGGCATACTCGACTGTACTCGCCGATGATCGCCTGATCGCCAGCGACCTGTAGGGGGAGCACGAATTTTTTCGCTCTCGTCTAGTCGATATCGAACATTTTTTTTGTATGGAAAATGAACAGCGCCATCTATCCAGTGTCGTTCATTTTCCATACAAAAAAACGCTTTGACATTACAGCGATATCGATTAGACGAGAGCGAAAAAATTCGTGCTCCCCCTACTGTGAATTGTCGGTTTTTGGGCACGCATCAAAGGGAATCGCCTGTGGTTGCGTTGAGGTGTCCACATTATCGCCGATCACACGATCATGTACGACCAACGTCCAACGATCATCGGCGATAATGTAGTGCAGACATCACGGGCACACCCCCGCTGCTCGGTGCCCCGCCGCCTGCCTGCCTCATCCCCGGTGCCTTCCTCCACGCAACTTCGCTCGGTCGCGTAGTCGCGTTTTGACGTCCGATACGAGTGAACGTTACTTTTCTCTCTTCCACACCAAATATTTGGTAAGTGAGCTCATTATGATTTTTATTCAATTTTCTTTCGTTACTATCTGACACACTTTCATTAGATTTATAAAGATCGTTATCTAATTTTAAGGGCATCGTTATATTATGCGTAATATCGTCTGCGGTTTTGTGACCGCTCCCCCGGGAACCGGCCACCGGCTGTCGGCTCCAATCGAACGGAAGGTTGTGCCTTTTGTATTGTCGCGGATATTATATTTTCAATTCATTGATCAACGCAAGGGTTGATCTACAATTTATGTTAACGTGTAAGAAGCCATGTTGTTTTTAGAAAACTGCCTCTTTGTTTTGCATTTTTAACGGAACTCGCGGTAAGTTGATCGTGGCAAGCCGTCGCTGCTGCCGGTTCAACTTCATTGTACGACTTCATGTTTGGATCGATAGATATTAGTCAGTAGCTCCTGTTGTAAATTCTCATTTAAATCCTGTCCATTATAGGTAGTTGTGTGCGGTTCAATAAGGATACTTATTCAGAGTTATTGACCATCGTTATTAGAATGTACGTGACGATAGTACTACGGTTAATTATTTTAAGATACTGCGCCGACTTCATTGTAATTTTTCAATATGTAAATGTATGTTGTAGTGAATCATCGTTTATTTCAATTGATTCACCTTTTTTCTCGCTGCTAATGTAGACCTACCTTAGGCAACTTCAGCGTAACATCGCGCAACCATAATATTCCTTTGTGATATTGAAAGAATCATGACGTAGGTACCTATATACCTACCTAAGTATTTTATAAACATACTTATTCTCTGCTTAATTACATTTCTCATTTACTTAGGTATAATTTTTTTTTATTAACTCATAATTCTTCACAGTGACATATCGTTGCAACAATGACGTTTATAATTTTTAGGAGACGAGTGATGAGTCACTGAGTAATGTGGAATGTATCTGAGGGTAGACAGATTTGGGGAAAATAAAAAATTATAGCAATCTCATATTATTGATAAATTGGTCTTGAATAATAATCCATACTTAATTATTATAACGCTGAAGAGTTAGAACGCGCTAATCTCAGGAACAACTGGTCTGATTTGAAATTCTTTCAGTGTTAGATGGACATAGATAAGCAATAGTGTGTTAACCCACACTGGAGAAATTTTGAGTAAATCGTGTTTTAAAATTATAGCGCCATTTTGTGTCAACATTTTTTATGTTCAATATTTTATTACATACTTCAACAATGTAATAAGGTGAACACATAATTAAAAAACGTTCCCTAACTCTCAATAAATCGTTCTGAATAGGTAACTTAATTTTGTGGGTTAACATGTTATTGCTTATCAGCGTCCAGATAATAGATAGCCCATTTATTGAGGAAGGCTATAGGCTATAGGTATATTATCATCACGCTCAGACCAATAGGAGCGGAGCAGCAATAAAAAATGTTTCTAAAACGGTAAAAAATTTTGAGAGCTTCCATTGCGTAGGTAGGTAGGTAGGTATATTAGTTTTTTCAGCACGGGTAAAACCGCGGGGCACAGCTAGTTATAAGTACAACATAATTGGCTACTTGACTAAATTTTTTTTTAGTACGTCGTGTAGATTAATGAAAAATATTGGACACGTATTTTTTCTTTTTTTACGTAATCAATAAATAACGGCGATACATTGAGTCGAAATTTCGCGTGACGTCACAACCCGGTGCCGTTACGCGTTTGTATGGGCGCTTATACCGGTTAGTGACGTCACGAGCCCTCAACCTAAACTTTAATGCGCTTTATCTATGTTTATTTTCATTAATTTGAAAAAGCAAAAAATACTTGTCTATTATTTTTTTATTTTCTAACTGACGGACTACCTAATTAGAATTATGATTTTCAAAAGTCGTCAACATCCCTATTGAATATTGTTAAATTTTCGTTCATAATTTCCTTTCACGTCATGCATCGTATGTTGTGCATTAAAAGTGGGATTAGTTTTATCAAAGGAATTATAAATTTCACGTCGTATACAAATTTACAGTTTTGTTGCGGTTCGTTTGGTCGTAAATTATGCCAGCCTCGTAAATTATGTTAATAAATGCAGTTAGGTAGGTACCTACCTACTTCCATCTTACTCATGCCGAGTCGTTCACCTCTAATGTTTAGTTTGCAAATTTTCAGATCATCCACATTACATGATTTTTTTTAAATTAAGTAATTATAAATCCTAGACTAATAAATCATCAGCTAGTCTTTGATTTGAAATTATTAGAGAAAGAAAATTACATTTAAGATAGGCACTTCCGTATTTATATCATACTAGCCGTTCCCCGTGGTTTCACTCGCGTTAATTTCGAAGATCCCGCGGCTAGTCCGCGATAAAAGTACCCACTTCCTTATACCTATTTGTTCTGTACCTACCCTTAACAACGAGTAGTGTGCAAAATTTAATGTAGTTTCACCTGCGTTAATTTCGGACTTCCGGTGTAAGAAGTAAGTAGGTACTAGAAGTAGGTACCCTATGTCCTTTTCTGTATCCCTGGCAACGTGCATGCAAAATTTCATGATAATCGGTTGAGCCGTTAAGGCGTGAAAGCGTAACAGGCAAACTCACGTTTATAATAGTAAGGATTTCATGCACTTCCTATGTAGGTAAAAAGAGTTTTGTAAAAAATCTTGTCATTGTAGTATTGATACACAATTAAAAAAATTGATTGAACTAATGACACTGAAAAGTGGCAGTACTAGGTACAATTAATTGAACTACTCATAATAGACCTTTATTTTTGTGTATTATCTTATTGTTACTGTAGATTGGTTACAATCGTGGTTATAATAATAATAATAATCCACTTCACAACACACAGATCTACTTGATCCCACAGTACCTAAGCTATTATTAGCTTGTGTCGTGGAAACCAAGCAAACGTGGTATATACTACATGGAATTACTTATATATTATACTATAGATATATAAACACACCCAGACTGGAAAATGGAACCCTGTGTTCATCACACAAAGTCCACCCCCACCGGGAATCGAACCCGGAACCCCTTGATTAGCGGGTAGGCATGGTGACCTCTGCGCCAATCGGGTCGTTCATAATAACATCGGAATACAATACACCCACACACATTTCAGTACAATAACAAACTCAGTGGTCTATGTCATATTGTAGTTTGTACTTTGTACCTTATTTATTTATATTTTATAACGTATTTTATTATTTAATTAAAAATTCGGTATCTTTCTATACAATAAATCATAATGATATTGTTACACTCACATCAAATTGATTTTATATTCCTTAAAAAAAAAGAGACCGTTTGCCCTTGAATAGCGTGTTAACGAACCTAAAGCTTTTTATCGCATGGAACTCTATATATAGTCAACATATTAACGGGCACATATGGTTGACAAGTGATTCATATAAACATTCGTCCCATCCCATGTTTTGAATTCTAAACTTCATCCATCTTTGAGCATAACTATTTCGAAGGTCACACCCCGACGCATCGGTGTAATCTTCTAATTTAATTTTGATATTTACATGTTTTTGATATTTTAGATTCCTACTCATTGTTTAGATCATGACGTGATGAAGTTTTACTGTATCGAATGAAAATAGTAAACTTTGAATTTTTTAATTTTTTCAAAAATTTAAGTTTTTTTTTTTAATATTTACCCTGATCTTGAGTTGAGAATATTATGAAATGAGACAAATAGGTACTTACCTAGTTTACAAGAATTTCTTATCACATTTGTAATTGACTTTTGTTACAAATTCTTTGTCTGCCATTGTTCACGTTGGTCCCAGGAAATTAATGATGGTCATTAGGGCGGGCATATTTGGGCGAACTAGGTAGGTGATATCACTTCTCGCGGGTAATGTTGCTTAAAGTGCCATCTGTTGTTCAGTAGCTGACATGATATCTATCTAAATCATAACTTGTAATAAATTAACACTACTAAATTATAACATCTTAAAATGTAAATGTGAGTCTGTTTGTTACGCTTTCGCGCTATAACTACTAAACCGATCCTAATGAAATTTTGCATACACGTTATTAGGGATGCAGAAAAGAACATACGGTACTTTTATCCCGGAATCCCCGCGGTAACTAACGCTAACTAACTAACGCGAGTGAAACCCCGAGAAACAGCTAGGACTTAAACTTTGAAAAATATTAAATCATCTAAAATACAATAAATTTTCACCCACATTTATGGAGCCGTATCCGAAAAATGTACCTTGTATAATATGTATAATAATATATTTTTACGTTCATAAAGCCCGGGCCATTAAAAGATACGAAACTATATTTTACCGGTCCGTCCGTCCGTACCGGTATGTCATGATTCTTATATTATTACGACCGACGCGCGAGTCGCGACGCAAACTTTCGCCCACTTTCGCGCTTGATTGCACTTTTTATTTTATACATACGCGATATCACTAATTTTATTAGTTTATGTGGAAGTAAAAAAAAAATAACATTGCGTTTATCGCTTTTCTTGTGTAAATAAATAGAAAATTAAAACGCACACTCGTGTTTTTACGATCTATATGTAGTATGACAGACGTTTTCTACCTATATTTATTTACTTACTCGTTAGATGCCTTGAATGTTAAATATTTCTATTAAATTTCCAATTTTTGTCTAGCCTGAAACCCCGGCTCTAATATAGATGTACAAAATAAAACTTTTCTATTTTTATGATAATCTAGTACAGAAATCCATTCAAACGAACTTAGTAGACCGGTACAGCTAACATCAATGACAGCTAACTAACCAATTCAGCGTCATAAACAGGAAAACAGGCTAGAAAAAAGACATTCTATATACCTAATAAAGGAGGATAATAGGCATATATTTTTGCCGTTTGTGCCTTGGATCCAATAACGCTGTTTTAAATAGTTTAGGTATGACTTCTACAAAAAATAATTCTACGAAACCAATAATTTACACATGGCTAGTTGCACATTTCGGGTATATTTCAATTCTTTTGTGCCTTGATTAATTTATAATATTAAATGCAAAAAACTTAATTTTTATGTGTTTTAGATATTAAATTTTTGAGACTTAAGGATCACTGACTCCTCCTATATATACATATTAGTGAAGTTGATTGCTGTGTTAGGTTTTATAATAATAATTTCACCAGACAAGAGGAACAAAGCATTCAGCATACCTACGAAAAACGCTTGGAAAGAGCGAGCCAACGCGCGTTATCCCCAATCGATCGCTTGGAGCCCTAACGCACAGCCTTGATACCTAACTTTTTAGGGCTGCTATTGCAGACGGGGAAATTACAAAACCCTGGGGGAACTCGTACAATTTTTATGTATGTTAGGTATAGCTATATTATGCTAAAATTTTACTAAGAATTTCTTCCATAAAATTTTACCCAAGGATAAAAGTTCAATAGTTTTGTTTGTCTATCTAAATGTAACCATTCCAATTTCTTTATGGTTGTTTTATGACTGTCACCCCTTTACTCCCTCAATGACAACGAAAGACATTGTACAAAAACCTAAATGTATATTCCCGCGTACCTACCAGTGTAGATCAATAAATAAATTGCGAGGGGAGACGAGTTGAGAGCGACCGACCGGCCCACGCCTCAGCCTGCACGAGGCGACTCAGTTCAAATATAATATACGAATGCATTCCCGGGTGTCGAGTTTCGAATGCAACACGTACAAACTCAATTTTAAGATATTTAAAATGAATGAGATGATTCCTTTAAGCCGCAATAACACTGTATGTCGTGTTGGGATGTGTTTTGTCACGTTAGACTCTGGGATGACTAGAATCTTCGCTGGATTACCACGAGTTCTGATTTTATCCAACTTTTTTAGATAGGTGCTTCCTAAATCCTCATTTATTTAGACAGATTGTCAGCGCTTAGTAATTTCGAAGGTGCATAGCATACATAGATACTTTCCCAGACTGTACGGCTGCGCGTTATTAAAATGAAACATTTCGAATTATAATTAAATATATCTTATTAATATCTTATTGTTTGTATTATTCTTTTTCCTAGTGATAATTAATCCAGTGCATTTATAAAAAAAAAACCAGATGTTATTTTCACCCATCCGTGCGATGCTCACACTTTGAAATCTCTTAATTGCACATGTACGTTTGACGCTCCATAAAATTTGAGACGTATCTTTTTCATGTTACATTCTAGCGCTGTGCGAGGTCAACGACATCGCAGTGTTAAATTGGTGCAGAATTAACATTTCGATATCGATTCGAATTAAGAATATCGGATGACAGTACTTTCTTCCTTTATATTTTGGAGCTCGAGCAACGATACCTATTGCTTCACAGCCCACCAACAATTTCACCTTTTTATATTAGTACTAGCTGTCCCCCGCGATTTCATCCGCGGTAGTTTCGGAGTTCCCGCGGAGGTTGCGGGAAAAAAGTACTCTATTTCCTTCAGTTCCTGAGGGAATTCCGGGATAAAAACTATCCTATCTTTTAAGTTGGACCATATTATAAATGGTTGCAAAATTTTATCAAAATCCGTTCAGTAGTTTCGGAGTCCATCGCGGACAAACAACGTGACACGTGATTTATATATATTAGATTTTATATTAGTACTAGCTGTCCCCCGCGATTTCATCCGCGGTAATTTCGGAGTTCCCGCGGAGGTTGCGGGAAAAAAGTACTCTATGTCCTTCAGTTCCCGAGGGAATTCCGGGATAAAAACTATCCTATCTTTTAAGTTGGACCATTTTATGAATGGTTACAAAATTTTATCAAAATCCGTTCAGTAGTTTTGGAGTCCATCGCGGACAAACAACGTGACACGTGATTTATATATATTAGATAGATTAAGAAAGATAGAGAACTTTTTCATGTTGATCAAATATGATTAATATGATGACTCTTCGATTGAATCGAAGTATCTACATAGCTAAAAAAAACAACTGAACATACTGAATCAAAACAGGAAATTGGACACCTGACATTCAAGTTGAGTCGCGTGTTTTGTACGTGTCGCGCCGAAGAGTCCCTATCCGTTGACTCACTGACTGACACGGTTTATCTAGCTCAATAAAAGAGTTCGCACAAAAGATACCCGTTATATGGTTCACAATACTCGGTACCTATATGACCATGGAGCTGCGAGTTGAGTTTTATTCTACATGTTTAATGAATTCGTGCAGCTCTACGTCATAATTCACGCAAAATATTTTCCTCCTGACATAATCAGTTATATTAGTTAGTTATATTTTTCTTTTTTTTAGGAGGTATGGTACTATGGTATCTTTTAAGAGTTCAAGACTTGAACAATCAACATTCTTACCTCTTTTATGACGTTTTAATTACTGTACGTTATCGCGGCTATATATGTAGTTGGCTTGTGAGTTCGCATTGTCTTCACCATTTTTTTTAATTTTGTTCATTATACGTAACCAACTATTAAACTAAATCGCTCATTGTTCCCTTAAGCCGCAGGTTTATCTAGAATCCAAAAAGTAATTTCATTTTATCATACGATGTTGACAAATAATATCAAGTGGCTGTTAATCTAACAAATCCTAATCAAAATTGTGATATCTACATTTATCTACTGTCAATTCAAAAGTGCATATCATATCTTGTCATTGTGACAAAAGAAATAGGAAAAGATAAAAAAAAGAAACCAGCTGATTTACATTTGACATTTTACAATATTGTTAAATAATATTAACAAGCTAAGTTGGTTCGGTCATTTAAAAAGGACAAATGAAAGTAGAGCGAAGAAGGCTTTGGAAGAAAGTATAATGTAAAATGCTGGTGTGAGAGGATATTATGTCGGGAGAGGTCGCCCGAATATAACGTCCCTAGAGGACCTCTTAGAAAGTCGAAAACAATAGGAACCAACGTACGTAAGATGAAGGGAGGCGAAGGGAAAAGGATCATAGAGAGTGGAAGCAGCCCGGTGACACTCCATACAAAAATTAACTGATTTAAGTATTTTCCTACAAGTAGCGAGCTGACAGCTGTCAGTGAATAAAGACACGCACGTATTTTTGTCGGATGCATGTAAGACACCTAGATCCTACATGTGACAAACTTTCCTCGGAAATTAGTCAAAACAAGGTTGTTGACGAGTGAAAGCCGTATCGAAAACACGCGTGTCACGTTTTTCGTTATTTCAGTCACTTTTCAGCATCTATTTTGAACCCTGAGCAGGAAACTGACTTTCAAAAGAGCCATGTTTTAACTTGGGGAACAATCTAACATTGTCATTGACGATTCGCCATAATTGAAGAAGTAGATGAAGAGATTGTTATTGTCATTGGCAAATTATAATTATAGACGCCATTATTAAAGAAGAAGAAGAAGAAGTAGTCAAAACAAAATTAGTCAACATGCCCATTGCGGGATCGGGATATGTGCAGGCATGAAATTTGTGGGAAACGTAGAGGGTAGCTTCTTTATATATTCTGTATTCTTTGGTGGAAGTCCAAGGTTTATGCGTACGTTCGCGTGAGAGTTGTATTTTTTAAGTATAAAGTAGGTAGTTGTCAATGTGCCTTACATTGCATAAGGCCGTGCCTTATTGGACCTTATCACGTCTCTGATTCCCTTACATGGAAGCAATTCGCCAGATGTTGTTGCGTTGCCGTATTTGTAATTTCGTATCAAGGCTGTGGACCACTCACCGAGTATAGATCAGCTTAGAAAACAGATGGCTTATCATCTTACTATACATATACACGTTACTAGCTGTCCCGTGCGGTTTCACTCCTGTGGAATTGTTCTATACAAACTTTCCATGTCCCTTTCACCCACACTTGAGGGACACTTGGGGGTTGAATTTCGAAAAACCTTTCTTATCGGATGCCTACGTCATAGAAAGAACACACCAAATTTTATATACATATAGATAATATCATGTTTAAGTATGCGGCGAATGTGGTCAGTTAAAAAATTGCAAAATAAATATTGCACGTGTAGTGTCATCTAAATCCTTGGCCTTCTATTGCATTGTTTTAAACGAAAACAAATCCTAAACATTTGGGCATTCCCTATAAATTTGTATTAATAGGCATATTGGATCCGTGGCAAAGACCTGAATTACTTTCCTTCACTCCTATCTCATATTACCGAATCAATTCGTCATCAGGTCGATTTCAATGTCATCATGGAGTCAACAAAATATTGTACAATATTTCAAATTGACTTCTCCAGTGACAATAATCCGATCTAGTCACACAAATAGCAGCCGAAATAAGTGGTGCTTTATATTCCAGGAACATTCCATTGCAGCGACCTTGCTCTTAGCCAGCTTTGCCTACTCTTGGCGTCGACCTTGAATCTATGAATAGAAATGTATTTGCGATGCGCTCTACAAATGTTTTGGTTTTGCGTAGCTAACAAAAAAAAAATCTACCTAAAAGGTTACAACAGATACATATCCAGAACAAACAGAACGTTATTAAACAAAAAAAAATATATATATCCGAAACTAAAAGTTAAAACCGTTAAAAATTAATACAAACTTAATATATAAAATAGGTGTATTAGGTGTACCTAAATATTATGATAATGGACCTGACTTGACTGTGTCTAGTTTTTAGTTACATGTTGTATGTCGTAATTATAATTGGGTATTTTCCGGGGTATGAAAATCAAAATTCTAATGACGGACTGATGGACTACCGTCAGTTAGAAAATAAAAAGATAATAAACACGTATTTTTGATTTTTTAAATTAATGAAAATAAACATAGATAAAGCGCATTAATTGATTGGATTGGTACTCTTTACTTACTAAATGACTAATAAGTTTGCGTACTGTCGTAGATCCAAATTCGCTTAAGTTTTGTGACGAACTAAAGCTCATTCATTTGTCTTTAAAGAGATCGAGAAGTTTTTCATATTGAGTAACGCCGCAATAACAGATGTAATGTAACTTAACTTAACTATTCAAAACGTATTGTATTTTTTAAATTTTATTGTAAGTACTCACTCCACTAGCGGCACCCGATCATAAAATTAAATAGGTACCTGCAGATAGGTAGGTATCTTCTAAAATATATTTTAAATAAATTGATAGATTATGTGTAAAATAGAGTAGGTACGTGTTAAATACTGTATTTTGAGGATAATTCTGTAGTTTAGCGGTCTTAATTTCATTAGGAACTTTTACCGCAGAATCGGTAAATACCTTTTGCTTGGAACCAATTTTATACAAATATCAACATGTAGATATTTAGCCGCTTAACTTTCAGCATAACCATGGACTAATATAATATGTATGGTCCTCGGTCTTACAAGGATAATCCAGCTGACTTCTTACCTATCCATTTAAGTAGTTCACTTACAATGCACATAG
Organism: Zygaena filipendulae; assembly: GCA_907165275.2. NCBI lineage: Eukaryota > Metazoa > Arthropoda > Insecta > Lepidoptera > Zygaenidae > Zygaena > Zygaena filipendulae. Next base: position 11,750,245 of record OU015662.1, read on the forward strand.
GTCTATGTTATAATCAACAGATCGGTTTATACCACATAATATGAGCACTGCAGTCTCTTAATTACGGTATGGTATTAATAAATTAGTTGAACGGTATGCGTCTAGCTAGTCTGTGGGCCGGCCGCTGATCTGCTTACGGTGAAAATTTTAATAGCGTTAAACTTTCTACGGTTCCGATGCATGGCGAGTTGGCAAGGCCTCGAGCCTCGACGTGGCGACGCGACGCGACGCCGCAGAACTCCTACCTCCATGGTCGACGAGGCACGGGCGGGCGCGAGGCGCTACAACTTACAAGTGACTCACTAGGTTCACTGTACTCGCAGTTCCGACAGACGTTCAAGTATCGCCGATGCGATGCAGACACACCACACTCCACCACGGTCGCACAGTGGCTTCTTTTGTACTTATTACATTATTATTATTTTTTCCCAGACTCGTTTTGTACGTACCCGTTGTCTCAAGTGGGTGCAGTGTCCGTTATTGTGCTTATTCGCTTTTTTACCTCGATTTATCAACTTTAGTTACAAAAGCATTTTAATTATTATAAAAACGCTTATACCTCTAATCGGATATAAGGAGAACAAACAAAAACATACTCTCTAGTCTCTAGTCCTTGTCTATATTATTGTCTGCTAGCTGGTCTTCGCGGTTTTACTTGCGTTAAATTCGCAGTTCCCACGGGCAAATACCGGGATTAAAAGTACCATAGGTCCTTTTCTGTACCATGACAACGTGTTACATGCATTTCATAATGATCAAGTGTGACACTGACAAACTCACATTCGCATTTGTTTGTTATGATGATTGTCCTAATTCATTACGGTAGATGTGTTATTATGTACCTAGTACCTACTTTATCAGATTTTATCTTTTTATAAATGTAAAAAGTATTTCGTCGTTTTTATAATTACAATTGATATTGGCTTAAGTGTAAGCAGAGACGACAACAGCACAAAAGTTAAAACATTCGATCGCTTTTTACAAGGAGAGTTCAACCGTGATTACTGACTCGTTTCAATGTTGCATTGTCGGTCATAATGCGTATGGATATCACACTATGGCGCCATTCGGGGGCCATTTTGTCGGATACGATCACTCGAGTGACATGACCATATGGTGAAACCGAATGTGGCGCTTATATCGCAACCATGAAATTAAAAGTCGCGTTATCAACTCGTCTTACTGGTCGAGACTCGAGCGACGTGCCATAAAAGGTTGTGAAAACGAGCGTGATTGTGCTAATTGCACAAGAGTCTTCACGAGCTGATGATGTTGTCGGATTATGCCTATCTACGCTACGTACGTATATGACTTATTATAGCTTCACCCGTGTCTCACCTTTTCGACAACACGAGTTGAATACATGGAGCTGAAATACGTGTCGATGAGGATTTTAGCCAAGATTTCGGGTAGTTAAATAAAATCCCATCTCAATAGCCGTGATATTTAGGAGATAATTTCACAGTTCTTTGGGTGAAAACTAGCAATGGAAGATTGTATCAGTTTTTATACTACCAAAAACCTTTCCTCGTGCAAAGTAGTGACGTGACGTGACTTTTAAGTGCCCATCAGTTGATGAGATCGCAAAGTCGATGTTCCAAAAGCCAGCAAGTGACTATGAAAAAGTTGTCGAAACAGTTGCTGCAATTTTTAAATATCATAGATTGCTCTAGATTTTCTCCAATTGACTCTGTAATTGCCTGTGTGAGAGCACCTTTACTTTTATTAGTTAGTGTCTAGTTCTGCGGTAAATGCGGTCATCATACTGTGAAGTCGTTGTAACGTTGAGAATGACCAAGAAGCACACTTTTGTTGTATTACAAATGATTCCTTTACATCCATAGAACATAGTGACTTCTCCTACTCTCAAGACTCAAAAATCTAACTGGGTTTACTAGCAGTTTGGTTGACGTTTCGTCGTTTATCACCGGTTCTTTCTGTTCTAAATAATAATAATAATAATCCACTTCACAACACACAGATTTACTTGATTCCACACTAAGCTATAAGTTTGTGTCGTGGAAACCAACCAAACGTGGTATAATATAGGCAGGTTAACATTTTCCTTTAAAGTCTGCGTTCGAAAATACCCAATAAATTCGGTGACAAACATATTTTGTGATTGTGACTCACGTTCCAAATCAGTGTAGGTACCGAAAATGTCTTATATTTAAAACATTTCTCCCCCAATCGTTCGTTTACGTTTTGTTACAATATATCAAACGTGACGCACTCACCAAAATCGTTAAGCTCTCTACATAATATACGTATTCTACCTAACTACATTAGTAACTAAAAGTGGCGTCATTCCTTATTATAGAGGGTGCGCGATGTTGTTTGAGACCGTCGTGAACTCGTGACGTTATTTTAAAACAAGCTTAATTGAATAAAGTCCCGTTTGGGCCTCGTTTTGATCGAACCCTTGTAACAACAAAAGATAAAATTATTTTTAATTTTAGTAAAGTGCCTAAATATTTCAGTTGTAAGCTACAGCTTAAGTAAACATGAGACAGCTTTTTTGTCGGAAAATTATTTCGGGCGTAAACATTTTACATACCTACCTAACTAATTCACATAGCTTTGCTAAGCTTAGAACCAAATAAAAAATAGAAATTAAAGGCAAGGCAACTAAAATATTTTGGTTTTGTATTCGAACGTAATAGTTAACTTTTATTTAGACGTAGTTTAAACTTACAAAAATTTTAGAAAGTGTTTTTACGTTGTTGAGAAATTCGTTCCGTCAGTAAAAAATGGTATTTGCAACATTTCCAACGTGTGCTAAACACTATCAATGCTTCCAGTCATCAACGAGTAATAAAAGTTTTTATATATTATTAGCTGTTCCCTGCGGGTTCACCCGTGGTAATTTGGAAGTTATAGGGATATTATCAGGGATAGTGTAACTTTCTAATGGTGAAAGAATTTTTGAAATCGATCCAGTAGTTTTTAAGTTAAATCGCAACAAACAAACAAAAAATCAAATCTTTCCTCTTTATAATATTAGTGTATTTATAAGTAATATTACCCGCTTGTGTTTCCTTACTAACATCTACATTCCTTTTTTTTTTTAGAACAATTATTTGTATCATAATCAATACGATTGAACCGCTGTAATTACAATTAAAAAAAAAAAACTTTTTAACCATTTCTTTTTAGAGCATTAGTTTTTATTTTACAGTGATTGAGTAACCACTCACAATCGCGCATTAACCGCCCGCACCCATTCGCCCGATAGCTCGTGTGGAATAATAAATACGTCGGCCATTGTCGTCGTCGACGCACAAAAAGAATAGCTAAATTAGTACACATCCTGTCTGAGGGGAAAACAATCTTTAGTCCGCGCCAGGATATCGTCAACGTACCCGTTTGTTTTATACATTAAAGAGAGAAATTTATAATTTTAATACTCTTTGTCAATATTTCAGCTACATAGCCTTCCTTACATGTTTATATCGTTTATATGCGATACGCTCCATCAGCGTCGTCTCGTATTATTAAACCTCATTAGTAATACATGTACGGATGAGTCAAACACTCAAGCATTCCTTTGGAAAACTATTCTAGTTTCGAACAATGGGCTTCACTCAGAAGTGGGATTGTGTCGTGTAGGTCGAGAGTTGTGTGCCAGTGCTTTAGAACAATAAAGGGCGTGGAAAGTACGGACAGCGAGACTTTCAGTACCAGCTTCCAAAAAATTATCATAGACTAGTTGTGTCCCGCGGTTTCACCCGCGTTAATTTCAGAGTTCCCGCGGGAATTCCGGGATAAAAAGTACCCTATGTGTTAATCTGATGTATAAGCTATATTATTGTAAAGTTTTATTTAAATCCACTCAGTAGTTTTTGCGTGAAAGAGTGACAAACATCCATCCATCCATCCATACATTCTTACAAACTTTCGCGTTTATAATATTAGTAGGATGGCACTGAGTAATGAAGATTATATGCATGAATACTTAGTGAGTATTTGCTGATTACACGGAATGTAATTTTAAAGATCAAATCTGCAATTCGATACGAACAAAGTCGACTACTTTGTTTTTAGGTAAGATTATTAAACTCTAACCGCCGCACTCAGAGTCGACTTTAATGATTACTTAGTTAAGTATAGATTTTTAAAACAAAACTGCCGCAATCAGACAAGTTTAATAAATTAATGTTATTTGGAATTTAACTAATTAAGTTACATCTCATTAAATGCTAATTAACATTAATTTACTGAACGTCTCTTATTGCGGCAGTTTTGCTTTAAATATCTATACTTAACTAAGTAATCATTAAAGTCGACTCTGAGTGCGGCCGTAACCCACGTGAAAGTCTCTAATCCAAAAACACACACACACACACGTAATGATAAATTAACCTAAGTAGGTACTAGGTACTGTTCAAAAAATTATTCGAAATGGCCCATGGACTTTAAGAAAATATAGGTAACTAACAAATTTATCCGACGTTGGTACCCAGCCCTTTTAGAAGTAGAATAAAGATAGATCAAGTAAACCGTTATTATATTAGTAAATATTACCTTTTAATTACTAAATCGCATATCTATTTAGTATATCTAGTTATTTAGGCTGACCTTATTTGTCTCCAGACAGAATTCCAATCTTCATTCATCGAAACCACTAAATCGATTCAGACTTAGGTACTTATATGGTCCCCTCGTTTAGTCTGGCATCGTCGATCGATGCCCCATTGCTGATGGCATGCTCTTCTATGCTCGTTTAACACCGTAATACCTACCTACGCTTGCAAATCTTCAAAATACATGCATCATAGCTATAGATGCTCTAACACATGTACATAGTTTTACCCGGATTTCCTTTGCAGTTCTGTGATGTGCTGAGATATCCGTATCCAAAATTTTTATTAAAATCCATCCCCGTAGTTTTTGCGAGATATGAGTTCAAACATAGGAAAAAAAACAAGCAACAACTGATAAACAGATTAATTATTGCAAAAACGATCATTAATCTGTCAGTCACTTCGTTACTTGGACATAGATAAGCAATAGTGTGTTAAACCACACTGGAGAAATTTTGAGTAAATCGTGTTTTAAAAGTATAGCGCCATTTTGTGTCAACATCTTTTATGTTAAATATTTAGTTACATATTTAAGCAATGTAATAAGATAAACACATAATTAAAAAATGTTCCCTAACTCTCAATAAATCGTTCTGAATCAATAACTTAAGTTTGTGGGTTAACATGTTATTGCTTATCTGCGTTCACTTATTTTTCATCTATTTCAATGTGTAGCGTAGGTACGTACAGACGTTGCACAATAAAGGAAAAACTGGAATAGTTGGAATATCCATTTATAAGTTTATCATCCTAATACCTAAACAGAGGTATTTAATTCTATAACATAAATATTGGAAAGTTATTTATAATAGAAAGCGTATGATTGGTTGGCGGAGCTGGAGAGACGCCCTATCTAGACTGTAGACAACATGGTGTTCTAAAAATCAACGTTAAGCCGCAGACACCCAAGTTACCTAATTTTTAAAACAAAACTGCCGCAATCAGAGACGTTCAGTAAATTAATGTTAATTGGCAATTAACGAGATGTAACTTAATTAGTTAAATGTCAATTAAAATTAATTTATTATACTTGTAATATTGCGGCAATTTTGTTTTAAAAATCTATACTTAATTAAGTAATCATTAAAACGACTCTGCGTGCGGCTGTAAGATACCTTAGCTGTAAGATACCTTAGCTGTAAGATACCTTAGCTGTTCCTCCCGGGGTTTTAACTGAAATACGTGTTTCTAGCCCAAATATCGATTTCCATCACGCTAACGGTATTTCCATACAAACTAATCGTTTCATTTGACTTTCACACATTGATTGTATACTTCTCTTTGATTTCCAGTTTTAAATCACAATGGCCTGCTCAGTCGGTGATTCCCCCTCGCTGAAGGACCTCCCCAAGGTCGCAACCGACCTCAAGAGTCAACTCGAAGGCTTCAACACCAGCTGTCTCCGTGACGTGGACACAAACGAGAAGATTGTGCTGCCATCAGCTGAAGGTTAGTAGTTGATGCATACATATAGAATTTTTTTGTACGTTTTTAACAATAGGTATAGGCTCCATGGGTATACGATATGTTATAGTTCCCGCTGCAACATAGGATTATGATCCAATTTCGGGATTTCTTCACTATATAGTTACAAATATGAATGAAATAGTTAGAAAATATAGACAACTAGGAATTTATAGGAATTTGACGAAGTAGGGTTTAAACGCAATATGAGTAAAGATAAAAAATACTCAAATCGCTATAGGTGTGCCTATAATTTTTGAAGAGTTCCCTCGATTTCTCCAATATCCCATCATCAGATCCCGACTTGGTGGCAATGGGACCTAATTGGGAGTATAGGTACTCTTTCAAACAAAAAAAGATTTTTCCAAATCGGTCCAACCGTCTTCGAGTAATCGGTGAACATACATAAAAAAAAACATACATACAATCGAACATAGAACCTCCTCCTTTTTGGAAGTCGGTTAAAAAGACAAGTTAATTCTATCGAATATCGAATTATTGAAAAAATATTTATCTATAAAACGCATTAATGTTTACGAGTGGGAGGTCGCGACGTCATAACTAAGTATAAAGTGTACCTACCAGCTACCTAGGTGTGACGTCACACGGAATTTCAACTCGATGTATCGCCATTATTTTTTGATTACGGTAAAAAAAGGAAAAATACGTGTCCAATATTTTTTATTGATCTAAAAAACGGACTAAAAATTTAAATTTAGTCATCATGCCCAAGTCGTTATAGATATTCACAAATAACTTATGCAACAGATGTATTGCAAGAGAAACAACACAACGCATTGCTAGAAGGCATAGAACACTTTCAGCCAACGGCGCTTAAGAAAACTGAAACCGTCGAAAAAATAGTTCTACCTAACGCTATAGGTACATCAGCATATCAGCTTCGAAGCGTTGAAAGATGTAACACAAACATAACAATGCGGAGAGCGAATGTATTTTGTTTGACATAACGTGTTTTGTGATTCGTTCATCTAATTCTTAACAAAACATTTCAACTGTAAAATATCAATGTCGTCGCCACATCGTAGGAGTCCGTCCGTTTACAAACGGCCAGCAATTTTTACAAAGCCGAAGAGAGAAAATGTGTCCTAGTGGGTGTCTGCGTATTGGAAATCGGCACTAGTATTTGCCTCTTTTGTGGTCACAGTTCAAAGCTTAGTATCTACTTGGTAAATTTAATACATCGGGTGTTTTCAATTGAAAACAATGGTAATTTCTGTTGTAAATTGTCGGTGGACCGTGGACCGTTTGTAAACCGACGAAATAAGCATTTTGCCTTTAACATCCTTAATAAATTGATGTTGTAGAGTTTCTTAGAATGAGTTCTCATCCGCCATTTTGTTTTGAAGTTCCATTTATTAATTAATTAATCAATAAACAAAGTAACAGAGTTTATATTTTTATTTGATTAATAAAAAGAGAAATAATGTTTATTACACCATCCAGCATGTTTTTCCCACTCTGTTTATTGAACTGTTACAATAAGTTTTTTTTTTATTATAAAAACCTGTTTCCGGTTTGCAGATGTTGCCACAGAGAAGACTCAAAAGTCCCTATTTGACGGCATCGAAAAATTCGACGCCAGCAGTTTGAAGCACACAGAAACGCAGGAAAAGAACCCACTTCCCGACAAAGATGGTATGTATTTGTATATAGTTTATTACAGAAATGTTTTGCACTGTGCATGTACTTTGTGCTCTAATACACCTATTAAATATTTCTTGAAATAATATTAAAGATGAAGGTTTTCCTTTAGCTTAGTGTGCTATAAATAGCATCGAACGAAAAAACTCGCAGAAAATACGTGGACATGATTCGAGTACAGTCAACAGACGTAGATAATATTATGTAAATGCTTTTGTCGGTCTTTGAACTTTATTACTATTGAAATCTTATGATTAAATGACTAGCAAATGTGTTTACATGTTCTTTCTACCTTTGGCCTTACGCTTGACACTATTTTTGACACTATTAAAGTATATTATAAAACCTTTTTATAGGTATAATTTGCCATAGATCATAATGCCTATACAATGCATTTGCCCTGCTCTATCCTTGACACGCTTGTTTTTATTATGTGTTTATGATTTTTAATTAATTATATTTTTTTGCGAAACGTTTGCAAGCTTTTATGATTTTGCACGACTCTGCTTGACGCCAGTTGTAGCCGCCGAGAAAGCCCACCAGAATCTATTGGAGGGAGTGGAGCACTTCGATAAGACCCAAATGAAACATACGACGACCGAAGAAAAGAACTCTTTGCCGCCAATCGAAGGTTTAACATTTTGCTGCTTTTTTTTTTTAAACAAAATGATTGGTAATTAATTTAAATGCTCTGATTCCAAAAAAAAAAGTTGATGTAGCTTTATTATCGTTGAGTTAAAAGACGTAATGCGAACTGAAGCAACTTAAATTACCAATAATTTTGGAGTTTGAAATGGCTTACCTTAAGCACAATGCCTTTGCATCTGCATCTTTTTTCGTTTTAAGCTTACAATTAGTTATAAGCTCTAGGAGTTCGATTGTAAAGAATGTATTAGAACAAAAGATGGTAATCTGTACTTCTGTAATAAATTCATCAACGACACAGTCGATACGTGAAGTAATCTCTAGACATCCACGCTCCTGTTTCCTCTAACATCTCTAACATTCACCGCAGTGGCGTAGTCATAAAACTCAATTTACAGTCATTTACCTAACAATTGTCAAGATCCTACCTACAATAACAATCGTAATCGTCTATGATCAAAATTTCAACTTTGTTTAGCTATCGAAGCGGAGAAAGAGGCGAAGAAGTTCCTTAACGGCATCGAGAACTTCGACCCGACCAAGCTGAAGCACACAGAGACCTGCGAGAAGAACCCACTGCCCACCAAGGACGTCATCGAGCAAGAGAAGACCGCCTGAATAGGGCCCGAGTCGCGTCGCCCCGCATTGTATCTCCTTAGTATCGCCGTATTTTAAACTCGATATAAGTCATAATAGGTCCGTTTACTCTGTCCGTTTGATACAGTCTTCCATCGGCCGTATGCCAAACACCAAATTTTTTTTTTCCAAGAATAGGTAGTTATTTACAATTTTATACGCCGCTATATCGAAAGTAGTTCTCTCGTCTATGGTAGACTATTGGTAAATGGACTTTGTAAACAGATTCTTATCATTAGATTTTAGGAACGAAACTATGTCACTTCTACGCGGCATATTTGTAATAAGTGTATTTTTATGAGCATTATTAATTTTATTTTATTTATATTCAGATGGTTATGTAGATGTAAATGAACAGTACTGATTTTTTTTTCTATATAAGTGGAGTACACGGCGTATGATATCTAACGCGTTTAGATTTCGAATCGTTCGGAATGTGCCCTGATAGCCTGAGTTTCTAAACAATAAGTTTGATGTCAGTTGTTTTACCACCAAGTCGGCGACAACTTGGCGTCAACTTTTAAATTTTCAACTGTTGGTGACAAGTTGGCGAAAATCTGTTGCCGCAATCTGTCGCCATATTTCTTGGGAAACTTGTTGTTAACTTGGTAGGAAAAAAAATTCAGAGGCAGGTTTTGCGGTCAAAATGCGGACAACTTGATGAACAAGTTGGCGCCAACTGAGTTCAGTTACAATACTTACTGCAAACTTGGTAACAAGTTGCGGCAGTAGATTGAGGGTAAGTTTCGACTTGCGACTAAATTGGCTATCAGGTAGTGTTCTCTTCCCGAATGTTAGGCATGGAAGTCATTGCATCAGTGTGATTGTGTTGCCTCTGGTCAATAAATAAATTAGGTATGGTAGTTACCAAAATAAATGGTGTCGAAAAATCGAAATTGAAGCATTATTTCTTTGTTAATTATTACGAATAAATAAGTCTTAAACATTAACATAGAAAAATGGTCGGAATTGGTAGTAATATGTCCTGTAATAATAAATGCTCAAGTGTAAGTACTTTATACTATACCTCTTTACAATATTTATTGGAACCGAATACCTAATATTTTTGCCTCATTTTTAAAAGCATGCTGTGAGATAATGTTAAAGTGTAGTAAAAAATAAACATCGACGATAAAATTTTCCATTTTTATATTATTATGCTATATTATCCATGAATGCCAGTCAAGTGTTTTACCAAAATTTTGTATGTTTTTACAGAAGGTGCTTTTTATAAATATAGAATGGGAAAACTGAAATATTTATTGTTTTTATTTAACTGAGGAAGTTTTCTAATACCATGCTAATACCCATGAATTTTCCTTGTGGTTATAAAAACTAAACTAAGTAAAACTAACCTACGTTGTTTCCGATTCTGAAAACAGTCTACCTTTGAGGGAACTGCAGAACAAAAAATTCAGCTAATCCTTTCAAAACTCTAGAAGGGCCAAGTTTTGTTACTCAAAACGAAACTTCATCACTTTTGCCGCGCTGAGGGTTTCCCCCTCAGAACAATAACAGTATATTCTGAGGTTTCCCCTGATGTATTAACCACTATGTTGCCAATTTGAGTCCTCTGACAAACCGGTAGCTACCACAGCAACCAAAGATAAGTAATAATAATTTATTCACTACAATAGCAACTACTCAACTAGTGATTATTATAAGAGGACCCGAGTAGCACTATTACTTTTCAGTTCTATGATTTTAAAGTGTATCATCTAGGCTCGAATACCCATAAAAATTATCTAGATATCTAGACATATAAATAAAATTGAAGTGTCTGTTTGCAATCTTTTCACTAAATGCATTCGAAATTATATACGGTACCTACTAACATCAAAAAATCAATGTTTAAAATTTTTTTCTCTGTCTGTCTGTCTCTTTGTTCCGGGGAAACCCCGGAAAGGGCTGGACCGATTTTAACGGGATTTTCATTGGCAGATAGTTGATGTTATAAGGAGTAACGTAGGTTACTTTTATCCCGGAATTCACGCGGAATTTCTGAAATTAACGCGGATACAACTGCAGTTTATACATAAATAAAAAATCAACTACCACGAAAATGCACTAAGCGTTTGAAGTAGAAAACACCTAGGTAAATCGAAATTAAAATAATACACGTAGTATCTCTAGTTTGTGTAATATACGAAGAATATTTTATTTACTGACAACACCGGAACTTTTTTTAAAATTTATATAACGGCCATGAATACACGTTCTTAAAGTACTCGTTTAGTACCTATAGCGTAGACGCTCCGTCCACGACCTATAGTATTATAGCTGTCCCCCGCGATTTCACCCGCGGTAATTTCGAAGTTCCCGAGGGAATTCCGGGATAAAAACTATCCTATCTTTTAAGTTGGACCATATTATAAATAGTTGCAAAATTTTATCAAAATCCGTTCAGTAGTTTCGGAGTCCATCGCGGACAAACAACGTGACACGTGATTTATATATATTAGAAATATTATCAGTAGCCTAACTAAAAAAACCAAGCAAAGAGTTGCAAGACTATCAAAAAATTATTTCTTTACACTTAAGAATCAAGTGCAGAATGGAATGCACTCATTAAAGGCCAGTTATTATTGAAATAAATAATAAGCCTTCAGCGTTATGAACATCATATTACGCTCAATCGCTTTATTTTCACCCCATAAAAAAAATGGATAAAAAAGATACCTACCTAATTGATAAGTTACAAGTGGGAATTTTGATTTATGATCTGGCAGCCCCAAATATTGCAAAAATGCAATTGGATTTGCCGCCGGCTTCGTCGGTTTGCTTGAGGCACATGTGACGTGCGATTTTCGATTTAATTTCGCAAACAAACACAATAGACTTTTAAAACCAGCACGACCCCGATGCTTAAGACTCAGAAATATAATTTTGGTGAGTCCTTATATGATTTCCCCTTCAAACCATTGTTAAAACAATAGCACGTGTTGTATATCGTAGAAACCAAAACAACCATTTGCATTTATTTGTTAGTCAATGTAGCTACGATATGGTTTTTAGATACTTTGTTCACAACTAAACGCGATTCTAGTTGGAAATCGAGAGTGGTGTGGTAATAAATGTTTCAAAATCCAAAAAGGGATATCGCATTAGAAACGTCATTTTTTTGTTTACCTGCAGATTGTTAGCTGTAGTTACCATGTCTGCTTCACCGATCCGCTGTCGCGGGCCTTGGAAAGTGCATAAACGTTCCTCGGAACCAGACCGATGGCTGGACGAAATGGGATTTTTCCGAAAACATACGGCTAGGGATTCCAGCTGTCTTTTCAGAGCTGTGTCAGAAAATATATACAACACCCAAAGATATTTCCATAAAGTTCGCCTGGACTGTGTTCAATTCATGACAGAAAATAACCATCTGTTTGAAGGGGTGGGGTTTTCTTTAATTTCTGAAAGTAGTTTCAATTTTTGTTTGCCTATTTTATCCCTAAATGATAATTTTATGTTGTAGTCATTGAGTTGTCCATTTGAAAATTATGTTAAAGAGATGTCAAACCCTTCAGAGTGGGGTGGGCTTATTGAAATAACTGCCATGAGCCACCTGTATAGGTAAGAATAAGATTTAAAATTATTGTTTTTTTGCAATACCCTCATTTCATTTTATTCGTTGTTTTATGTTTATTCCCGAATAAAATATTCCAGACGTGATTTTGTTATATTTGAAGCTAACAAGGGTCCACAAACTAAAATATGCAATGGTTATGGGACTACAATATTTTTATTTTACTCCCCCGAAACTAAGCATTTTGATGCAGTCTACAACAAAGAGTATATAAACATATCATCCTTTTGCCAGTGTAAGTGCTTATTTAGTACCTATTAAAATATATTGTTTATGTTAATTTACTGACAAATGATAACTCCCACAATAGAGAGTTAATCATTTATTAATTCCATTAGTTGAGACAGAGGTCTGGAACCATATTTTAAATATTTGAATTATTCAAATCACTTTTGCACATGAATCGCAAGATTTACACCCGAATACTTATACATTTTCTAAACATTTGCATGCGAATCTTGCGATTCTGTGTGCAAATAGTAATATAAACGATTCAAAAATATGGTCCCTGAACCAATAACATTTGAAACTATCAAATAAATTTCATTAAATTTTTTTTGTTTTAAATACATAATTTATTATCATTCATGATCTTACGTTTTACATTTAAATTGTATGTTTCTAATATTGAAAAGAGCCACCCAAGAGTTTTTTGCTTGTCTCTTGGAAATTATTATATTTTTACTGAATTCAAATTTTATGATCTAACTTAATGAGTTCAATAATTTTTTGAGTTTGAGTTCACTAAAATTAATTATTGTGGGTCATGTTTGAATTCATAAAATTTAATTAAATGTATTTATAGCTTTAGTATATGAAATACTTTATGATGGTGTGTACCAACTGAAGGATCTTCCCTATGCTGTTGACAAAATGCTTCATGACAAAGTACCAAGCAATCACATTGAGTATTTCATGGCCGAGAATGTCGAGCGTCGTAAGAAACAGAAAGAGAGAGCAAAGATATTCATTGAAACTACAAATTCTGATGACAAAGACAAGAACAAAAATGCTGTAGCATTGAAATGCAAGCATCACACTGATGATTTGGAGCGAGCCAGCCTTCTGAAAGAATCACTAAGCATTTTCGTCTTCAACCGCAGTCTGATACAGTTGGAGAATGTCTGCATGAACTGCTTAAATGTGAATAGTGCCAAAGATTTACTCGATAATGGCATAACACCTTTTCCTTATAAAGTTGCAAAGGCATTGGATCCTGATATATACCGTAACATTGAGTTTGATGTTTGGAGTGAGCTCCGTAGAGGTACCGACAGGTTTCTTAAGATTGATTACACTGTTGTCGTCAGTACTGTCATGTTAATATGGGGTGTGATTTTGCAGAATTGCGTTACGGTGCTAGATATTCTGACGGTACTACATTGCAAGTAGGCGTGAAATGTTTGTGCAAACTGCAGCCGGAACAATCGGTGGCGTATCACTGTCATATCCAGGAGATGCACCCTGACGGCGGGCCGTGCCTGGTGTTTATTGAGGAGTTGGGGGAGAAGCGCATGGTCAACTATGAGCAGTTGGAGCCGCTGCCATCCGAAGAAGTCCGGCCCTGGGCGCCTCCATATCGATACTCGCGCGCTAACTCGCAGTTCTTGACTCTTAGCCAAATGTTGCAGCAAATAGGTCTGTTGTATTTCTTTCACAAGCTACTTCAGGTTCATCAGTGGGTTAAATCTGATAAAATTAAAAGCTTACACTATATTCTTTACAATAAAAAGGAAAAATATTTTTGAGCGTACAAAATTGTGCCTTTAGTCTGTTGTGTATTATAAAAACATACATTAGGCCGTTGGATAATGAACATTTTTCTCCGTGAAAACCTTCTGCATGTGGGTCTATGTGGGCCACATGTTTTGTTATTTTCAAAATCATAATTTTAATAAGTGATGCAGTTGTGTACTAGAGTATGTTAGATGTATTCGACTACCAAAGGGAACGGCTGCAGGTTTTGATTATTCCACTCATCATTATCTTCGTTTTCGGTTGCTCTTCATATTATCATTAGCTTACACAAAAAGACGCGTTTAGTTTGCGCGTTGCTTAGGTTTTCACGCCAACAAAAATGGGTCATTTACCCTACAATCAGCTTTAGATTTATTTTTATTGGTAGATTTACTTTTTGACTTGGGCTTACTTTGTTCATTAAGTTTGGATTTCAAATATTAAAGTTGGTTTCAAAACAGGCAATATCACTCGCAAGCAAGGATTGAAGTCCAGAAGCAAGACTAAAACTGGTAATGACGAGCCAAAGGGCCCAGAAAAGACGGTTTCAACAAAATCTGCACCGAAACTGCAGTGGAAGGGTGCGAAGACACCAGACGGCACAGAATTTGAACGATATGAGCACGAAAACGGCTACTCCACATACCAACACTTGGATTTTGTAAATTTTGAGCCAATGCCCGTTAGTTATTTTCTAGATATTTGCAATAATTATTACATTATTTTTCGTAGTATTCGCTTGTAGTTGAGATTATTTATTTAATAAGTTCCGTTTTACATTTATGAGCAATTCACATTGACTAACATAATTAAATTATAATATTTTAATTACTTAGATTTTTATCATCATTTTTTTTCTTTTAACCAAATAAACAAGAAAAAATAAATTCAAAAGTTTTATTTTTATTTTATTTCGACTTTAATAATGAGTTTAGCTGATTATAAAAGTATGCACCTTTTCAAGTGATGTGCTTATAAGTGAAATATGTAACCATATCGTAGCTGTATCTACCATTAAAAATATATCTACTTGTGTTTTGCTATTTAGGTAGGTATTTATCATGTATTTTAATAATTTTATGATTAGACATTAACATAAATGATGCGATTATTACCTATGTAATTAAACATAATATATTTATTCAATAATTATTATTATACCATAACTAAGTACATAACATAGTTTATTTTTGGGTGTAGCTTAGATATCTTTTTTTTTTTGCAAAATTGATGACAGTAAGTCTTGAAAGCAGATCGGATTGTACCTACGCTGTGTTTGACTCAAAGGTGGAACACTCTAGAAATTTTAACAATTTATTATTATGATAATTTTTGGACATTATTATAATATACCTACACAGCGGCCGGCAGCGCCAAATGATCCCAAAACTCCCAAACTGTGCCTTACTAGCTGTGCCCCGTGGTTTCACCCGCGTGAGTTTCGGAATTACCGTAAGAACTATTTTATTCTGAAATAAAAGTAGCCTAAGTTACTCCTTAAAACATCAGCTATCTGCTAGTGAATGTCCCGTTAAAATCGGTTCAGCCGTTTTTGAGATTAGCTGGACCAAACGACAGACAGACAGACAAAAATTGATATTTTGATGTAAGCCCAATAATATACTTTCAAATGCATTTAGTGCAAAAGCTGTTAATTTGGAATTACAGACACTTCAATTTTATTTACGTATAGATGTATAGATTTTTTTTCGAATCTCAATTTTATAACAATTGAAGTAAGACCGAAAACATAAATTACGCTGTACACTTTGCAGTACGAACTTCGACCGTATTACGGAGATTTTAAAGTTTCATTATGCCGTTAAATTGCAAGAAATACAGAGCGATGTATTCGATGACTTTTATGTTACTTGCTAAGCCAAGTTTAAACTTCAACAACTTACGTAAAAGTAAAAACCTTTTTATAATCTCATAATACATTTTTTTTTTTATTTCAATGACGGCAAATTTTTCTTTTATAATCTATACTATAATAAAAGAGTAGAATCCGCGATTCTGTACATTGAATATTTTTAAGAAAAATTGACAGGGGCGATAAAAGAAGAGTAACCAACTACAAAAAAAGAGTTTTTAAAATTCTTTTCTGTCTGTCTGTCGGTCTGTTCACGATAATCTCCGAATCTTCTGAACGGAGTGTCATGCGATTTTCTCAGGTAGATAAAGCTTAACCTGGAGCTACATATAGGCATTGTTTCATTCAAATCGGATGTCGGGAAAAAAAGTTGCTACATAAAAACTATTCACGCGGGTGAAACCGCGGGGCACAGCTAGTTTCTAATAAAAGAAGAAAAATATAATTTCGAGATATCCGCTGACCACCTTTTTTACTGCCACTGTGTGGTAAAATACGACTTCTTGATTATTTAGCGTGGTAACACCATGCACCGGTATATGAAATCATCTTCCCTAACTACGATTCTTTCATAAACTCCATCTTTATAATGCGCCGGTATATGAAATAGTCTTCCCTAACTACGAATCAAATTTCGTAAACTCCATCGAAATATACTAACTTGCTTTTGTAATATTTCTATTTATGGCTGCATCTGAATAATTTATGCGAAAAAGTTGGTGTTTGTAACTCAGAGGAGAGTGACAGGGGAAGTACCTTCTACGAGTTCGTTGCGAGTTTGGTCCCAGAAAAATAAATAAGTTTTGTTTATAGGGTTTTTCAAATTCATTTACCTACATACTTATTCGCTAAAATATGTGAGTGAGATATTAATTTCGATTAGTTAACTGCACATTCGCCGTATTGGCGTGCAAATTTCTGTAGTTATAATTATAAAAATAATAAAAAAAAGAAATGAAAGTCAAAAATTCAAATCAAAACTATGTAAAATAAAATTTCCGAGATCTTTTTTTTTATTTCTATCATATTTTTTAAGACGATTGAAGTGTTCGTTGTTCAGCTCATAGCATTTTTCAGGAATAACTTAGGATGCTTTAATATCGACCGAGAGTTCTCAAAGAAGTCCCGAAACCGACTTCCTGAGAAAGTCGCGGGCTGCGCCTAGTTTTAAGTAACGGGCAATACATCTCATCTTTTTAAACTATGATACGGAAGTAAACAATCGATCAGCTGACTTCGTTTGTGGTCATTGGCTGTTTTAAAAATCGACAGTTGAAGCCTTTACCTGACCACAGTCAGGTAATAATAACTAGGAGCTCTTGCTCTGTACTCATTCGGCACGAGTTCACTCGAAGCTACATGACGAGTGCAGACAAATTGCGAATTCTGTGTATTCCATACCTTTTTCGGTTCGCTCGACGCGCGTGTCTTTTCTTTTATTGGTAAGAGTACATACTAAACAAATCTAGCTTCAGTTAATTAGTTGGCGAGTTGTCTTCTTAACAATTAAAAGGTTGTGATCTGTTTTTAATTGCTGTCATCAATTTTGAGTAGCGATAGCGGTAGAAAGTTTTCATTTGTGTGTTCATAACGTCGACGGTGAGTGACGCCAGCTGTGTTCCTTGTTAGCAGGTTGACGTTCGAGCGTTGCCGCTTACAATGGACAACCGTCCGCCAGCGGGGGCTGCGTCCCACGACTTGAGCCAGGCCTCCACCTCCAACGGCTCTCCGGCCCAGGAGAATAATCACAACAATCATGTAAATCAGGTAAAGTTCAACAGATATTACATTAGTATGCCGGTTTTGATTGTCGATTTGTTTGGTGTGATTGAAATTAAAGTTGTGTTGTGTCACTGATAAGAGATAAGACTCGCTATGTCAGCGCCGGTAGCCATGTTAAGTCTGCAAGTGATTGTAGAATGCTCTCAATTAATTAAAATTACCCGTGGTTATGTCTCTGCGGTTCAGTCAATACAGTTATTAGTGAAATCACCAGTTTTATATTATTGTTTAACCCACCAAGCTGTCGGCCATTTTGTGCGAAACATTTTTTTTTTGCAAAAAAAAAATTAAAACGTTACCACGTCGCTGATTTATGCGAATAATAGTTATGAACTCCTTTTATTTCGTCCTAGTTATATGGGGATATTACGCTGTTATCTTTAAATTCGAAAGTTTTACATCTTTGACTTAAAAGTAATTGATGGATTGATAACATAAAAAAAAGATGGTGGCGGTCAAACAATTTGGAGGCGCTACTGTCGCGCACAGTAGGTGCTTCCACTGTACGTGCAAACTTAAACTATTCTAGGAAAACATTATTGAAATAATACGAACATTATCGAAGATTACTGACCTGACTGAAATTAAAATGTCGTTACCATATTGGTTAATTCGCCTCTTTAGTATAATTACAAATGGCCGCCGTATGGTATTTTATCAACAAAATAAAAACGCTATGTGGTGGGTGTCCGTACCATTTGACTCTGTTGTGACTTGTGGTCATAGTTCTAATATATCCGATATGTTGGCCGCTTATATACACGGAGGAATTATTCGATTTGGCTTCAAAAGTTATTTACGTACTTAGATATTTTTTTAGCAAATTATTAATAAAATGGCTACTGGGTAATGTAATGGCACTTATCAGTTGGACGCAGATAAGCAATAACATGTTAACCCACAAAATGAAGTTATTGATTCAGAACGATTTCTTGAGAGGCAGAGAACGTTTTTTAATTGTGTGTTGACCTTATTACATTGTTTAAATATGTAACTGAATATTGCGCATATAAAATGTTGACACAAAATGGCGCTATAATTTTAAAACTTTAATTTACTCAAAATTTCTCCAGTGTGGGTTAACACACTATTGCTTATCTATGTCCAGTTATCACTATTTATTTTTTATTTTCTCTAAAACATAATATTACCTAATATGCCGTTAGAAAAACCGTCTCTCTCTCTTTTCGTTTTTTTTTTATTATTGACTTTTTAATTATAGTAAATATTTTATGATTTAAACGGCGGAGCACGTTTTTTTTCGCTCTCGTCCTTTCGAAATCGAACGTTTTTTTTTCTACGGAAAATGAATAGCGTTGGATAGATGGCGTTGTTCATTCTCCATACAAAAAAACGACATTACGACGATATCGAAATGACGAGAGCGTAAAAATTCGTGCTTCCCCTACAGAATTGTGCACAGCGTTATGATTTGACGGGAAACGGTTTTGGAAAGATGTTGATTCTTCCAGTGCGAAATATGTAGATACTAGATACCTATATTAACTCTTCTTATTATTCTATAATTGTACACTGAATTTCGAATTTCGAGCATTAAAAAATATAATACTTGGCTTAGTGTAGCTGGGAAATATACCCGATGCTTGGGATTAAACCCGATAAAAGACCGTAAAAGGCTGGCTTTAAACCCAAGCACCGGGTTAATGGTCCATCTACAACGTGTTAATGAATTAACTGAAAACTACAAAGTAGTTTGCTCAGAATCGACAAGCGAATCGATCGCATTATGTTCTAATATAGGTTTTAATTTTTTCTTTTTTACTAGCCTATGTCTAAATTATTTATAAAACAATATTAGGCGCGTGCGCCGCTCGCAGCAAAAAAATTCGAACCGGTAGGCGCGGGCGCAGCGCTTGGAATTTCGTAGATAGGTCACCTCCAAACTAATGTTGAATAACTTTTAAAGTATAAATTTTTTCAACATAAAATTAATCAATTTTAAACATATTATTATTGTTTATTTTTTAAATGGGGTGTATCAGGTTTTCAGTTAATTCATTAACACGTTGTATAATAGCTAGGCAACTTGTGCTACGCTACCTTGCTAAAATAAGTCCTAATCCTTCACCGAGTCACCCCCTAAACATTTTGGTATGTCGTTAAAACACCGTTGAAATTTCTCTTTACCTGCAAAATATGGTATCTTATTGTGTACCATAGCCGCTAGCATATTTTCTAAAAACATGCATAAATCAATATCACGCGTTGCCATGACCGTAGTGAACTATACTATAATAAAAGAGTAGAATCCGCGAATTGAATATTTTTACCTAAAATTGAGAGGGGCGATAAAAGTAAGTAACCAAGCACAAAATTTTGTTTTCATAAATTATTTTTTATTTTTTTTTTAACTGTAGGTGTATATAGAATTCGCATTTAGCTGTTTTAAATATCGCAAATACGTGCGTTTTGGGTCGTCGCCGGGCCCTTTTCTATTGTTTCAACTTCTGTTATTTGTCAGTGAACAATGGTCCCCTTTGATTTTAAGCCAATTGTCGATTTCTGAGATATCTTAGGTAGGAAACTATTGTACTAAGTAGACGTAGACGTACACTGAATAACCTATTGTCTAGTTTAGTAATATAGATAAGTAGGAACCTTTTATTGTATTTTAAAAATAACATGTTTTTTTATTAATAACCCTCAAAATAGAAATTTAAGCGTACCACCTAAATTTAGTTAACAAAGTTTAATTTGACAGTATGACATTTAAATGTCGAAATAAGCGATATTATGAACTGTCGAAAAGTTGTTAACAACTTTTTTAAATTATGCTTTAAAGTAAACGGTTGGTGCAGTTGACAATTTTTCGCCAGTTGATAATATCCCGCGATTTATGATAAACTGGCGATTTCCACGATATTGCGTCAAATAACTTAAATAAGTATTGCCGTAGCTAGAGATTTTATTTAGGGCGGGGGGGCAGTCGTCCAGCTGAACTTACCAGTCATATTATAATGAGTTACGAAATGAATGAATTTCATATTATTATAGTGAGATATCAAGAACTACGCCTATTTATCTTCTTCTGTAGCTTCTATAATAAAGTAAAACAGCACACATTGTTAATATACATTTAATATTTTTACCACAAATTAAGAGGGGGCGATAAAAGATCTTTGTGGTCTTTCTGTTCACGCCAATCTCCGAATCTGCTGAACTGAGTTTCATGTGATTTTCACAAGTAGATTAAGCTTAGTCTGCAGCTTCATAAAATAGGCTTTGTTTCATCGAAATCAGACGCCAGAAAAAGGTATCTTCAATTATTGTCATTTAAAAGCGTCATCATCGTCGAATAATATAGAAAACTAAGGAACGTAACGTCATATTGCGTGGTCATGAAAAATCACGTCCAATCCTCAATCAATCAATCATGTCCAATCATGTCAATTTTTCGTGACCACGTCGCAGATCTAGGATTTGGTTGGGGGGGGGGGGGATTTCATATGTTCTGATCAAAGTATCTACCTAATTTAGTCCTCAGGGGGCAAATGCACCCACTGCCCTCCTACGGGGGGGAATCTCTCCCCCCCCCCCCCGTAGATCCGCGCCTGCGGGGCTAGCCAAGTTGACAATCTAAAATCGTTCACTAAAGTTTTGATTGGCTGACCAACTGACATGACGATTCTTTTTACTTATGTTAACGATTGTAGAATTTGCATATAACATTCATGTTACAGCTCGCCTCCCGTTGTTTCAATACAATATACGAGTAATATTATTTGGCGCCATAGGTTGCGTTGCGTTGGTTTAGACATGGCGGCACGACACAAGCTCTGTGTATTATCGACTAACTGACCCGCGAGGTTTCACCCGCGGTAATTTCGAAGTTCCCGCGGGAATTCCAGGATAAAATATAGTTATTAACCTTCCTCATGAATCACTCTATGTATTAGTGAAATCCGCATCAAAATCCGTTGCGTAGTTTTAAAGATTTAAGCATACATAGGGATATAGGGACAGAGAAAGCGACTTTGTTTTATACTATGTAGTGATTCGGAGGGGAGGGGGACGGAAACACACTTGTGTGTTGTGTCGCGACAGCAGCATATTATGTACAGGTTTCATACATTTGGTATGTTTATACAACACGACACAACATACAAATACGTCTCTAACCATCATTACATAGTATAAAACAAAGTCGCTTTCTATGTCCCTATATCCCTATGTATGCTTACATCTTTAAAACTACGCAATGGATTGCGGACGGATGCGGTTTTCACCCATAGATAGAGTGATTCATGAAGAAGGTTTATAACTATATTTTATCCGGGAATTCCCGCGGGAACTCCGAAATTACCGCGGGTGAAACCGCGCGGGTCAGCTAGTAATATATATTGTATGAAAGTTGAAACCGATATGCTGAGCTGTCGCGACGCAACACGACCCGGCATATAAGATGTTTCCGCTTTTAACCGACTGCGTGTACGCTGATGTAGGGTGTGTGTTTGTGCGTTCGGCAGCAGGCGGGCGGTGACGCCGGCAACCACGGCGTGACCTCCCCGCCGGTGGAGGCGCGCCCCGCCCCCGCGCCCCCCACCCTGCCCTCCTACGCCGGTAAGTCTTTTTTTTTTTTAAATTCCTTCTTACAGTGGTGAAACTAACGACATCCGCTATTAAAAATACCTGTCCCCGCGGTTTCACCCGCGGTAACTTTGGAGTTCCCGCGGGAGAGTAGCTCATGAAACTCACAAATGTCGTAGCTTTCTATTGGTAAAAGAATTTTCAAAATCGGTTTAGTAGTTCCAGAGATTACCCGTACAACCTCACAAACACACTTACCTTTGAATAACAACGAACCCTCTCGATCGATATTGTTCTCAAGAAAAAAGGAATGTTCAACAGATTGACATTGAAGTTAAAATCTCAGGTTAAAATCAACTCTTTCCTAGTTGACGAATGCTATGCTCTTCTAATATCGTTGAAGTGACTGAATGAAGATGTTTACATCCGAAAGAACTTCATTCTGTCACTTCAACGATATTAGAAGAGCATAGTAACCTTGAACTGTCGGTGATTTTTATTTTATTTTTAACTGACTTCAAAAAAGAAGAGGAGAGGCATAATTGTACCCCGATAAGCAATAACATGCTAACCCACTAAATTAAGTTATTGATACAGAACGTTTTATTGAGATTTATAGAACGTTTTTTAATCATATGTTTACCTTATTAGTTTAACACTGTTTAAATACTAACAAAATGATGAACATGAAAAAATTTTGACACAAAATGGCGCTATAATTTTAAAACACGATTCACTCAAAATTTCTACAGTGTGGATTAACACTCTATTGCTTATCTGTAGCCAATAGGGTAGCAGAGAGAGGGTAATCACTACGTGTAGGGTAGTTTCCGGGTTATGAAAATCAAAATTCTATTTGATCCGTCTTGTAGATAATTAAAAAATAATAGACCCGTGTTTTTTGCTTTTTCAAATTATTCAAAAAATACTAAGATACGCATCGCATAAATATAAACGCATTAAAGTTTAGGAGTGGGGGCTCTTGACGTCAACGTGCTATAAACTGTAGCACGGCGTGACGTCACGCGACATTTCGACTTACTGTATCTCCGTTATTTTTTCATTACCTACGTAAAAAAATTGAAAATACGTCTCCAAATCCAATGTTTTTAATTAATGTACAAGACGGACTAAAAACTAAAATTTGGTTGACAAACCCATTATAAGTAGCGTTATCTATACTAATACTAGCTGTCCCCCGCGATTTCATCCGCGGTAATTCCGGAAAAAAAGTGCTGTAGTTTACGGTGATAAGCAGTTTCCCGCAATAATTCCGGAGTTTCCGCGGGAATTTTGGGATAAAAACTATCCTATCTTTTAAGTTGGACCATATTATAAATGGATACAAAATTTTATCAAAATCCGTTCAGTATTTTCGGAGTCCATCGCGGACAAACAACGTGACACGTGATTTATATATATTAAGATAAGACTAGCTGTCCCCCGAGATTTCATCCGCGGTAATTTCGATTGCGGGAAAAAAGTACCCCGACAGTAGTTTACGGTGATTGGCTGTTCCCCGCATTAGTCCGGAGTTCCCGCGGGAATTCCGGGATAAAAACTATCCTATCTTTTAAGTTGGACCATATTATAAATGGTTGCAAAATTTTATCAAAATCCGTTTAGTAGTTTCGGAGTCCATCGCGGACAAACAACGTGACACGTGATTTATATATATTAAATAAAATAAGATTAAGATAAGATAAGATTAAGATAAGATAATCAATATATTTATGATATCGTTGTGCACCTATTTACTGTTCACCGTAGGTCACAACCCAACTATATATTATTGTGAACCCGGGATGCCTATGGCGGGCGCGCTGTACGGCGCGGGCGTGGGCGTGGGCGGCGCGCCCGTGGGCGTGGGCGGGGTGGGCGTGGGCGGCGCGCCCCCGTACGGTTACGTGAAGCCGATGTGGTACGCGGCGCCGCACGGGCTGCAGCCGCTGCCCTCCAACATCAACCCGAACGTGCCGCGCAGCCTGCACGCCGACGGCTCCGATCTGCCTATGCACGGTGAGACCGCACCGGAAATGGGCTAGATGACAAAATTTTATTTTGAGTCCGCGTTGTAAATTTATAAAAAATATTGAGCAAGTATTTTTCCTTTTTTACGTTATAAAAAAATAACAGCCATACATTGAGTAGAAATTTCGTGTGACCGTCACGGTACACTTTTTACTTAGTTATGACGTCACGTCACTCCTAAACTTAAGTGTTTTATCTAAGTATTTTTTGAATAATATGAATAAGAAAAAAAATACGTGTTTGTTATCTTTATCTATCTATCTAACTGACGGACTAAATATAATTTCGATTTTCATACCTCAGATTCTAGGATAAACTATAGATATAAACCTTTCCCATGAATCACTCTATCTATTGGTGAAAACCGCATGAAAATCCGTTCAGTAGTTTGAGTTTTTCGCTAACAGATAACGGAAGCGACTTAATTTTATACTACGTAAAGATAATAAGTAAGGATTTCACAGGGAAACATCTTTCTAAGGTTCCATTGTTAATTGTAAAATATTCTCTATCTCAACATTTCAATTGAATGTTTAAAAAATATACTTTTTTTAATATATTTCCGGCCAGTGCAGTGCACACGGGGTTTGTAGGTTGACCCTACGTGCGTTCCGTAATACCGGGGGGATATCGGGGTGTGTGCCCGGCAGACTTGGCGACGCTGCGGTTCTTCTTCAACCTGGGCCTGGACTGCATGTGGGCGTCGGTGAGCGCGCCGCAGCCGCCGCTGCAGCCGCCGCGCCTCGCCTACCCGGCGCGGGACCTCGCGCAGGTGAGTGCCGGGGCTCGGCTACCGGGCCCCCGACCTCGGAGGGCCCTCATTTAATCCTTAACGGCTACACGCGGTAACTAGTTACCCCAGGCTCAGAAAAAGTGAAATTTATAGATACAAAATCTTTGAAATTGGTACAAGTGACGGCAACCGCCGACAGTAGACAAGTGTGAGATGTGAGTCCATTACACAGGAAGCCGAAAAAATGCAAGGCGATGCTTTGAGCGTTCGTGTTCTCGGCGTGGGGTGACTAGTTACCCCAGTGTGGCAGTAACCGTTGCTCGGTACAGATTATTTTTTGAAGAATAGTTTAACACATGTAGAATATACATGTGACAATTATTCACTGACTAATTAGTTACTGTCAGTTCGCTGTCAACCTTACAACACAATGTACACGTGTCTAAGCTGTCAAGCAAGGCCGTCTACTTGTGGAAAAGTGCTTGAATCAGTTCATTTGTATGAAGTGTCACCGGGCTGTTATTATGTTGTGAAGGTGTCGTTGACATAGTCTCCCTTGGTCCAGGACATGCAGCAGATGAGCATCCAGGAGAGGCCCGCGATGGCGGGCGCGGACATGAATCACAAGAGACCGCCCTCCGCAGACAAGCAAGGCGGGGGCGGCGGCGGCGGTGGGGGCAAGGGGAACGGGCAGCGCACTGTCATGGGGCCGAGGTAAGTGACACTACACATTGCACTGAGGTTGGTGACTCTACACTTTGTACTGAGGTGAGGGACTCTACACTTTGTACTGAGGTGAGGGACTCTACACTTTGTACTGAGGTGAGTGACTCTACACTTTGTACGGAGGTGAGTGACTCTACACTTTGTACTGAGGTGAGTGACTCTACACTTTGTACGGAGGTGAGTGACTCTACACTTTGTACGGAGGTGAGTGACTCTACACTTTGTACTGAGGTGAGTGACTCTACACTTTGTACTGAGGTGAGTGACTCTACACTTTGTACGGAGGTGAGTGACTCTACACTTTGTACGGAGGTGAGTGACTCTACACTTTGTACTGAGGTGAGTGACTCTACACTTTGTACGGAGGTGAGTGACTCTACACTTTGTACGGAGGTGAGTGACTCTACACTTTGTACGGAGGTGAGTGACTCTACACTTTGTACTGAGGTGAGTGACTCTACACTTTGTACGGAGGTGAGTGACTCTACACTTTGTACTGAGGTGAGTGACTACACTTTGTACGAAGGTGAGGGACTCTACACTTTGTACTGAGGTGAGTGACTCTACACTTTGTACTGAGGTGAGTGACTCTACACTTTGTACGGAGATGAGTGACTCTACACTTTGTACGGAGGTGAGTGACTCTACACTTTGTACTGAGGTGAGTGACTACACTTTGTACGAAGGTGAGTGACTCTACACGTTGCACTAAGGTGAGTGACTCTACACATTGCACTTCCACTACATGTACTTTTTTACCGCTACCCGATCGGCGCAGTAGGTCACCATGCCCACCCGCTAATCGAGAGGTTCCGGCTTCGAATCCCTGTGGGCGGTGGACTTTGTGTGATGAACACGTAGATCAAGTAGATCTGTGTGTTGTGAAGTGGATTATTATTATCATTATTAAGTTTGCTTGCCCACTGTGCGACAGGTTCCACAAGCGAAACGAGAACAACCAGAATGGGAGTCATAACAGTCACTCGAACCATCACAACCAGAAGGGGCGCAACAACAATAGCCGGTGAGATTTGCTTCGCATTTTTGTCAACACATGGCATTAATTAATTAATTTATTTATTTATATAACAAAATTCCACAGCACATGACAAAAATTTCAAACCAACTTCATAAGGCCATTAGAGAAATAACATTATGTTACTAAAACTTGGCATGCAAGATTTAATTAAGAACAAAATTCCGTAACCAAGCACAAAAAAAATGAAAATTCTTTTCTGTCTGTCGTCTGTCTGTTCGCGGTAATCTCCGAATCTACTGAACGGATTGTGATGCGGTTTTCACAGGTAGATTAAGTTTATCCTGGAGCAACATATAGGCTTTGTTTGGCGGGGCACAGCTAGTCTGCAGAATAATATATATGTAATAACTAATATCTAATATATAAAATTCTCGTGTCACAATGTTCGTTCCCATACTCCTCCGAAACGGCTTGACCGATTCTCATGAAATTTTTTATGCATATTCAGTAAGCCTGAGAATCGGCTACTATCTATTTTTCATCCCCCTAAAGGGAGTTCCTGCGGGAATTCCGAAACTCACGCGGGTGAAACTAGCTGTGCCCCGGATTATTAACGAAATTAAGTAACGTCACGTCTTCACGCATATTTCATGTCGCTTCTTCCTTAGTTATTGCAGTTTCTGTATACATCATCATGCATTTAGTATATTTTTATAGTTTTTATTGATTTATTTAATTATCTTCACTTTACCTATCTATGTATTGCATGTAATATTTCTTATAAATAAATAGCTCACACACCTCCGATTTATTAATATACCTACTTATAATTAATACAGTTTTTTTAGATTTAATGTGCTGTATTGCTGCACCACCTACTTATTATCTTTACTGTAACAAATATCTCCATACTCCACCCGGTAGCCCGGAAGAGATCGCTTTATAGTGATAAGGCCGCGATTTGGAGCCACTTAATACTTTTTGTTTTTAAATATTTTTTTTTTATTGTACTGTTTGTGGTGTTCAATTAAGTGTTTTTTCATTTTCATTTCATTTCATAACAAATCGGTGTCCGCAGCCGCAACTCGGAGCGCGGCGGCGGCGCCGGCAACGGGCACCAGCTGACGGCGCCGCCCCCCCCGCACGCGCCCCCGCCCCCGCACCCGCACCTGCACCCGCACGCCTACCTGCCGGCGCAGCACGCGCAGCACCCGCAGCACCCGCCGCACGCGCCGCACGCGCAGCACGCGCAGCACGCGCCGCCCGCGCAGTACCCGGCGGCGGAGGCGGACGCGGCGCCGGAGCCACCGATGGTGTCGCTGCCGTACCACATAGCGTACCCGCCGCCCACCGTCTACCACCCCATGCAGTACATGCAGTACGCGCCCGTCGAGCCCGACCACAGTGAGCTACTTCATATACTATATACATATCTATCTTATATCTAATCTAATATATGTAAATCACGTGTCACGTTGTCTGTCCGCGATGGACTCCGAAACTACTGAACGGATTTTGATAAAATTTTGTAACCATTTATAATATGGTTCAACTTAGGATACACAACAAGATAGGATAGTTTTTATCCCGGAATTCCCTCGGGAACTGAAGGACATAGAGTACTTTTTCCCGCAACCTCCGCGGGAACTCCGAAATTACCGCGGATGAAATCGCGCGGGACAGCTAGTAATATCTATATAATACTAGCTGTTATAATATTATAAATGGTTACAAAATTTTATCAAAATCCGTTCAGTAATTTCGGAGTCCATCGCGGACAAACAACGTGACACGTGATTTATATATATTTAGATATAAAACCAGCTGTCCCCCGCGGTTTCACCCGCGGTCATTTCGGAGTTCCCGCGGGCATTCCGGGATAAAAAGTACCCTATCATGATCACTCAGGGTCACTATGAGTTAAAAATAATTTCAAAATCGGTTCAGTAGATCCAGAGATTACCCCCTAGTATTTACAAAAAAAAAAACTATTTTTTTAACTTTTGTCTGTCTGTTTGTCTGTGTGTTTGTTCCGAACTTCCGGCTAATCTCTGAAATGGCTGGACCGATTTGAACGGGACTTTCTCAGATAGCTGATGTTATAAGGAGTTACTTAGGCTACTTTTATTTTAGAAAAAATAGTTCCTGCTGGAATTCCGAAACTCAAGCAGGTGAAAACTCTTTTTATGAATCCGAGGGGATTTTGTTATTTTTTTTCTTTGCATAGAATTTAATTACATATTGTCTATTTAGTGGATGCACGAACACGTTTCTCTTTACGCATGCACCTCATAAATTTTCATTTAGTGGATACACGAACACATTGATATATATTTTTGTACGACGCATGCACCTACAATCGCTCTCGCCGCCATGGGCAGCTGATCTACAGCACGGCAGGTCGCTGACCGCCGTGGCAGGTCGCTGACCTCCGCGGTAGGTCGCCGACCTCCGCGGTAGGTATGCCGCGCCCGACGCGCCGTGTGCGACCAACTCAACCTCACACTCACGTATTAACTTATGGTTCCGTAACAGGCCAGTTGGGTTTCAGGCATGCTCGGCATGATGCCCTACTTGCAGTACGAGGAGGGGCTCGAGTACGCCCCGCAGCCGTACTACCCGCCGGCGCCGGGCCCCTCGCCCTACGCGCCGCCCCCCGCCGGGCCCCCCCACGCGGGTGGCCCGCCCCCGCCGGCCCCCCACCACCCCGCCACCCCCGACACTAAGTAGGCGGCCGCACTCCGCCGCCGCCCGCCGACAACTGAACACGAACACGTATTATTTTCAAGCACAAAACAATAATTAACTAATTATGTCTAGATAGAGAACCGATTGAAAGAAAACTCTATTTTCTCATTTTCTCACTCGGTGACGGTACTCAACGCAAAAAGCGTCAAACGCCACTATCTCTAGACATAAGTAGTATAGTTAACATACCTAAGTATTTTTGTAATTTAAAAAATTTAAGTAAATTTTTTTAGGCGTGTTTACTAAAAATTCATCATTAAAAATAGTTACCAGTCATAATTATATTCAGTAGGAGCGTGGGCGCGGGCGATGTCTTCACTTTCGAGTTGTGCAACTGCCCCCGCTTTTTTTTAAAGATCTCAAAATATTCTCCAATCGAGAGTAACTCGTAATTTCATTACATTCATTCATTCATTCATTTCATTCATTACATTAATTGTAACAAATTTCATAGTTTAAAAATCAAAAATTGTTTAATAATAATTGGGGGCAGAGTCATTTTATATGAAACATGATAGTAAGCGTTTGTGACTGTCGTAATAATAACCCAATATTAAGGATTTATGTAAAATGTCATGTTTTCAACTCGAAAAGTGAAACATACAAAATGGTGGCAAATGACGAACGACAATGGCTAATGTAACTGGGACCGATCGATGCAAACGGATTTGAAAAAAAAAAAAAAGAAACGATGTAAAGATGGTGGGTGTGTCGGGGCAAGTCCGTCCACCCGCGTATATTGCGCGTGCTACATAATGTATACGATTTGTTAATGGATTTTTCGATCTTTGAGCATTTGCAAAAAACACATGCTTTATTTATAATCAAAAGAAAATAGAAATTTGCAAATAAAAGATTGGAATCGTAAAACAAGGGGACTAGCTCCAACTTGTCAATTTCATGAGCAATTTATATCGAGGGCAGCTTGAAAGTCGAGGTTACAGTTTTTTTCGCGACCAGAATACCATAGAATTTGTTTGGACACAACGATAAAAACGAATAATATTTAACACCGCCATTTTTAAAAAAAACAACCGGCTGTAAAACCAACCGTTAGGCCTTTTGCTGCTTGTATATTATAAGAAATTTCTTGTGTCTTATAAGAAATGTCTTATAAGACATCCACAGGCTTTGGTTGTTATATGGGAACGTGTACATATTACAAAAAATGTCGGATAAGACACGCGCACAGTAATTTTTGTCGAGTGCATGTAAGACACGAGAAAATTTCTTATAATGTGCAAAAGGCCTTCGACATACGATGACATATCGCTGTAGAAACGAGCTTTTTAAAACAGAACCAAACCATGTAGGGGTTAATTTAATGAACTGATCTTGTCTAGGATATAACGCCAAGGTCTGTGATCTTCGAGGACTGATTGTACATTTTTTACTTACTAGTAGTTTTTTTGGGGTCGAAATTATTATATCCGCGGTGCTAGAACAGCATCCGCGAGCTTGACAGGGTAATAGGGCGAGTATTGTATTTTTGTATGAAACGAAACTTATACAAAACACATTTATTGTTAATTAATTTAAAATGAATAATGATAGTGAAAAAAAAAGGAACATAGTTTTAACCGTTTTTAATAATTGAAAGATAACATTCTGCGACTGTTTAAGATGTAAGGTGAAACTGCTAAATTTAAGACAACGTAAAAAAAACACTATGTTAAGATAACGTCGGCGGCACTCTGGTTTATAATTAGTCTTTGTTTGTCTTCCGATCGCTACGACACTCGAAACACGTACAATGACGATCTGTGATCTCAAAATACGATATTTCCGTCGTATTTATTATGATAATTAAGTATAAAACGAGAAACATTCAGCCTCAAATAAGCCCTTGAAAAAGACGCACAAATAGAAATTGTGAACTTGTTCTGTTAACGCAGGCGCGCAAAATGCTGAAGTGCAAGTTCAAAATAAATAAGATGTTCCTAAAAAACATTAAGATATCGAATGTTTAATATGTAAATCGACACTTTTTCGACATAATATCAAACAACAAGTTTTATTGCGAATCGCTAATAAAGGGGAAATTTTTGTGCAGTTTTGGTTTGTTAAGTTTAATTGAATGCTGGAGATGTGTTATCAAAAATCAGTATCTACTCACGTTGTTTTACATATTAGAAGTTCGATTTCTTTTTAATATTATTTATTTTAAATGCTATGATATTTTTTAGCGAGTTATCACTAGAATCTATAAACACAAATCAAAGAGTGTTGTAGCATCGTTTCTGTAATATATCTTCGTTTTAGATTATTACAGTAGTAATAAAAACTATTAAGACTTTTCGGGAAGAACGTCGTAATCGGTTAAAAAATAGATTTACAAATTTTTTTTTCAAAATTTCACTAACCTATTTACGTATAATATCCATAATTCAACTTTAAAAATATATTTAATAAGTCTCCAGACAATATCAACAAAAACAATCTTCCAATTAAAAAAAAAATATATATCACTCTTGTATACGATGTTGTTTTTGAGAAGTTCTTTGTTGTTACGTAGGTACTAGTATTATTATTGTAATATTAATTTCTAAGCTCTCCTACTGACCGTTCGTTTGGATCTCGTTTGTTGTGACTAAAATTCTTTGTAAATTGTAACAAACTTAATAGCGTTAAAAAACACTTGAATCTCGAGAGAAGGAAGCGATTGAGGAACGAAAAGTTGTTACGCGATTTTTTTTTATGTATAAATCTTATAAATAAGGAGTTAACAGCTCTGTGTGACCTTTGGAGTGCGATGGTTGAGGGGTGACGCCGCATTCGCAGTTTATCAAATAAGTCTAAAATAGGCAATTCTTCTGATAGCGAACAGTTTCCTTTCGCGGATCCATATAGATTCATAATTTTTTCGTGAAAATACATACATATTACGTCTAGTAATGTCAATGCCCTTTAGGTATTTAAGAACGCCGCTGACTGCGAAGTCGCTTCTTTAATTGTGACGTAAGTTGAGTGTTTTTCCGCGTCGACACCATCAAAGTTTCGCTTTGAAAAAAGTAGCTTTTCTTTGGCAATCACTAATGATATACCGTCCAAATAGTCATCAAAGTAATTTTGTCAAAGTGTTCATTGTGTTAACACGGCATTTAAGGCGGTTGTGCTTCCTTTGTCATTAAACAAACACACTAACTGTGATCGAATCTTCTTATAAAAGCAGTAAAGTTCCTCAAACGACAAAAATGTTTACATACTTATCTCTCACACTGACTACGATCGTTGGCCATTTTGGGAGAAATGGAGGAATTGCCTAAGATTTGTTTGATATACTCAATTTATCCAATCGAGGTGAATTTAAAAGAGCGTATTGATTGTTTCAGGGTCCAATGTTCACTATTTGATCTCATATCTAAGTTAAGGTAGCCGCCGACCTAAAGGTCCGCACACACGGCGCAGGGATAAAGCCGGGCCATAAAGGTGCTTATATTTTATATGAGATACTTACTCAAAGCGAATCTGTCTGTAACTATTTAAAATCAAAAATCGCTTTAGAATCGGTACTAGAAGTATGTTATAATTCATATGGTCGAAGACAAACGAAGCATGTTTCGGACCGTTGACATAAAAATTACCGAACCAATTATATTATAAAATAAAAGACAATAATAAAATAGTTTTCTTAATACTAATGTTACGCAGCCCCCTTAGCCAAATTAACGATCTATAATCGTTAAAGAAAACTACGGAAGTTATCGTCATGTCTTGCGGTCACGAAATTGTACTTTTAACTGACGATTTTTCGTGACCACGTGACCTGAAGTTAACGATATAGATTATCAACTAGGCTAAGGGGGCTGTTGAAAATTGAATTCATCAAGTTTCAGACAGAATCGCAACCGAACAGTTGTGTGAGATTAGCGTTAACGTCTCGTGTCCAATGTCTTCGCGGTGCTTTGTTCAGATGAGACGCATTTGCTGCTGCAGCGGCGCCAAAGGAAGGTTTATAATAATAGATTATAAACTGTATAGATTTTTTTTAACGTTTAGGGTCTCACATAATGATGCATTATCGTTTTAACTAACGCGAATGGTATAGGTACAATGCTGTTTACCATACTTAACTTTTGGAACTAGTTTATTTGTAAGAATTATGTACCTTTATTGTGGTATACACTTTTCGCAATACAGGATACTGCTTGGATCTATATTAGAGTTAAATAGATTAGCAGGACAGTTAATATGTAACTTTTGTTGCTATAATTTTTCGGTGGTTTTGCAATCTCACCTACAGTTTCTGACAATCAACCAAAATCGACATTTTTCAAAACAGTAAACTGCTTTTTGCGATTGCAATCGAAAAACGATAGCAACAAAAGTTAAGTTGTTTAATGATATTGTTTTTATTCATTGTTAATACCAGCCGTTATGGGTATCGGTTGCCGAAAGTTTGTATGGGTGTTTGTGTGAGACTCTCGACGATGTGTGTTTACCGGGTTATTTATTATATTGTCAATTATTTATTATTTAAACCTGTCAATTATTTATATTGACAGGTTTCAATTTCGTGTTAAAAATTTAGGGCCATTGGGTCGGTTTTTTTTTTTTTTTTTTTTTTTTCGGAAGGTGAATCGTCAGGGTCAGTTTTCATACGAATTTCACTAGACATTTTCTCGCACTACGGCTGATTTTTTTTATTATACCTCAATTATAAAGTACTATATTTTTTTGTAACTTGCGAATGTTAAAATTCATAAATTTTAGTATTGGCGACATCGGAAAAAAACTAGTATTTTATTTTTTAAGAAGTAAACAAAAAGCTTTTTGAAATTCGTTTGGAAGTTAAAAACTAGCTCTGACGATCCACCTTCACTGGCAACAACGTGGTCGCTGCAACGAAGTAGCAAATGTCTCCATCAGAAGGCATCAGCCCATCCGCCGTCCGTTATCTAGATGGCTGTTACGCAATTTCGAATCTTGCACACTTCGTGATTAAGCTCACAATCCCTCGCGTACCTACCGGACAGAATGGAATCCTATTCCCTAATTTTTGTCAAAAGTTTCAAATATGTAAGTAATACATAGAATTGGACACGTGATAATTTTATTTGTTATTTAATATTATATTATCCCACCTTAGTTTATAGCATTTATTACGCTAAGTGTACCTCATATCCGTAAGGAAGGTATTGAACGCTTTCTTTAGTCTATTCCTTACAATACATACATAGATATTGGTGATTTTTTTTTTCTTTTAGCAAGCGTTTAATAACTTTTTTTACATGTATACATGTATGAGGAAAGACCTTTTTAATACGTAGAATTATGTATGCAAACTGGCCGGTCTCCATAAAGTACCTATTATTATTGATGAATGTGCTTCTAGAAGTAGAATCCCAGGTCCAATTTATTGTTTTATTAAATCATTTTTAGTCAGTCGTATGGCGATGCGAATTTTGTCATACACAAAATTATATTATGAAGATTCCAGCTAGAATCAAGGTTTTTCGGTATTTCTTCAAGAACACAATTTTAAAATTTTCACTCACTAAAACTATGCGGTTTTGAACCCACTGACTGACTAACTAACGTAACTAAATTGATGCAGATTTTCCATTTATTACCCACACAGAGGCCCAGGGTAGAGTACGGGATCAATTTTTTTTTAAATTTTTGACCGAAAGGAGTGCCTTATTTTCGGTCAGAAGTTTTACATATTCATAAATGCACATGCATTGGAGCACAAAATATGTTTGCACAAAATTATTTCGGCGCACGAAGTAAAATCGCACTATCGCCTGGCTTTTATATCAAAGTGAAACCAATCCGGCCATTCATATCCCACATATTATTATATATCGATATATATTAATTGAATTACGATAATATAAAAAAATATTGTTGTAGAAATATTTACTGTTTAATGTAAAGCATTATTACAGCTACTGCTATAGATGGCCAATCAACCCAAAAAAGCCGCCGTTTTCGGGTTTAAACCCGATAAAAGACCGTAAACAGCTGACTTTTATCCGATTTAAACCTAACCGGGTTGATTGCTCATCTATACCTACTGCTAATAATGAAGGAAAACACAAAAAAAGTTGTGTATGTGGAATGTAAAGTCATTTAATGTTTAGGTACGTTTTTTTAGTATAAAATCTTAGTTAAGGCAAGTTTCCTTTTAACGTTTAGTCAATTAATTGTAGTTGAAACATTCGTTTTCTAAGGACCATCTTTTTTTTTATATAATACCTAATTTAAAAGCACGCGGGAAGCGTTTTGTTTTTGTACATACATAGAGCGTAATTGTTGTGCCAAGTATGTTAAAAATGTATTTTTTTAACAAAATTACATCGTAGGTATTCGTATATTTAACAATTTAAAGTTAAGCAACATAAAAATCTACCGTTGTCCATATCAACACTGAAGTGAAACGTTTTGTGTTATATATATCTAACTATATATAATATATACATATATATTATAGAATAATATTGATTATTATATTATTGTGAATATAGATGTAAAAAAAAACTCAGATTAGGTTACGAGTTTTGGCGTCTGTTTTTGTGGCGAACTCGGAACAGAAACGTGGATGAGCGCGACGACCCGGCTTCCACTCGCACACTGGGCGCTCGCCGCCACCTGTTTCTGATCGAGTTTGCAATTTTTTTTTTCCAAATTTAAACAATAAATGTTAACTGATTTTTCACAATGTGTTTTATTTTTAGCACTAGTATCCCCTAATCATTTGCAATTTGATGTAGACATCAATGATATTAAAATATCATTAGACAATTGTATATTTTAATTGGAATATAACACATAAGGATCATGTTTCCGATCGATTGTATACTTTAAAACTTATAATAATTTTCCAGATATGTGAAAATGTGACGATTGCGTCGTAAGATGCGATGGAAATTAATAAAAAAAATTAGGCATACGATACGGTATGGGGAATCAGTCATAGTATTTTATTATCTGTGCTTTGTGTGACGAAATTGCTACTATACTTAATTTATATTTCAAGAATTTTTGCCACAAAATTCCTTGCTATGCATTATCGGTGCGTTTTGATAGTGCTAGCTGCTGAATTTTCTGGTTTGACATTGACAGTAGATTAGACTTGTGTAAGTAAATACCAAATGCGAGTAATATTACTCGAGTGATATCACTCCACGAGGTGATGCGACTTCAATCAGGAGAAACAATCATAACACTATCACACTGTAATATCTCAGACTGTTCACAATTTTAAAAGGTATGACTGCTATAAAAGATCCATTTTCCTTTGAACGTGTCAAGTAATGTTTAAGTGATACGAAATATTTGTTCGATTTTGAAGGCTATGACAGGTTCATTTTTCTTTAGAACACATCGAGTAATCCTTGAGTAATACCGGATACGTAATGTTTGCGAGTGATATCACTCGACCGGAAAAGTAATGCTTTATCACATCACTTTGAAAGGTGATGTTTTGCACATGTAGAGACTGTAGAGGACTGCTTTGACAGCTGGCTATTACGTCACAAATTCTACGTTGTGTACAGTCAGTAGAAAAATTAAGATATATTAATTTAGGGTACTATTCATTTGTTTCCAAAACCATAAACTACCTACCCCTGACACTTAGTAGTTAAAATAATTTTGAACTACTTCAGTATAGGTAGGTAGGTTTAATCCAGAAGTATAGGTAAATAGCTTGAGTAGGTACCTATAGTTAATTACAAACGAAGTAGGTACCTAGATGTCACACTGCGTACTTTGTTGTTTGTCCACTATACTGCAATTTTGACAGCAATTTATTATGAGGAAGCAGTGAAGTGTGTGTTGTCTAAGAGTGTCTAAGCAAATTGGCTTGTTGTGATAAGAGTTCGATATAGGTAATCTATAATAATCGTTAGGTAACGTAGAAATAAATAGGTATATGAACCGATATAATAAAATTGATCTAACTTACGTTACATCCATTATTTGACCTACTTTATGTACTGCAGATTGTTTCTGAATGGTTATATGACAAACAATCTATCACGATTCACGGATGAGGTACTAGTAGATGTAAATACCAATAAAGTTGATAATAATTATGCTACTTACATGAAGTACCTACGTACTAATACGAAACATTTGTTTTTCTTAGAAGCGATAAGGGCATAATAGACTCCGTCATTTAGTTGTTTCTCACAAAAAGGATGCTGTTCGGTTAGTTGGTTATCTATGACATGCATCTTATTGATTGATCAGACAACGATATTGATTATGCATATTCGCTATTTGATGCCCAGTAGCCCAACTCCAAATAGGCATAGAATCGCATTTAGCGCAGACACAGTAATGTGATTTCACGGGTGGTGGAACCAACTTACAAATTCAATAATTCTGATTTCTTATTAATATTAGCATTAGATATTGTGCCCGTAACTGCATTCTTGTTCTCAGTCCTCAGACATAATTATGTAGGTTTATGTACCTACCTACTAGTAGATATCTAGGTATATCTACTAATATCCTATATCATAGAGGAAAGATTTGACTGAACCGATTTCAAAAATTCTTTCATTAGAATGCTACATTGTTCTTGAGTAACATAAAAGGCTACCTATATTGTAACCCGGAATTTCCACGTAAAGTTCAAATTACCGCGGGTGAAACCGCGGGGAACGGCTAGTTTTTTTATATTTTGAAGTTATATTGTTTTTTTTTTGAGACGTCAATTTTAGCAGCCAACGGAAGGACGTAGGTACCTGCCTGAAGTCAATGGAATGGAAGTTGGCGCAACGGTAATTTTTATGAGATTCACTCCCAAATTCTTTTTCATATTTTTCTCCGTGCAATAACTACACAACAAAAAAATATAACGAAATTGGTTGAGCCGTTCACGCCTGATGTCGTGACTAAGCCTAAGGGAAATAGTGATTCATTTTTATAGGTATAATCTTATAATAAATTAGGTACGTGTCACGTTGTTTGTCCGCGATGGACTCA
This sequence comes from Zygaena filipendulae, assembly GCA_907165275.2. Lineage (NCBI taxonomy): Eukaryota > Metazoa > Arthropoda > Insecta > Lepidoptera > Zygaenidae > Zygaena > Zygaena filipendulae. Next base: position 11,788,909 of record OU015662.1, read on the forward strand.
TAAACTACTAAATCGGTCATGATGAAATTTGGTCACTTTGTTGCAATTTGGCCGAACTTGAAAGATAGGGTAGTTTTTGTCCCAGAATTCCCGCGGGAACTACGGAATTACCGCGGGTGAAACCGCGGGGAACAGCTAGTATTATATAGATATAGATTCATGTAACTATCTAGCAAAGTCATATTCGTTACTTCCGTTGTCTGCTAAAATTTAACTTTTAACATTCCAAAAGAAATAAGTACCTAGAAGAATACCTAGATGATTAAAATTTAAATAAACTTCATAATTATGATAATGACACTTTGTGATTAATTTATCCGAAATATTATTACTCCTCGTGAGTTTGAAGCTGAAACGCTGGTCCCTATCGCCTACCGCACCAGTTACACAAGCGAAGTGTGTATTCATTCGATACGAAATAATATAGGTATTGTTCTGTTTAGGCTTTATAATGAGATAAAGTCTATGGCTGCCCTACCTACGTTAATGATAAATGTTATATAAAACGTCTAATTGGGCTTAAAATTATCCGTCAACAAGTCACTCAGGTCATTCGTCGATCGCCCTGCAACCGCCGAGGTAAGATTTGATCGTCTTTATAATGTTTTACACAGAACGATAAAAGTACCTATTGTTTTTTTAATTGAATTTTAATTAATTCCCTTATCTTATAACAATATAGCTCTCTAACTGTACCTACGGGTACACATGTTGCGTGCATGTTAGTTCTTAATATAGCTTTTAGTGAAGGATAAAAAAATGAATTCATAATAATGATAAGTTTATTTATAATATAAAAATAACAAAAAGATTTAGATGATGTATGTACGTATGTACGTATGTAGGTACCTACAGTCGGGCATGAAAATTATTTGAAAAAATTAATGAAAAGTCGGAACTTTTAGAACACTAGCTGTGCCCCGCGGTTTCACCCGCGGGAGTTTCGGAATTCCCGCAGGAATTATTGTTTTCTAAAATAAAAGTAACCTAAGTTAGTCTTTAGAACATCAGCTATCTGCCAGTGAGAGTCCCATTAAAATCAGTCCAGCAGTTTCAGAGATTAGCCGGAACCTCAGAGTAATAAGTATAGATATACACCGGAACAAACAGACAGACAGAGAAAACTTTATAAAAATATTTTTTCTATGTAAGAACCGTAGGTATGCCTACCTATAGGTACTTTCATATGCATTTAGAGAAAAGCTGTTAATTTGAAATTACCAACAGACACTTCAATTTTATTTATATGTATAGATATACCTAGATTGATAAACATAATTCCTCGGCAACAGATGTCGCTGAAAGTGGAAAAGATTACGGAGCAGTTGATCCTGGGCGAGGGCCCGCACTGGGACGCGCGCGTGCAGGCGCTGTACTTCGTGTGCATCCATGGAAAGGCGATCCATAAGTATGTGCCCGCCACAGGAGAGCATACGCGCACCAAGCTCGGTGAGGCTATACCTAAGTTATGCAGGTGTAACCGGCTGTAATGAAATCCCATACAAGAGCGCAACAATCCCGCGGGAACTCTTGATGCTGCTGCCTTTTGGGCACTTGATTTTTTTTGTAATTCTACTACCTACTTGCGCAAATCTGTTATCGGCTATTTGTTGAACAGTTAAATTTTCATTATATTGTTGTAGCAGTTGATTTTCCGAATAAAATAAAATAAAATAAAAAATAAAACTCCGAGATAAAAATACTCTATATGTCCTTCTCTGTATCTACCCTTCACGACGTGTAGTATGCAAAATTTAATGCAGTCTCACTCGCGTTAATTTCGGTGTTCCTGCGGGAATTCCTGTATAAAAATACCCAGGCGCGGATCTACGGGGCAGTGAGTGCAATTTCCCCCCCCCCCCCCCCCCACGTTTTTCAAAAGTATGAAAACTCGCGTAAAATACCTTTCTATAAGAGCTCCTTTTTACTAGGTATTGGATGTCACTGTTAAAAAAAAATCTAGTGCAACCAAATTTGACCCCGTCCTCAACCGAATCCTAGATCCGCGCCTGAAAGTATAGGTGTTAGGTACCTAACCTATATCCTTTTTAACCGACTTCCAAAAAGGAGGAGGTTCTATGTTCGATTGTATATGTATGTATGTTTTCTTTTTCCTAACAAACTGACTTTCGCATTTATAAGGATCTTCATACTAAACTGATGGCCGTGTTATAGATGGGCGCGTCGGCTTCGTGGTGCCCCTGGAAAGCGCCACCGACCGATTCGTGGTGGGCGTGGAGCGCCAGTTCCGGCTGGTGCAGTGGGACGGACGCGACGGCGGCGAGGCGCGCGCGCTGCGCACCCTGCACGAGGTGGACGGGCAGGCGCCCAGGAACCGCCTCAACGACGGCAAGGCAGACCCCAGGGGCCGGCTGTTCGCTGGTGAGACACCAGTGCCTCGTTCAATACGTAAACGTTTGAACGAGGAGTTTGGAGAACCCGCGAGAATTCCTAGATAAAAGTACCGTATATCTTTATTTGTACCTCTGAAAACGTGTAATAGTCACCTATGCAAAATTTAATGCAGTTTCACCCGCATTATCAGTGATTTCGCACATGACGGATTACGGACGGATGACTACCCGAGTGACGTCACGAGCTGAAAGCACAGGATTAATTTAAAAGACCTTTCAAAAAAGCTGTAATACCCTAATAATACGTTTCAGGCACGATGGGCTACGAAAACTCCCCGGGTGTGATAGCGGACCTCGAGAAGGGGTCCCTGTTCCGCGTCGACAGCGCCGGGCTCACGACGGTGCAGACGCGCGTGAGCTGCTCCAACGGCCTGGCGTGGGACCTGGAGGCCAAGGTCATGTACTTCGTGGACTCGCCGCCCAGGCAGGTCTACAGATACGACTATGATGTGGACACGGGGGACATCTGTGAGTGTTCTCCGCTTAGCTTGGATTATAATCGACGAGGAGCATTGCATACATATAGGCATTGTAATGCTAAACCATTGTAAATAAGGGGGTTCTAACTTTTAAAATACGGTTCTCGCTAGCGAACGATTGTTTTTACTGCGCATGCACTTCTGGAGTCTAGGAAACGATTCTAGTTTCAAGTTTCTAAGACGAGGAGGTTCGGAGGTATGTATGGAAACAACCAATTCAACGGGTCAATTACTGTGTTTAGATACATCGAAGCACTTGCCGTTAGATAAATAACATGTAAACTTCATTTCCACAGCCAACAGAAGCGTACTGTTCGATTTTAACAAGACCGATGTCCCGGGATTCCCCGACGGCATGACCATAGACACGGACGGCAATCTGTGGCTGGCCATCTTCGGCGGCTCGTGCGTGCTCAAGATCGACCCAAAAACCAGCAAAATCCTGCAAAAAATCCCCATCCCCGCGCTGCAAGTCACCTCGGTGACCTTCGGAGGGCCTGACTTGGATGTGTTGTTTGTGACCACCGCGTGTATGCCCATCGATGGCAAAGAACAGGACCCCCCCTGCGGGTCCACTTACATGGTCACCGGTTTGGGCGTTAAAGGTTATCCCAATGTTAATGTTAAGTTGTGAATTGTATTGTTAATGTTAAATTCTGTCTCAAAATATCAGACAAAGTTACGAATAATCGCAGCATTATTAGCGATTTAGCAGGCGAATATATTTATTTTTTTTGAATTATTCATTTATAATTATAACGTATCGTAGTACCTAATACGTATTTCTTTTACAAATTATCTATTTTGCATATCTCTATAAAGCCAACGTATTGTTATCGATTTAAGAATTTAATAAACTATTTTTTAATTACTCATACTCGGAAAGTAGGTCTGAAGTTGCCTGAGAAGCGGGTTGAAAGTAACACTTTTCAGCCCTAGGGAGAATCGCTTTCAACTGACAGCTGGATACTGCAGAAACTCAAGTTTTTTTTATGTCATAGGGAGCATACTTACTGGCCAGTAGCACACCTAATGGTTGATTTATGTGAAATAAAATTCACTCATTTTTTTCTTTAGCTAATTCCTATTTTTATTTTGACTTTCCTTGCATTCGTAATGAAAAGCACAGTGTTACCCTCGGGAGAAAGACTTATTTAGTCCCTCGATCTATTAGCTTATATAAACCCCGTCTCGGGACTAAATAAGTTACTTTCACCCCTAGGATAACAATGTACTATTATTGTTAGGTACTGAAATTTTTTTCATTAGCTTTAAAATGCATAAGATTATTTATTTATTTATTATTATTATTTAGAAATGGGTAACTCATAAAAAAATGGCCGTGTGCTAATAAGTGCATCGAGAATTGAGAAAGTTTGATTTTGAAGATATTGGACATAATTACGATATTTTTTAACCTGTTCATTTGAGTTCCCGAAGCGATCCGTAAATTCATAAACCTGCGTACCTGTACCTATTGCTTTTGTATAGTTCTCATACGGGACAAGTTCACTTTTGTTATCAGCTCTGTTATCATAAGTGCTGCATTTAATGTATCGACTATTTGTTTACGATTTTTCTGACGATGTTGATTCAATAACCTGTAGAATTACGTAATCGTTAGATAAGTGGTTAAGGTGACGAATATAGCATGTTTATTTTGTCCTTGAATTTTTTTTTACCAAATTATGCTGGGTAAAGGTTTTTTAGGAACTTCAATCCTTATAAAGAGTAAAAAGAGTTGAAATGTTCTATTGAAGTATTAATTCAGTTAAGGAAATCGGTTTTGGGAACTTCTTTTGAGGTATTTCAGAGTTTTTAGTTGTTAAACCCTAAAGATGAACTGGATAAAATCGTGAGGATTAGCTAGATTCTCATAAACATTAGAATTTACTATAGTAGATTACAAATCTTCAAATGTCTGAAGAAAAAAAACCCAAGTAATATTGTGTAATATTGTAAATGAACTGAATGTATTCAGTTCAGACGCTTAGTATTTCAATAACTAGTGGCATAATATAGTTGCAACACTTGTAAAAAGTAACTGAGATATAAACCCACCGTAATAATAATTAAGACCCTATAAATCTAGAATACTCAAAAACGTTCGCCGGAGTCGATTCTAAAGTAAGTCTAAACCAGAGATTCCCAAACTTTATTTTTTCATAGACCACTTTTAAAATTTTGCTGGTTCCGATGGACCCCTTACAGATAAAGTTTTACCATATTTCCAAAACTCGACAAAAAATGTGAAAATTAAATCTAACTATGGAAATTTGCGTTGTGGCTGAGTACCATCCACGAATTAACAGTTTTTGAAAACAAAGTGAGAATTGATTGGTTAATTAATTAATTGATTGTGCTGTGAGCTGTGACTGGATGTCAAAAAGAAGTTGGTCAATAAAAAAAGTGATTCCATCCAACTTTCCTTTTTTTAAATCTACCACAGTACAAGAAGGCAATCAATTGTCTCTTATTATACATATATAGAAAAATCCCCATCTCCTAAAAAAAAATTGCATATTTTCTTATGTTGTATTTATTCAAATATGTACTGTATTTATTTATTACAGTCACAGATAATATAATACAGCCTTTAAGCAACAAAGTTTTGAGCACTTTCACTATCAAAATCAGATAATTTTTCTTGGACCCCCGTTTGCGAATTGTGAACACCTATTTTTTGGTCACGCAAACGTAGACGCCCGTCGTGTATGCCATGGGTCCCTGGGGGTCCACCCGGACCACTTTGGGAATCGATGGTCTAAACCAATCAATAAAACAACATTTTTTTTACATAACACATAATATAATAACATGATATACATATTCGGGTCAGTCGAGCCTCACGTTGACATTGGGGTGGCCCCGGACCCCGAGCCCCGTGACGCGGAAGGTGGCCCCGCACGGGGGCCGCTGCTCCTGGCCGCGGTTCATGCTGGCCGTGGTGACGTACAGCTCGTCCAGGCCGGGCCCGCCGAACGTCACCGAGGTGACCTGCAGCGCCGGCATCGGCACCCTCTGCAGCAGGCTGCCGGTCTGCGGGTCCACTTTTATGACCTGCACGTGAAAAAAGTAAATTAATAAATAAAATAAAAAAAATACAAGATGTAAGGTTTTAACATTACACCTTGTAAAATTACACCGTTATAAGAAGGGACGTAGTGAAGAAGAGTGTTCAGTATCAGATTCTCGTCTTCTAGTAGTAAATAAAAAAGAAAGAAGCGAAAGAAAGAGCTGACGGCTGACGGATCCTTCCTTAAAGGTCATTCACCCGCGTCAACACACGTTTTAAGGTTTTCTCTGTGATTTATCAATGTTTCTTTATCTATACTAATATTATAAAGAGAAAAGATTTGATTTTTATTTGGACATAGATAAGCAATAGTGTGTTAACCCACACTGGAGGAATTTTGAGTAAATCGTGTTTTAAAATTACAGCGCCATTTTCTGTCAACATTTTTTTATGTGTTCAATATATAGTTACATACTTAAACAATGTAATAAGGTAAACACATAATTAAAAAACTTAATTTTGTGGGTTAACATGTTATTGCTTGTCTGCGTCCATTGATATTTTGTTGGTTACAGAATTATCGAGCGTTTGAATAACTTCCTCGTTTGAAATTACATCCAGTATATAAACGGCACTGTTGGTCTAGTGGTTATCTATTATAAATTAACTGCTATGCCCGGTGTCGCGGGTTCGATTCCCGAGTCAGGGTGAACATTTATATGATGAACCCTTATGTTTGCCCTGAGTTTGGGTGTGTTACATTTGTTTTTATGTTCTATCGCTTAACAGCCGTAGTCAGCGTTCAATGCTGTTTAAAATACACAGTTTTCACACTATAGGCGTACTGAAAGCTGTTTGTAGCGAAACGCTCGCCGACACGTTCAGTCAGTCAAATCAGCCAGTTCAGTAAGTGGCAACTGGCAACACTAGCTTTTGATCGGTAAGCGGCAACACTGGCCCACCTGTGATCCGTCGAAGTTGGCGATCCAAAGGTTGCCGTCCGTGTCTATGGTCATCCCGTCCACGATGCCCGACAGCCCGTGGTCGCTGTAGCGGAACACCGTCTGCGGGTCAGCTGGAAGGGTGACCGGGATTGTTGGTTTTACAACGAGTTCATTTTGTAATCTTTTATTTTATAAAAAGACAAAAAGTTTTTCCTTTCGTGATGCACCTTCAATTTTTACTGATATTTTAAATTTATATTACGTATTTGTACCCTTAGGTTATCCCTAACAAACATTGCACACTATAGCTAAATTAATGAAGGTAATGAAAGTTTTAATAGGAGGGTATAAAAAATTGGGGGCGCTGAGAAATAATTGATTTTCAAATGGGGCGGTAAGAGAAGTTTGAGAAGCTCTGGTTTAGGGGATATCGTAAACTTATGGGATGTCGGTCAGACAGTGACAGATCGTCCCCCTGGCTACGGGAGCTTCACTCACCTATATCGCCGGTGTCGACGTCGTAGTTGTAGCGGCGCACCGTGTACTCGAACGAGTCGGCGAAGTAGAAGGCGCCGCGCGCCGCGTCCCAGCACAGCCCGTTGGAGATGTCGATGTCGGCGGCCAGCTTGGCGACCGCCGCCCCTCCCGCGCCCCCCACGCGGTACAGCGAGCCCTTCTTCAGCAGGAACTTGCCCGGCTCGTACTCGTGGCCCATCGTGCCTGCGAGGGGACCATCGGCATATAAATAAAATAAATAATAGTAGATTGTATCACAAGGTATTAAAATTGTATTTTTAAGGCGAGGGCGTTATTTTGAATCCAGACCAGAGTGAAGGATTCTTATATAGAATCCTGAACGGAGAGAGGGATTCGAAGGAAATCGCCCGAGGAAAATAGTACATTGTTATCCTAGGGGTGAAAGTACCCAATAGATCGAGGGACTAAATAAGTCTTTCTCCCGAGGGTAACACTGTGCTTTTCATTACGAATGCAAGGAAAGTCAAAATAAAAATAGGAATTAGCTAAAGAAAAAATGAGTGAAGATCGGATAGTCGCTTGACACTTTCCCACCTATTTCTTTTTCTTTGGCCGGCTAGCTATTCAGCCAGTATTTTTTATTTACATTGTGGCGACCTAAATTTAATAAAGGCATCTAAAAACAATATTTTCTTTAATTATTAAGTATTAATTAAAGAAAATAAAAAAATATAAATAGGAATTAGCTTAAGACAAAGTGAGTGAATTTTATTTTAATTAATACCTACTTAAACTTTACGTTATTTCAATTTTACATCGCGCTGGCTGTATAGAAAGTTGAAACATGGTTCAATAGAAATGTGAAAATAGACCTAGGTTTTTTTTAATAATTTGACAGTTGTCAGTTGAAAGCGATTCTCCCTAGGGCTGAAAAGGGTTACTTTCAACCCGCTTCTCAGGCAACTTCAGACCTACTTTCCGAGTATGAGTAATGAAAAATAATTTTAATGCCGAGTGGTACACTCTACTTTTCACCCCCCTCTATGAAAAAACGAAACAAGAAATCACTGTAATATATTTAGGTATTTGTTATTAAATATAATACAAACTTAAATATTTATTGCATCGATTTTCACATAAATTATATTTTAAATACCCTCGCTATGCTCGGGGATAAACTCTAGAGTCCATCGTTACGCTCAGGGTTCAATATGCTGCCGGTGACGTAAGACAGTGCTTTACTCCCTCGGTGCATAATCTACTATTTCAAAATCAACTACACAAACTCAAAAACTTTATCTGTTTTAAATTGATTCTATCAACAAAAGTCTACGGCAACTTGATTCTGATAGTAATCAATGGCAATACTTTGAAGTATGTATGTCGGATACTTTAACCAAAGAATAGAGATTATACAAAGAAGCGACACTCTCCGTCTCCCACCAATTTCATACCTCTTCATACCCCGCGTAAATGACCTTAGTAAATGGTAAAGTCCGAGGAAAGTTGACACTTTTGGGTATGTCCCGTTATCACGGTTTGGACTGGCCCAGTGCTCGCAGTGACGAGAAATTCGTTCCGTTATAACTTTCAGCATACTGCCGTAGTATCCACAGTAGGCGGTGTGACGTCATAATCGTCGCTATTTTTGTTCTGTGAGCACTGGCCTTTTCGAGGTCCTAAGGGGCTTTCCTGTTTGATCACGCGATCAACCTTGGACCAATGATTGGTTGACATCGTGACATGACAATGACATGGTCGTGACATAACAATGATATGGATGACAGTATACTACTGACCGGCGAACAGCCGCCCCCTGGGGTCGGCCTTGGCATCGTTGAGCCGGTTGGTGGGGTTGTCGGCGTCTACCTCGGCCACGGTGCGCACCACCCGCGCCCCCCCCGCCGCCCCCGCCCACGCCACCTCCACCACGCGCCGGCCCAGCCCCACCGCGAAGTGGTCGCGCTTGCCCTCCACCGGTATGATGAACGTGGGCATGCCATCTGTTGACAGAAAGGCGAAATTGATTTTAGCGCGGCGCCGAAACGTGATTCCGACTGCCATCTATTGAGAAAACGGCGAGACTTGGTTCGCAATGATCATCGAATCTCGATTTTCCATGTATCGATAGTTACGTCATACGTGTCGCTTCCGTCGCCCACGTCACTTCCGTGGCATCTTGCAGTGCCAAAAGCAGCGAAAGTTCGATTTTACGGTTTTTAGAGTATTTGTGACATAAAAACAATAGTTTCATCATTATGTATGTATTTACTGCAAGTTTCATCCGTTTTTTTTTTGGTTAAGTACACATGAAAACATCAATATCGTATCACTAGCTGCTGCCAAAAAAAATCAAACCTTTAGAGGTTTGATGTAATTTTTATGAACGTGAAAAATCAATACGTATTTTAACACACACACACACACCTGCACGCCATCTAGGCAACGAGCACAAAACTTATACAACACTTCAGTGGGCAGTGGTTGCGGCGCGGCGCCACTCACCCAGCTCGGCGCTGGTGTGCTCGCCGGTGGCGGGCACGTACTTGTGTATGGTGCGGTCGAAGATGCTCACGAAGTACAGCGCCTGCGCCTCGTGGTCCCAGTGCGGGCCCTCGCCCAGCCACACCGGCTTCGTCACGGCCTCCACGCGCACCGACATCGCTCCTGCCGCCCCAGATATTATATGAATGTATTACGTGTCCGGGCTGTGCCTCACGTTAATTTCGGAGTTCCCGTGGGAATTTCGGGATAAAAAGTGCCCTATGTCACTCAAGACTACCGTAGCTTCCTATTGGTGAAAGAATTTTCAAAATCGGTCAAAGAGTATATAACCACTACGTGATCGGTTCAATAGATCCAGAGAATAGAGATGTACCCCCTATAACGTCACAAACTTTACCTCTAATATTAGTACCTATAGATTGTAAACATACGACAGCGCCGTTGGCGTGGTCTAGGGATGTGTTTAAATAGTATATTTCATTATAAGTGCGGAAAGCCTGTCATTGCAAAGAGTTCCGACATATGTCTACCCGAGCCGAGGCGCAGCCGAAGGTGAGGGTTGACAGTCGGAACTAGTTGCAATGACGGTTCCGCACGTGTACTGAACAACTATTTTTAATACAGTTGCGAAAAAAATGAAGAAATTTAATAAAATATCAAAAACACAACAAACTCAACTAAGTTCCAACTGTGATCAAGAGATGGCGCTAGTCGTATTAGTAATGCGAAACGTACGTTTCGCAATGCAAAAAAGTGTGTCAAAGTCGTGTCGCCATTTGACAGTTGGCAAAGAGAACGCACGAGTTCGGGAAAGGTAAACAAAAAGCTCGAGTATGTAATAGCCCACATCCCGAACGCTAAACGTCCCTGCAATACGCCACTTTTTGAGCAACTGTATTAAAAAAATCTTTATTATCACTACGACTTACAAGGTGGGTCGATTGCAATAGATTGGAAAACAGTTTCTATAAAATTATTTCTTTATTTTTATTTTTTATCTCTATGTAGAGACGTCCCAGCATCAAATGTTTCATTAGTTTTAGTTTAAAAGTTCTGATATTGTTAGAGTTCTTAATTTCAGAGGGTAGTTTATTGTACAATTGTGCTCCTTCAAAGGTTATGGTTCTCCTGCCGTAATTTTCTGTTCGTATTTGCGGCAACAGAAGATGGCTAGACTAGGAGAGGTTATATATACGAGTATATACGAATTATCAGGGGCACAGAAAAGGATGTAGGGGGTTTATTTTTATCCCGGAATTCTCGCGGGATCTCCAAATGAACGCGGTTGAAACTGCGAGCAACAGTAAGTAAATATATATTTACAACAAAAAACATATTATGTACGTAATAAATAATTATTTTGCATCTCTTTTGCATTCATTTGATTACTGATTTAAAATGTAGTACGGCTTATTATTATCAGATTTTACTTTACAATTACTTTTGAATAAAATTAATAAAATAAAACTGAAAATTCTATTACGTTGCTTATAGGTTTATAATATTATATGTATCATCTATTGAACTTTTAAAATCGATTAGAATAATTCAATGAACTTATTTCTAACTCGCTATCCCCCGCGGTTTCACCCACAGTAATTTCAGAGTTCCCGCGGGATTTCCAGTATAAACTAGTATATGTATAGACCTTCCTCTCGAATCACTCTATCTATTAAAAAAACTGCATCAAAATCTGCTGCGCGGTTTTAAAGATCCAAGCATACAAACTACATAAGAACTGACAGACAGCAAGAAGAGACTTTGTTTTATACTATATTATAGTGATTTTATCCAACTTTTTCACTAACTTGCCAAAATAGCGGCTAGGTACTCACACTTGGTTATGATTTGGGGTTATATAATAATATTATGATCACTAAACAATTAAAGGGTGGATAACTGGATGAGCCGGCGTCGATGTGGTAACGTTATATAAACTCGGAGCTGGTCCGCTATCTAATCTGTATGTATTGCCGCACAAGAGGCTTAGCGAATCGTTCGGGGATCGACAGCGCGATGAGATCTTATCATACAACCATAGATATCTAATTATCTATGTCGATTGTCGTGGCCACATCTAACAATTGGCTACTTGACAAATTTTTTTTTTAGTCCGTCGTGTAGATGAGTAAAAAATATTGAACACGTATTTTTTTTTTTACGTAATCAAAAAATAACGGCGATACATTGAGTTGAAATTACCCGTGACGTCACAACCCGGTACAGTTTGTATGGGGCTTATACTGGATATTGACGTCACGAGTCCCCCACCCTAAATTTTAATGCGCCTTATCTATGTTTATTTTCACTAATTTGAAAAGGCAAAAAATATGTTATATTATTTTTTTGTTTTCCAACTGACGGACTAGTTGGAATTTTGATTTTCATACCCTGGAGAATAGCCATTTGGCGAATTCGTGAAGTGGCCGACTGTTTGGTGGCGTTTCGTGAAATGGTCGGCCACTTCATGATTACAAGTAGTGTCTAGTTACAAGTAAGTACTTTTTGACTTCAGGTCAGGGGCGTAGAGCACCCCGACATTCTTGGTTAGTTTAGGTTTGTAGTGGTGACCAAGTAAAAGATAAAATATGGTGAAATGCTACCATTTCATAAAATGGCCGGCCACATCGTGAATTGGCCAAATAATAGATGTGGCCACGAGACTGATATTATGAACAGGCAAAGTTTTTAGTCTCTGGAGCTACCGAACCGATCGAAAAATTTATTTCGCTGTCAGGTTGTTACGGTATCCCCGTGTGACGTAGGACACTTTTCATGCTGGAATGAGGAGTTCCTGAGGGAATAGCCAAGTTTATGCGGGTAAAAAATCCCGGGAACCAAACAGACATTTTATTTAGATAATTTAGAAATGTATAGATATAATTGTTGAATAATCTCAAACAAGCGAATCCGCGGACAAACGCATGTTTGATTTCAAAACGTTGTATATTTGATACTAGCTGTCCCGCGCGGTTTCACCCGTGATAATTTCTGAGTTCCCACGGGAATTCCGGATTACAATATAGCCCATGTTACTCAGGGATAATGTAGCTTTCTAACGGTGAAAGAATTTCTTAAATCGGTTCAGTAGTTTTTGAGTTAAATCGTAACAAACAAACAAACAAAAAATCAAATCTTTCCTCTTTATAATATTAGTATAGATATAGATTACCACTCGCATTGTTCGCACCAGATACTAGCGCTCGATGGCGTACAGTGCGATGGTACAGCTTGTACATTATCAACATCAACACAGATAAATAGTCATTCATCTTATATTTATCTCACATTATGACTTCTGCGATAACACACCAGTTTTCGGATAACTAGGTACCTAAAATATGGCTATTTATGGAACATAAAACTTAGCGGATTTAACTGAAGGCTGTATATGGGGCGTGTAAATTCCATATGCAGCTTTTAGGATCTCAGCTACCTATATAATATGTTTTTTAAATTATGTATTTTTATTGTAATTTAATGTAATTTCAATATAATTTTATATGTAATTTGGGGTTTTTTTGGGTGCTATGGGTTCTTGTGGAATGAAATAAATGTTATTATTATTATTAACTATATGTCCCGGTAAAACCTGTAATAGGTAGGTACCGTGACTATAGATAGGCAATAAACTCGGTGTTTGGGTTCACCCGCCACCCTTTTACGGTATTTTATCGGGTTGGAACCCGAAATCAGCAGGCTTTTATCGGGTTTAAACCCCAGCACCAGGTTGATTGTCCATCTGTAACCGTGACTAATGAATTATCAAAGGATGATCGTCTCACCTCTGCCCCCGCGCCCCGCACAGCCGCCATCTTGCACCGCTCTAACAATCGGGTGTCGGTATTTTGATAACCTCCATACCCTTGCCAAAAACGCATACTGTTACGTAATCTCTGCGAATAGAATAAACGCTTTTTTATAGACTAGCTCAGGGACGAGTAAAATTAAAATTATATGTCCATGGCGAAGATGTAATCTTAAACTAAGGAGGATTATTATAAAGCCTGGAAATGGCTGTTCGTTCTGAAGTAAAAGTTACAGTTAGTTGTAATATATAGAAAAAATACAGATTAAAAATTGTATTAATAATAATATAATAATAATAATCCACATCACAACACACAGATCTACTTGATCCCACACTAAGCTATTAGTTATATCTTGTGTCGTAGAAACCAAGCAAACGTGGTATATACTACATAGAATTACTTATATATATATTATACTATAGATATATAAATTGCTTGACTTTAGTGTTACATTTTAATTTAGTTCACAAATCAAACTAGGATATTTTCCTTGAAGTTGCTAAAACTACGATAACTTCAAGGAAATTACCACCGTATGTTTGATAAATTGACAAAGTACAACACTAATGTGATTAAAATTGCGTTGCCTTTGATGATTTTTTGCGATTGTACTAAAGTATTACACCTCATTTGAATGTTATGTAACGCCAAACTTTACTATCTATGATAAATAATTATAATCAAAGATATACAATATACATTGAGCGACAAATACACTATCCATATCTATTTGTGATATCACTCACCTAGAACAACATACCACTTCCATGCCCTGTATATCAGCCACGTCACTATACACTTGCGAGACGAATCGGCAATCTATTATACTTTTTACAGACCATTCGAATAGAGTCACTCTTTGGTCTATCGAAGTGGACACGAGCAGACCGCTCCACAAATACAGACCAGTTATCTGTGAACTATGGTGTCGGTCGCTTGTCCAAGAATCAAGTATATTAATGGAGCTCAAGTTATTTTCGTCAGTTAATTTGAGCAGATTCAAATGCAAGCAGTTGTCGTCGCCGCCTGTGGCTATCAAAAGTTCGTTTTCCGATAGCCTCCTCGATACAAAACTGTTTATGCCGCTTTTGTTAGTTTTGAAACTGAAAAACGGTGTGGACACTTCCAGATTTCTTAATTGCATGGCATCCCAAAGAGCTACGTCTCCTCTTGTAGTACACGTCGCAAGCACATGCCTTGTAAATGGTATGATTGTTGTTTTTAAAATACAAGTTTTGTGATATTTCAATTCGTTAACCAGTTTGAAATCAGCATTCTCGTTGTTGAAACGCAACTTGAATACTCTGAGACAGGTATCCGAGCACCCAGCGAAGACGGTAAACTCATTATCGACCTTGATAAAATCCAAATCCATTATCCTCGTTTCTGGATCGAAATCGATCAAGCAATCTTTCCAAGTTTTGCCACCTCTCCTTTCTTTGTCAGTGCCTCTTATCATATAATCTATTTTATCGTGTGGTTCTATTTTGATTTCATCTTTGGTCACATTGAAATCTATAATCTTTATACATATTTGAGCTCTTCCACCGGCCGATATTAACATTATTCTATTGTCACACAACTCGGTTATTTTCACAGTTTTTACGCTTGATAGCTGTTTGAATATGGCTCTATCTAGAAATTTCAATTCTTCATCAACACTCGAGATTCTAACAGTCGTGTCCTCTCCACCGGAGATATAAAATATCTCTCTGTCATCTAACTTGGGCTTATAAACTTGTAAACAATTGATTTCTTTACAGTGTGATCCATTCACTACATTTCTAGAAACCACATTGCTCAGTTTGAATGTCGATAAATTGATATCAGAGTTTTTGAGGTAGACTAATCGTATGTGCTCTTCGAAATTATCACCGACTTTTCGTATAAAACGCACCGCGTCCCAAGATCTATGCCCTCCACCACAGGGCACTTCCAGAAGTTTATTACCGTTTTTGATATCGTAAACAATGAAAACTCTCTCACGAAAACCACAAACAACGTTTTCGTCTTTATCCAAAAACTTTTCCACCCATTGGAATTCCAAATCGTTACTATACATGTATTTAATGTCTATTATATTATCTTTGCTTTTTACAGCAAAGTATTTTATCGTGCCGTCTCTTCCTGTTGTTATTAGAAGATTGTTCTTAATGGAAATGGATGTCGGTCCGTACCTCCCGTGTACTTTGTTAAATGTTCTAAATGGTTCTCTATTTCCTTTGCTGTAAGCATGAATATTGCCACATCTGTCGCCAGCAAACAACACATTATTGACTGTATTTAGCGCAGCTGATACGACCCATCTTTCTTTACTCGGTGGAAGTGTAAAATTTGCATATAGTTCTACAGCAACACCTTTGGATGCTAGTACTGTAATTAAACCGTTATCAGAGCAAAATACAAGATGTCTATTACTAGCCCATTGCATGGAGAGAACTCCACCAATTTCCAGTTTAGTTGTTACAACATCTTGAAGACCAGCTTCACCTTTACAATTTTCAATAAAAACGTCTAAATTGCCGCACATATCAGCTACAGCCAGCAACTGTTTGCAAGGCGATAAACTTAGCAATTTAAAAGTTGATTGGTGATTTAATCCGAAAATCATCTTTGGTAATTTTTCTTCAACACGGTAGTAAATAATCACATCATTATCATTTAGAGTAACGATATTACCTCTAGCCGTGAAAACAACTTTCTTGACGCCTTTTTCAATATCAACCTTTTCAATTTGACCAAAATCAGATGCTACTGTCAGTGGGTGTATTATAACGCCACTGTCTCCACCTCCAGTGACTAAATGATTATTGTCAGCATCTAAAGACCATATAGCACCATTTTGGTGCGTCAATTTTTTTTTGAGTAGATTTCCTCTGTGATCCCAGAAGCATACAGCAGAATCCTCACCAACAGAAATTATGTAATTATTTGTTATACAATTTTTCATTACTCTAGCTGTGTGGCCATATATTTCTCTAATACACTCTATGACTGCATATTGCCAGTATGCTTTAGTGTTGGGTGGCTGTTCTGTTGCATTTATGATGCTCCATATTCTAACAGATCTATCATCAGATGTGGTAACTATTATTTCTTTACGAGGGCAACATGATATAGAGAATATTACACCCTGAAACAAGAAATATAGTATAACTCAAATATTATTTTTATAAAATGACATTGATGTGGTATTGGTTTACATGGGCATCAGTAAAACTGTGAGTGACACTCAGAAGTGTCGTAAATTGCTATGAATTTCACTATTTAGCTAGTGCTACATTTATACTCCCCCTCTGTTTTCTACATATTGATAATTTTAAGAAAAGGTGGACAAAAGAGTTTTGTTTAGAATCTTTTCACCATTTATTACATTTTTTTTTTATTTGTATTTATTAAAGTCAACTTGACTGGACCCGGTAGCTTATTGGATCCAGTCAAGATAAGTTCTGACTCCAAATCCAAGATAATTTTCAACTATAGAATAGTAACAAGTATACCTTGTGTCCCACTAAATGATGCAGAGGCTCGTCGTCCCCTGCAACATGCACAATGACCTGTGAGAACACGGTGCCTGCAAACACCAGCACATCATGTGACAACGGAAGCAGCAGCCCACTGTACAGGATCGAATTATCTTTACTCCGGTAACATGTCAGGAGACTTTGATTTGATGTGTCCCAAATCTGAAATGTGAAAATCAAACTATAATAGAATAATAACTTTGCAAAAAAACTTAAAATATTCATTCTTGAGCATTATATGAGACCATGCTAGATGTAAAACCTTTTAAATATTTCTTTTTTTAAACACATCTAATGGAGATATGACATTCTTTTGAAATTGGTTAAATATATTTTGACCTAGATGAAACCATTTGAGTGTCTAAAATCTAAATATGTGGACAGGAATAAATTACCAACTAAATAATTAGCATTTAGTAGACAAGCTTTCAACTTGCTATGGAAGAACAGCCAATATTGTAAACAAATCCTTTCGATTTTTCAATGGTGAAATGAAAGAAATCCCCTGCGGGATAAGTCTGGTTTTGAGCATAAATTACCTGCTTATTTTAATTTTAGCAATTTGTAAAAACTTTGTTTATGTTCAATAAAGTATACAAACAAACAAACATCTTATATCTTCTTACACTTATATCAAAAGGGGTAAAATTTGGATGTATGTAGTAGACAATCTATGGATTTATTGAACCAATTCTAAATATTCTTTCATTGGTAGGAATCTACGTTCCTCCTAAACATCCATGAGTGACATAGGACACTTTTCATCCTGATACCAAGTTTCCAAGATAACTCCAAAATTGCCATAGTTGCCACCACAAGGCTCAGAGATAGTTTACTGTAAAACACTTAATTTCACTTATATTTTCTCACCCTAAAGACCTATTTAAACAAACCAAATACAAACCAAAATATGAAAGAAAAGGAAGCTATTTTATTAAGAATAATATCCATTGTAGTAGAAATTATTGAGTAAGTGGGTTATCTCGGTGAGAGATTATTTACCTATATGGCCAGTATAAAATAAATGTACCTACCTGAACCATATTGTGTGCAGTTAACAGGGCTATTTTGTTACCCTCGACCCATACACAAGAGTGTATCCAGTCATCACACACTACTGGGTCAAATAGCTTCACAAACTCTTCAGCAGGCCCATTTGTAGTCTTGAGTAAGACAGTGAATTGTTTGCCGCCAAATACAAGAGCTCTATCCTCTTCAGGTGTTACGAGTAAACCATATATTTTCTGCCCCTTTAAGACACACAACCGTTGCAATATTTTTACCGACTCTTTATGAAATACGTTTATGTGACTGCCTATTCCTGAAAATTGAAGTTGTTATGTACTAAACATGTTTTTTTTTGTGTTTTTGTAAACAGAAAACGTAGCTCTTTTGCTTACCAGCTACAACGAAATTTTTCAGCAATTTCACGGCCGTAACATCCGTGCGAAGTACAAGGGACATAATTATTTAATATTTTTAAATTTTATCAAATATTCTCTATTTAAAAATATAAAAAAAAGATTTAACACGTGGTGGTAGCCCTGAGTGGTGGCCACAAATTAACTAGACATATGTGGTGGCCCCGCTGTTTTTATATAATTTTTTGACTGTTTTGACAGCGAAACGCCGAAGCCGAGTGTCAACTGTCAACAATCCCTGTTGTTGTTGTTTTTACTATTCGCTCCGGAGAGCAGGCAAAGGAGCTAAGCCATACAGCCTTGTCTTTTCTTTTTTTTTTTATAGTTGAATGTCCGGAAAAAATAAAGGCCGAAGCCAAGTCTTCTTTTTCAACAATCCCTCTTTTGACAGCTCATAAATAACTGCGTTTCATTTTACGGTTAATTTCGAGTTTTCGACTCATCGTTCCCGTGTCTAAATCACCATTCATCATATTGGTGACGTCACTACGTTAGTAAATCTAGAGTGTGTTCCGAAATACACTGCGAGCACTGTAAGGTATAATCACAAACTACTTATAATCTTAAGCTATATCAACTGAACAGTGCTCGCAGTGTATAAGGATTAAACGTATAGAATAATCTCATCAGGTAATAACAAAATAACTTTGTTTCAATTTGGGTATTTATTGAAAAAATTGTCTTATCGTTAGTTTAGTCCAGTTTATGTTGATCCAATGGGTAATGTTCTTTGTACTTTTTCAGGTGTTCTTCCATTTGCTTCATTTGTTTTCTGTAAATAAGAAACAATTATTTATTTTTAAGCCAAATAAGTCCGTAGAACCGTAATTTACCTACCACAAAAAATAAGTAGGTACATATTTTGTAACTCAACAAATAAAACGTAAGGTTCCCGCCAGTTGAAAAACTAAATTTGTAACTTACTGAATCCTCGGAGGCATTTCAAAGTAAACGTCTTCCAGCATCTCTTTCCAATGAGGTTTCTTTTTCTTCTCCGCCTCTTGCATTATCCTCAGCACTGTGTGGCGAGATTCCTTCATCCACGCACCGTCGGCTTCCTCGTCCCACAGACCTGCGACGAAATGTTTTAGTAATAGGCTCAGAAGGTAGTAGGTATGCTGTGTGGGGAAAACCATAATTCGTCATATTGAAACTTTTTCAGTTGTTAGTAAGAATCAAAGAAATCCTTTAATTTTGAGTTTGATTTTTTTTTAATACCAAATTAACGGCGTTAGACAAGAAATGTAAGTAGGTAATAAAAATATATACATTCGAATTGAGAACCTCCCTTTTTAAAAGTTGGTTAAAAAGTGTAGGTATTTTTTTTTTGTGTTGGACAACAAGTTTCGCACTGGTTGCTAAACTCGAAAGTAAGTCCTTAGGAAGAAAAAGAAATGAGAGTGAGTTGGTGGTGACTGGTGAGGTTTTAGACTACCCCCCCCCCCCCCCATACCCAAAATTGCGTGTATTATTTTCAGAATATTATCTTAAAATATACACGGTGATCTAATTTGGAAATCCTTGCCTGAAAACGTTGAGTCAAGGCCACCTGCCGCTGTTCGGTTCAGAAATCGTGCGTTCAACGAAAAATAAATACCTACACGTGATATTATCTCATTATATCCCCCCTCTTCCTTGTGATATTCTTTGGTGATATTTCGTGATATTTTCCGTACCCCTCCCCCATTTGAGCTTCACGTGATTAATGGACGCCCCCCTAGTGATCAAAGACAATACAATCACTTGCCTTTATGTTGCAGATAACGTTTAAATTTGTGTATCGGACTTTCTTCTTTAGTCCACTTCTCGACTTCCTCCACAGGTCTGTAGGCGCTGCTGTCGTCGGACGTCGAATGATGGCTTACCCTAAACATTGAAAGAATTTTAATAATTTACTATAATATTTAAAAAGAAAATAATGCGTGGATGCTAAGGAAAGTTTTGTAAAAGTATGAGCATTTGCTCATAACCGTGGCGTACCTACCTGCCCGTTTACATCACCTCTTTGGCTCTTTAATCCTTTACTATTATAAATGCGAATGTGAGTCTATTTGTTTGTTTATTACGCTTTCAGACCTTAACCGATCGTCCTGAAATTTTGCATAGGTACCTCCGAAATGAGCGCGGTGAAACCACGAGGAACAGCTAGAGTATTATAAATGTGAAAGTGAGTTTGTTTGTTACGCTTTCACGCCTTAACGGCTTAACCGATCATCATTTTTGCATGCACGTTGTCAGGGGTACAGAGAGATATAAATGGTACTCACCTACCTTTTGTCCCGAAATCCCGCCGGAAATCCGAAATTAACGAGGGTGAACCGCGGGAACGCCTAGTTTATAATATCTACACTAGCTGCGTCCCACGGTTTCACCCGTGTTAATTTCGGAGTTCCCGCGGGAAATCCGGGGATAAAAAGTACCCTATGTCCTTCTCTGTACTCCGGCCAATGTCTAGGTATGCAAAATTTCACGACGATCGGTTGAACCGTTAATGTTTTCAGCGTAACAAACACACAAACAAACTCACTTTCACGTTTATAATAATAGTGTAGTGGGGATTTTCTCTGTGGTCTGGTCTTACCTATAGCACATAGCTTCAATGAGCACCGGCTTGTTCTCCCCCACGGCGAGCGCCCGCGCCGCCCTGACCGCGTTGTACACGGCCAGCGCGTCGGTGCCGTCGACGCGCACCGTGCGCAGCCCCAGCGCCGGGCCGCGCGCCGCCACGCCGTCCCCGCGGTACTGCTCGCTGCACGGCGTCGAGATCGCGTACCCGTTGTTTCTACTGTTCACAGACAGAGGCGTCTTTACTTTTTTTTTATGTCATAGGGGGCAACGGGCAAGTGGCACCTGATAATAAGTGATTACCGCCGCCCATGGGCAACACCAGAAGGCGTGCAGGTGCGTTGCCGACCTGGAATGGGGATGGGAACTGGCTTTCCAGTGGGCTGCCGAAATACCTACACCGTTAGCCGCTTGGCGACCGATTTACAACTTGAAGGTGGTAGCTAGCCAGCCGGGCACTAGAGAGCGCCCTACCACCATGCTATGGTGTACTCACGATGTTTTCCTCACCGACAGCTCGAGCTCATTGTTAGGGTTTGAACCTGCGCCTTGCGGCGTTTGATCCGAACGCACCAACCACTGAGCTGTCTTCGCTATATCCGAACGCACCAACCAATGGTGCAAGGTGTGCGTTGCACACCGGTGCAGCGGCCCTAGGGGGCGCCGAGCGCCGCTCCATGCGGAGCTCCAGCGGCGCGCTTGTTGACCGGCCGCGGCACATTCAATGACCAACGTAGAGCTCCGCTTTGTGTACATTTTGTACAGCATCTGGAGCTTTTCTTATACTTTACTACTTTACTACATACTTTACTTTTGCACACCGGCGCTACATGGGCTAGAGCTAGAGACACCTCTGTTCACAGATAACAACTGATTATTATAGTTATAACTAGCTACATCATGATTTTTCATATTATAATGAAAAAGTCGGAAATCTGGTTGCACGATATGGGTGAAGATCCCGAAGGTCCTAACTACGAAAATCACTTAAATCGAAAGACAATACGAAGTCTGAAAAAGTCTTATAAGTTGGAAAAAGTCTTATTAAGTCCGAAAAACTCGGAAAACTTCTTCAAAATTCAGAGTTGATAAATCTTTCTGTAGAAAAATTGTGTGGCTACGTGAAAAACACAGAATGCGAGTGCCAGCGCGCGCAACCCTCTGTCCCAGTCTTCTGATTGGCGGCACCAGCAGGCAGCACCCACCGTGTACGGTCCGACTTGTGTACGGGTGTCGGGTGTGGGTGTCAATTACCACAGCATTATCACGGGGCAGTCGAGCGTCGCCGCGAAGTTGAAGGCGGCGTGCGCGTCGCCCTCGGACGCAGCGCCGTCGCCGAAGTAGCATATCACGCAGCGGTCGTTGCCGGGCGAGCGCTTCAGCGCGTACGCGGCGCCCACCGCCTGCGGCATCTGCGTCGCTGGAAGGTATACAATTATACATGCTCTGTGTTTTATATTTTTGCCACAGATATTTTTTTCTTTTTCCCTATTTTACGTATTAAGGCATAGTTTGTACTTTTGTAGGTATGTACGAACACGTTAGGGTATCTACATGGAAGTGGGTATCTACATGTCTCTCCTAGGCCATACACGTTGTTCTTCCTTACATTCTTATTTTTAAATTAGCTGATGTAGGTACCTACATGTAGGTACCTACTTCCTATGTTAATAAAGCCTTATCTATACCAACCCGACTGACGAACTTATTAAGTAAGTACTTACTAGGTAATTTATACTTAAAAATTAGTAGGTACCTAATAGGCATTTGTGTTTAGTTTTTCATTTTATGATTTCGGATGTCAACATGAAACATAAAAAAAAAATAAAAAAAATATCACTCTCCAAATAACCTACCTAGGGGGCTGGATATCGTAACAAAATTATGTTGTTTGCTGCCGTAATGCACGGGCATCTGCCTGCCCTGGGCGGGGTCCTCGCAGTTCCCGAAGCACTGGTTCACCAGCTCGGTGATGGTGTACCCTCGGTACAGCAGCACCCCCACCTCCCGGTACTGCGCGAACACCAGGTCCCGGGGGCTCAGCGCGGCCGCACTACCGATGTGGACCCCCTCCTCGCCATAGTTGGTCATGTAGAAGGATATGCGCCCTTGTCTGCTCCAAGTAATTATGATGTTTAGTTTAAGTATATCTAGTTGCTAAGTAGTGGATATAGTGATTAACGTAAATGCCACCATGCTAATACTACGAGGTCGTCTGTTAATCGCGTGATGTTTTTTAGCAATTTTTAACCCCTTCTCCTCTTGTGAGTAGGTGAGGTTTTAGACTAACCCCTCCCCACTCAAAATCAGGTGCATTTTTTTGGTACAAAGTATTTTATAAAAACGGTTATCACAGCAGGCGGGGAAAGCTGCTTTTCGGTTTAAAAGTAGTCTAGAGAAAATCGTTTAGAAGCCGATTGTCTCGATGAAGGTTGTGAGACGTTGTGACGTGAATATGTTGTGAGACCTGAATAGATGGAGTACCAGTGCGGTTTTTTATATTTAGCACATTTCGTATTGCGCAGATTATTTTGAAGATGACAATTCAACACTTATTTAGAACCCTTATATAGTGTAAATTAACCTTTGATCGAACTTGAAAGTCCAAAAGAAACTAAAAACAAATATTAGGTATGTGACGTTTTTAAGTTTTGTTTTTGGTAACAGGTATCTCGCATTTTCAGTGTTCAAATAACTATATATTATGACGTAGTTTTCCTCACCGTTGTGATTCGTACAAGATTTTATCAATCTGCGACAACTGCACCATCGTCTTGTACATGTGCACTAACGTCTCCTTATCGATGTTCGGCTCTTCTTTGCTATCTATAACTTGGCCGTCCATCAGCACCCTGTATATAGGGATCGGATCGTAGCTGTTCTCGTTGATAAAGTCCAGTTTGGAAATATACGGCGCCTTGACACCCGGAAACGGGGCGATGTTGTCCCCATTTTGCCCCACTTCCGGTCTAGTGCGGGTGGTCAGAAACTGGAATAGAAGATTTTTCAAATATGAAAAGGAGACATCTTGATAAATAAAAAAAAATTGTAAAGACACTTTCAGTTTTTCCCGAACTTTCCAATGTCTTGGGTAACTTTTGCATTAGACATATTTGTTTCCCCAACAACCTTTCGGATGCCGTGTTCGGATGAATGGTTTACTGAAAAAAGTGTCAAATCGATTTTCAGCAGAGTGAGCGCTTTACCAAAGAACATATCTAGTTGATATTTTTTAATTTAAATAGAGATAAAGACAAAGTTGAAATAGTTCCGCAACCGGGACAAGGGTTGCCAGGCGTCCGGATAAAGCCGGACATGGTTAGGCTTTTTGATTGCGTGTCCGGCCAAAATAAACTGGGTCCGGCTAGTCCGGCTTTTGTTAGGCTTTTTACATTTCGCAAACGAGCCAGCGCCGAGCGTACAATAAAGTACCTATTTAGACTGATTTGGCATTCGATTTTATTTATATCCCATTAGAATTTTACAAAATTTATGGTAATAAATTTTTTACATACAATTTTTATGTCGTATATATTAATACTCCCCCAGTAATGTAGGGTGCCCGGCCGTTCTACCCAAATATCCGGCCAAACTGACTGGTCTGTCCGGCTATTAGGTTTCGTGACCTGGCAACCCTAACCGGGACTATAGGTAGATAACAACTTAATTAAATCTATAATCACATTATTTTATAGTATATACCTAAATAAAATTGGAGTGTCTGTTCTTAATTCCAAATTAACAGCTTTCCATTAAACCCCTAATACATATATAATACCTACGGTACCTAGGTACTTACAGAAAAAGATTTTATTTTGTCTGTCTGTCTGTTTATTCCAGCTAATCTTTGAAACGGGAGAAACGGCTGGACCGATTTTAACGGGACTTTAACTGGCAAATAACTGATGTTATAAAGAGTAACTTAGGCTTTAGCAAGAAATTCACGCGTGCGAAACTGCGGGGCACAGCTAGTAACATAATATAGAGAAAAGATAATACGCTTAGCACAACAGCTGTAAATAAGAACATAATGTTTATACGATTATGTAATAAATCTATTCAGTATTCACGTTAAAACAGTAGGTATAGTAGGTAAGTATGTAAATGACAACAAAGTTAGAAAATACCAGAGCCATTCTCTATAGTACCAAGATAACTAACCCGTAAACATCTGTTTAATGAATTTATACGCAACACACCAGCACCGCACTTAAGCGCCATGTTATTACTGAAGTGAACTGACGCAAGTCGCAAATGTGAAACTAATCGAATACAATCAAAATAACTTGTTTCATACAATAAGTAGGTATGTAACATTATGCGTGGTTATACTGCGCGAGCTACTTATCTATGTTTAAAACATGATAAGGAGTTTGAACTTTCACGGAGGGCACAAACTGCAAAGTGGCTTATAGAATTACTTAATATTTCGTTCGTAATTTGTACCTAGAAAGAATCTTAAATTACTTGTGAGCTAGAACGAAAGTTACTCAAGTACCTACCTAGCACTAACTTAGTACCAACTCTCACTATACCTACATATATAAAATTACTTATATAATATATTAAAATTGGAGTTCTCACGGGAATTCCAGGATAAACTATAGGTATAAACCTTCCTCTTGTTTCACTCTATTTATTAGTGAAAACAGCATGAAAATCCGTTCAGTAATTTTTGAGTTTATCGCTAGCAGACAGACAGACGCAGTGGAGGGCTTTGTTTTATAATAAGCAACTTAGTTTCATTATGGTGACCGATTTATCAAGTTTATGTACTTAGTAGATATTGACAGGGCTGTCTCTACCCGGGGGTTCACCGTTCAAGGGGTGCACCCGTGCACCCGGGCGCAGAGTCGTAGGGGGCGCACGCAAGTCGAGCGCTAGTACCAACGTCATTGCAACCAACCAACAAGTACAACAATATGGGCATGATGACTAATATAAATTTTAATGTTTAGTCCGTCTTTTAGATTAATAAAAAATATTGTAGGTACTTACTCCAAAAATAATGGTGATACATTCATTTGAAATTCCGTCTGAATGACGTTACACCTAAGTACACTGGCTTTTATGTTTACCTTCTCTCTGTAGATAACTTTTGTTTCTATCATTTTTCGGTTGCAATCAAAAACATAGCGGTTTTGCGATTAAAATATGCACGTTTTGGACACCTACAATTTCTATAATGATAATAATAAAATTCATTTATTCAGACGCATTTTTAGTCCAATATTGTTAGTAAAATTGTGCATGAAACTATGTTAGTACAAGTAATTTATAGCAATCAACCAAAATAAACATGTTAACTACTTCTAAAGTTGAAGCTGCCTAAACTTGATTAATTAATCACAAAATCGCCATTTTTCTGAATGAAACTGAAATATGATAGCAACAAAAGTAACTTAATTTTCTCAACTTCCTTTTTGGTGTAAGTGGGTACCTATTTAAATAAAAACGAATACCTAGGTAGGTACCCATCAAATTGCATTTGGCTGAAAAACTCGTATCCATGGCTTTACCTCAGAGTAAATATGCCTTACGTAGTCTGCATTCGGAAACTTCCTCCGTTGTGTCATGTGTGACGGATTTACAGTTGCCATTCAATAAAAAAAGAAGAGTGAATAGTCAAGGCAAGAATACATATGGAGCATAATATAGTACCAAGATTTTTATCGAGTTTGCTTAAAATAAATGAGTCACTGAATTTTTAATACTGATTTTAATTTAAGGCAGACTCTACAGCTACTTACTGATTTCTTAAAATCTAGGTGATGGAGTGCACTCAGATGTGGTTTCTGAACGCAGCGTAGTATGTCATTGTCAACTGACAGTTATGACATTGGATTAATTGTCACAGCCCACAGGTCACTTGTCTTTGGACATAATATGTCTAGTTAGTTTGTGGTCAGTAGCAAAGAGTATATAACCACCACACTTTTTAGTCAGTCAGTAGCTAAATTGAGTTGAAAGAGTGTAGTGTCCGTGTTAAAATTTTAGTTATATTTAGTAAAATGCCCTATTGGTACTATGAAAAGAAAGACTTGCAGAGTACTCCGTCCTTTCGTGATGGTATCAATAATGAAACGGAGAATCGGTATCGCAAAGAAGGCGCAAGATTTATCATCGACACTGGATCTAGGATGGACTTAGGTTATAACACAGTTGCGACTGGTGTTGTTTATTTTCATCGTTTCTACATGTTCCACTCGTTCAAGACGTTCCCGAGGTACATCACTGCGTGCTGTTGCTTGTTCTTGGCGGGAAAAGTCGAAGAAACACCAAAGAAGTGCAAAGACATAATAAGAGTAGCCAAATCGTTGCTCACTGAACACAAGTTCGCTTCATTTGGAGAAGATCCCAAGGAAGAAGTGATGACGCTAGAGAGGATTCTTCTGCAGACGATCAAGTTCGACCTGCAAGTTGAGCACCCCTATGGATACTTGCTGAAGTATGCCAAATGTCTCAAAGGTGACAAAACCAAGTTACAAAAAATGGTACAAATGGCCTGGACATTCGTTAACGACAGGTTGGTAGTCAATGATCTAAGTTAATTAGCTTTCAATTCTGCATGTTGCCACATTGATTACACTGAAGCTGTACAGCTAACTAGACTGTTAGGAGTTTACAATTAGGTTGACATTATTGGTACTTACAATAACTACATAGTCACTACCTGGAATGAAACGATGCTACACCCAATAAATTACAGTTGCTGGGGTTTTTTCTACAAAATTTTGGATAGCTATTCAGAACTATTATGTAACACCAGCAGTTACAAGTTAAGCCATCTGTTAAACTAAAAACATTGATTTCATAAATTCCTGAGGTGATTTTAAAATGAAAACATAAAGCTAGCTGTCCCCCGCGATTTCGTCCGTGGTAATTTCAGAGTTCCCGCGGGAATTCTGGGAAAAAAGTACTCTATGCCCTTTTTTGTACCCCTGATGGCTCTGACAGTAGTTTACGGTGATTAACTGTACCCCGCATTAATTCCGGACTTCGGACGGAAAAACTATCCTATCTTTTGAGGTGGACCATATTATAAATGGTTACAAAATTTTATCAAAATCCGTTCAGTAGTTTCGGATTCCATCATGGACAAACAACGTGACACATGATTTATATATATTAAGATTGTGACAACAGATGTGATGTGACAACTGATCACAATTTAAATTTTCTTTACTTCTACTTTACACTAAACAGGCATTTAACAATATTAGGTTATCGGCCAATACACAATTATGGTATGACTAGCTGTGCCCCACGGTTTCATGGCCACGGGAACTCCGGGATAAAAAGTACCCTATGTCCTTCTCTGTACCCCTGATAATGTGCATGCCAAATTTAATCCAAATCCGTTCAGCAGTTTTTGCATTATTGAGTATGCGAGGATAAGAGCTTGAAAGCGCATTTTCATCCGACATGCTTCAAATTTATCATCACTGCTCAGCTCCTATGTATCTTAGCGTAATGTTATATAGCCTATACCCTGCCCAGGAGTATGGACTACAATCATACCAAGTTTGGTTAAAATCCCTTCAGTAGTTTTTGACCCATGTACAAACAGACAGACAAAAAATTTACTGATTGCATTTTTGGCATCAGTATCAACCACCATTCATCCTCCAATATTAATTTTGAATATATATTCAATGTACAGAATTGACTTCTCTACAGTTTTATTATAAGTATATGTATAGAAGATGTGCATTTAGACCAATTCAATACTCTTAACAAGGATTAATTAATGAATATGTGAATTTTTGCTCCACATTACTGTTAATTTCCATTATGTAAAATAAGAATATGCTTTAAACTACTAAACATACTTATATGTTGCATATTCAATTTGCTAAGTGTATGTGAAACCCACCACACAACTCTAGACTCACACATCTATCAACCACATCACCCTTAGTACTAGTATAGTATTATATTATCTGTGCCCTTAGCATTTGAATAGGCCTGTAGCCTTTTGTGGAATTTATTATACACTAGTTGTTCCTCGCAGTTGCACCATTGATGGGATAAAAAATAACATATGTCCTTTTCTGTTCTCTCACAATGTGTATGCCAAGTTTTATTTTTATTTTATTCATAAAACCAACAGTGTCAACAAAGATTACAATATAATACATTACACAAGTGTTAGGCCAATTATAGGTCTTATCCTTCAAACAGTACCATTTATAATAACAGCAGTCAGATGTGGTGTAGAGTTACAATGACAAGTAATGAGATGAGATTTATACATAACAGGCATATGTGAGATATTTATATTAATACTACAGTTAAGTAGTTAAAACTTGAAAGTATAACAAACAAACAACTCACATTCACATTTATAAGGATTTCAGGTTTAGGTTTGGGCATAGTTTAGGTATTCACTTGGTTTCATTCAAAGTCAAATGACCTTGAAATACCCCTGTTTAGTCTCTGCACAACACTTTGCCTGCAATGGGAGCCAGAAGTCATTGCTGTAGCTCTCATGTTCCTTGCGGGCAAGCTCAGCAAGTTTGAAGTGGTTGACTGGAATGGGAGGCTACCGAAGCACAGTGCATGGTGGGATATGTTTGTGGAGGACATCACCATGGATCTGCTCGAAGATATATGCCACCAGGTCAGTGATTTTCATAATTAGAGCAAGTTAGCTGCATTTATTTGCACCTATGTGAGAATATCTAGATTATCTTTGTCAATTCCTAGCTCTCAATTATCTAGATAATCTTTAATAAACTACATTGACCTATAATGCTAGGGAATATGGACTTAACAAGTTGAAAAGTGTTGGATTCACGTGAGTTATTATTTCTTTTGTGCATATTATTTGCAGTTACTATATTGTTGATATTATGTGGAATATAGATTAGATGACTGACAGGCAGATTCCCCCTCGATGTGCATATTTGACGCATGACGTTAATTCGGTATCAACAGGTACTGGACCTATATTCGATGCAGGCGCCGCCGGCGGGCGTGGACTCGCCGCCCCAACCGGCCGCCAGCAAGCCTCCAAAAAACGAGAAGAAACCTCCCTCCGTTACACCGCCCGCTTCAGCGTCGCCTGTCGCCGTTGCCGCCCCTAAGCCCGCGCTCACGCCACTCAAGAACGGCCAGGACGCTAAGCTGGAACCACCAAAGATGGACATGAGGTTCACGTACGCCCCGTACCACACGCACAGTATGCCCGCGTTCCCCGTGTACTCGGCGCCGCCGCCCCACGTGGCGCCGCCCCCCCACGTGCCCCCGCCGCCGAGGCTGCCGCTGGCGTCGGTGCCCCCTCCCCCGCTGAGCTACTCGGAGCCGCCCCCGACGCACGCGCGGTTCCCCCCCTGCAGCGTGCCGCCCCCCAACTACTTCGCCCCGCTGCCCGCGCGCGGGCCCCTGCCCCCCGGACCTCCGCCCAGACCATATTACCCGCCACCGTAACGGTGTATATTATATATTAGTTAGTAAGTTGTATCATAATTTTTTTTTACTGAAATATAATTAATTCAATGTAACATTGCAATCTTTTATTACTACTGTAGTAATCTTCTTACGAGTAGCAAAAGATTATATAAATCGTCCAGCCGACATCAAAGTAGTCAATAGTCAAAACTTTCAATGACTCAGACTACATAAATTGACAAATTTAAGAATATAGTGTTCCGAAACTCATCGTCAAGCCGGAACAGGAGGAGGTAAACTTTTATGTACGCAAATGACAAAATAATGTATCAATTCAAAATAAAACGCTATCAAATATATTTGCATACAGTTGACACAATACGAAACGTTACATAATTACAGAATAATCAAAATAATAATGATAAATTGGTATTATACAAACAAATCTGACACAGTGACTTTGATATGTGTACAAATATTATTAACTAAGACTTGATCCGTGGTAGAGGAGGCCAAATACATAATCGTGATATTATTTGTCCCTAGAATATAGTTGCAAAAAATATAATTTAATTTTCATTGTAATGAGCCTGAAATCATACAAAATACATAGTAAAGAATGTAACCAATGAGTGAGTAATGAGTATGCCTATTGTCTCCTAGACAGTATCCTATGATGTATAAATTATCGTCATCCTATAGGTATTTGCTCATGGTAAAATTTATCAAGGGGATTACATCACTCACAGAAGTCACAGATCGCAAAACATACCGCAAGTCTGAAGGAGTTGGTAGATTAAATGCGTTAGCCATACAAAACAATTTATGTAATCTGTAGGTCGTCATAGATAATCTGTATCATTTGAATTTTGGGATAAAATCACCCAAATAAAGAATAATAAATGTCAATCAGTTATTAAATCTATGAAAATACTTAAGTAGTATATTAAGTAACTATTCAAAATTTTAGTCACAAGCACTCGACGTGACGCAATGCGCTTGTGACGCACACTGAGACGTAGTACAAGTAGTGAAACCAACTCTTCAAAGTTCGAGGTCATTGGAAATGTAATCCCCTTACATAGCTGTTATAACTACCAGTACATAGACAATAACTGCCCCCTCCACTCATACAGATATAATATTCAATGAGAAAATACAACGCCATAAACTCATTTCAAAGTAAAATCCATTTTAAATACTTCACAAAGACTGCCATTTTAAAAATTTACTTATACAATAATAACTTTACGACGGAGCTGCAGTACGACTAGATAGAACGTGATCCCTCTCTCTCTCTCTCTTATTGAACACAAGCTGCGCCGGAGCGGGACGAATATACAAAAAATAAATCACAAGATTAATAATACCATCAAACATATTAAATACTTAATTACCAAAAACATTGGGTATCGATTCCAGAAGCATTATTTGTTATTTTTCATGATTAGAATGAAATAATTCGGTACTTTCGATTAGTTTGATTTTCCGAAAATTGAACACTGGAATTAACACACAAGTCTCAATAAACATTTAGTGGCGATGTTGTTTATTTTAAAGTTTTAAAAACATTTTTTTGACTTCATAGTTTAGCAAAAATCACTTTTGAACCATTAATTTAAAATAAGGGTAAAAAATGGTCGCTAACCTAGTATTTACTTAAAAATAGTAAATATAAAATATGTTAATACTTACAGAAGGCACGTATAATGACATCAGATCGCGAATAATCTCCGAATTAAGGCACATGATTGATGATTAAGGGCCAGCGTACACCTAGCGATGAACGGCTCGACTTTAAAAATAAAAGTTATTTTATTTGGAGAAAAAAAAAAGGTTCAAACATCTCACCGCTAGTACGCTGTGCTTTCCTAAACGGTCGACACACGAAAATGAACCTTATAGCCTGCAGTCTCCGCGCCTAGAGGGAGCAACAAACTCGATGTGGATAGAGTCCATTTTCATATGCGACGTGACTTAGTACGACATTCTAAACTTACAGAAAAATATTAATATGTAATTTTAATAGTATATCATACAAATAGCGTTACACAAAGTTTAGGCACAATATTAGGACACCCTGTTTAACTGAGCTAAATAATTTTATTGCGTTCCTTAATTGATAAAAACATACTGTACACTGTCGAGCAAAATATTACTGATCAGGATGAGAATCCAGCCAATTATTTTGCTCGTCATTATAATATTATAAAGATTACAAAAACTCATGGTTATTCATCAATTTAACATGATTAAGATGACGATCCATCACAGAAGAGCGGTACAGATCTTGCAGTCATTAGAAACTATGATATAAGTGACTTCTACCTATTTATGGATGTATAAACAAACATACAAGCTAAATAAAAAAATTAATTAAAAAGCTGTAGCTTCTACGGGAAATATTTGATTAGTTATTTGCTTTGACTAGTCAAAAACAAGTGTACGGAAACATTGAGCGATATACAGCGTGTAACAAATGTGTGGGGTTTTGAACTGACGTGACGGTTTCGCAATAATTTTAGGCAATTGGCTATTTGACAGTTGTCACGATAAAATATGAAATGTGTTAAATATGGTAGTTTATAGGTAAACAATAATTATAAAATATGTTTTTTGGATTAAAATAAATTATAAATATTTTTCTTTTTGAAAAATAAATTCGAGTTTTTTTATCTGTGGATACGAGAACCTCAAACGCGGGCGGCCATGATAGAGCATCATATGACGTCACATTTCACAAAATAGATTGTCGTGTACTGAGAAAATTAGCGATTTACTGAGAAAATTACTAAAAAATAATAGTGATTTGGACTGTGAGAGGTTTCTTAAAATGGAATCAGGCTATACAAAAGCAGACAGTGCGAATCTGCCTAAAGTCGATTCATATATGGTCGCAAATGTAACCCTGTCTTTTGCTCTGCAGAGTTTCGGAATGCAAAAACCTCCGTGTAAGTACCGAAATGAATAAAGTAATAGCATAATAATTTATTTGTAAAAGTTCATACACTAATTCTTAGGTGAAATTTTATGAAATGATTTTAAATTACTTATAGGTTATGTTTATATTTTTAGATCTTCACGACAGTCGTATGGTGATGACGCTATAGGGTATGTCCAGCTAAAGAGGGAAGAAAATTTGTGTGCGATAAAGAGCAAAATTTGTCCCGAACATAAAGTTCGTCTGCAGCAATACTTGGTGTCCGTGGTCATCGATGAAAAGGAGGACACAGTAGGTACAAAGTGTCCAGTGTGCTGATTGCCCGGCCTTCAAAGGATGCTGCAAAATGCAGTGAATTTCTTAATGTGGAATCACAGAAGAAGTGAGGAGCCACTGAATGTTACTGGCGAAAATCAAAATTGTCTTAGGTGGGTAGCACTCTGAAGTACATGAAAATCAAAAAATAGTAGTTTTATATGTACCCAACAAGATAATAGTGTATTTTGTGACTTTTTAAAAGAAAGTAAAAAACGAAAATTACAAAACTGTCAAATTTTAAAACACCAAGATTATTATGATGTTCATCGCATACAACTGCTCTCATTGCACTATTTGAGTTACACATTTAATTCTGAAACTTAACTAAATTGAAAAAAGTGTTTGTTTTGTTTGGCATCATGGGATTTTGAAGAAACTAAGAAAGTCAATATCGTGCCTGTAGATTATGATTCTGTATATTATGTAAAAGATTTACTCTGTAAATTAGAATCGTTTTGGAAGAAAAACATTTATCCTTTAATTTGTAATAGTACCAAATAAAAGAGTTTATACTTGGCTAATCATGTATTTTTAATTAAACTATCCTGTAGGATTATCAGTGCACATGCTATAATAAAACATAATATTTTAACAATTTGATATTCACTACAGAACATGATACATACTACATACACTACATATGAGGTAACATAGAGAATTCTCACAAACGCCTTATAACTCTCTCAATACTAAAACTTACTAT
Organism: Zygaena filipendulae; assembly: GCA_907165275.2. Lineage (NCBI taxonomy): Eukaryota > Metazoa > Arthropoda > Insecta > Lepidoptera > Zygaenidae > Zygaena > Zygaena filipendulae. The sequence goes on from OU015662.1 coordinate 11,823,421, forward strand.
TTGTATTGATTACATCCTGTTTTGACAGTTTAGAGTTAGATGCAATAATGCATGGTCTTACTAGATTAATTCCTTTTTGCAGTAAGAGTCCTATATGTTTAAATCTTCTATCTGCAAGTCACACCTAGTTCTAAACAATCTAAAAAGTCACAGATCTGTACTAACAAGACATCAGTGGTTCTGCCACTGTATCCAGGTGAGATATAATTAATTATACCATCAGGGGTGCTACTGATTAAGTATTTGGTTTGCTTTTTTATATTCTGACCATGCTCAACAGATTTTGATGGTTTTTGTATTTCTATTTTGAGACAATCAATGATACAATAGATATTATAATACTTCAATTTTGTTTTAACAATTTTTTATTTAATTTAATTATAAATGGATGTAATACCCTTGCAAAATAAAAAGGTTTATGTATGTCAAGTTGTTACAATGTTTGTAAATTAGTAAATAAATAAATAAATTAGAATTACAGCTTTTATAAATATTTTGCTTGTATAAGACAGTGACATGCCAAATTGGTCTCCTAGCTCAGAAAATGATGTATTTAGTCTTATATTTTAAAACATAACAATATGTGTTCAGGAAGATTTGTGTTTTAAAAATCCTTTGAAATACCTAAATATCTTGGATTATTCTTGATTAGTTGTACAGTACTTTCAATTAACATTCGACATAGATTCTCTGCTTCAACTTTCCTCTTTAATTCAGATTGAGTTTCTTGATCGCTGCCTGTAGATACCATTGTTAATAAGGACTGAACAGATGGTGAAGTGTCAATATTTAATTGTGAATGTTTCGATAGCTATGAAATGTTTGAAGACCACCTTCTAGCTTTTCAGTAAACAGTTTTCTCCTGATTTTTGTAATCCCTGCTGATTCAATCCTGGACTTTATTTTAAAAGGTGATATTGCAGTAGTCGTAACATAAGTCTTTAAAGGAGAAGTGTTTTTATCCTTACATTGAGTAGAAGTTTGTACATTATCTGCTTGTAGTCTTTATAGACAAACATACTTGAATTAATTTATTAGTTGTTTCAGGCCATACTTGTATGACCGGGTCTTGAAAATTTGAACAGCCATCTTTCTCAGCAGCGCACAAAAAATCTGAAAAAATCAAAACATATTATTCATAACGTACTTACCTATAATATTGTTATGTTACATGGCAAAGGTACTCTGCTACTTAAGAAGTTTACAACAGGCAAAACTTTGAAAACAAACCCATTTTTAAACTACTAAACTGTTAACTTTTTTACTCACCGCTATTGCTTGTCATCCCTGATGTTGCTGGTGTTTTAGTTTCCTCAGAAAATATTTCTTGCATTATGTTCATACGTTGTCTTTTGATTGCGGCTGATCGAGGCTGTGGCGAGGCGGTGCGTTTTATTGTCTGGTTGACATTGAAATTTCGATGATAAACAGTCTGGCTTCATTCTTATTTTGCCAACAGAACCCATCATCCTGTATTGGGTATAATTTTCCATATCATTAGGCAGCTGTAAAGTGACACAAATGTATTAATTACCTTCTTTTATTTTGGTCATGTTTTATGAACATGTTAGGTTAGGTTTAATTTATTTTAGTATATCAGACGCTAATTAACTAAATGATTGATGAATTCTTCTAAATACTTACATCAAAGTGGTCTTCACAAAAGAATATTGTAGATTTATCAGATGTAAACTTTGGCTCTCGACGTGCTAACCGTAACCATTGCTTTCGACGTTTAAGAACGTGTATAAACAATTTTTCAGGAAATTTAATTGTAGTACTTCTACACATAGGCACGGCACACGTCTTGTAGCTTGTCATTTTCACAATTCCAGTAAAAAAGTGCAAGTTTTCCACTCAAAATACGCTTCAGAGTTAGAGCGTCCTAATTAAATTTGTTTCGTTTATTGAAATGTGACGTCACAGCCAGCAAATGTCAGCTGACCGGCTGTTTTCGCGCGAATTTCAAAATAATGGATAAAAAATATTATTTTTTCCTATTAAATAATCCTTTTTTGAAAAAATAACTATTGTAAGAGGTATATAATAAACCTACGTAAATTTTAAAATACTTTTCCAAAAATTGTCAAATAGCCAATTAAAGCCCACTGATAAATTAACAAACCGGCCAACTTTAGAGTCATTGAACCTGTTTTAATGCCTGGTTTATTTCAACGAACCGATGTCAAATTATTATTTACAATTACACGGCCATCACAAATGACTACACATTTTTGTTTTATATTATCTGTGGTTTGGCAAAGTCATATCTAGCAACCTGTATATCTTTATGTGTTTAAGCGTTTTTTCTGTCCCTCTCTCCTGTCTCGAATCGTCACTAACACATATTATTACCTATAAAACACAAACATATTATTCACCTATAAAATATTTTGTATATAAAAAATAAAAACAAATAAATACATTTGAACAAAATGAGTCGTCGATCATCAGACTAATACAGGTCAGAGGTGTAAAAAAGTATAAACGTCAAGTGAGATCTCTTACATTTCTTTCATCGATGGCGTTCTATCGGCGCTAATAGCAATCTCGTGGGTAATAACTAATGCGTGCGTTAATTCTGATGGATTAGGGGCCATCCATAAACTACGTCACACATTAACGGGGGCGGGGGGGTCGAAGTGTGACAGGGGTTGGGAGGGGTCCCAAGCTTCGCCAAATTTGAACTTAACAATATTTCCAACTTGTACATGAGGTTTTGTTGGCAAACTATGGTTTAAACTGTTCGTTCGGAACTGCAGGTTAATTTAATAATTTCTATAGCAAAATATGTGACGTCACACTAGGGAGGAATCTCACAAGTAAACTATGACAAGGAGGGGTCAAAAAATCACGAAATTAGTGTGACATTCTTTATGGATGATTCCTTAATTGAATTATGATTTTTATACACTGTCATCATGACCATTGGTCGCTAGTTATAACACCTGATAATTTTCAGTCAGGATTTTGCTTAAGATTAAGTATTTGAGGAAATTGTAAAGCGAAAGTTTTTAACAATGACTTACAGTTCGCTACCAATCCTTTGTCAGCTAGCTTAGTTAGCTTGTTTGCTTAAAAATACTGAGTATAAAAAATAACCATATTATATGTCGGAAAATTGCAATGAAGTGTATGTCCGAGCTGATCCTCTCTGTCACTCTATGAACGAAATTACACCTAAAAACACTGGAAACAAATTAAAATTTCAAAAATGTATACTATAAAATTTATATTACCTATTTTTATTTCATTTCCTATTAATTATTTTTTTCATACACTGTTTGAACGAAATTAGACACCTATATTTAAATTAGTTAAATTCTAATTTGGTTCCAGTAGTTTACCGATATTTTAAGTTACCAGAATAACAGACAATCATCGTCATTGTATAAATAAAATAAAACTGAAAGATTTATGGTCTCGATCTAGCTGTCTCTACCGGAGAGACGAGACTTAGTTAAATTATAAAATAAATAATATTAACAAGATAATGTGACTGAATTCATTGTCAGCAATCATTCATAGCTGCACCTGTTATGATATACTTAATCATTGCTTAGAATCTGCACATGATTTCTCAAACTATACTGTATCGCTGTCTTTATATCATCCCACAAAATTTCGAGAATATTAGTTAAATTTATAGTCTATCTGTCGAAAACAACAGCCTTTTATTAGTTTATTTAGTTTAGAGAATGTTTTCATTTATCTAGCTAATACATTCTGACTCGATTAACTCATTTTCGTAGGCAACTTATCGCAACTAAGACTTCTTGAAGTTTACAACTGAAACCTATGGTCATTTTAATTTTTCACCAATTTAGACTATAGATTTTCAACTTGGCTAAGGGGGCTGACGCGAGTCGGCCAACTTGCCTCTCGTTCAGCCCCAGCAGGCCGAGGGCGCTATATGAGCCGCGACTGCTGGAGGTACTGCAGCAGCACCTGGTGCAGGAACCGGTACTGCTGCACCGTCTGCACCAGGTTGGCGCGCTGCTGGTGCAGCAGCCCCACCGTGCGGGGGATGTCCAGCTCCTGGGGTGGAGATAGGAAGGAAGCAACGTTTATTTCAGCACAGTGAATAATAATCTCAATCCACGTGCACGTGCGTGCGTGCCTGTGTATGTGCGTGTGCACGTGCGTGCGTGCCTGTGTATGTGCGTGTGCACGTGCGTGCGTGCGTGCGCCCCCACCTGGTTGTTGTCGAGTATGTGCAGCAGCAGGTCGGCGGCGAGCGCGACGCCGCAGCGGCCCGCGCCCTCGCCGCAGCCGATCACGAGCGGCGCGTCGCGGCCCGCGCCCGCGCCCGCGCCCGCCTCCGCCTCCGCCTCCGACTCGCACGACAGCCGCAGCGCGTTCAGCTCCGACAGGAACTCTGCCGGTTCGGAACGCACTTTCTTAATGTTGGCCCACGACCTCAAAGGAAGCCTCGGGTAAAATCTCTTGTTTGTGGTTAGCGGTGTGGACTGGATCCAGTCAGATAGCTAAGACATGTAATTTTATACAAGGGTACATCCTAATAAAATAATATAAACGGTATTCGGTAATTACTAAGATAAGATAAGGCTAGACTAAGTCCGCTTCCACTACATTGCAAACAAGAGCGGGCTTGGCACCGACTTCAAACCGATCAGTGGGTAGCACATACGTAGGTTATTATGTTATTTGTTGTATAATTTGTTAGTGTAGTGCATTTTTGTGTGTTTTGAAGTCGGTTTTATTTTTTTTGTAAAAACTGTGGAGTTCTACGCGTTTGAAGAAATAAATAAATACTAGCTGTCCCTCGCGATTTCATCCTCGGTAATTTCGGTGTTCCCGCGGGAATTCCGGGATAAAAACTATCCTATCTTTTAAGTTGGACCATATTATGAATGGTTACAAAATTTTATCAAAATCCGTTCAGTAGTTTCAGAGTCCATCGCGGACAAACAACGTGACACGTGATTTATATATATTAAGATTAAGATAAAATTATGGGAACAAGCCCCACAAAACTGAATTTATTTTTGTTCGGTGTACAATAAAGAGTTATCTATCTATCTATGTATTTATCTATAGAATGTACGATATGCGAGTAGCGCTCACGCAGGAAGTGCGGCACGTCGCCGTCGGCGGGGTCCGCGCGCGCCCAGCGCGAGTAGCGCACGTGCCACAGCGCGCGCTGCGCCCCCGCCCGCGCCGCGCCGCCCGCCCCCGCCCGCAGGCGCACGCGCACGCGCGCGCTGCCGCCCCAGCGCGCCAGCGACGACGCGCCGCACGACACCTGGAACTGCGCGACGCGACACAAGCGTTCACTTCGGAATATGGACCTTTCTGTCACTAAATAAATATATATATGGACATAGATAAGCAATAGTGTGTTAACCCACACTGGAGAAATTTTGATTAAATTAAAGTTTTAAAATTGTAGCGCCATTTTGTGTAAAAATTTTTATGTTCAATATTTAGTTACATATTTAAACAATGTAATAAGGTAAACACATAATTAAAAAACGTTCTCTAACTCTCAATAAAACGTTCTGAATCAATAACTTCATTTTGTGGGTTAACATGTTATTGCATATCTGCGTCCATATATGACTGTATAAAAGAAAGTCGTGCTAGTTACACTATTTATAACTCAAGAACGGCTGAACCGATTTGGCTGAAAATTGGTGGGGAGGTAGCTTAGAACCAGGAAACGGACATAGGATACTTTTTATCCCGGAATTCCCGCAGGAACTCCGGTCGGTGAAATCTCATGAAATTTTGCATACTTAGGTACACATTGTCAGGAGTACAGAGAAGGACATAGGGTAGGTACTTTGCATTCCGGAATTCCTAAGGGATCTCTGAAATTTCCGCTAGTAAATAATAAAAAACAACTACCGCCGGAACTCCAAAGTAGCCTAATTTACTACCAACTAATTAGCAGTGAACCGATTCACCCGCGTGAGTTTCGGAAATCCCGCAGGAACTCCAAACTTCTTTCATAAAAACCTTCTCTTTACAATAACAAACACAACAAAGAACAATAGCGAAATCGGTCCAGCCGCTCACGCGTGATGCCGGGACCAAGGGAAATAGGGATTCATTTTTAACTGACTTCCTTTCTTCTTTAAATCTGTTCGCTACTTGAAATGAAATGAAATGAATGAAATGAAATGAAATGAACTTATTGTTAGCTGTAACTTGGGAACTGAATTGGAGCTATTGCACTGTGGGAGTATTATATTATCTGTAATGTGGGTAAGGTCAAAATTTAACTGAAGCGTATTTTTATTCATGCTTAAAAATATTAATAAATAACACTAAAGAAGAAAGGGTTGAATGACCTTTAGGTGTGATCCATCCGTACAAAGAGAACGGCTATAAACTTAACGGCTATTAACTTAATGTCAATTACCTTCCCATAGTCAGCGGTGGTGTTGTCCGGCGGGAGGTAGGGCGGCGGCTCGCCCCCGCCCACGTGGGCGACCAGCCGCGCGCCCACCTGCCACGCGCACTCCCACACCAGCGCCGCCGCGTCCACTCCCACGCCCGCGCCCGCGCCCACTGCGCCCACCGCGCCTACGGGACCCGCCCGGCACAACTTGCCATCCACCACCTTCATCACCACGTAGAACCGTTGCATGTTGCCTACTGTCATCTGAATGGATGTGATTTTTTACAATTTTAAATAAGAATAAAAAAACACTGAAACTATCTGTTTTTCTTGCCTATTTTGTCTACCATTGTGATGCGAAACTGTTATAAAAATATTGCATTATGAGCAGCCCGGTGACGATCCATAAAAAATGAACTGATTCAAGTACTTTCCCACAAGCAAAGACGGCCGGCTTGTACGTACACGTGTATGCGCTTGTACATATTTATTTATTTATTTCCTATAGTGAGGTTGACAGCGAGTTGACAATAAGGGGGCGTCCGTCAATTACGTAAGGCGTTTAGGAGGGTCGAGCCGAACCTCACCCAATCTCACGTGGGGGAGAGAGGGGGCCTTGGCAGACATCAAAATTACGACAAAACTGGGTTAAATTGAATTAGAAATCTATTCACTATCTCGCATTTTGATAAATCTCACGTGAGATTCGGGGGGGGGGGGAGGGGGAATTCCCAAAATCACCTCACGTAATTAATGGATGCCCCCTACCAGTCAGTGAACTGCCACTAAAACTACCACTAAACTTTCTCGGGGTATGTGAAGGGCATGAAATTTGCGGGAGGCGGAGTGTCGCTTCTTTATAATAGGTACTAGCTGCCCTGCGCGGTTTCGGAGTTCCCGCGGGAATTCCGGATTACAATATAGCCTATATTACTCAGGGATAATGTAGCTTTTTACTGGTGAAATAATTTTTTGAAATCGGTTCAGTAGTTATTGGAGTTAAATCTTAACAAACAAACAAAAAATCAAATCCTTCTTCTTTATAATATTAGTATAGACACAATGGGCATGTTGACTAATTTTTTTTTGGTCCATCTTGTAGATTATTAAAAAATATTGGACACGTATTTTATCTTTTTTTACGTAATCAAAAAATAACGGCGATATATCGAGTTGAAATTTCGCGTGACGTCACTATTCTGACAGTCTGTATGGCGGTTTTATCGGTTAGTGACGTCACGACCCCCTCACCTTCAACTTAATGCGCTTTATCTCTGTAAATTTAAATTTATTTTAAAAAGCAAAAAATACGTGTCTATTTTTTTTTTCTAACTGACGGGGACTAATTAGAAGAGTAGTCAACATCCCCATTAGTGTTGTTCGACGACGAGTGAGCACAGCGAGCACACTCACGGTGACGTGCGACGCGTTGATGTACCCGTGCGGGTTGGCGGGCGTCGGGTGCAGCTTGACGCGGTTGTCGTCGTAGGGCAGCGAGGGCGCGCCCGCCCCGGCCCCCGCCCCTGCCGCCCCCGCGCCCCCGTTGAGCGGCTGGTGCGCGGGCAGCAGCGCGGTGCGCACGTCGCCGCCCGCCGCGCGCCCCTTCGGGATCTGCTCGAACGCGAACGACAGCTGCGAGTCGGACATCTTGCGCTCGAGCAGCTGGCACTGGCGGGGGGCGTAAAGAGAAACGTACGGCAGGTAGGTATAATATACATTTTATCTACACTAATGTTGTAACATTCTACTTATGTTTCCAATACTTGACTTATAATTACTACTGTTATAGCGTAGATAACAAAACACTCAATTTAAGCAATTTCACATGATGGTATAATATCCACATCGATATCGTAAAATCACATTATAACATCAATAAAACGCGACCAACTTGATTGCAGGGCCAATCAGGTTGGTCGCGTTTTATTGATGCGTGCAGCTGCGCTCTCATTGGTTAGATTTTAATAATAAATGATTTTAAAACACTCGTTACTATTGTAAACTCACACTCGTGTTTTAATACCCTTCATTATATGACAGTTGCATAAACTACTATTATGTGATGTATGTATAAGTGTGCGTACACCAGCTGTAATTGGATTTGCATTGTGGCGTGTAATGGTCAACTTTATTTAAATTCTAGCTGTTCCCGTGGGAATTTCGGGATGAAAAGTACCTTATGTCACTCAGGAGCACCGTAGCTTTCTACAAGTGACAGAATTTTCAAAATCGGTTCAGTAGATCCAGAGATTACACCCTACAACGTCACAAACTCACAATTTACAAACCTCATTATAATATTAGTATAGATAATCAACAACAACAAACAAAGTCATTCGCCGCATCCGTCTGTCTGTTCACTATAAAAAAACTACTAAGCAAATTTTTGTAGGTACGGTTTTCACCAGTAGATAAAGTGATTCAAGAGTATGTCCATACATATAGTTTATCCGGAATTTCCACAGGAACACTAAAATTACCGCGGTTGCAACCGCGGGGATCAGCTAGTATTAATAATAACGCTTGGACAAAATCACACAGCTGGGTCCCGAACTAAACAGAGCTTGTACTATATGGGTACTAAAAAAAAATTATACTTATCCATAATTTTTTTTCTGTAAACATATAACACCCATAATCAAGATAAATTCACTTACCGCCGCACTCAGAGTCGACTTTAATTATTACTTAGTTAAGTATAGATTTTTAAAACAAAACTGCCGCAATCAGACAAGTTGAATAAATTAATGTTAGTTGGCATTTAACGAGATGTCACGTAATTAGTTTTAAAAATCTATACTTAACTAAGTAATCATTAAAGTCGACTCTGAGTGCGGCCGATAAACGTTGACCATGACGCGGGAACTAAAGTAATACATATAAATTGATTTACAAATACCCACTTCATCACACTGCATGTTCTACAGACCAAACACAGCACAGCACTGTTATTATAAAAGTAAAGAATAGAAGTGCCTGCTAAATAATGTGCTCTGTTGTGTTAAGGAGCTGTTCTGACGAGATGCATTTATTACGAGACTAGCTGTTCCCCGCGGTCTCACTCGCATTAATTTCGGCGATCCCGCCGGTATTCCGGGATAAAATTACTACCTTAATTTTTTTTCTATACCCATCCTTAACAACGCGTAGTATGCAAAATTTAATTTAGTTTCACCCACGTTAATTTCGGGGTTCCAGTGGTAATTCCGGTATAAAAAGTAGCCTATGTCCTTTTCTGTATCCCTGATAACGTGTCTGCAAAATTTGATGATGATCCGTTGAGCCGTTTAGGGAAAAATGTGTCCATAGGTAACCAAACACTTGGCAAAGTTAAATTAAACCAATGGAAAAACACGATGATGAAAATCCCCTTAAGTGACAAAACAAATGACAATACATTACTTGCACCCATGTTGTGAGTTGTGACGCATCGCGCGCGCACCGCCATTTTTGTTTATAAACAACCAACACGATTCTTTACAAATATCAACTGATGAATGACAACTGACATGGCCTGAATATAAAACGAATCCATAACAAAAGGTAAGGAAAAACTATGTAGTTATTTTATAGGTCACTACTAATCCATTACGTTTCCGCCCGCGGTATTTTTCGAGTTCCAGGATAAACCTTTCTCTGAAAACTGCATGAAAATCCGTTCAGTAGTTTTTGAGTTTATCGCGAACAGACAGATAGACAAATAGACGCGGTGGAGGAACTCATTTTATAATATTTAAATTATTTAATGATTCGTACTCTATAAGAGAAATGAATTGTGCTGTGGCTGTGAAATCTGCATAAAAACATTGTTTGATGTATGTATGTAAAAAGTGAAAGTTCAAACTCACCAAGTTCTCTTTGGTGATGCTCGGCGGCAGCGGGTGGTACTTGGGCCAGTCGTCGGTGGACCAGCGGTGCTTGACCTGCGCGGCGGGCGCGGCGCCGGCGCCGGCGCGGGCCCGCTCGCGCTGGCGGCCCAGCGTGGCGCTGCGCCCCTCGCCCGCCTTGGGCGCGCGCCCCATGAACACGCCCCAGCGGCGGCGCTTCTTCTCCTTGCTGCTGACCGTGCTGGCGCTGGCGCTGGTACTGGCGCTGGCGCCCTCCACCTCGACGCTGGTGCCGGCGCGCGCGCGCACGTCGGGCACGCTCACCGACGTCACGTGCTCGCGCGGCGCCGACAGGCTCTGGTACGGCGTCTCGTCGCCCTCGCGCTCCTCCTGCCGCAGCGAGAGCCGGTCGAGCGCCGGCGCGACGCTCTCGAGGCCGGCGTCGCTCCCCTCGGTCGAGCGTTTCGCCAGGTCGAGGTCCTTCGGCACGCTCGTCTCCCGGATGATTTGCGCGTTCGCGTAGTGCGCGTGGTGGTCGTCGTCGGGGGAGGGGACGGCGCCGTTCCCGAGGGCGCGGCGGTCGTGCAGGCGCACCATCTCGTCGGTGGTGGTGAGGCTGCGCGCGCGGTCCCGCATCGGCGCCGGCTCGCCGCGCCACGGCAGCGGCACGTTCTCGTATATCGGCTCGGGCGCGTCGCTCGGCGGCGGCGGCGGCGGCGGCACGTGCCGGCGGTACGGCGCCGAGTACACCACGTTGCCGCGCTCGTCGTACAGCTCGCGCAGCTCGGGCGCGCGGCGCGGGTCGGCGAACACGCGCGCCGCCAGGTCGTCGTACGTGCCGTGGGCGTGCGCGGCCACGTAGCCCAGGTAGCGGCGGGCGAGCGCCGAGCGCGTCGACACCAGGTCCGGGCTGGAGCCGGACACGTGCGGGTCGACGGCCCCGCGGCGGTACGGCAGCGCGGCCAGGTCCGGCGTCGAGTTGGACGCGAGCCCGTTGGCCGGGTAGGGCGGCGGCTTGAGCGCGGGCGCGTGCCGCAGCCCCGCGGGCGGGTAGGCGGGCGCGGGCCGCTCGCCGCCGTACGCGAAGTCGTCGCGGTCGAGGCCGCGGTTGACGGACACGGTGTGGCGGGTGACGTCGGGGTAGTGCACCCGGTGGATGTCGGGGTGCGAGCCGTACGCCAGCGGCTTGGCGTGCGCGTGCGCGTGCGGGTGCGCGTGCGCGTGCGCGTGCGGGTGCGCCTGGTAGCGGAGCTGCGCCTCGGCGCGCTGCTGCTGGTACTTCTGCTGCACGGCCGTCTCGTAGTCGGGCGCCGGCCGGTACGACGGCAGCAGCGCTCTGGAATCACTGAACCATCACTGTCGACGCTTCCCAGCGAGGTAACAAACACAAAACGTATCCATTAACTGTGTGAGGCGTTTATGGGGCACAAAATACAAAAAAAATCCACTTCTAACAATTTTTTATCGATACAAAAATATAATATGACGAACCGCCATCTTTGATTCCCGCCAAAAAACGTTTTCCAGTAATTTTGATTTGACGTCACGACTCTCACCTGTTCCGGTGCAGCTGCTGCTGTTGGTGGTGCTGCTCGGCCAGCTCGAGGCACGAGGTGGAGTGCGCGCGGTGCGAGGCCGTGAGCGCCTCGAGCCGGGACGCGGCGCCCGCCTCGCGAGGGTCGAGCGCCTCGCGCGAGTCCAGCTCCTCGCGGCTGTCCGACAGACCGTACTCCTGGAGACAGGCGGAAGCTACTAGTTACGTATTCCACTGGCGTAGCACTTATCTAGGGGAGGCAGCCGTCCATCTGAACTAACCACACCATTTTTTTATGTCATAGGGGGCAAACGGGCAAGTGGTAAACCTGATGGTAAATGATTACCGCCGCCCATGGAGATCTGCAACACCAGAAGGCGTGCAGGTGCGTTGCCGACCTGGAATGGGGATGGGAACTGGCTTTCAAGTGGGGCTGCCGGAACACACCGTTGGGCGCTTGGCGACAGATTTGCAACTCGAAGGTGGTAGCTAGCCAGCCGGGCACTAGAGAGCGCCCTACCACCATGCTATGGTTTCCTCACGATGTTTTCCTTCACCAACAGCTCAAGCTCATTGTTAGGGTCAAAGCCATGTAAAGAGACGATAAAATGACGCCAGTAACAATTTTTCATCGACACGATTGACGGCATCGCTTATTGCGATGAGAAATGGAAGAGATCAAGAGAAGAGAAAAGAAAGAAGGGATCTTTGCACACAACTACGCTACTACTACAACTTTTATTTTAAATATTAATTTACACGAAGTAAATGAGTCACCGTTGACTCCTTTACAAACAATGGAATTATTTTCACAACCAAATTTTTTTTATATAAAAAACAAATGATAATAATTTACTTAAAGTATCATTGTAAAAACCGGTTCACAACTAACGCAGGAATCGCTTAACATAATATTATAATAAACATATTTAATTTTAACTCACTGTATTAATATTTAAGACCCTACTATGAACACTTGGTTAGCTTCCTTTTTTTTGACGTCGGTTAAAAAACCTTCAAAACCACTTCACGTATTTAAAATATTGTAACAAGTAACAATCGATATCTACTCGCCAGTTCCGGCCGAGAACAATTTCCTTATACATTGCTCATTTAATTACGCAGCTATGCCGTTCCGAATCTTTTTTGCACGCAGTTCGTTCACGCGCAACGTTGCACTCCGACGCATTCATTGCTATAAATGCAAATATTACACGAACGATGGATCGGATGTTTTGTACCATACGACTGGTACAGGAGTTTCTTAATTTTATCTTCTTCTTTATAAATAACTAGCTGTCCCCCGCGGTTTTAACCGCGGTAATTTTGGAGTTCCCGTTGAAATTTCGGGATAAAAGTACCCTAAGTCACTCTGGACTGCCATAGCTTCCTGTAAGTAAAAGAATTTTCAAAATCGGTTCAGTAGATCCAGAGGTTATCCCCTACAACGTTACAAACTCACAAATGAATGTTTGTATGTTTGTCCTCTGTGCGTTCCTAAACCATTGATCAGATTGTGATTAGGGGGTTGTTCTGCTTGCGTCCGCAAAGGTTCCTGATATAAAGAATTCCTGTGGGAAACCGCGGGCACCAGCTAGTCTTTCTAAATGTGAATATGAGTTTGTTACGCTTTCACGCTTCAACTACTCAACCGTACGTCGTGAAATTTTGCATACACTTCGGCCCTTATTCACTTTGACCATAACACGTCGTGTTAAGATAACGCGCCACAAAAATTGTTTATAATAATAATAGTCTGGAGCGTCTGGGATTGTTTTTGGGAAGCGCGTTATGGGTAAGGAATGTCGTTGGTCATAGAGAATAAGGGCCCTTATCAGGGGTACAGAGAAAGATACACGGTGCTTTTTATCCCGGAATTCCCGCGGGAATTTCGTAATTAAAGCCAGTAACTTTAAAAGTGTGTTGCGTATACCAACCTGGAAGTTGGTGCGGTGTTCGGGCGGGGGCGGGAGCGGCTGCTGGTGCTGGTGGTGCTGGTGGTGGTGCTGGCGGAGCGGCGCGGCGGGCGGGTCGCTGAGCGCGTCGCGGTGCCGCATGTAGAACGTGTGCTGCTGCACGCACAGCCGCCACACGTACTTGCCGTCCTCGGCGCTGGCCAGCGAGTACGCGGCCGACTCGGCGCGCCGCTGGCACTCCACCGTGAACGTGCGCTTGTAGTTGATCACGTTCGTTATGTCCGCCCATCTGGTTATGACCGACGATCTCAATTTAAGGAGGGGGCGTCTCGCTCACGTGAGATTGTGCGAGATTCGGTTCGAACCGGGCGCGGATCGACAGGGGGACAGTGACGCCTAAAGTAGATACCTTCTTTATCAATTAGACCCTTAGAAAAATCTCAAACTCTGTAATAACTTTATGGTGCAACCAAAATTGCACCCCCCTCAACCAAATCCTAGATCCGCGCCTGGTTCGAACCCTTCGCCATAAACACCGCACGTAATTAATGGATGCCCCGATATCACACCGAGCCCCCTCAGCCAATTTGAGAATCTATAATCGTTAGCACTATAGAAAACTAAGGAACGTATCTTCATGTCACGTGGTGACGAAAAATTGAACTCTGGATTGAACTTTTTTTTTTGAGATTGTCTACTTGGTCAAGGGGCTGGGCGACTGGACTTTGCTAGGTGCGGTGTGATATAATCGGGGCGTCCATGAATGGCGTTTAGGGAGGAAGGTGTCGAACCGAATCTCATATACAATCTGCTAACACAGGTATTGTTATACTTAAAAGGAGACCCCAGTCCAGTCATGTTCTAGTTTACTTTAAAGTTACCTATTGAATAAACTTATTTAAACTTATTTAATCTGACGTGGGTGAGAAGGGTCAATATCCCTACTAATATTATAAATGCAAAAGTAACTCTGTCTGTCTGTCTATCTGTCTGTTACGCTTTCACGCCTTAACGGCTCCACCTATCAGCATGAAATTTTGCATACACGTTGTCAGGGATACATAGGGTATAGGGTAAAAGGACATAGGGTACTTTTTATCCCGGAATTCCCGCGGGTGAAACCGCGGGGAACAGCTAGTTACTTAATATTTTTATCCACAAGAAAACATGTATAACCGCCGCACTCAGAGTCGTTCATTAAAATAACGTTAATCGGCCCATAACTAATGCTACTTAAAACTTCTAATGATAATTAAATCGCCGTAGCTCCCAGAGACAAAAATTAATTGTTGATTAGTAGATTGACAACTATATGTAAGCATAGGGCGGTGCACCCTATCGAAATTGCGTATCGATAAAGTGCGACATTGCCACATGCATAAACTCATGGAAATGATACTTTTGTTTTTGTAGTTTTTATGAGGTGAAGTTATTATTTTTCTTTAGAAATAATTAATTGCGTTAATTTACTATTACTTTAATCGGAAATAATAATTGATTTCAATAAAATTAAATCGTGAATGCCATGACTTTTGTGATATGACAACATTGAACGCCGCCATTTTCATTTTTCAATTATCTACGTCAAATCAGTCCGCGAAATTTTTCAAATTGGAATAGCCGCCACTATTAAAGGTCTGTCCACATTCGCGCGCGAACCGCGCGCGAAGCCGCGAAACACCCGCGAACCATGATTCTACACTTATAGTTCGCGGGTGTTTCGCGGCTTCGCGCGGGAACCACGCGCGAATGTGGAGAGCGCTCAAAGAAGAAGAAGGAGAATTCGTCTTTAGTAATATAATAATAATTTGAAATTATTGTATAAAAAATGGTGAGTATTAAGTAATTATTATTGGTTTCATATTGTTAAAAGATAAAAATATGTTAGGCATGTTTTTATATGGTTTTCTTTATATTTCAGGAGCAAAATAAAACACCACGCAAATGAGTTGCAAACTTTACCCCGGACGAAAAATTTTTATTTGCACATTAATTAAACATCGATAATACGCCCAATACGCCACTTACATAAATCGCATCGAGAACATCCAGAAAAGATTCTTTAGATACTTGAGTTATCGTATCAAGGATCGCTGCGATTCTTATCACTATAATGACTTATGTCGCAAACACCACTTGCTCCCGTTGGCTAGGAGAAGGGAAATAGCCGACTTGACGTTCCTGTTAAAGATAGCTCAAAGCACTATCGACTGCCCTGACCTGCTGTCGCTACTGCCAATTAACACCCCACCTAAATTCTTAAGGAATAGTAATATATTGAAGCCTCCCATTTCGTCATCTAATTATAGGCAAAATACATACATTCTGCGTGCGAGTGGAAACTTTAACAGATTATCTGCGAGATTTAATCAGTTGGATCTGTTCGATACCAGCGTAGTGGCGGCGAGGAGGATGCTTGGCGACGATTTCTTCCGCTCTTAAAATTTATTCATTATTTTTATGTTTAATTTTCATTTTTGGGTATAGTAATAAACTGTATGAACTGTGTGAAGGCGATATCATTACACGGCATTCCGTGCGAACGCTATGTCGAAGCTACTTGGTAGTGTACATAATTTGTGTCTACATGTGAAGACCTATCATTAGCATTTTTGTTATATTTACTTCTTATATATACAAATTATATTTGTGCTGCTGGTCTTCCATATAAATAAATAAATAAATAAATAAATAAATAAATAATTGAATCAAAACTGATCGACGGAAAGTCAGTTTTAAAGAAAAAATGGCCTGGATTTCAGTCACTGACGAGTTCAATAGTAATGCACTTGTATACAAGGTATTGTATTACTTGTATATACTTGTATTCTAGTTATTGCTTGTATACACTTTTTGTTAATATAACTAGAACTAATTATATTTTTTTTTACTTGCAGCGTGATGTAACTACATTAAAAAGAGCATGGGATAACCTTAAGGCTATGGCCCGTAAAAGCAAGGCTATCTTTTAAAAACTGGAGGTGGACCATCAAATCCACCACCTCAACCGAAGCATAATAAGCATTATAGAAAAGGTAACATTCAATAACAACTCAACAGGGCTGGGCAAAATACCAAGTTGTAATTGAAATCCTTTTATTATAAATGTGAAACTTAGTTTATTTGTTACGTTTTCACACCTTAATGGCTTAACCGATCAACATGAAATTTTGCATACACATTTTCACCGGTACAGAGAAAAACATAGGGTACTTTTTATCTGGGAATTCCTGCGGGATCTTTGAGATTTCCACAGGTGAATCTGAAACGGTTGAACCTACATATTTGAACGGGACTTTGCCAATTAAATGATGTTATAAGGTGTAAATTATGCTACTTTGGAGTTCTTGCGGAAATTCAGAAACTCAAACGGGTGGAATCGCAGGGCACAGCTAATGTGTGTTATAATATGTATTCTAAAATATGTAGTTCTAATCAGTGTATTTTTTTAGTTGGAGACATTAAAAACAAGCTGCTGAGAGAGCTGCTGAGTTGGAGGAAGAAAAAAATTAAGCTATTGTAGATGGCAAAACTAGAGCTAGCTGAATTAAAAAAAACTAAAATTACAATAATAAAATTATTTATTTTAAATGAACTAGTTTTATTTTATTTATTTAAAATTCAGGCAGGTAATTGAAGCAGCTGATAGGTGCCTGTATCCAGTTATACATTACTATTTTTCTATCTTTTGTTTCAAATATTTGTCCAATCTGTTTTCAAATAATAATTGTTAGGTGCCAAGACTTCTTCCGGTAGCCCATTCCAAGGTGCAACCACTCTGTTAGCAAAAATTGTTTTTACCTACACCTTAAAAAAACAACAAACAAAATCTGAGTATAACCAATTCTTTTTTTATTATTTTATGGTTTTTAATCTATACATTTATACATATAAATAAAATTGAAGTGTCTGTTTGTGATTCCAAATTAACAATTTTTCACTGCATATGAAAGTATAATATAATCCTACTAATATTATAAATGTGAAAGTGTGGATGTTTGGATGTTTGTTACTCAATCACGCAAAAACGGCTGAACGGATTTGGATGAAATTTGGCATGCACGTTGTCAGGGGTACAGAGAAGGACATAGTATACTTTTTATCCCGGAATTCCCGCAGGAACTCCGAAATTACCGCGGGTGAAACCGTCTGTCTGTTTGTTCTGTCTAAACACTGAAACAGCTAGACCGATTTTAATGGGACTTTCAGGCAGATAGCTGATGTTATAACGAAGAATAAAACCATTTTAAAAGAAAATCGTTCCTGCGGGGATTCTGAAACTCATGTGGAGTAAAACCGTGGGGCACAGCTAGTTATTCATACCTAACTAGTTATCTCTAAAAAATCTCTCAACTATGGATTGTCTGAACAAGAACCATTACTATTGGAATTTTCTTATGTATATCATTTATGTTAGGTACCGGATATAATATGATCAGAATCATCACTATTGTCAGTATAAAGCAGGAGTTCATCTAATGGTAATGAGATATTGTATAATGTAGCACACACACAAATTACAGCCACAACTGTGTCTAATTTGATACTCATACTCACTTGAAGATATGGAAACTTCCTTTTCCAAATACTAAAAACTTTCAACAGTATTTTTCGTTTTGATTACTGATATGGCTTTTATTGTACTTTTCTTGACTGTTTGAATTAGGACAAGAATGGTGTTAAACGCACATCATTTATCTACTGCATAATCACTCACCAAGCAGTATACCTTGCGATACACCTGAATCAAGGCGCTGTTTCGGTGCACTACTATTATGAATAAAACTATCATGAGTTTCACCAGGTCATCGAGCTACAACTTAAAAAATTCCAAATTCGGGCCTGTTACTGCCTGAACAATAAAAGAAAACCATCTTTTTCTATGATAGTCTACCAGGACTTCTTATTTTAATATGTGTACCCGATGACACCTGAAAGTCCAGCAATTCGTAAACTCAATAAAATCTTCTAGGTCAGACATGCTTTTCTAATTACTGTGACGTGATCGACGCCCTGAAAGTTTCAAAAATCCAACTTTGGTTTTGAAATTTTAATAACAAAAACAAACATAACCTTACTTTTAAATGTCAAAAATCTCCAATTAAGTCTTAAGTAAGGGTCAGCCGTCACTTAAAGTTAATCATCATTAAACGTGATTAATGGAGGATTAACTGTCTCTGAGAGTGAATTTTTTTTAATCCTTACTTAAAATCCGTTAAGTAACCATTAAATCGACTCTGAGTGCGGCGGTGAAATTAGAGAAAACTAGCCCCCAAATGCATATTATGTTATAGAAATCTTATCTTAACACCATGTGTTAGAGTTTGTGCATAGAGTTACCTATAAAAGTGTGGTGTTTCGCTGTTCTCGTTCAGCACGCGTATGCCGGTGAGCGAGACGGCGATAGTGACCTCGCCCTGGCCGCGCTGCTCCTTGGCGGTGAACATCTCCTGGCCGTACCCGCGCAGCTGCTGGCACGTCGTGATGAAACCCTCCTCTGCCTGAGCCTGCCAAAAACAACACTTTAATTGGAGGTCGTCGATTGATCACGTGATGTTTTTAGCAACTTCTTAAGCCCACCTCCCCCCTGGTGATATGTAGTGAGGTTTTAGACTCACTCATAATCATGTGTATTTTCTGGTACCTTTACCTGGTAATTTATTTTAAAAATTTGAGTGGTTGTCACAGTGAACCGTGAAATGAGAGTCAAAGTCATGCGCTGCTTTACCATTAGTAAATTGAAAATAAATCATTCATTACCCCTTGGGGTATTTTGTAATTTTTTCCACCCCCCTTTCGAACCTCACGTGATAAATGGACGACCTCTTACATGCAATCAGTGTTGAGAATTCACTCAGAAAACTTTTATGGAGTTACCTGAATAAAGTTTTGTATCCAGAAAAGCAAAAATTTCAAAAGAAAGATACAATATAACATTCCCTGATATTTTTTTATCTACATATAAGTATACTAGAGCAGTGATTAAAGTTAAAAAAATGTAGATAAAAGCAAGTAGCCTTTTTTTATCTGTGTGTACAAATTAGTCTTATCAAAATGTAATTAGGTCTGCTCAAAACAGTGTGTACAGTGAGTTCTTCTTTTACTAAGTTAATAAGGAGAATAAATATCTGAGATATCAAAGGCACGTTCAATGTGCCAACAAAACAGTTATTCACTGTTTCAAATTTTATATCAATACCCGGTCAAGTTAAACCATGCTCTCACACTTCTGGCAAAGGGAAGCATCTATCAATGGCTTTTTTTTTTAGTTAAATACTCTTATGCTAATTTGTTATGAAAATATTATATGCAAGATGCCATGAAACCATAGTTATATTACATTTTAATTTTAAGTAAGTAAACATCTTGCAGTTGAGTCCATGTGGGTACTTAGGTGAAAACCTAATCAAGTACATTTAATTAAGTGACTTACTTAAACCACAAATACTTTTTGTTAGTAGTATAGTAGTTTAGGATAGTAGTTAGTTAGTATAGTTTTTTAGGATAGTAGTTTTAGGAGGTATGAAAAACCAAATAAAGCAAATATTTCAAAAAAATTGCTGGTGTGTATTGCGAAATCCATTCTACTACACACAATGCAATGTGTCACATGATCTTTTTAATAACATTGGATGTGTGAATCTTTTGGCTTATAGTCATATAATTCAACATTTATTGTAGCAATTCTTTCATTACATCAGTATTTTAAATTTTAATAATTAGCCATACATACCTAAGTTTTTGTATGTATGGTGTATGAAAAATCTTTTTGTTTATTTAATCGCTTCCATTATATAATTTGCTAACAGTAAGTCTTACCATTAAACATAAACACCAGTTCAAAAAAGCAAGGTAGACTCTTTAAAACTAGTTAATTTACAGAAACTATTTATGAAAAGCTACATCATCATCATTATCATCACCAGCCTATAGCAGTCCACTGCAGGACATAGGCATCTCCAATTTCCCACCACTTGGCACAACTCTCAGTCTCCCATATCCAGCCACCACCCACCACCCCACCAGGACGGTTATCGGTTCTGCGGATAATATGGCCAGCCCATAGCCACTTCAAGTTGAAAAGCTGCAAAAAATACCTGAGACATGTTGTGCAATGTCATGTGGTGTTGTATGACAGCAGCAGTGAGCCACTCCAACCGACCAGTCTCTGCCAGCGTGCTTGCATCCACCAACTGACCACCATCAATCATTTGCTTCGGAAACGTCAGCAAGTTCTTCAAGTACTCCACAGTATGCCTCTCCCGATCATGGTTGCCATACTCAGCTTGACGACTATACGAAGCCAGCACGACAGCTTGTTGGAAATCACATATAATACGACCCTCTATCAAATCATTCTTCAGTTGCAAGAAGTAATGGTAGCGGGTCAGCTCATCTGTGATCAAGCTCGTGCCTGATATGACATAGTACATCACTCGCAGGTAGAGTTGGTGGGAGGATGAGTGCTTGTCCAATTGGCGCTTGAGCGGACGATCAGGTTGAACCCATCGGGGTAGTTGAGCGCGGTTTATGTATCGGAGCCCGAAGAACTCCGGCTGGTTTATCGCCTGCAGCTGACACACGTTGTCGAGGCACTCCTGGCCTGTGCTATCCACGGACAGGGTGCAGTCGGCCACCCCCCCGTCCAATAGCTCGACACTGATGACGAACAAGCTCTTGGACGCCACATTATACTGCCGCGTCTTCTTCAATTTGAGCTTGAACGGCATCGTCACCTCACCCACACTCCACACCCGATAACATTACACACAAAAGCGTCACGTTACATTTATGGCATAAGAATGTAGGGAACGATGCATCCGTTACGACTTAGTGTCCAGTATTGATACACTTTTGTACCGATTGGTCGTCGTTTTTGTTTGGTATATAAATATGACGATGACGTGCATTACTCAACGTGAAACAATAAAAAATGCCAAGTAAACACATCACATAAATTAAAATTCACAACATTGCGGCCATCGCATACAAATTAAAAAACAGACATCACAATTCACAACTGAGAAAGTGACAAGCTGAGTCAGATTGACTTTTGTGACAACAGTGATTATATGATCTTTGGTGACAACTGACAAATAAAATTAAGTGCTGCCATTTTCAAGGCTTCAACAGGCAGAGAGAAGGTAATCACTACGTGTCAACAGGCTTCCACTGTTATTTTTCACGCTTCAAAAAATAACTGCTTGCTTGTGTAATCGAGCAAGCAAGTCATAAAGCCATTTATAACTACGTTATAGCAGTGTATAAGTCATATATTTAGGGCTAGCCCGCACAGCGAAATCTCACCGTACGATTTTTATTCTCGCGGTCTAATATTCAGTAAGAGCTGGTGCTCACTACGAAATCGCACCATACGATTTTTACTCTCGCAGATTATACGCAGTGCTTGCGTATAATCGTTAAATTATACAAACAGTTATTCATGGGATTGATAGACAAACGCAGCTCTTATTGCTATTGGTGGATACTAATAATTCGGTTACATTTTACATTATGTATACTGAGGATCAGGAGGATAAAATAAATACAATGTGTAAAAATGAAATATTTTTTTAATATTTTTTATTAAAAATAACAGAAAAATATAACCATTTAAAAATTACAAACCGCGCATAAGTACATTTTCCCTTTCTAAATTCAGTCTATAATATAAAATATTGTTATGATGAATTTTTGAAAGATAAACACGTTGCATGAGTTTAGTTAGATCATTATTGATAATGTTCTACTAATCTAGGCAACTGGTCTCGTTGTGTCAACACGACACCAATCTATGGGTTCCCTTAGAACCTTCATTAATTTCCCCTCGGGAGAATCCGGCTTAGGCTCGTGCATGTACTCCCATTTCTAAAAAAAAAGATAGGTAAGTACATTAAATGCTTTCGAATTTGAAATTCGAAGCAATTTGGCAATTTATCGCGATTTATCGCATCGCGTTTGATTCTGCCAATGTATGTATTTTTAGCAATAATTATAGTCCATAGAGTCCAAGAATCCATAAACAAGCAGAATATTGTTTAAGAGTACATAAATACTAAAGAAAGTTGTATAATGCTATTCTCGTTTACTTCTTTTTTAATTTGGCAACAAGAGCCAAAATAATAGCGATATATTTCAGAATAATAAGGGTGGATGATCATACCACAATATTTTTAAAAGGTTAACCATTTTCAATACTTCAATGCGACATGTTTTTCATGAAAGAAAGACTTCGGATTTCGGATGATCGTAAAATATAATAAAGTTCATGCACCCAATTCTATATTTTTACTAAACTACTACTACTACTACAATATATAAATTTTACTTACCGCATTGAGTGGTAAAGACATAAGTATGGACTCGTAGCGCGCCTCGGGAGTGTGAAGACCGAACTTGGTGCCTCTGTCGTAGATCAAGTTGAACTCTACGTATCTGCCGCGGCGCAGGAGTTGCCACTGGCGCTCAAAGTAGCCATATGCGTCATCTTTATGTTTCTGCACTGTTCAAAAAAATATATTTGAAAACTAGCAAGTTTGAACAGGCAATGTTTCATATATTTGCCAAGCATGGAATCTTCACTTAAAAATTACTGTGATAAATACGTAAAATTGTTCAATTAAAGGTTCAGTTTTACATGACATGGCGATCATAGATTGTCAAATTGGCTAAGGGGGCAGAACTGTAACGATATGGTGACATCATCGCCACACTAGTACCTATTCCAGAAACGAACGGGAAGCGACTGGCGAGCTGTTAGCTGCGCAGTGCGTTTGCTTTACGTCGTCGCTACTAATGTAGCGATGATGGCACCACAACGAAAAAAAAACCCGAGTTGATCAACCAGATTTGTGTTATTTAGCCAGTAAATTATTCAAAGAAAAAATTTCCGTGGCAACTTCCACAGCTCTAGAAAACTTAGCGATACGTGAAACATACCGAGAGGTATATAACTGGGTACGACAGCTTCGGCACACGAAGTGACGAACTTGAAGGCCGACTGTTGGTCCGGGTAGTCTAAATCATCAAAGAATATGCCGCCGACGCCGCGCCGCTCGCCGCGGTGCGTTATTGTGAAGTAATCATCGCACCATTTTTTGAATCTGGCAACATTATGAATCAATATTAATAGGGATACTAACGACTTTTAAAAATCTAAATTCTAATTGGTGACGTGTACTGACGAGTTAAAAAAAAAATAATGGACACGTATATTTTGCTTTTTCAAATTAATAAAAATATACATAGATTTGGCGCATGGGGGCTCATGACGTCACGCGTCATTAACCGCTTTAAGCCCCCATACCAACTTCAGCGGATATTGACGTCACGCGAAATTTTAAATCAATGTGTCGGCGTTATTTTTTATAAAAATTTTAAAATATAATAAAAAAAAAATATTGGACACGTATTTAATAAAATACGTGTCCAATATTTTTTATTAATCTACAAACCGAAGTTTGCAAAAGACTATTTTCTTTCAAACACTATATGTATATAGAAACGAGTTGGTTCCTTTCTAATTATTGTTATAAATTTAAATGATGAATAATGAATACAGATCTTTGTGCAGAGAGTAGACAGCTTACACAGATGTCACTCATACTGCCCAAATTATGGTTCTGGATGGGACTAAAACCACAAAATTCTTAGTCGTAAGTCGTAATATCTTGGCCTAATCAATGATCATATTAAATACATATTTGATTTTAACTCATGCTAGGCGGAGCACGAGTTTTTTCGCTCTCGTCCTATCGATATCGAGCGTTTTTTTTTTCTATGGAAAATGAATAACGTTGGATAGATGGCATTGTTCATTTTCCATACAAAAAAAACGCTTTGACGTTACGACGATGTCGAAATGACGAGAGCCTAAAAAATCGTGCTCCCCCTACAGATTTATCCTGTGATAGAGGGCCTGTGCTCACCGTCGATATAATGACGTGTCTTAAATTCAATGGCTTATAATACAAAGTGTACTCACTTGGCGTAATAGCTCTTGTCATGGGCGTCGCAAGCATGTTTCAGTGTGAGGTGGAAGTGTAGCGCATCATCTTCGTTAAGATAGTAAGGAGTTAAGTCCGTACCACCACCGAACCACCACTGAACTCCTAAAAAAAAGTTTTTCTCAAACTATATTTTTTGCATCCTATGCTACCTCGAAAATTATTTATTCATACTACCCCACTTTTTTAGCTTTCTTTGGCAAAAAAGTCATCGTGTTAATCACTTTAATTAAGATCTATTGCCAGAATTTTGAATTTAGATTATTTAGAATTTGACAAATAAATTAATTTTCATTATTTTAATAACAAAACTTTCAAAAAACTCTATATTCTTGCTTGGCTAACAAAGTACAAACCATTCTTATCGGTGACCTCGAAGTACCGGTAGTTGAAGTGTATAGTGGGCACCATCGGATTCCGAGGGTGAATTACCGCACTGACACCTGCTGCGAAGAATGGGAGTTCAGAATTTTCTAAATTCTTACCCCTGTAAACATAGAATCATGTTTTTTGGATACTTCTTTTAACATCCATCAATGGTAAATTATAAGCAGGAATATTGAGCTTAGTTTTTCGCTATTCTTGATTAATGATCCTGGAAGAACAGGACTGACTCACCTAGTCCTCATTTGTTGCACGGCAGCGGGTGGCAGTTTGCCGGACACCACAGATATATTCACACCAGCTTTCTCAAACACGCGGCCATCTTGCAGCACACAGGTAATTCCACCCCCACCCTCCTTGCGTGTCCATCTATCCACTATGAATTTAGACTCCTGGAAGTGGACATAAATATAGCTTAGATGAAGCTTAGGGATAAACACACAGCTTGTACTACAGCCATGGTTACCAGGCATCTGATACTCATAATATACTTTATATTTTGTAAATATGTACTAAACACCTGAACACGATGCGGGAATTGAATCTGGATAGATGTCATGTTTGCTAAACACTTAACTAATAGTGCTGTTGATATATCAAATGCTACTGAAATATGAAAGCAAGAGCTTTAAAAATCTTAAATTCTAAAAGGTCTTAGTTGAATTTAACTATAATTAAGTGATGCTAATGCTGCAGAAATAACAAAAACATATTGTATACAAAAATATATAGAATTTAAAACTTATGAGCAAATAATATGTGCATGTTACAAACAGGCAAACTGAGATACAAAGGAGGTCTTTTGGCTTTAAGTGAGTTTACAAATAATCCACTTATGTTTTTATGAATATTGAGTGTGATGTAGGTATCGCATAAGTATAAAATATCATACCGGCGATGGTAGAAACCTTTCATTTTCAAAATCATATTCATCTGCTGTTTTTTCATCGTCCCATGCCTACGAGTAAAGATAAGTTCGAGTTCAAGTCATTTATTTATTTAGTTTAGAGCTCTTATGAATTTCAAGTATACAAATATAATAAATAATGATAAAATATATTTTTATCCATAATAACCAGTGTTCCAAGCAGGGGCGTAACTATCGCCGTATCAATAATATAGGGGCCCCGGACTACAGAGGCCCCTAACGAATGGAAGCAAAACTTAGTACATTTTAGAAAAACTGAATCTTCTTCAGCTATAGATGATTTAATAAATCAATTTGCCAAAAAAAGGCAAGTAAACTGTATATTTAATTTGAATTGTTTGGCTAGCTCAATTTCTAGGAGGAAGCGATAACTTATAATTAATAAATATTTATTTTAATTTAATGCAAGCATTTGTTTCTTTTGTGAGAAACTTTACCATTCATTTGGGTCCTCCAACTAATTTTGATAGAGAACCCCTCCAAGGCACGGGTTCCAAGATTAATTTCAAATTATAAAAAAAAAAACCATAGAGTGCTTATAAGATTCCATATGTATAAATTTAAATCAACAAAGTAGAATGCAGCTAAAATGAAAACTATTTTTAGTTACCTCATCTTCCTCTTTTTCTAGAGCCCTACAGAATTCAGCCTGTATTCTCATGATGAGCAACTCCATCTGTGTCTTCATATCATCTTGAGTTTCCTCCAGTTTTTCAAGAGGTGTTATTGGTTCTGCCATGTATTTTTGCCTCTCTATATATTCTTTCATATGAACTGTATTCTGCTTGTGTCTGCAGTATGCCATGAATCCTGTGCCTATGACCGCTGCACAAAACATTCTGGAAGAAATTATGTTCTAGTATTTTAAGACTCCCAAATGAAGCTTTGATCGATAATAGCATTATTCTTAATTATTTGAATTAATAATTCAGTGATAAGGTAAGTTTCGTCTCGTGATTAGTGGAAGGAAATAGGTAGGTACCTATACGATGTACAACAATTTATAACTATTACTTACTTGTATGGTCGATCTCTCATTTTCTTATAACTTCCAACGTAGCTTAGTGTTTTAAAGCTTCTTGCAATTACTTTTAAAGACATGGTGGTGAACTACGCTTTTTGAGTACAAATTTTTCAAGTTTTGTTGCTCTTTTTGTTTTTTCCACAACTAAACATATTAAAAAAGTACCTACTCTGTGAACTAAACTTAGTTTTTTGTGTGGTCGATGCTTCTCACAAACTACTTAGAGATACTACCGTATTTTCTTCTTCTTTTCCGATTTTCGTTTGACGTTTGACAATTTCGACTTGACAGTTTTGTTTCACATTTTTTTTGATAACCCCTTTCGAGGAAGGCAAAGGAATGATGTCAAATCAATGTTTTGGATTATGATTGGATTGTTCTTTGGATGCTGTTGGAACCAATGATTTGATTTCCACTAAATATTAGAAAAAAGAAAAAAAAAATAACTAAATAGTTTACACCATGCTTTGGCATTATTAAATAATATTTTATTCCAATTTGGTGTTTGATGGCTCCACCGATCGATCGTTATAATGATGATTCATTAGAGAAAAAAAAATAGCACTAGTTGGCTGTAGCCACGCTGTAGCTGTCCTGACATTAAAAACGTCAACGTCAATGTCACGCGTGTTTATATTCTGACGTCTGTGATACAATCATCAGCTGTTTATTTTACATACAACAATTAGTATCTGTGCTCCTGTCCCTCACCGATTCGTCACTTGTTAATAATATTGTATTATTGCGCAGTACATAGTGGCCGTCCCTGCTTCGAGCGCGGTGGGACGCATTGATCGGTCGCGCCGCGCTCTTTCCGGCGGCACCTGCGGAGCCCGCGTCGGTGCCTGCCTGTGACGGTGTGAGCGGTGACGTCGTGATAAAGTGTTAGGCGGCGCAGTGCGCGTGTGCCGGGCGCCGAGCGGGGGCTATCGATCCGGCAGCGGAGCCGCATTGCTGTACATTCCGGAGGCGGTGCCTCGCCTAATTCTCGTCGATCGTCGACATCGCGGACGCGGCGGTTGCGAGCCGGCGTCGGCGGCGGCCCGGGGTGCGTCTGCGTTGCGCAGTAGCGGCGGCGGCGCGCGGAGAGACCGCCCAGCGAGTAGCGCGGGAGCGAGCGAGCTTCCGCCAAAAGCGATCCGCGATCCGCGACGGAGGCACGGTTGTGATGTAGCCGGAGCCGGCGCGAGCGGCCTCGTCGGACAAAGGACCCGCGCCACTCGGCACTCGCGATGAAGAAGTTCACGTTCAAGGGGGTGCTGGACGGGTTCCGCAGCTCGGTGCAGGCGGCACCGCGAGGCACCGAGCAAGAGATACAGGAGACCCTGCGTCCGGACCACTTCCAAATTAAAAAGGTGAGTGGCTTGTTGTTTTATCGCGCGTCGCGGCCCAAGGTCTCGCAGATAATGGCGATCGGCGATGTGCTGCCGGTGCCGGAGGAGGAGGGGGCGTCTACTACGCTCGAGTTGATATCGTACGTATTTATAAAATTGGTACCGTTCGTTCGTTAGAACGAAGGCGCCGACCGAGGCCGACAACCCGGTGTGTACAAAATACGATGTGTTGTCAATTCGTCTTGTTGTGTAAACTAACGCCCGCAAACGACGCGCGACGGAACGTTGCGTCGCGTCGACATAACACGCTCTCGACGTAATACCAAAACAAAGGCTCGACATCTCCAACCGATTTATTATAAACTTTGATAGAATTCCTGGAAAAGGGAAAACCTGCAGAAGCGTAACACATTATGTCGTAACTCGTATGTAAAGGACGGTAAGTGCGAAGGCTAGAAGGCAGGCTTGCGTCAGATCGTCCTTGACCATATTTTAATCTTAAGCAAAGTAAACATATGTAATTATATTTTTGGGCCCACCCACTGCGGTAAACTCATTCGCATTTTGCGAGGCGTTAATTTCATTCGGGCAAAATTGCTGTATTTCTTTTTGATACACGCGAAACAGCACCTGTGAGCTGTTGGCGGTGGGATAGCAGTCATATTGGACTGATAAATAGATTAGATAAACATGCACTCAAAGTTTGCCATTGGGTTTCTGGAAATTTGTGTGAAATAAGAATGACTTTGTCAGATTTTACGTACAAATCAACACAACAGATTGACGTACAAATCGTGTCGCCTTTGTATTCAGTTTTGTCGTTGTTAATTATTATCGGCAATGAAATCGATTACCACTTGTTGGCATTGGGTCTGAATTCCATAGCGTTAAAAAATGCGTTCAGAAATCTCTGAATGAATATCTTCTATATATTTTTGTGTTAAAATTCTGCTTGTGATCGCTTTTATTCCTTCCATACTAAAAAGTTAGTTAATTTAATTAATAATAAATAAGTTTCCAGATCACTGTTCCATTAAGTTATCCGAAGCTGCTCATTCATATTTCTTTACTACTTACCTTTATTATCTTAAGAAGTATGATTTTGTCGGTAGATTTATTGTCTCAGTAAAAATTGTTCTTATGTTCTTCAGAATAACTGTTGACTACGCCGTAGCGTATAAAGTTATTCTCATTATAACTCTGTAAGCATGACGAGTCTTTGATCAACTTTTTCGTCCAAGTTCTATCACGTAAGCCCTCACCTGTGAACTTTTCCTGAACATTTATTGATATCTTTTCGTTTTCTCCAAAAGTTTCACATTGCACAAAACGAAACTGTTCGAAATAGGTAGATATATACGTACTGATAAATATTGCCAAATTTCAGTAATTTTATTTCTCAAGATTTGAAGGTAAACTGCGAAGTTTGATCTTTCCAAAAAATAAAATAATAACACTTAATTGGAGCATTTTTAACGTTTCCCGTCAAACTTGATTAAAAGTCAAACGTTAGCAGGAAAAAGCTTTCAACAACTTCCGTCACTCAATTACTCGTACCTTCTACTACTGCGAAAGCATTTTTTCGGTCAGATTTAGTAATAACATGAAGACCCGGAGGAAAAAGTACCTACAAAAAGAAAAATATCGAACGCGTTTTAACGATCTGCACAATACGAACAGTACCTTCGTACTTCAGGGCTGGGGAAGAGTGGTAACTACGTCGGGAAATGTTGGCAGTATCTCTCTTGTTCCAAATGAAGGAAACAAAGGAACGCTTTT
Organism: Zygaena filipendulae; assembly: GCA_907165275.2. Lineage (NCBI taxonomy): Eukaryota > Metazoa > Arthropoda > Insecta > Lepidoptera > Zygaenidae > Zygaena > Zygaena filipendulae. Next base: position 11,853,520 of record OU015662.1, read on the forward strand.
CGAAGAATTCCACTCCCTCACAATACGAACTAGGTTCGCTTTATTTTTCTCCGTGCCGATTGTTAAGAAATGTTTCATTGAAGCAGTTACTGTAGGTACTCAGTAGGTAGTTGGCACTTTAACATGGATCTACTTCTACTGTTTATAGTTTTATTTCAATCAGCATAGAGATTTAAGACATGTTAGAAAAATGAGTAGTTAAACAGCGTTCCATAGAAATAAATAAATCTAAGGATTCTAGAATATATATTTATACATACGTATACGACCAGTACTATAATAACTTGAAATTATTCAAATGATTCACCGAATTTATATAAGTACCACACATTTATGGTTTAAATCCTGCATAATAATAGATGTAAAACAATGAATAAATAATCAATAAATATGATGTCTATTAACTAAAATTTTATGGTCAATAACAATAAATGCGCTCATTGTCGTTTCGGTATTCGTATTAGCACTTGGCACCTCGGCACTCTCCATAAAAGGCGACATCATTTACAAATTATATTATGGTGACGTAATAATTTATATAGAGTTTATGTGCGAGTATGTTGATGGCCTAAGTTAATTTCCAGAGCTTTCGCTATTAAGAATAGTGTTATAATAAAACGCTAAGGAATGAAATATGATGTTACGAGTCGATTAGATGGTTCTAACATTTAGAATAAATAGTCGAATAGATTGACAAAGAAGACATAATTATTATATAAAACAATAGTAAGATAGATACGATATGTTTAAGATTTGTCAGGACGTTCTAAGAAAAGTACACATCAAAAGCCATGGGACCCGATGTAACAAAGATTATGAAAAATATTATTTTAGTCAAAATAATTGAAACCCGTGGATAAATTCGTAGCCGGCATTTTCCAATGACTTGAAACAGATTCAATGCATTGACAAATGATATACCTAAATATTTCTGAGAATCTCAAAAGAATCCCAGATTAGGAACTGTGTGCGTGAAAATAACTCAGAAGGAAATTGATTTCATATTCGATAACGTCCGTCCTCATACATTTCGCTACTGATTGATTCGATTACATTTACAACTGCTGATTTGCGAAGATGAATGGTTTCACAAATTCAGTTTTCAGAAATCACTCTGTTGATTGAAAAAATGTTGAAAGTTTTTTTTTGGGTTTATTGAATGGCTAAAAGGGAGGTTTGAATCCGCGTCTACGCAATCTTAAATTCTTAAGGTGACGCTCGCATTAACCTAACAGAATCTAATAAAAATGTGGCATTTGACACGTTGGCTTTGATACTTGGAAATGAGTTTAGGAAAGCTTTTTTAGGTGTTGACAGACCGTCGGTAAGTAAACTCCGAGGGTTTTTCAAATTGCGGTTCGTTTCCCAAGTCGCAATGTTTTCGTCGTTTTTCAAATCATGTGGTGAATTTCTTTAAGTTATTTTAAAGAAAACGACAGTTACCATAGGTATTAGAGCAGATTAGATGATTTGCTTGAGATGCGTGATTACTTCGATATATATGACTCATTACTTTTCTAAATTTAAGCGCTTCTCCGTTAAATGTCACCAGGCATGTTCTTTATGCAGTGTATCCAATTTTGTATTGTCCTACCATCATATTTTCATCTTAATTTTGATTGGTGGCGAAATGGCTGAAATTGGGAATTATAATAACTACAATAGGATAGTTTCCTAAATTTTTTTTTAGTCCGTTTTGTTGATTATTAAAAAATATTGGACACGTATTTTTTTTTTATGTAACCAAAAAATAACGGAGATATATCAAGTCGAAATTTCACCTGACGTCACGCCTCGCTACAGTTTGTTCGCACGTTATAGCGAGCTGTGATGTCACGAGTCCCCCACCCTAAACTTTAATGCGCTTTATCTATGCATTTTTCCATTATTTTAAAAAAGCAAAAAATACGTGTCTTTTATTTTTTTATTACCTAACTGACGGACTAAATAGAATTTTGATTTTTTTACCCAGGAAACTAGCCTATTGTTATAATTCCTAATTTTAGTTTAGTATCTGATTTGTACACATCAAAATCGCTGTGGAGACCAGTTGCAGTGCAGTTGTAGCCTAGAGCTTTAAAAACTACTGTATAATTATGTATCAAATATTGACTGTAACTTGTTTTGTGTCTGAATTAATAAATAAACAAATGAAGATTAAACCTAGCAAGAACTGGATTCGAAAGTCATATATCTATTCGAAAAGATTTATCAAGTCACTTAAGACGCACTAAACGAATAAACAAGTACCTATGTACAGTGATAGTGCAACAATTGCTCAATGAATGACAGTTATCGGCGTGTACACTCTCAAGTCGTAGATAAGTATTAAGTAGGTACCTACGTAATTAGAGTGTGAGTTGTATTTGTGGCAATTTATCTCGTCAGTCGTCTTTTACCGTTGATTCATTCAAGCTAATCACGCTCGCGTGCGGGTTTTCGCTTTATCTTCTTATTTTCACAATGTATTTCTTGTGTATACGTAAACTCTATTATTGCAAACGAAAGCAAAGAGATGAACTTATTTATTCGAAAACAGACTTTGTGTTTCCCTTCTGTTGTTTTTCGTCGAGAGATTCTTCAGTAAACTGATGTTCAGTGATTGTCCTATCATAACAATGACGGCGATAAGCGAAGTTTTCAGTATATTTTAGATACTTACATGAAAGTTATTGTTTTTTTGTGTGTTAGCATTATTTATTTGTTTCCACGTTAACATATTTATTCAACCTTGGAATTGAATAAAAGAAAACGTTTTAAAAAAACTGCAAAGTATTGTAATTGTTTTTTTTTTTAATACTAATAACGATAAACATAATTATCTTTGACCTATAGATTTCTAATTTCAAAAAGATTGTTTAAAATATTCGTAAGCACGAGATTAATATTTGTGCTGTCATTTACCGTCGTTCCTTCTTTTGTTAGCACATTCACAGATCGTAAATATTTGATTAAAGGTCTAGCGTAAGATTTAGTTTTTACACTATGATTAGACTTTTCTTTGAGGATAATCGGCGTTCTTTCAGGCGCCGCGCCGGTGCGACGACTCTGTCGTCTTTATATACTGATTACGTAGGACGACTCCCGTGGATTTAGAGACGTATATTAGTTGCGCACTGTCTTGTGTACTTTTAATACTGACTGGGATAAACGGGATTACTCACATACGATGTCGAAAGCCTACTTTTGACTTCATTGTACTAGGATTAAATGAGTTCATTTGGGAAATTATTCCTTTTTAATACAGTTGCTCAAAAAGTGGCGTATTGCAGGGACGTATAGCGTTCGGGAAGTGGGCTATTACATACTCGAGCTTTTTCTTTACCTTTCCCGAACTCGTGCGTTCTCTTTGCCAACTGTCAAAAATGGCGACACGACTTTGACACACTTTTTGCATTGCGAAACGTAGGTTTCGCATTACTAATACGACTAGCGCCATCTCTTGATCACAGTTGAAACTTAGTTGAGTTTATTGTGTTTTTGATATTTTATTAAATTGCTTAATTTTTTCGCAACTGTATTAAAAATAGTTGTTCAGTACACGTGCGGAACTGTCATTGAAAAGAGTTCCGACTGTCAACCCTCACCTTCGGCTGCGCCTCGGCTCGGGTAGACATTTGTCGGAACTCTTTGCAATGACAGGCTTTCCGCACTTGTAATGAAATATACTATTTATTCATAGATACTCTTTCAGTAACAACGGTATACTCGTAATAGACAAATACCTGATCCAATAGATTTAATCCTTGTTAAAAAATAAATTTAAAATAGTTAATCTCAGTAAAAAGAAATCAGTTTCTCCCAAATCTTACTTTCAGTATTTTTCTTATTCTAAAATAGTGAATATTAAAAAAAAATGCAGAATCGGTCCAGTCATTCTCAAATAATGTGCTTACGGACGACTTTAATTTAATAATGGAGAAAGAAGCTTACTATCATAGGTAGGTAGGTAGCTGTTGATTTTAACTTTAGGGTTATGTCGACTGGTTACTTCAAAGGATTAGATTTAATGATGTTAACCGGCTTTCAGCTTTTTCTCAAAGAAGGACCGACTTAATACTCTGACGGCGATCCTATTTTCGCATGTTCGGTTTTAATTTGAAACATCTAATTGACACGAGAGTTTAATTAAACTTGTGTCAATTAGACGCGCCGCTGATTGCATCATCCAAGTCAATGCTCTCAGATTGTAAATTCGTATAATTGACGTTCGTCAAAGTCAAAATGTCGTTATTGATTAAAATCAAGATCACAAGGTTCAGTGATTCCAGAGATTAGGATTTCTTATAAACCTACAAATAAAATCCTCTTTATAATATTAGTATTAATGGATGCATAATATGGTTTACTGCATTATGAACAATCATAACTTTTATTAATGTGATAAATATATGGCGCGACGTTCAGCTTCCATTGAATTAATTCTAATCACATCTCCGGCCGCAAATCAGGTCTCGTGACGTCACTAATGACTCATTATTTCATTCGAGGGGCGGCCATTACGAATTCACCGCGTAAATGACAAATTGCAATCTCTCCTCGATATTTTGTTGAACTCAATTTACATTTAAATAAGATCTCTTTTGCTTTATCACCGATTCCATTGTGTGAGTTTGTAATTTAATAAAAGAGAACATCACAGAACGGCAATCGGAATTAATGTGAATACCGGGGGCTTTATTGGTATCTGTGCTTAGTTCACCCAGGTGCACGTCAAGTCTACCTAATGCCAGGTACCCAGGTCATTTACTCCAGGTGAATTAAGTCTACCGAGGGGAATCGGTGATGATGTTCGATAGTTTCGTGGTTTGTGAAATTGGACATAGATAAGCAATAGTGTGTTAACCCACACTGGAGAAATTTTAAGTAAATCGTGTTTTAAAACTATAGCGCCATTTTATGTCAACATTTTTTATGTTCAACATTTTGTTACATATTTAAACAATGTAATAAGGTAAACAAATAATAAAAAAAGGTTCTCTAACTCTTAATAAATCGTTCTGTATCAATAACTTAATTTTGTGGGTTAACATGTTATTGCTTATCTGCGTCCAATTGTGTTTTACTTTTATTACTTGTTTGCATGTCTAGTTATTCGATTTACCCTCCGTGCGCACTTGGTGTTCGAATAAAATCCGAATATATTTTACTATCCGGATAATGAATATATGGACACTAGGCTAACGATATTTCGTGTCGTGGCGTTTGCTGATCGCTTAAATATAATTAATTAAACTGTACAATATCTTCGCTGCCTATGGGCTATTTGCCGATTGCATTTACTTTCTTAGATTCGCTCAGATATATTTTAGCCGGGCTTGTCACGTATCGTATGATAAACAACAAGTTGATAAAATGAGAAACAATTTATAATTGGACATAGATAAGCAATAGTGTATTAACCCACACTGGAGAAATTTTTAGTAAATCGTGTTTTAAAACTATAGCGCCATTTTGTGTCAACATTTTTCTATGTTCAACATATTGTTACATATTTATACAATGTAATGAAGTAAACACATAATTAAAAAACGTTCTCTAACTCTCGATAAATCGTTCTGTATCAATAACTTAATTTTGTGGGTTAACATGTTATTGCTTATCTGCGTCCAATTAATCTATTAAAATACTAGTCCTTGTACTTACTAGTAATAGTTTGCAATAGTGATCATGGATAGGATTAGGAGATAATCTCGTAAGAGTAGATAGATATTTCAACACATTTAAATCGATCGATCTTAATAAAACAGCAGGCACGGAGAAACGGAATAATGTAGTTGCTTTGCACAGTAAATGTAATGTCGATTGTTGGCTACCTTTGCCATCCTGCATACAAATCGCCGCTGTTCGCAGAATGCAAATTATCTGTTTCATTTTGTGGGAAGAAGAAAATGTTCGGGACGGTGACAAAGATGCGGATTTCGCTGACGTCTTTTATAAATCTCAGTAATAAACGGAATTGAAAAGAGCGTCGTTAACAATTGAGAGATAAGATATTATAATTCCCATTAAGAGCTTCAATTTGATCGTTTAAAAGTTAAGCAAAAATATTTTAGAGGACGATATAAATCATGTCTTTTTAATTATATCTACGAGTAGATTTTATCTTTCAGAAATAAAATACGAACATAATATCATTATTATGTTATTTTATAGCCATCTAGAATGATTTGAGGCTGCGACGTTGGTGATTTGACTGTTGAATTGCTAGTGACACTAATTGAATTTTTGACATCAAAGCACACCGTATTTATCTAGAAAATGAATGATGTTTTTTTGCAAAAAAAATTAGAATATGTTAAATGTTATTATATTTAAATATTATCTTCCGGTGTGGAGGTAGGTATTCCCAATTTTAAGCATATTCGCAAAAAAAAAAATAAAAACGAAAACTACAATGTATTTAGCTGATGCCTGCCTGTAATACGTACCTACTGACATTCGTAGGTGCCTTTATGAGGCCTAAATCGAAATAAAGTAATTTGAAATTTGAAAATTTTTAAAAATTTGATGATGTCAAATGCATATAAGAGCAAGAAATGAAATAGGGCTGAGGTGCGAACCTTGCGGAACTCTTGTTACAGTGAATCATTTGATTAAGAATCGACAAATTTTGAACATTATTAAAGCCGCTTATTTTAATTATATTGATTTTCATTTGAGCATAACATCTTAATATATATAAATCACGTGTCACGTTGTTTGTCCGCGATGGACTCCGAAACTACTGAACGGATTTTGATAAAATTTTGTAACCATTTATAATATGGTCCAACTTAAAAGATTGTTTTTATCCCGGAATTCCCGCGGGAACTCCGGCACTAATGCGGGGAACAGCTAATCACCGTAAACTACTGTCGGGGTACAAAGAAGGACATAGAGTACTTTTTCCCGCAACCTCCGCGGGAAATTACCGTGGATGAAATCGCGGGGGACAGCTAGTAATATATAAATGACAACGCATGACGCCACGACGAACGCGGTAAAGCACCATCAGCCTCAGCCCAGCCTGTACTGTCGCAGTCGCTCATCAAGCATTAAGAGATAAGATTGTACGTGTACGGCCATACCTATAGGTAGGTACACACGCCAGCTTGTACGTCCGTGTGTGCAAGGTCGCGGTCGCTTTATTATGCCAGTGATGCCAGCTACGACGGCATTAAACTACATTATTGCCTTTCCGTAGTCTGTGCTGAGTATATGCCGCATAGCGCGGTGAATGTGGGACCTTTGTTTGCATTATTCCCCACTTAATTAAAACCACTCTGTATATGTAAATACATCGCACATTTCGTCTTACTAAATGCGTTCTTAAATGCGTCCTCCACTTTTCTTTGTTTAATCTATTATTTATCGTATTCCTCGAGCTAAATGAACTCAATCGTTTCTTTATGGAGAAACGCAACGGTTATAGAGTTTTTCAGTTTGTTCGTGAACTCATCGTTCCCTGTAACATATTATAATACGCTTCAATACCTACGAAGTGGGTCAAAAGCCTTTGTGTCGAGCCCATAGCTTTAAATCTAGGTAGAAAACGTGTAGGTAAATATTGTATACAGAAAATAAAATTTTATATAAATTGCCTGAAAAGAAATGGTGCTGGTGTTAGGGCTAGTTTTCTAGTAAGACGCCATTTTTAAAAGGAATCAGAGTTGATACGTCCCGGACGCTAATCGTTTGAGTTTTCTTCAAATTGGTGCTGGACTTTTATAAGGTTTTGTCCATTAAAAGTTTAGATTTAATTATTTACTACTTTAGCTAGCTATTGAAGTAAGCACTTGAACTCTACTTCCGATGTCTAGGTACTTAACTATTCCCCTTGAAAATAAAAATTCCTAACAAATTTTCTCCGAGAATCTGGAAAATTTCATTTGAACAAACATTCCTTAGTAGGTATTTGTAAATTGTGATAAAAAAACAAATTTCTTTATTAAAAGTTTTTATTTAACTTGCATCGCCCGTCAGTATTTTTTACGCTTCAAAACGATACAGTACCTGGTAAATAAAATATGGTTTCTTAATTTTTATTATTGTTTAGAAGACGTATACGGTCTACTTAACGTATTTACTCGTATACCTTTCGTCCTTTCTCAGCGATCACTTGAAAATTCCTTACAAGGATTGTGTTGTAAGGTACTTGGTCCCATGTATTCACATTTTTCGCATCACTTTATCTCCGTCCAACAATTACAATTGTGAACCGCACGAAAATCTCTACACAAATACAATTGTTCGTCGGGAAACATCCCCGGCAAGGCGACCCATATTATACTTAGGGGAGCGAAGGAAGCAGGACGTCTCGCGTCTCGCTCGAATAATGATGGTGTCACAAAGCAGCCGGAACAATGTGACGGTGCGCAAATAAACATTAACGGTTCTAAGCATCGCATTAGTTCTGCAAATGGATTTGGCTCTGCGAAGGATTCTCGCGAATTTGCAGGATTGTACCTCTGGTACGCTTAATTTAAAACACGACTCCATGCATTGTGAATAAGAAAAAAAGGAAAGATCCGCTTTGCCTAGAGTCTAGATTTACGATGATTTACTTTTTGCTTTTGTTTTCCGAATGCGAAACGTGAAAGTCGCTAACTTCTCTCGGAATGAAGCTTTGCTCGATTGCTACGTATTTAGATTGTTTTTCTCCTAATATTCTTTTTTATTATTACAAATGACACCTTCCGACTTTTAATTCCCTAAGCTTTTACTACTCTTATTATGTCAGTATATCTTTTCTATTTATTGCTCGTGTATATGAGTACTTTTAATTTTTATTTCGGAGTTAAATGATTTACCTGTTGCTATAATTGTTGTTTCCTACAAACCAATAGTCTATAATTAAAATATCTGTAACGGCCGCGACGTTAGTAACAATAGTTACGTCTTATATGTATAATAAGGTTTCCTGCTTCAATAATTTAATTAGGTTTAGCTCGGCAGCTGGGGCGCGAGTAGATACTGTGGTTAAGTTCAAATTGTACGGGAGTTGGGAGCCTACCTAACTCAGAATATTTTGTCAATTGAACTACTTGTTAGCAAGGTCTGAAATGAGCGCATAAACGGTTGAATGATATTGATGCAGAGGAGGTTAATGAGGCTTTTCATTAGAAAATTGGGCCAGAAGTCATGACACATGAAGCACTTTTGTTGAAATCGTTACTCAAATAGCTGTTTCGTATTCCCTGAAAAGAATTAAAAATAAAATACTTATACAATGTTAAATGTTCTATCCCCAAAATAATTCGATCCAAACGCTTGTTACTTTAATTGCTCTGTAATATTTTATATTTGTACCAATAGACGACACAGAGCTCGAGTGTAGCAAAATATACCAGTTGTAGTTTCGCGCAATTTGACGACACTTTGTAGAATAGAAAATTGATGATTACAACCACCGCCATCGTTTCTAATTTTTGTGGGTATACAATTAAGTTATTTCATTTCATTTACTCCGTCAATTTTTATTATTGGGATATAATATGGCGTATATCAAGCTCGTGTGGATAATTATTTCCTTTACCTACCTTTTAGAGCAATTGAGATAAGAGCGCTTATTAATAGAGAGCTTATTAATTTGTCCTTACTTTCCAAAAGTGACTGATTTGCTTCGCTATGCTTTCCATAAGTAATTATCTCGTGACAACGACGAGCTAATTATGGCCGGCTCCTAATTTCCCCTTGCTTCATTAAAGTTCCAATTAGTTCTCAATGTTGAATGACTTTGTCGCACAGACCTCTTCGCGGCAAGCAACAGACTTGAACAGAGTACACCTCTTTGTGTGGAACTTCGTTGCAAAAAAGTAAGAAATAAGGGGCCGTGTAAATAGAAGCTCTTGTGTTAATTACACCGGCATATTACATAATTACTTAATCTACAAATAAAAGCTTTTTAATTAGTTTTGTGGTCTTTGAAAGTGTTTTGCGATGTCGCTTTATTCCTAAGGATCTAATTAGGGGCTTTATAAAATGATGTTTTTAATTTGTGTAAACGGATTTAGTTTATAGCTAAGCATACATCTGTGACATGAGCGAACCTATTCAACTCTCTTCTACTACTACCGGCGGGCAACTTGTCCGCACACGTGCAGTGTGTGTTCGTTTGTCGTAGGGCTAGTTGATGGTGTTCAAAATGCTAGTTGATATTGTCCAACACACACAGCAGCAACAGCTTACACCGGTATCACCTCTAGGCTCATCAGTCATCACTACGGCGTGGAGCCTGGGAAAAGGCAAAGTAGCGGGGGGCGGGAAGGGGAGTATCGCTTCTTTACTTAGTAATAGTATTCTTTGGCCACACATACCTACCCTAAACTTCAGCGTTATGCCGTTCATACAAACTAGAATAGCGGTAGTTCTTTCACAAACCGCTGCGTAGGGAACTGGGTCAAATTCCAGCAATATCATAACGCGAGACGCTAGACGTCGTGTGTCATAATGCCACAGTAACGCCGTGGAATGTTGACGAGAGGTACCTACTGACAATGCACACCACGACTCGTGACATCATATAGATGTATGAATGTACATGTTACACAAAATGACAGGCTTATCACGTTATTCTTCGAGTAGGTACTAAAAAACACAATGATATATTTGGATGTTTTTCTTCAACTAATTAATTTGAATTCGTTTCTTAAATTCATCTTTTTTATGCCTATAGTTGCTCTGTTTACTTTGTTTACTGTTTATTTCTCCTTTTTTGTTACCCCCGTATTTTCTTGCCTTCTTTCTTTTTTTTTATTTCTTGCCTTATTTCCTGTTTTAAGATCAGTGTCAAAGTTTCATGTAGTGGCATTGTTGCACTCCATAGTTGTGTATGCCTATATAAACCTTCATGGCAAACCACCTACTCCAATCTTTCTTAAAATCCCCAGCCACGTTGGAGATAAACCTTTAAATACTGGATACTTCAAGTAGATATTCCTGTAGTTGTTGTTTAATATTACAAACGAAATAAAATTTAATTTATCACTCCGTCGACTTTTCATTTTAGTATCCAGCTCTCTTACTGTATAATTATTAGAATTATCAGACCATAGCTGAAATTAAGGTAATTTAGAATGAACTTCTGAAGTATAACGCTTCCATAAATGCTGAGTTAAGTGGATGCTTGGTTTGTGACTAAGATATCGTCTGTAATTAAGGTCAAAAAGTCCTGTAGCAGTATATTTCCCTCCTCTTACTTAAGGACCGGGCGTTCAATTCTAAGCTCGTAATTTTGGATATTTTCTAATTTATATACGAATCATTATCTTTTCCAATAAATACTATGACGAATAACATTGCAAGGAAATCGGCCCAATTCGATTTCGATAGCGTGTATGAATTCCACTGCATCGCACTGGGCCTACAGGACGAAATTCACACCAAGTTAGTGAGGCTAATGAGGGTATGCTGCTGCCTCATCAGTAAGGACATTAAAAGCTTTATTGTACTTAAATAGAAATATATAGTCATGTTTTTATATTTATTAACCCTTAAACCTACACCTGATCGCAAGTATCGGACACTACTAGAGTCCCTCGCTCTGAAGTTATTGCGAATGCGAGCCTATAATTAGATTCATCTACAAACGGCATATCAAAGTGATCTTATACTTTAGTAAATTCCCATCCCATTTTTGATGAACACCCATTTTCTTCCTATGACGGTACCTATGTACATGGTTGTTTGTGTGGGAGTTTAATTTGAAAATGGCTTTAATGTATCTAGGACTTGAGCGGAACAAGCTCTAGGCAACCATTTAGTTGTTCAGCATGTACATAGGTATTTAGATTAAAAGTGTTTCGGTTAGGTTCGCGTGCCGGAATACATTAGCCCAGTTCGCGCGTTGGCTGCACTATGGTAATTCGCAGATAGCTAGCTAGTTGCATCGGACGCGGGCACCGCATGGGCACTGGCTAAAGTCTACGTTTTAGTGAACTCCTGCAATATAATTATTTATTACCTAACTAGCTATGCCCCGCGGTTGAGTTTCGGAATTCCCGCAGGAACAAATTTTTTTCTATACTAATATTATAAAGGAAATGCTTTTTTGTTTGTTTGTTACGATTTATCTCAAATACTACTGAACCGATTTTAAAAATTCTTTCACCATTAGAAAACTTCATTATCCCTGAGTAACATAGGCTAAGGCCTAAGTTACTCCTTATAGCATCAGCTATCCGCCAGTGAAAGTTTCGTTAAAATCGTTTCAGCCGTTTTAGAGATTAGTCGGAACAAACAGACAGACAAAAAAAAATTAAAAATAGTTTTTTTTTTATGTATACTTTCATATTTAGTAAAAAGCTGTTAATTTGGAATAACAAACAAACCTTCAACTTTATTGATCTATATAGATATATAGACATACACATAGACAGATAGATATATAGATTAAAACGCCCGTTAAAATTTTGCTCGTTTGTTTATTTTTTAATAATTATAAATAATACAAACAGACTCGAAAAATCGTCTTGTTAAAATATTATAGTCTTCTTGTAATTATCTATATTAAAAAAAAAAACTGACTACAGTTAACAGTTTATCCCGGGACTAAATTGTTACTGGAGCTTGGCTGGCTCTGGTAATGCCTCGTGGAGCTGTGCCAGGGAAAGGCGTGTCAAGAACACATGGCAACCAGGCTAGCTTGTGACCTGACCTTCACCTAGGTCACAGCTGACTGGAAACTGTGCAATGACACACCGAATTACCGACAATTATTAGTTACTAGCTGGGCCCCGCGGTTTCACCCGCGGTAATTTCGGAGTTCCCGCGAGAATTCCGGGATAAAAAGTACCCTATGTCCTATGTCCGTCTCTGACAACGTGCATGCCAAATTTCATCCAAATCCGCTCAGCCGTTTTTGCGCGATTGAGTAAACGTATGCGAGGATAAGAGCTCGAAAGCTAATTTTCATCCGACTTGCTTCAAATTTATCGTCACTGCTCAGCTCCTATGTGTCTTAGCGTTATGTTATATAGCCTATAGCCTGCCCAGGAGTATGGACTACAATCGTAGCAAGTTTGTTTACCCTTCAGTAGTTTTTGACCCATGCGTGCACATACAGACAGACAGACAGACAGACAAAAAATTTACTGATTGCATTTTTGGCATCAGTATCGATCACCATTCATCCTCAATATTAATTTTGAATATATATTCAATGGACAGAATTGACTTTTGTACAGTCATTAAGTTTAGATTTCTATTATTAAATTTGGGCGACATCATCGTTGAAATTTATCGCTTGTTTATCCTCGTTGCGGTCTAGACCAGGATAATAAAATAATCCTAAAAGACAGTATGAGTTTATGTCGCTTACGAACTTAAAATAACAATTTTCAGCCAATGTCCAGACCGTCTGTTTGTTTGTTTGTATACTTTATTGAACATAAACAAAGTTTTTACAAATCGCTAAACCGCGACCGTCGTGCGCTCGCAACGTAGAACAGGATTTAACCTCTTTTTTTTTTATTTATTTACTTAAAAAAAAAACCAGTTGGTTTTTCAAAATGAGAAGTGTATGGGTAGCTACGTATTTCGAGATCACGTGTGGCTCTGGGGTGGCAGTCGTCAACGTTGCCGATTCGTAGTGAATCGATAGGCAACGGTGAAGTCGGCTCAGGCCCCGGCCCCGGCACCGTTCAGCGAGTCCGCCCGGCGCGTGTACCTAACGACACTATTGCGTGATGTTCACGCATGACGCCGTCGCACTTGGAGCGTCTCCAAACGTCATATTGCGTGCCCAGTGTCACTGCTATACAACGACTATACTGCCAAATGATTTTACTTTCCTTTCGAACGCAAAGGGAACTGTTTCAAGGTTGTCGTGACGGAAGTGGCGTGCAAGATGCATAAAAACTCGGCCTCAGGTGGTTAAATCTTTTATCAATATAACTGTTGTCGGTCTGAGCACCCTTCAAGTGCAGAATATTGGATGGATTTGAATGAAACTCACTATGTATGTAGCTTATAAGTTCCGCGTCAACGTTTTTTTTTAATGTCAGGGGGCAAAGGGGTAAGTTGTACACCTGATGGTAAGTGATTACCGCCGGCCATAGACATCTGCAACACCAGAAGGCATGCAGATGCGTTGCCGACCTGCAATGGGGATGGGAACTTGCTTTCAACTGGGACTGCCGGAACACACCGTCAGGTGCTTGGCGATGGCGTTAAAACATCAAAACTCAGTTAAACACGAAACTGACGGGAGTATTAACCGCAATCAGAAAAACGGATTTATAACTATGGTATGGTGTGGTTTCTGTCGATTCGAAACTTTCCTGGTGTTACGATTTGATAATGCGATTCCTAAATTAGTTCGCAGTTTTGCAGTGCGGCTGCTCTACGGAAAAACAAAGCAACTGTCATTTTTTTCGAAATGACTTTTTTTTTTCTTTTTTTTACCACTATTCACGCATAACGGACGTTGCTACATACAACCATCAAAAATTCTTTACTCTTAGAGAAATTCAAATGAAAAAAATCGTTAAACTATGGAAGATGTGTTTTAAATTAAGCTATTTCCGGTTTTCTCTGGTAAAATCTATTCAGCTGCAACAACCATCAAAGGCTTTTCTTAGAGAAATTAATATTAGGATTTTCGTTAAACGTCGGAAGGTTTGTTTTAAATAAAGCGTTTTCCGATTTTTTGCTCCTCCTGTAAAATTTATTGAGCTGCAGTTACTTTGTTTTACCGTAGGGCAGCCGAGTGCACCACTGATAAGCGCACTGGTACATTTATATCGGCACAGCAACAGCTTTGATAACAGTGCTAATGTTTGTTGATATGTTTTCCCGGTTTTGGAACATAATTTGGTCACCATATACGAATATATATAATAACTAGCTGTCCCCCGCGATTTCATCCGCGGTAATTGCGGAGTTCCCGCGGAGGTTGCGGGAAAAAAGTACTCTATGTCCTTCTTTGTACGCCGACAGTAGTTTACGGTGATTAGCTGTTCCCCGCATCAGTGCCGGAGTTCCCGCGAGAATTCCGGGATAAAAACTATCCTATCTTTTATGTTGGACCATATTATAAATGGTTAAGAAGAAAGATTATTTTGGTTAGATGTAGGTATTTAAAATATATTAAAATCAACAGTCGAGGAATAAAAATATTTTTTTTTTATTGAAGCTTGGTAATTACCACGTAGCGTAGCGCCATCCGGTTCCAAACTAACACACAACGGATTTTATCAACATCGATCGGTCGTGTAACAAAAAAATACACTTACCTACAAATATACCTACTCTAGTTTAATAGGTCTATGATACTAGGCAAATAATCTGTGTTTTATTTCGAGAATGTCAAAAGAAATGTTTTACCCTCCGTATATATACCAATGTCATCATTTTATAATACATTAAACTAAAAAATCCAATTAAAAAATGAATAAACCGATTACAACGACTATAAAACTCAGCAGTTTGAACGAATACATGAAGGTCGTTTAATTTTACAACTTGTGTTCCCGATATGAAAAGGGTATTGTTATTAATTAGAAAACCTCCCGAGCGCATAACACGAGTTCGGTTAAAGCTTTTACAGGGTCTAGAAATCATTGGTATGTATGAGAAGAGAGAGGCTGAGCGAAAAACTTTTTTACGCATTCAAATCTGTAGCCCTTATCGTTATCCGATGGAAAACACGACGAACGGTGGGGGTGCCTTTTGTTTTCACTCGACTTTACTTTTTAAGCTATCTTCCTTGGCTCGAGGATCTCTAGGCTTTGCCAGAGATGGTTCTAAATTCATTGAGATATTTTACATTTGGAATATCACATGTCCTATCATTTAGAAGCTGTTTACAAATTTATTTGATTATGTACTTGAGGATTAGTTATTGAATTTACCTGCGGAAATTTCGGAGATCCCGCAGGAATTCGAATTTTCAAAAATCTTTTCTTAGCGGATGCCTACGTCATTACAACTATCTGTAGGTATGCCAAATTTAAGCGAAATCCGTTCAGTAGTTTCGGATGCTCGTTGTGAGTCAGTCAGGTTGAAGAAGAAGAAAATACATTTATTTCAGCACAACACACAAGAAAAAGAAACAAACATCAACAGTGCCTAATCTAAAGAGACATAGATAGTATCTCTTGCATGCTCTGCCGAAAGGGTCACCAACTCAGCATTAGCTAGGTGCGGGAACACCTAGCGCTGGTTTTCAGTTGGCAGCCCGCTGTCGCGCACGGACGGGGGTAACAAAAGACGAGGCATAGATAAAAATGATACTATACATATAAATACAAGTACACCAACTAAACATAAAAATATAAAAAAATACAAGTAAATAATTCTTACTGGAATAAACATTACATACAATTTACTACTTGTCAAACATTGGTAAGAGCGAGGTAATAATAGTAGATATGTACCTACACAGTTAAGGAATAAATGTAATTTGTTAAATAAAATTGTATTAGAATATTTAGAATGGACTTGGGTATATCCATGGACAAGGTCCATCAGTGATAACCCTACTTGTTGTGTCTCTACATTTAATTGTCGTTTTGTCATTAAAACTTTGTAATTGCTGAAAATTGAAATTCAAATATTTTGCTGCGCAAACAAGGTGCCGGCCAGTATGGCCCGCCTACAAGCGGATGACTTCGGACTCCTTCTGAAATTTCAATTTCCCAAGTGTCAGATTGTTAGGCTCGTCAAAAGATTTTGCAATTACTTACTTATTCCGAAATATTCCTTCATATAAACTTGCTCCAACTCGTTACTTGTCTTTATTGAAATTCCAAATAACTGTTTGTATTAACTGACTGAAACAGCAGCGTTGTAAACTTGTTTAATTCTGATGTTAAGCAAAGAAAACTTTTGAGTAACTCATCGCTTCATAGTGTTTTGTAATAGCTTTGTATACGAGTACATTTAACTTGTATAATTAACTTAAATAATATTATGCCTCTTAAACTATGGAAGTAGTATGTACCAACGTATGTACCAATCTATGTATACGTAGAGGTATATTTTACTTCAATGGTTGGTACCTACGCACGTTGTTAAAATGTCAGTTAGTGTTTCCACACACTTGTGATTTTGAAAAACTTGCTAATAATCGTCCTTGTACGAGTAAAGATTCATAATAGGAACCCATTGCCCAAATTTCTTTTTCACAACTTTTACAGTTTACAATTTACAGTTTTGGCGTCGCGTTACTTTGTTAAGTTATCTATTTAAAGTTATTGCACATCACGGTACAAAAAGCGGACTTAGTACCACAGTGGCATTCTTTGACTACTTAGAATTAGAATTTTGATTTTCAAAAGTAGTCAACATCCCCATTATCTATTTATACATACATATTATTAATGACATCGAAATCTTTATCTGTAATATTGAGATAACTTACTACTTGGTAATGAGCTACGAGTGTTTCAGGTTTATTTGCACACTGACAAAATATGAAAATATTTTTTTTGTCTCACTGTGCGTAGTTGGTACTTTTAGTTTCGGAAAAATGAAATTTTATAAGGGAATTCCAGAAAGAGCTGTTAATGTAATGCGAAATAATGCAAATTGTTTGTTTGACTGTCACCATTGGCGTATCTAGGGTTATTTTTCAGGGGAGGCGTGCCTCTGACATGTCATAATCGCGTCGACACGTCTTCACGCATATTTCATGTCGCTTGTTCCTTAGTTATTGCAGTTTCTGTATACATCATCATGTATTTAGTATATTTCTATAGTTTTTATTTATTTATTTCATTATCTTCACTTTACCTATCTATGTATTGCATTTAATATTTCTTATAATACAATTTTTTTTTGATTTAATTTGCTGTGTTGCTGCACCACCTACCTATCTTTTCTGTAACAAACATCTCCATACTCCGCCCGGTAGCCTGGAAGAGATCGCTTTATAGTGATAAGGCCGCCTTTTGGAGCCACTTAATACTTTCCGTTTCTAAATATTTTTTTTATTGTACTGTTTGTGGTGTTCAATAAAGTGTTTTTCATTCATTCATTCATTCATAATATGTATACTCTCGGGAGTCGCGGGTGCAAACTTGTAAAAAATTAAGTCTACAGATTTGAAGAGTCGTCTGAAGTTAGTTATCAGTATTATAACTTTTCGAATCGGTAGCCCAACATCTTGGAGTGGGCACTAGACCATCCTGGGGTAGACCCGGCCCACCCGACCCACTCGGCCCCCCTCTATATACGCCTATGACTGTTACATTGCAAATGAGCAACTTTTGCACACAATTAGAAGGGTCAAAAAATTTGTAGAACGATTTTACCTAGACTTTTGAAAGAGTCCCGATATCATCGGGCAGCTAAGTAGTTGTTCTTAAATACGCATGTTATGATGCAGCTCTGCCTCTATGACACCTCTATGGCAGCGGTATGACTTTACTGGTGGTCCCATTTCCCTCGACTGGCGCATCGCATCGCGTCATCCTGGATCGATATCCGTGTGCTGTGCTGTGCGGTGTCATAGTGCAAACAATTTGAGAGCTCTACACTGTCTAATGATTTATCTCGAACATTAACTTTCTTTTTGTTATTAAAATACAGCCAGTATCGAACATTCTAAACTTTCTACGTGGTTCTTTTATATTGATCCATGGAATCAAAGAACAATGAATAAATAATTAATTAATAGATCCCTCTATGAAAGACCATGGTCCGAAAACGTTACTCGTTAGTCGTTACGTGTTGTAAGTTATGACCTATCATTGATGGGTCAGAAAAGTAACTCAATTATAAGCATCAAAATAAAAAAATATAGAAATTTAAAACATGTCCTTCAGATAGAAGGAGAATATACTACTCGTTAAAAACTTCTAAATTAATCTCGAAAATAGGAGAGCCAACGAGGCGAGGGGAATATTCGTTTGATCTTTTTATTTTATAATACTTAATAGAAAGCACCCACTTTTTTGTTACGAATTTGAAGAATCGCGAAAATTCTATAAATGTATGTGTATAATATTATGTATACCTCAGACAAAATCCAACAAAAGAATAGAGTTCGTCTGAAAGCTAAGATTCTTGAAACAGGACGCTTCAGCGACGCCGGGACGTCTTTGAGTGGTTTTGTTTTCCGTTTGAATTATGCGCCCTTTGTGGAGGTGGCAATTTGTATCTACATCACAACACTGGCCGCTCAGAAAATAGCTGCCCCTCGTATTTCGTCGGGTAATCACGCTCGATATACTTTCTTCTTTTTTTACCAATGACTACGCTAGAATAAAGAATAAGCAAAGGTCTAGTTCCCATTAACTGCTCAGTGCTTTCATTGTTTTAGAGTAGGTACTTTATACATACGTATATCGATGCGGATATGTATCGTGCCGGAATACTTACAAGTCCCAAGCGTCTCTTCCAGTCACAGGCACACAGACGTTTAATATAACTCCGCTTCGGGTCATCTCTGGTTCAAAGGGTATTTATTATCTGTGGCGAATCAACGTGGCAACGCAGCGAGCCTCTTGGGGTCCTTTGTGCTGGGAATAACCAGAGGCGGACCATTCGACTGACGTATATGAAGTTGACGATGTTTAAGACTAAGTATAGTTGACTTGTGACTGCTTGGACATGTAAATTATTAAATAACTACCTTTTTCTCGCGGTCTCACCCGCGTTAATTTTGGAGTTTCCGCGGGAATTCCAGGACCCTTTGTCCCCTTTGTCTTTTTCTGTACCCCTGACAGTGTGTATGCAAAAATTTTAACAAAAAAATTAAAACCGACTTCCAAAAACACAAAATAAAAATGCTAAAAATAAAAAGCTAATAATTTAAAAATACCGATTTAATCGGTTTTAATTTTTTTTGTTAAAATTTTGTTTATTTTTCGCTTTTAAGTGGGTTTGTTTGTAATTTATCTAAGTTACATTAGCCTAATGTGAACTGCTCATCACCTTTTATAACATATTGCTTTTCCCCACCACCCCACCAACTATGGTCTTCATCATCAGTTCCACTTCTTCAAATTTTGCTTTCCAAAAGCAAATAAACGATTTACTATAAAAAATACAAAAATCGCTATAGGTGTACCTATAATTTTTGAAGAGTTCCCCCAATTACTCCAAGATCCCATCATCAGATCTCGACATGGTGACATTAATGGAATCAATTTGGGAGTATCCCCTTTCAAACAAAAAAACAATTTTCGAAATCACTCCAATCGGAACCCGTGAAATACGTATTATTGTTGAGTAGTTCCGATGACCATCTGTGGTCTTCATCATCAGTTCCACTTCTTCAAATTTTGCTTTCCAAAAGCAAATGAACGATTTACTATAAAAAAATACCCAAATCGCTATAGGTATGCCTATAATTTTTGAAGAGTTCCCTCGATTTCTCCAAGATCCCATCATCAGATTCCGACTTGGTGGTAATGGGACCTAATTGGGATACCCTTTGGGAAAAAAAGAATTTTCCAAGTCGGTCCAACCGTCTTCGAGTAATCGGTGAACATACATAAAAAAAAAACATACATACGATCGAACATAGAACCTCCTCCATTTTGGAAGTCGGTTATTAATTACATGCGGTTTCACGCGCGTTAATTTCGGAGCTGCCGCGGGAACTCCAGGGTAAAAGTATCCAATGTATTAAGACGAGAAAGCGTAACGAAAAACAAACTCTCACATTTATATGTATTATATTAGTCAGGGCTGTAATTTAAGTGAATTTGAAAACATATAGATAATATAAGTAATAAATTTATATTCTACAAATTACTTTAATATAGTATGTTTGTTTGGCCCTTATCAATTGATTGTAATGTTGTTACAGGTAAGCATTAGCGCGGCCATGGAGGATGAAGCGCGGCACTGCGATCTCCCTGATCCGATGCTCTGTATGGTGGGACTGGCGCTGGGAGTCAGTATAAAAACTACGGATACCTACATGTTATTGTCAGTTTTCCTTCCTCATATCCACTATAATATCGGCGGCCGTGATTCGCTGCTTCTGTTGTTCAACCCTTGCTTCTAATCTATTTGTTTATTTATTCAAAACAAGATAGGCTTACAGTGTACCTATATTGGTACAGGGAATTAAGCTTATAAGAGGAACGGATCAAAGGAGGGTGTTCGTTATTCGATTCTCGTCTCCAAATATTAAAAAAAAAAAGATTGCCTAAAAAAAAACAATATTGAGCGCGCAAGTTGCCGACGCGCTGACGGATCATACCCTAAACGACATTCAACACTCCTATCATATCCAAAATAAGGTTCACTTTTTGTTTGAGGTTATTATTGATTTATCAGCGTCTTTTTATTTTATTTTTATATTTTCAATAATTTGGTAAGTACCTACATGATAGCATGTATGATCGAGAGATTGAATACGTCCCTGTCCCTCGTTCAACCTTTCAACTTTAGGCAAAGATATCAAAGAAATAAAGGCAGCCGGATCGGTTCAGCGAAGTATTTAGACAACTATTTCTTATTAGGCCCTCTTAACGGGCGGGCACTTTCGTCCCGGGTCCCGAGAGGTAAGTAATTCTTGAGTTAGGACTGTAGTGGAGATATAATTCTGTTTATTAAATTAATGACGGTCTTCGGCCGATTCTCCTGTTGCCGTCGTATATTGGTGAATTCATTTGTGTAGTATTAAAGCTTTAGTTAACTCCTAATAGGATTACTGTGAACGGATGTCAACATTCTGTTTACCTTTACAAGAATTTGAGGTCTGCTCTATTCATGTCCGAGTGTTTATTCATACTTCTACATAGACAGTCTTATGTAGGCAATTAGTGTGTTTGAGATATGTGTCAATCATATTAAGTTAATGGACATAGATGACAAGAAAAACATAAAGCCCGAAGTCGTAGTCTGACTGATTATCATAACCGAGTATTAATGCTCTTACGTAGTCTTAACAAAGAATACAGAATATTGTTGCACTTGCGACACACTCTGCCTCCCACCAATTTCATGCCTCCTCATACCCCGCGAAAGTTTTGTGGTAGTTTCAGTGTTTGTTCTCTAACAACTGACAGTTACTGTCAGCTCGCTGTCAACTTTCCGATACGCACACACGCAGAACACGTGTACGTACAAGCCGCCCGTCTTTACTTGTGGGAAAGTACTTGAATCAGTTCATTTGTATAGATTGTCAAGGGGCTGGACCCTTATTCACTATGACCAACAACATTCCTTGCCCATAACGCGCGTCCCAAATACACAATCCCGAACGCTCCAGATGCCAAAATATTAGAAATTAATATTCTGTATGCCATAACTTTGTGAATGTATTGTTTTGTAGTGCAACTTCTCTCTGTAAACGAAGGAAGGACAATCTTGCGGACGGGTTACGTGACGCGGCGTCTTGTGGTCATAGTGAATAGGAATAATAGTAGAAAAAGTGAGAATAGGCCATAGATAAGCAAGGAGTGTGTTTGAGCTAAGAATTCGTGGACAGACAACTTGTGTTGTATTTTATGACGTACCTACCTACATGAGTGTATCTACTATTCGTCACTAGTAAAGTTAATCAGTTGGTCTAGTCCTAGGTCCGTATTCCAAAAGGTTACTCAAGTCATGAATCTAGTTTTAAAACTAATTTCAAGTAAAGCTTTAATTTTAGAACCTTACTTGAAACGAGATTCATCAATCAACAATCAGCTGAGTTTTTTCTTTATTCTAGAACGACGCTTGAGTACTAATCTATACTCAAGCAAAGATTTGATCTTTGTTTACGTCTGTCATGT
Organism: Zygaena filipendulae; assembly: GCA_907165275.2. Lineage (NCBI taxonomy): Eukaryota > Metazoa > Arthropoda > Insecta > Lepidoptera > Zygaenidae > Zygaena > Zygaena filipendulae. The sequence goes on from OU015662.1 coordinate 11,876,181, forward strand.
CAAGACCACTCAACCAATCAGAGCTCAAAATCTCTACTCAAGACTAGTTTCAACTGATTAGAACCAATTAGAGTTCAGAATCCTTACTCAAGACTAGTTTCAAGTGATAAGAACTTAAAACGCATTCTATAATAAGCTGTACGCTTGAGTTATGATCTAGTAAAACGTGATCTGAGTCTCCTTCTGGAATACGGGCCCTAGACTACCCATCACAGCACAGTGCTAGATAATATCAATATGTACATTGTACTGAGATTTGATAGATTCCGAGACACAGTACCTACGAACACAAAAAAATAAATAAGTTCAAATGCAACGTTATTATCATTATTGATAACGTTACTCGTATTAATGGAAATATTTCCCATAAATATTCCACGATTAATTAGTACACCAAATGGCATTTTGCACTTTTAATTAATATAAATATTCATTAAAATCTGTTTGTGTTTAGATACTTACCTATAATATGTAAACTATAAATTTTATCCGAGTTAACAGATTACAAATTAAATTTCAAAGCCACAGTAATGAGTGTTATCGCCGTTTGGTTATCGTTATTTTTTACCATAATTAGGGTTCTGATAAGATCCAATACATTAACCAACTAAGTAGGTACTGAATGTTGATTAGTAAAAAAAGTGGCAAATTTATTATGAATTTTTCTACAGTATTTCAATCTCTCCATCATTATTGACGCCGAACTTAAAAAATAATTGATACTTATTACAATTTAATGATTTAAATAATTTATCGTAAATAAATGTTATTGGGAATCGACCAACGAGTATAAGTATTATATTGTATAATGCGACTTATTTATAGTTTTCCTCTTGCGATAAATAATAATATTATAATAATAATCCACTTCACAACACACAGATCTACTTGATCCCACACTAAGCTATAAGCTTGTGTCGTGGAAACCAAGCAAACGTGGTATATACTGCATAGAATTACATATATATATATATATATTATACTATAGATATATAATCACGCCCAGACTGGAAAGTGGAACCCTGTGTTCATCACACAAAGTCCACCCCCACCGGGAATCGAACCCGAAACCTCTTGATTCTGGTAGGCGTGGTGACCTAAACACGTTAGTGAACATTTCCATGCTAAAATAAGGCAAGTAGAGATCGAGTTCATATAGAAGATTGCATCATGTTTTTCAATTTTTTTTATGTACGTTCGCTGACTACTCGAAGACGGCTGAACCTATTTGCAAAATTCTTCTTTTGTTGTAAAAGGTAGATATACCTGCTTCCGAAATGGTCCTATTAGTATCAGGTCAGGATCTGATGGTGGGAAGTGAGAGAAATCGAGGGAATGCTTCAAAATATTATAAGCACAGGTATATTAATGAGGGTGAAAGTACGTTCAATTTCGCATAGGTACCTACTACCCGTTGTCAAGAATAGAGGTTGCATTTTTTCCGGAGTTTTCACGGGATCTCCGAAATTAGTCGTCCGTCCGTGCTGTCCCCATTCCAGGTCGGCAACGCACCTGCACGCCTTCTGGTGTTGCAGATGTCTATGGGCGGCGGTAATCACTTACCATCAGGTGTACCACTTGCCCGTTTGCCCCCTGTGACATAAAAAAAAACTCCGTAATTAACGCGGGCGAAAATGCGGCGAACAGCTATTTTAAAAATAAATCGAAGAAAGAATATCTACGTACTAGTTTCATCACTGTAAGTGTCTTAAACGATGGCGGGCGGTTTTTAATAACAACAACCCTGCCGCGACCCCGCTATTGTCTTGGGACGGTCTCCCAGGCCCCCCGGGTACCTCGCCATCATCATCCCCCACGTCCCCTGTCCACCCACACTGCTGTAATTGTTTTCACCGACTCGAGACGCCTACTGAATATTTAAGCCGGGATAAATGTAAAATATTGAAGTCCTCACTCTTAGTCGAAACGAGTGGGCATAGACTACGAGTGGATCACAATTTGTTCTCTATCATTCGTCCACGTCAGCTTCTTAGTTCTGTTATAATTTGAAGTGCTCTTAGCTAATTGCTACTTAACAAGCGATTAGTCTGTTTGGCTCTGTTGTATTTTTGGTCTCATTTATCAGATAATTACCATTGAGTCCCATTTTGTTATTGCCATTGAATTCTAAGTATATCAAAAGTACCTACCGTTATAACTACAAACGAATTCTTAAAATGTCTGTTTGTTTGTTCTGGCTAATCTCCGAAACGGTTGGACCGGTAGGGGACCGGCAGATTAGATGATGTTATTTATAAGGTTACTTTTTTTAGGGTTCCTGCGGGAATTCCGCAACTCACGCGGCACAGGTATTTTGGAATAAACTAATCATGATCTTGATATCAGTAGGTATCAGTTTTTGCAATTTATGTCTGTGTGTTTGTCTGATCACCTTCTGCTGGTGCCGCGCGTGGCGTTACGGGTGTGGGCGCAGAGAGAAAATTAATTAATTTTTTGTATTAATTTGATACACTACACAAAAATGTTTGCACGGAATTGAATCAAGTGTATATCGCAGTTGCCTCAACTGCCTTGAACAGTGCTTTATTTCATCACAATACGATATCGATTCTATTAAAAGTGCGTGCCAGTGAACTTTCGAAATGAAGCCGCCGGCAATAGTTGTATAGTTAGTTACCACGACTAAAACATTACGTTTTAATAATAAAACGCATTTACAATCTCTTTATCCCGCCGTATATAATGTATACTTACATATTTACAAATTATAAATAATATAAAGCGATCCGCTGTTTTTACATGAGGAGGCTAAATCCCCAATTTCTCCAATAAGACGTGGGAGCCTTATAGCTCGTGGAAATTGATAAAGCTGTATTAGTATTCAACGTGGTCACCCGTCGGGGGGTGCAGATTTGTGGGGTGTTTGAGGGGGGGCAGCGACCCCCCGCCTGAGATGTGTTGCGGCGGGGGGTCAGCTGAGCGCCCTGGATTGATTTATCATGTCTTTATTAAGTATACGATTGTGCGTGTTGACGATGCGTGTTGGAACGCAAGCAAGCGCGTTGGAACGCTGCCGTTGCGCTGCTCTGAATGTTCATGTTCATTAACTAGTAGCTATTCCCCGCGGTAATTTCGGAGTTCCCGTGGGAATTTCGGAATAAAAAGTACCCTATGTCACTCAGGACTCCCGTAGCTTCCTATATGTAAAAGAAGTTTTAAAATAGCTTCAGTATCTACAGAGATTACCCACTACAACGTCATCAACTCACAATTCACAAACTTTAGCTCTTTATGATATTAGTATAACTAGATGTAGGTATATGAAATACGCAGGTCTTGAGGGGCTCAGTCTGGACACAGGCTAAATTAACTGCCAAAACTCGCACATGCCAAAACTCTTTGTAGTGTGACTTTAGCCTTAGTGGTCGACGACAGCCGGACCTCACGCAGCACTCGAGCGTGCTAGCCATCGATCGAGCCAAACCCTCGCGCGCCGCCCTCACTGTTATCGCCGGCGACCCACACTTTACTGTTCCATAACCTACTCTGATCCCCTGTAGATTGATGATCAGGGCCCTTATTCACTTTGACCATAACACGCCGCGCTAACATAAGACGCCGCAAAAACTGTCTTTCCCTCGTAATCAAAGAAGTTTTACTTTTGTCACAGAGATATATACAAAAAATATCTGTAAAATAAAATCATTTCCCGTGCATTGGGCTCGCAAAAATAGTAATTTTTATAATAATAATTATTTTTTATTGTGTTCGTACCGAATTAATTATCAGGGCAAGGCACGCAAGGTTTGTGTTAAAAAAAAAAAACAAACTGAGTTCCAGCGATAATTCTGAAATCACGTGGGTACCTACAGCTAGTAATACTGTAATAATGATTTGGACATTACCGCATAGTCTAAGCAAAGCTTAAAGCAAAGCTTAGCTCACACTAAGCAAAACTTGTTGTAATATGGGGGGTTACCAGGCAATTATTATAAAATTTGTGTATTTTTTTTTTGTAAATATAAGTATACTTGTGATACGTAATACGATAGTTTACCCAGACTGAATGTAAACACAAATAAATGTTTACACTGAACCTTTACTTAGGCCCTACGACGTGAAGTCGTTATTTAAAAAAACTGTATACCTATACTAACCGAAAATAACTAGAGATTCTACGCAGATTATTTAGTTGACGATTTTGCATCTTTGATCGGTGTATTTTGGATATCAAGCAGAAACCTAATGTAATTGATTGAACAAATAGGTAGGCTATTATGCCGTTTTTGTGTCATTTTGTGTGTGGACAAGTTGACTATAAGTCCTCATCAACTTTACATCGTTCCATCGACTCGGTGACTTGTGAATTAGGCGCTTTGAAATTAATCAATTTTTACAATAAAAACGCTTGTTAACGCCTGTTATTAAAATCGACTAGGAATTAGCAGCCTCATAACAATGTATTCACACCATAGATTAACAATGTCAATTAAGTACGTATGTACTAGCTGTTCCCGCGTTTTCACCCGCGGTACTTTCGGAGATCCTGCGGGAATTCCGGGGTGAAAAGGACGCTGTTTCCTTTTTTGTGCCCCTGACAAAGTGGATGCTGTCATGATATGATCGATTGAGTAATTAATGTAGAGTACCTACTTTTTCGACACGTCCGACAATTATCGTCAAGTAGATATATTTCGACCAATTTACACAAAACCTTGACAAACCTTATGAATTATGGAATTGTGGAAACCACATGAAAATCCGTTCCGTAGTTTTTAAGTTTATCGCGAACAGACAGACAGACGTGGCGAAGGACTTTGTTTTATAATATGTATATAGGTAGGTACTTGTTGTTATGTGTTATTTACCGATAAGCTAAGTTGATTTGTAAGCGATTAAACTAAAACTCCTGCATTGTGTTCGACATCCGCCCCGACCGCACGCGTGCCGTAGCTTCACAATAGTTTTGTAAACATAATGTAATAATAATATTTTTTTAAATCATAGCAAAGAATCCGTGTTGAGTTTGCTGTGACGTAGCGGTTTAACTTGTTGAATGGAGATATTATGGAGGGTTACGGCTCAGCAGTTGCAATAAGGTCAGTATGTTTCGGGAAACAATTTTAGTAGATTATTTATTATTAAATGTGCTTTTTTATCCTTGAATATTTTTCCTTTTGTCATTGGAATCACACACATTTTTTATGTTACAAACTATATACTATTTTTTTTACTTTAGAACATTCTAGAGAACTACAAAACCATTTGAAATACCTTAGAGTTCCAGCATGTTTTTTTTTTTTTTTTTCTGTTTTTATATTTGAAATCATTAATTTACATTCTTCTGTCGGAAAATTATTTAAATTAGAGTATTTTGAAAACAAACAGAGTGATACGTTACGCGATTTTATCGTAATCTTCGAAACCGGTAACACCCTGTGAACAATGGAAGATGATAAAATGTTTTTGTTTGTCTTTCTTCTATGTTAAAACGAAGCAAAGCAATAACATACGTCAATGTAACAAAAATAGATAGTATTAAAATTTTAAAGAAGTTTAGGTTAAAATAACTCTCTTATAACAAATTATTGCGGTGGTAGGTCTGTGTATAATATAGGCATTGCAATATATTCGCTAAGCGTTATATTTTTAAAACTGTATTTCAATAAATAATTATTTATTATAATTAATTTCCCTTTTATTTAACATGTTGTTTATGATTGAATCTCGGCTTAAGGCGGATCTTTTCATTTTCCATTTCAAACGCACTCCACATAATTTGACTGAATTGTAAAGGGGGTGCGTCACTGCTGCCCTATGACGTCATTAGGAGCAGTTAATTTTGCAAATGGCGTACGTTGCGTTCCCGCCGCGTGAAGTATTGGCGCCAAAGCCATTTTATTCGGGATACGTGACGACGATTTACGTCGTGGCCTCGTATACATACATGTCCATGCCTGTTCTATTGAGCTATATCGTTCACACAAGGTTAGTCGAAAAGAGGTTAGCAAGCCGTTAACTTTTCAAGTTAGCACTGAAAACTATTTTTTTTTTAAACCAAGTCCATTGCAATTTTGAAAGAAAGGACTTTTTTTCTAGATTTTTTACAATTTTCACTTCGTTAGCGTGTACCTGCTGATATTTGTACACTTTTTTGTTAAAGTATTTTTTTAAGATTTAGGCGTTCCACCTCGACCCGCCAACATACCTACATCGCAAGTGTGGTCTAAAAGCTAGTTACTTCGTCCGACGCAATACGAGTATGTTTGCAAAATAGGAACTGCCAAAAATAGAGACTGTTCTAGAGACCTCGGTAAAATTTCTCCTACCTACATATTTTTTGTTTTTTTAAATTACCAATACCATTTTTATTATACGTCTCCTTAGCGGTTCTATTTCAGAACATTTCCCAAGATTACATCGACCGCGAGTCTCGTTTACCTTTCAAATGAAAGGCTCGAAAGCTTTCCACATTTAATGCAAAGTTTTCATAACGATTTCCCCAAAACCGTTTGTGTTTGCTCCTTGGAAATGTTTTGGTTGACTTTGCAAGGGGTTGTTTGGTTTATTTTAATATTAATAAATTTAATTTAATATTAATCATTTTAATTGCGTTTGTACTGGAACAGTTAGCAGAGGGGTTAGATTCGTTATTGGAACTGTTTACTTCTACAGAAAGGTCTGACCCGTCTTAAGTTGAACGTGATTCAATAGACGTAGGGCACAGGTTGTGGATTTATCTAACTTTAACTTTGAATTCCATCCTACTTTTTATTTTTACTAGCTATCCCCCGCGGTTTCACCCGCGGGAATTCCAAGTTAAACTACAACCTTCTTGTGGAATCACTCGCATCTATTGGTTAAAAACCGCATGAAAATACGTTTAGTAGACAGATGCGGCGGAGGCTTTGTTTTATAATATGTAAGGATTTGTACCTTGAAACTTGTAATTAACAAATTTTCTGTTATAGTTATTACTATTCTGTGTATTATATTACTACTAGTTAGTAGTGCACAAAGGTTTAAACACAATTCAGAAGTGCCACCCTGAGGGTTAGGGTAGGCTTGGGCCCCAGTGGTCGGAACTTTAAAAAGATTGAAGATTAGCGTTGTCACCTGTACCAAATAATAAAGTACAGTAGCCTATTTTACAATTCAATTATCACACTTTTGTTTTATATTAACTGTGATTAGAACAAACCCGCAAGGCAGCATAGGGAATTTCAGAACAATGGTTGCAATGTTTTGAAGAAAATGGGTACCATTTTTCTTCCAAAAAGGTAGCAACCCTACTGAAGATCAGTTTTATAGATCGATTGAAATAAAACTCTATTTATTTTGCAGTTTAACATAGAGTTTTATATTAGAGGTAGTTAGAACTAATTGTAAGGCTGCTACAGGCTGCCACATTTTCAACTCAAACGTCAATAACAAACAAAAGAAACGCCCTTTTATCTTCGCGACGTTTCGTTTCGCGCCAGATCGTCACCAATCCGGTCGCTGAGTACTGCTGAGTGTAACGGAACGTCTTCGTACCCTTTGTCTTGCTTTATTTGACGCTTAATGACGTCATAAAGCGAGGAACACGCTCGCACACAATATACCAAGTGTGGTTTCTTCATATCACGTAGCCTTATTCTTATATTAAGGATTCTTTGAGACGAGGTATGATGTAAATTTAGCAGAATCGTGAAGAACTAATTAAGTTAAATTACTTAAATGCCAATTAACATTTATTGAATGAACGTCTCTGCGTGCGGCAGTTTTGTTTAAAAAATCTTTACTTAAAATTAAATAATCATTAACACAACTCTGAGTGCGGCCGTTAGAGTAGACTTTTTAATGTCAGTTTATGCAAAACTAGAAGTTACAAGAGTTTTGAATTACGCCACTTTCATTCGTGTGCGATATATGTACATACATATAACGAAATGATATCTAAAGGCGAGGCTGTGCGTTGAATTTAAGACTCCCGAAGTGTTTGAGACATGGCGGGCCCTTCTTCAAGTTAACTGTGAGTAGACCGTTGTAGCTATTAATGTCAGTGTTATTTTCTACAAAACTTTAAAATTGAACTGTACTCAATTATTAACTAGATACTTGAAGACAGCTGCCACTTCTCTTTTAAACACTATTTTCGCTCATATTTGTAGTTCTACTCGTTACTTCAACCCTCACTAAAATATCTTCAGAGATACCTACTTCATACCTTAAATTGAAAGCTTTCACGTAACTTTTCAAAAGAAATTCTCTTGTAACTTGTGCCCAGTATACATTAATAGATACAGCGTAATTCCACATGGAGTGTACCATATATGTGGAAAACGACGCGCATTCATCCAATATATAATAAATAATAGGAGGATATTGTCTCGGAGCAGTGTGGCGGGGGCTGGGAGCACCACAAATCTCGGGCCTGCATGATAAGGGCAAGGACGGGGCTTCCCCGGGGACGAATCGTGGCGCAACACGCAAATATGATTTAGTGTAGCCGGCGGGTCCGCGGTGCTCGCAGGGCTGCACACGGAAACTCCACAGACCATATTGCGCACAATACGTAGGTATACATATTTGGAAGTATATTTTTTATATTTAAGACTAGCTGTGCCCCGCGGTTTCACCCAGAGATTAGCCGGAACAAACAGACAGACAGAAAGACAGAGAAAAATGTGATTTTTTTTAATGCAATTACCGTACTATATACTTTCATATGCATTTAGTGAAAAACTGTTGATTTGGATTTAAAACAGACACAGACACATTTTATTTATATGTTAAGACTAACGTAAGTTTTGGAATAACTAAGGAACTCCGATGTAGCTTAATTTACACCTTACAACATCAGCTAATTAGCAGTGAAAGTCCCGTAAAAATAGGTCCAGCCGTTGCGGCGATTCACCCCCATTTCCAAACTCCTTTTATTCTTCTTCTCCTTACAATAACGAACACAAGGGAAATAGGGATTAATGTATAGATAGTGTCTTACGACACGGATAACTCAAATGGCTGGAAATTATATTTTATTTTACAATTATTCTTCTTTTGTCGCGTTCTTTGAAAGTAAAGGGAACGGAAGTGACACAGGCGAATGAAGTGACGCGCATCGACATGTTAAGTTGAGAGCGACGCCTAGTTTGACAGCGCCATCTTTTTTATTTAATCATTTACAGCCCGATGCCTGCGATTTCGACGTAGATATATATTTTTACAATAGATAAAGATTTACAGAGATCACATCTTTCTCAGCATAATGAAACGTTATGGCCGGTCACACGTGAACGACCTGATTGAATATATATATAATAATATATATATATTACACCGTTTGCTACAGAATTGTCGTATATTTTCTTCATTTTAGAAAGCACCACTTCACCAATGGCTAACTTTGTATGTATTATGTCATAAAAATGTCTAAATCATTCAATTGGTGTCGAATGTGCGTCACGGCTGTCGCGCCTTTAATATTCGGAGAACACAGAAGTCGTAAAAAGTCAAAGGAAGAAGCGCAGTTCATGAAAGGATCGTAAGTTGTGTTACTGCTCTAGAATCGTATAAATAATTGGCACCGGAAAAGTTGGCGAGAAAGTGAGGATTATTACAACGAAGACGTTGAAGATGTTTCGCGTCTAAATGAGGAAAATTAAAATGAAAATTATTATGTAAATTTAATTGCGAATTAATTCCATGTGCTTGCACACCCCTACAGTACGCGAGGCCGCGACTCGCTGGAGCGAGTATATTTTTATAGCTAACGAATATATAGGTACGGTGGATCAAAAGAATTTTGGGACAATTTACCTCTATCCACGGAGCGTTTTTTCATTACGTTCAATTGTGACGTGTTTCACGAAAATATTTTCGGTGTAATTTTTGGGCGGTCATCAAGTTTTATATAACTACTGACTCTGCGACTCTGCTCATGTGTTCTGCACCTGTTCCCCAAAGCTTATTCAATGTTCAGAGATAAATGTAGCCTGTGTCCTTCTCCAGAATGCGAATTTTCTTCTTGTCACTTTTTACGGCGATCTCTTTAGCTATTTTGGCGTGAAAAAGTAACAGACAGACTTTACCTTCGAATTTATAATATTAGTATCGTAGTAGGTATATATTTAACTTATTGTACAGGTAGAAGAATACTACTTTACTTACGAGTAATCGGGATGATCTCCAAAAGTTTCACAGTGATTTTTTTTCTCATTCGATTCCGAAGAATCTGGTTGTGTTGAGCGAAACTTTTTACCGAACTTTATTCCGCTGATTGAGAGCAGAAAGTTTTGTATTCACGTTACACGTAACGGAGTAATGTGACGCGAATGCGAGCACTCGGGTGCTGGTGTGACCTACTTCCCGATCGTGGATACATGCGCTGATACCGAGACGACGATGGAATACTGCTGGGTTGCCGAAGACAAAATGGATTCACTGTATCGTTTGTTAAACTCTGTGGAAATAAGTTGAAATAGTAAAAAAAAAAAACATCCTGAAATAAGGTTCCTTGTCAAAACCGCTCCTACGAGCCCCAACTGAATGGGAATGCGTCGTTTAATTACAGAGATTCCATGCTGGTCATCTTTTGGCTCTCTCAAGTGTATTGTTGACGGTGAAATAAAATACATTAAAAAAATAAATACCTTGATTTCTGCCAATATGTACGGAATGTCGGAATGTAGTATATTCCCAAAACCCACACGCGTTTCATAAATTACAGTACACTTATATAATTAAAAATTAAATAAATAAGTAAAATAAAATTTGTTAGTTATTATTTTGAGTGTTGAAATAAATTATTCGAATTTGAATAACGTCTATGAAAGTGTAACTTCAATATTCTTACTTAAAATACTAATTAAAATCTCACCGACAATAGCTGAGCTCTGAGATAAAAAAAATATTCCATTCTTTAATTTAAAAAAGTGTACAGCACAGCTACAGCAATTTTGAATTGTAACAGAGAGCTGCAATAAGACTCGATGTTGATGTCTCAAAGTGGAACTACGAGCTCATGATTGCAACTGAAAGCTCTGGGTCGTAATGAAAACAAATGCAGGAATACACTTGCTTGTTAAAGAAAGAAGTTTTTGCCCGAGTCGGCTACAAAAACTGGAACAAAGGAGCATAAAACCCACTCTAGCACCGAGGGTCGGTAAGGGCGTCATAAAATAAACTATCAGAACATAATTACTTCGGTCCTAAAGTAGGTATTCGATAATTTATCACGAATATGCTAATCCTTACCAATATTATAAATGCGAAAGTGAGTTTGTTTGTTTGTTTGTTACGCTTTTACGCCTTAATTGCTCAACCGATCATCACGAAATTTTGTATGCACATTGACAGGGGTACAGGATTACATAGTATACTTTTTATCCGAGAATTCCCTCGGAAACTCGGAAATTACTGCGGGTGAAAACGCGGGGAACAACTAGTATAGTGCTGTAATAAAATTAGTTGTTGATGGAATTTGAAGATAAGTTTGTTTATTCCATTTTTGTAGTTTGAACGTTCAATGTTCTGTGTTGTTTTTGGTCAGTGTTTTTGTTTCCTCCGCGAGTGTATTGATATGTTATCGGGTCGTATTTTCTGGGAAGTATTCCTATAAAACATAATATGTCCATGAGACCATGAACACAAAATGAACAGTTTTCTTGGTTTCTCAATGTTTTTGCTGAGTAAAGAGGGGACAGATAAACTGTTTAACTGTTTTCTCTTTTTCACACAAGTTCTTAAATATCAGTGTCGTCTTCTTGGCCTTGGTCCAAAAATTACGTTAAACTACGAGTACTTTTATTGTCATCGGTTTTCGAACGAGTACAGCATATTTATAAACAAATTGTACTAAAAAGTTGGATAACTAGAACTGTTGGATTCTTGTCTTTTCTATTGGTAGGTAGAAATAAAAACAGAGCTCCACTAATTGTTGTGTCTACCCTCATTTGAAATGGCACGACAATTGTCGGCGCGCATCGTTCGAGGCGAGTTAGTTACGCCTTGGGCCCGCGACTAATGCACATGTGAGCCGTGCTCCGATATTGTTGCAACTTCATAAGCGTCCGTGACCCTTGTACCTGTTCTTCGACGTTAGACGTTCTCACTGGTGTCTGGAGTTCAGTGATTGGTGTTAACTCTTCAATAAACTATTTAATTAGAGTCTGAGACTTGTCCAAGTGCACGAGCCCCGCCATCATCCGTCGTTGCGTCGTCCGTCGGCTGGTCTGCTGTCCAGGTGGTGGTGGATGCAAACGTTAGTGGAGAGCTTTACCTACCGTGTGCTGGGCAGGAATCCGACATACTTCAAACATACAGTCCACTAAAAACATTTCATATAACCAGCCCTCTGTGCCGCGGGAGTTCTTGAAACCGAATTCAGGTTCGGCTTTAAGAACTGCACAAGAACTTTAATGGTATTGTAGATACTACTGATAAAAAAGGCTCCGTTCTGAACAGCTGAAACGAGATAGACTCTTTGCTTTCGTGAGAGTAATTTACGAGAATTAGCTTGCTTTCCATGGCATTGTTTTTTTTTTAATTTACTTAATAAAGTATTTGTAAATTTTGTAATGTGACACCTCTACCTCTCTTTATCTTGTAATTAAAATTGTCTTAAACTTAGCCCTGTCATTGGTCTCCTAAGCTTATATTCAGTTTTATGAATATAATTTTTTAATTCTTTTTTATACATATGTGTATTTTTATGTGTCAAGAGCTCAAAGGTTTTTTTTTAAATTGAGTACATGAAAAGCTCGGACGTCATCACACCGGACTATAACCTTGCAAATACAACAGAATATTTTTTTATCACCGGCTCCTGTTACAAAGATAATCGCTATAAAACTTTATAGTGTTTTCGTGTCGCAAATACTGAGATCGCTCCGCCCCGAGATTTCATTATATCAAATTTTACCGCCTCAGTACCGTGTAGGTACTATGCGACGTATTGTGACGTAAAACTTTGATCAAATTGTTATCACATTTTTATGTCATGAATTTTTGGTAGTTTAAGGTCAAGTGATATCAACAATAGTGAAAGGTATTTTAATTCTACGTCATTGAAACAATTAGTATAATTCTGGAAAATAAATGAAAAAAAAAAAAGAATCGTCATTAAGCCTTATTTTGATCTATTGTTAAATTATTAGCATTAGTAAGGATACCTAGTAAATAAAACAACCTGATTTTAACAAAACTATTCCTTTGTGTCTGTATTACCAATTATAATAAAAACTCTTTGATATAATTTGTATCAAATTCTATAATAATCAGAGCCAGTATAGATAAGCAATAGGAATCTCAAAACATGTTACGCACAAAGTAATCAAATCTCTGAAGCTAAAGTTAAGCTTGAACAGTATATTTTATGAGAACAATACAGCAATCACAATTATTATTACAAGCATTAAATAGAGCCAAAACTGTCTACCAATACTTAACTTTCGATGTTATGATGTCTTCCATCTAGGAAATCACCAGCACCACTGACCCGATCCTTTGTTGCTGCCATTATGTAAACATGTTCTCCCGCGCGTTTTTCCCCCTAACTCAAATAACATTTTATTTACTCTACAGTCTATGAATTCACAATGTTGCCAGTTATTAAATATGAATTGGCCATGGAAATGCAATTTAAATCACTTTAATAAACATTGGTATAATTATTTAAATTAAGAATCACAATACATAGCATAAGAATCATAATAATATTAATCAATTTTAATATATTAGTACAGAATACCTAAATCACTATTCACACTCGCCCATCCTGACATCTTTGCGACCCTGCAAAGTAAAAAGGTTTTGTAAAAATAATTTCACTTTATCTAAATGTAACACAAATTCAAACCATGATTCTTTTTTTATCCAATCCATGTTACTAAGTTCCACCAACTTCCACTTAACTTCTATCCATTATCCATAATAAGATTTTATTTTATTCCTTAATAACCAATAATATTAATAATAATATTTAGCATTGAACCATTTATCAAATATTTTATCTGCGGACTCGCTTAGACGATTAGATACGTAATTTTCTTCCAAGTTCCAACTGCTACTAAAGTTGCGTTAGCACAATCACTCCTTTTACCAATGATCGACTATGCCGATGCCTGCTTTACTGACATTAGCGAGGAGCAGCTAAATAAACTTGAGCGCCTCCAGAATCTATGTATCCGGTTCATATTTGGTCTACGCAAATATGACCATGTCTCCGAATTTCGTACCAAGCTCAAGTGGCTTCCGATTTGCCTTCGCCGGAATGCGCATGTCCTCTTCCTTCTATATAGCATACTGTTCAATCCACCTTCCCCCAACTACCTAAAAGACCTCTTCGTATTTCAATCTTCTTCCCATAACCTGCCTGTTCGATCATCCCAGAACTTACTTCTTATGATTCCTGCCCCTAGAACCAACTTTTATGATTATTCCTTCTCTGTACAAGCAGTCCGCTTGTGGAATCCGCTACCTGTAGAGGTGCGAATAGGCCAAATCACTACCCACCTTTAAGAGCCTGGTGAAGACTTTTACCTCACTCATGGATCGTGACTCGCTGTAGTGTAACCTTATTATTTATAGTATGCATCTGTGTTTAAACGCATTTATAAAATTAGTATTTATACCCATAAATATTGTACGTATATATTTTCTATGTGTATATTTTATATCTATGCGTGTATCTATGTATATCCATTTTTTGTGTATGTCTTTTCTATGTGTCTCTTCTATATTATTTTATGATTCGTTTCACCTATACATATAATATACCAAATCAACATATAAATTTACTGTTTTTGTCCTGTCCACCCAAAGGTTGTCTGGAAAAGATCGCTAGTAAAGCGATAAGATAGCCTTTTGTATGCCTTTATTTATAAATTTTTATTTTGTTACCACACTAAAATTATTCTTGTATACAATAAAGAGTATTCTATCCTATTTTAAGTTCAACGAAAATGGGAAATCTCTCAAAATACTATGCTGCAGGAAATAATGAACCAGCTGATGAAAAGTTTAACCATTTGCTCTACATGGATGATATTAAATTGTACGCCACCACGAAAGACCTATGTTATTTGGCTGATCTTACGGAAACTTTTTCAAAGGAAAAACGTCGGGTCATATTACCTTTTAGATGCAGACTGGCCAACAGATACCTTCGCTTAATGAAAAAGAGACAAGTACTTGGGCTTCAATCAATCTAAACATTAACAGATCGACAACTAAAAATACAAGAGTGGACTCAAAAGGGTATGCATAGACAACACCGGTAAAATTTGTGCAAGTCTAACGTCGATAAAGAAGCATCCAATGCCTGGCTTACTTGGGGTGAACTGTTTCCCGAAACAGAAGGATTTATGCTTGCCATTCGAGACCAAGCCATCGAAACACGAAACTACCAAAAGCATATACTAAAAGTTCATAATATATCAAATGACAGCTGCAGAAAATGTAACGGTGCTCCGGAAACGATACAGCATCTCATAAGTGTCTGCAAGTCAATAGTACAAAAAGATTATAAACACCGCTACGACCAGGTTGCTAAGATTATTCATCAGAAACTTGCAAGCAAATCTAAACTGAGGACGAATGAACCAATTTCTTATTAAAAATACATACCTGACAGCGTTCTAGGGAATTCAACCCACAGGCTGTAGAGCACAATATCTGAAAGCTTACAAAATATATTGACCTCAAAACGAAATAGCAAAAAATGTGGAAATTACAGAATATTACCTTCATCCCTGTTGTACTACCACCATCTGAAATCCCTTGTCAACTGCACCAACCCTTCGCTACCCTCCAATTACCTAGGTACACTTACATTATTATGCAGAAGGCGGCAATACTAAATACATGTCGAATCGTCCGCAAACTCCTCCAAACTGATGACCACACAACTCTTAATACTTCCACTTAAACTAACCTCCACTTGGCTTTGGCCCGTGGTTGCCAATTAATACCGGTCTAGCTGAGAAGAATTCAAAAATCCAAATTCCCATAATAATAATAATCCACTTCACAACACACAGATAAGCGTCTTGACCCCACACTAAGCTATAAGCTTGTGTCATGGCAACCAAGCAAACTTGGTAGGTATACCTATAGGTACTTACTACATATTATTACATATGTCGATATTACACTATATTATATAGTATATTATATATTCACGCCCAGACTGGAAAATATAATAATATAACAAAATAAAATATAAAAATACAATAATCTATACATACATAATTATAAATAAAATTTATGTGCCTGTTTGTAACTCAAAATTAACAGCTTTTTAATAAATGCATAATATGAAAATAAGTATAATTATAATATGGCACCTACTTATATGTCTGTCTGTTCCGGGTAATCTCTAAAACGGCTGGATCGATTTTAACTGGACTTTCACTGGCAAATCGTCAAAGTCAAATCATTTATTCAAATTTGGTCCATAATATGACTCTTTGACGTCAACATAATTACAGTTATTATGACAACACCCATAAAACATCCACCCTTCACAGCTTCCTAGCTGATGTTATAAGGAGTAACTTGGCTACATTTATTTCCAAAAATTAGTTCCTGCGGGAACTCCGAAATCCACGCTAGCAAAATCGCGGGGCACAGCTAGTAATCAATAAATAAATATATAAATAAATAAATTTATTTCACACTCTTTATCTCCATTATTTTCAACCATAATTTATAACCATTCATTATTATTCCATTATTTATAACCATTTTATTTTCAACCATAATTTATAACCATTCATTATTATTCCATTATTTATAACCATTTTATTTTCGACCATATTTTTTTTTTATCCAATTTATCCAATTATTCAAGTAATTCCATTTTTACCAATATTTTATTCATTTAGTCCAATTTATTCATTAATACCAGAGATCCATTTAATTATTCCATTTATTACTTTTATACCATTCATCACTTAGATTATCAACCACTTTTAACCATTACTTTAGTATAGGTACATCAGGTACATGACCATATATTCCAGTATTTAATTTTTGTACCTAATCCATTAGTAATTAAATCCAATAATCAAAATCGCTTTAACTAGTTAACCAGCTAGTTATTCCTTACACAATTGGTAGAGTAAATTCTTTTTCCCTCAAGTACCTAGATTAAATTGACATTATCAGAAACGTACCGGGAGATCGCAAGCGCACCAAACCCAAAATTAACTACAAATTCTTCTATGCTATTCACCTGACTCGTCTGTCGAGATTGTATCGGTCCCAGAGTCTATTTAGAACAATTGTATGTAATCTGACTATGCTTTGACACCTTATGGACAAGTTCTAGTTGAAATTCAAAAAAAAATTCAAAATTCAAAAGCTCTTTATTACTTAGGATTGGTTACAATCACTTGTAATCGTCAGCAGGTTCTTAAAACTATAAATTACCGTCAGTTCGGAATACGTCCTCTGCTGAGAAGAACTGACAAGAAACTCAGCAGCGCTGTCTTTTAATGATCATACTTATAAACTAGGAAAACAAAAAATAGGAATTGGATAGAGCAATTCATTCCCAAACGTCTGTGTCATTTAAATAGTCTACTACACTATAATATGCTTTATCGCATAATCTGTGTTTAATAAGTTTCTTGAATTTATTAATTGACAAATTAATTACATCGATTGGGAGTTTGTTGTAAAAGTGTATACATTGTCCTTTAAATGACTTAGAAATTTTATGGAGCCTAGTCTTAGGCACAGCGAGTTTATCTTTATTTCTCAAGTTAAGATTATGTAAATCACTGTTTTTCTTAAAGTTGCCTAAATTTTTGTGAACATATAATAAATTCTCGTATATATACTGAGAATGTACAGTCATTATTTTAAACTCGCTGAATTTAGTTCTCAGTGAATCCCGAGGGCCCAACTTATAGATTGCGCGAATGGCTCGTTTCTGCAACACGAATACAGAATCGATATCCGCGGCACTACCCCACAGCAGTATGCCGTATGACATAATGCTGTGGAAATAACTAAAATAAACTAAACGCGCGGTATTAATATCAGTAAGTTGACGGATTTTCTTAACAGCATAAGCCGCCGAGCTTAATCTACCTGATAACTTTTTTATATGTGGGCCCCATTGTAATTTTGCATCTAATGTTATACCTAGAAAGACAGTTTCATCGACCATTTCCAAATCCTCATTATTAATCAGTAATCTGGTTTTTACTTGTTTAACATTTTTGGTCACAAATCTTATACATTTGGTTTTATCACGGTTTAGTAATAAGTTATTAGCATTAAACCAGTGTAATATTTTAGAGAGAGCATTGTTCACATCGTCTACAGCCGATTGCTGTCTATTAACCTTAAACACTAAAGATGTATCATCTGCAAACAATACTATCTCATGGTTGTCCCTCACTAGATAAGGTAAGTCATTTATATAAACAAGGAACAGGAATGGTCCTAGTATAGATCCTTGGGGTACTCCCATTACCACGGCAGAACCATGTGATCGTTTTCCGTTGACATCAACCCTTTGGATCCTATCACTCAAGTACGAAGTAAGAAGATCCAAAGCTACACCTCGTATTCCGTAATAGTGTAGTTTCCTGACCAAAGTTGTATGCTCAACACAATCAAAGGCCTTGGATAAATCACAAAACACTCCATAAGCATCACGTGACTCCTCCCAGGCCTCAAAAATATTTTCAATTAATTTAATTCCTGCATCAGTTGTAGAGCGACCACGAGTAAAACCGAACTGTTTATGATGCAGCAAGTCGTTTTTATTAAAGTATGCGAGTAGTTGGCTAAGTATAAGCTTTTCAAATATTTTACTAAATGTGGGTAGTACTGAAATTGGTCTAAAATTAGTAGGGTCTGTTGTACTACCTGTTTTAAACAAAGGTGTTATTTTACTATATTTCATTTGGTCAGGAAACACACCACAGTCTATACATTTATTAAATATATCAACTAAATCTAGTGCAATAATATCAATTAATGAACTTATAATAGTAACAGAAATCCCCCACAGATCAGCTGTTTTTTTAAGATTTATTGTCTTAAACACCTTGAAGATATCATATACACTTACATGGCTAAAACTGAATTCATTAGAACATTCTGGAACATTTTCCTTAAGAAGTGACTCTGCAACGGGGGTGGAAGAGCCTAAAGTGCTGGTTAAAGAAACGGGTATTTTAGCGAAGAAGCTTTCAAACTCATTCGCGACTTCCAAATCTGACTGAATGATTTTACCATTAACACATAGCTTAAAGTTAGTGTCACCAAATTTAGCTTTACCAGTTTCTTCATTAATTACTTTCCATGTGGCTTTAATTTTATCATTACTATTTTTGATCTTTGAACTAATAAAATGGGACTTACATAACATGCAAACTGATTTGAAAATTTTTGAATATGATTTTACATACTCTTTAAACTCTTCACTATGATTGAACTGCCTTTCATAGTATAACCCTATAGAAAAGAAGAATAAAAATTTTCTATAGAAAAGAAAGAAGTCTATCCATTACAAACAACCAAGGAAATAAACAAAAATGGATCTTATGTCCTTATTGGCGCCTATTAGATAATATACGGAAGTAAAGTTATATAAGTTTGCAAACTTTGTAAGTTTGGATGTAGTGGGTAGTCTCTGGTACTACTGAACAGATTCTTAAAATTCCTTTATAAAAGATACTGACACAGCACAGGAGTGACACGTACTTTCCATTTCCAAACAAAGAATTCCTGCCGAAATATCAAAATTCACGCTGGGAAATCAGCGGGAAAACAGATATTTTAATAGGTTACCTATGGATAAAAGTGAAATAAGCAATAGGGTAGATACATTTTATCCTGATGTAAAGGAATTTCGCGGGTTGAATCGCGGGGGATAGTAGGCACCTAGCAGTAAAATATTACTTATCGTTGAAGGTAAATTATGATAATACTCTAAAACTGATTTTGTTCTCTATACGTATCTATTTAAGTATTATTAATGAATGTTGGCATATAATCAAAAAGGAAAACTGTGACTATTGTTTTAAACAAGATTCGAATTTGAAAACTAACTTAGAGACCACACTTGAATCGCAACCTTTTAATGTGTTATACAAATGCATATTACGTTTAATTAAATTGTTTAAATTACAGGAGGATTACAGAATAATTTCACAGAAAGTACCTTTACCTATCTATTTTCTTCAAAAGCTCAATGGTTAAATAGAGTTACTACTGCATTAATTAACATCAAGTTAAATATTGTGTAATTCCACTACAAATTACTAAGAAAGACTTACCGCTACCACAATAACCACGAGTATACTCCGCTACTAAGCGCACTAAAGAAGAAATGCTGTAATTGAATACCCGCGCATAATCACACATTTTTAGACTTATAAGCATTGATATATTCCTATAAGAAAAAAATCTCCAGGACTTCAAACCCATTTACTACGAATTCTATCGACACCTGACCTTCATACTTTTATTGGACTACCTCCAAAACCTTTTACAAAAATATCTGATGGAAGCAACAAGACAAGTTTTAGCGAGCAATCTCGAGTATCTAAATTAACCCGTGTAATCGATATTGTCAGGGAATGCCTCTAAAATCTTTTGTTTCTATTTATGCCATGTAAATTCATAAGAACGCAAAGTCTTGTGCCACAACTTAGCCAATCCAGTCAAACGTGACTGCACATAATAACTTTTCCATCATCGTTCCAACCATGTATTGCCCTTAGATGTTCGATTTTATCAAGATTTTATTAAGCCATTGTAATACCGGCAATTCCGATTTCTCAAAATCGAATTCGGGAAAAATACAGGTTTAACCAAGACGTTACTATAATATGGAGCGATCCTACCAGTATCATCCAGTTGTGAAGATTCTTTATTTCTCACGGCCCGTGGAGAAGGCGTATCTCTAGGCCGCCATGGCGCCCAGGATCTGGAACTGATCCATGACCGTCGTTTCGTTTAACAGGACTCCGAGAATGCTTTGGCTGCTTGAATCCTTAATAATCCCACTTCTGAAATGTTAAATTATTAGCATTAGTAAGGATACCTAGTAAATAAAACAACCTGATTTTAACAAAACTATTCCTTTGTGTCTGTATTACCAATTATAATAAAAACTCTTTGATATAATTTGTATCAAATTCTATAATAATCAGAGCCAGTATAGATAAGCAATAGGAATCTCAAAACATGTTACGCACAAAGTAATCAAATCTCTGAAGCTAAAGTTAAGCTTGAACAGTATATTTTATGAGAACAATACAGCAATCACAATTATTATTACAAGCATTAAATAGAGCCAAAACTGTCTACCAATACTTAACTTTCGATGTTATGATGTCTTCCATCTAGGAAATCACCAGCACCACTGACCCGATCCTTTGTTGCTGCCATTATGTAAACATGTTCTCCCGCGCGTTTTTCCCCCTAACTCAAATAACATTTTATTTACTCTACAGTCTATGAATTCACAATGTTGCCAGTTATTAAATATGAATTGGCCATGGAAATGCAATTTAAATCACTTTAATAAACATTGGTATAATTATTTAAATTAAGAATCACAATACATAGCATAAGAATCATAATAATATTAATCAATTTTAATATATTAGTACAGAATACCTAAATCACTATTCACACTATAGAAAATCTTGAATATTTGTCTTTTTGTGATTCTTTTGATCGATCGTTTTCGTTCGTATTAGAACAATTTCTTCAAATTTGTTATGAAATAATACCTAAGTAAGTGTCGTGTACACCTTGCAGTGGACTATGTGGCTCATTTTTTATTTATATTACTTAGAAGTGGCATCATAAAAATAAAAAAAAACGTAACATATCAGATTCCGTGCGCTTTGTCCCTACCGTAACTGACACACTGAATTGGTGTTTAAATCTGTAACGTAATGAAAGAACGCGAGAAAAACCCATTCAAGGACACTAAATGTCCGGGTTATTTTCTACATGCAGAATGTTACCTGTACGCATAATATCGTCTCGTAGAATGACTTATTAATTTGATGACTGTCTGTCGCCTTAAAGATATTTTTGCGTTATACTTCGTACCTACTTGTCCAATTAATAAAATTCATAAGCACAACAAACAAACAAACCAATAAATAAACTCACATTCGCATTTATAATAGTAGTAAGGATGCATAGATTTATAGACTAAAGCAATAGTTCCGATAATTTCGCAGGCGGAACGCTGGGGCTCCACTGAAAACCAGCGCTGTGGCTACTAGGGTCGCAGCACATGCTGAGTGGAGTCCCTTTTAGCAAGGCACTGCACCATATTGTATTATTGTTATTTTTTTTTTTACCTTTGTATTGTAAAGTGTTTGTTACGTGGTGTGTTTGCTCTTGCTGAATAAAGTTTATCTTATCTTATCTTATCTTATCTTATCAATAGATTTGGGTTGCCTTCAGAATTCATCTGATTCATTTTCGACTTCAATCTAGAAACTCGGTCCTCCGTCAGCCGCCATCACATCACTCTACACCCAGTAATTAGTGACGCGCTTCCGGACATCAAAGGCTGTTCCGCGACGACCCGACATAGTAATTACAGTGACGCCGTCTGTTTTGGTGTGGGCGTATTTTCACGTAGCAATCCAACGTACATCCAGTGCGTACTGGCTCGATACAACTATATTGTATACACTTACCTAATTTTCTTTATTTTTATTAACACCAGTCGATTATAATAATACACTAAAATAATCGAATTGGAATACAATCTTAGTCTTAAATGTAACTTTAGTAGAATAAGCCACCCCGTTTCGTTTCTGGAGCAAAGGTTCCCATAACGCTGGCCGCGTTGCCGCCCTCAATTGCTAGGAACAGCCTTTGCACCAAGAACGCTCCGGAGCGGGGAGCATGCCTCTCTCGTAGTCTGCGCCCCGATTCCTTGATAAACGCTTTAGCCTCACTGCCCCAGCGATCAGTTGTCTCAACCGCCAGGGGCACAAAACCGTAATTGACCAACTTACGAAGGGCTGCAACCTCATCAGCCGCCCCGGGCGCTCTCGCAGCACGACCGAGGTGCGACACGGTGAAAGTGCAGACGCACGTAGCGTCCCACAGTAGACACTTTCCATTCTGCCAGGGCACCAAGGTCATATCTAATTAGATTTGATAGATAGTAATTACCTATAGCAAACAATAGTATTCTTCGAATACTGACTTACTACGTAAAGAAATTCGTGCCTCTAAGCCTCGCTACGGCGGCGTAGCAGCGAGCCTAGAGGTGATAGCGGTGTAGGCTTTTGCTGTACTGTGTGTCGGACAATATCAACTCAAATGAACTTAGTTGTTGCTTATTGCCGTTGTTGTCATCATACTTATGATATTTTTCATAAGTTGCTTTCAATATTTTAATTTGTTTGTTTCAGGTAAATAACCACAGGAGCTTTGAACGTGCATCAACTGGAGATTACCATTGAAATCTGGTTAAATAAGTTCAAAAGTTTAAAAACTAATAAACATGTTTTAAGAGTAAGTAGGTAAACTGAATCAAAAAGTAACTACCTAAGACCGGACTCCTTGTCAAGACTAATGAATCGAGCCTCAACTCGATGGGGCTACCCATCTTCCGGCTCCATCATCAGATCAGGTCCATGTCATAGTAATATAGCATTCTCATCCAAACTGAATATTATATGCAAAGTTTTCCATACCACGATTAGAATGAAAAAAAGAAATTAATAAAAATTACAATCCGCCAGCGGCGCCAGCGCAGCGCAGCAAGCGTGGTAGAAAAGGATAGATGAAATAATACTTAATTTACGTATTTACATAATATTATGATCATCGTTGGTACTGCGGTACATATCGTTTTCTTCTTGAAATTCACCTGGTACTCAAATAAATCGTGCAATATCACTTTTAACTTCCACATAATCATATTACGAAGCCGCTAGCCGCTTTGAACGACCGTTTTTCGATATAATAAATCTGGCAATGATATACGGTATAAGCGGTAGAATGCGTTAGCCGAAACGTAGCCGGTCGCGTAGCGCGTTTACGGGGTTCGCTATGGCCGGCGATAAAAATGTTACTGTGTCAGGCTTATAGGATTATTAAAACAAGGCCGAATTGATTCCGCGATCGTTTGCTTTTGTTAATTCCCCGGTTTTATCACCGGCACGTAACGGGTCGGGTCGGGTCGGTACTGGCGCGGTGTGAACCGACGCAATTGTTGTCTTTATGTTACCTCGGGCCTTGTCTCATTTGTATTTTGTTTATTATGTAATTTTACTATCTACGAGTCATTTCGAATACGATATAACGTTCGTTCGACATTTTGTCTGGGTAATTTTATATGTGAGGTGTCTCCAACTATAAATAAAGCTTTAGTGACCTAACTTTCTAAGACACCTTATAATTCGAATTGATAACGACAGCGATAAAGCCCTTGTTCGAGAACATACGCTTAGACGAACAAACGCATCGCAGCGATGTAAGTACTTACATTCTACTTTGCCGCGTTCATTCCTTGACAAATATGAGCTAATAAAGGGATTCGTGTCCAATTTGTACTCGTATCTCACATATTGCGTATGAAATGTGTCTGGAAGAGTTATGCGGTATTAGGGACGCTCGCGGTAACAAATGCTTTTGGTCACGTGGGCGCGTAGCTAGGGTTGCCAAATTTATGTTTGAATCTGCATATCTATAACATTGCATCACAATCATTGTTTGATATACTTATCAAATATTAAATTAAATTATGTACCTACGAAAAGAATATATTTTTTACTTGTCACGCAGCTGTAATAAAATAATCCGTCGTGCCAGAAAAATATTAAAAAAAAAAGCAAAATTGAATTTAAAGTTCGTTTTTTTATATGTCGGAGGGGGCAAACGGGCAGGTGGTATACCTGATGGTAAGTGATTACCGCCGCCCATGGACATCTGCAACACCATATGGCATGCAGGTGCGTTGCCGACCTGGTATGGGGATGATGGCTTTTAAGTTAGGCTGCTTCCCTTCATATCAGTAGTAGGTAGTTGGGTACTGCTGAGTTGTTTAACTGATATTACCTAAAACTGATACAAGCGTGTACCATTAGAACTACCAGGAGTACTAGTGACCCTCCGTATTCAATCCTTATCAGTGGTACTACTAACTCTAGGTAAGTTGGCAACCCTCGCGAGCGCAGCCTCGCTTGGTGCGTGCCCACCGTGATGTACCTACCTATACTACCTATCCTACTCTACCGTGTCGGTGTGTTCACGGAGCTAGCCGTAAATAAACGTCACGCTGCAAATGGCTGGAGCTTTATAATGCGCGAAAAGATAAACTCAGTGACGGCATGGGAGAAGTATGGGTTTGCCGGTTAACGAAAATATTACCAGCAAAAAATCTCTGGACCAATAACAGCGAGGTGTGCCTCGTGCACTGCTTTTTTGCGGTTACTACGCAGTGTTTTAGCGCGCAGATTTTGTGGTCCAAACTGACTGGCAAAAGTGGTTTTCGCCATTTCTCTATTAAACAGAATTTTTACTTAGTTTGTTAAAAATTTTTGTTTCACTAAATAATAATATGAATGCCTCATTTAATTGGGTAATGTGGTACGGTCATAATATGACTGGCGAAGAGGTTATTTAACTATATTTCTTTAAAATTCGATAAAAATTAAAACTAAACAAAAAAGTGCGAAGAAAACTCACCAAAAAAGTGCGAAGGTACCTACCCTACAGTACATAACATAACATATTACAATATACCTGCTGAGTATATAAATGTTTTTAACGCAATTCATTTAAAATAATTAAAATCGTTGCGTTTATAGTTATTTTTTGAAAAATAACAATAGCAAATAACTGTCACAAAAAGGCAGCGCAGCGTCCAGTGTGTCGAAACATCGGTTTTATTTCGTTATTTTGACAGGTTCTGTCGTGCGTTCGAAGCGTGACCGAAGGGCCACCAGAGGCTTGATAAAACAAAACAAATGTTCGCTTTAATCACTCAAGCCTTTCAGCGTCAATACTTGTTTGTGAATCCATCTATCAGCCAGTACTCCCAGCGGCTCGTGGACAAAGAGACAATCGTTTGTGAATGCGGAACGTGTGCTGTGCATATATGTACCTCTACACAGCTAGAGTGTGTCTATGGTTTTTTTTTTATTATTCATTTCATTTTTTTGTTTGACTGTTGTTTGAGTTCGTTCTACTGCAACATATCGACCTGAATTTGATTGATGAAAATATTCAACAGCATTGCTTTGCTCCTTTAACCACTAAAGGAGCGAAGCAATGCTGTTGAATATTTTTTGTAGAGGTACATTTTTATTGCTGGCAATGTATATAGAAAAAAGTCCGTGAATGTAGTGGAATACTTGGTTAGAACGAATTTTTTTCCATATTGAACTAAGTCTGTTATGTCCGTTATGCGTGAAAAGAGGCAAGAATACAAAAAAAAAAAACTAATTTCGAAAAAAATTACAGTTACTTTGTTTTTCAGCAGAGCAGCCGTATGACGCCGTAACAAAAAATTAAGTTTTACTCCCATCCGTACCGTGCGATAAAGAACTTCTTTCTAATGAAACCCCAAAAATCTGGAGCTTTAGCTGTTATAGATTTACTTAATTAATTTTCCATTCAGCATGCACGTATCATGCACAGAACTATG
The DNA here is from genome assembly GCA_907165275.2 of Zygaena filipendulae. Taxonomy (NCBI): domain Eukaryota; kingdom Metazoa; phylum Arthropoda; class Insecta; order Lepidoptera; family Zygaenidae; genus Zygaena; species Zygaena filipendulae. Next base: position 11,902,786 of record OU015662.1, read on the forward strand.
GTGAATCCACAAACCGTAACCACTAGCTATTTCAATTAGAACATTGCAAAACTATGCAAAGACAGATTTATTCGCAAAGTTTTCCCGCTGAGAAAGTGGGGCGCTCGATCACGCTGACGCCTCGGCTCGGATTCGAAATTCGAATGGAATCAAAGTCACATTTGCAAGTCAGCGACGCGTTGTTGCCGATGGCGTGGTGGCGTTCTGCATCACTCGCTAATGGATTTGCCCGTGGAGTCTTCGCGTTCGAAACTCATTTTGAGTTAAATCTTTTTTATTCTATACTGCCTGCTTCCCTCCCTCACGTAAATTTCAGGCTGCACAAAAAAAAAAGAAAAAGAATACATCGAACGAACAAAGTTAAGGGAGTTTTTGCCAGGAATCGAGGATGGTGGTTCTTTTATTTATTTAGGTACGTATCGATCAAAAATTGTTAAGAGTGGATTTGGTTGTGTTCTCCTTCAATATGGTGCTGTATGGATCAGTAATGTTTGGTGTGGTGCCTAGTATTTTATGTGCGCAAACAGATAAAATATGACGTGATTTCTTCGGTGTCCTCCAAGACCTGCAAGAACGATTTTAAACAAAGCAAACTACATCACCATTGTTTGCAATTTCAATCACAAAACGTACAACGATGTTAATCCTACTAATATTATGTATAAATGTGAAAGTGTGGATGTTTGGATGTTACTCAATCACGCAAAAACGGCTGAACGTATTTGGATGAAATTTGGCATGCACGTTATCAGGGGTACATAGAAGGACACAGGGTACTTTTTATCCCGGAATTCCCGCGGGATCTCCGAAATTACCGCGAGTGAAACCGCGGGGCACAGCTAGTAGTTATATATTTAAGTTACTGCAAACTGGCTAAATGCATTATATGCGCGAGTCCATAAGAAAAAAAAGGAGTAGGTACTGTAGGTATAAAATAAAAAGAAAACAAACGCAACATTTAAAAATCTATGCAAAAAATTCAATAAAAATACATCAGTATTTCTTACATCTGCATTCTGCAGTGATAGATGTTTTAAATCTAAATTTTATTGAAATTCTGTGGTTGAGCGCGTCGAGCGATACGGGTTTGGAATTGCTGACTTTCTTCAATGTTATATTAAAAAATCTTGCAGCGGCAGCCATCGGCGCAGTTCGCCACGTGGCTTGATCATTTGTCATGTGCACGGGGAATTTCTCTATCATATTTTTGCGTCAGAAAGAATTTTGTGCAATGCTGCATGACGTATTTGTTGAGGCAGTAATACACAGCAGATAAATAGGTAAAATAAATATATTGGAAAGTAACACAAAATACGACATACAAGGGGAATACAAATTTTATTACAAACACAGTCGTCAAACGTCAAAGTTGCTCGATGAGACATGAGAGAGACCATGAAGGTGCTCTATCAAACACACCCCCTTCAACTCATGGACTCGTCATATGACTCATCAATTCGTAAACGTAACCCCAACGCAGCAGTAAGCGTCTCATGCCTAATACGAGGCAAAGGTTTGGTGAGGATATCTGCCAACATTCTATCAGTCGCTAGATGTTCTAATGTAATGGCTGTTTTCACGGAGCACATCTCTAATAAAGAAATGACGAATATCGATGTGCTTACTCTTAGCATGGTACGCACCGCTGTCTTCGGCTAGACATATGGCACTCAAGTTATCAGCATGCATTCTCACCTCACAAAGATTGTGTAGACCTAGTTCCTTCAGCAGACTATTTAAGTACATAGCCTCCTTCATCGCCTGAGCGAAACTCACAAACTCAGCCTTAGTATTAAATTGCAATTTGCAAACGATATTATATTGACACTAATAAATGTGTATGTATAAAATATACTTCGTCGTTTCAGCTATCTATGAAAATATTGCTACAGCAGATTATCATGAATATAAATAGAATGATCATCTTGAATAATTACTCGCTACAGCCAGACGCTGGATAATGTTTACGGGTCGTATAAATTTTAACAAGCACATTTAACCGCTTACATCTGACTCTGCATGTATAACAGCAGCGCTATCGGTTTAAATATTTGATAATATTCCTTGAGAATCGTCTCTTTGCTCGGAACAACGCATGTGGACATTAAATATTGTACCTGATTCAGTGCAGGAGTTCAAAGTTGGAAGTACCTATACATTACCCGAGTTGTGCTCCCACTGTTGGGGCACAGCGCAGGCCTACTGTGACGCTGAGGGTATGTGGGCAATGGTTAGCAGCAAGCAATTCGAAAGGCATTAGATCCATCCTAATGGGTCTAGTGCCTTCGAATTGGGTATTCTCCAAGGTATGAAAATCAAAATTCTAATTAGTCCGTCAGTTAGAAAATAAAAAAATAATAGACACGTATTTTTTGCTTTTTTAATTTAATGAAAATGAACATAGATAAAGCGCATTTAAATTTAGGGTGGGGGACTCGTGACGTCAATATTCATTATAAGCACCATACAAACTGCACCGGGTTGTGACGTCACGCGAAATTTCAACTCAATGTATCTCCGTTATTTTTTGATTACGTAAAAAAAGAATATATAGTGTCCAATATTTTTTGCTAATCTACACGACGGACTAAAAAAAAATTTTGTCAAGTAGCCAATTGCTTCCAGTCCGTGCTTTCCTCACAATGTTGTGCCATAAAGACTATGCTAGTCGTATTGACATGCTGTTAGTTGTTTATAAAATGCAATCGTCGTACGCAAGTAGGTATGTGCTGTAAATATTGCTTTGTATTAAATCCAAAAAAGTACTCTGTAATTCAATCACTGTGTTCAGATTCAAGTTACTTTAAGAAACTTCGAGGTCAGAGGATGAGCAATGTCATAGGAATATCATTACTGACAGACGTTTTTTTGTAAATCAATAGTATCCATGCTCGAAAGTTTCAGACACAAGCCACAGCATGGTAATTCGGTTGCAAGCACTTGTTTCCACAAAATATAAATTGAATTAAACTTTATCCCACGATCATTATATCCCGTTTAAATATGTAAGACTTTTCTGCATTTCTTAATTCGTCGACTAAAACTCGGCCGACGGCCATAAATAAAATTGCTTATTCACTCAACATGCAAATTGAATTTAGTTTTCTCGCCCCGCAATAAAATAGAGCTCTGGTTTGCCAACAGCAATTTAGATTTATACCGCTCGTCGTCTACTATTTTTTGTTGCAAACGTTTGCTTAGCACATGTATGATAAGCTGTTCATGATTTCGTGAATATTTTAGTATTAAAATTAAAATTTGCTCGCGGGCACGTCGCGTCGACCGCCTGAGGGCTGAGTCTGCTAGTTGGCCGGTGCAGTAGAGATGTGAACGAAGCAACTTTTCGAACGAATTTTTAAATTTTTATACGCTCGTGAGCTTTGTGGAAACTTTAGAACTATAAACCTTAGTTTACATTAACTTTACGTTTTATGAGCGTTACATGATTCCGGAAATTGAAAGCAATTATGATCGGCATCCCTTTGGGGCTCAATGCTGAGCTCCTACATAAATATTAAAACTTCGCTAAAGCTTTATTACTGAAGAGTACCTAAGTAAATATTGTTTGAAGATGGAATAGAAAAGGATTTTGAATATATTGAAAAAAAAAAGAAACAAAAATAATTATATTATAAGGAAAATAGAGAGACAAAGGCAACATGCCGCCAGTACAAGCGGGTATTCAGAACCGTTTTCGCTAAGTGTCATCGCCTCGCAAAGCCAGCGCTGTTCAGTGGTAATTGCTTTAGTGCATAACCGTGCTTTGTCCGCCATTAAACTCGTTACTTGCAGCACTCCACGGGGTCCGCCGGAGACGGCCGAGTTTACAACATGAAATTACTCTTAAGTGAGTGATCGCTTAAAGCACTCCGCAGACAAAGTGAGTCCCTCGGGGATACCGTTTCGGTACTGAAACTTTCAATGTTAATGCTTTGAGAATTATGCTTCGAGTCCATACTCTATACACTCGAGGACCCTCGGCGGCTCCGAGATTGGGCGGAATCGGAATCGATAATCCCCCTTAATGATGATGAATTAATTATGGAGCTTCAATTAGATACGAGTATCATTTACGTTACAAAATTAATTGTATTTGCCTTTGATATAGTCCGTTACTTCATCCACGTTAATTTCGGAGAGCCTGCGGGTATTTCGAGACATAAAACTACTACCCTATTTTTTTTCTGTACCCATCCTTGACAACGTGTGGAATGCAAAATTTAATTTAGTTTCACCCGCGTTCATTTTGGAGTTCCCGTGGGAATTCCGGGATAAAAAATACGCCATGTCCTTCTGAAAACACGTATTTATAATTTTATGACGACCGGTTGTGCTGTTAAGGTGTGAAAGCGTAACAAACAAACTTACTTTCACATTTATAATAGTAAGGGCGGCGCCACAGTCACGGCGGTGGCGGCGCGACGGCGGCGGCAAAAACAAAGGGTAGACAACATAAGATGGTGGCCACAGCGCCCGCCGCTGATAGCTGTGGCCAACTTCTTATGTTGTCTACCATTTGTTTTGCCACCGCCGCCGCCGCCGCCGTGACGGTGGTCAAGGGGTAATGAGATAGATACCTATTGGCTCGTAAGGCTTTTTGGATTAATCAATTTGTACAAAAACCTAGCTATGCGGTTTCACCCGCGAGAGTTTCGGAATTCCCGCAGGAACTCCAATGTAGCTGAATTTACTCTTTATAACATCACTAGTGGAAGTCCCGTCAAAATTGGTCCAACCGTTTCGGAGGTCCCGCAGGATCTCTTTACATCAGGAACCTTTGCGGACGCAGGCAGAACAACCCACCAAAGTTTCCTCACAATTGGACCAATGGTTTAGAAACGCATAGAGGACAAACATACAAACATTCCTTTTTTATTAATAACGAAGATAGAATAAATGAATGTCTTTTAATTTTCTATAAATGTCCTGTAAGTACGTTATAACGATACGTACGTAGGTACGTAGGTAGGTACGTTATTATGTTTCTCGTATAAACGCTCTCTAATTACAGCCCACAGCCTTGCCTCGGCTATAAGTAGTTATCATTCTTATACGTAAAATGTTTCTTGTCAAGCTGCTTAATACGTTGTACCTTTATAGGTTTGTTGTTTGGGGAATCGTCGGAATATTTGTAACGGCGAAATAAATGGACGCAGATAAGCAATAACATGTTTACCCACAAAATTACGTAATTGATTCAGAACAATTTATTGAGAGTTATAGAACGTGTTTTTATTGTTTTTAGTCACTGTTTACCTTATTACATTGTTTAAATATGTAAAAAAAATTTTGAACATAAAAAACTGTTGACACAAAATAGCTCTGTAATTTTAAAACACGATTTACTCAAGAGTTCTCCAGTGTGGGTTATTTATTTATTTATTTATTTAAGTACACAAAACAGATTGTAGTCATTACAATTTTTACTTATTATAGTGTATTAATATATGTTCTGACCACAAACCAGAGATATGCATACCTAGAAATACTAAAAATATCGAGCAATGTACAAAGTAATATTTAAATTTATTTTGATATTTATGGATCTCAGAAAAAATAGAACCACAATTAGCAAGTGCGACGGAGGTAGTCGTTGATATTTTTTAAGTATACCCTAAAATTACAATTAAAAACGTCCACATTTGCACCTTTAGCGACGAGCTCATTGTATTGGCGACACATCCGTACAACTGGATTGTAAAAAGATGTGTTGTTAGTGAATATCCGAAGTGAGAAGGTATTGGGACGTCGAGAGCGATAATTGGTGTTGAAATTCAAAAGTGATAGGATGTAAGGGCTATCGATCTGGTGGTGTATTATTTTATGTAGCAGGATCTGGTCTCTACACTTGCGACGGGTTTCTAAAGAGATCATACCGAATCTGTTCAACCTGTCCCCGTACGTCTGAAGCGATCTTGTGGAACACACTATTGCTTATCTATGCCGAAATATGATATGTTTGTTTCTTAGAAACGTGGGATGTTAAAATCTTTGAACCATTCTGATCGTTTGGGTCATAAAGATAATCTCATCACTGAATATCTAAGTTAATAATTTTGTCAAGCCTCCGCAGCCTTCCACTCTATCAGTTTGATAAATTACCAACCGACCGTCCGTGAGTTGAAATAATAATTATGTTAAGCAATTAGGACCCGATTGGCGCAGTAGGTCACCATGCCTACTCGCTAATCAAGAGGTTCCGGAGTCGATTCCCGGCGGGGGTAGATTTTGTGTGACACAGTTTCACTTTCCGGTCTGGGTGTGTTTATATTTGTAATCTATCTTAATATATGGACGCAGATAAGCAATAACATGTTAACCCACAAAATTAAGTTACCTATTCAGAACGATTTATTGAGAGTTAGGGAACGTTTTTTAATTATTTGTTCACCTTATTACATTGTTTAAGTATGTAACTAAATAATATTGAACATAAAAAATGTTGACAGAAAATGGCGCTATAATTTTAAAACACTATTTACTTAAAATTTCTCCAGTGCGGGTTAACACACTATTGCTTATCTATGTCCATATATAAATCACGTGTCACGTTGTTTGTCCGCGATGGACTCCGAAACTACTGAACGGATTAAAAAAAAAATTGTAACCATTTATAATATGGTCCAACTTAAAACTCAATGACTGATGGATCAACGCACAGCCTAAACCGCTGATCGTAGAGATCTGAAACTTGGAGGGTGTGTTCTTTGTATGACGTAGGCATCCGTTAAGAAGGGATTTTTGAAAATTCAACCCCTAAGGGGATGAAAAGGGGTTGAACAGTTTGTATGGAACAATTCCGCGGGAACTTCGAAATTATCGCGGGTGAAACCGCGCGGGACAGCTAGTATATATATTTATATAATTATATGAAGTATATACCACGGTTGGTTGTTTGGTTTCCACGACACAAGGCACAAGCTTATTGCAGCTTACTGTGGAATAAAGATCTGTGTGTTGTGAAGTGGATTAAAAAAAAAACGATAGCAGAATGATGCTTTTATCGTTCCGCTATTTTTTACGTTGGTATTTTAATTAAGTTCTCGAGATTCTTTGCACCTGATTTCTTTTTCTGGAAATATTTTTCGATTCTGATAAATTCGGACAAGAAAAGGATATCGTCGATAAGTATTTCACAAGATAACAAAAGTGTTAGAATCCTTACTAATATTATAAAATGTAAAAGTGTGTTTGTTTGTTTGTTTGTTACGCTTTCATGCCTCAACGGATCATCGTGAAATTTTGCATACACGTTGTCAGGGGTACAGAGAAGGACATAGGCAACTTTTTATCCCGGAATTCCTACGGGAACTCCGAAATTAACGCAGAAGAAACTACATGAAATTTTGCATACTATCTACACGTTGTCAAGGGTAGTGGGTACAGAAAAATATAGGATAGTAAGTACTTTTATTTCGGAATACCCGCGCTAGTACTTTCAATAAATATCAATTGTGAAGTTGCGACTGTTACGCCAGACGCGTTTGAGAGCTGCTCAGTTTTTTTAAGATCTCTCAACAGTTTATTCTTTTAAACAAATTGCAATATTCTGGTTTTATCGAAAACCAATATTACATTCCATAACAAATGTTAGCTAAAAGCTTAAAATGATCTAAAGTCTTACATATTTAACGTCCGGATCGGCTGCGGAAGGGGCAACATTTGAAAATTTTAATTGGATTCTGTAACGATCCATTGTTAATGCAGCTTTGTGATATGTAGATTGTAGGTATCATACAAACGGAATGATTTCGGGGAATTAAACACCAATTTGAAGGCATTTATTAAACGAGTTTGAATCACTGAATATGAAACATAATGAGGTATCTACAATATCTAGTGATGTATTAGTCTGCAACAATAATCTGACTTCGCTTCGAATGTTTGCTGTTTGATTTATTTGTTCCGCTTTTTCCTACAGATGTACGTTAACCTATATTATGTTAGTGCGTTGCATCTCTAGTTTGTATTGTAGGAATGTAGAATAATATGTTTTTAGTGCTAGACATTATTAAAAAAAATCTTTGAAACGTCCCATAGTGATTTTAGTTTTCTTTTGGTCCTTAGATACATTCGTCATACTCTATCTTCTGTATGAGAGTGTTGAATCCTCATCTTTAAATTAATCAGTGCGATGCTTAAAATACTATTTTAATACATACTACATATTATACTTGACATTACGACCATTTTGCTTTAAAATATCGTCATCGACCTCCTTTAAAGTCGCTGTCTCCTGTCGTAATAAAATCTAGTAAATAACAAATTAACCTAGTAGTTAATGACACTAAAGTTTTAATAATTTAATCGTATAATTTGTTTTTTCTTTGTTTATTTGTAATTTTATTTGCAGTAACTGTGATTTTAATGAGTTGTCTCCGTTTTAAATAGAATATTTTTCTTTCTTTAGTTTATTTTCCCTGCATACTTACCTTGTTCTATATTTTTAATTTTGTTTTTCGCAACGGAATTTTCTTTGTTGTAAGCATTTATACCTAGAAAGAGGTCTTTTATCTTTTAAAAAGTTTAGTTTAAGCTCGGTAAAATTATAAACATAACCTTCAGCGAAACTCCATAGCGAAATTCAGATTTACGAGGCACCGCCCATGTCGAGTTGCTGATTACTTTTTAATGTAATTACAACGAAACAGTGATATTTATAGTGGGAGTGTGTCAGCTTAATGGGTTTTGTTCTGAAAAATGAATCGGCACAAATATGCGGAAAATGGAGAGTTATAAATTGGACTAGCCCGCACAATATATGGGAAAAAATGAGTTTAGGGTCTAATAAATGATGCTTTTTTATTTTTTTAGTTTGATGTTTTATTTGTTGATAAATATTTCTGGTTGAATTTGTAATTGTACTACAAAGATAAAATAAACAACAATTTATTATTATCTGCAGCGAATTTAAAGTCATCCCACTCCTGATATTCAATATGGCTTAGTTGTACAATAAACCCATATTGAATATTAGATCAGTTGATTTAAAAATAATAAGTTGATAAAAACAAATTATCAGATGAAAAGTACAACATGGCCCAGTCAGTAATAAAATTAACAATTTTGCTTTGTGGAACTAACATGTCTCAGAGAAAAAAGTTGTAGGTAAGTACTTACATATGTATAAAACAAGCGAAAAGAGAGACAACTCTTAAATTGTGACCATAACAAACTTTATATTTATAAGCCTTTATGAATTTAAGCCTAACTAATGCCGAAACACGTTAACAAGTTATTTATTTGTTAAAAAAAAAAAAAAAACATTTGTGCTCTTCTAGAAAACACGGTGAAGGAAACTCGTGCGAAAACCTGTACACAGAATAGAAGCAATGCGAAAGCGTGTGTAAAGTCCATAGCGCGACTCTATGCCCGCATGGTGGATTTATGGACTATCGCCCCCAGAGCTACAGCGTTACCGTGAGCCTGCGCCTTAGCAGTGGGGATATTAAGAAGCCCAATACCTTACCAGCTTGTTAATTTACAGTACAGTTTTAACTCTAAACTCAGTCAAAATTAATTGTTTGTTTTTTACACAAAAACTTTGAAGTGTACGACTTACTCTTTATAGCGTACCAGGAGCTAGGTAATAGGATCGCCACAATATTGTATAGTTGTCTCAAAAAACGGTAGCGCAATTGTAGGAAAATACTGTGCAATTTGTGTCCGCTCTGTGCTGTAAGTGAGTGCACTGCACTACTGCAAGCAGCGGAACAAGTGTTATTTTAAGAAACCAACAATGTTTTTATGTTGTTAGGTAATGTTCTACCCTTAGTGCGGCGTTTATTTTCTCGGGTACAAATAGACTTAAAATTTATTAAAAGGGTCGTTTCGCACCTCCTCGCTTAAAAGATGAATTTCGCTCAGCCAACACAATTCACGGTGTATTTCTTAAGAAAGCAAGGTATACGATAAATTTGTTAAAGTTTGTCTTTGTAGGTATATGTTAATATAGACTTATAGTTTTGTAATGACAACCAGCGCATGCTAGCACCCAAATTGGGATCAACTATTTGTGACCCAACGGTTGCTTGAACAGTAGGCGTAGATGCTATAGCCGGTTGATTCACATATTAAACTATGATAATTCATTTTAAATATGCCTTATAGATATTAAACTCAGTGTAGTCATGGATTTTAATGCATTGCTCATCCCCGTGGGTAAGAAATAAGAATGATGATCAAGTATAAATCTTGTTACATATTTATATTTATGTATATATGAGATTTGTTAATAAACGTCGCTTCGCTCGCTTATTTGGAAATATATTTTATCAATGTCGCGCCCATAAATTTTCAATCGGCCATGACTCCTCTTTCCGAGAACCGATGCAATGCTGCAATGCCACTAGCAAAGTAGTTCAAGCTACTTTATTTACTCTGATTGCATAGTCATCAATGATGTACAAAGGTTTAACTTCACGATGCCCAATATTATTCTCAATTATTGTGTCTATTTTGCAAATTTTCTTTCACGACTTAACGCAGTTACATTTTTATACTTACATTTCACTTTACCATATGTGGACGCTGTCATCAATTTACAAGAAAACGTTACAAATAATATTCCTAAAATAAAAACTGGGAACGTGTACTGAAATAAAAGTAAAAATAACCGAGTCAGGGAAACATTGCGGTGTACCTACATCACGCCTAAGGCGTTGGAATGACAAGGGAAGCGGCCGCAACTGGAGGAAGACGTCAGCTTAAGCAAGGCCTAAGGGAGTGAGAATTTCCACGCTTAAATGAGCTGAGCCAGCAGATCGGATGGGATTGAATGACGTCAATACGTTTTGTTATATTTGGGAATAATCTTTGGCAGGCTGAAAATGTTGTCGCTCAAGACGTTTACGAAATCTTTTGGAATCCTAACGTTGAGCTGAAGCTGAAGCATTCTACAAATCCGATAAACTTGTTTGTGCAACAGGTTGGTGATTAATCGAATTGAACGGATTGATCGTTTATAAATGAAAGTTTTTTTACAAGATATTTTGAGTACGTATCATTGATAAATAAATATTAAGCCTTAATAAATATAGCGAACCTATCAGCGAATGTCAAAGCACAAGAAATCGTAACCTAGTTACTGTGTACCTAATTGGTTTCGGCGTGAACGCATCAATGAGAGATTATTTGGATGACATCTTCACTTGCTTAGAGGGGCAAGCGCTACCTGAGCTTTGAGGAGTGGGAGACATCGCTCATATAAGTAGATCATATCTCCATAATAATAAGTCAGTGTTAAACTGTAAACGTGAAAATCACAGGTAACGAAACGTTTTGTGCGTCACAACTCAATATTCGAATCTTTTGAACGGGTGTCGGCGGTGTTACGACGTAATTTCATTTTGATAGATGTATGACTCGTAGCACTTTGACAGTTACTTAAGCCGCGTCCTTGACATCAGTTTGGCTATCTATGCATAGAGAATTACATGCCCTGACTGATTGATCTGTCAACACCCGGTTTCAATTGCTAGTTCTAAAAACATGAAATTTTGCACAAAACTTACATGATTAATAAAAAGCAAGTATTCAGACAAGGTTTTCGGAAACTATACATCTAGGACGGTAAAAGATTGGATAGTCTGTAGTTGGGCTTTTCTTTTCAAAAAAATTACACAATAGATATTGCAGGGGATATTTCAACCCTAAAATATACCTACTTGGATGGAAACAGTTTGTGCTAGCTAGAACATTGACGTAAATTTTGTAATTTTAATTTTTGCGCTTTAAATTACAAAGAAAATCTTTCTTTTTGATGTAAAGACTTGAAAGTTATAATCATTTTCTCATCAGTTCCTATTAAGTGAAATGGTTTTGTTCTAGTCTTTGTTGAAAGTTATTTTTCCTGCAAATTGCTGCCTTCTCGATAGCTGGCGTTATATTCTTGTGTATTTCACGGAAGGACGGTCAAAGGAATGGAGTCGTCTTCGCCACTGTCAAATATCTTCTCACAAAAAAAAAAAACACCCATTGTGTTATTAAATTTATCTTCACTCAACTGCAATTCTTCTTCTTCAACTTCAAAAAAGCAATTTCTTTTTAGCACGATACGAGGATGAAACCAAAAAGAAAGTTTATTTACTCTGGTGTGCTTCTTTAACTTGATCTTTGTGCAGACAATATAAAATTCTATGACGTCTTTTTGTCTTAAGTTAAAGTTTTCCTCTCGTCATAAAACTGCAGCTCCATATATTGTGGCAGTGAAGTGAGTGGTGACAGCCAGGGTCAGTGACCGTCAACTCAACAACTAATCCTACTAATAAAACATCTATAATATCTCTTTTTTAACCGACTTCCAAAAAGGAGGAGGTTCTATGTTCGATTGTATGTATGTTTTTTTTTTTTTTTTTTTTTTTTTTAATGTATGTTCACCGATTACTCGAAGACGGTTGGACTGATTTCGAAAATTCTTTTTTTGTTTGAAAGGGTATACTCCCAATTAGGTCCCATTGCAACCAAGTCGGGATCTGATGATGGGATCTTGGAGAAATCGAGGGAACTCTTCAAAAATTATAGGCACACCTATAGCGATTTGGGTATTTTTTATAGTAAATCGTTCATTTGCTTTTGGAAAGCAAAATTTGAAGAAGTGGAACTGATGATGAAGACCACAGCTGGTCATCGGAACTACTCAACAATAATACGTATTTCACGGGTTCCGATTGGAGCGATTTCGAAAATTGCTTTTTTGTTTGAAACGGGATACTCCCAAATTGATTCCATTATCACCAAGTCGAGATCTGATGATGGGATCTTGGAGTAATCGAGGGAACTCTTCAAAAATTATAGGTACACCTATAGCGATTTTTGTATTTTTATAGTAAATCGTTTATTTGCTTTTGGAAAGCAAAATTTGAAGAAGTGGAACTGATGATGAAGACCACAGATGGTCATCGGAACTACTAAATAATAGGTATTTCACAGATTCCGATTCGTTAACTTTAATGTGGTTTCTAAACAATTTATGTTCGTCACAATGTATATGGTGAAGTGGAACTGATGGTGGTGTACCAGCAGAACTCCTCAAAAATTAACGTCCCTGCATCGAGAAAAGCAATATTTTGTATAAAGTTATGAGCAGTTGACATTAGGCTATTGTAACTTAGATAAATTACAAACCGACTCACTAAAAAGCAAGAAATAAACAAATTTTTAACAAAAAAATTAAAACCGACTTCCAAAAACACAAAACTAATAAAAAGCTAAAAATAAAAAAATTTCGAATTAATCCAAATGACAAAAACACGTGTAATATTATTATTGGTTGGTTCCACCACTGATCGGTTTGAATTCGGTGACAAGCCCGCTGGTGTCTGCCCACTTGGGTTGTGCAGTGTGCTCACGAAGAGCTGGTGGCGGGAATCGACTTAGCCCATCTACCCTCCATATTTGGCTTGTCACCGACTTCATACCGATCAGTGGTAGCACAAACCAATAATAATATTACACGTGTTTTTGTCATTTGGATTAATTCGAATTTTTTTTATTTTTAGCTTTTTATTAGTTTTGTGTTTTTGGAAGTCGGTTTTAATTTTTTTTAGAATCAATTTCTTTTACTTTGTTTACCATTGAGTTAGTAAGCGCAAAATTAATGTAATAATAAATTAATTTTAATTCCAATATCTCCTCCCTCATGACGCACCGACAATCTACGTAATATTTTTAATATGCATGCTCTTGCCTCTTGGTATATATAATGATAAGCGGAAGTTTTTGGCGGGAATCAAAGATGGCGGTTCGGTAATTTTATTTTCATGTCGATAAAAATGGTTAAAAATGGATTGGTGCTGTATTGGACAATAATTTTCACAGTGACGGTGTTTTATGTGCTCAAGAAGATATATGACATTTCGAGCTGATTCCTTCGGTTTCCTCCGAGAGCTCCGAGAAAGTTCTTGCAAGCTATAGTACCGTGGCTTGCAATTTCAAACCGTACAACGAAGTATTTTAATAGAAAATGCCTACCTTGATCTATTTAATTTTTTTTTGAAACTTGGCTAATTGCACTTTAAAAATGAAGAAAGAAAAGAATAATTATAAGCTACTGTTGCTTCACCCGCGGGAATTTCGTTATTCCCTTGGGAACTATGCAATTTTCCGCGATGAAAAATTTTTTGTATAATAAATAATTAATAGTTACCAAGTTTCATTAAAATCTGGAGATGAAAGGTAGACAACACCATTCATTAACTTTCTTATTTATAATATTAAGATAAATAAACTTTTTCCTTTAATTTTATCTACAGTAGAAGCATAATTTCTTTCATTACGTAATTGTTTCTACTTTAACTCGATCCCGGCTTGTACTATGTTGGTACTCGTACGTTTGTAACGGTAATGCTATCCATTATGAACCGGATGTAGAGAAAAAAGGGGATGAGAAGCACTCGGCTGTATACTATAAAAGAACTAAAGGAGTTATCCGTACCGTGATGTACCTAAGTTGATTTAATTTGCTAAGGTTCTTCAGTTAGACATAACATTTTTGTTGATTTTTTTTTTTCATATTTGTACCCATATAAGGTAGCAGACTCCTGTTACGGTAAGGTGTTTTTTGAAATCTGCTTTCCTGTTTAATGCATATAGAATAACAGTTGACAGTTTTAGTGTTAGTAAATATTATGCGACTGAATGTTTGTTGTTAAATAAATATAATTTATTCGTATTTGGACATAGATAAGCAATAGTGTGTTAACTCACACTGGAGAAATTTTGATTAAATCGTGTTTTAAAAGTAGGAGGGCCATTTTGTGTCAACATTTTTTATGTTCAATATTTAGTTACATATTTAAGCAATGCAATAAGGTAAACACATAATTAAAAAATGTTCCCTAACTCTCAATAAATCGTTCTGAATCAATAACTTAATTTTGTGGGTTAACGTGTTATTGCTTATCTGCGTCCATTTATCAAGACTATAAAACTTTTTAACACTTTTTTTTTTACCTGTTTACGCAAAATTCATGTTTCTATGATAATTTTTGGATCTAATAAAACTGAAATTCACGAAATCCAGGCTTCAGCTAGTAATGTAGTGACTACCATAAAATAAATTTCATGTGTTCAAGAGTTTCTCTATCAAAATTTTTAAGGTCTAGATTGTATCCTAAAATGTCGGAAGAAAAGACGACGATTTTGTACGTATTCCTACTTGTTCAGGTCCGTGGAGCCACTTCAAAATATAATCCATTTGAATATGAATTAGGGTGCGTTTTGTGTAAAATTATAATTCTTTAGCTTCGCCCGTAACACGTGAGTTATGAGGCGTCCTACGTTCAAGGTTTACGGCTTCTGTAATTGCTTGAGTTCGTAGAAATTGCCCGGCGACGCTCGGTACTTTTATTTATATTTATTAATTTAATTAATTATTATCAATATTCTACATATCGCTACAATACTATAAAACTATAAAAAAAACTATTTTAAAAACAACACTTACTGCTAACCTAGAGGTTGGCACAGCCACTAAAAGGTGACGTTTCAGAGGGTTTTCGTATCTACAACATTTATTTTTGACAACAAGAAATAGACAGATAAATCAAGATAAAACACGCAGCACATTATCTACCTGTACAAAATGTTGCATGTGCTGCGTAATTTTTTTTGATTTATATATTTCTTGTTGTCAAAAATAAATCTTGTAGAATTACGATGGGCAGCGTATTGGAGACTACGCACCGTGAAAGGTTCGATGTTTCTTGATAAGTTAATAACAAAAGTTTTTTTTGCCTAAATATTCCATATTTTATTAAACACCATACCATACCCATAGTATGTAACTATATCAACGTCGCAAACAAACCAATTTATTGTTGAAATTATCCTCTTAAGTTCTATTAACTTGATTTTCATCGTCTCCCAGCTGCATAACTCACCAACTATTATCTTTTTTATTTAATCTCAAATTTGTTAAGTTTAAGGTACTTATTAACGTCAACCTTGAAAACAATTTTTCAAATTCTATTATATTTTATCTATACCTACTACTACTAATTTAAGCTAGATTTGATATAATATGCATTAATTGGCACCAACGATCGTTATTTGTCAAGTTAAACTCCTAAAGTTAAACAGTTTTTTAGACTAAAGGCTGGGACAACCCTCAAGCTCATCAAAACTGAGTGCTTTCAAAATGTGATGTAAAAAATGTTTAAGTAAGTAGTTGAAAAAGTTTTTGTTATCGCCGAAAATGAGTACCGCCTAAAAGTCTTTTAAAATTCTTGCTATAAAAGCTACGAGTGTTAAATTCTTGTTTACGACCGCACAATTCTTCTCCTGACAAATGTCGTGTCTTTTCTTTGATATGTTTTATATTTATTTCTAAAACCGGGTTACGCTATCTGCGTAAGTCCTGGAAAACGAAGCTCGGAAATAATTTGTATTTGGTAAAATAGTTTTTGAAGACGATCATTTTGCCAATCTATAATAATATATTTAAAAAGTATATCTCGTTAAAATCTATAGCTCTGGAATAAGAAAAGTCACTTGTGTTTACATTCACCGAAGTTTCCAAGTAGGTTGTAATGGAGTAGGTAGGTAGGTACATAAGCTTATTAAAATCGTAACTCAGGCGGAGTTGCCTCCATCGGGCCTGTTTCGGAGTAACCGTCTTAAGGTAATAATATTACGTCTGTTCGCAGCCGAGTTGGTTAAGTCTTCCATCGTAACTCTTTAATAAGGAGAGATTGAAATATGCACCGTTTGCCAGCGGCGCGGCGGAAGATGGAAGTTTTCGCAAACAAACGTTAATGGTCCTCTAATTTTATAATTCAAACTCATGTACCAGATTTAAGTCCTGGTTAGTACCTGAACTTGGCACTTGGTTTCATCCACGTTAATTTCGGTGCTTCCTCAGGATTTTTGAATTACTTATAAGGATTTTATTCGGACAAATAAACACTCTATTTATCGAGTTTTGTTTAAATTCGTTGAGCAAAGCGATTTTCTTAAGATGTTCCTACGTACACGTTCTTCATCGGGACCCTCGCGGGAACTCTATGTATACCGGAATGAAAAGTATCCTGTATCACTTAATCTCTTTACTTGTTAACTTTATAACAAGTAATATAGAAGAAAAAAAATGTCTGCTCAGATTTGCGGTTCCATACAAAATAATATATCGATAAGGAGCATCGAAACCATTTGTCACAAAATCTACTGACTGAACAAACTCATACTTGAAATGTACTAATACTTTTAAACCGTCCTAAATAAACAAAAATAAAAATAATAAAACGGGATGTTTTTGCGTTTCATAAATATAAATTTTTTTGCATTTTTTACCAATAGATACCTATTATATTTTTACTCACAAATCTCGGTACATTAAAATACTGTGAAATATTCTACACTGTCTACTTACATACAAAAGTGAAAACCAAAACCCCGTATTTGTGCGGCTTAAAAAAGCTATTCTCTCAGCTTTCCCGATCCCCCGGTGAAACCCCGCCTTATCCGTATAAGCCGAAAGCACACATCGCTCAGCCAGAGTGTAGAGTCGGCATCAAATAATAAAATCAATGTAGGTAGTTTCCATGCTGCAAGGTAAAATTAAAAAAAAAAGTTTATACTTTTGGAACACCTACGAGCAGTGTTTAAAACGTACGCGTGTACCTATATTTATTTAAACAGCTGCGCCTCATGGTTCGGAATTCCCCAAGTAACTCCAAACTTCTTTCCTAAGAACTTCTCCTTATACAATAACAAACACAACAACAAAAATTGTTATTTAAATCAATGTTTAAATGTATGACAACATTATGTTTTTAAAATTAACACATTAAATCTACAGTAGGTAAATCGTTTTAAAAAAGTATAAAATAATATTTTAGTTGCAGTCTTTTCTATGCTAACCACACACACGTGCATGGAGCTAATCTGGAGCTGACGATAGAGGCGAGTTTTCTTTTTAATTTTCCGCATCCACGACGTGCATTCATTTCGTTGGTATTCCGACTAACGGATATTTTATCTTTGTGCATTAAGTAATGGAGGTTTTGGGTTTGAGAGTTTTAACTGAAATCGTAGCTTAGAGATTTATCACGTAGGCAATACGTATGGTATAGATTGTAGTATGGAGTTGCCTCTTGTCAAAATATGTAATGGAATGTCGAAATCCAGTATAAAATGTATGTATAGTATGACAGTAGTTGTGGTAACATCTAATAACAGTAGATAATAAGTAATAAAAAAATGAAAACACTTCACAACACGCAGATTTACTTGGTCCCACACTAAGCTATAAGCTTGTGTCGTGAAAAACAAGTGACATTATGTGTAGTATAGAAAACGCTTAGACCGGGAAGTCCACCCCCACCGGGAATCGAACCCAGAACCTCTTGATTAGCGGGTAGGCATGGTAACCTACCACACCAATCCGGTCGATCCTATCTAGCTAGCCCAGAAGGTATTCATTCGATTCTCTGAGATAGAGAGGGCTTTTTTATACAATACTAGTTGTGCCCCGCGGTTTCACCCGCGTTAATTTCCGAGTTCTCGCGGGAATTCCGGGATAAAAAGTACCCTATGTGTTAATCTGATGTATGAGCTATATTATTGTAAAATTTCATTTAAATCCATCCAGTAATTTTTGCGTGAAAGAGTAACAAACATCCATCCATCCATCCATACATTCTTACAAACTTTCGCGTTAATAATATTAGTAGGAAAGTAGGATATATTTTATTCATGCTCTTTCTAAGTATGTATATATTGTGTAATATCGATTTCTTTATTTTAAGGTTTTGGTAGTTTCAAGGCCATGCCAGCTTCACGGGCTCTTTCTTATATATAATTTAGTTGAAGTAGGTACCCAAAAAATTAAAACGTTTCAATGTACGTATCAGCCGTATACAAGTGACTATCAAATTGCTGTTTTCAGTTCCATTGGGCTAAAACGTTTCTACTTTTAATCGATATGTAAATTTGTGATTTTAAAATTTAAAAATATAGAGAAAACCTTTTTGTTTGATGGTTGACATATTGGCTTTCTGCCGTCGATATGTATCACTATCACTACATACATATTATGTAGTATAAAGCAATGCTTCCTGCTGTCTGTCTGTCCCTATGTATGCTTAGATCTTTAAAACTATGCAGCGGATTTTGATGCGGTTTTTTTTTCATAGATAGAGTGATTCATGAGGAAGGTTTATACGTATACGCTGTTATAAATTTGTCTGCCTGCGTCCGTGACGCCTCCGCAGGGCTCCAGCGGAAGACCAGCGCCACGTGGTCCTTACAACCACCCGACTTATGCTGAGCTGGCCGCCTTTTTGTCACAACACGGTGTCTAATCACGATGTGCAAATAAATGTCTCTGTTATTTTAAGTAGGTGTCCGTTTCTCAGCCGTCGGATGGAGTCCGCCCACAGATCTCCGGCTGGCGGCGTCTAACCGTCGGTTGAGAATCGAACCCTCAATACTTGTTATATATATGTTTACTTGTTGTATACGTATGCTGTAAATCTTTGTGTTGTGTCAAATAAAGTTTATCAATTCAATTCAATTCAGTATAGTTTATCCTGGAATCCCGCGGGAACTCCGAAATTATCGCGGACGAAACCGCGGGGGACAGCTTACTACGATAAAAGATAAATTATATCATTCATTTTTCGCGATAAATGTTCAGCACCTGACGATACCTGATGGTCGAACGGAAGTAGGCCCCCCGGGCGCGCGTCACGCGCGTATCTATTAGATACGACACAAGTGGAGGCAGCGGCGCGTGTGTGTTCAATGTGACGAGGGCCCTTTGTGAAGACGATACGTTACGAGTGACGTTCAGACGACACTTCAACTGTACAATATTGAGAGCGTAAGTGTGGAATATTGAGTGACAAAGTTTTTGGAGAATATTCTTCGATACAGGATCATATAGCTTGCGTCGGGGCTACCAGATGGGCGATCAATCATAGACCTGGTGCTTTGATTTAAACCCGTAAACGCCCAGATTTTTATCGGGTTTAAACCCTGGTGCCTGAGTTGTTGGCCATTTATAGTCGGGTCAGCTTTTTCAGGTCCGGATCCGGTTGCACCCAGTCACAACCGCGTTTTTTAGCCTTAATAAGTTAAGATTACAAAAACATGGCTATCACCTCCTGATTACACGCTTTAGGCATGATTTCTAAATAAAATAAATAAATTTCTCCTAGTGTTGGGATATATCTATCATTTAATCTAATTAATATAAAAGTCAGTGCAGTGGTTTGTTAGTAACGTAATATTAAGTTTCTGGTCCGAGGAGCACGTCTTTCGTATAGATCGTGATATTACGGGGATGGCGGTGAAAGGATTAAACGCACGCAGCGTGTACGTACACTCACCTATTCGCGCTATTTAGAAACCTCAAAAAGTTTGCTTTTTTCACAAGGTCTTTTTGATTGACATCAAATGTTACCAATTCGTCCCACGAAACGAACACGAAAAGATATGTTGTATTTGTTAAAATTTTCATTTCAAGGTTGAATTGAATTGAATTGAAATTAAATTTCATTAAAATCAGGTGGTTTCCATGTGATTTTTGCACAAATAAGTAAAATGACGACCTTTAGAGACTCATATTTAGATTAATTTAGATCAGTGGCGTCTCTAGCCCATGTAGCGCCCGTGTGCAACCATTACCCTAGCGCCCCCTAGTAAGCGCGGTCAAAATGGAATGGGTGCAAAGTACAAGACGAACAGCACATCAAGTTAATACAACTTGTCTTTCCCCAATCGATAATAAACTTTATTATTTGAAGATTTTTGAAGAAGAAATTTCCGTAGCGAGCGGCGCTCGGCGCCCTCTAGGGCCGCTGCGCCCGTGTGCAACGCACACCCTGCACCATAGGTAAAGACGCCTGTGATTTAGATTCGGGATGTAGAGCTCTTCATTAGTGAAAGAATTTTCAGGATTAGTTTAGTAATGTTTTAGATTATCCCCTATGAACAAATAAACTTTTCCTTTTGATCTTATAGTGTAGATATTAAGATAGATAACTCGTTACCTTAGATCCTTAAGCGCATTGATTTACAAAGGTTTTTGTACATCAATGCTCTAGCGTTTCAGAAAATCTGTAATTGTTTTTATCTCTCATCATCCCTTGCTTTTCCTTGAATTCGTTGATTAATTTCGGCTCAACTATAATTTATATTATAATATAATAAATATAAATTGAACTGTTATCAAGATGTTTGCGTTTGATGTGTTTATAATAACGATATCCATTTTGCAAAACTCATTAATTGTTATGAAAAGCAACAAACTTCAGTAACGAAGACGGATAGCCCGATATAATATTGTATTTTGGAAATAATGTACCAACTTTACTGACATCAATCTTACGGATATTTGGTTCGGTACATAGCGGGATATGCTTGACTTTTGAAGAAGTTTCAGCAACTTTTAATTTGTTTTTAGAGTTTTTAACGGGTTATTAGGAGTCTCAGCTACGTTATTTACATAAATGTCTAGTAGTGTACTTGTTGGAGATTTGGAAACACAAAAACGGGTCCTGTGAAATTTATCACTCGTGATACCTAGTTTATTTAATTTTTAAGTCGATATGGAATTATTAGTACTGATATAACGCGCATCTTGATCATGTCTGTTCATGTTGGTCATGTCTTATTTACTACTAGCTGTGCCCCTCGGTTTCACCCGCGGTAATTTCGGAGTTCCCGCCGGAATTCCGGGATAAAAAGTAACCTATGTCCTTCTCTGTACCTCTGACAACGTGCATGCCAAATTTCATCCAAATCCGTTCAGCCGTTTTTGCGTGATTGAGTAACAAACATCCAAACATCCACACTTTCACATTAATGTTACTAGGATCATGGATATAATCTTTGTAACTCCTAATGTCTCTGTAGTGTGTACCATTAACCATAGTTTATTGCTGGCTACGGCTCATTGTTCTCACATAATTAATTGGAATATGAGTCAACACTAATATTATATACTAACTAACTCGTTACTGGAGAGTTTGTTGCGCAGCTTCTCTTCAGCCATAACACTAGGAAGCTGTGAAGGCCGATGGATATTTTATGGGTAGGACATCTTATATCATATTCACTGTAGTTTTAATGACGTCAGAAATAGTTGACTTTGACTTTGAACTGATGCCAATTTATTTGTAGTAAATTTTTAACTGTTCTTTTTTTATAAAAAAAAACTGTCTTAGACGTGAGCAGAGTATTGAAAAAACAATAAAAATATGTATACTTTTTCCCGAACCCACGATTTCGCTTCTCATTATATCTATAGACTGTCTTGGGCGGATATTCATCTATACATGACTGTGTTACAAATAAATATATAAATAAATATCTTAAGATAATTATCTTAAATAAATATTATACATCTGTATAATTATTATTTAAAGGTTGTATAACTATCCTATTCGCTCTGTGAATCAATAGATGCCAATGATAATAGTGATCGGGTTCAATGCATATAAAACAGCAATGATAAACGCTTTCATAACGTGTCGAGCCGCGTGTTAATATCGCCTATTTGTCACCGAACTATGTAATGTCGGATCGATGAGCGATTGTATTGTATCGTTACAGCGATTCCACTGACAGTTCCACTCGTGGTACAACAGTAGGGTTGTCATAAAATTTTACTACGTGTGAATATTTTTATGGGGTAGAAACCGTTGCGAGACGCGTGTTTAGTGTATTTAGTTTCGACACAGCGTTGTCTTTTAGCAAAAATAGTGATATTGATAAAGATCTTGCGTTCCTACCGCCGGCCGCCAATAAAAAAAAATGATAAGTACTATCCGCCGCATAGAGACGTTTTAATGATTATTTATTACTTTAGTAATTCTATTTAATCATTTGAAAAGTTTTGTAAAAGCAGTAGCTTTTTCTCCCACGCATACATCACTGGTAACTACATGCATACTTGGTATTTAGGTTTTGACATAATAATAACATTAATAAATTTATTTGCAAGAATATGGTAGGTACATAAGTGGTGTTACATTAAAATTCATTCAACATGTTCTGCCGTTCCCGGCGTGCAAATGTTATCTTAAATAAATTTATTCGACAATATAATTTAGAATGTCAAAACTGCAAAAAAGGACATACGGTCGTCCTCATCCTCTTTTTATCGACAAAGAGTTGTCGAGGCAATGCTGAAATTGATGAGGACGAGAGACCGCGGGAAAAAAATTAGTTTTAAAAAATTCCCCGGTCACAGTCGACAACCCTAATCAACACTAGGTACAGGTGCGTCAAAACGGCATTATTGATGACGCGCCCTTCGCCCGCCACCTGTAAACGTGTCTGAATGGGAAAGGTTGAACGAGTAGTCAACTATCACTCTCTACTAGACTACGTATTAACCCTCAACTGTAATGGCTGTGTCTGTTTAAATTGAGACAATCATTCGCAAAGTAGCAATTAGGCTAATCGACTAATTTTTTTTAGTCCGTCTTGTAGATTAATAAAAAATATTGAACACGTATTTTTTCTTTTTTTACGTAATCAAAAAATAACGGCGATACATTGAGTTGAAATTTCGCGTGACGTCACTAACCAGTGCAGTTTGTATGGCGGCTTATAGCGGTAAGTGACGTCTCGAACCCCCACCCTAAACTTTAATGCGTTTTATCTCTGTGTATTTTCATTTAATTGAAAAATAAAAAAATACGTGTGTAATGATTTTTAATTTTCTAACTGACGGACTAATTAGAATTTTGACTTTCAAAAGTCGTCAACATCCCTATACAAATCTGTCTGTGTGATTTATTACGAGCATCCTTGCTGTGAATTCGTCTGATTTTACTTGTACAACAGCTTTTGGATGATGGCAACACCTTGTGTTGAATGAGAGCTGTTCTGTTAAGTGAAGACTATTTATTATATTCGGTTGACCAGTTTTCTCTTGATTGCAAGTGCCTGGTTCATTATTTCCCTTGTCTATTCGACGGACAAGTTTATTTACACTTGATTTCCTTTTCTTACATTGTCCTATTAAACTGAGGGTTAATTTTAATTTTTTCCGCAGTTATTTAGGTACTCTTTGTTGTACAGCTGATTTAAAAAAGAAAATGTGATAATTCCGTGACACTTTTGTCATTAAATCAGAACATTGATTTCGTTGATCGTGTTTGCAACACTTTAAACTGATTTAAGGAAGTTTTGAATAGAACCACCTTAGAGATAAATCTTTTTTAATAAATAGAATTTCCCACACCGTGCAACAGCCAGTTGAAAATAAAACAATTTTTGAAAACAAATGTTCGAAGCTCTTTTAAAATAATCCGAAACTTCTCATGCGAGTTTTTACTTGTTAAGTTATGCAAACGTAGAGTGAAGAAAGATTTAATTTTTAAGCCATTAGTACTTTAATATTAGTTTCACCAGCGGTTTCTGTACGGAACTTTATTACACAAAACGGGCTATACACTCCAATGCACTCTGCAGCTTGTCAAATAGCTAAGGAACTTCCGGAGTGTTCTGACTTCTGAAGCTAAAACCCGAATGCACCTCGGAATCTTTTGTGTGCTCGTTGTTCCGAGCGCATCGGTTTCGAATACAGCCACCCGACTCTACACTCTATTGTTTGTGGATGTGAAATTGTTGGATGACATGAAATCTCCGTGAATACCACGCGCTAGCGTTAACGCTTCACGTATTGGTATTATTGGAAACTACGGTTCAAACAGTTAATTAATATCCAACTTTGTAATAAAGCGTTGTTTGTTTATACATCGCTGGAATAGTTCAGCAAATATCAATATCGTTTTTTATTCTAGCTTTCAGTATTTCTCTCCTCATTCATTGGGAACTTGTTGAAATGGTTAAATGTATAATATCGTGGTTAAATTGATAAATTAGACGTGTTATCTTTATCTGTAGTACCTTTTTGATGCTACGCAAGTCAAACTGAAGGAAGACGCATTGTGTGTAGTTGTATTTTGTACTGATGTTTGGCTTACTGTTTCAAGGATATTTATGGTACTTGTGTTCAAAACCATTACCTTTATTACCTTTGAGTAATGTTTCGAACTAAACACGTGTCTCCATATAGTTAGCCGTCCACAGTTAACTGATCCAGGTTTATCGTGTGCGGTTAGAGCGCAGTTTATGTTCACTCTTCGAATTATTTTCAGCGTGAGTAGTTCAACGCTCTCAAGTTTTACAGCCTTGGCGCGTACTTCAGCTTGTAACGAGGCGGCCGTTATGATATTCTGCGTCATTTTTATTGCTTTTTATTTTTTTTAAACCCATTGTTTTTTATGTACTAATTCGTCATTCTTTTTTAAATTATTATTATACTTACTCCTGTTCTTAATTTCTAAGCCGACGACGCATCAAAATTTATATCATATACTTATCTAATAAATTCTTTCACTCCTTAAAAATATATTTATTTATTATTGGAGCTAGCCGGAGGTATATCTACCCCTTCCAATTTAAGAACCCAACAGGCTGTCTTATAACAGTACTGAATATTGTTTTTTTGTCTCCACCAAAGATATTATAAGTATTAAAGGAGATACATAGATATGGCACTAGTGTGCGGAAATAGGCCTTGAATTACCCCTAATCAGGGGCCTTTTTTATTTGTTAGCATATATATCTATCCCTTTCTATTCCATAATTTTCCGTATTAGCTTTCGCATTCGCATGTGTGTATATGTCAAAGCACAAAACAACATAATTTTTCTCAACGCAATTATATCACATGAAATTTGTCAGAAGCGCATGTTTACTATAATAATGTATACTTGGACATGATTACACAGCACCATCTAGTACCAATCTAGGCAAAGTATGTACTGTCAGCACTCAGCATCAAAAGTAAGCCACACCAAGGTTAATCCCGGTGCGGGGATCGAAGTCACGACACCCGACGAAGCAAGCAGTCTCACTGACACCTTCCACACAGTTTGTCAACTTGAATTTCAGCGCTCTCCCCGTATTTACATAACTAAGCAATGGATTGTTGCTATTTGATCTTCGATTAAACGGAAACTCTAATGAAATATCTCAGAAGATACGACTTGTACGTACACATATAGCGGGTAGCGATACTTTCACTCCTGTAATAGTACATTGTTATCCTAGGGGTGAAAGTAACTTATTTAGTCCTGATACGGGGCTTGGCGCCCGAGCGTGGCGAGGGCGCCAATAGATCGAGGGACTAAATAAGTCTTTCTCCCGAGGATAACACTGTGCTTTTCATTACATGAATGCAAGGAAAGTCAAAATAAAAATAGGAATTAGCTAAAGAAAAAAATGAGTGAATTTTATGTTACATAAATCAACCATTAGGTGTGCTACTGGCCAGTAAGTATGCCCCTTATGACATAAAAAAAAAACTTGAGTTTCTGCCGTATCCAGCTGTCAGTTGAAAGCGATTCTCCCTAGGGCTGAAAAGTGTTACTTTCAACCCGCTTCTCAGGCAACTTCAGACCTACTTTCCGAGTATGAGTAATGAAAAAGTCTTAAGTAAGGTTATTGGCTATGTATGAAGAAAAAAAAAGGAACATTACAGTATTGCTAGATCCTTTCCTGCTCTACTCTCTACTTCCGTTCTAATAAATAAGATGTCGTTTCCATAATCACTCCGATCAATCCTTTGCGCCCCGGGACCGGGAAACCTAATGCATTTTGTATGTATTTATTTTGTTTTCATGAGGCTCTATTTATTTTTGTATTGTGCTTCTCATTGGATACGGTGAGGGATTTGATAATAATTAATGTACATTAATGACAAATCAAGTAAATTAGGTGAAAAAATAATAAAATAATATTATTATTTTTTAATAAAAAAATTATATGTTTTTTTTTATTTATTCTTTAAAAGAAAGTGCGTCACTTCCGTTGCCTGCCACAATTTTGTAAATGCGTCAATGCTTTTATTTATACTTTTAATCACTGTCGATATTCATGACTTATAAACTATTTTTTAAGATTGTAAGTAAAATGTTGATATTGTTGCCCTCTTAATCTAAATAACTCGTTCATACCATACATAATATATTTACTTATATAAAACGCGAGAACGTGACCAGCTCGCTCCGCGCCCAACTTTCGAATCAAAGAGTTAAAAACAACATGGCCGTTTGTTTTTTCAGTAACTTGCACTCATTCGCAGACTCGCAGTGTATTGCGCCAACTCTGGAAATACTAGTTCAATATTAAACCAAAGCGAACTGAACTGAAACAACGACAGGGGCAAAACATCTATACATTGGTAGTTACCTTGATAGTGTCAATGTTACCTCGTTAAAAAAATCTCATGGAGCTTTTCAGGTTCAGCAGCGAAGTTAATCTATGCTTGTCCATCCTGTTTACCTGTGTACTTTAAAAAGAGTATCCAATTATCCATCCAGAGTGTCCATTACGTATGTTTTTTTTAATCTTAAAACTAAATAAAGCGCCGTTATTCGGCACAATATACTGGACTGCAAATCTCTTTTGTTACATAAAATTTAAACTATTGATAATTTTTACTGTTTAAAAAATGTGTCAAGTGTCTAACATATCTATTGGAAGATATTATGTATAATACGTATCTTTTGTAACGTTTTATTCTTCAGGAATTAACCATTATGTTAGTATTACTAATGGCAGATCGTTGCGGTTACACTTTGAACCCATCTCAATATTTAAGTCGCGACAGAAAATATATTTGTCTTTAATTAATAAAGTAAGTATAACAAATTAAAAACCACTGTCGTTTGAACAACCGGGTAAACTTCCCATCTAATGTAAAAGAACTTGACGATGCGATGTGCATGAATAAATAATGTATAAACGTATAGAGCTTGGTTTACTGTGTAAATATTGTATTCCTTTGAAATAACTATACGCCCATAGAAAATAATAAATCTATTCAATCAATTGACAGGCTTTGTAACGTCACTCCGGTAATAAGTCTTTTTGTGAAAGTTTTCGTAAGGAATACTTTTTTATTCAGGTATTGATTGTTGTCGGGTCGATAAATTGAAAGGACGTTCATTCTGAACACGTTTTATATGACGATAAACCAAGGCACTTTATTTCGGATCGTATTCGTGTTGGTTTCTTTTGTGACAAGCTTAACTAAAATATGTTATACATATAAACATGACTTCGTTTGTAACATTATGGCTTTCTATCATTTGTAATGTTCAACTTTTCAGCCATATCTTCTATATTATGTGATACAGTTAAAGCATAACTTATTGTAAGTAACTTAAGCTTTTCTCCGTGTTTTTATATGCGTAGGTATAATTTTCTACTTTCTAACTTTTTCTAACTGTAAACTTTATCCTTTCGGACTTTGCATATAGAAAAACTAGTAGGGGCTTGCATAGCCAAAAGGTACGTTTATAAGTCATTTATTTGTAGATAATTACAGGATGCGGAACAAAATGTTTTAAATTCGTTTCGCGCGAAACGTAGTCCGAATCCGGCCTCGATTTGCCGGAAGCCGGGTGTTGGCAGGTCGTTTCCTCTACGTTCCCACAACAGTTTGTAAATTAATTACTTGATATTAGTTTAGACTTTAGGGCAAGAGTTTTATTTATCCAACGAACCAAGCTACGTGTCCGTGGAAAGCTCAATTTGTGTTACTGAAAGCAGTGTTATAAACTGCTATAACTACTCGAAATTGATTTTGAAAATGGCATAGACGTTTATGAGCTCATTTGCGTATGTGTTCAGGCTGTTTTATAGTTAGTAAATTATCTATACGAATAATAAAGTAAAAATTTGTATGTTTGTAAATTTAGATATAGGGTATTATCTCTGGAACTACTGAACCGATTTTGAAAATTATCAGATGAGCTGCAACATCCTTGAGTGAAATATAAGACACATTCATCTCAGAATTTCTGCGGGAATCCCGAAATCGGTGAAACCGAAACAGCTATATTGGTGTACACCTACCTACGTAGGTATATTACGAATAATTTACATAGGTCTGGAATAGGAGATATGTAGGGAAGTTTCATTCTGTTACAAAGAGGTCCTACGGGAATCCCGAAATGGGCGTAGTTGAAACTGAAGGGAGACCATCTACATTCATTTTCAGTATGTAGGTTATCAGGTTACTTTTCCACAACAATGAAACTTCTCTATATTATCATAATAACTTTTCTACATTAAACAATGTATTTGTTTCAATTTAAATAGAATTAATTGCAATTAGACGGTAAGTGAACAAAACGAAGCCAGCCTACACCTGGGACAAAAGTAATAATTTTACAGTCGGATAACTTATCTTCATAATCCTAAAATAGGTACGCTAAGAACAATTCTCTTTATGCAGCTGTTTATTTTCTTTAATGGCAATTAAACAGTAGGTACAAACAGCCAGCCACTGCTGTTCTCGGGCTTACCTGTGAGCGACGACGCCCCGTTACAAATTTGAATATTCATAAAGAGGAGCAACCGTCCGCGGCGCGATATGGCTTTTTGAATGAGCTTATTTTGCACAGTTGTTTTTAGTGTCGACCGTTTATATGGCACAAATATTTGCACCTCTTCAGAGCTCGCTTCGTGGCAATGTTGCAAAACAATTCTTATATTGCTAGGATATTTACTCAAGCTCTTATTTAATCTCAGATGGGTTAATATACCAAAAAAAAAAATTGCTATCATTCGTATCACTTTACAGGTAAGAAACTTCGTCCTTCGTCGTCCGCGTCTAAAATGGTTCTAATAGGATTTTTAATTGGTTTTTACGTTAGGTTGGACCAAGGAATCACGTTGACCCATACAAACTCCCCCCCCCCCCCTCCCGTTTCACCTCCCTATTTCAGCAAATCCTTTCTTATCGGATGCCTACGTCGTACAAGGAACACACCCTCCAAGTTTCAGGTCTCTACGAGTTGATCCGTCAGTCAGTCATTCAAGACAAAGCATTTTATATGTGTGTATAGATCTGTGATCGGCACCGTCGCCTTGTTTCGCCGTCATCCTTCAACAAACAAAAAAAAAACATCTACTTATTTCAACCCTAACTATTGTATAAATACATTTATCTTATTTCGCAATAAAATTGTTTTTCACTGCGAAAACTCTGTACGGTAAACAAAAGAAAACATACAGCTATACTTCTTAAGCCTCGGGCGCAGTGTTGACCGGACCGCACTCCATTAGGGTCTTATCAACTTTTTGTTTTATTTTCAGGCCGTCTCGACTCGGGCAGATAATATCAGGACGCCCAAAGCTTACGAGTCGGGCGTGTATTAGGCGGCTGCCTATATCGTGCAAAGCTTTCGTCTGTCGGGTGATACCCAATGGAGATCGAGCTTAGCGGATATCTTCATGCTCCATCTTTTCGTGGTAGTCGGAGATGATTGACCGCAGTTTTTCTACGCTCCAAATTTTCCTGGCCGTTTTCCTGTCGTGTTAGTCTGTATGTCATACACTGGGTAGCATTATCACCTACTGTACTATATTACTAGTTGTACTCTGTGGATTCCCTCACGTGAACCATGTTCTATTGCAAGACCTAAACCAACTACACACAATGTAATTAACACACGCATACACTGTTTCACGCACACATACAATATACATACAGGCACGCACACACACACACAAAGGCACTATACACTCTATCATTTATGGTATTAATCAGGATCCGATATGAAGTTAACTTTCTCTGAAAAATTCTTTGCATTATGTACAAATATCTATTTAGTTCTAGAAAGATCATTATTTGAAGATGTCAATGAATCGGTGTCACACTT
The DNA here is from genome assembly GCA_907165275.2 of Zygaena filipendulae. Lineage (NCBI taxonomy): Eukaryota > Metazoa > Arthropoda > Insecta > Lepidoptera > Zygaenidae > Zygaena > Zygaena filipendulae. Next base: position 11,933,481 of record OU015662.1, read on the forward strand.
TTAGGTACTCCTAGAATTTTCTTTTTAAATCTGAAATAATATTTTTCCTATACTGCATGGAACCTTCATGAAACCTTGTTTTATTGTTGTAAATTTCTGCGACAAAAAGTTTCGGAAGCATTTTCTGTTACTTTTGTGCGGCGACTTAGAATTTTCTAGCGGACAAGACATTGCTTAGCCGCGTGTCGAGATCATTCTGAAGTTCCGATTGGCTGTATATTGACTTGTTGCGTTCTTATTCCATAGTTTATTATTGTTTTAAGAGTATTAACGGCTACAGAAACGACGTTACCTTAAATCAGTTCTTGCTAATTTCTTATACAAAAATCAATACCTACCTATCAAAGTTTAACAGTTGATGAAATTAACAAACGTAAATATATAATAGTTAATTAAAACAATGATTGGCAGTTACATGAGTTTATTATAAACCCATTCAGTGACTTAAGAATTAGCAAGAATAAAATCATACCCAGTCTGCGAATTCTTCTAAGAAAATGTCTACGAATATCTCACTGCTTCTACGTCCATTACAATGCTACGCGTGTAACTCTCTCGTGCTACATAGAGCTACGGCGTAGCAGGCGATGCTTTGCAAAGCAACACATTCGATTGTATTTGAGCGTTCGTAGCTATCTTATGAATATCACATGCTGGCTACCATATTTAGTAGGGCGTAGCAAGCGCTATGGATATATGTCCGTAGTAGCCAGTATCTTTAGTAAGGATTTTCATCCAATTTATGTTACATAGACGTAATGAGAAAAAATGAGTTGCTACTAGTAATTTAAGTTCGCTACATTTGCCTCGTTCAAATTCATAAATTGTATGTATTGCTCTAGTTATATTATTAGAGTTATATTTTTAAAAGAAAAAGAAAGAAAATGTATTGAGATATCTCCTTGCAAATTGAAAAAAAAATAAAAGGCAAACGCTTGTTCATTTGAAATGGACATAGTGATTTTAAATATTCTTATTTTAGAGTCCGGCGGCTGCAGGCTGTGCGGGTGTACGTTCCGTTTGTACGGTCAGCACCCGCAGCAAATAAACGTATGTGAATAAAAAGCATACGATTAAGTACGATACTACGTCAACCGTCGCTAGTTGCTGCAGACCTTACACGACGTGTGTCCAAGCGTCAATTAAACAAGAGCGCTGCTATATAGAGAATTTCGTATTGCTTATAGTCGTTATAAAATTTTATGTTCCAGTTTATTTTATTCTAACACGAGTTTTATTTTACCATGCTATGGCGGTATCACAGTATTTTTGCCTCGGCAAAAAATAATTAAAAGTCGATTTTGTTGTGTATCACGATTCACGATATTCTTTTATACGGAAAAGTTTTCCCAGCGGCGGATTTTTATGGGTGTATTGGAATATATGTATATGATGTCCCCAGCTGATTCTTTCCATGTTTGCGAGTAAGATTTTACAGTCGGATAGCTCCATTACTACGAAATACGTTTATATTACTTGACGGTAGTTGAATGTGCTATGTGCGAAAGTGTGACAAACACGTACACCACGCAACAAATACTTTACAGTATAAATGTGAATATAATATGTAAGTATGTGGTGCAGTGCCTTGCTGAAAGAGACTCCAATCAGCATATGCTGCGACCGTAGTAGCCACAGCGCTGATTTTCAGTGGAGCCCCAGCGTTCCGTCTGCGAAATTATCGGAAACTATCATAAGCCAAAAACTTTATAAAATACATATGATAAGTACTTTTCATATTCATATAAATATTTACAACAACAAATACAAACATACAATACGTGTCTTAAATATCTGGTACTGAAATGGCTGCCACTCAGCATATGCCTTTGAACTAAGTCCCACGACGCTGATTTTCAGTGGCGACCGTAGGAGAGAGATGCCTAAAATTCTATATCCTAACATTATTAATGCCAATGTGAGTTTGTTGGTTTGTTAATTACGTTTTCACACCTAAACTACTCAACAGATCATCATGAACTATTGCATACACTTTGTCAGGGGTACAGAAAAGGGCATAGGGTACTTTATCCGGGAGCTCCCGCGAGAACTCCGAAATTCACGCGGGTGAAACCGTAGGGGATCGACTAGTATTCTATACTAATATTATAAAGAGGAAAGATTTGTTTTTTTTTTGTTTTTTGTTACGATTTCATTCAAAAACTCTTTTACTAGTAGAAAGCTACATTATCCCTGAGTAACATAGGCTATATTGTAATCCGGAATTTCCGGGGGAACTCCGAAATTACCGCCAGTGAACAGCTAGTATATAATAAAGAGAGCAAGGCAAAGCTTGAGTCGCCTCTGCCATTGTTGAAAATGTTATAAAGTGAGTAGTCGTTGCCTCTAGGCATGCGGGAGAGGCGCCGTTTAACATTGTACACTCGTAATTACAAAGCAATTTATACGACACGGGTGTGCCGTTGTTTGTACGTTATATAATTCAAACGATTCTGAACTAAATTCCAAAGTTTCACCTTTGGCGACTCACACCATAAGTCTAAGTACAAATATTAATCAAATCTAAATTGCTTACTCGAAGGTATAATTAATTAGGTTAACAGGCATGTTTCCGGGGTGTGAAAATCTAAATTTTATTTTCAGTTTATAGCGCGTTGTAACGTCACGTTATTTTTGGATTAGGTGCGTAAAAAATTAAAAAAACGTGTTAAATTATGGCAAAACGCTATTGAGAATGTGAAATTATTCCCCAAGATAAAACACGGTTCTTACGGATTCATCGTGCGCCGGTTTTCTCGCGGTGACACAAGTCGGAACGACAGCCGACACACGACTTTTTCAATGCGACTTGTCGTCAGCCGTAAAGACAAACGTCGATCGGTTAGTGTCACCACTTATTTTTTCCGTTTTATGTCGCCAATTTTTTCTGCGCAACCACGTCGTGTCGTATGTTAAAAACGTCTGGTCGTTGTTTCTCTCCGCTTTTTGTGCGACGAATAAAACTTTTTGTCTCTCACTGTGTAAGCTGACGTCGGTCGTTTATTTTAATAGAACCATTTATCTTTAGGTGACGCCGTGTTATCTAACTCTAGGCAAATGTTATTCGTACTCAATAGTAATAATTTAATATTACACCGCCGCCGATCTTCGGTCGCTTCTTGAATATGATTTCAGATTTCTTTGCTCCGCTTTGCGCCGGGCGGGGCCGGGGGGCGCGCGTCGTTGGAACGGTTATCGAATAAATAATGGCTCCCGTGATATTCGGGATTGGTTTTATTATCATATCTCACGGCCTATAAACCCATTTAAGGGTAGGCAGAGTCTGGGAGAGGAGACCCATAATGTTTAGGTTAGGTATCTACCACATCCTAATTTGTATACAAAAAGTTACCCGTTCAAGTTTTATATTCAAATGAATTTTAATCAAACTTTTAGTATTAATTTTAATAAAAATTAACAAAGATCAAATAATTATACAGAAACTAATGTTGATAACGTTCTGTTTATTTTTTAATTCAGTTTTTTTTTTCTTAATCTTGAGAATTTTTCCATTTAGAATTTAGAATACTTTAATTCATTCGCGGCTTTTTATTTCAGTTTTGTATTAATGTGTAAGTATATGTAGATCGCAAAATTTAATTACAAGTGCACTCGATGCTCATTTAACGGGGATTGTTTTAATGTATTTACCTATAGTTAAGGTACGCTGCAGTAATCGTACTGTGGTTGCTTGATTTCGTTGTTGTTATTTTTTAATTAAGTAATTCATTTAACTATATTTCTATAACCTATCCTTTTTTTTAAAACCAACTTTGAATAGATAGCCTCTTTATACGTATGGTGTTTGATGATTTATCGGTTATGAAATAAGTGAAATCTTTGCGAGATTTCTTGTTGGGCAAAAAAGTTAGCTGCCTTTTCTCAGTGAGCGTAAAACCACTCGAGCGTTTTCTACGATATAATTTTTACTTACTCCTCATTTTTGAATTTAAATTCGAAAGAACTTTATTTGACACAACACATGGAGGATTACAACATACATTGAACAGAAAGTATGAATGAGGGTCCGTTTCCCAACCGCCCAGCAGACGCCGCCCGCCGAAGTGACGGATATATGGAACGCTTTGCCCAACCACTCTCTATGTATTTTTGTTTGTCTTTTCGCTTAATTGGTTGTCTGGAAGAGATCGCAACTATGCGATAAGACCGCCTTTTGCTTTCTCCTTTTCTTTAGGTACTGTAATATTGTTATTTTATTAAATCAAATCAAATATACTTTATTGCACACACAGTAGAAGACACAATATTTACAAAAACACAGAAACATATGGATACGTACAATGAGGCGACCTATATTACTGAAAGCAATTTTTTCATAGGCAGCCTCCTCCGGTAGAGAGAGATGTAAAAAGAAAGGTAGATAGTGCGGCATTAATATCTGCATAATAAATTTCAATAATAACAAAAATATATAAATACTGATATATATCCGTGTGTTGTGAAGTGGATTATTATTATTTTATAGATACGAGAAATAATAGAAACTACGTAAACTTACAACATACAGATACTTATGCGTAAAATAATTGTATACTAAAAACAATATACAATACATAATTCTACTATAATGCATATTTTATATTTTATGTGCAATAAAGGATGAAATAAATAACCCGACGCTCAAAAATGCACCGGGAAATGTTCGCAGTTTCTTGAGTGTAAGCGGAATAAAAGGGCTCTTGATAAAACAAATGGCTGCCATGACAATTTTTCACAATATTTTTATATATTTTTTTCACAACATTCAATTGTTGAAAAATTTATATTGATTTATATCAATGTTTTTATTTTTTTACAACCGAAGCGAAAATTGATTATACCTATGTATTATATGATAGGTATAGCAAATTTTACCCTCGATTTAAATGTATACGTAATGTGTGACGTGTGTGTGAAATGTGTCGGTTCGAAAAAATAAAGAAAATTTATCCTCTTGGCCACGCAAGGTAGGTGTTGCGGTTCATTTTTCGTTACAGCGTAGGTATCGTAAGCCTTAAAAAGATCAGTTTTTTATTAACCACCAGTGTACACGAAATGACAGCGCTATAAATCCGCGTGTGCCAGCCTCGGGCCGCGATGCTCGCTTCTACCCAACGCCACTGCACCCCCACCTCCTCCCCACTCCCTGCCAGTCCCACAGTCGCGCGGTGTGCAGCGCTTGAACAGCTGCCAAGCAACGGATCTTCGACGGGACTTTCATGACCAAAAAACGTGCTCATTTCGGTTTTATTTGAACTTGCAACACTGAACCTTTGCACAGGTGAGTTAGCGATAAAAATACAGCCGATATAATAATATGGAGAGGCGGTTGAGTTGCAATTATTTAAATTTTATTTAGTTAACGAATGAATTAAAAAGAAACAAAATAGGTAAGTACATTAACGTTCAAAATACTGTTTCCAATAAAAAGTCACCGTGCATGGATGGATGGACCGATTTATGCACCTATATATACTATAACTATAACGGTTGCCTCGCTCATGTGATGTTTGTCTTTCCGAAAACCCATTGCGAGTAAGTAGGCTATTTTTAAGAGACAAATGCAAGATCTTTTTCATTCAAAATATGGCAACAGAGGCTTTGATTATGTATGCGTATTGTTAATATCAAGCGCATATTAAGTAAACAATTGACAATCACAAAGTTATGTATAAGTTGCTTAGGCCAGAATATGATCGGTAAATTCGTTTCAAGTCATAAATCATAATCCCTTAAATGTATAATCCTTTCATTGACTTGAGTGTACGCACGAGACGCTGTGACGCTGCGAAAACGGATATCAAATGCAATTAATCCACGTTTCTACTTATATTTACGTATTGCGTCGCTTCGCCCATTTAGCATAATTCAAATTTCCCCAACTTCATTCGCCGGTGGCACAAATGAGCTAGTTCTTCCCGGCGCAGACAGAAGGGTCAGAGTGTTGGGATTAATTCTCTTTCGAGCTGGTCGGGGCAGAGGTCATCAATCAGGCGCGAGGTGCCAGCATCGTCGGCTGCCTGGCGGGGAGAAATACCTGCAAATTAGTCCCAAAGCTGTCAGCGGCGCTGCTGGCTGGCTACGTTGTGGATTATCCGGAAATTGTTCTGATTCACAACGACTAATGTGTTGTTTTCGTGACGCGATATGTAGGTGGATTCGCTAGTGCTTTAGCTTGAGTCTTACCTTAAAGTCCTACCTTAATTATAACGAACACTCATTCCTTTGGGAGTATGCCCGTAAAATTCTGAAACATAGTCCATATATGCCCTGATCAACGAAAGAAAGTGTGATTTTATTGGCAGATTTTTGGATATACTCGTTGATTTTAAAGATTATGTGAGCGGAACTTGTATAATAGTTGTGTAGTGATGCATTACAAGCGCGTTTAATTCATTACTTAGCGCTCTGTGATAGGTATCTTTTGTAATTCAAGTTGCTTATTGGAGACCTGTTGCTATCCTTTTGGTTATGAATTTTTTTTAACAAGAGTTGAGCTTGAGAACCTTCCATTATTTGGCAATGAGGCGGAATGTTGTTATTATTGTCCGCCAAAAAAAGGTCATGTTTTTTTTTTCTGCAACACAGTACTTAGCGGTGAGCTCCGGGCGCTCCGGGTCGGCTGTCAGGCTTTCGCTATGCTTGATGTATGGAGCTGGCGTATCGGTCGCAGCTCCCAAATGATCGATCACCGAACGTCCGTACAGAATTGCTAGCAATTGTAATATATTATGTGCTTTGATTAGTTCCTTTATTCGCACATATGTCAGGTGTAAGGTGAAGCGAAGGACGTAGGTATTGAATGAGGGTTTTCAGTATTCGATGCTCGTCTCAAATGGATATTTTTTGTGGTTGTGAATAAACGAAATTTTTCGCAAAAAAAAAACTATAGAAATGAGCGTGCGAATCGCCGAAGCGTGATTCAACCCCTTTCATTTGTATTGCCATGTTTCTTTTGAGGTTTTCTCTGTGTTTTTAGTGTTTTTTTTTATGTATGTATATTTGACTAAAAATTATTCCTCATTTAAATAGGCAGGAAAGGTGGGTATTACAGTATTATATTATCTGTGGTATTACTTACTTCCCAACGTTACTGATGTACTCAAAAGCGTGCGAAGATATGGATTCCAATAAGCAAGTTCTGTTTTCGGAAAGCCAAGTCGTGTAATTTTTGTGTACACGATCCCCTAGAGAAACCCTAGATCCTGATTCCTGACCTAATGTATGGCATGTTATTGTAAACGCGGCTGCCCCTGTCAGGTATCTTTTGAACCTGTCTCTCATCAACCCTTAACCGTACACGCGCTCTCAACGATTTTGCGTAAACTGTTGCTCAAGTTCCGCAGAGGACGACAGCCTCAAAACAAAAGAAGAACGATCGAAAGTTACCCCGCAATAAGTGCACGGATTCCTTGCGACGGCTGCGCCGGTGGCAGGTTCGTTTCGCTGGCAGGCCGCCAACTGTGCATGCGTTTAACTAATACCCCGGACTTGGCACGGGGAGTGCACCCGCTCAGTCGAGCCGCTCCGCTGTGCCAAACGAAGTGCGAGTTGCCTATTCGATAATGTTTGAAGCGGTTTCTTTTATTATAGCTATTTTGCTAGATGACTAATGTGTTCACTGTGGAAGTTTTAGTTGGAAACCAAATTGAGCTGCTTTCTCGGTCGTTGAGTTATATTATATTGCATGCTGTGGGTCCTGGATTTGATTCCAACTAAGAAAAGATAATTTAATATTATTGCCGTTCCCCACTTCCCCCGCGATTTGACCCGCGTAAACTTTGTCACTCCCGCGGGAACTCTTCACTTCGATTTAAAAAGTATTTTGTCACTGGGGGACACTATAGCTTCCTACCGGTGACAATTTTTTTTAGAATCGTTCAGTTCCTCTACGTTCAAACATACCGACTTACACACTTTGCCTTTGCACGACATTAAAATGTATTATAAGATCGGATATATTATTTACAAACAGATGTACAGGACATCGCTTAAGTGCAAATGGTAGACGGCATAGTTGATTTCGACAGTGATGCTTTTGAACATTGATAGAACAGAATTATTCATAGCAGAATGTCCAAAAACGTAGTTCAACTGCCGTCTGTGGATCACATATGGCATCGTAACACGTTGAGTGCCACTTCAGTGAACAGTCGACTCTAGAGCGCTCCATACGCACTTGACAGTACGCACCAAACAGCTTGCGGATTGTACCCAGCCACCGAGCACAGAGCGAAGTGTCAAATGCCGAACAATTTTTTTACGCAAACATGCCACGTTCAAGATGGAAGGATTGACATTCTAACATCAGCTAAATCGCAGTGAAAGTCCCGTCAAAATTGGTCCAACCGTTTCGGAGATTCACCCGCTTGAGTTGCGGCATTCCCACAGATTCTCTTTGTTTCAAGAACCTTTGCGGACGCAGGTAGAATAACCCGCCAAAGTTTCATCACAATCGGACCAATAGTTTAGAAGCGCATGGAGGACAAACATACAAATATTCATTTTTATTTATATAGAAGGGTAATATAAGCAGTCGAAACGTTGCTATGGCAATTACACGTTGTGACTTACAATAAGCAGAGATAACACATAATAAGGAGTAAACTCCAGTCACGGGTCAGAGCTGACACATATTTTTTTTCCTTCTATTCTTCAGTGTTAGAATAGAACAGAATAGATAGAATCGAAAAGGAAGCTATTATCGGACGGTTATGTAGCCAAGCTCTCGTCGCGATAGACGGATGTGTACCGACCACTTTTGCGATGAGGCAGCTCGAATGCAGGAAACAGTTCCGTCCGTAACCTAGTTCTAGTACTGGCCTCGATACCTGAAAGCTATGTCCCGCTACCGACTTCATTCCTAAACCGACTGTTCTTTGCGTTTTCATCCGCGTTAATTTCGGAGTCCCCGCGGGAGTTCCGAAATAAAAAGTGCCCTGTCTTCTGTGCACCCAGCACCCGCTTCTAGTTTGTATTTACAGCTCTCTATCACCTTAAGGTTGCCTTGAAAAGATTGCCACTAGCAATAAGGCCGCCTTTTGCTCTGTATTTACTTTTTATCTGTCTTAGTTTTTATTTTCTCTTCTGGGGCAATAAAGCATATTTGATTTGATTTGATTTGATAAGTTAAGACTTTTATAACGTCGCGTTGAAAACGTGTTTATGTGTACTTAAAGTTAAAAGTAGTTTTCTTATCTTACACTTTAATCTTGCGTATAATTTTGTAAACACCATGCTATAGAAAGTAGCTTGAAACCAAATTACTACTCGTGCTCATTTTTTTTGAGGTTCCGTAGCTAAATAACAAAAACCTTTATTTTTTTTTCTATCTCGAATTTGTCCTTGTCACAGTTTATTGACATTTGTTTACATACCTATTATACTAGCTGTTCCCCGTGGCTTCACCCGCGTTATTTTCGGAGTTCCCATGGCAATTCCGATGTAAACAGTACCTTATGTCCTTCTCTGTACCCCTGAAAACGTGTATGCAAAATATCATGATGATAGGTTCGGCAGAGCGTAACATACAAACGAACAAATAAAGTTTCATCCGTATTCATTTAGGAAGGATTTAAACAATGCATTCGTATGCATTATATCAATTTCAATGAATCTGTTACAATATTCGTTGGGGCTTCTTCTGTTTTTACATAAAATGTTTTATGCATGCGGTAACTGTCGGACCGATATCGGACCTGATTTGGGATTCATATGTGACCTCAGCGCGAGGGGGGGCGGTGGGGGGAGCAGTTCCGGTAAGCACGATTTATTCGTAGCATTCGACACTCGCCTCACTTATCCCGCGCTACGTGCGTTGGTTTTTCTATGCTTTAAATGGTAGGACAATTTTTTTTTTATTATGGCGTCTTTTTAAGATGACGTCAAAATGTATTAAAGTTATTATAACTGAATAATTTGGTCAGAATAGCCGAGTAGGTACCCGACTGCCCTACAGTTGTAAAGGAGGTGCTATAAATGTGATGTTGTAAGCTTATTTCATCGATTATAACTGCTTGTATACTGTAATCCTTTATAAATACGAAAGTGAGTTTGTTTGTTTATTACGCTTTCACGTCTTAACGGCGCAACCAATCATCATGGAATTTTGCAAACACGTTGTCAGGAAGACATAGGGTACTTGTATCCCGGAATTCCCGCGGGAACTCCGAAATTAACTCGGGTAAAACTTCAAAGTGCATACTATACATGTTGTCAGGGGTACTGGAAAGAATATAGGGTACTTTTATCCGGAATTTCCATGGGAACTCCGAAATTAACGCGGGTGAAACCGCGAGGAACAGCTAGTATATAATATTAACCGACTTTAATAAAAAATAAGATCTTTACCGAATATCTCTCGGACCACTGTGGAGGTCCTTCAAAAAAAATCAGTTATAATAAAAATCTGTTCTCAACTGAAGGAGATATTGTGTACTCGTAAAATACAGACGGATTGAGAAACATCCGTCCTTTTTATGAAGTCAAATTGAACTCCGCTTAGATTCTAATGAGAAAAAATACTTAATCCTCTGTAAAAGTAAACCACACAAAATATAAAATCCCTTTTCAAAGTGCTTAATGAAAAGCCAATGAAAAATGGCAGTAGAATGAATGAAGAAGAAAAAGCCGAGATAAAACAAGTGGATGATGATCTAAGATGTATATTTATACACTTTATCAGAGACGAAAAAATGGAAATCGGTTTTTTTATCCACTTCGAGTAACAGCTGTAATTTTTCAAGGCGATAAATTTTGTTGAGAGACTGTGTTCTTTGTTTAGTCCCGCGGCGGTAATTATTTTTTATTATTGTCTCGAACAATGACACTTTATACTATACTAACTTCCTTCCCTTGTCGCTTGTGTTACTTACCATGCTCTTACTTCTTTTTTTTATTTTAAGGTGTCTTTGAGTTTTGCAGGTTGTTTTGCCACTGTCATTTTGTTTAAATACCTATGCATGCCAGCATGCATGGCCTGTAGCTGCAGTGGCCGTCATGGAACTCTACAGCATCAATCTAAAATTCATTTCGTTCCAATGCCTTATGCCAATATGCAAAAAAAATATTCTTTAATAACTTTTTATCGATACGTATATTTACCAAATACCGCCATCTCATTTCTCACTGAGATTTATTTAGTTATTCACGTATTATGCTTTAGAAACCGGGAGAACTCAGCAAAGTCAAAGTTAGTGGTTTCACGCGTGCGGTTATTATTCGAGTAACTTCTAATAGGATTGTCAAATACAATCGTTCGATCTCTAACAAAGGTATAAAGTGTAAGTAACATTGGAAGCTAGTTTCAATCTTTTGTTAAATTATGCTATGTCTTTGTGAATTAATATTTTTTTTATTTTCCACACGTCGAGCGTGCGAGTTGAGTTGACTGCGCAGTACGCGGCGTATTTATTTTTGGATAAACTAAGAAAAACTATAGGGCCGATTTTAATAATTCTTTCACTTATGGAAAGCTACAAGGTACGTGAATGATATATCACATAAGGGACTTTTTATCCCGAAATTCACCGCTAACTCCGTAATTGATGCGGGTCGGCGAGGAACAGATATAAAGTTGTATTTTAACAATTTACACTAGTAAACTACGTCAGACAAGGAGTAGGTCTTCAACTATGTGATAACTTTTATGTTTTAGTCACGAAACACCTAGATATATTCGGTATTTTCTTGACCTCCACAGTCTCCGATATTCCTCTATGGAGTCCCCAGTAGAGGTTGTTTTCCATAGTGGGATATTTTTCAAGTCAATCAGTAATGCTCGCTTTTCGATTTATTTATTCAATAAAATCCCACAGCACATGGCAACAATTTCAGAAAAAATTCATAAAACCAATTTAGACCGTTAGGGAATAACATTATGCTACCGTAACTTATACACAGTAGAAGAAAGAATTAAGACTAAAAGAAATTTAAAGTTGATTCGAATCGCAAATGTAAAAATGTGCCTATTTCAGGGTTACAACTTAATATTATTGTATAATTTATGTACCTGCTAGCTGTGTCCCGCAGTTTCACCCGCGGTAATTTTGGAGTTCCGCGGGAATTCCGGCATAAAAGTAGCTTATGTTCTTCTCTGTGCCCCTGACAACGTTGAGCCATTACGTCGTGAAAGCGTTACAAACAAACAAACAAACTCACTTTCGCATTTATAATATTAGGAAGGATGTGCAGTGTGCATGAGTGTGTACTGTGTGTGTATAGTTTTATAATTTGAAGAGAGGGTATTTTTTCTTCCCAGGGAACAAGCGTATAGCTGAGGCTTGTAGGGGCCATAGTTACAATTACTGTAATCTACAAAGAGTCATGGAAGGTTATTATTATTATTGTTGTTTTCAAACAAAACCTTCGTTCAAACCCAGTTTGTTGAATCATAATACAGTTCAGTAATAACACGTTAACACGTTATAACTCCCGCCTCGAACTAGTACGGGTATAGCAAAATCCTTTGAGGTTGTATTTGTAATCAATTTCCTCTCGCCGAGCGAGGTAAGCCTTGTCCGGGAGTCGAACCGGAAACGTGTCCCGGATCGACCGGGCGAGTTCCGGGGTGGCCGGGGCCGCGGGCGGCGGACGTGTCACGTGACACACCCGCTCCGAACAATGTAGAGTTTTCTTGTGAGTTCATTTCCTTGATATCTTGAACAACGGACGTTAAGAAATGTCGACTTTACAACTTTGCGACCGCGACTCCGCTTCTATAGAAGAACAAAAAAAAAACATGGAACAAACACTTCGTGCTGGAAAATGCCTGAAGTTGTAGCCAAGTATACTCCAATGAGTATAGCATCCCTACATAGAACTTAAAGTTCAAAAAAATATGATCGAGTAATAATGAGCATGATAACAGAGTTTAAAAATTAAAATTCTATTCAGCCCGTCAGTTAGATACATAGTAAAAAATAATAGACACGTATTTTTTGTTTTTTTTTTTTTGGATTATTGAAAACAAAACTTAGATAAAACGCATTAAAGTTTAGGAGTGGGAGGTTGCGACGTCATAACTAAGTATAAAGTGTACTTAGGTGTGACGTCACACGGAATTTCAACTCAATGTATCTCCGTTATATTATGATTACGTAAAAAAAGAAAAAATACATGTCCACAATTTATTATTAATTTACAAAACGTTTTATTTATTGTAAGCATATCGTAGGAACAGTCAAAAATCGACCTTATACCTTCGAACTGTGTTGTTTTTTGTCTTTTAATTTCTTCCATTGATATTAAAATCCTTCCCTATGATATTTATAACGTTTTTTAAAGCCAGTTTTGTTTCTGGTTAAATATTTTTTGAGTTTTCTCAATTTCAATCGAGAAAACAATCGATGAGAAAACACACAATGCTATAGTTCTTTAAAACTGCTGTTTATTATAATTTGAGATTGTTATAGTATTTTACATTCGTAGCTGCAATTTTGCATGATAATAAAAGTCTAACAATTCTGAACCAACAGTTGCCAGATATGTATAATAATGAAGCAATTCATTTCATCATCATTAGCCATGCCTACCCGCTAGTCAAGGGGTTCCCTCCGGGTTCGATTCCCGGTGGGGGTGGACTTTGTGTGATGAACACAGAGTTCCATTTTCCAGTCTGGGTGTGTTTATATATCTATAGTACCTATAATATATAAGTAATTCTATGTAGTATATACCACGTTTGCTTGGTTTCCACGACACAAGCTAATAATAGCTTACTGTGGGATCAAGTAGATCTGTGTGTTGTGATGTGGATTATTATTAAAAAAAAAATCATTAGTGCATAAATTATTATTGATAACCCTCCCTCTATTGCCCGCAGGTATGCTTCCGTGCAGGCGTTAACTCGTAAGTGGATTACTTGAAGAAGGCGGTACTCGGATTTGTAATATATATACATATGTGTAGTAAAACACCTAACACCTAAGTTTCTAAATAAAATAAGTGTAGGCACGCACCTCAGTCCACACATACCGTTTTAAATTTCAATGTTTAGACGAGCTAGGGCACTGCTGAGGGTCGGCGCTGAGGCCTTCCACCTCGGCATTATGTTGAGATAGTGTCCTTTGCAGCATCACACCACAGCACATTCTATATGTATGTATATTGGTACGTTTTTATAGTAATTTGTAATTATAAATTTATAGTAGTTAAGATGTACCAAATGTTTTATGTGCTGTTTTGTCTTTTTCTGAACAAATATTGTCTATGTACATGAATGATGGAGCAAGAAATTTTCAAAACTACTGGCATACGAAGCTAAATTTTGGCAGGAAGGTAGTTTATAGGAGGTAGACGTCAATAAAGAAAGAATTGTCATCTCGAAGTTCCAGAGACATCTTATTATTATTCTTCTGAGTGTATAACATTTCAAAATATCATGGAGGTGGTAAAATAGGTACCTATCATTATTAAAAAAAAACCAATTAGCAAATGTTACGCTTGTTGCCAACTTATAATATACGCGTCACTTTCGTCTAAATTTTACCCTCAACGCGCTAAAAATGTTTGTGTATATATTTTAACGTTTTATATAATAATAAGGTATCATGTTTAGACAGTCTATAAGCGTTAACGATGCTTATCACTTTGAGACGGCAGACTAACGACTCGTAAACTGTTTTGTTACATTATTAAATAGATAAAATATTGTACACGTAGCGTTTCGTAGCTCGAGTAGCAACGACCGTAGCGTACTGTAGCACGTAGCGCAGCGCTACGTTGTTCGTAGACGTCTACGAAATTCGAAAAATGTTCAGTGTTCAGAAAGTTTTCTCACAAAATGTAATGTTATTAAAGAAAAATTAATTCGTTCAAGCAGTATTGGCTTCATTAGTTTTCGTGAATATCATATTTATCAAATTAGGTACATATATTCTGTCATAAGGCTTGGTAAGGACTTCAGAGTAAACCTGCGAACTTTGCCAAATTTTTACTAAATTGTCTCTTTAAAAATAAAGTTGTAAATAAAAAAAATTAAAGCCTTTATTAATATTAAATGTTGCCAATCATAATACTAGCTTCATAGATTTTTAAAATGATTTTATTTTTATAAAGAGAATGTCATATTTTATAACACATTTTTTTTTGTATCAGCCCCCTTGTATATTATGTATTACTGCTTCTACATACTATGTATTATTATCTCATTAATTTTTGAAAATATTTTAAATCAGTCCTCAAAGCTCCCCTTGGCTACATTTAAAAAATAGATTCGCGTGACCTCAGACAATAAGTGCGTTCTTTAAATGAAAATACCGTAAGATCAGACGACCGTTTCCAGTTTCGAACTCACGCTAGCGAATCGGTCGAAAACGGCAAGTATGATGGTATGTGTGAAAGCAATAAAGTCTTTTTTCTCTATGGTATGGTAATTTCCGGCTTGTAAGTGCCGTGAACACTTCTATCTGCTCGTGAACATTCATAAACCTTAACCGCACTAAACTTTCCCGCAGCTTTTTAAAAATTAACCCCGCGCGTATTCAAACGCTACGAAATAACGTACCTGCCTGCGAAATGTAAATTTACACGAGCGAAAAGAAGATGAACGTTGAAAAAATTCCATCCGAAATAAATTCCGCCCTCAGCTCATCCCGGGGCGGGATTCGCGTTTTGTATTCCATTAAATTGGAGATACAGTGCGTCATTACGGGAATAAAGTGGTTACACGCGTTCGTTTGTTAGTGGAGGTGTGTACGCAGCAAGCCTCCGCGCCCCGCCCCCGCGCCCCACCCCGCCGCGCCCGCGGCACATATCACGGCACTGTTTCACAACAAGAAATTTTTGGTTTTTCCTGTACAGCTAGCGACATAATAAGTCCTGATTTTTGCCATATGTTATCCTTAATATCCTTATATTTACTGTTATAAATGAGAAAGTGAATTTGTTTGTTACGCTTTCACGCCTACAATTACTCAATGAAATATTGCATACACGTGATCAGGAGTACAGAGATAAGAAGGAACTAGAACTGATTTATATCTCAAAATCCCGCGGGGACTTCGAAGTTACCGCGGCCCGGGTAAGAGCTATTTAAAAATTAATTCCTATTTCCCTTGGTCATGCTCCGCTTATTCTTTTTTTTTTGTGTTTGTAAGGAGGTTCTTATGAAAAAAGTTTGGAGTTCCTGCCGGAATTCCGAAACTCGAGTGGGTGAATCTCTGATACGGTTGGACCGATTTCGAAACTTTCAATGCTAATGTTATAAGAAGTGATTCAGTCTACTTTTGAGTTCCTGCGGGAATTCCAAAACTCACGCGGGTGAAACCACGGGGCACAGCTAGTAGGTAGGTAATTAATAAGAGTGATCTGAGTAAAAGGTGCGATACCTATGTGATTTTTCAATAAAGTGTAGATATTATAATATATTAAATCTTGTCTCGACTTTTATCGGCTGAATGTACATAAAGGCGTCGACACACCCGCCATTATCGCTCGAGTTTTATTTAACGAACCATGTTATATAACTCCCTTCTTTCAGCGAATGTAAGACGCATAATATTGTTGATGGATAAACATGTAGGTACTACTTTTTTTATATACTAATATACGTACTCTATGTATTGCGGTAAACGTAATCGAGTTAGCTTTCATAAAAAAATTATATTATGTATAATTGAGTTTGTGATGAAGATTGGATTGTGGTATCTTGCTTGTTATAAATGCTAAGGTGAGTTTATAATTTTTTCGCGCACTAACGTGACAACAAATCGCTGTTGATTTTTAACCGACTTCCAAAAAGGAGGAGGTTCTATGTTCGATTGTATGTATGTTTTTATGTGTGTGTTGTAAAATATTAAATACTATTTTTATTTATTAAACAATGTTTTTATATGTCTATAGTATAATATGTATGTAGTATATATCGTGTTTGTTTGCTTTTCACGACACGAGTTTATAGCTTAGTGTGGGACCAAGTAGATGTGTGTGTTGTGTGTGTTATTTATTGCGTAACTGTGTATTATAACGTTAAATAGCGTTATATATAATATTATACTTATATATGTATAAAACAGTACCGTGACTGACTAACTGACTGACAGCCCAAACAGCTGGATCTGGAAACTTCTCGTGTGTACAAGCCCCCCTTTTTATTATTATTTTTAGACGGATAAAAAGTGAATAACGTAGACGAAACCACGGGCAGCAGCTAGTTAACTATAAAGACGGTCGATCTATACATACCCATCCACGCTTACTGTGTTAAGATTTTCAAACATTACTTTTACAAACTGCTTGTCGGTGTTTTTTTTTCTTTTACAAAATTTCCTCTCAAGTTCCACAGTGCCGCGAGACTGCGGCTCGGATGCGGACATCTGAGTTAGCGGCGAACTGAAAACTTCCTTTTTAACTGACTTACAAAAAGCTATTATTATTATTATTGTATAGTATTGTACTTGTTGGAAAACCTAATAAATAAAATAAAAATAAAATAAATATAAATAAAAATGAATCGCCAAATGTGTTGCTAAGCGTATAACTTGCAAACGACTGCAACAAATTGGATAAACCTTTTTTGTGTTCGATATTGTCAGGACAAGGTTTTGTAAAAGAAGTTTGGAGTACCTGCGGGATTTCCGAAACTGCTTATTAGCTGATGTCATTACGAGTAAATTAAGCTACTTTGGAGTTCCTGTGAGCACAGATAATATAACAATATAGTCTATACTCTGTGGGATTCCTAAACTTAAACTTATGCGGGTGAAACCGCGGGGCACATTTAGAGCGAATATAAATCCGACACATTATCTATTGAAACATCATAATGTATTCATACATAAGTGATAATCTTTTAGGACTTATTACAAAAAAAGATACTAGGACTTAGGACCAATTACCAAAAAAAAGATACACTAATCGTTTCATATGGAAATAAATTTAATAAAATTGCTAATCTTTCGGAAATTATATATTATATGATATAATATGTCGATACAGAAGAGAAAGATGAAATGATTTTTCGAAATCTCTAAAACAATATTTCGTTCTCTTTTACGTATTTAACCTCTGGTTGCGTATACCTGTTTTTTTTTCACATAAATGTGGTTGATAATGTGGTGGTAATTCATCGTATTTAGTTAATTTGTGCTGACAATTTATTGCTTCAGAGTTCCGTGTACAAACAAGAACGATGTCGACATCTTTGTTTTAGTCGCGAGATATAAAAACCGTTTTCATGTCTATAACAGTAAAAATTTATTAAAAACTTTACTAGTAAGATATTCACTGTGCTACTGTGCTCACAATATCAAACAGAAAAAATGAAGACAATATATTTTTCATTACTCATACTCGGAAAGTAGGTCTGAAGTTGCCTGAGAAGCGGGTTGAAAGTAACCCTTTTCAGCCCTAGGGAGAATCGCTTTCAACTGACAACTGTCAAATTATTAAAAAAAAACTATAGGTCTATTTTCACATTTCTATTGAACCATGATTCAACTTTCTATACAGCCAGCGCGATGTAAAATTGAAATAACGTAAAGTTTAAGTAGGTATTAATTAAAATAAAATTCACTCACTTTTTCTTAAGCTAATTCCTATTTATATTTTTTTATTTTCTTTAATTAATACTTAATAATTAAAGATAATATTTTTTTTAGGTCGCCACAATGTAAATAAAAAATACTGGCTGAATAGCTAGCCGGCCAAAGAAAAAGAAATAGGTGGGAAAGTGTCAAGCGACTATCCGATCTTCACTCATTTTTTCTTTAGCTAATTCCTATTTTTATTTTGACTTTCCTCGCATTCGTAATGAAAAGCACAGTGTTATCCTCGGGAGAAAGACCCCTTACTTTCACCCCTAGGATAACAATGTACTATTAACAAGCGTCTCCGAGTAAATACGGTTAAATAAGACATTTTTGTTTCATAAAAAAAGGGATATTATGTAATAAAAATCTAATATGGTAGAATAAAGAGCTTATATACTTGTCTAAATATATATTTGTCGCTAGACAGAATAGCCGAACAGTTCTAGTCCTTGTTACCTAGTGATAGAGTTTAATTTTGTGTGTGTATGTAGAGGTCATCGTAATCGGCTTTAGAGACGACCACCGTGTGCGGTCATAAATTTGGCGACCTCTATCGGAGGGCGGTCCCTCGCCACTAAATTACTGCCAGACTATTTGATTTAGATTATGATAAACATATTAGTAAATAACATAAGCCTTTGATACTCTTCAATTAACGTAGACCCTAATAAATTTCTGTTAATATTATTATAGTTGCAGCTAAATTAAAATAGATAAAAACTAGACTGAAAACCGACATAATGTTGAGTCCATTTTGAACGTGGAGACATACCACACAAAATGTCAAAATATGCTATGGTTTCTTGTTTAGTTTTATTTCGTTATTCTTTATTATGTTATTATTTATTTTGTTATTCTTTAATTATTTTCATTTGTGTTGTTCTGTGTGTGTTCATTTGTGTTGTGTCTCATCTCGCTTGAATAAATCTTTCTTTTCTTTTTTTTCTTAAATAAGAACAAACAAACAAACACTTCATAAAAGCTTCAGCTAGAAGGTGAACATTTTAGCTAATCTTGAAGCAAATAAATCCTGTATCCCAGGATCGATCTGCCGTAAATAGACATTAACTTTAGAGTGCCATAGGTTCTTATGTACGAACGGAATCGGCGCTTAAATCACTCCTTCCCGCGCCCTATATCGCGTTATTTCGACACATTTAATGCTGGCCGTAAATTTTCCACCTAAATCCGAGTTATATTGGCCAAAAAAAAAGAAGAAAAAACAGCAATTTTTTACCCCCGCATTTCTATTTGTCGATGCAAAGTTCCAAAGAACCGTGCAAAAGTTGAAACCAATCAGGGCCACTTTGGCGTTTGTTTTGTAAGAGCTATGGCCGGGTGGATTTCTTTCAAAAGACTTCGCATATTTTTTGTGTTTGTTCAGTCTCTCAATGTCGGTCCGAAGTTTTCTCAAGTATGTTGTAGAAAATGCCCCGCTGTACTGTTAGGCTTTTATGCTTTTAGGTCCTTTGCATTTACATATTTTACTTTCAGATCGTAGAGTTGCACTCTATATTTATAGACATCGCCTCACGACTGAATTTTCAACATTCCTAGACGAAATTTTAATCTTATAACATAAAAAAATGTTCTCATAAAACTCCATAAGTCGAGTTGAGTAACGCCGCCACATTAGTGCTGTACCAATGAAGTTAATCGCCCACACAATGCTGCCAACTCTACCCTACTTTCACTAATGGCGGCAGATTAAGTGGCCAATTTGTCGGAATCCGTTCTGATGTGTGTTGCCAACTGCTACGATTAAAAGTCTCTGTTGCGCAACAGATGGGCTTAAATGTCTGCCCGCATGTTTTGTGTACAAATATGAGTTATTCTGCGTGATGGAAGATGAATAATGATGAACAGATTTCAAAGCCCGTAATAAATTCTGAATTTTTTTTTTCAGTATCTTTCAGAGACTTGACGCAAAAATAATACTTGGTTAAAAAATCAGAATTCAATCGATTGTCTTTTATAATCGAACTAGCTGTGCCCCGCAGTTTCACCCGCGTTAATTTCAGAGATCCCGCGGAAATTCCGGAATAAAAAGTAGCCTTAGTTACTCCTTATAACATCAGCTATCTGCCAGTGAAAGTCTTGTTAAAATCGGTCCAGCCGTTTCAGAGATTACCCGGAACAAACGGACAGACAACCAGACATTATTTTTATATATGTCTAGATTATGAAAAGTACTTAACTGGACGTCGCGTCGCAGGCGCATTCCAAGCTCTTTGAACAATTCCAAACTGTCACATTGCTCCAGGCGGCGCTCGACTCGACTCACGGCGTGTATTTCCCGCGGGAAATCCCCGGCAGTAGTGTCCCGAGCCCATAAACGTACCTACTCTTGTTCATTGTGCGGCGACACTCCGAGGAATACGTCCGCTAGTTACGAGTATAATTTTTACGATTGCAACTCGTAACGCTATCATGCCAAAAATTACGCTAGGAATTAGATTATTTTTTTTCACATAAAAAAAACGGTACCTGATTTTAGTTTGGACTAGACTTTAACGGCCGAATAAATTCTGCTAGCCAATTTGTTTTGTAACGGTTTTGCGTTCCGTTTATTTTCGAGAAATTCTCATCACATCAGTGATTTGGTTTTGGACCATTGAGACTTGAGAGTTGTAAACTATAAGACATTTTGTTGCAATATTTTTCTTTCTTATTTGCTAGACTGACTTTATTAGATGTTTCGCAATTTAAAACGTTTGTATTATATAGTAGACCTTTTTGGATTTAGATCAAAAGGTTTTCTACATAGTGAATGAAATGAGGCCACCCGTAGTGCCTGTAGTCTTGATTAAAGTAATGGACAAGTCTCCCTGAACGTTGTTCATTCAGCCGTGAAACTCCTAAACGAGACAAGCAATATTGTGTTAGCAAATAAATTAATTTTCTTTTTATCTTTCTTTCAATATCGTTTCCAAGAGCCCGGCATCAGGTGTGCTGCATCCAAGTTCGCCTATGACGATATGAAAGCTCAAGAAGTTCTCAATACACGATGTGTTCTGAAAATAAATTAAAAACAAACTTCTTTTTGACGTCCAAGCGAAAGGAAGTTTTAATAAGTTCAGTACATTTTGATAATGTAAAAAAATCTAGTCGAGCGAAAATATGCCACAGAACACAGTTTTAATTCAATTTTTTTGTGAAAAAGGTTGAAAGCTCGAACAATACTCGTTGGACTTTACGTTTCCTCTTAATAAGCGTACGAATATTTCGCTGACTTCTTAATTACGAGCGGAAGTCGTCCGCCGGATGCCGAACCGACTTCCGGCCGGGGAGGCGCCCCGCCTCTCTAAATTGATGTGAACCACACCGCGCTACTCGCTGCGGTCGGGTAAAAATAAAGGCTTTTTAACACATCCTCATAGCCGAGTAACTTAATTTAGCACTCGAGCTTTCGTGCATGTTATATGGGGCTCGCAGTGATCTGCCGAGGACTCGCTTATTTATGCTATATTGTCCTCTTCCGGGTTAAGGTGTGGGGATTAAAATGAGACTTACAATACAACAAAAAAGCAAATACATAATTGTGAACACAAAATTATAGGTTGTTTGTCGTTGCGTTTTGTGAAGCGGTATTACCGGATTACATTTGGAATCCCTATTACGCATAACAAATCTTACAATTTAAATAAATTACGCGCATTCGTTTCACAAATCGTTCTGTATTTGAACGAGGCGAGGGAGAGCGTAATTTACAATAGAAACGATACGAATCCGGCCCGTGATCCGGCGCGTCCGGCGCTCGGGCGTCCGGGGCGGGCAATAAATATCCAGATATCGAGAGGTACGTTGTCATTCTATGCAAAATGTCCGCTGTCGCGCTACAACGGGCACGATCGCTCGCTTTCATCGGACGAACAACGCTTTCAATCTTTTATAAAACTGATACAAATACAACTTGTATAGTTTTTATGTCTTTTCTGTCTATAAAAAAGCCGTCGACGTCCGAATCCCGCCTGAATCTCTCCTCAAAGAGTTTTGGAGATAACTTAAATCACCTTTGTTCGCACCACTAAAGATATAATTTCACGATGCGTCCTCTTTCCTTCAGTATTATGTGAGTGTGCACTCGCCACGAGGTGGGAGTGGGCTTACTGTCATACTCTTCGATCCTCCGAGTGGATTTATTGCCGAAAGTCAAATGAAACTCGGCTCTTTTTCGCCGAAATCACCACTTTTGTTTTATCGCTTGTGAGGTAACAGACGCGTGAAGTTCCACCGCGAATGGAGGCCTGTTTCAAACACACTTCTATATTTGAAAAAACACAACAAAGTTTAATGTTTTGATATTAGGGTACCGATCCCAGTTGTACTTTTTTTTATAGCTTTTATAGAACGAATTTATCGGATTTTTTCACTCGTGTCAATCTTGCCATTGGCAGATAAAATTGGATGTTGAAAATTCACTCGAACAGATCGTATCTCAGTAACAACTTCTAACTGATACAACATAATACACTCAATGTGGTTTCTGCAAACTTCGACACATCGTCGTCTTTTTTGTGGAGGGGGAACTAGTATAAAAGAGGATGCACTGGCGTAGGAGATGTCACTTGCGAACTTGCAGTCGGGGAGTGCAGTGCGGTATTAGTAACTAGCAGCTGAGTTCTGAGCAGGCTACTGGACTGATATTTTTGGATTTTGCTACTTTGGAAGTATTCAGAAACATTCTCGACAGAAAAAAAGAATTTTCACAGACAATTAGTGATCACAAGAAGAGCCTTGCGTGTGCTCTTATTGGTAGTGTGGCTGATAATCTATCATAAGACACACGCGGCTCTCCTTGTCTCGCTCCATCACAGTCGGACGAAGAAGACGCAAGATCCAACATGGAGAATAGCACTCAAGACTTTGAAGACAGAACAATAACTCTTAATGTATCCCGAAGCACTTGTATAGCAATGTGGAGGGTATGATTGCTTTTGTTGTCATTTTGGCGTAACTATCAAGGCTCAAGTTGTCCATATAAAACTTTATGAGCTAAAAGAGCTCATAAGACATCTCTCAACACGATTAGTTTTTCAACATAACCAAAATCAAACTCGTTTCGAACATAGGTTGGATCTTTGTATATAACCTAAAAAAAAAAACAATACTCTATGGTCTTTGTGTATCAAAGAAACCTCTTTTGTGTTTCAATAAAACCCGGTCATGAAGCCGAATCAACCGACCTCTTCAAGATAACAGCGCGCGTACATTGTGTTTAACAATGGTAGCAGACTCGCGTCAAATTCATAAAATATATCATAATTAAAATTGTATTTACCTACATTTGGAGAATGATAAATAAATATTTATCATTCTCCATTCTAATACAATATGAATAAATATTCATATTGTATTTACTTTTGTTGGTCTGTTTGCTTTCATATAGGTAGTAGGTACTTATTATTTGTTTTCACAGAACGTATTTGAAATAATTTTTGCAGTAAGTACGGTATTTACCACTCCCACTTAGAAGGTAGTAGGTATTCCCAATACGAGGAGAGACAAACGAATAAGTCGTAGGTTGTTCTTTTTTAAAACATTCAATTCATTACAACACAAACAAAAATTTCTCAAATGTTGAGTAACTTTTAATGTTGTAGAGCCAACATCAAAAGTATTGGATGGCAACTATTAAAACTCAAGACCCTTAAAACAGCACTAGTAAAACACAAGAAGACAAAATGTGATGGGAGCATGCACGCATGCACGCGAAGTCGGTAAATCGTTTGACTCTGTTGTGGTCAGTTTTAACCTAATATTATCTAGCATGTCGGAATGCATTTTCTGTTCTCCGCATTATACGAGATTGGTAAACGGTAGAATCATACAATAGGGATGTTGACAACTTTTGAAAATCAAAACTCTAATTAGTCCGTCAGTTAGAAAATTAAAAATCGTTACATACGTATTTTTTTATTTTTCAAATAAATGAAAATACACAGAGATAAAGCGCATTAAAGTTTAGGGTGGGGGTTCGTGACGTCACTTACCGCTAAAAGAAAAAATACGTGTCACGTGTAAAAATTTGTCGTCTGAAGTTGTTTATGACTTCCCTTTCGTAGTTCACAAACCATTCAATTTTTTCCAGTCTCTGATTTCGCAACTCATAATAACGAAAAAATTGCGTGGCGATTCTCCTGTATAGTTATTATTGTGAAGAGAATAAAGTTCTGTCAATGCTTAGGTACTATTGTAATTGCGAATGTGGGTTTGTTTGTTACGTTTTCACGCCTCAACTGCTCAACCGATCATCATTAAATTTTGCATACACGTTATCAGGTACAGAGAAGGCCATTGTTTAACTCGGAATTCGCGCCAGAACTCTGAAATTAAAGCGGGTGAAACTGCGGGAAACAGCACTTTAAGTTTTTCTCATTGCGAGGTACATATTGACTTTCTGCGTAAGTTTGCTTAAAATAATATGATTATACTGATGATTTCGCTTCTTATTCATTAAAACAGAATTCATAATTTTTCAAATTATTGCTAAAAGACGACGGATAGCTAGTATGAAGAGGCGCAAGGTATTTTTTTTAACAGAACAGTAAATACTGAGCGTATAGGAAAAGCTTTAGGAATAGAGCATTTAGATCTATTTTTCTTTCTTTTCGGTTAGCCAACAAGCTTTGAACTTGTTCATGAAATTGGTTCATGAAAAACGTAATTTGAACGAAAGTAAAGTTCAATATTTATGTTCACTTCATGTACAGTGTTGAAGTTGCTGGTGATTTTCTTGGAAACGATATCGACCACAGTACAGCGGGTCGACGAGTTCCATTCGAAGCACTATTGTGGGTATTACAATATATCTTAACTTTAAATCAATTTCTATTTTATTTAAAGTTTATTTTGTACTATACTTATCCTAACTAATATTATAAATGCGAAAGTGAGTTTGGTCGTTTGTTTGTTACGCTTTCACGGCTTAAAGGCTCAACCAATCACCACGAAATTTTGCATGTTACATGTTGTCAGAGGTACAGAGAAGGACGTAGGGTAATTGTTATCGTGGAATTCCCGCGGGAACTCTGAAATTACCGCGGGGGACAGCTAGTTTGTGTTATAAAAAAGGAAAGTTGGTTCTATTGTAAATAGATGGTAATCAGAACTACTGGACCGATTCTTAGAATTCTTCACTGCAGTGTAGTTGGATAATCCCTGAGTGTCATAAGATACTTTTTAGAGTTCCTGAGGGAGTGAAAAATTGGAAAACTGCTAGTATATATAAATATATACCTTTAAATAGTGTTGATCTTAACTGAAGGTGTACCTATGGACTTACCGCTCAACCTGGGCTTTTTCACTACTAGCTGTGCCCCGCGGTTTCACTCGCGGTAATTTTGGAGTTCCCGCGGGAATTCCGGGATAAAAAGTATCCTATGTCCTTCTCTGTACCCTTGACAATGTGCATGCCAAATTTCATCCAAATCCGTTCAGCCGTTTTTGCGTGATTGAGTAACAAACATCCCAACATCCACACTTTCACATTTATAATATTAGTAGGATGACCAACAAAATTCCTTGTCCATAACGCGCGTCCCAAAAACACAATCCCAAACGCTCCAGATGCAAAAATATTAGAAATTTATATTCTCTAAGACATAAGAAGCATTGTGAATGTAGGTATTTCTTTTAAGTGAAACTTCTTTGAACACGAGGGAAAAGTAATTTAAGTGGCGCCTTATCTTAACGCGACGCGACATCTTTACGTTATGTTCATAGTGAACAAGGGCCTTGTATACATATATTTTACTATGTACTGCCTTCGCGTTAGTCGCTGAGTTAATTTGCGTGCGATGTGCGGTCAGCCGGTTAATGCTGGGGTGACCACAAAACCACCCTCGCTCGGTGAATGATGAAAGCCCTCTGCGAACAGTGGGGAAGAGTACCAAAAAACTTTTCAGGCAGAGGGCGCTGTGTTTTCGTTACCTGTCAAAACACATTGATAACAACAGATTATTGCCTTTTTGAATTTCAGCATTGGTTTAGCTTTGTTGAGTAATTTAATTAGTTTCGCGCTGTATTTGTATGTTCTAGACGTGGTCTCGTAATCCGTTTCTTTATAATGTTTCTTACATAACCTCGGAAAAATCCTGGATAAAATATAGACATAAAATAAACCTTCCTCATGAATCACTCTATCTATTGGTGAAAACCGCATGAAATTCCGTTGCGCAGTTTTGAAGATCTGTCCTTGTCTGTCCCTATGTATGCTTACATACATAGGGATAGACAGACAGCGGGCAGCGTTTATTAGTTAAACGAATTACTCTGCTAACTTGTATGTACCTCGAAACTAATCATAGATTACTTTAACAAGTTTTCGTAAAATTTGCTCTTCCCCCACTAGAATCCCCATCTACACTGGGAATCTCTTTGGATTTTGGGGACTTATTTATTTTATTTTACAAAATACAATTTTATCATGTTTTAAAATGTTGTTTTAAATGCGTAAACACTCCTGACCTCACTTATTTGGTTAAACTTAAGTAATTTGGTGTTATAACACGTAAACATAAAACTCATCTAGATACTAGGTACCTATGCCTTGTAGGTGGATTCTAATTAGCGTGGATTAGAAATTTTCTACGCAGAAGCTGTATGAATAAGAGAACCGTTGTTTTCACAAAGTATGCTGTAAAAATATGGGTACATTTTATCCCTAATCTAAACATAAGACGCGAGTACACAGCGGGCGGAGCGGCGGCGGGCGGCGCGGCGTGGCGAGGCTGCGGTGGGCGCGCACCTTTTGTCCTGTACTAGTTAAACTGCAACTTCCAAACAAAGGAACCCAGTAATTTGTGTTTCACTTAAATAATACCGAGAAAGAGAAATAAAAGGAGTCGGTCGTGCGCTTAGCGAAATCTGGTTTTTAAACTCGCGTAATTCCTTTTAGGAGGCCCGCTCCGACACTGTAATTACTCTTGTGTTTTTCACAAGCGACTTTGAAATTTACAGTGACTGGAATTTCAAAGGATTAATTATGCTCTTATAACGACTTGGCGTTATTTATTAACTGCATTTACGCTTTTATTAAACAGCTTATTAGCAAACCACAGAAATCCCAGATAACGCGAGTAAGCACTGCTAATTGCAACCATATATTTACAGATTACACTCAAAATCAACAACAATCCGAATTTGCGCTGTCTCTCTGTCTTATTTGTACATATTATTCTATATAGATTAATGCGAACTCATTACGTTATTTATTTTTTATACCGCCTGAAACAAGACTGAAACCACCGGATTGCAAAAT
The DNA here is from genome assembly GCA_907165275.2 of Zygaena filipendulae. Taxonomy (NCBI): domain Eukaryota; kingdom Metazoa; phylum Arthropoda; class Insecta; order Lepidoptera; family Zygaenidae; genus Zygaena; species Zygaena filipendulae. The sequence continues at coordinate 11,961,273 of OU015662.1, forward strand.
ACTTTCCAATATTCAAATCCGGCCGTCAAAATCATTTTTAAATTTAATTTCGCCGAAAATCTGTCACGTAATAAAACTACACGCCCCAATTGCGACACAGAGCAGCCGAGCGCGAACATTGTCATAGCAACGGTCAGTAATGATGCCCAATTACGGAAGTCACCGTTGCGTGGATAGAATTCACCACGTTAGCGATACGCTCGCGGGAAAGCCGCGTGCGCGCGCGTGTGCGGTGTGGGCACGGCCTTAATTATTACAAGCGGCGATACCGCTGTCGCAACACCGGTAATTACATCGTGATAATTATCATACTTGAAATACACCTACTGTAATAAATATACTGCGGTTTGAATTTGCGTTATTACGTACAGAGTTGATTCTCGTTAATAATTATTTATTTTCATTTGTGCTTGTGCAATTAATAAAATATACTGCGAAAATAAACTCCAAAAGCAACTCATTAAAATTATGTTTATATTGGGAACCTCCCTCAGGGGTGAAAGTGAAACGCGAATCGTCTGTATCGAATGGTACAAACGGTTTCTTTTTTTTTTTAATTCCCAGACCAAAGACTCCAATCTTTTAGTGTCCCAATTAATCAAAATCCGAGCCGAAGTCTCTCGAGCGTTTCCAGCTTGTGAAATACGATATTGTTTCTTCTTAATAATACGTAAAAAGGAGAATTCCTCAACTTAATGTAGGTAAAAGGAATAAGAGTCAAGGCGAATATTATTTAAAGCAAATAAAGTGTACAGAGATGTTCACGATTCAACTGAGAGGACGTTTCGACTTATTGTTCAATTGTATTGACTTTTTGATCAAAGAGTAACGGATTTCTAAAAAAAAACCTTACATACAGCCGAACCTCCTCCTTTTTAGAAGTCCTCCTTAAGTACTCCTTAAGCAAACACCTGCCAGTGAAAGTCCCGTTCTAATCGGTCCAGCCGTTTCATAGATTAGCCGGAACAGACAGACAGAAAAAAATTAAAAATGTTGTTTTATGTACCTACTTTCATATACATTTAATGAAAAACTGTTAATTTGGAATTACAAACAGACGCTTCAATTTTATTTATATGTATGTATGATCTTCCGAATGTTGTCTCAGACTATGAGGCGCTCTATCGTTCACAGCCATTGTTAATTTTCATGTAATACATAACCGTCTATATCAATATCGATAAGTGTCCGCACTTTGCCGTGGCAAATTAATGATATCTCGTATCCGTCTATCGCAAATGATTTATGCTTGATCACTGGTGTGTTAATAAATTCATTTCGGATCGGGCAACACTCTGGTGGGCTGCTTTGTGCTTAATGTATGTATCCATATAATCTATACTAATACTAGCTGTCCCCCGCGATTACATCCGCGGTAATTTCGGAGTTCCCGCGGAGGTTGCGGGAAAAAAGTACTCTATGTCCTTCAGTTCCCGAGGGAATTCCGGGATAAAAACTATCCTATCTTTTAAGTTGGACCATATTATAAACGGTTGCAAAATTTTATCAAAATCCGTTCAGTAGTTTCGGAGTCCATCGCGGACAAACAACGTGACACGTGATTTATATATATTAGATTATATACGAGTATGTTATGAGTTGGTCATTCTGAACTAATCAACTGTTCAATAATATGTTATAATTATACTAATTGTGCCCCGCGGTTTCACCCGCGTTAATTTCAGAGTTTCCGCGGGAATTCCAGGATAAAAAGTACCCTGTGTGTTAATCTGGTGTATAAGCTATATTATTGTAAAGTTTCATTTAAATCTATTCAGTAGTTTTTGCGTGAAAGATAAAATGTGGAAAAATAAAATGTGGTTTTACTTATGTAGATATATATCTATATTTGTATGTTACACGTATATTAATCATATAGACAATGTTTCAATGTGTACCTGGTTTTTGAGGATCTGTCAGAGAAATAAAAAAAGTACCTATATCCACGCACGTATGATAATTTTAGGGTTCCGAGCTACAAAAGGAAAAAAGGAACCATCCATCTGTCTGGAGTGGAGGATTTAAGTTGAGATTATTATTAAATCTGTAACTCAGGTCTGTAATCCCTTGGGAGCTGTGAAAAAATCAAACTTCTTAATCAAAGCAATCAGAATATACCTATGGCCATTTATGCCGCATATTTTGACACTCCCAAGGGAATCATTTATAGGGTACTCCCCTTTGACTTAGAATCGTGAAATTTATTTATTTAAAGAACTTTATTGAACTTTACAGTACAAAAGGCGTCTAAGACATTCTCTGCCAGTCAAAGTTTAGCGGGAAGCAGGGTTTTGTTGTTGTTAAACAAGTTAAATGGAAAATCTTGAAAAAACGTAAATTTGCAGTCACACCATTACATGGTACCTACAAGTTTGTACGGAACCTTCGGTGCGCGATTCCGACTCGCACTTCGCCGGTTCTTTTTTTAAATTGGATCAACCCGATCAGCGGTGCGTGCGCGCGCAAATGTTTGCGAAACGTGTCCGCGCGAGGCAGGGTTGCCGCTCGTGACGAGCGTCGCGCGGGTGCGTGCGCGTTACGTGGCGGGTGGAGGTGTGCATGCTAATCGACCAGTTCGCTGATTGCGGCGCGACGGGCGACAACCTTGATTAACATTGATTTGGTTAAATTGAATTACTCAATGGTAGTCCATTGGGACCGTGCATTGGCGAGGCATCATTTTCGTCATAATTATGTTGTTGGGTGGATAAAAAAAAATCGTAAATTTATTTTGTTGCGGTACGTTGCTGCCTCCTTAGCCACGTTGACAATCTAGAATCGTTATCGCTATATCCTTAGTTTCCAATAACGATAACTTTGGCTAAGGTGGCCATTTTGGGGCATACCTACTTAAAGTTTCACAGCAACTATACTTATTATTGTAAACTGGATGAACATACAACTTAGGTACATCAAATTTATGTATTAATATTATTCCAGCAATGAATAATGAAACTAGTGAAATCATAGTGACCCACTTGTTAGTTATAAAACTGAAATAACATGGTATCAGTATTGAGCGCGGTGTCAAAACCAGTTGAGGCCATCATTATAACGTTACCCGGGAAGGGGGTGCGAAGCCAGCCAGTATCAACTGTAACAATTGTTGGAAAACTTTTTTTAATAAACAAAATAAAAATAAATAATTTTTGGTTAAATTTTTTACCGCTGTATTCGTTATTTTTTTGCTAATTTTTTTTTTACAGCATTTATGAATAGAAATAAAATTAAACCTTCAAAACTGAGGAAAATTTATATTTCAAAGATTAAAAACAACTATGATTTTAACAATGACGCTATCATGCTTGTGCTTCCTATGCATTAGAATTTGGAGCTCATAGTGTGGTTCACGGGAGACAAAGTATCGACATTCGCAGATTTATTCGTTCTAGTTTTTTTTGAAGAAATAAAATACATTACTAGTCGTTGTTCCTTCGCGGCTTCACCGGCGTAAAATTCGGCACTCCCTCGGGAACTGAACAGTTTTCTGTAGGTAACCCTCAGGGATAAGTAGGTACCTACCTACCTACTGTAGTTTTAGTAATCTCGTTCAGTAAAATCGTTTCAGTAATTCCACAGACAACCTCTTGCATCTAAACAAACTTACAAATGTTATCTAACTCTTTATAATATTAAAAGTTTATGCTTTAAAATGTTCGCGGCGTCGCACCCCCTTTCTGGCTGGCACTGTATGGCGCATTTGCGCCGTGTCTATGTATAATGTTATCTGCCGGTGGACAGTGGACACGTTGTGAGCGCTCGTGACGGCGCGCGGCGCGGCGTTGTGGACGCAATTAGCGCCGGGGGCGGGCGGGTTAGCGGGCGGGCTGACAACCTAGGGTAGGTTATGTGGATATGGGAGGCTAGTTTGTACCTAGGCTATACCTACTTATGATCCGATATATCTTATCTTAATATATATAAATCACGTGTCACGTTGTTGGTCCGCGATGGACTCCGAAACTGCTGAACGGATTTTGATAAAATTTTGTAACCATTTATAATATGGTCCAACTTAAAAGATAGGATAGTTTTTATCCCGGAATTCCCTCGGGAACTGAAGGACATAGAGTACTTTTTTCCCGCAACCTCCGCGGGAACTCCGAAATTACCGCGGATGAAATCGCGGGGGACAGCTAGTTGTATTATAATATCCAATATGATATTATCACTACCAATGTTACGGTGTATGCTTTGTTGGTCGTTCTTTTGAATAAATAAATAAATATACACGTGTTAATGAATTACTTAACTGAAAACCTGATACACCCCATTTAAAAAAATAAACAATAATATGATTAAATTATAATATTTTATGTCGAAAAAATTTATACTTTCAAAGGTGACCTATCTACGAAATTCCAAGCGCTACGCCCGCGCCTACCGGTTCGAATTTATTTGCTGCGGGCGGCGTACGCGCCAAATATTGAATTATAAATAATTTAGACATGGGCTAGTAAAAAAATATATATTTATATATATAACCTATATTAAAATCGATTCGCTTGTAGTTTTCAGTTAATTCATTAACACGTTGTATACGTAGGTGTCAAATTAAAACAATCGCTTGCGATCGAGTTCGAAATGGCTACGGCGAACCCAGTGAACAGATACAGGCCCCTTAGCCAAGTTGACAATCTGTGGTCGTAACGCTGTAGAAAACTAAGGAACGTATAGTCATGTCACGCGCTCACGATAAATTGGACTTTTTTACGTGACCACCGTGACCAATACGTTCCTTAGTTTTCTATAGCGACAACGTTACCGATCATAAACCGGCAACTTGTCTAAGGGGGCAGGTTTTTACGCGGCTTGCGGCAAGAGTTGACTCGCAGCGATATGCGTGACGCCAGGAAAAAGCGTTCATACAAATCGAGACGGTCAATTTCGTCCGGCGTATCATCGAATTACTAAACTCGAAAGCATGGTCGTCGTTACAATATACGAGTAGGGTCCGTATTCCAAAAGGTTACTCAAGTCATGAATCTAATTTTAAAACTAATTTCAAGTAAAGTTCTAATTTTAGAACCTTGAAACGAGATTCATCAATCGACAATCAGCTGAGTTATTTCCTTATTCTAGAACGACGCTTGAGTACTAATCTATACTCAAGCAAAGGTTTAATCTTTGTTTACGTCTGTCATGTCAAGACCACTCAACCAATCAGAGTTAAAAATCTCTACTCAAGACTAGTTTCAAGTGATCAGAACCAATCAGAGTTCAGAGTCTCTACGAAAGACTAGTTTCAAGTGATTAAAACTTAAAACGCTTTCTATAATAAGATGTACGCTTGAGTTATGATTTGAGCTTAAAACTAATCTCAAGAGAAACGTGATCTGAGTCACCTTCTGGAATACGGACCTAGGTGTTGGTGTATTTCATTCAACCCGATGAAGCCCTAGCGGTAGATTCACAGTGGCGAACAAAATATACAAAAATTGATTTATCGTACCTAGGTTTCTTTTGAAAGTCCAGTAGAACGGGACTCTTTCAAATAAAAGTTTTCCCTTTTCCAACGGTCCGTTCCCAACAATAATATACTAATACAGTAGACTTGATTCTCAACCGCATGTTTCTCTTCGAACTACACAAATTAATCTCGTGATTTATCTCGCGTCAAGACCACCTCACTCGTAATTCCTTCACCGAAACGCAGGTAGGTGTGCGCGTCAGCGGGCCGGGGCCGCGGGTTCCCCGAACATCTCGGGCAATAGATTTGCGTGCTCCGGTGATTTCCCGCGGGCAACGGGTGCGGGGCGAGGGGAGACCATGTTGGAGCTTCTTTCTCGGCACGCTTATAAAATTCACGCGAATAAAATTACATTCATTCTCCATTTCGTGAACGAGCTGCTAATGTAATGGCTGTATTAACGTGTTTGTAATGTCTATACTTGGGAAATGGGCATTTGTGCTTCGCCTCTGCATTTGAATATGGATTAAGAAAACCCCTATTTCCCTTGGTCACGGGCAACGGCATCACGCTTGGACGGCTGGACCAATTTCACTGCTAATGGGCATGTTGACTAATTTTTATTTTTTAGTCCGTCTTGTAGATTATTAAAAAATATTGGACACGTATTTTTTCTTTTTTTACGCAATCAAAAAATAACGGTGATATATTGAGTTGAAATTTCGCGTGACGTCACTATTCTGACAGTTTGTATGGCGGTTTTAGCGGTTAGTGACGTCACGACCCCCTCACCCTAAACTTTAATGCGCATTATCTCTGTATATTTTAATTTATTTGAAAAAGCAAAAAATACGTGTCTATTGTTTTTTAATTTTCTAACTGACGGACTAATTAGAAGTTTGATTTTCAAAAGTAGTCAACATCCCTATTATTATCTGATGTTGTAGTAAATTGGGGTACTTTAGAGTTCCTGTGGGAATTCCAAACCTCACACAGGTGAAACCGTGGGGCACAGCTAGTCTCTGATATCTCTGTCATGGCCAATACACGAATTTTAATAAAGAGCTTATAGTTTGTGTTTTGTTATCTTTTGTTTACATTTAACTAGCTGTCTCCCGCGGAAATTCCAGAATAAACTATACCTATAAACCTTCCTCTGGAGTCACTCTATGTATTGGTGAAAACCGCATGAAAATCCGTTCCGTAGTTTTTAAACTTATCGCGAACAGACGGACGCAGTGGAGGACTTTCTTTTATAATATAGGTATGTAGTGACTAGTGATTTTTGATGATTTTTGATAAAATCTAATCACTATTGTTTAGTGATATCGCTTCGAATAGGATTCATATGCAAGTTGTCAGAGATACAGGATATTTTGTTATAATTCAGAAGAGAAATGATAGATGTAATACGTTTATAATAATTAATTAATTTCAATGGAATGGCCGCGCGAAAAAATAAGTTTCTACTAAACTAAAGGAATCGTAAAAACGTAAAATATTACCTATTACTAGTAGTACGGGAGATACCGATGCTAATTCGGGAGACACTCGAGCGTCGTTGGGACCTATTGGGTTTTGAAGATTAGGAGATATAAACAAAATAAGGTTATATGATATTTTTTCATTCACCGGTGGGTTTAGCTTCTACAGGCTTTCAAAAATGTAAAAAAAAATAGTAAAATGGAAATACTCGAGCGCGTCGGATATTGTAGTTTAGATACTCCAAGGTGTCTCTGATATCGAAAATATATTCATCTGCCCATTTGCGTGGTGGGGGTGGCCATCCGGAAGGGGAGAAAATGAAAAAAAAAAACATTTACTCGAGCGCGTCAGATATTCAAAGGGGATGTTAAGTGAGCCTTAAAAATGCACCCCTTCGAAAATCTGCCGATTTGGAGGTGACGCAAGGTAGTAGCGAATTTTTGAAAATGCAAAAAAAAATCTCAATTTTGAAATACTCGAGCGTGTCAGATTATTTTACAGAAGGTTCAGCTTGCAGTCCAAGTTATGTTGGCTTAAAATCTGACAATAATTTTGAGGGATATTATTAATCTGACTGCTAGAAACAAAAATTATGATTTATTTTTAATTTTTTTTTATTTCTGATGTAAGTTTAATAACTTTATGAGCTATTTCTTGTTCACAAAAAACACACTTTATATTTCTATGAAATATGTAAAAGCTCACAAAATATTATTCACAAAACTAACTTTAAAGCACAAACAAGCCATTTCGTTTTACATATAATAACATGAACGCGTTGTTTTGTGATGAGCTTTATTATATAATATATATATAATTACATTAAAGTGAAAGGTGAACCTATAGTTTGATGTAATACTTACCTTAACTTATTTTAATATGTATTTTAACCGACCAAAAAAAGTTATAATTCGACACGTTTAGCGCCGTGGTATACTGTGATGACGTTATGGCGACGGAAAGTAGTGTGAGGACGGTGCGAGAGAGTGAGAGATAGAGAAAAAGTAAAAGGGAAAGAAAGACAGAGATATGAATAGGTACATGTTTCACTGCAGCTGCTCGTTCGATTCGAAGACGATTTTTGTTTCTTCGGCTTATGAAAATCGGCAGATTATATTTTTCCCGCTATCCTTGAGTTATTTACTTTAAAATAAAAAACAAATCAACTGCGCTCGAGAATGTCGAAGTTGCGTTTTTTTTTTGCAAGTTTGTGATCCTCTAACTCCTTTACGTCACGTTCAAATGGTCAGATTATTCATATACATACATACTTCTCACTATGTAATTAACCCACCATATCTTAATCTGACGCGCTCGAGTATTTCGAGTTATCGATTTTTTTTTACTAATCTGATCGGTTATTCTAGACGCACCCACCAGTGTAGAGGGCCTATATTTGGTGGAGGTACTCAACATGGTGCAAGGTACCCCCCTTATGTTCATCTGACGCGCTTTAGCTAATCCACAAATCCCCTCTTGGCGGTCCGTACTATAGCTGTCCCTCGCGGTTTCACCCGCGGTAATTTCGGAGTACCCGCAAGAATTCCGGGAAAAAAAAAATAACTTATATCTTCTGTATCACTAATGTGTATGTAAAATTTCATGATTATCGGTTGGTATTTAAGTTAAAGCGTGATTGCGTAACCAATAAACTCACATTCGTATTCACTATTGTAAAGATTATTCACTCCGAGTGAGTAAACTCTGAACTACTCACGTTACAACTCACCCCGTGCTTAGCTCGAGGCTGTAATCATATTATTCACACACCGTAAATCACCGAGCTCACACCACTAGCCTAAAACGAAGAATGGCCCTTATCGTCTAGCTGTTTACGACTATAATAATCACATACGTGATATGATCTTTATTGCTTCCAATACAAAAGTGTCGCGGTGTTTATAAGGTTCAGTTTGGTGTGCGGCAACTGGCAGTGACGGGGTCGGATCGGTGCCGGTGACGCAACGCCGCGACGCCGCGGCGACTTGTAGAGCTGGGCCCTTATTCACTATGACCAACAACATTCCCTGCCCGTAACGCGCGTCTCAAAAACGCATTTCCAAACGTTCTAGATGCCAAGATATGAGAAATTATTATTCTTTATGCTGTAAGAAACGTTTTAAAAGTATTTTTTTGCAGTAAAACTTCTTTGATTACGAGGGAAAGCAGTTTTCGTGTTATGCGGAGCTAGGATGCGCAACACGATAAAATTTTATCGAGCCATTTTATCGATTCTCGTCGACATATATATGTATATCGTTTTGTCTACTAGTGGTAACATGGCAGCAAAAAATGTTTAACCGAATTTAGTCTTAACTCAATACCTCATTAATGCACTTTTTTGCTTAGACGCCCACAAATTTTTGTCGTGTCGACAATTTTATCTTCCGTTCGATAAACATATCGTGTTGCGCATCCTAGCTCCGCAGGTCATAGTGAATAAGGGCCCTGAGCTTGCGGGGTGGCGACAGGCGGCGCGTGACTCGCAGGGGGTAACAACTAACAGCTTACATCTTCGGAAGGATTATAATAATATTGCGTACTCGATACACGGCTGTTACCTGTTGAGGCAGATACGAGGCGGAACCCTGAACTTCAACTAGATATTATGTAGTTGTTGTAGAGCAGACTGCCTCCATAACTGTGTTCTGCTATGGCGGTTAGCACTTGACGATAATATTCGGACTACGACGGACGGGACCGAACGTCTCGATTTGCATGCAAGTGGCATAATGCTTTGTTCTTACGTGACCGCAAGCAACGTTAAAGAACTTCGTTCCAAAAGGTGTACCTAAGCATGCTCTTGATTATTTATTTATTTAATTGAATGAATAAAGCTTGACAGCATAAGCCATAGCGCTTAATAAATAATTAGTTTACAAACTAAAAAACATATTTCTAAAATTTAAAATGGAACAAATTATACAACGTGTAATTGAATTAACTGAAAACGTGATACACCCCATTTAAAAAAATAAACAATAATATGATTAAAATATATTTTATGTCGAAAAAATTTATACTTTAAAAGTTATTCAACATTAGTTTGGAGGTGACCTATCTACGAAATTCCAAGCGCAACACCCGCGCCTACCGGTTCGAATTATTTTGCTGCGGGCAGCGTACGCGCCAAATATTGCATTATAAATAATTTAGACATGGGCTAGTAAAACTGAAAAATATAACCTACATTAAGACATAGTGCGACCGATTCGGAAGTTGATTCTGAGCAAACTACTTTCTAGTTTTCAGTTAATTCATTAACACGTTATATAAAAGAAGTGGGCAATAAACAGCAGCCACAACTTAATAGATCGACATTAGACCATGTACAACCGGTCAAAATGACGAGCGCATGACGCAAACTAGAAGTAAGTTCTGTGACAATGGTCGTCGTGTGAGCCAGCGGCGCCGCTGTCGGCGGGCACAAAGACGCTGCAGAGCTCGCTGTCGGAACTGCTTTGGGTGGCGACGTCACGCGGACGTTCATCGCTGGCAACATGGCGTCTGGTCTTCAGTGTTATTGTAGAGTTCTTCACTGGTTGAATGCGGGATATATCGTCTCGTTCTACATTTATGTCACTCAGTACCTGTGAATTACTGTGAATTAATTGTACGGAAATGTTTATACTGCGTGTAAAATTGAACGAGAGAAAAAACTCTTGATATCGCATGCTTACACGTCACTATAAGAATATATATATATATATATATATATTTTATTACTATAAATAACAAAGAAAACCTCAAATAAAAACGTGAATTTACGTAGGTGAACGAAGTGTAAAAAATACTTGTCATTGTCATTCTTCTAACTCGAAAGCTAAGTATACAGGTACATACTATGTATAATACGTTACGCAAGAAACAAGCTTTCTTTTGCCTAATTAATCATCCTGGATTGACGCAATTGCTTCTACATTTATTCACAATGTTTGGCGTAATCAATAACGCCTAGACTTAAGGGGATTTCTATCTCCTACTTTCCTTTCTTGCTACGTACATTACAATTGCCTCTCTGTTTATCTCAGGCGGTGGTGACATCTTAGGCTGATTAATAGCGAATACTGGCAATTTTGGTTGCACTACCTATTTTTTTCAACAGAGTGGTCATAAAAGTGACGTCCAATAATAACATTTAGGGGCTCATATTGAAAGTATCTGAATTGATTTCATGTATTTTACGCGATTTTTTCGTAGATTTGAAAATGATATTTCTTGTTAACTAGTTTTTAAAAATGATCGGCCCACACGGCTTTAACTTTTTTTGTTTAGACGCAAGCTCGTGAAGATTTTTCTTATGTCTAAAATGTAAAGAAGACCGAAGAACAAAGTAGGTTACTTTGGTCTTCAGGGGGGGGGGGGGGGGGCAATTGCACCCACTGCCCCCCGTAGATCCGCGCTTGCTTAGAACAATGCAAATAAATATAATTTTATTTTTATTATTATTATAAGCTCTGCTGAGTTTGGGACCAGATGGCGCCCATTTTGTACTTGTTTTTTTTTTGCCTTTGGTCGAAGTATTTTTGTTTCTCGAATTATCCCTATTACTGACACGCTTACTAGCTGTTCCCCGCGTTTCAGCCGCGTCAATTTCAGAGTTCCCGCGGAAATTCCGGGATAAATAGTACCCTATGTCTTTCTCTGCACGTCTGACAACGTGCATGCAGAGTTTCATGATGATCGCATTAGTAGTAGAATGTGTAACAAACAAACAAATATGAATAACATTAAGGACACCAAATTGTAATAATATAGCCATAACAAAACATCTTTCACCGAAACAAATTTTCACTTACAGTACGAACCTTGCCTAATTTCAACCAGAACGGCCGCCGGGCTCGTCAGGGTTGAGATCCATCATTGTTCATCGTGTAACAAACAAACAGAAAAGGACGCCGCCGGCCAAGTTCACTCGAAACTAGATAACCGCGGGGCGTGCCCCTGACAAATTCATTTAGCGGACCGAAGCAACGAAGGGAGGGCGTCTCAGACCCCTTAGCCAGGTTGATAATAATTTACAAGCGTTATCGTTATAGAAAACTACAAAGTCACCCCAAAAATGGTCAAAACAAACGTCCAATTTTTCGTGACCACACGACATGACGATAACGTTCCCTAGTTTTCCGTAACGATAAAGATTACAGATTTTCAACTTGGTTAAATGGTATACCTATAAAACGTTTCCGGTGAGCGCCGATCGCGCACTAATGGAGCTTCGCTGTATTGACATTGGGAGGCGACACCTTAGCGCAACTTCGGTCGCCGGAGTGTCGCTCGAAGTTCGCGACGCGATCGTTTCATTTCCTTGCTGTCGCTTCCTGCTCAGGGAACATGGATGCTTCTCGATATTGGATCTTCATTTTACTTATATTATTAAAACAACTGTATCCCAAAGCTCCATTCGAATGGTGTTTCGAAATGCGCTGATTAATATTATATTGTGCTTCACGCCTTAACTACTCAACCGATCATAAAGAAATATTGCATATTTCTATTGCATATTTATTGATAACATGTAGGCCTCCCCTGGGAGGGGTACATAGGATATTTTTATCCCGAAATTTCCGTGGGAACTTCAGATTTAATGCGGGTGAAACCGCGGGGAATGGCTAGTTTATCATAACTCCTCTGCCCGTGGACCAATTGCGATAAAAAATAATTGCAGCATAGCAGCTGCTTAAACTTTATTTAGTGGTTTTTGCGTGATGCGCGCACAAACTTAGAAACATGAGTTCCAATATATATCTACTGTTTTCATTCTGCACCTAATAATATAGCAGCCCATAATTATTATCTTCAATGTGTTGTCAATTTTTATAGTACGTACAACTACGTATTTATATATTTTCGAAATCATAAGAATCAACTCCAACTATAATTCCACCGAGAACCGACGGCAATTTGAAATGACCTGTAATTTATATTGTTTCAGGTAAAATGGGTTTTCGCGTTTCGTGGTACGGAGTGCTTTGCGCTAGCGATTGTTAGACTCTGACGTCACAGGTGGGTCAACGGCTGGCGGGTGCCAGAGGTACAAGCGGGTAATTTGTGAATATTTGATAGTATTATCACAAGAGTTGCTGGCGTTAGCGACACCTGCGCAGTTTCGTATAAGATTGGCACTCCTCTGAGGTTAATACTTTGTCTGCTGCGTAAGTGGCTTCTAAATTCTAAGCTGGAAAACTATAAACGCTTAAAAAAATATATGCAGTATAAGTACCTATTGCTTTACACAATACTATAATATGACCCATTGACCAAAAGTCAAAAGTTACAGGTCCAGAACAATTAAGTGTTGAGGTCAAATATTAAATACCCGTCCTGACAGTTTTATTAACTGATAGGTACCTTACTATACGTATCATTATTTTCTTTCACATGACATAAATACACCGTCAGATACATCTCATAAGCTTCTTTTTAGAAAATATATAATTTTACTCTTTCATAAAAATCACTAGTAGCTTTTTAATCTTTCACATTATCACTGTATCTTAGATAGTAAATATTATTGAATAGTTTCTTAAACATAGCAATGTCGCGGCGCGCTAGGTAAGTGCGTATAAAAAGACAACGAAGTGCGGTAGGTATTACCTGAAGGCTTCTTTCAGCCACTTGCGCGCCTTTGAGACCATTTCAGACTCAACTTTAGATGTTTTGAACTTTCATAAACAGCTTTGTGATGCGTTTTGTATTCTCTTTAGCTTTTGTTCTTTCGCCCTTAAAGTCCTCCCTTGTTTATAAGCATTAAGTTATTGAATTTTGAAAGAAGCTTATTTCAGGTGTTCTTCGTAGATCGATTTATGGTATACACAGAGCAATAAAATTATCCACTTATTCAATAAAATGTAATAACATAATATAAAATATAGCTGAAGTTTTATGAATTTTTGAAAGTTTAATTCCCGTCTGAGACGAGTAAATTTTTTTTCATTACTTATACTCGGAAAGTAGGTCTGAAGTTGCCTGAGAAGCGGGTTGAAAGTAACACTTCTCAGCCCTAGGGAGAATCGCTTTCAACTGACAGCTGGATACTGCAGAAACTCAAGTTTTTTTTTATGTCATAGGGGGCATACTTACTGGCCAGTAGCACGCCTAATGGTTGATTTATGTAAAATAAAATTCATTCATTTTTTCTTTAGCTAATTCCTATTTTTATTTTGACTTTCCTTGCATTCGTAATGAAAAGCACAGTGTTATCCTCGGGAGAAAGACTTATTTAGTCCCTCGAACTATTGGCCAAACCCCGTCTCGGGACTAAATAAGTTACTTTCACCCCTAGGATAACAATGTACTTTTGTATCTCCCATTTCGGTTTAAAATTATTAAACACAAGCAATATTTCCCGTGAAGGAACAATAATAATACATGGTAACCTATTTTTTGACTCGAAAACTTATCAACATAGTTCTAAGGAATAAGTTGGAGTTTTGATTGTCGGTAAGCACTATTTGTATATACATACATTGAAGTTTGACCTCGATGTACTAAACTCGTTCAACTGTACCTACCTGGGTACTTACAGTTTACGTTGGGTAATTTGCTAGCGCGACCACGCTTACGTAAAATTTCGCTTGAGTAAAATTGGCTATCATCAGGATAAGGTAATTGACTTTACCACCACCGACCGCCATTTTTTCGCTATCATGTATACGCAACGGTGGAACGATGCAAATGTGGTATCACCATACTCATACCTTTTTAATATTCTGTGCTCTCGCTTCGTGTACACTTGATGGTAGGCCGGACTTAGCGGCGTTGCATGGACGGAAGGGCTGACTCATGAAATATGGACGACGCATTAGAAGGTCGGTCTGGCCGCTGCGCACTTTTTGCCAATTTATAAATATTGTATTTGAAAAGGCTTTGTCAGCGAACTTGTGAAAGCCGTGAAACTTTTGAATGTTGCCACTTTGCGTTATCTATAATATTTTCATGCAATAAACATGTAAGTAACCTAAGGTTGTGTAATAAGTCCTATGCATATCTAGTTACGACTTACGAGTTGTTGTTTTTTATAAACTATGTTAGCTATGGATACAAGTCCTTTGGCGGACACAAATAAGGTTATAAAATAAACTTTTAAATCTATTAAATTGTTATTTTTTATTATTTTAAACGATGACCTATCGTGGTAACGCTATAATTTCGCCCGTGTCTAGTTTTTTTTATCATGGCACAGAGCCATACATTACACGATGAGATGTTCGGCGAGCTAAGACGCATAGCGCGACATCCGCTTACTTCCTACTTTTACTACTGTCTACTCCTGTCTACTGTCTGCTACTTAGTATCCATCACGAGGGAAAATTAATTGCCGTACGGCAGCGGATCAGCGCGTCAGGCAGGATACTCGCTACGGTATAACCCAATACAATATACAAACATTTTATTTCTATCACTTTTCAAAGAAAACTTATGACTTCATTTGATCTTGTCTACGTTCAATTTCTTGCGAAAAAGATAGCTGATCGTCTGACGGCACGGATAATTTGTCGGGATCGACCTCAAATTGTTCGTATTATCTTCAAACAAAGGCGCGGTGTCCTCTGCCCCGCGCCTCCCCCGCCTCCCCCGCCTCCCCGGCGGCGAATGTCACTCAATGACAAATCTCTTTTGTCCCCGCAGCTTTAGTTAACCGAGTGAAAAATCGCCAGCCAGCGAATGTTACGTGCGCATATCGCGATACCCTCAGAAGCTGTAGTTAAGAGAAATTTTTCTCTAGGAAGAGGGTACTTTTAATCTTATGTGAAGAGTTTCTGCGGGAATTCCATAATTGACGGCGGTGAAACCTCCGAGGGACCAGATATATTACGTTGAGTGTTGACCCAGGTAGTCTAATAAATAGGTACAGTGACTAGTGAGTAGCCAAAATTGAAATATTATACAAACTTTTGAATAGTTTACCTCTACAATTTAGAAAATACCTACCTATCATTTTGTGGCATTTTATCACTTACTAACTGATGAATTCGTTAAACTCCCACAAACAATCTCTTGAAAGACTAAAAGCTCGTTGCGTATGAGTTGCATTTCGAGCGGTAACTGTACGATAAAGCTAAGCTTGAGTGAAAGTACGTTAAAGAATATTATTGTATTATAATAAATACATTATTATAAAAATGACAAAAAAATATATATATCACATACATTAATGTAAATATGTATAATGAAGCGTGGAGTGGCTGCCGTGTTTATTTGCCCCTGATTGTTTTAAAGTTATAGGTACTTTGACTTAAAAAGAGTATCGTAAGAGACACTATCCGGGCAACAAGGGTAGAATAATGAAGGATAACATCAATCTAAAATTCATTAAGGGGATTACAGTTGTGTTTACAGTGAAAATGAGTCAGTAATATGTATTTGAAGTCTCAGCTGCCTTACCAACGTACGTTTCATCGCTTATTGAAGGTACTCACACAAAAGAGCTGGTCCAACTTAATCTAGAAACACCCGCAGGAGACCCGACGCCCTGCGACAGGTGGGCGACAAAGGGTCCGCGTCAAAACAGTCCGCGCTGTAATTTGTCAAAAGGAGGATTAGCCGGGACTCCTCGGAATGAAGGCTCGCAAGCCAGCTCGCACGCTCCGGTGGATGTTTGTTCAGCTGTACCGACGGCCTGAGACGCAAGTGTCGCTTGTACTCCGTTTGTAAATAGGTTATTAATCCGACCGACGCGCGAGTTGTTGCCATCCTCCATACCGTACATGAAATTAACTATGGAACTCGAGCAGCCCTGCATCGCATCGGTGGCAGGTACAATGTACATAATTATGTTATGAATGACAAATATTTTTAATTAAATTCCACATCTTTACTTCTTTACCAGTACCCGGAGCACGAATTTTTCGCTCTCGTCCTTTCGACATCGAGCCTTTTTTTTTGTATGGAAAATGAACAACGCCATCTATCCAGTGTCGCTCATTTTCCATACAAAAAAAAAACGCTTTGACATTACGACGAGAGCGAGAAAATTCGTGCTCCCTATGATGAATTCGGAAGGCCGCGTAGTGCCATAGGATACTGTGGAAATTCTGAATATCACGCTGGCGTATCTACAGAGAAAAATCTGGCTGTCTACAAAGTAAACGTCTGAGCTTAAGAGCTTTAAAAAGAGAGTTCTTGGATGAAAAAAGACGTAAAACTTGGCAACCTTAAATACATTTAAACATCGCTGGGTACACTTCGTATTTCTATTAAAAGAGGCAAACGTTTTTCGTAACTGGTTCAATACAAAACTTGCTACATTGAGCCCTGGATCCGGGCGATCGTTTGTTAACTCCAATGTAAACTTTACCTTCATACCCTCGACTTTGCGGCCTCCACCGCTTCTTTCAGGGCTTGTAAATAAAGGCTATTATGTTAAATTTATTCAACATAGAAAAATTGTGCAATAAAAATGAAATAAAAGAGACGTCTTCTGTTGAATTGGTTTAGTTCAGATCCGTTTTAACGTTTCTTGGTATCGGAAAGTTTTCATTGTTGTAATTTTTATTGTGTGCAGACTTTCAAGTTGAGTTGGGTTGAGTTGACTTGCAAGTTGAGTTACCACTAATTGAACATAGATAAGCAATAGTGTGTAAACCCACACTGGAGAAATTTTGAGTAAATCGTGGATTAAAATTATAGCGCCATTTTGTTTCAAATTTTTTTATGGTCAACGTTTTGTTACATATTTAAACAATTTAATTAGGTGAACACATAGTAAAAAAAAATCTAACTCTCAAAAAACGTTCTGTTTTAATAACTTAGTTTTATGGGTTAACATGTTATTGCTTATCTGCGTCCAATTATATTATAGTTATATCTATATTATAACTTTAAACTGACAGCGTGCTGCTGAAGAGTTTGTTGCGCAGCTTCTTTCTTCAGCCATAGCACTAGGAAGCTGTGAAGGGTGGATGTTTTATGGGTGCTGTCATAATAACTGTAATTATATTATTGACGTCAAAAAGAGCTACATTATGGGCCAAATTTGAATAGAGGATTTGACTTTGACTTTGACTCACAGAGCCTTGTATGTAGATTAAAAAAAGAAATTAAAAAAAAAAGTTTTTATTTCAGATATAAGTAGGTTAGTAGTACAAAAAAAAATAACTTAAAAAACTAGTGTTAGTGTTATTATTGCTATGAAAATAATTTGCATTTTCGTTTATTTTTTCTTTTCTTTTTATTAAAAAGAGAATTTTGTCTATAACAGATGACGACAGCCCCAAAATTACAATATATACGTACAATCATTCAATCTTACAGTGATATTAACATTCAAAAATTACTTTTTTCTACTTTAGCCCCTCCTCGCTTTTAGTTTGCTGGTTCGCTTTCTCTATTATCGGTACCGACTGTTTGTTGATAGCGCTACCCTACCATATGTGTAGGTGGTGATTGATTTAAAAACAAGACATGATATTCTGTTTGTATGAAAAGTAAAAACCGATGAAAAGTGATAGAGTTCATGAAAAACACAAACTGGCAATCAGAAATTCAAACAGATCGTATTGAAAGCGGCGGTTAATTGAAAACATAGTTGAGTGGCGCCGAGCGGACTCGATGGGGACTCGACAATAGGTACCTACTCCATGGGAGGGATCGTGAATTCATTTTTACTGTTCATTTAAACTGATGATCTTATTTTTACCAGTGCATCAGATCACCATGCTGCTCTGCAACCAAGAGCTCCCGTATTCAATTCCCAGTGAGAGAGAGGACTTTGTGTTTCACACAGGATTCCCTTATCCAGCCTAGACGCTTAAATACAACGTGTTATTGAATTGACTGAAAACTAAAAAGTATGTAGTTGGTACAGAACATTGACATATTAAATCAATGGTACAGAATCGACTTCCAAATCGATCGCACCATGTTTTAATATACTTAGGTTATATTTTTTTCATTTTTACTAGCCTTTTTTTTTTACTAATACAACATTTGGCGCGTACGCCGCGCCCCACCCGTAGCAAAAAAATCGAATCGGTCATTGACACGTAGGCACGGGCATAGCGCTTGAAATTTCGTATAGATAGATCACCTCTAATCTAATGTTAAATAACTTTTAGACTGTTAGATTTTTCGACATAATTTATATTTTAATCATATTATTGTTTATTTTATATTGACGAAAAGCTTAAAGCAATTACCGAAGAAAACGTTCATTTAAAAAATAAAATAAGTGAGCTAGAGTTAAAACTCAAATTCGCTGATAAGGATAAGCGCAAAAACAACCTTGTCTTTTTTGGCATCGAGGAAGGAAAAGCAACAACAGAAATGGAGCTAGTAGATTACATAAAAGATATTATAATAGAAATGGGAGTACATTTTGAAGTCTTCGAAATTAACAATATTTACAGAATTGGTAAAAAAGAGCTCAATAAAAATCGCCCTGTTGTAGTCTCACTCACAACTACGTGGAAAAAACATGTGATTCTGCGAAACAGACATAACCTACAAGAAGGAGTAAATATCAAGGAGGATTTCCCTAAAGAAATAATAGAAAAACGTAAACAACTGCAGCTACAAGTTGAAGAGGAAAAGAAAAAAGGGAATATAGCGTTCATAAAATACGACAAACTGATAATAAAGAAAACACATGAAAGCAACAGAGAAAAGAGGAAAAGAGAGATTTCAGGATCACCAAAATCACCATCACAAAAGAAAGTCAATTCAGGCAATACCCAAAGTACATTGACCACCTTGAACAACGCCTCCTCTAAAACTGCGACAAGGGAAATAATCAGACCGAATATACTAAACTATGTCGAGCACGGGAGATCAGCTTCACTATCCAATCTCTCAAAAAACTAATATGTGACACCCGGATCCAAACAACCCCAACAACCACATTACTAAACACAACACTCATAAATTGCACCCCAAGCCGGCTTGTCACCGTGGGGGAAGAAGACAAACACCCTCCATCTAAATCAAAACATTATAACTCGAAACACCCCAAAGAAAACCTGTGTAGAAAAAATATGCATAAAAAGAGAATAATACAGATAAAACAAGATAAAAAAACCACTGAACATATACATGTCTGCACACTGAATACTCGGACACTAAGAACAGAAGAGAGCCTAAAAGAACTAGAAATAGCCATATCCAACATAAAATGGGACATAATGGGCATTAGCGAGATGAGAAGGCCAGGAGAAGGGATAGAAGAGAGGAACGACTATATCATGTTTCATAAAGGAGAACACACCGGACAAAAAGGAGTAGGTTTCCTTATCAAGTCTAAACTGAAGAAGAATATTATGGGATTCGAAGGAGTTTCTGATAGAATTGCGGTAGTGCATTTAAAATTTCCGGGCTACAAGAAAATCTGGGCCATCTTCCAAATATACGCCCCAACAGAACAAGCGGGGAAGTCAGATATAGAATATTTCTATGAGAGTATCTCGGAGGCATTAAAACCGCACTACAACAACAATATAATAGTCATGGGTGACTTCAACGCACAGGTTGGAGAAAGGCAAATGGGTGAAGAATCCTCAATCGGGAAGTTTGGGCATGGCAAAAGAAGTCAAAATGGACAGAAATTAGTAGAATTCATGATGGAAAATAACCTTACTTTAATGAACTCACGTTTTAACAAAAAAATTAAAAGTAAATGGACATGGTCCTCCCCAGGTGCAAAATTTAAAACTGAAATTGACTATATTATAACCAACAAAGCAAGCTCATTCACAGATACCAATATAGTTAAAAATCTCAACTTCAACACAGACCACCGTATGGTAAGAAGCTGCCTAAGCCTAAACCAACCCAAAAGATCTAGGAAGAACCTAGTAAATAATAACAAGCTGTATCAAATTCCAGAACACAGTCATTCCACTAATTCCCGCATAACAGTTTCACTCAATGAAATTATAACCTCCAGCGCAGAAACTGGGATTAAATACAGAAGTCTACAGAACAAACTGAAAGAGATGCTAGTCAGTAAACCCAGAAACAAAGAAAGCTATTTAAGCAAAGAGACACTAGAACTAATAGACGAAAGAAGAACACTAATATCAAATAAAGGGGACAAAGAAAGACGCCATAAAATTGCAAACCTTAGCAAGGCAATTAAGGAGAATATGAGGAAAGACCGTAAGGAGAACAGAAATAGAGTTCTGGAAGAACATATAAAAAGAACAGGAGGAACAAAAAAGGCTATGAAACAACTAAGCGAACATGGGAAAGAATGGATATCGAAACTAAAGCAACGTGAATCTTACTTAACTAATCGACCCTCAATACAGAAACTAGCTACGGACTACTACCGCCTATTGTACTGTGATAAATTCGATTCAGGGTTGGTCACACTTCCGGAAGTAAACGAAGCTAAAGAAAACAAAGCAGACGAAGTGCCAGAAATCCTTGCCTCAGAGGTAATTAAGGCAATAAAATCCCAAAAACTCGAGAAAGCTCCAGGGCCGGACAAGATACCCAACGAAATTCTCAAGGGAACCTTAGAGGAAATCAGTCCTGTGCTGGCAAAACTTTTCAACGAAATTTTACAAACAAGGCAAATTCCAGAAGAATGGACCGAGTGTCACATAATTTTACTACATAAAAAAGGCCCTAGAGACGAGATTGGGAACTATAGGCCAATTTCTCTCATATCAAACATATATAAAGTATTTGCTAAAGTGATCCTGGAAAGAATATCATTAACACTAAACGAAAGTCAACCCGTAGAGCAGGCAGGATTCAGAAAAAACTTCAGCACAATAGATCACATTCACACAATAAAACAATTGATACAGAAGTACAACGAATATAATAAACAAATCTACCTGGCGTTTATAGATTACTCAAAGGCATTCGACAGTCTCAGGCACCAATATATATGGCGGAGTCTTGAACAACAAGGGGTCCAGACCAACTATATAGAAATACTCAAGAGTATATACAAATCTAGCAAGGCCAGTATTAGGCTAGAATCAACAGGAGAATCATTCCCTATCCAAAAGGGCGTACGCCAAGGCGATCCTCTTTCCCCTTCGCTATTTAACGCTGTACTCGAGCACATCTTTAGACAGCTAAACTGGGACCACTTGGGTCTGAACATTAAGGGAGCTCGCCTAAACCACCTAAGATTTGCCGATGATCTGGTGCTTCTTGAAGAGAATCCAGCAGCAATAGAACAAATGATGCAGAGCCTAGCAAATGCGAGCAGAGAAGTTGGTCTGGAAATCAATGCCAGTAAAACAAAACTGATGACAAACTCAAGGGAAATAGACATTACGGTGGATGGCAACAAGATCGAATATGTCAAAGAATATACCTACTTAGGACAGATAATATCTCCTTTAGATGAAATGACAAAGGAAATAAACAGGCGTATAGCCCAAGGATGGAGAAAATACTGGTCACTGAAGGAAATAATGAAAAGTAAGGATCTAGGCAATCACATAAAAAAGAAAACATTCGAGACCTGTATTCTGCCAGTTCTTACTTATGGTTGTGAAACTTGGTCAATAACACTACACCACAGGGAAAGGCTAACAAAATGCCAACGTGCCATGGAAAGAAGCATGCTAGGGCTAAAAATCAAAGATAGAGTCAGGAACATAGACATAAGAACAAGAACAAAACTCACAGACATTCTTACCCGGATAGACACCCAAAAATGGAGATGGGCTGGACATATGCTACGCCACCCTATTAATAAATGGAGCAAGCAAGTTACTCTCTGGCAACCAAGAGACGGCAAAAGAGGTAGGGGTCGTCAAGTTAGGAGATGGGAAGACGACCTGAAGCAGACAGCGGGACCATTCTGGCTGAGAGTGGCAAGGGACAGGACCCATTGGAAGGAATTGGAGGAGGCCTATGCCAAAAGGCACACCGAACTTAGGGACCTCTTGTAACCCTTTGTTTAGGAATAAAAGGCTATTATTATTATTATTATTGTTTATTTTTTAAATGAGGTGTATCAGGTTTTTGGTCAATTCATTAACACGTTCTATAGAGTGTGATTAAACGAGGTGTTTTTAAATGAAATCTTTCAGTATCCGATCCTCGTCCGAAATATCTAAAGAATATGTTATTGTAACATTCATTTTCTTCTTAGAAGGCACAACAACAACTTGTTACAGAAACCACAATAAAGTAACTTTAACTACTTATAACTTTTGGCCGATTTTGTATTTTCCTTTTGTTGTCAAGTTTAAACGCTACGGTGTATGATCAGAAGCAAAACCACATTTTATGCGGTTATCGTCCATCTGCTTCTTGTGGACAAGTTTAAATTCTGAAAAGGTATTATAAACAAAATATAGTGCCTATATAAATATAAGTAATGGAATAAGTTTTTTTGACAGTGGCGTCGTATCTTTGGAACCTTTTCATTTTTTAATTCTTCCCACGTGTGAGCAAACAGCAATAACCTGATTCGCAAATAGAACAAACACATCATGGAGGCTGGAGCGCGCCTGGCGGAGTGCAGCGAGACGGAATGAGTATAAAGCAACAGTTGATTGTTGTCGGTCGCTGCCGGAGGGGGCCCCAGCGGGAGGGGAGACGGGGGGTTCACTCGACCAACCTTCGGCATACTTCCGAGCCTACAACTTCGATATAGTATTATTACGATCGGGTCACTATACTATAGTCTGCTTTTCTGCTAATCAAAAGCTTTCGGGTTCGATCTGGTCGACTTGGTGTGATGAACATAAAGTTCCACTTTCCAATTTGGACGTGTTTATATAATATATATAGTATGATATACGCAAGATAAAACGGGAAGTGGGAACTCCTAAATTAACGCGAGGTACATTATTGTATAATTATTATTATAAATTTTCTTCCTTAGCACACTTTTATGCTATTTTGCTTCAATTATACATAAAGTATGCTGTACGTTACGCCCACATTGTTTCATATAATTTTTCTATCGTCTCCCCCGACGTAGGATCGACGCAAAGAAAAATTATATGAAACAATGTTACGCACACATCCTACGTCGGAGGAGACGAACTTACAGCATACCTACTTTATTTATAGTTATTCTGAATGTTAGAAAATTTTCTTCTTTCGTTAACAACTTTTCTTTTGCCGAAGTTTATAATTACTGGCAATGTAATGAAACGAGTAAAGTTGCCTCATGAAACCGTAAACTTTCTTCGTAATACACGTCGACCAAAAACGGTTGCTTGTCGCACGAGCACGACACGTCCCGCGTCTCATGTTTCGGGATATTCCGTACTTGGGAACGGTTTTGGTTTTGTTTTCGAGAGTGAAAATGTCGCGCCTTTATTTAAGAAACTTTTGGTTATATTATCCAATATTTACTAAAGTTACTGCATTTAGATTCACCACCATCTTCTAAACCGTCTTATTATAAGCTTACATTGCAATTTTGTATACTGTTTCAACTCTAAAATAAATGGGTAACGTCGAAATATCAGTTGATCAATTTCCAATCCTTACTATTATTTATAATGCAAAAGTAACTCTGTCTGTCTGTCTGTCTGCCTGTGAAGCTTTCACGCCTTAACGGCTCAACCGATCATCATGAAATTTTGCATACATGTTTTTAGGGGTACAGAGAAGGACATAGGGTATTTTTTATCCCGGAATTCCCGCGGGAACTCTAAAATTAACGCGGATGAAACCGCGGGGAACAGTTAGTCTTAAAATAAGCCTGATTAAGAAAACCCGGTAGGGCTCCAGTTTCAGCGTTCACGTCGCTCTACCACCTCCGGTGTAGTATCAGTCGACGCATAGAAACTATAGCTGAAAATGTTTATACATTTAGACATCCAATGCGGCTGTCGCAGCCGTCATCGTCGTCGTTATCGTTGTGCCATTATGGCGGTAAAACCAACTGATCGCGCTATTTCTGAACGATATTACCAAAACTAAAACTAAAAATGTCACATATTCGTCCCTTGGCTTACCTACAGGCTACAACACCGCTCAAGTCGAAAATTTGCAGTTTTCACATTTTAAAATTAAGTTGAGTTAAAAAGTTAAAATCAAGTAAATCGTCAAAATAAGTATAAATACATACTTATTTAGAATTGCATAGTTATTAAGAAATAATCGGCTAACATGTGGCTAAATAATCTGGGTTACTAACAACAGAAAAGTTCCACGGATTTTTAAAATATTTAGAGATTTTTCGTCTCCTGTAAAGTTGGTAAAAATGACTATGCGGTGTTGTAAGCTAAGGGACGGTATTCGTTTTAAGTTTTCTTTTGATCCCCACGTTCGGTCAAAGCTTAACCGATATAAGTATATGTATATTTTAATTACAAGTGAAATTGTTATATTTAAATCAATCAGTGCGATATGAAATGGACATAGATAAGCAATAGTGTGTTAACACACATTGGAGAAATTTTGAATAAATTGTGTTTTAAAATCATACCGTCATTTTGTTTCAGCATTTTTTTATGTTTAAATGGTTTTTGGTATATAAACAATGCAATAAGGTAAACAAATAATTAAACAACGCTCTATAACTCTCAATAAAGCGTTTTGAATCAATAACTTAATCGTGTGGGTTAACACGTTATTGCTTATCTGCGTCCGAATGTGCTTAAAATATTATGTTTTGTTTTGGTAATGTCGCGCCGGTCGTTATGAACTAGTGCGATTGGCCTCCAGTCCCACACCACAAGGCTCACGATGCATCAATCACTTCGCGCGACGCTCGTTTGTCTTCGTTATGACGACAGAGTGGCTGCGTCGTCGTCGATAGTGGGTTTGGCAAGCCCTCGCCAGCCGCCACCCTGGGCTGCGGCGCACCTGGGTTCACATAACATATGTTATATGTATGTGTGAGCACTGTGCGACTGGCGAACTGATAACAGTAGAAAATTAACACAGTTTATTTACTAACCACTTTCACATTTATAATATTAGTAGGTTTAGTAGGGATAATATTATGTTTATTCATCTTACAGTAAAATCACAACCAACTTCGCATTTATAGAGTTGCTACCACGGACCTATTGTGTTTGTGACTCATTGTCATAGATATGACAGGTGAGTGGTGACATTGGACGACCTAAATGTTTAATTTGTTAGTGAGAAACGAGTGTTGCAGCGGCGATACGTCATAATGATATATACCTATGACGTCGTATAGTTGTGGTCGCATATAAAATTGTTCATTTCTTTCTACATATTATCAGCAACAGGTGTACTCCACTCACATATTATGGATCTTGCATCCCCTGAGATGGCTGTGCTGTGGGCAGGGGACAGTTTGAGCTAAGAGTAGGTATTCTTACTATTATAAATGCAAAAGTGAGTTTGTTTATTTGTTTGTTACGCTTTCACGCCTTAACGCTTCAACCGATCATCGTGAAATTTTGCATACATGTTTTTAGGGGTACAGAGTAAGTAGTTAGAGTACTTTTTATTCCGGAATTTCCGCGGGAACTCTGAAATTATCGTGGGTGAAACTACATTAACATTTTGTCAAGGGTAGATAGGTTTAGAAAAAATATAGGGTAGTACTTTTATCTCGGAATACCCGCGGGATCTCCGAAATCAATGCGGCTGAAACCGCGCTAGTAATCCTATAAGATTGAGGCGCGACGTTGTCCGAACGGCCGAGCGGATAGAGGACAGTTTGCGACAATCAATTTCCGATCCGTCAGCAGCTGTCATAGACGGACCACTTCGCTAGATAAACATCGGGACAAACTAGCGCGCCCTGATTAGGTGGAGGAAACGATTTTTCCAATGGACATGTTGCACGAAATTGGTTTATTACATGATAGAAAATTGAATAACTATCGTCACCTTCCGCTATTTCTTATACCTACATTATATTATATCCTATCATACTTCTTTGATGTTTCATATAATTGCGAGAGTTACGATGTGATTCAATCGATTTAGTCGGTTGTTATCAAGTGTAATTTTTTCTGCATAATTTAAAAGTCCTAAGAGCTGTACAGTAAAATATTTATTATTATAAAGTTTTGCTCCGAGGGTTGTTTACGATTTTGTGAGTGGTCCGACCCAATCAAATGGATAAATGAAATTTCCTTGAACTATAATATGTTTTTTTTTGTATTCAGTAAATACAAAAAAACATTTTGTGATCTAAGTCTAGTAACAAAGTAAGATACATTTTACGGAGATGTAGGCATACAATGCGAGTGTGTGGTCTGTATATGTACATAAGTAATAACATCCTTTGTAATGTCAAAAAACACAAAACATTGTATTTCTTTGTGCCCGTACATGCCTCCTGCGTACCTCCCAGCGACACAAAGGTCAACGAAGGAACATCCCTAATATTTACATAAACTTTACTTGTGTAATGACCCGCCCGCCCCGGCCCCACCCGCCCGAGCCGACCGTCCCTGCCTCGTGTTTGTCTTTCAGCTTGCTAATGTTTCATTTCTTAATTGCCTACGCGTTACTGGTATTTACATCGTAATTTCAATGATAACCAAATATTTATTTTACTTTTTCACCAACAATAAAACCTATCGAACCTAACAGAAGCTTATAGAACATAATTAGAGAACATATTAGAGAAATTATAGAACATAATAAGATTAAATATAAAAATATAGTAAAATAACTCATTGCCTTAATTTTGCTATTTCAGAAATGAAAAGGAACTTAAATATACTTGCAGTTATTTATTTAAACGAAATATATAAGCATAAATGCAAAAAAATATCATATAAACTCTAGGTGGGCAGTGGAAAATTGAATTCAGATCCTGGTGATATTGTCGACGCCCATTAGCATCGTGTCCCGGTAGGTCCTGGGCACGAGCATGTCGTTGTCCAGGTACGTGAGGTCGTCGTGTTTCATCACCATGTTGGAAGTGTCCACGCGCTTGCTGACGTTCACGTTGCTCATATCCTTCCTGAAAATCTTCACGTCGACAAACTTCATGTTTTCGGTGAAGAAGTGGGTGTGGTCGATGTGCCTGTCGAAGGGGTAGCCGAGCGGCATGGTGTCCACGCAAGTGGTGAAGCGGCAGTTGTGTCGCTCCTTCATGACGGTGACGTCGACGCCGTTCATCAACAGGCCGGCGCGCACGGGGCTCACGATCACGAACATCTGCATGGGCACGCCGCCGACCGTTCCCAGCGGCAGCAACAGCCGCTTGGGGAAGCCCACGCGCGACATGTACCACCAATTGTCCGGGATGGCCTTCACTGAGCGAGGGAACGCCGACTGCATGGTGCGGTCCCACAGGAAGCGGGTCCACGGCCTGTCCTCGATGATGCCGTGCATCTCGACCGAGTTGCGCACGATCGTGTTCTTGCCGGTCTCCAGTTTGTGCACGAAGCTGTCGATCTCTACCATGTCGTGACGCATCTCGTTGACCCCGACAAGACGGCCCATGCAGTCGTATTTGGGCCCGATGAAAACACGCACCACGGCGTCGACCGCCTTCTCCGATAATACGTCGATGGACACTCTGAATGGGTGATTGTTGAGGCGACGTTGACGGACTACCATCATCGTGTCTGGACGCTTTTGCCTCATTTCGTTTTCGTCTAACCACATAGCGTTGGTTATGTCCATGTCGTACTCGTCGATGAACGTCACGAGTTCCTCGGTGACTAACTTCTCCACCTTGACACCGGGGAAGTCGATCTCCTCGCGGGTGTACGAAGGCAACAGTTTCTTGAAAAGGACCACGTGTTCCATAATCCTCTTCATCACCTTCCAGAAGAGCGGGTCGCGCAGGCACGTCTTGTACATATCCAGGGCGGTCGGCAGGTATGTGAACCTGTAATTAATTGGTCATTTGTTTAAAAATAACGAATCACTACAAAAGAAGTTAACATAAACTTAAGATTAACACTGTAAGGTACAAAATTTCAATCATCTACACAGAATAGACTTAATGCTTACTTGTGGTTGTTGTAGTAGCTGTAGCCCAAAACCCTTTTGAAAAGTACGGTGAGATGGAAGACCTTCGCATCGTCATGAGATATATTAATGCCTCCGAGGATGATTCTCGACAGCTTCTCTATATCCTCAGGTTTCTTGAGTTCGATGACGGTTCCGTCACGCTGCGATAAAGAAAGACATAATATTATTAGGTGAATCTTTTTTCCCTCTATATATAAAGCAAATCTCAGAGTTCAAAAACTTACTCTTTCGATTTTACCCGTCAAGATACCCTGGCGGATGATCGTTTCAATCTCGTCCAAAAGGAGTTTCTCTCTGATGTTGTTTTCGTTTACGACTTTCACGTCGTTGACGCGCACGGGCATCTCTTCGCCGTTGGGCAGGCGGATCTTGGGCCAGTAGCCGGTCTTGACGGGCTCCTCCCACATGAAAGGCTTGATATCGCACATGTTGCGGGTCAGACGCTCCAGCCTCAGACGGGCCAGCAGCTGTTGGGTAGCGTACATCACGACCTCACCGTGACGCTCCTTGTTCAAACCGTACACCTCATCGGTCATCCAGTACGGGTAGTTCATGTGCAAATAGTACATGTACGTGTTGAGATCGATGTCCTCCGTGAAGTAAGCCAGACGATCGTCAACGGTCAAGACGTGGCGAAGACCTTTGCGCATGTCGAAGACAACAGTGTTTTTGTCGTGAATTTTCTTGATGTCGCAGTTGTCTAGTTCTTTCTCGTTCAGGACGCCTTTGGTCATCTTCATGATAAAAGCTCTGTTGATGACTTTGCTGTCGACGAAGTAGTAGGGGTAGATCTCGTACGGGGCGGGGAGGACGATGCCGCGGCAGTCGACCCGGTGGAACACGACGGCGGTGAGGGCGTACACGAACATGCCGCTGTTGATGCGCTCCCGGAGCCAGCAGGCGGTCCTGATCATGATGTCGAAGTCCTTAGCGAAGTACAGCACGCGGAACACCTTGACGGCCTCTTCCAAGTGCCTGGGCACGGTGTGCACGAACACCTCGTTGCGCGGGAGCATGCCCAGTTTGAAAGTGGCGAGGAAGTTTCTCACAACATCGACATTCTGAAAATATAGACAGTCGGTCTTCAGTTACACTATTTCGGAGACTAATGCAATACAACTATTTTTGTCTTTTACTTTCTGTTGGTCTGGTAGTAATACAAAATTCAAAAGTTTTTTTATTTTTTTTATTTATAAAAAAAAATTGAATATAAGAAAGTTCGATCAATAAAATAAGAAACGATAATAACTGTCACGATCTTGCGTAGTAGTCCCTAAAGAACATGACGTTGCTACCACTAGGTGTCAATGTTGCTAGCAGAATACAAGAGAGTAGTTTAACCGACTTCCAAAAAGAAGGAGGTTCTCAATTCGAATGTACCGACTTCCAAAAAGAAGGAGGTTCTCAATTCGAATGTACGTATATGTTGTTTTTTTAATCAGTTTTTGAGTTAAAGTGGAGTTAAGTGGATGCACGTAATATATAATTTATTTAAACAGTAAAAGTTTATATCCTTCTCTGTACCGCTGACAATATGTATGCATTTGCAATGCAAGGCATGAAAGCGTAACAAACAAACAAACAAACTCACTTTCGCATTTATTGTAAGGATTCAAGGCATGTTTAAGCTCGCATTATACCCAACTGAACTCTGAAAACGTGTTGTGTTTTATTAATATTGTACGTCGGTCTGGTTACCTGGTAGTTGCTCACGTTGTCTTCGATCCTGTAGTCCCTGGCCACCTCGCGGATGTCCTCGTAGATGGTCGGCTGCAGGATGTGGTTCAGCAGCTTCATGATCACCACCTCCTTCTTCTTTATGTCCCATGTCACTGGAACAAGTTGTTGCTTTTGTAATATTTTTTCAAACTTGTTCGAAGCCTTAGGCCGGTGGGATTTTATTCCTTTTACAAAAGGACAGATATATCGAAAGATTTCTTAAAATAGCATGTAAATTATAGTTGTCTTATTTTTACAGACTGACCTTTTGATTTAGACACACATATTTATATATGTATATACAAGAGAGTAGAGCTTTTGCCCGGTGCGGCGCTTGTTAATTGATTTTGTATCCCTCGGAAACAGCATTTTTTTCTGGGTAAGGTACCTTATGTTCTTTTCCGCTCAGGGGGCAACGAGTATGAAAAGTTTCATGACTCCGAACGAACAGCAAACTCACATTCGCATTTTATGATATTAACATGTACAGATGGTATGAATGTAAGTATATACAATTCTCTGTTCCGTAGTGCTCGATTAGATTACACACTATAAACTCACTGACAAATAAAACATCCACTTCAGGGGATTACTAAAGTAGCTTCTGCGATCTGAGACTAATCTCTATTAGCTCTTAGATCCCAGATCTAACAAACCTTTTAAATTTAATTAATTTGTAATGTAATTTACCTTCTAAGAAAACTGAAGTGAAACGCCTAGAGTCGTCGTTGACTGTTAAGTAGTCTTAACTTCCGAGCTTGTGATATATAAATGTGAACGGGAATCTTTGAGTATAACCTCCTGAGCTTTTAATCAATATAATTGTGTATATCCCTATATGTATAAGGAAGCTGAGGTTCTTAGTGTGCGTCAGCTGTACATTTTTAGGCAATCACTATCAAAACATAAAAAGGTGTTATGCGCAGCAAATTACAGAGAACTCTTGTGTAAGCGTGTTTTTAGGATCCCACTGCCAAACAATAACACCGCTTTTACTAAACATTTCAATCCTTTTTCTTCGACCTACATTTACAACCAGGTAATAAAATACTGTAATATTCAGGAATGCACGGTGAGGGAAGCTAAAACAACCGTCCGGCGATGGCTAATGTCTTTATCATATGATGACACTGAGAAGTTATTAGGTGCTCAGGCTTGACTTTATTGTTCGTTTGTAAGTGCTTATAACTAATGCATATGTGTGTGTGTGTACTTTTTGTCATATTAATATTTTAATACATATCTATTTAGGTTATTCATAGTTGATTTATCCATAACTGTAAGTCGTAAAGACGGATCCCCAGATTCAGGCTTGACCTATTGCGGGATCCAAAACTCACTCGATGTAAAGAAAACTTATGGTAATAAATTTATTATTATTCTTATTCTTATATTAATTCGAAATATCTTTTACAGATTCATTTATTCATTTCTCTATTAATTACGAAATCTCGACAACTTTTTGATCTATGAAATTGAAATTTGGTCGGTCAGGTAATTTACAGGGAAAAGATGTCAAGCTTTAAAATTTTTTTTTAACTTGGAGGTCCCTAGAGTAGGTAACCCAAAACTCTAACTTTGTTTGCGAATTTTGTTTGTATTATAAATTAGAAATAGAAATAATATTATGAAACAAATTAGCGTTTTTACAAAGTAATCAGCGAATGTCAGTGGCAGGTACCTTAACGTATAAAAGTGCCTCGCAGCCTCAGACTTAACTTGTAATACCCTCTTAATACCATACAAAGTCAGTAGGCTTGAGATGGATACATTAAAACTGACTGAGGTTTTGTAAGGCTACGTGTGTAAGGTTTTGTGTGTGCTGTCACATTATAGTAATTCAAAGATTGTAATTTTTATTGACGTCTAAAGCAGCCAAAGGAGAAACCCGTTTCTGGGCCTAACCGTTACACGAATAAGATATGTACCAAAAAAATCGTCTATTTTTCTTAATTAAACCATTTTGATGTTAGCCTCAATTACAATGGCCAAGTTTAGAAAATAAATCTCTTAATATATAAAATTCTCGTGTCACAATGTTCGTTCCCATACTCCTCCGAAACGGCTTGACCGATTCTCGTGAAATTTTTTATGCATATTCAGTAAGCCTGAGAATCGGCTACTATCTATTTTTCATCCCCCTAAAGGGAGTTCCTGCGGGAATTCCGAAACTCACGCGGGTGAAACCGCGGGGCACAGCTAGTAATTTTTTTTTTTTTTACTGTGGCAAACTTTAAAGGCAGCGGGATATTTTTTCTATTTATAGTATCTTATGGTATATTATCATTATTATGTATGCCTTGCTGACCGTTCCATTTGAATGAATCCCAACTAATATTATAAATCCTAATATTAGTTTGTTTGTTCGTTACGCTTTCACGACTTAACTACTCAACCGATCGTCATGAAATTTTGCAAAAACGTTGTCCTAGGTACAGAAAAGGACATACTGGACTGGACAGGACTACTTTGTATATCTTGGTATTCCCGAGGGGACTCGGAAATGAAAAAGTGCGGGTTCGACAGATCAGTCCAACTCACCCGTGGAGTCCTTGCCGATGGTGACCACCTCGGTGACCACTCGGTCGTTGACGACGTGCGCCGTCGCCGCAGCCAGCGTCACCAGAACAGCTACCAACACCCTCATGACTGCGTTTCGAGGAGAGAATGCACTCACCGATGCGTCGGCGTCGTTTTATACCCGGCGACGCTACGTTTATCGGTTGTTTTGAGCCGCTCAGGTGGTGATAACCCTCTGACACGCTCACCTAAGTCCCGGGTTGTTGTTTCACGCTGTTATTTTTAATGTGTTACTCGTACTTAGGGTTGCCATCTTAGAAAATATATAGGTAGTATTTTTCGAAAAAAGATCGCAAAAATATGGTACCTACTTTTGGGAAATGAAGGGAAAAAAATAGTAGATACATATTTATTTTTAATCATTAATTATGTATCGGGCAGCATTCATCTACAAATTATTGCTAGTTTGAAAGTTGACGTGTTGTTGCCGCGTATGCGTTTCGCTCGGAAATTCGCCGTGCTGCGCTGTGGGTGCGTTCCAGGCCAGTCACAGTAAATATAAAAAAGCGTGACATTTTACCTTAATTATATTATTTTTCTATAATACAATTGCCTGAAATATAGTACGATACTATATAATATAGTACGGGTGGCAACCCTACTCGTAACACTCGCTTTCACCGGCGAATTCACTCGCACGAATTCAAGTCATCCGCTCCCGAACTCTTTGATACACATCCGGTTGGAATACCTACGATTAAGGGCTTATGCTACGCGCAATGTTGTATGTTTGTTTGTTTAAATTTTAGAACGGAGTTCTTTATCTCACGGTACGGATGAGAGTAAAAATTCATTTTCCGTCACGGATTATATGGCTGCTCTAAGGAAAAACAAAGCAATTGCAATTTTTATCGTAATGAGTTTTTGTATTTTGTTCGTTTTGTATTTTTGTAACGAACATAACGGATTCAGTTTAATGCTATGGAAAAAACTCCATACTCGCGCATTTTTTTGTTTGTTTAATGCTTGTAATATGCTAGCTAATGCTAATAATATTCATAATATGATATATTCATATATCGATCACATTCATTAGGTTTGGATTTTAGCCGGAATAAACAGACAGACAAACGGACAACAATTTTATTTAATTTAATCTTTTATTTATTTAATTTATGTATAGATAAAAGAAAGTGGAAATACGCCGTTTAAGTTAAAACGATTTTCAGTCTATTTTAAAGATATATGGCCTACTTAAACAAAGCAAGAAAAAGAAAAAAAATATGCATAAATTAATTAAATAGAGCGTTTCAAAGTTCCTACTTTAGACTTACCGCCGAAACGCGGAATGACGTCATTAGTTCAAAATTACGCCTTATTAATCTGTGATAGAAATGTCACTGTCGTATTGACAGGGCCATGTGACACTGACAGACAGATAACTTCAATATCCAAAAGCGAAATTAAGGTTAAACTGTGTCGATTTACTTCCAAAAGTTTCAGTAAAGAATCGAAATGCATCGGTAAGATTTTAAAGTAAAAAACTTCAAAAAATGGAAAATATGCGTTGACTGTACGCACTTAGTTTCTTTTGCCTTCTCTGAAAGAGGTAAATGTTTCCTAAAAAAATAAAAGTGACGTCATCTGTCAAGCTTGGCTGTGATTGGTGTTTCGTTGCAACATTCCGTTTCACAAAATTAAAAGTTGAATATTTTGGAAACTATTGAAAATTTTTTAGTAAATCTTTCACGATAACGCTTTTCTAAAATAATAATATAAATAATATTTTTGAAATATTGACACAATTTCTTATTATAAATTTCATGCAAGTACCCTATTGGGTATTCTCCAGGGTATGAAAAACAAAATTCTAATTAGTCCGTCAGTTAAAAAATAAAAAATAATAGACACGTATTTTTTATTTATTCAAATTAATGAAAATAAACATAGATAAAGCGCACTAAAGTTTAGAGTGGGGGACTCGCGACGTCATTTTACGACGGCATAAGCCCCATACAAACTGCATTGAATAGTGACGTCACGCGAAATTTCAACTCAATGTATCGCCGTTATTTTTTGATTACGTAAAAAAAGAAAAAAATTACGTGTCCAATATTTTTTTATAAGCTACACGACGACGGACTAAAAAAAAATTGTCTAGGAGCTAAATTCGCCGATAGGAGTAAATTTTATTGAAAAACACCTTGTGTGTCTTTTAGCTATAAACTACATATTTAAAGAAAAGTGAAAATATGAATTTAGTCTAACAAATATCAAAAAACTGATTATAAATGAGAAAATACGTCAAAATATTCCTAGGCCTTGAAGTGTTTTTGAGATTGCCAAATGTTATTTGTTTTTTAGCCGACCGCGATCCAATAGTAGTGATAAATTGAGTATTCCTAAAAATAAATAAATAAATATACTACATACTATTACATATATATAAATTAAAGTATAGACATATAAATACGCCCAGATTGGAAAGTGGAACCCTGTGTTCATCACACAGGAATCGAACTCAGAACCTTTGGTTAACGAGTAGGCATGGTGACTTACTGCGACCATCCGGCCGTCAAATGTTATAACATAAAGTTTTGAGGATTGAAATAGTTTAAATGTATTAATCATTACTACTAGTTGTCGTACAGACTGACAGATTGATTGTGGTTCGCTGCAGTTGACATGTATTTATGCGCGGGGTTCGACTTTGGGGGGCTGAACTAACCATAGTCATGTTATGAAAGATCATGAGTGAAATGCGAAAGTGAGTTTGTTGGTTTATTTGTTACGCTTTCATGCCTCGACGGTTCAACGGATCATCGTGAAATTTTGTATATACGTTGTCAGGGATACAGAGATACATGGGCAACTTTTTATCCCAGAATTCTCGCGGTAACTTCAAAATTACCGCGGGTGAAACCGCGGGGCACAGTGGGTGCGCAATTTACGTAAATCAGTGATTCAAACTCCGAAGTAATCACAAACAAAACATAGTATTTATTTTTAAGTTAGAGTTTTCGGTATCGTGTGAACCCATTCAGTAAATATTTATTTATTGAGGGTCATACAACCTTGCCGTGTGTTTGCATTTTTTATCGATGTTATTAATTGGTAGATACATTTCGTAGATAGACGAAATTGGGGAGATTCTGTTTCGCTCTAAACTGTAATAATTAAAAACTGTAATTCTCGTCAAATTATTTTAATGGTTATAAAACTCCAGCCAATCCGTAGCCGCACTCCGAGTCCACACTCCTGGGTTCCCGTCTTCACTGCGTGGAGGTATATTTTTGCCCCCTTTTCTAGCGCCCGGACTGCGAACGCCCCCTCTCGCCCTATATAATTAATCTATGAACTATATATAATCTATATATAACTATATATAATCTATAATTAATCTATGAAATTTGCTTTTAAAAACTTTACTTTTTTATTTCATTCCTAAACAGCAGCTTTATTTGCTGCCGCGGTTTAACGCGTCTTATACTTTTTCAGCTTATATAGATTGAATTATTAAAAACGCTAAGAACGTTCGATCAATTGACCAAAGAAAACTAGGCTCCAGTTGGGAACCTCTTACATACATATAAACCTTTCCGAGAAAATTATGGGGGGGATCACAAATGTGACCAACTGTGACATGGATAGGAGGGGGGACGGGTAAAAAAATCACGAAATTAGTGTGACGTATGTACTTTATGGATGATTACTTTTCAACACCTCAAAGAATATTATTGGAAAAAAAACAAAACATTGCCGTATTGGTTCAGCCGTTCTCGAGTTTTGCGCTTAGCAACAATTTGGTCATAAATTTTTATTTAGATGTCTTTGCTAGTACATATCTTTCATGAATGCATCGTAGGTACTGCATTAGCAACATTGTAGAGAGGCCAGATACCTATGACATAGATAATAATAATATGAACTCCAAATGTCAATACCTTTCGCTTTATCGAAATTATAAAAGTTGTCGGTGCATCTACTATGTATTATCGAACTAGCAAACAATAGTTTTCTTGTCATAGCCTATTTTTTTATCTGTTGCTACGTATATACGTCTTTGGTGAAATTGCAATGGATACATACAAAAGATAGAGGGTCAAATTATACCTACTCTTGGTAGAGATTGTAACTCGCCTCCAAGTCTTACTGGACAGCTAGCTGGGTCTGGTGGAAAGGTGGAAAGGAAAGGGAAAGGTGGATATGACTATTCCAAGATAGAAAGAAAGATACAGGGGATTGTAGGTAATTATGCGAGGTAGTTATGTCTATACTATAATCTATACTAATAATAATAATAATAACATTTATTTCAGGCCACAAGAACCCATAGGACCCATAAAAACCCCAAATTACATCTGCCATTACAATTTACATTTACATTACATAAAGTTAAGTTACAACAAAAATAATTTCAAGAACAATATGATTTAGCTGAGATCCTAAAGGCCGCATATGGAGTATTTACACGCCCCATATACAGCCTTCAGGATCTCATTGTTGGTTATCCGGATCCTTTGCATAAATGACTAATATATATTATAATTGATTTATTATTTATTTATTCTTTATTGCACAGTGTGTACAAATGGCGAACTTAATGCCTTGCGGCATTCTCTACCAGTTAACCATTGGGTAGACATTATTTATTTGTTTGTTACGATTTAACTCAAAAGCTGCTGGACCAATTTAAAAATTTCTTTCTCCATTAGAAAGCTACATTATCCGTAAGTAACATAGGCTATGTTATATTGTAATCCGAAATTCCCGCGGGGACTCCGAAGTTAACGCGGGTGAAACGGGAACAGCTAGTTTACGTATAATAAAACTTGTAGTAGAGTCTGTCTCTACATTGGACACTGGCCGTTCCCCGCGGAGAACGGAGAAAATAATCACTAATGGTATACTATGTATTATATACTATGGTATACTATGTACTATATACTATGGTATACTATGTACTATATACTATGGTATACTATGTACTATATACTATGGTATACTATGTACTATATACTATGGTATACTATACTATTAATCACAATTACAAATGTGAAATTTTCTATGTTTGATGTTTGTTATCCAATCAAGCGAAAACGGCGGAACGGATGTGAATGAAATTTAACACACAGATATATTATTAAGTGGATTAACACATGATCAAGAACAATAACACACATATTTTATTAATTTTTGCCGACTTTTGTGTTTAAACAAAGTCAACGGGGCGTCGCGATGCATCTCAGCAGACAACCGCTTTTTTTTTGTTTTCAAAATGGTTTACTTCCGGCGTCACCTACAAGTTCAATCCAATTCCAATGTCAGAACCTTAAATTACTTTTAGGTGCAGTAATGATGGCTCACTAACGTTTGTCCTGTCGTTGCCCGCAGACTTTCCGCCATGGGTTCCCGTTCTCACCGACGGCGCTGGCCTGGGACCCCATACAGAAGCTGCTGGCCATCGGCGACAAGAGCGGAAACCTCAGAATGTATCCTTTTCATACGCCAACACGGTCACTTTAATAAGTGCGAAAGAGATAGGTGTCGTGTTGATTGCCCATCGTGCATCGGTCGCTGAACATCCTAATTGTCTTTCGAATTTCAAATTGCTCGAGTGGATTCATGGCATATTATGGCATCATTGCATGAACGATGCCAAAGACAGAGGAAAATAAATGTTTGATGCATAGATCGAAACATTATTCTCCTTTGCTGCAGATTTCATCCATAACCATTTTGTACTTAGTTTGATTAATTTTCTTTAAGTCTTCATAACCTCTTGTTTGGAATTGTTAACAGCACGAAATAACTTTTGTTGATGTCTCAAATTCAAGTTATTTATATAAGTAGGTTCACTTTGTTTTGCTTAGGTATAAAAAAAAGGTATAGGGCATACAATAATTGTTGCGTAAATACCTATTTAATATACATATATTCTTGACTGATCCTGTATATTATTACGATATACCCACTTAGTTTTTCATACAAAAAAGTTTCGTTCAGTATAAACTCTAGAGATTATATTTGGCCCACGCTTCTTCTATAGCGAAACGTGCTTATAATATTGTACCTAATTGAGAAGTATTGCTAACGGCTTCTCTTTGTCCCATCTAAGTGTTATCGTCGGCTGGAACTATCTCTAATATATGTGCTAACTTTGACTTTATCACTGCGGTTCGTCGCTTTGTAAGGCACCAAGTATTTCGTACCTACTGGTTCACTGGTTCTGTAAATTCTGAAGCGAATATCGCTTTACAGCGATGATGATGTGTCAGTATAGTGTCGCAGCGTTCGCTTCTATCTATCTATCGATACTATAATAAAAGAGTAGAATCCACGATTCTGTACATTGAATATTTTTACCTAAAATTGAGAGGGGTGATAAAAGAATAGTAACCAAGCAGAAAAAAAGTTTTTAAATTCTTTTCTGTCTGCCTGTCTGTTTGTTCGCGATAATCTCCGCATCTACTGAACGGATTGTCATGTGGTTTTCAGAGGTAGATTAAGCTTAGCCTGGAGCTACATATAGGCTTTGTTTCATTTTAATCGGATGTTGGGAAAAAAAGTTGTTGTATAAAAACGTATCACGCGGGTGAACCCGCAGGGCATAGCTAGTCTATAATAAGTAGATCCATAATAGATAACCTCACAAACTCCAGAGTTCCCGCGGGCATTCCGGAATAAAATAGTACCCATGACACTCAGGATCAATGTCCCTTCCTATAAGTGAAAGAATTTTCAAAATCGATTCAGTAGTTCCAGAGACTACCCCCTACAACGTCACAAACTCACAAGCTTTTTCTCTTTATAATATTAGTAAGTACTTATAGTTGTAATTTGCGAACATTAAATTAGGATAAGTATAGTTGCATCCAATCAATATCTTTTTATTATACTTATATATCTTTACATAGTTCAAACACCTACTACTGAACGCGGTTTTCACCAATAGATGGAATGATTTCAAAGGAAGGTTTATCCTGAAATTCCCGCGGGAACTCCGAAATTACCGTGGGGAATAGCTAGTTTTTTTATAAAGTAATAACTATGTATTTAGGGGGTGACATTACTTGATATTCTGTACTAGCTTAGCTGCGCCCCGCGGTTTCACCCGCATGAAACGTTTTTATATAACAACTTTTTTTCCCAACGTCCGATTTAAATGAAACAAAACTTATATGTAGCTCCAGGTTTAGCTTAATCCACCTGTGAAAACCGCATGAAAATACGTTCAGTAGGTTCGGAGATTATCGCGAACAGACAGACAGATAGAAAGAAAATAATTCTAAAAACTCTTTTTTGTGGTTGGTTACTCTTTTTTATCACTCCCTGTCAAAATTTGACAAAAATATTCAATGTACAGAATCGCGGATTCTACTCTTTTACTATAGTATAGACTCAGAGTAAATATACTACGTACTAGATGACTTGTAAGTACTATCACGAAGAAAGGAATGTTACAATTCCGGGACAAACTGTGTTGGCGTAAACAATGGTAAACAAACAAAAATAGATTTTTTACATAATCGGAATTGAAAAATTACAAAAGTAAATCTTTGGTATAGAATAGCATACTTGTTTGCTAGTACAGAGTAAGTCCGATAAAAAATGTAGGACAGAGTCGTGATCTGAATTTCCTATTGAAATTATATTTGCGTATTAAAAATTACCCTGTACAAGTTTATCGACAAGTATATACCTACATAGTTAATAATTACGGTCGTACGTATGTATGGGTGAAACAAAAATAGACCTGGCTTGAACCCCTTTGTTCGGAGCGGTTATTGGAGGTAATATTCTTATCTCTGTATCCTTAGTCACAATAACAATGAGTGCGAGCGAGACAGGAGGATGATATCCAGTCCATTAAGCCTTCCCGGGTTGGATGGGGCAGCGCTTAATGTTATCCGGGACGTAGTGCAACTTCATTAGTTCGGCTGGAGTGGCTGGTGGTCGGTGGCGTCGCGTCGCGGTGGTGCAAGTTGGAATACGTTTTCTAGGGAGCCAAGTCGACCGGGTGAATAAACTCAAAGGCGCACAAACCGAGCGAAATTCGACCGCGGGAAATCTAACGTGCCAGGATCAAAGTTTCTTTCTAATCTGTCGGGTAGTTCCCATGTACCGCGTGCACAGACAAGCTAACCCTTTACAGTACTCATAAAAATACTCGTTTAATATACAGAAAATAACAATGACATCTAAGATACATACATATAAAATGTTTTGTTCTGAATTATTGACTGGCGGATCAAAGAACAGCCTAAACCGCTGATTGTAGATACCTACCTGAAACGGCATCCGATAAGGAAGGATTTTCCGAAATTATACATAGATATAGCGCATTTAAGTTTAGAGTGACGTCATTAACCGCTATAAGCCCCCATACAAACTGCACCGGATAGTGACGTCACGCGAAATTTCATCTCAATTTATCACCGTTTTTTTTATTAGGTATGTAAAAAAGAAAAAAATACGTTAATTATTAATCTACAAACCGGACCTAAAAAAAAATTGTCAATTAGCCTATATAACATTCTTAGTAAACTTTAAGAAAAAAAAATTCGTTTAGTTTACACTCATCTAACTTGGCTTGGGACTTTTGCCAGACTTAACTTGGTTGTGTATTTTTAAAAGGTCTTTTTTTATTTGTTGATGTCATTCTTTCTTGGTGACGAACTAACGTCACCAGTCTTGACTCTTGAGTGGTTTGGAAAGTTTTCAATAGTTCAACAATGTAAGTCACTCTAATCCCATCACTTGCGCCACGGACAGACAGCGCGATAGTTGGGAGTCGTTTGAAGTGTTCCGTAAATACCGGCCGAGGCCGAGTCCGCGGCTCGCACGACTTTTAAAAGCTCCGAGAGAGCTTTGCCGTCCGACCGCCCGGACCGATCCGATCCGGTTTTATCCGGATATCGTCGGAATAAAATTCATGAAATTCATTGAAGTTTGAGAGATTTATTCTCCCTGTTAATATTGCTTTCGTTACTTTCATGTTTCAATCAAAGCGTTTAGAGTTAAACGTGTGGTTGTGGACTTATGGTTAGCGA
The DNA here is from genome assembly GCA_907165275.2 of Zygaena filipendulae. Taxonomy (NCBI): domain Eukaryota; kingdom Metazoa; phylum Arthropoda; class Insecta; order Lepidoptera; family Zygaenidae; genus Zygaena; species Zygaena filipendulae. Next base: position 12,003,312 of record OU015662.1, read on the forward strand.
GGAACCAAAGTTCAGAAAAAAAAAACCAATACCGCTCTCTGCAAAATGTTGGATTAAAACAGCTGTTTAATCATTTACAGGTCAAGGTTTTTAAGGGTTAAGTTCAGGAACTAGACAACCGATCTTAAAAAACATTTCATTGATTTATTTATTTATTTATTGGGCTCACAAATTAGGTAACAATCGGAATATTGAATAAAATAATAATACCAAGTTATAGAGCTAGACTATTATGCTACTGCTCCACCTGCGTGTTAACGCGTAAATTAGTGCGCTAATTTAGATGTGGCCAACATTTTAACGCGTTAACTTACTAACATTACCACGTTAGACATTAACATCAACGTTAACGTTAACGCAGGTGGAGCAGTAGCATTACCACAGACATGCGGGCACAGCGTAGTAAACGCTATTATTAATTAAAAATATAAATTACGGTATCCCAGAACAATACAGCTAGATACTGTCTAACCAAAAAGCTATTTTATAATTAACTTTAGCCCTGCAAATAGAAAATCATCTCGACACAAATGGACGCGACGGAAAGTCGGGGGAAACAGCTAGTACGAATCTATTGTTGATTTTTCGAGTCAACAGTCGAAACCTACACACTCGAGTGATTGCTTCAAACTCATATATTGATTGAAAATTTCATCAAATATCATTTCCGGGATTACTTGAACGAAACTTGATTAAACCCGCCGCCGCCGCTCGTATCGTTGTACCTATGTATTAGAAGTAAACACCGCTAGAGGACATAGTAATATGTGGGTGTCCAAGCAAAAAGATTCGGTTGTCGGCATTCAGTTTCTGAGATATAAGAAGTTTCGTAAATTTGGGTGAGAAAATTGCTTGCGAGGTTTTAATTGATTATTTATTATCTTTACATATAAAATGCCATGTCTTGAATGACAGATTGACGGATCAACGCGCTCAGCCTAAACCGCTGATCGTAGAGACCTGAAACTTGTGGGGTGTGTTTATTTTATGACGTAGGCATTCGATAGGAAAGGATTTTGAAAATGCTTTTTCTCAAATCGAGCTTATTCAGAATTTCAACTTAAAATGTCTGATAAAAAAAATATTTGTGTCAGTTTTTGAATATTTTTTCAACCCTTAATATCAATTGACTATTCTAGATAACGAATCTACTCGATCACACAAAAACTACAAAACAGAATTAACTTAGGGAGCTTTAAAATTTTAACTTTAGTCAAGTTAAGATTTCCATCCTGGAGTTCCCGACGGAAATCCAGAAATTCACGATGCGAATCGAAGTAAATTGAAATGAAATTCAACAAAGTAGAGACCCGTGCATTGTTTTTGTTTTTTGTATTTTGTATATTCGAACTTCGAAACTTCACTTACCAAACATAATGAAGATTAATATTCTTTTGAGTTTTTTAAACTTACAAAGAAATACGTTCAAAAGTTTGCTCTCATGAATACTTAAGTAAGTAGCAAGGCCATTAGAAGAGTCCCAATCCCGCCTCACTAGGGACCGAAGCGGACGTCCGGCCCGGCTCCGGAGTTAATAGAGGCCGGACCGCTTTCGCTTTTTCTATCCGGCAGTTAGTTTTCGTTACTTGTATGTACTTAGTTTACAAGACACGGTAAAGCACTACACTGGTAGGTTATATTGACATGTGTAGATAACTTGCTCAGTTGTAAAACTGCTCTCCTGTTAAAATACAATATTTATCTAGATGTAGATATCTGTAAAAGAAGAAAGCTACTGACTGACTGACTGAAATATCAACGCGCAGCCTCAACCGCTAAGTTGAGAACTTTAAAGGCACGAGGCTTTGCTTGCACTTAGCAAGGTTTTCCAAAATTCAACCCCTAACAGGAACTAAGTTTCAAAGTCGGTTTACACGGTCTCATGAAGCTGAGATTTGATAGAAGATAGTTTAAGGGACGTAGACGTCAGCTAATTACAAGAAAGTATTTTAATAACAGACAGCGTTTCCGATGAAATTCGTGGGTGAGTCGCGGGAAATAGCTAGTTTATAAATAATATCGCAGAGTTACGGCCGCACTCAGAGTCGTTTTAATGATTACTAAATTTTAAGTAAATATTTTTAGAACAAAACTGCCGCAATCAGAGACGTTCATTAAATTAATGATAATTGCCATTTAACTAAGTTTACTACTTAACTAAGTAAAATCCAAAAAAAATTAACTTAGTAAAATCCCAATTAACATTAATTTACCGTCTCTGAGTGCGGCAGTTTTGTTTTAAGAATCTTTACTTAAAATTAAGTAATCATTAAAACGACTCTGAGTGCGACCGTGAGACATCGTGTTCTACAAACGATTTTAATTTTTAATCGTCGTTGTAATTTCGTTGATTGAATCATTTCTTATGAAATGCAAACATCAGAATACCCCAAGGGACATTCACGTATTTAAATAATTCTGTTTCACTCGATTTCATTTTGTTCTTCAAGATTTCTCTTCCCTCTCTCTTCCCTCTGACTGTTGCTAATGAAGTGGGTCTTTTGATATCGGGCTTGACAGGTGCGGGGCGGTGCGGGGCGGCGCGGGGCGCGGGGCGCGGGGGATTGACGGAGAGCCCACTAGAGTGTTTATCAATTTCATATTAATTATTATTATTTGCATTTTTAATTGTATTTATACTTCAACTAAGCTTTAAAATTGAGCTAAAATTCAGTTATTTGAATGAAAATTTCTGTAATATGAAAGTACATAATTTGTCGGTGCATGTCGCCCCCTAAGGCTTTTCTTAAAAACTCCGTTCAATCCCATACAGCCGTGCTTCCATCATGCCCGTGACATGTATTTTTATAAAGAGACGCCACCTTTACAATTTTTATAACAAGTAAAGTTTTTCGTTTCGTTCTTTATTTCATTGGCTTCCTGTCTGAAAGAATGAAGTCGTTAAATTGATGGCAGTCTGCGGGAGTAAGTACAGTTGGCATCAAAAGTAGCTGAGCGGTTCAGGTGTGCACATAATTAGAATTACAACACTTAATTTAATTGTAAGTGAGTTTGTTTGTTTGTTTGTTACGTTTTCACGCTTTATCGGCTCAACCGGTCATCATGATATTTTGCGTATACGTTGTCAGGAGTACAGAAAAGAAAAATAAAGGGTAGGTAGTTAGGTACTTTTTATACCGGAATTCCTGCGAGATCTTTGAAATGGGGTGGGGTGAAACCGCGGGGAACAGCTAGTATAAATATATCCGTATTTTGCTTCGCTATCGCATTGGTAATATGATAATTGTTGTAATGTCGTTTTAAATAAATAAATAGCGTTTTTCACATCGATAGACATAATAATGTATGCAACAGAAGTGTTCTGATTGTTGTGAGCACGCGGAGGTTCAGTCAATAGGGATGTTGACGACTTTTGGAAATGAAAATTCTAATTAGACAGTTTGCAAATAAAAAAATTGTGTACACGTATTTTTTTTTTGCTAATTAATGAAAATATACATACCTAGATATAGCGCATTAAAGTTTAGGGTGGGGGACTCGTGACGTCATTTTTCGGTATAAGCTCCGTACAAACTGCACCGAGTTGTGACGTGACGCGGAATTTCAACTCAATGTATCGCCGTTATTTATTGATTCCGTAAAAAAAGAAAAAATACGTGTCCAATGTTTTTTATTAATCTACACGACGGACTAAAAAAAAATTTAGTCAAGTAGCCAATTGTAAAGATATATATTTTGACAATTTTTTGATAATATTGACGTAATCGAAGCTATAAATACCTACTATATTGTTGTTTATATATATATTTGTGCAGAGGATATTGGGTTTCTTGGGAGTTGGGAGTGTAAAGCTATTTGAATATAATATATCTACTGTTGACTGTACCTACGTGTATGGTGTTGCTGCTTCAATCCAGTAATACATTTTTATTTACTTTTCCTCGCTACCAGAGTGTCATAGAAAAGTTTTATGATATATTATAGCAGAAGAAGAAAATTGGTTCCGCCTGCCCCCCGCGACCCACTCTGCACCCCTCCGCGCCCAACTCATAATAAAGTTGGGGAGCTTTTTTCTTAGCTTCTCATTAATAATAATTAATTTATTAGCAACTAAAAGTTGTTTAGGAGAAATACATATATAAATTCGTTTCGTATTGATACATAGTCGAGGTTTCGTTATATTTTTCATACGAATTTCAACAGATATTATTATAAAATATAATGTTGATACTTTTTCTTCTATATATCATTATAAAATTAATCCGAAAATCAGATATAAATTATGTATTTATTGAAATTCGTAGGTATGAAAACTAGGCCCAAACAATCTGCCTTACTTTATTAAGCTCGAAGTACCGCATTAATGACGTCACATCGAACTTAATTAATTAGACATTTAGACGAGAGGGTCGGGGTAGGGTTGCCACCTTTTTTTGGAAAAAATATAGTATTTTTCGGAAATCCAGGAATAAAAGTAGTACATTTATTTTTAATCATTATGTATCGGTTAGCAAAGCATTCATCTACAAATTATTGCTAGTTTGACAGTTGACGTTTTGTTGCCGCCTACAACAGCCTATGCGTTTTGTTTTGAAAGTCCACGTGCTGCGCTGTACCCACAGCGCGTCCCAGACCAGTCACAGTTAATATAAAAATACATTTGAATTAGGAATAAAAATATAGTATTTTTCGTACTATATGTATTATTTTTCTATTATGTATAGTAGGTACAATGGGCATGTTGACTATTTTTTTTTTAGTCCGTCTTGTAGATTATTAAAAAATATTGAACACGTATTTTTTCTTTTTTTACGTAATCAAAAAATAACGGCGATATATTGAGTTGAAATTTCGCGTGCGGCGTGACGTCACTATTCTGACAGTTTGTATGGCGGTTTTTGCGGTTAGTGACGTCACGAGCCCCTCACCCTAAACTTTAATGCGCTTTATCTCTGTATATTTTAATTTATTTGAAAAAGCAAAAAATACGTGTCTATTGTTTTTTTATTTTCTAACTGACGGACTAATTAGAATTTTGATTTTCAAAAGTAGTCAACATCCCTATTGACTGAAATATAGTACGATAGGTACTTATAGTACGGGTGGCAACCCTAGGTGGCAGTTGGCTTGTTGCCGCGAGGTACATTGGAATATATTGAAGCCGACTTATCCAGGCGAGTGGATACTTAGCAGAGTTAATTGCTTACACGTGCTCGTCTTTACCTTGTACAATGTACACCTAATCGGGAGTACACTCGATTTATTCGTGCCGTTTCTATGGAGGTGAACCCACGGCCCCGCCGTCAAAAGCTAGATTGAGCAAGGGAAGATAATCTTACCTTACTAATTTGAAAATTCCATTCATACAATGTGACGCTACCTATTGCTGGAAGAACTGCAGGGTAATGTTTAATAAAATGTTTCTAACGGCCGCACTCAGAGTCGACTTTAATGATTACTTAGTTAAGTATAGATTTCTAAAACAAAACTGCCGCAATCAGAGACGGTTAGTAAATTAATGTTAATTGGCATTTAATGAGATGTAACTTAATTAGTTAAATGCCTATAAACATTAATTTATTAAACTTGTCTGATTGCGGCAGTTTTGTTCTAAAAATCTATACTTAACTAAGTAATCATTAAAGTCGACTCTGAGTGCGGCGGTAAAAGTATCACTAGATGGCATCTAGTATCTACAATTTTATTTACAACACGTTTAAATCCACTAAGTAATTATGTTAGTCATAGCCGAACTGTTTAGCGCGCTGCCGGTAATCGCTGTGGTTGCAGGTTCGAATCTGAATATCACCATATTTTTTAACTAGTGTCCCCCGCGGTTTTACCCGCGCTAATTTCGGAGTTCCCGCGGGAATTCCAGAATAAAATAGGGATATAAACCTTCCTGATGAATCACTCTATCTATTGGTGAAAACCGAATGAAAATCCGTTGCGTAGTTTTAAAGCTCTAAGCATACATAGGGACAGACAGACAGCGGGAGCTGGGAAGCGACTGTTTCTACGTATGTATAGTGATTGCTTTTCCCATCTTGTGGTGGTGAAAGTAAGTAAAAATAAGATAAGGAGCCAGTTGCGCTTTTATTTTATTATCTACTAGCTGTTATCCGCGGTTTCACCCGAGGGAATTCCGGAATAAAATATATAATAATAATAATAATCCACTTCACAACACACAGATCTACTTGATCCCACACTAAGCTATAAGCTTGTGTCGTGGCAACCAAGCAAACGTGGTATATACTACACATATTATTACATATATATTATACTATAGATATATATACAGGAATATTTTTTAAGCAATGCGCAAAAAAATTTTGTTCAGTATCAGTAATAAAACACATTTCCATTATTTGTTCAAAACTTTTTTATATTTTTTTACCCGGCTTTAAATTTGCAAAATATGGACACTATCTATTCGTAATAATATCAATGAGCGCGCGCGCCGTGCGGCGTACGCGGGGGTGTTGCAGCGGGGGTGAATGACCTCGATCAGCTGTCGGTACATTGTAACCCACGTAAATACCAACCGCTTCGCGCGCAGTGGTGGTGGCGGCGAATAGTACTTTTTTGTACTAAGACTTATCAAAATAAAATAGTGTTTATTAAAACTTCTTTAAGTTTAATTTGTAAAAGTTTGCGCACTGAATAAAAAATATTCCTGTATACACATCCAGACTGGAAAATGGAACCCTGTGTTCATCACACAAAGTCTACCCCCACCGGGAATCGAACTCGGAACCTCTTGATTAGCGGGCAGGCATGGTGATCATTGCGCCAATCGGGTCGTCGAAACTTAAAAAATGGCGAACGTTGTAGGAGTTAGATGCGCGAGTGCGGCGGTTGGAGTTTGTTAAAACTTTGTCTATCAAAAACACTTTTCTGGTGGTCGGTAAGACGGTACACATTCATGCGAAAGTGAGTTTGTTTGTTTGTTTGTTACGCTTTTACGCGTAGGTAAGTACTCTTATCCCGGAATTCTAACGGGATCTCCTAAACTGACTCGGGTGAAACCGCAGGGAACAGCAAGTAATAAAATAAATAGCCAAACCAATATGGAGCGTTAGTAGAGCGAACCGCAAGAACTTTGACACAAATTCGTATATTTACCACCTCCGTATTGATTTCCGTTTCCGGAATTCTATACTGATTCCAGTCACGGACATATTGTATTGTGTGGTGTAGATATAGCTTCATCGTACAATATATACGTGTAGAATACAGAGCAAACACACTGGCCTCGGTTATAGATGTCAGAATAAACACAATCTCTCATACAAACTATCTACCGCGCGCGTAACCAACCCACCACAGACACGTGTGTATAGAATAGACTACTCAAGTCGTTCATAAGCTTGCCGCCACTCTGCTCTGTTGCGCAATTCACCTACACCAAAGACATTCTATATATTTAACCAAAGGAAAAAATCAAATCAAATCATAATTTATTGCACACACACCAAACACGTCGTTAAAAGAAATAAAATTAATTGACTATAGAAAAAATGAGGTTTTATTTGCCTTTCTTATACATATTATAAAAAGAACGAAATTGAGGCACGCATGCGTTAACTATATTATTATTGTAAACGAACAATATTTGTTATTGTATAGTTTTTGTATACGTGTGTTATAATTTTTGTGTTGTGTCAAATAAAGCTTTTTCAAATTCATATTCAACAAGTCAACTGAGTACGATCATCTTGATTTATTTTAGAACTACCATATTATAACAATAAATATTTGCTATTCAAGAATCAGAAAACAAGAAAACGTTCCCTATGTACGTTCCTAATGTGCATAGCAGTTATAAAGTCTCGATGGGCCCCAAAGACAAATTTGTGGCTCCCTCCCGAGACATGTCAGCCATCTTATTTCAAACTACCCGCCCTAGATGTCATGTGTGCTGTCAAAGTGTCAACCAAAGATGGCGCTAGATTTATGTAATATTTCCAACACATGGTTTATTTATATATTTTTTATTTATTTATATATGTATATGATTGCATATATCTTTACGAACTTGCCTTATCTACCATATTCTACATCTGTACAACCGAGAGAAGTTCGCATAACTTTATATCTACCGGTGCTGAATAGATAAGGTACACACGGTACACGGTATCAGGATGAGTGTTTGCTCAGAGCCCCGAGGCCGCGCCGTAGTTGCGTGTGTTCAGACAGACGGACAAACAAGGTGAGAGGTTGCCTCCCACTGAGTGGTTTGCTTAGTGTCAGTGAATTCGCCGACTCTCATCTAATGTTACAGTTTTGGAATAGTGTTTCGTTAAACGCAAATTAAACGTTAATTTACATTATATAAAATAACATCACTCTATCTGTAGCTGTTTTACTTGCGGTTTTAAAAGCATGAATACCTATTGGTATTCCCGCTGTAATTCTTTGTTTCGGAGATCAGCATGAACAAACAAACACACGCATTTACATATCCTTTCAAAATTTTTATTGTTTATTATAATTTGTTACTCTCCTTTTATCGCCCCCTCTCAATTTTCGGTAAATGTAATCAATGTACAGACTCGCGAATTCTATTATGTATATAGATTTTATCCTTCATGATCAAGATAAGTGACATAGAGGAGGATAAATGCGAATACGTAATCCGCTGTCATGGAGTAGGTATTAACATATCAAATATACACGTATTATTGACGCCAGCATGGAGCTAGTATAGCCCCGTCACGTACCCACACTCCTCAGAACTCAATCCAACGTCGAATCGTGACAACGGCACGCAAAATCTCTTATAGCTAAAAGCAAATAATAAACTCGAAGACGGCTCAGATTATCCTTGTCAAGTCATTGTAAAGGACTTTCACACTAATACCTACAAATATGTCAAGTAACAATATATGTATTTAGCTACTGTGTGTTGCTTACTGCTGAAATTATTTGCTAAATCGGTTTCTAGTTGTATAGATGTAGTTTGGCATCACAGTACTTACAGTGCATTCTGTTCTTTTTTTATGTAAAAATCATATTATATTATTTATTTAATACACACGGTGTGGGTATACCAATAGTGGTTAACAGATACCTATATAACTACTAGTATACCTTACATACTACGGAATTCCCGCGGGAACTCCGAAATTAAGGCCGGTGAAATCTCATGAAATTTTGCATACACTTTGTCAGGGGTACAGAAAAGGACATACTTAGGGTACTTTGTATCCCGGAATTCCTGCGGGATCTCCCAAATTTTCGCGGGTGAAACTGCGCGGAACAGCTAGTACTTAATGAAAAAGTTTTTTTCTAATACAAGCCAGTGCTATAGACTGCAAAATTACAAAAAGTACTGTTTCAAAAAATGCTAAAAACGTAAAGATTCAATTTATGGGGCGGACCTCTGCTACGATAAAGAGTCTATATCCAGTCACCGATCGCCGATCTCTTTGCACTCGTTCAAGTGAATTTTCAATAGTTAACTTGTAATTGAAAATGAATATCTCATCTTACAAACTTTCTTCCTCCGATTTCTCAGTTTCTTCTTTAAAATTTTTCCATTTCATTCAAATCAACTCTTTCATCGGAGCCTATAATTTCCAATTAAAAATTAATACTCCCGCCGCACTCAGAGTCGACTTTAATGATTACTTCGCTAAGTATAGATTTTTAAAACAAAACTGCCGCAATCAGACTAGTTTAACAAATTAATGTTAATTGGCATTTAACTAATTAAGTTACATTTCATTAAATGCCAAATAACATTAATTTACTGAACGTCTCTGATTGCGGCAGTTTTGTTTTAAAAATCTATACTTAACTAAGTAATCATTAAAGTCGACTCTGAGTGCGGCGGTCAGTCATTTAGAAAGGTAGGCGATTTAACTTACTACTTTTATTTACATTTATTCAATTACAAGTATTCTGATCATTGACTGCACAGATTATTAGAGATTTGATATTTGTGACTTTTCATTAACTTAACAACAATAAAGTACCGAGTAACCCTTCGAATGTTGTTAAAAGGAACCAGATAAGATTACACTACCAAAAGGCAACAGAGCTCTGTGAATGAATGCACTCGTGCCTTCATTACCATAAGCAAACACGTTCCGTTTCTCGCGCGCCGAGCTCGCCGCGGGTAACGCAGCGCCACGAGGCCGGGTAGACGTGCCTTTTCATAATTCACCCTGATGCTTCCCTCATGGACGTCAAATATCGTGATATTGTAGACTTTAAATAATTTCGCGTTAGCATAGCTTATAGTTTGAACACATAATAAAAATGCGACCTCTGCAATAGTCGCGTGGTATAAGGAACGTTGCTTATGCGAACACAGACACTTCACACACGAAAACGAAGAGAAATAAGCTAATGTTTCAGCCGAGACTTGCATGTATAGTGTAATAATAATCTATGATAAGTAAATAACCACAACACGGTGTGTTTCCGCCATTTGACCGTGCGCGCTCGTTTTTTTTTTCGATTTCCCGCAACGGTGATTGGAACACATTTTTATTTATTTTTTTATTTTGAATATTTTTCATGCACTTTACATTGCATGGACGTAAAACTTTCGTTTTTCTCGCGTGCAAGACGATGTATTGAACCGATAGTACCCTGAGCGAGCACTCGCAGACTGGGCGGGCCCGGGGTGGACGCGCACGTGCGCCACGACACCGGCGAGGCGGTGCTGCACGCCAAGTTCCTGGTGAACGAGGGCGCGCTGGTCACCGCCACCGCCGACGACCAGATCCACCTGTGGACCTTCCGCCAGAAGTTCCCGCAGCGGGTGCAGTCGCTCAAGTTCCAGAGGGAGAGGTGAGTCCTAACCATCTTTATTATTTAAACAAAATAGAAAGTTTTTCTTAGGACGTTTGACTCCGATATGGATGCCATTTCACGGTAATGTGTAGGTAAGTATACTGGTAATTTTGCACGAGTAAAAGTAACAGTCAGCGTATGTGCAAGGTTTTTTTTATTACTTAATTTTGTTGTGTTGTTTGTATTTTGACCATTGTCACGACTGGTCGACGAGTCCTAAACAAAAATTGAGAATAGACTTTCGCACTTAACCAGTGTTAGGTTACATTTTTTACCTATTATTTATCTGTGGTTGTGATTTGAAAATTATTAGCCCATAAGATTGCAAATTGCAATACCTTTTCTTAATCTACTAATTTTTTTGGCGCTCTCTCGGCGTATAGGTACAGAACAAATTAGCTGGAGTGTTCATAATAATAATAATAATATTTTTATTTCACGCCTGAATGACGTCACTGCTTTTTCCCTAAAAAACATTGCAATATAAAGCAAAATTCACTTTATACAATTTAATTTATGAACACTGAAATGAGTGATGGAACCGATGCCATTCGATTTAAAAACTCGGGAAAGGAGTCATACTATAGTCTTGTTTAGAAAAATAATAATAACTTATTTAATTGTAACTTTCTTTCAATTACCCAAGAACCATGTTTGTTATTGCGTGTTTACACGAAAGTCCAAAATGACCGCATTCCGTGTCGAACAAGCGATTCGGAATTTTAAAAATAGGCGATCTGAGTACTCCATAGCAATGTAAGTATACGTAATTACCGTCGGAACATAATACCAAATTTAGCCTGCTTGCCTGCTGACAAGCGGCGCGTGCGTTCAGAATGTTGCCACTAGCGCGGAGACAAGGCCGGTTGCCATGGCGACGGCTTCCGGCCCTCTCATCAAAGCCCGCCCTAACAATGGCTGGAAACTGTAAATTATTAAAACGCCGCCGTCGTGTAATTAACTTGCCGTACGTAGGACACCCGTGTTGTTAATTAACCCGATGATTTATACTTTATTTTAACACTAGCCAGTGTCCGCGGTTTTGCACGAGTTAATGTAATTTATTTTCCGAATGAAAGATAGGTGAGAGGTAGTTTAGATACTGTGAAATTTCATGATAATCGATTGAGCAGTTAAGGCGTAAAAGTTTAATAAACAAACAAACAAACGTACATTCGAATTTATTTTTAATATATTATAACAACTACCCTCAAATAAAAAAATCAGATGCGACACCAATATTCCGACACCAAATTTCGGACTTAAGTGTCTGTGTATATTTTGATTATTTTGTTAATATTTGTATTTTGAAGTAAATAAATAAAATAACAAAATTTCAATGATTTTACTAAGTGTTCTATAAACTGAACGTAACTTTTATGTAAATCCATGATTTTTACGGATTTTTTTTTAGTTGAATGGAAAAGAACGACATGAAAAAATTAAAATTAGATTTCGGTTTCAGTAGGTAAAATTTGCCGAGTTTTATTTAAGTTCAGAGAAATCGCCATTACTATCGATATTAATATACAACGTATATTAAACTGTCCATAAAGTTGTCAATATGTATTTGGGTCATCGATACGATGGCTGTATCGAATATTCATTAGCTGGCGAGTCCGTTAATTCGTGAGCCCTAAAGAGGCCGGCTGGCAATGAATGTGCTGGAAGTTAAATCAGTTGCGGACTACCCAAGTACCAGCTGCTCCAGTATTCATCATATTCAAAGCCCTTGAATATTGTAAATACTTGCGATGCCCGGGACTTTGCCCCGGAGCCCTGAGATACGTACTATATTAAAAGGCGCTTGCTCGCAGCGACGTCGTGCTTCGTTAGGGTTGTCACGCCCAACTTTTCCGTCGGGAAAATGTATTACACCGAAATTTTCCAACCGGCAATTTCATATTATATTTCGTACGCTTTGACATTCATTTTAATCTAGAGTCGTGTTCCTGAATTCTTGTTTGGGAGTTGAACATGCTTATGAAAAGAAATACGAATCCTTTTTTAAGTGTTAATGGTTCTTTGAATGTCAGAAAAATCTGTTGACATTCAGTGAAACGTTTTATACATTTCATATTTAAAAGCTAGCTATTCAACCGAATGAAATCCATCAACGTTTATTGGTTCGTACAAGTAAAGTTGTTTTCTTCATTTTTTACTGGTTAGTAACTGTGTAAGTTGTGGCAGAATGAAACGCGAGAAGAAAATCTCGTAGACTTTTTTTTGGTGGACAACCCTGCGACCACAATGTGGGCTCCGCAGAAACAATCAAAAACTTTGTTATGAAACTCGTTCATACACGATCGGGGCGCTTTCCTCTTAATTCAGTTTTTAATTAACCGCCCGCCCCGCCCCGCCCCGCCCCGCCCGGTGTGTGGCACGAATCATTTGTCTTATTTACATACATTCAACTTTTGACCCTTCATGAATATTAGAGTCCGTCTGTTACTCCGCTTTGATTCCCTTACTTTAGTTTCATTCAATTAATTTGCGAACCTAATGGGATCAAATTTTAATCTTCTGCTTAAGGTTTTTGTCAAATTTCTCGTTTAATTAAGTAGGAAGTAATTCAGATTAAATTTTTACCTTTGATCATTTCCGTAAATTAATTATTACAGGGCAATATTTATTTTGCTTTCTTTTTTAGCTAATAGTACAAGTTTTCTCTTTGCTTTTTATTTTACTGCTTTTAAGTATTACCTTCCAGTAATGTTCACGTCTGTATTCGTCGTGAACTTGGAAACATCGTCTTTCAACCTAGTTGGGATTCGTCAAAGAAAACATATTTCGGAATTTAGTTGCATTCCAGTACATTGTCTCAAAGCAACAGTTGTTGTAATAACGAGCTCAGTATAGCTTCTTTGAGATATGAAGATTTAAAGAATAGATTGGATCCAAAAAAAAATATTAAAATGATATCAAAAAGCGGGATCTATCGGGTCATCCATCCATCGCGGTCAACACAATCTGTGAAAATGTTTTATCTAATCTACTACAGAATGTTCTTCTTCTGTTCTTGATGATATAAATTATACAGTAGACCCTTCACATGGTGATATTAAAATTAGCTGTGATTTAATATGGCAAAACTGGATTTTTGATTGAAGACCATTTGACGTGACCACGTGACTTGGCGATACGTTGCTTAGTTTTCTACGTGTCAACAATAATTGTAGAATGTAGATTGTCAACTCCATTGTTAGAGTAAGTGTCATCGCGTCGTAAGTGCGATGCCAGCGCTTCAACAAATTGCATATTGTTCTAAGACAATAGATATACAATTTGCGATGATGAAGCGAGAACTGGCTAGCGTATGCACATTGCCCAACACACATAATCCTTACTAATCCCTACTAATATTATAAATGTGAAAGTAACTCTGTCAGTCTGTCTGTCTGTTACGCTTTCACGCCTTAACGGCTTAACCGATCATCATGAAATTTTGCACACACATTGTCAGGAGTACAGAGAAGGACATAAAAAACTTTTAAACGCATAATGTGAACATACCAAAGGGGCGTTGGAGAATTAAAAAAAAAAATCTTTTTTATTCTCCAACGCCCCTTTGGTATGTTCACATTATGCGTTCGGATTAAACGCCGCAAGGTGTAGGTTCAAATCCTAACAATGAGCTTGAGCTGTCGGTGAAGGAAAACATCGTGAGGCAACCATAGCATGGTGGTAGGGCGCTCTCTAGTGCCCGGCTGGCTAGCTACCACCTTCGAGTTGCAAATCTGTCGCCGAGCACCTAGCGGTGTGTTCCGGCAGCCCCACGTGAAAGCCAGTTCCCATCCCCATTGCAGGTCGGCGACGCACCAGCACGCCTTCTGTTGTTGCAGATGTCCATGGGCGGCGGTATTCACTTACCATCAGGTGTACCACTTGCTCGTTTGCCCCCTATGATATAAAAAAAAAACCAATTGCAAACAGAATATATTCACGAAATAAGTCCCGTCACTTGTTTTACCAATATGATTTTTAATTATATTTTACACTAGTCGTGTCCCGCGGTTTCACCCGCGTTAATTTCAGAGTTCCCGCGGGAATTCCGGGATAAAATGTACCCTATGTGTTAATCTGATAAGCTATATTATTGTAAAATTTCATTTAAATCCATCCAGTAGTTTTTGCGTGAAAGAGTAACAAACACCCATCCATACATACAAACTTTCGCATTTATAATATTAGTAAGGAATCCTTCATTCATTAGTAAATCTATGTTTCCTGTTATATATTCTAGATGAGGTGTGCTGTTACTGTTAGCCTCGGTTCTTTTATGAAAGCAATTTGCATTGCGAATAAAACATTTTAAGACTATTCTAGATTTTTCAATAAATACATTTTAAAATCAATCCATGGATTGCGATACTGTTGCAGAGATGTTATATTGCGCTTGTTTTCACACAACTTTAACAACTGCCCTCTTTGTTGCACTGTACAGTGTACACTGCGTTGCATTGCATCATACCCGCACGGCGCACCCCTCCTATCCACAGCTAGCGAAGGCGCACAGGCGAAGCGATTGTCCTGCGCCGAGGGCGTGTGAAAGCCAAATTAATTGCACCAATTGTGTCGGACAGAATATCTTTTGGTATGATTTAGGGTGAGCGGAATATTATAACTTGGTTGGTCCAAAAAAATATACTAGCAAATTTTGCTCGTCATTCTGTACTGTTTTTGCTATTTGTGTAACTAGCTGTCCCCCGCGGTTTCACGCACGGTAAATTCTGAGTTCCCACGGGAATTTTAGGATAAAATATAGATATAAACCTTCCTCATGAATCACTGTATCTATTGGTAAAAACCGCATGAAAATCCATTGCGTAGTTTTACAGACTAAGCTTATACATAGGGACAGACAGACAGCGGGAAGCAACTTTGTTTTATACTATGTTTGTTTATTTATTTATTTAACATAATCCACAGCACTTAATACTATGTACATATTTATTAAATTAAACCTATAACGGTGAATGTTGTGATGGTAAAAAACTGCTGTTTGGTTCGTTTGGTTAAGTCCAAAAAAATTAACTAGCAAATTTTGCTCATCGTTCTGTACCTACTGCTTTTGCTATAGATATTATGTTTGATGGGGGAAAAGGCTGTTTCATTTATTTGATTCATTTTCTTACGGCCGCACTCAGAGTCGACTTTAATGATTACTCATTTAAGTATAGATTTTTAAAACAAAACTGCCGCAATCAGACAAGTTTCATAAATTAATGTTAATTGGCATTTAACTAATTATGTTACATCTCATTAAATGCCAATTAACATTAATTTACTGAACGTCTCTGATTGCGGCATTCAAAAACTCATACTCCTATTTCGCTGCCTTTGCAATAATGTACTATTTTAAGAAACTGTTCAGTGTCTGTCCCTTATAGTCCTTTCATAAAGCGCTATTATGAAAGGACTATAAGGCAAATTATTGCCAGTCTAGCCCCCTAAGCTGACCAACAATGTCCTGGTGCTACGCCCTGCTTGTAGTCAAAAAGCACTTGTAACTGGACCAAACTGGACACTACTTGTAATCAGTTCATCGATATCCGTACTGAGCCCTTATTCACTATGACCAACGATATTCCTTGACGAAACTCATTTCCAAACGTTCTAGATGCCAAGATGTTAGAAATTATTATTCTTTATGCTATAAGAAACGTTGTAAATGTATTTTTTTGCAGTAAAATCTCTTTGATTACGAGGGAAAGACAGTTTTTGCGGCGTCTTATCTTAGTGCGGCGTGTTATGGTCAAAGTCAATAAGGGCCCTGTGTAACACTTGTAGTAAACAAACACAGAGCGTGCATAACGTCATCTAAGGTCCGCGAATATGGCGGCGGCGTACAAACAGAATATAATATCGATGTTTTAAATTATCGTTTAAAAATTTTTCGAGCATTTTCAAGGGTGTTTATATTTTTTATAATGTAAGAGTGAGGTTACAAGTTAATACCCTACCGTCCCTCAGGCTACAACCCTACCATATTTATGTGAATGTGGCCCGGTAACGTCGCTCTGTCCATCCGTATTGTGCCTCGGCCCGCGGCGGCCGAGCTTTGTGTCGGTTTTAATTAACACAACATTGTGCTTCGTTGGCCTTTTCCAATCAATCGATGGTACATTTACATACTGCGTGTATCTGCTGCGTATGAACATACACACACGCACACACATGCCGACTGCAATGTTTTTTTTCGTATGTTTTACGTATTTCAGCACTCGATTCTAACTTCTAGCTACGCGTGAGGTTGAAGTATCATAACTCCGCTTTTCGTTAACAGAGTTCGATTAAACTAAGCCTATTTTTTAAATTATACCGAAACAAATAGTACAGCTGTGAAAACTCCGTCCGATTCCTTTTCCGTCCAGTATTTTTGTATGATGCAGGCAACTTAACAAACAGATAAACATCAGCTGTTTTAATATTATATACCTACTTCATGTATTTTTTTTTAAATATGCATAATATATCGATATACACATGTTGATCACTTACAAGGTAACACTAAACCTGTATCCGTCATTTACTAAACAAAGAATTGCCATTGCCATAAAACCTAACCAACCTGCACCTTGCACCCTGTAACCCAATAAACTTTCTGTATATTATTATTTATTTGGAATATGGTACAAAAAATATACCATATACCTACTATGTATATTTGTATGTTATATATTATGTCGTTGGTTGTCTAATTGGTCTGGTTACAAGACGGCACTCTGCATATCCTTATCACGTCCGGTGCTTGCAAATACATATTAAAAGTGGCATTTTTCAAACCTTTTTGTAAACGGACGAATTACACAATTTGCCTGCAAAATATGTAATATCTTGTATATATTATGTACCTATTAATGTACCTATATGTAGCGCACATGACCCGCACGGTACCCACACTGTACATGATATGCACATTGTTCCAGATGCCTGATCAATCTGTCGCGTCAGACAAACGAAATCAAGGGGTGAGTGGCTGTCGGTTCGTGTCGGTTGTGATAATTATACTCGTATAAATGTTGAGTAATGCTCGGTTGATGCGACGCTTCCGTCTTGCCGGCCCGTTGTTAGCCTTTGGTTTTGTTCAAAATAAATCTTTAAACTGTATCCTATAACGACACCGAAAACACACGCAAACGAAACACTTACATACGTCCATGCTTATATTTTATGTGTATGTACATTATCTCGCTTTTAAAATAACATGAAACATCTTTGGATTTGGATCATATTGGAACAGATTTCGATCATTTTACAAAAAAATGGCATTAAGTTTGTTCACTTGGAATATTAGAATGGAATATGTGGACGTTGACTAGTGGACACTAAGATAAGTAGAAATGTTCTGAAAAATAGATCTCATGGACTGGATATTGATGCAATAAGACACAGCCCACCTGAAAGCAACAAATACAGTAAAATAAAAAGTAACAATAAAATCCAAAATACTAGCCCACCTGAAAGCAACAAATACAGTAAAATAAAAAGTAACTATAAAATCCAAAATACTAGCCCACCTGAGAGCAACAAATACAGTAAAATAAAAAGTAACAATAAAATCAAAAATATTTTGAAATACTTATTTGAATTGGATGAATTTCAGAAAAACAACCACTGCATGCATACTCTGCTCTTGCTATCTTTGTCTCTACCAGAGAAAGACTGAAGTTATTATTAAGTTGTCTTGTATGTCTTGATAATTTGCTAAAATTTTACAGTGTTTTAGTTTTCCATGCTTATGATTATTGGCGTTGTTTTGGTGTTGTTATAGAATATTGTGAACTAGCTTCACCGGTAGCGTCGAGGCAGTGTCGTGCAGTCTGCGACCTGCGCCTTCTAGTTTAGTGCACGATTGTCTTCTCTGGTCATAGAATTAGGTACTTCTTGAGAATGAAGCTTTAGTAAACGTAGTACCTATATTTACTGTTTGTTCTTCTTAAAACCGATATTTTGGTTTCGTTTCTCTTTCTTCTTCTTGTTTAACATGTGTTTTAAGCGAATAATGATCATTTTATTTGTTAAATACATGTACTTCTGTGTTTGGATCTTCTTTGCTTGAGATTGATTACAATTTCGTTACTGTACGAGTAATGTCACAAATTGTTTGCCATCCGGAGCGCACTTTGACATTATTTCCGAACGAGACTGTAAGCCACTGTGATTGTGACGACATGTTGTATTATGTTAGATCGTTCGGTACATTGTGAGCATCAGACCAGCAATTTCGAGAGCAAATCTAATCTGTGAGCGCGGTGTTTGTATTTAATTAGTGTTTGACATTAACGATTGCATATATATATATATGTATATAGATACATACTTATATATAGATACATAATATGTA
Organism: Zygaena filipendulae; assembly: GCA_907165275.2. Taxonomy (NCBI): domain Eukaryota; kingdom Metazoa; phylum Arthropoda; class Insecta; order Lepidoptera; family Zygaenidae; genus Zygaena; species Zygaena filipendulae. The sequence continues at coordinate 12,022,429 of OU015662.1, forward strand.
TGTCTGGCAGTCAGCTTTGCCGTGTTGCGTAGCTACTGTGTGGATCCAATATTAGCTTGTGTCGCGACGCGCCAGGCCTTTGTTATTAGAAACCGCAATTATTGGTAACGTTCCCGCTGCCTCTAATTGAACCCAAATACCCAAATATACCCGGAGCGCTTCTATATAGCCTACGAGTATGCTGTACTCAATATGAGAACGCGCGGTGCGTTGTGTTGCCGATATTGGGTTACTAATAAATGTTTATTAATTGAGACATGGCGGATGTTACATTCGAAAAATGTATATGATCAGGTTGTAAAATATTTGCGGAATTTTGCTTACCATTGTGGAGTTAAACGTCTATTCAAATTGGCATGAACGCAAATGACCTTTTCTTTTTTTTTTCCTAAATCATACCTTTTTTAAATAGTCTCAAGTAATTCGATCTGCTTACTATCTATTCTATTTGCATAATTGATAATTTAAAGTAATATTGGTGTGGTACAGCAGCTTGTGCCGGATTCACATTACGTTTGGAAGGTCTGTGTATCCCTTCTAGTTGTTGTATTATAAAATATGATACTCGTTGATATTGCTTTGAAGCGGTAATTAAAATCACTCAATCAGATCAATCAATCGGTCTACGCTAAAATCAAAGCTTTGTTTCTTTAAGATTTTTTCCCGCTGAATCCAACTTTTTGATTCCACGCCGCACTCCAAAGTACGTTTCAACGCAAATACATAGTATTATACGTCATAGAATACGACAGAAAGATATAATCTTACCTTTCAAAATAACACTGGGTAAGTAAAGTGCAAAAAACTATATCAGAAGTCCATAATATTTCGTAATATTTCTCTCGTGGAAAACTGTTTGTGTTCAAGTATCGGTGATACTTTTTTAATACCTATCCAATATTTTCCGTTCCCGGCAATATTAAAAGCCCGTCGATGTGAATACAACCGGCGGGAGCTCTAGGTCGATAATAGACTTAGCGTCACAATGAAGGTGTCTCGTCATCCACTGTTTATCGACACGCTGTCGCAGCTCACGGCACTAACTTATAATGGACACCGATATCTAGCTGATACCTCCAGAGGATCGTCCCGACACTATTCAATATTCAATGCATTGTTATGCGACGACTCGCTACTACTGTTGCGAGCTTCAGAAAGTTTTTTTTCTTTGCCGATGACTTTTACATGGCTAGTTCGTGAAAGCATTTCACCTGAAACTACCGATAACGAACAAAGGTCGAGGACTTACCCTGACGTGTGGGTGGGTATTTTATGGATTAGCGTGCTCTATCCACACAAAGGCGCATTGTGCCTTTGTGCTCCTTCTGCCTTCAGACCGATAAGGATCGAAACAGGCTGCAGAGTTTTTGTTTCCTAAACTTCGAGCTCTTCAAAATTTCAACCGATCAATTGGCTGCTTATAACACTATAGTCCTTAATGTCGTTGCATACTCACGAATCACAATATAAAAAGATAATCTCTGAAAATTTTGTACGATCTCGAGTGCACTTTTAATAATAAAAGCTCCTATCCAACGTTTTCAGTCAAGTTCTCTTTTGTCGAATCGTTGCAGAGGCAAATTAGATTCATTGATACTACTGCCGATCGCTAAGCTTTAACAGAAAAGTCAAGCGCTTATTGTGTGGCATTCCTCAGCCTCAGCAAAAATCTATACTTAATTAAGTAATCATTAAAGTCGACTCTGAGTGCGGCGGTTAGTAGATCAGTGTGCTGTGACGTGTTATTACCGTCGTCACGTTGTCCCCAGCATCACGTGCCTGCACCTGCCGCTGCAGTCCAAGTGGATGCACGTGGGCACGGAGCGCGGGAACGTGCACGTCGTCAACATCGAGACGTTCGCGCTCAGCGGCTACGTCATCAACTGGAACAAGGCCATCGAAGTGTGAGTACATAATATTATTATGTAGTTATTTGTCAACTAGCTGTTCCCCTCGGTTTTGCCCGTGCGTGCGTGCGTCCTGACAACCTGTATACCAAATTTCATGATCGTCGGTTGAGTTGGTCAGGCGTGAAAACAAACAAATTCACTTTCGCATTTATAATATCTATTAGTAAGGATCACCTGTTCAATACCTACTTATATCCAACTTGATATTGAGACACAGTTCAATTTCACGCCTTCGATATCATAATATACTAGCTGTTTCCCGCGGTTTTACCCGCGTTAATTTCAGAGTTATTATGGTTATTCCAGCATAAAATTCTTCCCTACATCCTTCTCTTTACCCTTGACAGTATGTAAAATTTCACGAAGATCAATTAAGTAGTTAAGGCGAAAAAGCGTAATAAAACAAACAAAAAACCCACATTCGCATTACCTGTTCTCGGATTACCTGTTCAATATAATCTAACTTTAGATTGAGACAGGGCAATTTCGCTTACTGACGTCACAATATCATTATACTAGCTGGTCCGTGGCTTCACCCTCGCGTCTCCAATTTAAAAAATCCCCGAAATGTAACTATTTAAAACACTTACTTATTTAAAGACTAAAGAAATTGTATTCTAGTCCTATCTAAGGAGTTCCTTAGGTAGGAGTAGAATTTACAAAAACCTTTTGTTGGTAGTTACTTACATGTTCTACTTTTACTTTTTATTTGTAACCACCTTATGTATTTACTTGTGGGAGAAAGATAATTATTATAATGATTATTTTAACAGGAAACCTTGTGACAAATTTCATGTTTATAGCTTCAGGAGTAGCTGAGGGTTAATGAGTCGGTGAGGAAGCTTCTTTATAGGTATAGATTAGCCGACAGACAAAGGACTCCCCTGATAGGAATCTTCACGTCGGCCGATCCAACCCTCGTCTAACGTATCTACATCCATTTAGTTATTGATATCAGCAATTAAGCATGATCGGTGTTTGCCATAGGAAACTGATATTCCTTTCATAATGTATCAATAGGCCCCATCTATCACCACTGCAGAAAATGTTACATGAGGAACAAAAAATTGTGCGCTTTCGTTCTTGAATGAAATATGCTAGCTAACTTACTGCTAGCTGCTTCACCTCCATAAATTTCGGAATTTCTTTCGGAATACTCATCAAGAAAAAGCGTCCTACGGCACTTTTCGACCCTCTGTGTGCAAAATAACGCCGACCCATTGCGTTGTTAGTTGTTGTTCAAGCAACAGAACATATTATGACAGATAGAATTCCTGAAACTAAGTTCTATACTATTTCTGTCGGGTCTTAAAAACTAAACAAAATTGTCTTGATTGTATAATTATGCTGTAACTGCGCGTCAGGTATGCTAGATTTATCTCAATGAAACAACATAAAAAAAACAAACTCACTTGGACTGTATTATTTTAGCAAGGATAACTCTCACAACAGCAATATTTAGATAGTTTTGAACGGATATAAAAATCATAAGCACGCCATCTACCGGTGGCCATGTAGGCGAAAGTTAGAGTAAATGCTCAGATTACTTCCACAAAACTTCCTTTGCTGACATTCCAGGTATATTTTCCACAATTTGCTCAAAAATAAAATTTTGAATACGGTGGTCGGTGACTGAGTAAAATCGTAATTTCATGTTAATGTCATATGTATTTAATTTTCTTTTTTTTTGTCAAATCATGTTTGTATAAAATAATTGTAATTGTGTTGTCTCCGTTTCCAAATAAATGTCTTTTCTTTCTTTCTTTCTTTCTAATTCGTAACCAATTGGCGTTTAATACAACATGTTGTTGCGTTACTGAGTGTTTTCGTGCGTGATGACTAGTTTCGTAAAAATCACTCGGCAACATTAATTTTCTTACTATGTTTTCATGCTAAACTGAATTGATGTCTCTTCTATCGGTTCTGTGGTATTCGTGCCGTTACATTTATTGGCGGGCCCACCTTTGGCGCGTTACGGGGCGTCGTAAAACAAAAACTTCCCCGTCTGTCTCATATCAATCTGGGCTCGCGTGCTTGCGTGTTATTGGATGTTACGACACTTTGAGCTTATGTTATTAGCAGTTTTACTTATATTAGAGCGAGTGCAATATACTTAACTATCGGTACCTCTGCTACTTGCGTCTTCTCTAACTTAACAGAAATGTTTCTATATATTCCTTTGAAGCAAAGTGACCGAAGACGCCTACGGGTCAATTTCTCGTGGGCTCACTAGAGGTTTGCACCAAAAGTCAGTGTGTATAATTTTGTATACAAGTGAAATAACGAAGGAAATAAATCGGAACCAACCTGGATTCAGGACTAAAGTAGGTCTTTTTCTTGTAGCTTCTCGTATTACTGTGTATGTGTTACAGAATTTGGCAAATCTTCTCGGACTTTGCAATTTTCCTTGATATCATTTCTTGAAGCTAAACTGCCCACTGTGACGTCATCCTCCTCGGTGATCCCACACTTTGACACTTCATACCAAGCTTGCGTTTCTAAACTCATCATGGTATCATCAAACGGAGAACATCAAACGCGTGAAATAACGCATTATAAAATCAGTTTCAGGACAATCGACAGTATAATCTGACACAAAGGATAGCCACAAACAAACATAATTATGTAGGAATCTCATCAAGCGACAATCCAATTAGAACGTAGGATTGATGACGCGATTGGAACACATCGACCGCCGTTCGCGGGGTGGAATAGGGTTTTAATCAGGGGCGCGTATGCAAATAGGCTGCCAGGGTTATTGGTGGGCATCGGCTGCGGCTGTAATGGAAGGTAAACGTCGTGTTATTAGCCGTTAACCGTCCAGCGCAGCTCGGACAACGGACGTTCCGATATCGCGTCCTAACACGACGTGCTTGATAACAGTGAAACTGTTTGCTCGTTGTTAGGCGTTATGGGTTATGGGCTTTTGTCATTAATGTGTCTAAAATAGTAATTAATCGAGAGCAATTCCAGCTTTCGCACTGTTGATAATAATTATTATTTACAGGACTTTTTAGGATCTAATGTACAGAAAGTGCTCATTAAGTGTTGTCTCAGTATAGGTCTGAATCATGAAATCATGAAATCATGAAATCATGAAAAAGTTCGAGTAAAGCTGCAATATTATAATAGGTAGAAGGAGGTCCATCGCGCAAACAGTGAGATTCCACCGACCACGTTGAAACTTACTAAACTAGTTATAAACAGTGACACGAGATAAAGCTTCACTATGAAATGCCAATCGAAGTCTATCGTAACTTAGTTGTTGAAATTCCATATTATATCAAGGTACGGATTTTTTTATTCTAATAAAATTCACTTCGACACACGACACATACTTTTTAAATTATAAATTAGCGCTAATTTACAAAAACAAATGAAATACGAATTCAATGTAGGTACCTATGCGCTTCCCAAAGAATTCTTTATTCGAAATTTAAATATTTTTTTTATTCAATAATTTTCTCGCTGGTCAATTCTAAAAACATTTGATTCACTCTTCTACAACTATGATCTAACTTGCTCCCATTTGACGCCGCTACTACTTACATATCAACTAAATTTGATTTGTAGAAGATCTTATGAATTTTAGGACGCTATCGCAAACTGTGGCAAATCACACCAAAAATGTGTCATTCTATATATACCTAAGCCAAACAATTCGTTTGGAGTAATTCCTATTTTCGAACACTCAAGGAAACGTGACGTGATACGAGTGTTATCACGCGGTGATTTGGAACGCGTAATTTTTTATTTTGTACGTCGTCTCATTTCCGGAGTGTTATTGCACGAGTCGTGTCACACGGTCGTATGTTTAATGGATCTAAAGCGCTTATTACACCTTGCAATTTCAGGCCACCAATTTAGGGTGCTAAATCGGATACAATTTAGGGTCGGTGAGTGAGAGAGAGAACGAATAATCACTACACTAAATTGTACCCTAAATCGACTACTCTAGGGTACATTTTATTGTAATGTGATCACTCGCTCTCTCTCTCACTCACCGACCCTAAATTGTATCCGATTTAGCACCCTAAATTGGTGCCCTGAAATTGCAAGGTGTTATAAGCGCTTAAAGGGGACTTCACACTGGTATATTTCAGTGGTTCAAACAAACGATGTTTCGACTTTTACATTGGTATGTGATCTTATCCTTTGCAATTTAAAGATGGGAAATACCAGATGAGATCTTGCATATTGATATCAACATTACATGCGTTGCAGCCCCCCGCAGGCGCCGCAGGCCCCGCTCCCTAGGTACTGAGGCTCGTTGCGACCACAAACGCACATTGTACTCCATTAAGGGGTCGCGTAAATCATCATAAAACGTAACGCATTATACGTATAAATACGGCAATGTACGCCGTCCATGGACGTAAATATACAACCTGTTACTATAGAATATAGCGGTGCGACGCTATGAACTTACTAGCTGGTCCCACGCGGTTTTCCCGGAGTTCCCGCAGGAATTCAGGGATTAATAGTACCTACTCTATGCCAGAAACAATGTAGCTTCCTATAAGTGAATGAATTTTTAAAATCGGTTTGGCAGCTTTTGAGTTTATCCATTACAAACGAACAAACAATTTTTATTACTTGTAATTTTTGACATTTTGTGATTGTTTGATAGTGAGAATACTTACTTATTTCGAATAGATTAGATTTTGTTAAAACTTTAGTCTTCGAATTTAGTTTTTTTTATTTTATCCAATTTATTCTCGAATGTAATATAATTTATAATAATATGTAATACATATATAAATGATGCTACATAAAACAAACAATCAAACATACATTAAGTAAATATTTTTAAGTTGTTTATTTAAATTCAACTCATCGTCGTCACAATATAGTTCACATACCTACCTATATCGAGGCGTTCGCAGCTGCGTCAAGATTTAATTGATTATTTTTACTTTGTAATTAACATTTTGTGCGCTTTGAAAGGGTTAATTACGTCATAAACGCTCTGTTGGTACGTGCTCCGCTGGTGCAGTGCGGGATGTGACGTCAGAAGCGAGTGGAAACAAGAGTAATGAACGAGCTTCGAAACAAAATTAGGGATTGTTTTCATCGCGGAAATCTTAATATATATAAATCACGTGTCACGTTGTTTGTCCGCGATGGACTCCGAATCTACTGAACGGATTTTGATAAAATTATATTATGGTTCAACTTAAAAGATAAGATAGTTTTTATCCCGGAATTCCCGCGGACACTCCGAAATTAATGCGGGGAACAGCTTATCACCGTAAACTACTGTCAGGGGTACAAAGAAGGACGTAGAGTACTTTTTTTCCGGAATTCCCGCGGGAACTCCGAAATTACCGTGTATAAAATCGCGGGAGACAGCTAGTAGTAATATATAAACTAGAGAGACAACGTAGGCTGGGCAGGCGCGTCGCGGTTATAAGCAAATGCTCATATTGTCACGCTTGGCTTGGAGAAAGTTGGTGGTTAGGCGCTCAGCGCGGCAGGTAGGTAGGTAGCGTGGGAACGCAAGAAGAAGTCCGATAGATTGAGACTAATTATTATTTATTGCCTTCCCGGCCCGTTCCCGGTAGATAGGTACAAGTAGGTACAATTAGCGACACTGGCCTCAGCGGTAAGTGGTAGGTGGCTCGTAGATGGTGACGACGCTGGTGCCGCGGCGGCTGCTGTAGGCAGCGGCTGGAGTACGCCTGGAGTAGTCCAGGAGTAGGGCTGGTAGGTGCCTGGAATCTCGGCGGTAGATGGTAGGTGCCTGGAATGCGCCGGGGTAGTCCGGGGGTAGGGCCCGGATCTTCAGCGGGTAGGTGCCTGGAATGCGCCGGGGTAGTCCGGGGGTAGGGCCCGGATCCCGCGGCTGCTAGGTGCCTGGAATGCGCCGGGGTAGTCCGGGGGTAGGGCCCGGATCCCGCGGCTGGTAGGTGCCTGGAACCTGGAGCGAGGGCTTCGGTTACCATCAGCGAGTCCGTAGCTGGCTGCCTTTCCACCCCGTGAGAACCAGCGGTCGCAAGGTAGTAGCGATAGTGCTTTAGTAGGAATTGCAGCCAGCCAGACTAGATTAAGCGAGAAGCAGCTTAGTAGTGTGAATGTGAATGAGAACTCACCCTAGAGGGTCATCAGCACTAGCACGTTTAGTAGGTACCGCGCGGTAGATGCGCAGTACCATTAGACAGCACAAATTAGTATGTGCGGTAGGCGCACATTTAAACGTACGTTAGAAAAAGTTTGGCCGCAACACGTACCCGCGTGTAGCGCGGTGCACGTGCAGCGGCCGTCTGTCAAGGCGTCGAGTGCCACAGGTCGGCTACTCGCCGTTAACCGGCGCGGGTGCGCGGGAGGGGAATCTTTAGAGATTCACGATGCGCAGCGTGCAATAAAAAATATGTTTTCTAGTCCGAATATGAGTCTGCAACGTTACAATATAATTTAACAAAAATTTGTGTTAAAATCCCAAATATATTTTCTATAATATTCTACGAACTGTCCATTTCGAAAACGGCTTGAGTAAAATTAATAAATCGAGTGGTACTTATGTATATTTCGTGTCATGTCAGTGTGCGCGATGAATAGATCACCTAGCGACACTGATTCCCATTCGCTTTCATACCAAACTTAGTCGATGCACTGTTATTGTTCTGAGATCGATGCCCATTCTATCTATTCTATGGTTCTTACGTCGTCAATTATGTAATGTGTGCGTGAATCCAGACTGGTAATTAATATTTGTTCCGTTAATTGATCACGGACATCTTTGATCTCGTATTACTTTGATGGTGTACCCGTTTCTATGTGTTTAACGTATAATAAGGTCGTAAAGTAATAATTTCTGTTATAATAATCATTCTCGAGTTTCAACTGATTCAATTTATTTAATGGAAAAGTTCAATCAAACAGTACCCTTAAACAATTGCGGCTAATTTAAACAATATTAAAAAATAATTAAACTCGCCCTTAACGCGTCCCGCCTCGCCCAGGGTGAATTTAGAAACACTTCGTTACGGGTTTTTGAAGGCGCTACTACAGATAGCTGCAAGTTCGAAGTTTCCTTGAATCTGTCAGATTATATTATTTATTAAGAACTTTATTGCACGCAGAAGGACAGAAATTATTGACATAAAAATAAACGTAAAAAATGCCTCGATCTACGATTACCTACTCGCTACAAACAGCTCATCGACACTGCCTTGAAGTAAAACTTACTAATATGGACCTATGCAATAACTTCCTTACCAACTATGGAATACCTAACCAAATCCCCCTGACCGCGTCTTACATTGGTAAGGTTAAGGTTGGCACAAAATGCTTTCATAGATTTCAGCGATTAGTATGAAAGTGCCGACTCTTAAAACGTAGTGATTATTTGCTCAGTGGCTATAAACTTACTAAACTTAGTTAGCCTTGGAAAAGCAACAATCAAAACTAAAGTGATATAAAATTACGGGTCGATAACAGTAGGGCTGCCACTGCACATAGAAGTACTCAGATTTGGAGCTTAGAGCCGCGGTCTCACGATTTTAAATTTAAATTTAATCGACCAATTATTATATATTTCCATCAACAAAAGTTGAATGACATTTGTGGTAAATATGGTAGTGTTGATGAAGTTTCATCATCAATATCACGTTTTGTCCTAATGCTACAGTTCATTATTATCTTAGCGTTGAGTGTGACCGAGGTTTCTTTAATAATTTATTTTTTATTAGCTGATCTCCACTCCAGGATGAAATCGCCCTCGTTAATTCCGGAGTTCCCGCGAGAATTCCGGGATAAAAAGTATCCTTTGTCCTTTTCTGTCCCTCTGACAACGTGTACCTATGCAAAAGCTTAACAAACAAGCTCACATCCGCATTTATTTGGTAAGAATTAAAGGCATAATGATGAGTTTGGATGATGGTAGACGAAATATTTACTTGGCCGTTGCTAATTCTATAATGACCTCTTTTTTGTTCGTGGTGGTATTACAAGGAGATAGTACTACCACGTATTACAATGTAACAAACCTTATTGTGTTTAGTTACTGCGATGCTGTTTCATACCAAGCGTATAAAGGAGGGTACACAGCGGTGTGTCCACAACGGGCGGTTGTTGCGCGAGTGGCGACGTGCGATCGCGTTGTTAGCGAGACAAGCAAACATTTGCTCGCTTTGTAGTAGACCAATGTGCTGTTGCTTGTTTTACCCCTGCACTGTGTGCTCATATCGAGTATGAGACGAGAGAATAAGCAAGACGATAGTTGGCTAATAGATATGCATGCTGTCGCCATTTGTTATCCAGTTACATAGTTGTTAAATTTGCAAGATGATACCAACGTAGTACGTACCTATGTATTATTACAGTAACCTGTCGATGGTCCTCAATAAATTAATAAATAACTATACACATGATTAATTTTTATCACTTATTTATCTACATAATTATATTTTTTCATCGTCTACTCCGTATGTTACCGATTATTGCGTTAGTTAAATGTAAATCTATCCATTATTATGTTAAAACACGTAGGATAGTATTATATTATCTATGACGTAGGTATTAGGTACCGTAAATAGATTGTAAATTTCAACTTTACAACAAACAACAGCTATTAATAGATAACGTAATGCAAAAGTTACATTTAGACCCGAAAGTGTGAAACTACTGGGGCCATATTGAATCGCCGACCCTCCACGGAGAACGTGCAACATAAATACAGAGGAGCCCGTCTCGCGAGTCAACATTTTCATAGATAACACGATGCTAATTGTGGCTCGCCTAAATACACGGTGTCTGGGCGGTGCGTGGGAGCCGCGCGGCGGACTCGCGCTGTGTGGACGGTCCTTTACCTCGGGCCTCGGCCTCGACTCTCGAGTGCCTCAAGAACAATTATAGCGCAACTTGAAACACGTCTTGCTCACCAAACTATAATAATATTATCTTTCGCTCCGAAACTTAGGTTCCCTTGTTTGCCGTTATCTTTGTAATATATGTTATCCTTTTAGACATTCAAACATTACATATTTATCGCGTTCCAGGCGTTGTATTGGTGACTAAATGAAAAGAAATGAAATAAACTTTATTCTTTACGATAACCGTTAATATGCAATAACAAAAAGAAGCACAACCAGCGTGTCGCAACAAAAAGGCAACCAGCTCAGCATAAGTCGGGAACTGTGGGGCCCGACGCTGACCTTCCGCTGGTGCCGCACGTGGTGTCACGGATGTGAGCGAAGACAGAAAACTTAAATTATATTTTTATACTAATTCAATACGTAGACAATACTGACTATTTTTTTTTTTACTTTTTAACTTAATTAAGACGAGAAATATTTCACTTTATAAAGCTAATAGTACCAGTTTTTATTAAGGTTGGCACTTGCCATTCGGCCGGGTGTTCAGGATTTGTCTTGCTTGACCGAAGCCAGGGGAAGTGGTTAAGCGAGGCTTTGGTCCATTAAAACCCCATGATGCTCCGGACACTTCATTGTGTAATAAGGGGTTGAAGGGACAAGGGACAACCTCGGTAATGCCTATTGTTAAATTTACGAAAGAATCCTATAGGTACCTTAAACTGAAGTAAACATTTTAATATTAATATCATACTTTAGCTTTAGATAGCTAACCGTTCACAAAGCCTTACAAAACTCTTTCAAGTTTCAGCAATATCTATTGTAAGAGAGCTATTTGACTTCATAAACGATTGTGTTGCTGTAACTTTGACAGTTCACTAAAAACTAATATTGACGGGGTGGAAATTGGTTCGTCAGCCCTTCAATACCTTTCGCCCCGAGCTTCCCGACTAGTTTCAAATTAATTTGGCGTTTGTTGCGCGAGGCTCTTTTGTTTTGCTGCCAGGGCAGGGGCGCGGGCGGCAGGGAAGTTAGGGGGAGGGGGGAGCGGGGGGCGAAATTACCGGCATGTCAAAAGCACACTTTTCAATTACGACCCCTGTGAGTAAAAGTTACAACACGAGCAACGCTTTGTCAATTATTACTCACAGAATTATGGGCTTTGATGGTTGTACCTAACTGGTTTTTGGTGTTGTTTACTGCTCCAGCAGTATTACAATTTGGGAAAACTTCAATTTTGAACATATAATTACCTATATTGATAAATTAGAGTAAGTACTTTCAACTGAAAGTGATGGAAAGTAATACAATACTACCTATAAGCTGAACATCGAGTGTCTTGTTCTTCTTCTTTGTTTCAATATGGCAACAGACGCCTTGGATAGGTAGCAACACTATTCATGCCAATGTCAGTCAGGAAGACAGTGGACAGTTAAAAAGAACAAATATTTGTTAGGACAGAATACGATCAGAAAAGTTGTTGTCATACCGACGCACTCAGAGTAGACTTTAATGATTACTTAGTTAAGTATAGATTTTTAAAACAAAACTGCCGCAATCAGAGATGTTCAGTAACTTAATGTTAATTGGCATTTAATGAGATGTAACTTAATTAGTGAAATGCCAATTAACATTAATTTATTAAACTTGTCTGATTGCGGCAGTTTTGTTTTAAAAATCTATACTTAACTAAGTAATCATTAAAGTCGACTCTGAGTGCGGCGGATAAAGTCATAAACATCGAGGCTCGCTGAACGCCGTCTCCACCTGTGCTTGGCTGCAATCAATCACCCGCTCGCGCCCTCAACTGTCAACATTGAGCCGTCACAGACGTCGTCAATCTTCACCTCACACCCGCTTTGGAGTCGCTGAAAGCGTCGGAGTTTGTATTGTAACCTATTTTTTTTAAGTTTTTTTTTTGTAGTCTTTGAAAATCATTTTGAAGTGGGTACTGGAGCTCACGCAAATGGTTGTATTGTTATAATAAATATAGTTATATTAATTTTCGTTTAGGCTTACAACTTACAATGTCACTTCCGTAAAATATCCTACTTATATTTTCTGCATTTTTATTTTATTTTATTTTTTTTCTCTCTGTTAATTCTCAGCTGCTATGTAAGTTTAATTTAATTATTAATAATCGCACCCTACTCTTTTTGTATTGTTATCAATGCCAATGGTTAACTGGTAGAAAATGCCGCAAGGCATTAAGTTCGCCATTTGTACTTGTTGTGCAATAAAGAATGAATAAATAAATAAATAAATATATTCTAACTAGCTGTCCCCCGCGATTTCATACGCGGTAATTTCGGAGTTCCCGCGGAGGTTGCGGGAAAAAGTACTCTATGTCCTTCTTTGTACCCCGACAGTAGTTTACGGTGATTAGCTGTTCCCCGCATCAGTGCCGGAGTTCCCGCGGGAATTCCGGGATAAACACTATCCTGTCTTTTAAGTTGGACCATATTATAAATGGTTACAAAATTTTATCAAAATCCGTTCAGTAGTTTAGGAGTCCATCGCGGACAAACAACGTGATACGTGATTTATTAAGATTTTTACTTGAATTTTACTGCTGGTACTTACTACCCGTACCTACCATAAGTACCAGCGATGGGCTTGTCAACCTAATTTTTAGTCGTCTTTCAGATTAATAAATAATATTGGACACGTATTTCTTCATTTTTTACGTACCTAATCAAAAAATAGCGGAGATACATTGAGTTGAAATATCGCGTGACGTCACGCCGTGCCAAAATTTTATTTATAGCACGTTCCATTCAAATACGTTCGGTAGTTTTTGCGCGATACTCGTTCCAACAAACCGACACATACAATATGTATAAAATACATAATCAAATTGTAGATACAGATGACATACACAATATCTCTTTAAGTTTTTACTCGCATCTTACCTACATACATCGTCTAATTAGAACGCTGCATCATTATTTTTGTTTTCTATCATTATCATTTACTTATTTGTTTTTTTTTTTATAACTTTTGCGATAACTCCACAGACAATGAGACATTTGCCTCGTTATCTCAAGTCTCCTAGGACAGCGCGTCTGAGTGACAGTATTTTTTATTATTCGTCTTTGAAATTCAACACAATATTGCGTCAACTTGTTTGTTTGCTTGCTGTGTTTTTCTGCTTAGCACATTGACCCCGGCACTGATACTTTTTGTTTTCAAATCTGACTTGAGATCGCCAAAATAAAGCATAAATACCGTTTAATTAGAAGCATCCTATTATTTGTAAAGGAGAGTATAAATTGTCAGTCTCTTTTGAAATTTGATTAATCTTGATCTAAGGTCAATCCTTACCTTATAAAGGTATAAATGCGAAAGTGAGTTTATGTATTTATTTGTTTGTTTGATACGCTTTGAAGTCTTAACGGCTCAACCGATCGTCATTAAATTGAGCATACACGTTGTCAGAGGAGCAGAGAAGGACATAGGAAACTTTTTATCTTGGAATTTCCGCGGGAACTCCGAAATTACTGCGGGTGAAACTGCGGGGAACAGCTAGTAGAATATTAGAGTAGCTACTAGCTAGGAACAGCTAGTAAAATTGACGACGCAAAATTCTTCGTTAATTTTCGTCTCGTGTACCTACTCGTTTATTGTGACGTGGACGGATCCTTTTGACTGGCAACCGAACACGCGTCGGAGCATTTTTCCCTCCATTAACGGTGACGTCACTTCCGCCCGGCGCGGCGTCTCACCGTTTACGCGGGAATTAGTGCGCATTACGCGCGGTCTCGGAGCTCACGGAGCGACCGAACGTGGTGTTCCATTTTTAATGTTCCATTTTATTGGCTTGCTTGTTTGAATTTTGTAACTCGACTCTAGCTCGCTCGCTCTCGGCATCTTCCCTTCCATCGTCCTTCCGGACGCCATCATTATTTGGTCCATTATGGTTGCTAATGATATTACGCCAAGCGTTTAATGACGTTGCAGACACGTAATGCTAGATTAGGGAGTCGTTAAAATTAGAAAATTTTCCGTTAGCAAGGTTCTAAGATGCTTCTGGGAGAAGTTATTTTCTTATTTTATTTCTTCCCTTATTTTGTTTCAAACCAATCGAAATTGCAATGAAGGTTCATGTGGGGACAAATAAATGGATTTTTAAACTATTCGTCTCTATAAGACAAGTTAATAAATAACCTGATCTAATAAATTTAATATCTACTCGTACAACAACTTAGATAAAAACATCGCAAGTGCCGCTCTGCATTGTTTTGTTTTCTAATTTTGAACAATATTATTACATACTTGCTGTTCCCCGCGGTTTCACTCGCGTTAATCTCGGAGTTTCCGCAGGAATTTCGGGTATAGGCTCTATATCCTTTTTTGTACTTTTAAAAACTTGTAGGACGTAGGTATGCAAAATTTCATGATGGACGGTTGAGCAGTCAAGGCGTGATAATACAATTTGTGTGGACGGTGGTATATACGAGTACTGTTCCTTATAGGTAGGTACGATATAATATTTTAAGTTGGTTAATAACCAAACAATAAAAACGATAATAATAAAAAGAAAAAAAATCAGACGAACAATTATCTTCCTTCCAAACAGTAGATACGAGATGAATGCCCCGAGAGTGCGTGTTCGCTGACACTAGCAATTAACAACAAAACAATATTACTTAACCGCAACCGTGAACCGTAACCAGCATCAGAAATCGACAACCGTGAGATCACGGTGTCTGAGTTCAAACTTGAACTCGAACTGGAGGCGCCGCCAGCCGTGCCGCCGCCGCCTCGAGTCTATTGCAAGTGTTATAACCACAGACAATGAAGATCGTTATAACAGCCCCTCGGGCTCGCCGCGACCCTGTCATCTCGCATCAGGTTCGCAATTCAAATAACGCCCGCTTATTGGCGCGTCTCGTCGTAACGAACTTCCGTCGATGCGTAGCCGCCGACAATTAAAATCGCCCAGGGTTGTCGCCGCTCAATTAATTATTCACCAAATCACTATGATTAACGCCTCGAGTAACGACGTCCGTCTGTCGCGAGCGCTGAACGGAAGACGACTTGAATCGCGATAAAATTATATGATACTTTCGCAAAAAGCGGTCTGGGTTGTATACAGATATGGTGGGTAGGCCTTCAGAAGGTATAAATTGCACAGAAACAGGACATGGCAGGGGGCAATGGCGCGCGGAATATAATAATAAAGGATCCTTTTAATGCCCCTTGAACCGGAAAATTGCGTAACTTCAGTGAAACGTTCCGTTATCGCGCTCCCACTGCGAAGTGGGATGCTTTTAATTTTTTTCATATCTCCAACGTAAACTTTGAATAGGAGACACTCGGAGAAACGTTAAAAGACATCCGTTTTTTGAATGATATTTGAATTCGTTTCTTCTCCTTTTGTTCGTGACGTAAGATTTCTTTGAGAAAAGGTTCAACCTACCTACATAACTAGTTTTTTCCGGTTTAGTGAATCATAAAAAAATATATCTGAAAGATAGGCGCGTTAAAGCATAATTAATTGGTGTTTACTAGAATTAATTAAGAAATGCCATAATCACACCCACATGTTGAATATATTAGAAAAAAATATGGCGCGTAACGGAAAAATGTGACTTAGAAATAAAGATAGCGCGTAACAGAAAAACGTTACAACTATAAAATTTCTCTCATACGCCGGTATACATATATAGTTTCACTTCAATAAGCGACAGTCTCCGCTCCACGGCAATTTCGTGCCCCCTCATGCCCGGCTACGACGTAGTGGTGAATCTAGAGGCAATAGCGGTATGGGTTGTCAGTGGGCTTGTAGACTAATTTTAATTTTTTAGTCCGTCTTGTAGATTATTAAAGAATATTGGACACGTATTTTTTCTTTTTTTACGTAATCAAAAAATAACGGCGATATATTGAGTTGAAATTTTGCTTGACGTCACTATTCTGACAGTTTGTATGGCGGTTTTAGCGGTTAGTGACGTCACGACCCGCTCACCCTAAACTTTAATGCGCTTTATCTCTGTATATTTTAATTTATTTAAAAAAGCAAAAAATACGTGTCTATTGTTTTTTTTTATTTTCTAACTGACGGACTAATTAGAATTTTGTTTTTCAAAAGTAGTCCACATCCCTGTTGTCCCTGTGTCCCTGCCCGCCCGCCGCCGGGAGTTAAGCCCGCTCCACATTCACGCGAGAATCTTGCGAGAACGCGAGAAAACCTTGAGAAACGGCGGAGAACATCGGCTCCACACTCACGTTCTCGTGGTTTTCTCGCGTTCTCGCAAGATTCTCGCGTGAATGTGGAGCGGGCATTAAATCGGTCCATTTGTATGGAGTGTCGCGGGTGTGGCGTCGTCGGCGATAGCGTCGAGTAACAAATAAGTAAAGGCGAGTGGGTAGGTACTGTAGACTCAACGAGACGCACCAACACGTCTCGTGAATGCGCTGTCAGCTGGACGAGTTGACAAGTTGGAAACAATGAGACTCAGCGGAGAGGGTACTCCTTATTGAGAAGTGGAAATGGTACACGTCGGATATGCAGCGCGCTCGTGTTCAGTTATATTGAAACACAGCAGCTGATAGGATAATACTACTATAGCTATTGCCCGCAGTTTTGTTCGCGTTGGTGTATATTTTTAACCAACTTCCCAAAAAGGAGGAGGTTCTCAATTCGTCTGAATGTTGTTGTTTGTTTTTTTTTTGTCAATCAATCTGCTATTCCTGGGGAACTTTATGGAATAGCTGTGCCCCGCGGTTTCAACCGCACGAGTTTCTAAATTACCGCAGGAACCTTTTTTTCTAAAATAAAAGTAGTTTAAGTTACTCCCTATAACATCAGCTATCTGCCAGTGGAAGTCTCGTTTAAATCGGTCTAGCACTTTCAGAGATTAGCCGTCGTAACAAATAGACAGAGAAAAATTTTAAGAATTGTTTTTTTTATCTAAGTATCGTATATAATTTCATATGCATTTAGTGAAAAGTTGCTTATTAGGAATTACAGACACTTCAATTTTATTTATATGTATAGATGTAGGTATAGATGTCCTCTTGTCCTCTTCTCTACCCATGACAACCTATATGCAAATTTTATGATGTTTGGTTGAGTAGTTAACTGCTAAGGCGTGAAAGCGTAACAAACAAAGGCGCATTCGCATTTATAAAATTGGTATAGAATTATTAGGTAGATAGGTAAATATATATCGTAAATGCACCGCCAAGTGAGCTCTCTGTACTACCTGAAGGTTGACTGGCAGAGAATGCCACTGTGGCATTAAGTCCGCCTTTTGTACCATGATGTGCATAAAGTTTAAATAAATAAATAAATAGGTGCCATTACTGAAATGTCATTCGCGTTATTTTGTGTAGAGCATCAGGGGTTCAATATCGCTACATTATTGCAAATCGAATTGCAGCTTGTTAGCGTCCCTACTCCGTGCATTCGTTGATGTGCTGATTGGCTCGATATAGATTGAATCAACTGTTGCGGAAATACACCGAATAATGGGACGCTAACCAATATCGACCTATGCCGGGTATTTTTCTGGAATACTCGTAGGGAAGGACTCGATTGGAACACGCTATAGTAATTCTTATTCTTATTTATAGTTACGGTTGCCTGGTAGAAATTGCTTTTTAGCAATAAGGCCGCCCTTTGTTGCCTACTTTAGTTATTTTTCTATGTATTTTTATTATCATGGTAACAATAAAGAATGCAGAAATGCTTTCTCTTTGCTCGCAATATGGCCAGCATCCACGTCTTTCAGCTCAGAGAACAGACCTTAACCTTATAGTTTTAATGTGGTTTTAAAAATATTCTAATTCGAAATAGGCAAAATTGTTCCGCTACTGCACGATACACTACAGTGCACTTTATAGGAGTATCAAACCCGTCTTGCTTAGATAAAATAATATTAATTGACTTATTTGCGGTTAAGCAAAAGCAGAAAAGACACCACTGGACATGACGATACGTTCCTTAGTTTTCTATAAGGAAACGATTAATTATAGATTAATTATTATCAACTTGTCTTAGGGTGACATCAGCGTTAGTTACCGTTGTAAAATCTCCTATTACAATGTTTACGACCGCCTCCCCCCTCTCCCCACCATCTTGTACATCACAGTCTTGCACCCACTATGGGCTCGCGACAGATTGTTAACCATAAAACGCTTCGATCCCAACGACCGGCCATTACATGTGCAAGACAAGTCAACGTAATAATAATTTAACGGGCGAGCACGTTAACTTACCCGCATATATCTTTCATTTGTGCGTACGCAAACTTCATTCGCAAAGCAAATATTTATGTTTTATGTCATCGAGGCCTACCTTTGTGGGTCAGGACTCAGGAGGCCTACCGCCACGTGTCATAACAGTATTATCTTGAAAACGAAATTTCGTCCATTAAAATTTCATCCTTATCTAATTTAGCATATAATGTCGGATATTTGATGGTCGAAAAATAGGCTTTTTTTTTATTGTGAACTGACACCTGTTTGAGCACAGCTCGCTTGATATTAGGTGACGGTGTGGGCGAAGATTGTGTATATATACCTAGCCTGGAAGGGATGTTTTTTATTGTTATAGAATTACACAGATTGAGGTTAAAATAGTGTTGCTATCAGGACACTCTGATGGTATTCCAATTTAAGGCGAATCGTCCACAACAATCGTTTGGGTACCAACACTGTGGTTACAGTTGGTAGAGAATGACGAAAAACGAAAGTAGGCCCCCGCGAAATCAACATTGTCTCTATCTCTAATAAACTTGGAGGCAAAGCAATTTTGTAACACGATATTCGTGAGGCGCTCCGCTCCGATGTTTTTCCTAATTTTCTTTGAATTATATAGTGTGAGATGAGATGCGTTGAGTGTGGGGTGTGGGGGTGAGGGGTGGCGGTGGGGGTCGCGGTGAGGGTGGGGGAGACCCGCGTCGCCGCCGAGTCGCAACAAGTGGCGCCGGCAGAAGACCTATTCCGGACATACTGAGTACCAACAGAATAAAGTTTTACACACTAAAATGTTATCAACGCCCTTTATGTTTATTTGCATTGACAATGTTGTAGTTTAGCCCTCATAGCCAAGTTGACAGTCTATAATCGTTAACACATAGAAAACTTAAGGAACGAATCGTTACGTCACGTGGTCATGCAAAACTGGACTTTTGAGTGGAAAATTTTACGTGACCTCATGACATGACGATTCGTTCCTCAGTTTTCTATGCATTTATTATAGATTGTCAAATTGGCTAAGGAGGCAGTAGTTCCTGGAATTATCACCCTGCATCGAAAATTACAAACTTCACATGTTTATTGGTGTTGACTAAACGTACTTTAATTCTGATTTAATTAATTATATACCGATTACTGTTTGTATTTTGTTTTTGTCTTCTTAATTCTATTAATTTATGTTTCTCAAAAAAAGGTGTGTTATTCTAAATTTCAACACACATATATAATATTTAATCATCTCCGTCTACCTCTGTAACTGTTCTTGATATATGTGAAAGCTTATAATTGGTCTTATTTTTATCTATTCTTTGTAATCTACTTTTGTATATTATCTAGCTGTAAGCTTTCCAAATAGTGCAAAGTAAATGAAAAAAAATAGATTATACCGACGAACGCGTCTGGAATAGGGCCGCTGCCCGTCGAGGCGGATCGGGTGTCGCCGCCGGCTATTATATAGTCTGTGTACAGATGACTCTACATTTTAGCTTAAGCAAAGCAAACTTTGCCTAGCGTGGACAATTTGGACGTTACACTTGAAATATCTCAATCGGAATGGATTTGGATGTCTCGGAGAAGTAGGAGCCCTACCCACCTACACTGTGACTTCCTGGGGGGCTAAGATGCGCAAGACGACAAAATTTTATCGAGCCATTTTATCGATTCTCGTCGACATATTGTATGGCTTTGTCGACGAGAATCGATAAAATGGCTCGATAAAATTTTGTCGTCTTGCGCATCTTAGCCCGGCTGGTATATTCTCTGCTATCTATCCTTCCGCGTGAACTCCAGTATTCCCGCGGAAACTCTTCGTTCCGAGATAAAAAGTATCATATTATACCTTCCACTTGGGGATACCATACTCGTAGCTTCGTATTAATAGCGAAAGAACAGTTCCACAGATTACAACTTACGTACAAACCTAAAGTTTATAAGCTTTACCTTTTCATTTCTATACTAGTCGATCTCCCTCGGTTTCACTCGCGTCATTTCGGCCTTCCTGCGGGAATTCCGTGGTAAAATTACCTTATGTTACTCACCCAGGCTGTAGCTTCCTATTAGTGAATGAATAAGAAATCTCTCACTTGAATAAAATATAAGCAATATAAACTTTCGAGAAGTTCGCATAACACCGGTACAAACTATCGGCCTTCAACTTTTCCATCTCTTTGTTACAGAACGAGATCGAACCACCCCGGAGCGGTGGTTGAAATATGTGATAATCCTTTAGACGCCAACAAAGTGAGTATTTAAGTTTAGTTTTATATTTTATCCTGTTAAACGGAAGTTTCTTGGTCTTATTATCTTGTCAATAGCTTTTTATTGCAATAAGGGTTGCCACCCGTACTATATTATATAGTATCGTACTATATTTCAGTCAATTGTACTATCTTCTAATATATATAAATCACGTGTCACGTTGTTTGTCCGCGATGGACTTTGAAACTACTGAACGGATTTTGATAAAATTTTGTAACCATTCATAAAATGGTCCAACTTAAAAGATAGGATAGTTTTTATCCCGGAATTCCCGCAGGAACTCTAGAACTCAGGGGTACAAAGAAGGACGTATAGTACTTTTTTCCGGAATTCCCGCGGGAACTCCGAAATTACCGCGGATGAAATCGCGGGGGACAGCTAGTATATTACAGAAAAATAATATAGTACGATATATACTATATTTTCATCCCTAATTTAACTGTCGCGCTTTTTTATTATAACTGTGACTGATTTGAAACGCACCCGCAGCGCAGTACGAGGAATTTCAGAACGAAACGCGTTTATGGGGCAACAAAACATCAACTGTCAAAAATGCTGCCCGATACATAATGTATAAAAATAAATGTGTACTATTTTTTCCCTGCATTTCCCAAAAGTACTATATTTCGAAAAAAGATGGCAATCTTAATTGCAATAGAAATAAGGTGAGATAGGTACAGTGAGACTAGCTCCGCGAGCCAGCGCCGGCCCAGAGGTAGAGCGAGCGGAACGGTCGCTCTAGGTGCCAGGTGGCAAGGGGCGTCAAAAAAAATGTGGATGTTTGCAATAAGTTAATTTGAAAACGCGTTAATTATTATTTATTTAACATTAGATCATTTATGTAGATATAGTGTAAGCATCGACTTAAGGGCGCTGAAAGACAATTAAAGGCCTAGGGCTGCGACTAACACACGTTCTCTCTCCATTTGCCGGCTCGGTGCAACAGAATGGTCTCTGTTCGGTTGCTGGAGAAGCGTGCACGTGTTCTGGCTGTGTCTCTCGCCCGTCAGTGTCTCTGCAGTAGGTGTGTATATGTGTGTCGGTGTGTCCAGTTGCTGATAGCGTTCGAGTCGGGGCTGGTGGTGGTGTGGGACCTGCGCGCGCGCTGCACCGAGTGGCGCGGCTCGCTGGGCGCGGGCGGGCCGGGCGAGGGCGTGCGCGCCGCCGCCTGGCAGCACGACGGCAAGCTGATGACGGCGCACGCGGACGGCGCGCTCGCCACCTGGAGCACGCGCGCGCCGCGGCCCACCTCGCTCTCCTACCCGCACGGTGAGTGCCACCGCTGTTGGGCCCGCCGAGTGGCCCAATACGTTGCCCTGAGGCACATTAGAACGGTTTACACACATATCTACACCATTGCACAAAAAAAGACTTTAGGTCGAAAACGACCACTTTCCCAAAATGTCCACTTTCCTAAAACGTCCACTTTCCTATTAGATAAATTGTAGAGCAAGTCGAAGTAGGTACGGGAGAACAGACCAACGGACATACAATGAGGCGCCACTGCCCCATTATAGCCAAGTTCGCAACTAGCTATGGTCTATAGAAAATTGAGGAACTTATCGTCATGTCATGTGGTCACGAAAAATCATCCAATTAACATTTTTCCACACCTAGCGTTAACGATCATATCATCATCAACTTGCCTAATAAGACACAACTGATAGAAGTTACATGGAGTACGTGTGAAAACAAGTAAAAATCAGTGTCACGGACTGATTTTTAACTTTTACTAAACGCCATTTGGTTACGGATTGGGCCCCTATGTAAATTGACGAATATGTAAATCGAGTGTAATATTGTTGTGGCGTTCGCAATATATTTGATTGCGCCCGCCGTCTAACGCTGTCTCTTTTAGGTAATATATTCTTTTCTCTGTGAAAATACTGAAAACAATACATTACGTAGTAACATAAAGATCTTATCATTTATGTTAGATATTTAAAATAAATACATAAGAAATTATTTATTTTAATCGCGTTCCGTTTGAAATTTCCAGCAAAACCCACAAAGGACGGCAAATTGGAGGCGTGTAAACCTATACACAGGCTGGAATGGAAAACTTCTAGAACGGGGTGAGTCCGCGTTGTATGTCCGACTTTAAATGTGTTCCACCATTTTGTGTGCTGTTTACGAGCCGACGAAACATTGTCGACTTAATTTGTTGGAATCTTTTGTTTAACTTGGAACAGAACTATCGTCTCGACTGTGTTTCAAGAGAACGTATGCGTATTTGTTGAGCAAACTGTCTACTTATTCAGTGCTTTATGTTGCGTTAAAGGAAACAACAATCGTTTTCCCCATCTGCAATACCTATGAATGGATATTGGTACCGTATCGATGAATAATCTCATTGAATACATCCGCGATATCCACAAAATATGATGTTATACATATATGTTATATTGATGTTGCTCTTCCGTATTCACCTACGTAGTTTGGGTCGGAGGAAGTTTGTTATATAGCAATATACGAGAACCTATATCATAATCGTTTCCACAATGTAAACACGGTTTACGGAATGATCGGAGATATGTATGTATTTGTTATCCAGTGAAGTTGCTTTTAAGTAGATTAGGAAGCTTTATACGTATATATGAACCTTTATTTCAATTACTAGGTTACACGGCTTCGCTCGTGTTAATTTATATTAAAATATTTCCTCGAAATTACGGACGAAGACATTTATTCACTTTATAATTTTATAGGTTGCTGTGATAGAATTTACTGATATTCTTCAAATTTTTGTAAAGGATCGTAAAAAGGTCAAGTAAGTCTTTGTTTGTACCTTTGAAGTTAAACAGCGAAATGGAATGAAAAAGGGTTTATTTAATAGTTCTTTGTAATGTAGCAACGTAACGATAGTGTTTTGGTGCGTTAAATTCGCATATCTTCCAATTCGCAATAGATCAAGTTTACGATTGGTCCAACTCTCAATGGGCCCAATTTGGAGTAACCCCACCGTTTTTTCAAAACATAGATGAGACAACCTCATCTCTACGAAGTCGAATATTTCGAAGCTGAAATCAGATTACGTAGCTGCTATTAGGGCTGATCATGTCAACCATTCTTTTGATATTGACCATTGCGTGTTCGCGGGGTTCCAGCGAGAGCCTGGTGATATTCTCGGGCGGGCTGCCGTCGGACAAGGCGGGGCGCACGCACAGCGTCACCGTGCTCAACGGCAAGGCCACCACCGTACTGGAGATGGAGCACGCGGTCGTCGACTTCGTCACGCTCTGCGAGACGCCGCACACCGCTGGTCAGTTGGCACTTGTCACCGTACCGTATACACTAGTGACTAGAGGATATTCGCCACTCGCAAATTGGATTAAACGCGTATGAAATCAGTAAATATAATAATAATCCCCGAACATTATGACACTGTATAGTGTAAGCATTTAGCCCACAATGATAAGATCAAAAGGAAAATGAGCTATCGTTGCCTCCCCTCCTCCTAAAATTCTGAATTTTATTGTTAATTTTTGGGTATAGTTCTGTTGTGTACATGATGATATTTATTACCAGATGGGCTAAAAGGTACACATTGCTAGGATTAACCGAGCAAGCTATTGTAACTCGGCTAATTAATTGAAGTCAGTGAACAAAAGCCATGGATGAACGTTTGCAGACTACCAGGAGCCGTACGCGATCGTGGTGCTGCTGCAGAATGACCTGGTGGTGATCGACCTGCTCACCCCCGGCTACCCCTGCTTCGAGAACCCCTACCCTATGGACATACACGAGTCGCCCGTCACATGCTGTTCATACTTCGCCGACTGCCCCTCTGATCTGGTGAGTTCCTTCCGTCGACAAAACAAATAGAAGGGTCCTTCATGTGGCATCTACTCAGTGTATTATAAAAACAAATGAAAATCAGTTTCGCACGGTGATTTTCGTACACAAAATTATTTCATCACATACAAAAGCGCCATTTGGTTGTAACATTTTTTGTGACTTATTTAGTTACCTTGGTGGAAATTAAATTAGAATTGTTATCGAGGATACCACAGGGCGAGAGCTCGGTGTTTAAAAAACCTCCGATTAAGGGGGGATCTTAATGTCATTTCCAGATCCCAGCGTTCTACTCGGTGGGTCGCCAGGGCAACAAGAAGGCTGCCGGCTTCAGTGAGAAGCTTTGGCCCATCAATGGAGGCGAGTGGGCGCCCGCCTCTTGCTCCTACAGCGAGATTATACTCACTGGGTACGCTGTTATGTAGTATATCTTCTTTCATATTATCAACAGGTTGTACGACATATCTTACAGCAACAAGGCCCATATTAACAAACACTACTTTACTCAAGCTTGGTACGTTTTTATCTTTTTAATTTTTCAGTGCGATGAGTCGTCATTTACTTGCCCTGTTCCCTATTGTACCCTTTTCTTTCTTCTATTCATCTCTTCTACTCGTCATCTCTGCATTTACTTCCTTCAATCTCATGTCATTCGTCACATAATCTATTCATCCTTTCTTTGGCTCTTTCTCTCATATCCACTCACTTTCATGCTTTTTTAGTAACGAACCTTTCATCCCTTGTTATCTCATATCCATACCGCGCCAAAGCCGTAGTAGCGTAGTGAGTAAAACAAACAATATCTTGAAAGCGTATCAGGTTTGAATACCATTTGCAGCCTCCATCAATGGTCAACTGCTCTGAAGGAGTTTACTGTTGTCATAATAATAAAGTTCATCTTATCTTATTGCAGACACGCTGACGGCAGTGTTAAATTTTGGGACGCCAGTGCGGGGACCCTACAAATATTGTACAAATTAAAATGTTCTAAAGGTACGTGTTTTACTTTCATAATCATAATTTTTCTCTCACTTAAGGAATCGAGAAATATTTGGTACATGCCCGAGGTTTTGCGAGAGTGGTTATATACGAATGTCTTCAATTATGAATTAACTTGTGCTTGTGCAACGAACAAACTAGTTTTTTCGTTACGCTTTTACGCCTTTACGGCTCAACCGATTATCATGAAATTTTGTATACATGATGTCAGATTTACAGAAAACGACATAGGGTACTTTTTAATCCCGAATTTCATGCTGGTGAATTCTCGTGAAATTTTGCATAAGTTCACTTCGTCAGATGTACAAAGAAGGAAATAGGATACTTTTTATCGTGAAATTAAAATTAACGCGAGGAACAAAATAGGAAGTAAATAATTGATTGTTGTCCTGTGTCGCTCCGGTGCCGGGCAGTGTTCGAGCGGCGCTCGGGCTCCGGCTGCGGCGAGGCGTACGGCGGCGCGTGCGGCGGGGACGAGGCGCCGCTCGCCATCCAGCAGGTGGCGCTGTGCGCGGAGTCGCGGCGCCTGGCGGTGGCGCTGCCGCACGGGCACGTGCTGCTCTTCAAGTTCCGCAAGACGGACACGCCCGCCGCGCCCGCCGCCAGCACGCAGGTGCGCGCCGCCATCCCGCAGGGGGCGCTGTGTGGCGCTGCCGTACCACCACTACACCACCACATATATAAGAAGCTTATACAGACCTATACAAACATATTGGTTCAAATTTATTATTATTTTCAGGTGATAGAAATACCAGTAATATCGGATGTGCTTGAAGAAGAGACGTCACCGGAAGCAGATCCCGGTCGGAGCGCTTCTTTCTGCAGAGGGGGAGATAGCGTCGAAGGGGAGAGCAGAAGAGTGAGTTAAAAAAAAAATCCTGAAGTGTTCCCATACACTTAATTTAAAATGCGATCCGACACTCGATCCCGCTTCTGATGCGTGCGTGTGCGTGTGCGTGTGTGCGCAGTCGGGCGCGTGGTCCCGCGCGGGCTCGCTGCGCGTGCGCGGGCCGGGCGCGCGGCGCGCCGCCGGCTTCCAGCCCGCGCTGGCCGCGCTGCAGCAGGGCCCGCCGCACCCCATCGCCGCGCTCACCATCAACTCCTCCTACGGCCTGTGAGTTCTGCACTGCACTACCCCGCACTACTCCCCCCCCCCCCCCACATACACAGGTACACACAACAAAATAGATAGCTATGCAGGGCACACTAATACAGATCTATGTGTGCGAAATATTTTGTGTAAATATTTTGTATCAGAGTAACATGCTAACACACACATCGACACAGTAAAGCAAGTATCACACAGAGCCGCGCTATGGCATCTTCGTAGACAATATTATTTTTATTATCATATATAATTGCACAGGCAGGTGTTAAAGTACGGCGAATAAGACATGTCTAACCTCTGGGCCCTTATCTGGGCCATAGTGATATGGCCAACAACATTCCTTGCCCATAATGCGCGTCCCAAAAACGCATTTCCAAACGTTCTAGATGCCAAGATATTAGAAAATGTTATTCTTTATGCCATAAGAAACGTGGTTAATGTATTTTTTGCAGTAAAACTTCTTTGATTGCGAGGGAAAGACAGTTTTTGCGGCGTCTTATCTTAGCGCGGCGGGTAATGGTCATAGTGAATAAGGGCCCTGATCAGGTCGAAAATAAATAATTGTATTGATATTTAAAAACTTGTGGGAAACGAGGCTATAGTGTCGCTAAATTGCTGAATTGTAACTTGTGTGTGCAACCTGCTTTAGGCGTTAATAGATAAACTGCTAGTTGGATTTATTAGTCATACCCTCTTATAAAATATGTTGTGCCCTATCAATGAACGTTTAAGATTTCCATTACCCTCAAAAAGTAACTATATGTATTTCGCCTATAAAACTTCCATATTGCTTACGGCCATATTGCTGACTACAAGACAATTGCTTAACGTCGTCATGAGTCATTTAACACCATTTCAGCGAGCAGAGATAATTGTGCTTTACGAGCAAAATATTTCTATAAGTGAAATCGCACGTCGATTAATGATATCTGTAAGTATAACTTAAACTTAATTGTTTGACATATTAGACTTTTCAAAGGTAGCTTACTGGTTTACAAATACCTACTATAAATGAGTGTTTTGTTGAAGGCAGTTTGTTTATTTATTTTATTATTTACAGAGGAGTACGGTTCAAATCTGGGTGCATCGCTATGCGGACGAAGGGCATGTGAACCGCCATCGGCCTGGCCCAGCGGCTACAGCATATACGGCAGCTTCAAGTCGTCATCAAGACATTGTGGCGACAAATAGTGCTAATCCCTTCGCAACCACCCGTTCTACGGCAACTAGACATGGTGTCACTTTGCAAACTGTGCGTAATCATTTGCGTGCCGCTGGATTGAGATGTCGTCGGCCGGCGAAGAAAATTCCATTGAACGAGGGTCACAAAGTCAACAGGATTAATTTTGCGACACAGTATTTAAACTTTGATTGGTGCAACAATGTTGTAATATTTACTGATGAAAAGACTTTTAGATCTGATAAGGACGGACGCAAAATATTATGGAGACGAACAGGCGAACGTTATAAGGAGATTAATACTCTCCCTTGCAGGTCTAGTGGTCGCATCACTCTGGGATATTGGGGCTGGATGTCATCGATGGGTCCCGGTGAGTTAATAGAAGTAGGAGGTCGCAATACTGGTGAAGGTTACCTGGATGTGTTGCAAAATGTTATGTTGCCGAGTGTGCGAGTAGCATATCCAGAAGAACACATTTACTTTGTCCATGACAACTGCTCCGTGCACCGAGCGCGAGTCGTGCAAGATTGGCTAAACATCCAAGAAAACTTCACTGTTATTGAGTGGCCTTCTAAAAGTCCCGATTTAAATCCAATTGAGAACCTATGGGGGCACATGGTTCTCAATTGGGACCCATCAGCAGTGAGATCCAGGTCCAATTTAGATGAAGTAGTGACCTCAACGTGGGAGATCATGCGTGGCACTGAGTTGTGCTGGAATTTGGTTATGAGCATGAGGTCACGATTGCAACAAGTAATAGACAATGGGGGCGCACCAATTAAATATTAAAATAAATAATAATCATGTCGATGTGATGTTATTGTTATTAGTTTGAAATTATAATGATTTCTAACAAAATTGCATGTTGATTCATATCGCTAATGATTTATTAAATTAAAGATTGCTTGCCTCATAATAAATAAGGTAACCTTGTCAGTTGTGTTTACTAAAAATTTTTAGTATAATTTTCCATCAGCACAATTTACTGAGTTATAAATATACATAAATATTACTAGTAACTTTTGAAACTAAAGAAATAAATCAAGCAATTGTTACCCTTGCTCTCATTTTCTATAAAATCATAATTTTGTTCTAAACTATATCTAATCTAACATTATTTCAGTAAATTTGAGTATTTCAAAAACTTGTAATAATACTAAAGACGAGTATATTTTTATATTCCCTACCAGTTATTTTATTTTTCCTCCTGTTCTCCCTCGCAAAAACTACTATAATACTGATCAAACAAACATCAAACAAATCAATCAGTTAGTAATTTAAAAACCATGTTAAATTTCATAAGTAGCAAATTAATAACACAATATTGTGTCTCAGTGAGAATCCTATTTCCTACTAATATTATAAACGCAAAAGTTTGTAAGTATGTATGGATGGATGGATGTTTGTTACTCTTTCACGCAAAAACTACTGGATGGATTTATATGAAACTTTACAATAATATAGCTTATACATCAGGTTAACACATAGGATACTTTTTATCCCGGAATTACTGCGAGAACTCTGAAATTAACGCGGGTGAAACCGCGGGGCACAACTAGTATCTTATATATTAGGATGAAGACTTAAATTTAATGTGAAATGTTCTGTGCGCATTTGACTATTCTGTGAGTCTGTATCTGTTGATCCTTCAATAAAGAAAATAAAAACATAATAATGAAACAAAAAATAGGATGGTTTTTTAAACAAATTCATTATTTAAAAAAAATAATAACATTTTATTTATTATGTAGAAATTACCGTTATTTAACGTATTTAATAACTTACTTTGAACAACAATATTTTTGTTTTTTTAACTATTTTATTTTATTTCATTATAATATCACAAATAAAAACAAGATCATTGCTCCCAATATATTTATAAAAAAAAGAAAAAACATTCATGATCATTCATTCATGGGTTTGAACCCTATAATTACTCTTTCCTCGATAGTCGATATTATCAAATGCAGTCTTTGGCTCCGCTAGACCAACTAAGCGATAGATTAAGCGGTGAAATATTTATCTTATATATGGTTTTTTAATGTCACGAACAGTCTTCATTCGTTTATAACTCACACAATTTCTTGCACCATATTAGTGTGCATAATACGTTTGTTCACGGTATTTATGTGTGCGTAAGCGAACTTGTTGGGACGGAACCGATATTTCTCACACATGGATCTGTATTAGTGTACCCTGCATAGCTATCTATTTTGTTGTGTGTACACATGTACATGCTATACACATCTCCGATAAGTCGTATTACTCAAGTGAGCTCTTTTGAACTTTTCGTTTATACCATAACTTACTAGCTGATTTTTTGTTAATTTCGGAATCCCCTCACGAACTCTATACTATGGTTAACGGTAGAAAAAATCGTATCAAAATACGTTACGCATTTTAGAAGAACTAAGCGCAAACACACCAAAAGACATGGATAAACTACAAATGCGGATAACGAGCTGTTAATCTGTACTCCTCCAAAATCACTTCAGTCGAAATACCGTATTTTTTTGTCCACGAAAGCAATGAAATAGGTGTAAAATTTTTGAGAATTTTTAAGCGAGCGTTTCTCGATATCATGAACTCTTGGGCACCCTGCCGCCTCAGTGTCCGGGTGTTCCATCCCCGAGTCACCCTGTATACGTGACTGTGTGCGTGTGTGTGTGTATGCGCGCGCGCAGCATGGCGTGGGGCGGCGAGCGCGGCGTGGTGGTGGTGGACGTGGTGCGGCGCGCGCTCGTGTGCGCGCTGCCGCCCGCCGCGCTGTACGCGCCGCCCGACGCCGCGCCCGCGAGCGCGCCCGCCGCCGCGCCCGCGCCCGCCGCCGCCGCCGCGCCCGCGCCGCTCGGGGCCCCGCGCGCCCGCAACGCCGAGCGGCAGCGGTCGCCCTCGCTCGACCAGGTAACGTCCGCACCGACACGTCACACGTCACACGTCACACGTCACACGTGACACCCGACACACCGCTCTGACGCGTGCTGCGGTCAAGTACAGATGGATGGAGCATTATGATGTGCCAAAATGGCGATATTTTTCTCGATTTCTATCAGTTTGCGTCGTCAAAACATCCCGCCCCTTAGCAACGTTGGCAAACTTTAATTGTTATTGATATAGAAAACTCTGAGAACTTACCGTTATGTCACAGGTCACGGATGATCGTAGGCAATATTTCGTGACCACCGGTGACATGACGATAGGTTAGGTACTTAGTTTCCATAGCGATAACGATTAAAACGTGTACACTTGGCTAAGGGATTCGGTTAATCAATCACAGTGCTGTAAACTTTCTTAATCGTTTCATATTATGGTCGATGTCCCGATACATTATTGATGAACGCGTACTACCCAAGTAGCAACGAAGCGATTTTGGTTGGCTGTATAAAAAAACAAAAACAACTTATATGGCAAATACTAGGGTCCCATAGTAAGATAGTACTATAGTGTCGCTACTGTCTATTGTTCTGCTCCATCCGTGTGTAGTGCCGCCTCCCCCCGCGTGCCCGCGACGCTCACGTGCCCCCGCTACACCCTCACCCTCGGCCGCTCGCGATACCAGGGCATCACGCGACAGTCGAATATAAGCCTTATTACACGCACGCTCACGTTCGAATATGTCATTCGAAAGACCGAACATTTATTGCACAGTAAACCATTTCGTTCAAGTTCCAATTAGGTTATCGAGCCATAAACTATGTGTCGCGAGCGAGCGTTGAGAGCGAGCGGGCGGGGCTCCCGCGTCGTCGTATCGTATCGTCCAAATTACATAAAACATCCGGACCGGATATTGTGTCAGATTATATTTATGCCCGTTTATGCAAGAGATATCAATTCTGGGTCTTTTGAAAATCGATATATACGTGCACACAGACAGATGGCTATAGTGTTCTGAAGAAGTTAAAAGAATAAGAATAATTGAAAATATGGGAAAAAAAACTATCAATCGTATTTGGCAGACGATTTTCTAATATTCTATAGGTTAGGCTGGTAATATTGACTACCTGCTGATGATGTCATAATGAGAATCGTCGGTTCTGCCAATAAGTTGCTTTCTCCGCAAGTAGGTAACGTATTTTCTAAATGGAAACAAAAGTTAACCGTCGCTGCCGGTAAAACCATCGTTATCGGTTTCAATATAACATTAAAGTAACGTTATTTATCGGTCATTGATTTCGAGTAGATCACGAAATGGAATTATGCTTTTTGTTTTGAAAGGATCGAAAACACTCGCGTCGTGTGGTGAGAGGTCAAAGCTTTCCGTTCAATTTGCACGAGAAACTGACATAAGCCAGTATTTATATCTATCGTCTGATATTATACATATTGGAATAAGTGCATGGCTCATAAAAATTGGACTGAAAGCTGGTTTTAGCCACCCACCCACTAAGCAAGCAAGGAACAATAGTGCTGAACATCGTAAACGGGAGAATGTAACTTACAAATGCAAAATCCTACAATGTCGTAAATAAATTATTGTCAGGTAGCATTAGTAAATCACCTTAATAAATATTATTGCCTACTGGCACATTTGGTTTGTAATTTTGAAACTTAGTGAAACTTCTTGGAAGTTTCATGATTAGATAGTGGGTTTGCACCGACATGTACCCTCGTAGGTCCTAGTGGGTCACTACACTCCTCGTCTACAAAAGTGATAGTTGATTTAACTCTATAGTTAGATATCTACCAAACATAATTAGTTCATTACGTACGATGTAAAATATGAAGGCACATAAAAGAAGGGGTTGTAGTGCACGCAATTTACGAACGTTTTAGAGTATATTGTGATAGGTAACAAACAGTGGTTTGGATTCCAGCGCAAGAGGATCCGCAGGCATTAGTCCACTTTTTACCACGCGTACTGTGTCGGTCGCAACCGACCGCGGCCTCTCGACTGTAATATATAATATTTTCTTCACGTTATAACATTGAGTTGCTTTTTCATTTGGTTAAGTTATTATTTGCTGCGGCCGCCCTAGTCGACGATCGGTTTCTATTCGTTTCCTTTCGATTGGTTTAACATTACCCAAGTTAGCGACAGCGCCGACCCCGGCTTGTCCTCGTAGCGGTATGGCATGGCGTCGTTACGTATACCTAGACCTAGCTAGTAGCCTCCCTTCACACTCGGCCTGTCGTACTATCCTTACATGCATACATCGACACGAGAAGTAGTCAGTACTC
This sequence comes from Zygaena filipendulae, assembly GCA_907165275.2. Taxonomy (NCBI): domain Eukaryota; kingdom Metazoa; phylum Arthropoda; class Insecta; order Lepidoptera; family Zygaenidae; genus Zygaena; species Zygaena filipendulae. The sequence goes on from OU015662.1 coordinate 12,055,876, forward strand.
GTAGGGTGCCGTCGCCCTCGAACGTGTCGGCGCGAGTATCCGGATCCCTCGGAGGCCGGACGTCACCGTAGCCAACTCACGCTTCTGAAATGACACCCTTGGCTAGTGCGTAGCGCCGTCGTTCACATTCGGACATAGATACCCGCTCTAGGCCCGGGGCCGGGCCGCGCGTCCATGTCCCAATGTGTCCAAATCCGTCGCAAGCTAGAGGAGGCGTCGCCGCGCTCCCTCGCCGCCAGCCCGCTCGAGCCGGCGCCCGACGAGCCGCCCGGCGACGACCCGCCCCGGCCGGACGCGCGGCGCAAGTCGGCCGCCTCCTGGAAGACCTTCAACCTGAAACGGCAGCTGTCGAAGGTCGATCTCAAGTTCAAAGCCGCGTTCGCTGGCCCCGCCGAGCCCGAGGCGGACGGGTCGCGATTCTACTGCGAGGCGAGCGACGGCGTCGAGCCGGGGGCGGCGGGGGCGACCGAGGCGACGGGGGCGAGTCCGGACCCCGAGGACGACGAGCCGGCCGTCGAGGCTGCCGAGGAGGCGACCGAGCCCGGGGAGGGGCCGGCGTCCCCGCTGCGGGTGTGCTCCGACGTGTTCGAGAGGATGCACCGCGAGCTGCAGGAGAAGCGTGCCGGCGACGTGTATGACAGGATGCAGCGCGAGCTGCACGACCGGTGGCAGGAGAAGGAGCGCGCGGGCGCCGACACGGGCGGGGCGGGCGGGGCGGGCGCTGCGAGCCGGGAGCGCGCGCCGCGGCCCGTGGACCTGCCGCTCGCGTCGCCGCCTGAGCAGGAGGCGCGCCCCGGCCCCGCGCGGCCCCCGCGGCGGGCGCGGCCAGGCGCGGGCGCGGGCGCGGGCACTGGCGCGGGCCCGGGGCGCGGCGAGGAGCGCCCGCCGCGGCTGCTGGCGGTGCCGGCGGCGAAGCGCGAGGCGGTGCGCGACCTGCGCCGCCGGCAGGGGGCGGCGCCGCCCGCGCCCGCGCCGCCCCCGTCCTTCGCCGGCACGCTGATGCGCCGCTTCAGTAAGTACCCGGCGCGCCCCGGGCGGCACCTCATCTCACCCACCGCATCGACCCCGTCACCGCGCCGGCCCCGCGGCCGGGCCGGCGCCTAGCGCGTCCTCGCTGTGACCTAGTGTATGTAGTTACTGGTATTTGCTGTCGGTTTTGGACTCTAAATGGAATGTACATTTTTTGTATTTTATTCTCGCCGATGGCGTAGTTTACTTTTATGATTGATAATAATATTAATAAAGTAGTATTTCCTGATCTGAACGATGACTAGTGGTGATGGTAGTTAGATTTTGTTTTAATATTACTAATACAGTAGGTATCTATTCGTAAGCGGGTGTACAGTGAGTAGATGCCGGTAGACGACACTAACGGCGCGGCGGCTGAGCGCGGCGGGCGTACTAACGAGAGTGCAGACTGTATTGTAACGTGCTTCTATGCTTCTTGTGATATTTGGCTTTTTATTTTAATTTATTATATTGTTATACATATCCTATCGTTGCCGTGATCCCTTAATTGTATGTAAGATGCGCTATATATTAAATCACTCAATAAAAAACTACTATAAATCGGCCATATTGTAAAGATAAACCGCCTAACTAAATATAATTATAAATACCTAATAATAATGTTAAGTGTGAACACCTGTACAGAGAGGATCCGAGCCACTGATGTATGTGTCTGTTTTCTTTTCTATTTTAAAGGACAAGGATTCATCCGACGAAGACTCTAACTGCCTTAGATATCTATTCGCCGATCTCTTCGGTAACTCGCAACACTGATTATGGTATTCATGTAATCGATTGGTGGTCTCTGTTGTCGATGTTCTGTTTGACCCTATGTTGAATGCTAGCACCGTTAGGGGCCGAGTCGAGTAGCGCAGGTAGCGGCTAGTAGCGCACGAGAGCTTGCTAGCTTCCATCAGCCCATCACCGGCGGCCGACACCATACAGTTTTCATTTTTTGATCGATCGACTTTCCCCAGGAATGTTTGTAGCGCGACTTTGCACACGAAACGAAGGGACGCCCGGCGGGGCGGACGAGCCGGCGGGCGAGGCGCCGCGCAAGATAGGTACGGCACCCGGGGCACCCGGGCTACCCGGCTACCCGGCCACCCGGGCTACCCGGCCACCCGGGCGACCCCACACACCCGGGGTCCGCGGCCGACTCTAACTACTAAACCGTCACTTAACCAACTGACACGCCACTCATGGCACAGAGATCACATAAGTACCTACATCTAGCTAACTCGGGCCGCGTTCACCTAAACGACTAATAGGGTCTTCGATATGCTCTGTGATAACTCTGCGGTCGTGTATTACGGTCACCATTTTTGTATTTATGTATAGCTGCCAATCTGTTTATGTACGACGGCGCTTCGGGTTTCGGGTTGCTCCGCTGACGATAGCCACTTTCGTTCTCGTCCGGTTCTGATATCGATTAAAGTATTGTTAATATTACGCAGAAGGTTCAGGGAGCGGGAGTGGTTACCGTCGCGGCGCGGGGGGCGGAGTGGTGGTGGTGGGCCAGCGTCGCGGGCGGGGCGGGGCGGGGCGGGGCGAGGGCGGTCGGTGGCAGCGTGTGTTGTGTTGTAGATGAACGGGCCCGGCGGCGCAGCGCCGGCGGGCGGCGGAGGGTGCGGCGGGGGCGGAGGCGGCGGGGCAGGTGGGGCCGCAGGTGGCGGGGGCGGCGGGGGTGGCGGGGGTGGCGGCGGGGGCGGCGGGGGCGGCGGGGCGCGCGCGGTGCGGCGCTCGCGCTCGCAAGGTACCCGCAAACTGCACAAGTGCCTGTCCACCGCGTCGGACGCGTACGCCACGCCCCCCGCCCCGCAACACTCTCTGCTAACGACGCGACAGTATTGCAGTTTTGGTAGTACAGTCACCTTAATAAAGAAGTCACTGTTGTCTCTTTTCCGTTCTGAAACAGTCGCAATTTCTCTTCGTTTCGTTGTTTTGATTTTGGTTCGTATTATGTTGTTTGGTTTCTCGACGATCGCCTGGCCGCTCGTCGCTTCTCTTGCCTCTTGCGCCTGCTCCACCTCCATCGTTCGCGGCGACCTTCAGCCGGCTATGTCACTGCTGTTTGCTGATGCTGTGCAGCGCAGTATTTGCCACATGACCCTTGAGATCGACCGCACTCACTACTACCACTTTTTTGTAATTTGTTTTCATTTATTTCTATTTTGTTTGTAGGTATGTTCTGTACTTATATGTTTCTTTTTTACACCGATTCACTTTTCCCTTCTTTTCCATTACTAATGTCAACATGTATACCTACTAGTGAATTTGAAGATGGTGCAATTTTTTTTAAACCACTTAGAGAGTATCTACGTAACTTGTGTTTTGGTTTAATATCTTATTTACGTGATATCTTCAAGTTCACTGCTCATTATGATATTTCCAAAATTATTCACGATATTAAAAAAAATAATTAATAATTAGTTTATACCTATAACTATTGCCTACAGTACATATTAAGAAACATTGTCATTTATTTTAAAAAATACATTGGGTTTATTTCACTCCCCTTATTATTTGCTGGTTTATTTACAATTTCATATACATATTTATTTGACAAATTTCCAATTTCAGATCGGAATCATTTAATAGGTAATCATTAAAATTTACCTCACTTTCATTGGTTATTATTTTCGTTTCTAGTTGTTTAATCCGAGTAGTGTTCTCCTTTGTTGTAACCTCATTGTCGACACATTGAATGATAGCCATATCGTGTTGTTTGTGTACATCTCGACCCCATAGCCGAAGTGTACAAAAAATGTAAACAACATTGCGATATCACTATCCAGTGCTGAGAAGGCGGGCCGATATCGGAACGCTACATAACGTCATCCACATAAACCGAGTAGTCAATTTGGCACTTGCTAGTGATTTCTTACCTGTATCACTATTAGATGAAGTGTCCTGAAAGCTATGCTTGTGAGTTGTAACATATTGTGGTTTTGTTTGTCGGTACAGAACCACCTATTCCGCAGTCTCTCGCATCTATGGACTACTTACACATTGTGCAACCCAATGGTATCCAACATTCATTTGCATCGATTGTTACCTTTTATATTTCATTATTTATTTCTCGTTGTTCATATCGGTTTGGCAACTGTCCACGAACACTGTACGGCACACGGTAGATGTTACGTTAGTATTGAAATTGTGGCTGTGACTGTCTTGTCATGTTCTCCTCAACACACGACACTACGACCGCACTCGAATGTAACTAATTCAACCTCGATTGGCATGAATCTTAAACTTATAATATAAAAAGGTGACTTACTACTCAAAACTATTTGTTAATTCTATCATATAAATTTTATAATAAACAAGATCTTTTGTATGTTATATAAATGTGCATAAGTATAAGCGAGGCTTTCTATATTGTATCCGTATAGTCATCTCTATTTTTTCCCTATGTTCTATTTTAATTGATACCTGCCTATAAGGGTAATCTTTATATTCACGAACGATCACTTACTTATTTGTTTGCCTTTGTCTGCAACATTGATGATTTTTTTATGATTATACATAATATAAGGCTCCAGTCCACAGCCTGACTCTATAATCACTGATGCAACGAGCGTCACTCGATAATTTTGTTTCGATATGGTAACTAATCTTAATTGCTGTTGAGTACATGATATTATGTTTCTTTTCTAGCCCGACCACAAAGCAAAAAGTTTATATGGCTCGTTTTTGGCTGCCTCTATATACGGCTGTCATTATGTCTATGTATGCTTACGGTATTTTCCTTATTAACAATGCAGTAGTGATCGCATGCGCCTTACGACCGCTGACACGTGCACCATTCCTCTCTTCACTGTTAGTGTTATGAACTACTGTGACACTTGCCTGTCCGTCCACGCGAGCGCTTGCACCTCTAGGCGTGTATGCGTGTAACAGCATCCAATATAGATTCTAGAATATTTACGAGTTTGTGCTTTAGAACTCCTTCAACTAAAGAGTGGGACGCTTCGTTTCGGCCGCAAATGGTAGCGCCGCTAGCTCGTGGGCACCGATCCTTACATCATCACCTCTCATTACATCATACATCCCATGGATTTTGTTTGCTGTTTTGTATAGGATTTGTTTTGTTTTTCGACTTTAAGCTCAAAGCTTTCATATGCTGCCTCATCATTGTAGAGCTGTTTATCTATGTGAAAATTAAGACGTCAAATTGTTTGGATTTAAAAGAGATATTCGGTGTTTTGACTGAATATTTTTAATGTACCTCAAGCATGTCGTGTAACATGCACGACCCACATTCATTTCATGTGGCTCACATGACCACTGTTCATGACGTCAAAACACCCAGCTATCACGAGTCTCTAACTAAAGCAAAGTGTTAACTCTAACAACATAACTACTAAACCCATTAATATGAAAGTTGTTGAAATAAGCTGAGATTGGACGGGCATGCAAACACACACCTTTACTTACTTTTCTATACCGGAGCATGTTTCTGTAAGCCTGATTTATTTACTATACATAATATTTCCTATTTGGGCACTTTACCTACATAATTTACATGTGCGGGCACATCTGTTTCGATGATTGAATTTCAGCTAATTTCCCAACCGCACCAATGACACCGTGCTCGCGAACCAATCGGTAGCTATAGCCTGCAACTGTACAATACATGTAGACTGGCTGCTTGATGATAAAAGTTGGGAATGCAGTCATGGGCGTACCGAGGGGGGCATGGAGGGCAGCTGCCCTCCCTGGATCTTGTTAACGTTATAAGTATAAATTTAACATTAAAATTAGCGATTTTACATAAAATTAAATAATTTATATTAAAAAATATCTATCTCTTTTATTTGATCTGCCCCCCTCCCCCCCTCTCGGCCCAGGACCTGGGTACGCCCATTTCGAATAACACGAGTGTGAATCCCAACTTTGATCACGGGCGTTAATCTAAGAACTTAATACCACGTGCCGTGGTAATGAGTTCTTAGCGGCTCGTGGTGCTGTGTACGGGGGAATAATCGTTGTGTTGTGTTGGCAACGGGCCGCGTAGACAAGCTGGACAGCTCGTTCTCACGGTCGCGCTCCAGCAGCATGTCGAGCCTCGAGAACATCTCGCAGGAGGGCATCCAGTGCCTCGCCTTCGCTGATAGCTACACTAAGAAATCAGGTGAGTCATCAAATCTACACTTATGTATTTGTTTACCATTGCCGTCGAGTCATATATTTATTTTTATTACACAAGTGTATTTTTTTTAAATAAGGTGGAGCAGTTGAAGTAATTATAATGAATAGAGTTGAAATAAACCAAAAATGTCCTTTCAAAATTAGAGTCAATCGATTGAAAACTTGCATCTAAAACTAAACTTTAAACTGTTGACGTAACTCCTGTTGATGTGACTCCTAGGGAATATGAAGTGCCATAAAGTGTGTGCTGGGGAATATAGCTTGCCATAATATGACTCATTGGGAACACATAATATGCCATAATAAATGCAAAAGTTAATTGAAGAGTTATTTGTAGATCCCACGACGCTCCTGCCAACGTTATGGATAGGAACGACTGTGGGCTCCGTGCTCACGATGATGATCAGCCTCCCTGAGGGTGACCTCAGACACAAGCAGCCTGTGGTTGTGTCCACATCAGGTAGGATTTGTGGTGTCAATCGAAACATTCATTTGAATTTTTTATAATCGTTTAAATTCCTTAACACAACTCGTGTCCAAGCAGGATAGATAACCACTGCACAAAGACTACACGCTCTTTCGAAACACTCATAATGTTTTTATGTGTGATGTTGAGACTTAACTAGTATGTAACTTCAAACTTCAATATCTAAGTCAAATTATTGCTAAAAATATATGGAACTATTTCCCGAGATATAAATTTAATTCGGTTTGCATTGTTTCAGGTCCTATTTTCAGGCTAAAGGGTTCAATCCTCACGATGTCGTTTCTCGACTGCAACGGTGCTCTTATACCTTATTCTTATGAAACATGGAGGGACGACGCGAAAGACGTAAGTACCTGCAATCTACATATTATAACAACTGTATGAAAAAAATGCCATTCAAACTACTCAAAGCCAACTTTCATTTGAGCTCAAGATTTACATTAAAAAGAAGCATAGATCAATTGTGAATATATTTGCGAAAATTTATTTTCAATGTAACTCTTCACTCTGTGGACATTTGAAGAACTTAACGTGATACTCATTCACGATTGTACACTATTATATGTATAACAGCAGTTGCCCGCGGTTTCACCCTCGTCCATTTTGGAGTTTCCGCGGAATTTCAGAATAAAAAGTACCCTATGTACTTCTCTGTATCCCTGAAAATGTGAATGCACGATTTCATGATGATCAGTTGAGCCGTTACGGCGTGAAAACGTAACAAACACACTTTCTTATTTTTAGTAAGGATAGTAAGAATTAGCAAGACGGTACGATTTGCCCACAGACGCGCGAACGCCGGGAGCGGACGCCCACGAAGCAGGGCTCCTCGAGCAGCGGCAGCCGCATGAGCCCGACGCCTGCGCCGTGCGAGCCTCCCTCGGGTTCCGCCGGCGACCGCCAGTTCGTGGTCATCGCCTCCGAGAAGCAGGCGCGCGTCGTCGCGCTGCCCAGTCAGAACTGCGTCTACAGGCAACAGATCGTCGACACCGACTTCGTTGTTAAAGCCGAGATTGTTAGCCTGAAAGGTAAGAAATAATTGGCCCCAATTACCCCTAAAACGAAATTTGACATTTTTTACGACGACGGAAAGTTATTATATGGATTAAAGTGTCACACCTATGAATTAAATAGCCATTAACTCAAACGTACAAACGAAATGAATAAATTGTAAACTAAGTATCACATTATTCAAATATTACTATTATTATATATCATGCTTCAAATTGCGAGCGATCTCTGGATTAAATAACATTTTTGTGATAAAAGTCCCTAATGATCGCATAATCTTCCAAGTAGTTCTACTAGTAGAACTATCAATAGAACTAGATGGAAGAGGAAATTTCGGTCTCTTCTAAGCTTCATTCTTCTTTTTTTTTCCAAGTAGTTCTGCCCCTCCTAGCTAAATTGACATTCTACTAGCTAGGGGGGCTGTTGGTAGAACTGGATGGAATAGACCAAGAATCAGTTAAGTTTAAAAGCAAAACTTATGTTGCCCAAAATGTAGCATAAGAAACTTTATAAAGTGAAAATGAACTAAATAATGTCATTCTCATATCATCACAAAGCAATCTACAATTATTACATATTTTATTCAAGCCTACTATACTAACCGCCGCACTCAGAGTCGACTTTAATGATTACTTAGTTAAGTATAGATTTTTAAAACAAAACTGCCGCAATCAGACAAGTTTAATAAATTAATGTTAATTGGCATTTAACTAATTAAGTTACATCTCATTAAATGCCAGTTATCGTTAATTTACTGAAAGTCTCTGATTGCGGCAGTTTTGTTTTAAAAATCTTTACTTAGCTAAGTAATCATTAAAGTCGACTCTGAGTGCGGTCGTTAGTGTGACTTTAAAGTGATCAGTCAGTCAAACTGAGAATTGGCATCAGTCTTCGATTTTCAGAGTAGGCCGTTTACATCTAGAGATGAGAGAGACTGTGCCTTTCAGACAGCGTATGCCTCGTCAACTACCTGTCGACGGGCCACCTGGTCGCCTACAGCCTGCCCTCTCTGAGGCCGCTGGTCGACGTGGACTTCCTTCCTCTCTCGGAACTTAGGTGAGTCCTCCCAATCCACCCTCACCTTTCTACTCTCTCTCTCTCTCTCTTTGGCTCTCTTACCTCTCACTCGTACTTTTATTCTTGATGTTGTCGACACGCGAATTGTAAATCAAATTTTAATGCCAGAAGGTTCTACAAAAGCTTCAGTACCTTTTCTCGACGGTGTAGTCCTCTTTTGAGGATCAGACATTACAGTTTAGACAACACCATCTTATTCGTTTCTGAAATCGATCCATCAAGAGTGAATGCAGCAAATAAGTGTCCCGAGTAATAAGGCCGTGGCCGTGTGGTGTAATGGATGAGTTTTTGATGTGATGGTATCCTGTACCGAGACTCACCATAGTTTGTGAAGGCACCGACACCACTTCTAGATGATTTACCTATATGCACAGAAACGAATCAAGGCTCTAAATGATAAACGGCTTCATTTCGTTCCTTTTTATTCGCTTTGCGATTTTTTAAGTACCTAACCGTATGCTGTTTCAAAATTTCATTACTCGTAACTATTATTAGAACAATTCCATCTCAAGTATTGCCTAAAATCATTTGGCAAACGTAGTTTTTATTTACATTTGCTATTTTATCATTTAGGAGCCGAATCAAAGTTCCTCCAATTTGAGATTGATGTTAGTTAACTGACTTGTTTTGTACAAAACATTCAAGATACGTATAGAGTGAAACTATTTAAAACTTCGATAATATTTTTCCAAAGCTGTATCGTGTTTTGTAAAAAGCAAGCAACGGTGTGATCTTCTCGGGTGGCCGCAGCACTAAGCTACCTTAGAACCATTTCTAGGCACTCGTAGACCAAATTTCTCGAACTAACGAGCACCACCTGTGCTTTGATATAATTGGCACTATTGTTTTAATTTAAAAAAATAATAACAATTGTACAGAAACACAAACACTATATGGAAATATTCAACATAATGAAAATACACCGTTACGCTTATTTTTATTAAAGTTTTATTCCGATTCTTATATTAACAATTAATATTATTATTGTAAATATTATTATTAATTATGCTCTTTTTCGTTTGCCACCACTGATATTATGAATTTTACTAACACAGAATTTAAGTGTCTCAGAATAATTTGAGTTTTACTAATTACTTGCTAATGCTAACCATACCCGCCAACGATAGTGTGAGCCCCTGCATCAAACATCAGTGAGCACTTGGATATCCATATAACATTAAATCGAAGCGTACGCTCTCTTTACTGATTATAAAACACATGAAGGATGTTACAATATATTCAGGAAAGACTTTTGTATAATTTTATAAGCTTTTGTGAAACTTACTAGTATTTATTACTAATTAAGTGAACGTACGATTCGCGAGATCGTATCATAATTGACCAGTGTCTGTGTTGGTGGTAGCTTCCAGACACAGTCAAAACAGAGGGGTATCGTAGACCCAATGCTCTCCATATGGGGCCAGCAACTCATTGTTAACGAGGACACCGACCAGTAAGTCATCCATGTAACAAACGACTACGTTCATCATTTGCCGTTCCCCTCATGTATGTTATGTGGAGTCGCTCGCTCCGCCATCCTTTGACTCCCACCACTTGGTATTGTTACGTCGATAGCTTCGAAACCCCGTCCTCTCCTGTTTCTGTAGGTATGAAAGATGCAATTGGACCTAGGCAAATCCCAGGTCAACATCCAAACAAAAGTTCCGAGGCAGTGTTCAATGTGTTTTTAATGGTTGAATGTTAGTTTATACGAGTCTGTTGGGTGCGCCTATGATTTGCCCTGTCTCGATCGCCGCCTGCTCTGCTTCACTAGTGATTCCAACTGACTCCACCGTACACGAGTGACCTACACCACACACACGTCTGTCATCAACCACGCTATCACACTGAATCACACACTTACACTGTCTTCTTTTACGTATGCATTTTTATTATTTCGCTGGTGTTGTGATTCTCTTAGTTCTTGGTAATGCTGTCGAGCATGCGATTTGAATGTGCTGTAATAATAAGAATAATAGAAATTTAAACTGCAAATATGCATTAACTAAGTATGCAGGCTTTGTGTAGAAATAAAGCTTCACTAGTTTTGGATGTATATTTTACTCACAAGATACATACCTAGCGGATTCAAATCAGGTGAGATATTATACTTTGTATCATCAGTAAAATATATCAACACGACAAGTTCTATACGTTAAACTACGTTAAAAAAGAACATAATTTATCAAAACATCTGTTATTTACCACAACTATCCCTGTCAACAAACTTATTAATGAATTCCGCGTGGCATTTTCCAGGATATCGAAGACGTTTTGCTTCAGCAACCGTGGCCATGGCCTCTACCTCGCCTCGCCCACTGAAATACAAAAGTTCACTATTGACGCGGAATTCTGGTAAAAATAAAGTCTTTTTGTCACTGCAATTATAGTTTTCTTTTTTGATCGATAACCTCTGGCATGTGGTGCGCTCCACAGCCAGCAGCTCAACGAGATGCTGGGCGAGTTGTTCCTGCCGCGAGACATGCCGGAGCCTCCCAAGGAGAGCTTCTTTCGAGGACTCTTCGGGGGCGGCGCGCGTCCGCTGGACCGCGAGGAGCTCTGTACGCACACATTAGATATAATGTAACAGAACTTGAAAGTGAAAGCAGAGGCATACTGAAACCTGCTCTTAGTTTTTTGATCGCTTGGAAAATCTTACTTCTAAGCCAATGCGTCATTCTTCAAAAGTGTTCGCTTCCACTCTGAGGTTTCAATTTAGCTTTATCCAATCGCAACTCATTGCGCTAAACCCTCTAATCGATCGCAATTCTTTAATAGTTTGAAGTGAACTCTGAATTCCTTTGTTTTACGAGTATATGCACTTATGCAGTCAGATACTGACTGCATATACTCGTATACCGCTGAATTTTAGGCGCGATACTTTTCATACTCATATTTACCGCTGAATTTGAGAAGCGATAGTTTCGTGTTCTGTATCCCGGTATGTACTTACCTAAATTAATGTGAGTGGTGTCGGGTGTCGCAGTCGGCGAGGGCAGCGGCAAGCCGAACCGCGCGGTGGCGAAGCACATCCCGGGGCCCAGCGCCAACCTGGAGCAGCTCGGCGCGCGCGCCTCCACGGCCGCGGGGGAGGTGTCGCGCGCGCACCTGCTCGTGCTGGAGCGCGGGGACAAGCTGTCGCAGCTCGAAGACCGCACCGAGCGGATGCACTCGCAGGTGAGGGCTGAGCTGGCGCCGACCTCATCCACGCAATCCTTACATTTCGTAAAACTAAGTCCCCCGCCGCGTGTCTGTCTTTCAGTCTGTCTGTTTGCGATAAACTTAATTACTGGACGGATTCCCAATCGGTTTTCACCAGTATATAGGGTGATTCAAAAGGAAGGTTTAGTATAGTACGTATATCCTGGAATTCCCATGGGAACTCTGAAATCACCGCGGGTAAAAATGCGGGGGACGGCTAGTTTGATATATTTTATACACCAGTCCCGGTTCCGGGGGGAGGGATTAGGGCCAAACCAGGCGGCAGTTTCAGGAGATGCCATAATCATAGTCACAATATAATAATATGATTAAAAATAAAAATAAAATCAGGTGTACCACTTGCCCGTTTGCCCCCTATGTCATAAAAAAAAGAACTTACTGCACTAAACGCCTGGCAAACCTGGTTAAGCCCGGGCCCTTATTCTCTATGACCAACAACATTCCTTGCCTGTAACGCGCGTCCCAAAAACGCTATCCCAAACGTTCTAGATGCCAAAATATTAGAAATTATAATTCTGTAAGCCTTATTCTATTCTATTTCTATTCTATTCTTTTAGAGTGAAGTTTCATTGATTACGAGGAAAAGACAATTTTTGTGGCGCGTTGTCTTAACGCGCCGTGTTATGATCATAGTAAATAAGGGCCCTGGTCGGCTCACCGTTGACTTTGTGCCATTTTTAAGTAATTTAACTCTAACTTTGGAGAGGGGTGCGCCACTATCAGGTTTCTGCCCCGTTAGGAAAATATCGGAGATTCGAGGCTGATGTGTAGGTACACTCACGATGATAATGATAAATGATGTAACCCGGCTGAAGCAGTCGTTTCCCGATCCTTCATGCCGTGTATCGTTTCCAGGCGAACGAGTTCTCGTCGTCGGCGCACCAGCTCATGCTCAAGTACAAGGACAAGAAGTGGTACCAGCTGTGAATTGCGGAGCGCAGCCGCGTGACGTCACGCGCCCCGTCCGCGCCCCAGCTGCGCCTTCCATCTCATCTCTGTACAGGTCGTTCTGAGTGGCGGAAGTATTACGGTGTTCCTCTCGCCGACCGCTGAGGTCCCTTCGTCATAAACAGCCTGTGGACCTCATGTCAGGCGACTGTGGCCCTGGTTGATTCCCCCGCAGTTCGACATCTGGCGACCTCTGCTTCTGTGTGCTGAATGGATCAATTATCTCTGTGCCTCATCTACTCCTGCGCACAACGCTGCCCGGTGTACTCGGTACACGGTACTCGGTACTCGGTACACGGTACTCGGTACTCGGTACACGGTACTCGGTACACGGTACTCGGTACACGGTACTCGGTACACGGTACTCGGTACACAGTACTTGGTTCACGGTACTCGGTACTCGGTACTCAGTACTCGCCGCATCCAGCGAAGTGATAATGTAAATAAATTGAGAAGTGACCCCGTCGCCGCACTGTACGTGTACTTTAGTCCGGCTCGCCGCGACTCGCTCGGATTCAGTCGCGCAGCTCCTCGGACGGTCTCCACAAAAGTAAGCTGCATTTAAGATAATAGTGTCTAATCCATTGTGTTAATGTCGCGTTTATCTCGACTTATTAAACAAAATGCTACATAAAGATATACTTACCTATCAAAAATATTATGTTACGATTACACGAGTAAGTACCTATCTAGTTGTAAATTTTATAGTTATGATGATGATTTTTTAATGAGTAATTATAATATAGTAGTGATAGAGGACGCGGATCTGTGTCGACGTTGTGAGAGACGAGTAAATAATTAGAGCTGATACTTTAATATACCTAAAGTATTGTAAAGATTGGCATTTTAAGCATTGGATGACAATAATTTTTGTTACAATCTCCACAGAAGTTAAAACTTCTCCGCTATCCGAATGTTTCGTTTTTTCTTCGACACTTCTTCCCGTTTTCGTCTGAAACGACCGTTGGTTTGAAACTTTCAAAGCTTTTTCCAGTGGTGCTGTGACCGAGTGTGATATTTGTGTTAATATAATACCCTGTATTATTCAATATTAACTTTTTTAATACGATAATATTATATTATTATTAATGAAATGTATGAATAACAATTAACATTAAAACTATGGTCACGCGCCGACCTAGTGGCACAGATAGTACACACAATATAGCAATACTTCGTTCGGGGTTGCCATCATTATGTAAACCAGACCAATCGGTGTTGTGTCGGTGTTGCTAGCTTAAAATGGTTATATGGAGTGCTTTTAAAACATCGGCGACGACTGCTATGTGGGGATATCTTGTAAATTGATTAGTTTGGAAGACCGGTCCAGCAGCAGTTGCTATTATTTTAAAAGCATCTTTATAGTAACAGCAAAATAAATAAATAATTAAGCTCCTGTGTATATTGCTAGATTATATTATGATAAATTAAGATGGCACGGGTGGACTCGCCGGTACTAACGCTTTCAACAGCATTCGGGTCATTAATTTTAGTGCAAACTTAGGTAGGTACGTATAACTTAGTGCGCCGCCGTTAGTGTTTCATTATATTCATATTACTCTCTAGATATTCTGTCCACGTGTCTGCTTACTGTCCGTACTCTTATTAACGTCTATTCCATTATCATTTGGGTAAACCCAACTCAGATATGTATAGTGTGCCTACCTACCGTAGCACTGCGCACCGACTGTTCTCGAAACTCACAGTTGCACAAATTCTCGCTCAGCATATACCGCGTAAGTGTATTCAAGTGTAGATATTTAGAAAATTGATTATATAGGAAATCTTATAATTCTTTATAATTTATATTATCAATTTATTATAGTGATAAAATTATACAGCGCGTCCCAAAACTCTACATCAAGCGCGAAACAGGACGTGCCAGTTTACGACTGTTGTAAAACAATTTTTTTTTATTGATTTTGATACTGTTACCTACGCAATCTTGCATAGGTAACTCTTCTGTTTATCACAATGTAGAATAAAGTACCACAACAGCTATACCCTAATTTTGTCCAATTTCTTTTATTTTCTGACCATGCAAACAAACGCATCAGCTGTTTTCCACTCGACATCCGAGTATTGGGACGCGCTGTACATAATTATGTAGGTACAAGTCAAAGTCCGCCCGGCGAGTCCGCCCGAGCTGAGTAGCGCGTAGCTAAGGAACTAGTGCGTAGTTGAATATCGGTGTATGTATCCGCGGCAATAACTTTCTTCACTAAAAACTATTCACTTCACGAATAAACATTTATCGCACGACTCGACGCGCCTCGCGAGTTTTATGCGCACCGAAAACCTCATCATTAAAAAATTAATTTTCAAAATTCAGATTAGCACAGATTAGCACCTGCAAGTCCTACAATGACTTGAGGAAGACCAGGTATACTTATCTCGTTGCGTGTCATTAATAAGTCACTTACGGCGGCATTCTGGGGCATTTTAATGATTACCTAATTGCTTAATTTTAAGTAGAGATTTTTAAAACAATTGCTGCAATCAGAGTCGTTCATCAAATTAATGTTAATTGGCATTTAACTAAATTTTACTTAATTATTCAAATGCCAATTAACATTAATTTAATGAACGTCTGATTGCGGCAGTTTTGTTTAAAAAATCTTAACTTAAAATTTATTAATAATTAAAACGACTTTAGAGTGCGGCCGTTACTCATTCAAACTGTACCTACCTATTAATTAACTCAAGAAAAATCGATTGTAATATCTGAGACAGCATCGCTCCCTTGTCTTTGGATCTATATGTGCGTCTGTACCGAGTAGGTGTAGTCGTTGAATCTTATTGCAATGGCAATAAAGTTCACCGATTGACGAAAGTGTTCACGTATTTTGGCGACATTCTTTGATTTTCATCATTAAATAATTGCTGCAATGGACTTTTTCATTGAACATTTACTTAATACGTATGTATATATACCTACAAGATTGTTTTGCTAGTTTTTAGAATATAGTTATATATTGCTCATTTTAGGGTTTTCGTTATGTGATGGACCATAGAGTCAGATGTATCCGTTGAGATCAGATAGTGGATTTTATTACCTGCATACCTAGGTACTTATGTTATGGCATCGTAATTATAATCCCGTCGTACCTAGTTGTGTCGGATGCCAAACTTTTTTACTGTTCCATCTTAATAATAATCATAATATAAATAAAACGGTGACCGTTATATTATTTAGATACGTATTTTAGCTATTACTCTATATTTTATCAAAAAGTATGCGCTTACATCTTCACGTACCTACCTACTTGGACGCAGATAAGCAATAACATGTTAACCCACAACATTAAGTTGTTGATACAGAACGCTTTATTGAGAGTTATACCTAGAACATTTTTTAATTGCTTTTTTACCTTATTACATTGTTTAAATACTAACAAAATGTTGAACATAAAAAAATGTTGACACAAAATGGCGCTATAATTTTAAAACACGATTTACCTACTCAAAATTTCTCCAGTGTGGGCTAACACACTATTGCTTATCTATGTCCACTTATACTATGCTAATATTTATTATATCACTAGTAGATACAAATTAAAACGTCTTTTATATAATATATCAGTAGCGAGAAAATATACCTATCAATGTTTTAACTAGATTATTTTCGTTACATAACGTCTTATTGAACTTGATTTTAGCCGATAGGAAATATTTTGGTATCAGAGTTTATTCAAAAACCTTAAAATAAAGCTAATATTTATACATACGGAATATAATATCTCGGTTAGAAGAATATTAAAGTTTCCTTTTATTTTCTTGACTGATTGTCTTGTCTTGTGGATTGTCTTTACTGACTGTGAAACTTACACCACCCGCTATCTATTTGCACCGAGTATCTGGGTCGTTCGCATATCAATTTATATACCAACATACCTTCTACCTACATAATATAATATATGTATCAATATAAAATTTTGTACCTACTACTGTCCTATTATTCATCTAGCCACGCGGTAGCGTGTCAAGCCAAGTTCATTAGACCTACTAGAAGCATTACCTACTGTACAGTCATTTCTATATAATATATTATGTACCTAATTCAGATAGTTTTCATTTTATTCTCTTATCATAAGAAAAAAATTCCACTTCTTGATATGTTAAATAGTGTAATATGAAAATTGATTCTATAAGGCTTTATTTTAGCTACGTTATTGTTACAACAAATTATTGTTAATTTTAATAAGATATATTTTACAAGGTTATAACTTTATTGAGATTGAATTGAATTTTGATGTTGATTAGATAGCTTAATTAATATAACGCGTTGGAAGTTTACTTGGAGAAATCATCCTGTTTTAGTGAATTTTAAAAAACTACGCGTGCAATCAAATATTGTCTCAAAAACCCAAATTTGAACCCTCCCTATTCACTGATACGATGGATTTTTTATTTATTCTATTGTTTTTTTTATACTTACTAGAGTTGAATCTTTTTTTGTAGTCTATACTTTCTCTAAGAACGCATCTAGTCTACAAGAAGTCGCTACTTAGTATCGTAGGTAACTGCTGTGTATGATTGTATAAGTAAAAAGTTTGTTTTACAATATTACGTACCTAGTACCTGCGCTATGAGAGACGCGTTAAGTTTTCATAATTCTATTCATTGTTGACTCATGTGAAACACCACAGTATGTAGCTACGTCGCGTTCTGTGAACAGTCACATATTGGTACAGTCAGCCGCTAAAGTTGAACAGCTTGTAGCTCTCATTCCTCAGCGAGGGTCGCACCGAGCGCCGGCGATTCATTTGGTAAATTATGGGACTAAATTATAAATGTAAGGAATTTGTAAATAATAAATAATAACTTGTGGCAAATTATTACTTGTTAATCTGTAATCATAATAATATATGGTTTATTTTCAATATTGTTTTGTATCGATTCTGTCTAGACTGTATCTACTAATATTTGTTTGTTTCTTTTAAATCTTTCGGAAATGAGAATTATAATGAACTAATTATTACATGGAAATTATAAATATTGTATATAGACGATGCTGTTGAAGTATATTGATTATTTAGTTTGGTAGACGACTATTAGTCATTATATATATAAATAAATAATATGAAAATAAAATTATATCGAAATAGCAAAGCCTTTTTATTTTATCCTACACTTTTTGGATCACAAAAAGTTAAAATCAAACACCACTGGTATTGAGCAACTTTTTTTAATAAAACTTTTACTATGATAATAATATACAATAATTATAAATACAATTGAATATCATTACGAGCATTTATTATGTCTCGGGCGTGTCGGGGGCGCCGCTGGAGGGTGGCGGGGCGGGGCGGGGGTGGGGGCGGGGGCGGCGCCCCCTAGCGGCCGGAAGGCACAGTCCTCGTTGCACACCGCGCGCGGTGTTCACCTACCTTATTTACAAATACAAAGTCCCATACATAGCTGAAGCGAAAGTAGGTATATATTTATATAGTAATTGTATACAGTGACGGCTTCGTATCACATACTCAACACACAGCATGCGCTATGTGTGTGCCCACCCCGCGGCGATTACGGCGTGTAGTTTACAGTACAAGCATGCAGAATTAAAAGATACGACTAAGATGTGCAACACGATAAAATTGTATCGCTTCTCGTAGACATATTATTTTAAAGCAGCAAAAAAATTTTAACCGAATCTAGTCTTAATACTTCACTACTGAACTTTTTGCATGGACGCCCACAAATATTTATGGTATCGACAATGGGCATGTTGACTAATTTTTATTTTTTGGTCCGTCTTGTAGATTATTAAAAAATATTGGACACGTATTTTTTCTTTTTTTACGTAATCAAAAAATAACGGCGATATATTGAGTTGAAATTTCGCGTGACGTCACTATTCTGACAGTTTGTATGGCGGTTTTAGCGATTAGTGACGTCACGACCCCCTCACCCTAAACTTTAATGCGCTTTATCTCTGTATATTTGAATTTATTTGAAAAATAAAAAAATACGTGTCTATTGTTTTTTTTATTTTCTAACTGACGGACTAATTAGAATTAAGATTTTCAAAAGTCGTCCACATCCCCATTTTATCTTTCGTTCGATAAAAATATCGTGGCGCGCATCTTAGGCCTACAGGAATACAAGTATGTCCTCTCGTTGTGATAGGATCGAATCATTTTGTTCGGTATAACGACCAGTTACACCATAAACAATATAGACTACATTCTCATCCACTGTTGTAACAAAATAAAGACGTGAATTTAACATATGAGTAATTCTTATTGCTCGGTGATAAGGTTCAAAAGCATCCATGTTCTGACTTCTGACGATGCCGACCACAACAACGAAGTCGCTCGCAGTATAAATGCTACTTATACTAATTAGGTATAAGCATCATTAGTTTAATAATACAACAGCAAACACCACAAATACATAGTTTATCACAAGGTCCTGTACATCGTTAGGTTAGATATTAACTTGTTTAACAGTAACAGACAGAGACGGCTCACGGCACCACATGGCCACAAGATTAAAGTAACAAAGTACGGTCGGTAACAGCCTCGACAGATGGTTGGACTTTACTCAGAGTCAGATTGTCCATGCAAAGCAACTGCTAGGGGCCCCGCATCAACTAGAGGCCCCGCGCACTGACAAAAAGAATTGAAATGTTTAATTTGAAGATTTGTATCTTCAATGGCAATATTATTGCTTTATTTTCATTTTAATATGCCATTGTTATAATATTTCAGAGGACGGTACGACAAGCAGCAATGTGGTAAATAAAGGGTAAACGAAACCTAAACTAATATTATAAAGGGGTACAAAATTATACATCCATACACACATAGCGACACCAGCAGAGACTGATCGAGGCATTTTTTTTACATTATAATACTTTGATACAAAAAGAAATATTTTTCAAATATATCTACTTACAAGGGGAGGGGGTAAGCTACACGGCCCTTATCACCATCTTAAATCGTAATATAATCTTACATCAAAATTTCTACCTTAAACACTGTACGTAAAGTCGAAATTACAATGGACGAAGTTTAGATGTAAGCTTAAAATAAGACTGTTTAAGAGATGGTAGTCGTCCTCCTGGCAGTAGCAATAATCTAGTACAAATTTTATTAACAACTACACACCAGAAATATACATACAATACTTTTAGCACCCTTCTAAGAAACCGCGCGTGCGAAGAACTTGTATTTCATTTAGTGTTAAATAGGGGAGCAGCCAGCGGAGGGTGGAGTGGAGCAACCAGTGGAGGGTGGAGTGGAGCAACCAGTGGAGGGTGGAGTGGAGCAACCGGTGGAGGGTGGAGTGGAGCAACCAGAAGTGGGGGGCTGCACCGGAGGAGAGCTATAACACGCTTACAAACTCTCAAAACCAACGAGTATTCTATATGCCACAACACACGTCTAAGTATATTTTTTGGAGTGAAACTTCTTTGGGTATACATAGGTGGGAAATAAGTTTCATAGTGAATCAGCCTGTGGTGACAACTACCAGCCCACCTATCCGCATTGAGGGGCTATTGTTATTATTGATAACAAAAATACTCACATAAGATTCAAAATTATTATTAAAAAAAGAAACTCAAATGTGAATAACTTACGATTTACACCACAAAACAGACGAGTGCAGGTTACTTGCCAGGTTATTCTCACTCGTCCCCGCCTCGAATGTCCCCAGCGGTGACAAATGGGAGATTTTATATTGTAAAATGTCCCGTTTGTCATGTCAAAATGGGAAATTTTGAATATGTTATAAAATGTCCCGTTTGTCATGTCAAAATGGGAAATTTTGAATATGTTATAAAATGTCCCGTTTGTCATGTCAAAATGGGAAATTTTGAATATGTTATAAAATGTCCCGTTTGTCATGTCAAAATGGGAAATTTTGAATATGTTATAAAATGTCCCGTTTGTCACCGCTGACGGGGAAAACAGGAAATGGGGTGCTCATTGACAAATATGTAGATACCGCTTTCAACAGGACTAAACTTTTTGGGTTTTTCACACCTATATTTTTTGTGAGATCTAAAATTGAGTGTACCTAACCATTGTCTAGAATTACATGCAGCCACGCGGCGTCTACGTGATTGCGTCACCATTTTGTTTCGACCAGACCTTCGGTATTATGTACACTTGCATCTCTAGGGGTCTCCCCACACATAACCCCATTGTGACGGCGAATCGGCCGAACAGGAGAGTGCTAGTATCGATATATGCGAGCAAGGCCTTTGAGGCGGCAGTACGGTGAGCACAAATGGTTCTCTGTACACGTCTGTTTTGCTCTAACGGGACTACAGTAGACATCGCCCACATGACATATTATATGCTATATCTTATAAGTAACATACACAATACATAAATGCAATTAAATTAACTAGGGGATCCAGGCGGGCTACTTCTTCGTGTTTCGGATTATATCGGAACAACTTTCAACACCCTTGCGGGGGTGAAACTAGCACCACCCAATGTAAACAATTATATAAATAAATAAAATATATTTTCCATGTAAGATATTATCGTTTAAAAAGAAAACTGTAGTAGAATACTAATGTTTTTGTATTGTTTGTTTTTTTTTTAATATTACAGAATTATTAACAAGAGTTCTTATTAAATGAAATTTATCTTAACAGTAACGGTTTTTAGCGGGTGCTAGATTCACTACTATAAAGGGGAAATTAACTTAAAAAGCCGTTAAGATACACCGGGATCACAACCAAAGCGCCCGCCCCCGCCGGCGCGGCGCAGACACTACCGCGAGGAGTCCTCATCGATATAAGACAATTACACATTCACTCGTAACCAACCAAATTAACGTCAGCGCCATAAATTAATTTTACAACACTAGTGATGTCCCACATCATACCCGGCGTTAACACTCGATATGTTTTAAGTGATACGTGTGTCGATATGAACGTTTCTTTGTTGTGAAATAAAGTTGCAACAAAAAATATACACAAAGGTGCAAATATAAAATTTATCGCTATACACTAGTGGCATACTGCGCCACAGATAAACGTAGTACTTAGTAGCGGCGAAATAGTAGTACTTGTAGCCACGTTCTACTTTTAGACCAGGACTACTATTACATTCTTGCGATTATAAATCGTACAGTAACTATAAATTTCCTACACCAGGCTATTCATTTCAATATCTAGGTATGTAGATATCACGTGCAGATAGTTAAGTAGGAATTGGTTTATTTATTTATTACGGTCCCCGAGACCGAGCCCTTGATGTCCCGGCGGGACTCGACCCGCGACAGTGTCGCCCGCGCTCGGCCGTAATACTTGAAATCCTAAACTACCGACATGCACGCATTACGACGAACTCAATTATACAACTAATTTTTATCACTGCTTATTTAACATACCTACATCGATAAGGCTGTGCGTTGCATGCAACCCAACACTATGCACTGCTCGTTCTCTACATATTATAACAAACCCTTAAACTGCAACATTGGCGGTTCGCGTCAATAGTAAAAACACGAAGTATGCAAAAATTTCAATAAGTCTAAAATCAAATTCAAATAAACATAAAACATGATAAAATTCAAATTTCAGGCTCGATTCGAGCTCAAACTTTCACTAATTAGTTGTGAGCCACGCATTATTGAGTTGCTTTTTGATATGAACACGCGTAGCGTCCAACAAAACATTTATAATTGATCAATACCGACAACATATTTTATAAGTTTTAGATTAACTTAGTTAAATAAAACAGTTTTCTTTTTAACACAGTGATATTTATGATTTTATAAGTACAAGGATATTTTCTAAATCGAACAGTTCTCTAATTTAGATCCAGTCTTTAAGCTGTTAAATTTGATCGGCCATTGCTCTTGAAATAGACTATTATCGCGCGCATCAATATGTTGCTATAATTAGGTACAATTTACTAATTTATTGACAATAACACATTACCTTCATACATGCATATTTTATTTGTTGTATTACAAAGTGTGAAATCTAAACTTTTCAATTTATTTCTTTTGTATACTTACACAATAATGTTTTGCGAGATTAGTCGGCAAGGAGTTTCCAAGCCGCGAGCATTTGAAAGTATCAATAATAGAAAGAACCGCAGTCTCACAGCTGATAATTAATTGAATTGGACAGCACTTTTTTGTAAAGTTTTTATTCCTAAAACGGGCGGAATTCGAAAAAAAAAAGAAACAAAGTTTAAATTGGCAGGGACATTTCGATACTTTGTCGGCTTAGTATCCCCTTTTTAACTAATCTCATACATATATACAATGTTCTCATTGTTCTCAACTATTTTAATTGAAACATAAACATCTTCAAAATATACATAAACGATATTTAAAGCGCCCTATGAAGCCACTTACTTTCTGCTTCTTTATTAGTTTTTATTCGTTTCTATTAATCAATAAAGTTTATTCACAATTTAAAAAATTAATTGAATTGAGTTGAATTGAATTGATTTAAAAACAAAAGTAGAGATTTGAAGTTGGAAAGTTGTGTTACCAATTTAAAAATCCGCCCCTGTTTTTCCAAAAATATTCATTTTCATTGCATTTAGAAAACAAAAATATTTTTGAAACCTAATCTGTGTACAAAATATACAATGATTTATGAGCAGTGGATAAGAACTATTATATTGTAGACATAATAAATATTGAGTTTTAAACCGGTAAGACACTTATACGAAAGGTGAAAAATCTCTATTAAGTGATTTGTTTGTTATTCTATGTATATCAGCTATGGGTTGCGTTGCTCGATGCGATCACAGGAATTAATAGACACACGAAGCGTGCCACCGGGTCGCTGGGCCACCAGGTCATAGGGTCCTGGGGCCACTGGAATTCCGAGGCCTCTGGGCTACTGGGGCCACTAATTTCTAGGGGTACTGGCCTTCCAGGGTCAAATGGCTTCCGGGCCACTGAACTTCTGAGGCCACGGGGCGACGCGTCGAGCACCGAAAACACTTTCTTTACATTTCTCTCATTTGTTGCGGACACTTTGTCGCGGTGTCCTACTACTTATTTATACTACCAACAAAATGTCGATCTTAGCGCTTCACTGACAGTAAAAGTTCATAATGAATATACATAAAAGATGTATATAAAAGGCTTGGAAGCTAAGGCGTGTAGGGTTGAAGTTGATGTAAGTATGGCGCAACGTTGCTGAATAGTAACTACTTACCTTCAGCGGAAGTGTTAAGGTCGATATTCCATTGCCAACACAAACTATTATGCTCAATATCAAAGTCTTTATTCATAATAATAATGTTATATTCTACAATAATAACTATTTACATCACATCGCATCGCGCGCGGCTCCGCGTCGCTCGAGTACTAACATGTCCAGATGTAACGTTGTATGGTGAACTGTTGAGATCAAGTGTCACTGATTGACTCCAGCATTTTTGTCCGTTCTCAATCTTGACATGTGAATAATAAATCGAGGCTGCGTCTTGTATTGCTTCTCGCGTAACACAAATAGGCCGTTTGTTAACAAAAATTTGGTATAATATAGTCTCAGATACGTCTCGGCGTACGTTCATTGAAATCGTCTATCAATGCTTGATTTGCCGGCCGCTGCGATGGAATACTTTAAAAGTTAAAACCAAATAAAGCGGCATTAAAACATTATTGAAGAGATCGGAAAACAAGACATTACTAGAAAAATTATCCAGATTATTATCGAGGCCAACGAGATGGCACGAAAACGTTAACCATAAGCAGCAATACAAGCGCAGGCCCGCGGCGCCGCGCGCACCGGGTAAGGCTCGTTCCGATCGCGCCCGACACAATTTATTCGTATATTTACAAATTTCAGTACAATCTGCGGGCACACTGATGAAGTAGGCATGTTTCCGGGGTATGAAAATCAAATTCTATTCAGTCCGTCGGTTAGATAATAAAAAAAATAATGGACACGTACCTATATTCTGGTTTTCAAATTAATGAAAAAATAATAAAGCTTAGATAAAGCGCATCAAAAGATTAAGAGGTGGAGGAGGGGGGCTCGTGACGTCATAACGTCGTATAAACTGTAGCACCGCGTGACGTCACACGACTTTTCGACCTAATGTATGATCTCCGTAATTTTTTTGATTACGTAAAAACTGAAAAATACGTGGCCAATATTCTTTTTTATCTACATGCCTGAGTAAAAACTAGTAAACTAGCCTATCACCAACCGCCGGTCGATATGTTGCGGGCGGTGTTTCAAAACGCTCCGCGAAAAATCTACCTCGGCGACATCGGTCGTACAAAATACGCTATAACTGTAGGAGGGCAACCGACCCGGTGCTCGGGACTGAACCCGATAAAAACCAGCCATTTACGGTCTCATATCGAATTTAATCCCAAGCACGGGGCCGATTACCCATCTATAGCTACGATAATTAGGGTCCAAGTAACACAATCGAACTGGGAGATAGCAACTTCACAATGTATCACAAGCGCGCGCCGCTCGGCGTGCGGGGGTGCCGGGGGGGACGGGGGGGGGGTTGAGGGGGGTACAGGGGGCGTGTCGGGGGGGAGGGGGGTGTGATCTAACTAACGGGCCGCTACTGGACCGGGATCGATCAGCTCTCGCCGGCGGCGGGGGGCGAGCCGGGGGGCGGCGCGGGGGGCGCGGCGGGCGCGGGCGGCGGCGGCGGGGGCGGCGGCGGGGGCGGGGGCGGCAGCGTCGCGCTGACGATGCCGGCGAGCTGGTCGGGCGCCATGCCGCTCATGGCGGTGAGCAGCTTGCTGGCCAGCTCCAGCTCGGCGCTGTCCTCCAGCCGCAGCCGCTGCAGCCCGCGGCCCAGCGGCGCCGGGGACGCCGCGTCTGCGCACACGCACGCACAAGCACATTACTCACACACGCCATCGTTGTTCGCACGCACACGCACACACGCACGCACACGCACGCGCACGCACGCACGCACACAACAACGTTACTTACGTCCGTATTTACGAACGCTACTCAAATAGGGATGTTGACTACTATTGAAAATCAAAATTCTAATTAGTCCGTCAGTTAGAAAATAAAAAAACAATAGACACGTATTTTTGCTTTTTTAAATAAATTAAAATATACAGAGATAAAGCGCATTAAAGTTTAGGATAAGGAGGTCGTGACGTCACTAACCGCAAAACCGCCATACAAATTGTCAGAATAGTGACGTCACGCGAAATTTCAACTCAATATATCGCCGTTATTTTTTGATTACGTAAAAAAAGAAAAAATACGTGTCCAATATTTTTTAATAATCTACAAGACGCACTAAAAAATAAAAATTAGTCAACATGCCCATTGGACACGCTCCTTTTGTTGTCCAGTGCGATGGGCGAGAGAATCATTCGAGAAAAGCTTACTAATATTAAAAACGCGAACGTGAATTTGTTTATTTGTAACGCTTTCACGCCTGAACGACCCAGCCGGTAATCATAAAATTTCGCATACACGTTTTAAAGGGTACAGAGTCAGAACATAAGGTACTTTTTAATTTTTATTACGGAATTCCGGCGGGAACTCCCAAATAACCGCGGGTGAAACCACGATATATTTTTTCTTCTTTCCTCGGAATTCACCAAGAAATTTTCGCGAGGTATGAGGTGGTATAAAATTGGCAGAAGGCGAAGAGTGTTGCTTCTATATGATGTTCCAATCTGTACACGTCATACTCGTGAACGGGTGCCGTCAGTTGGTGCTGGTCATGTCTGGTCTACTATTATAGATAATCCTAGTTTAACTCCTAATGTCTCTGTATCTGTACGGTAGTTTATTGCTGGCTGCGGCTCATTGCTCTCACATAATTCATTGCGAGTTGAGTTACCACTAATTATATTAAGGATATATCTATATTGTAACTTTAAACTGACAGCGTGCTGCTGAAGAGTTTGTTGCGCAACTTCTTCTCTTCAGCCATAGCACTAGGAAGCTGTGAAGGGTGGATATTTTATGGGTGCTGTCATAGTAACTGTAATTAATTATATTGACGTCAAAAAGAGCCACATTTTGTCCAAATTTGAATAAAGGATTTGACTTTGACTTTGTATCCGTGGGTGAGAGTGGACACTGGACACTGACCGGGCGGCGCGGGCTCCCCGCCGTAGGGCCCCGGCCAGTAGGCGCCGTAGTCCTGCGCCGCGAACTGCGCGAACCCCTCGAACTGCGCCCAGCCCTCGCCGCCCGCGCCCCCCTCGCCCCCGCCGGCACCCCCACCCCCACCGCCCCCGCCCTCCAGCGCCGCCGTCTCCCACGCTGTGGACACATGACGATCACTTATCACTACATAGTTTAAAACAAAGTAGCTTCCCGCTGTCTGTCTGCCAGATTTTGATGAGGTTTTCACCAATAGATAGTGATTCAAGGGGAAAGTTTATATATAGATATATTTTATCCTGGAATTCCCGCGGAAACTCCTAAATTACCGCGGGTGAAATACACAGGACATAGCCAGTTAATCCTACTAATATTATAAATGTGAAAGTGTGGATGTTTGTTACTCAATCACGCGAAAACGGCTGAACGGATTTGGATGAAATTTGGCATGCAAGTTGTGAGGGGTACAGAGAAGGACATAGTGTACTTTTAATCGCGGAATTCCCGCGGGAACTCCGAAATTACCGCGGGTCAAGCCGCGGGGCACAGCTAGTTATTTATAAAAGTCTCCTCTCAGCGAGGAACGTCGTTAACTCACGTCAAATAATTCGTGAGCGAACGAGCATGTTGTAGAGCAGTGAAGTGCAATGCCAAGCAATGGAGAATGATTATAACAATATAACAGAGAATAATGTAACACAATGCAATATAATAACGAAATCTTAAAAGTGAATGTGAGTGTAAATGTGGATTTTACTCGACCGGTCATCATGAAATTTGGCACACACACTGTCAAGGGCACAGAAAAGGACATTGGGTTTTTTTATTCTGTAATATCCGCGGGGAACTCCAAATTAACGCGGGTGCAACACAGCTAGTTACGTAATAGTATAATGAAAAATGGAATGTACTATCCGTTGAACTGAATACGGTACAACAACAATAAAGACGGTGTAATGGAAGGCGATGCGTGCTTGTGTACGTGTGTACTAGTATGCGTGCGTGTCGTGTGCGTGCTTGG
Source organism: Zygaena filipendulae (assembly GCA_907165275.2). Classification (NCBI taxonomy): domain Eukaryota; kingdom Metazoa; phylum Arthropoda; class Insecta; order Lepidoptera; family Zygaenidae; genus Zygaena; species Zygaena filipendulae. The sequence continues at coordinate 12,083,851 of OU015662.1, forward strand.
GAGCACGCGTGTTATTGTGCGTGTCAGTGTGCGTGCGTGCTAGGGTGCGTGCTTTTGTGCGTGCGTGTTAATTGCCTGCGTGTTAGTGTGCGTGTTAGAGTGCGTGCGTGCTGGAGTGCGTGGTGTGCGTGGTGTGCGTGGTGTGCGTGCGCACGTACGCGAGGCGGCGTGCAGCGCGTCGAACACGGCGTCGGGCGCGGCGCCGCCCGCCTCCAGCGCCTCCAGCGCCGGCTCCGGGGACGGGCCGTCCTCCCACATGCTGCGACAGACACGGACACACTATTCAGTATATACGGTACTTATATATAAAAAAAACATTTTTTTTTTTTTTTGTCTGTCTGTCAGTCTATTTGTTCCGCTTAATTTGTGAAACGACTGAAACAATTTTAACGGGACTTTCACTGGCATACTCTTTGGTCTCAAAGAAAATATAATCACATCATCTGTCTCTCCAAGCCTTAAAACTGTCACTTCGCGAAAAATCTATTCAAAAGAGAAAAAATTCAAATCTCTAAAAAGGTTTTATCAATGTTCGTTATGCAACATTATATCGAAGCTTTCGACCATTGCATTGTGCTGAAGTCTTTAACTGATGATAACTTTTTTCCCTATGTCCTATTTCGATGAAACAAAGCCTATATGTTGCTCCAGATTTAGCTTAATCTACTACTGAAAACTGCATGACAACCCGTTCAGTAGTTGCGGAGATTATCGCGAACAGACAGACAGACAGACAGAAAAGAATTTTAAAAACTTTTTTTTTTGGCTTGGTTACTCCTTTTTTATCACCCCTCTCAATTTTAAGTAAAAATATTCAATGTGCAGAATCGCGGATTCTACTTTTTTATTATAGTATGGATTATTCTTGTGTGTTGTGCAGAAATAAATGTTATTGTATTCAATTCTATTCTAACACGATGGAGGCTCGGCGCGAGTACTCACTTATCGTCGAAGCGCTGCTCGACGAGCTCCAGGAAGCACTCCTTCGCCGTCGCCGAGGGCTGCGGACACCACACGACACGGTACAGTCGCCAGCCAATATGTATACATTTGGGTCAGCATTTGAACCCTATTACTGTTGCAATAAGGTTCAGTTGTTTTACGATTACGTAAAAAAAAGAAAAAAAAGAAAACGTATCCAATATTTTTTATTATTAATTTACACTACGGCCTGAAAACTAAAATTTTGCCAATCAATCCATCGAAAATAAATACCTATGAACTGATTATATGATTTTGTCTATCTACTCGTTTCAACAGAGAAAAAAATATTGGACGAATTTTCATAAAACCTAATATTATGTGCAGCTTATGTTTTTTGTCATGTCGTAAAGCAATACTCAACATATAAATATAGTATTTTTTCGAAAATAGAGCTATCAGCCCACCGAAAGAGAAAATAGTGTGTGAGAGAAAGAGAGGGGAGGGGGGTATCCAATAGGTATAATATGCTCAGAAGCATTGTCGTGTTCTATGTGGTGGTGTCTCACCTCGTCGCCGTCGGCCTCGCACGCGCCGCCGCCCGACAGCGCCTCCGCCTCCGCCTCCACCTCGGCCTCCGCCTCGCCCGCCTCCGGCAGCGCCGACGCGCACTCCGCGTTGTACTGACACGCACAGACAGAATTGAATGACACGTCAATCGAACCCCAGAGTGTACGGTGCGAAAAATTACTTCCATAATTTTTTAATCTTATTTATTACTAGCTGTGCCCCGCGGTTTCACCCGCGCGAAAGATTTTTATACAACAACTTTTTCCCGAGATCCGATTTCAATGAAACAAAACCTATATGTAGCTCCAGGCTAAGCTTAATCTACCCGTGAAAACCGCATGACAATCCGTTCAGTAGATTCGGAGATTATCGCGAACAGACAGACAGATAGAAAATACATAATTTTAAAAACTTTTTTTTGTGCTTTTTTACTCTTCTTTTATCACCCCTCTCAATTTTAGATAAAAATATTCAATGTACAGAATCGCGGATTCAACACTTTTATTATAGTATAGATCGTACCAAAAATTCAAAAGAATCTCCTTCTATTTTATTGGTTAGCGACTTTCACTAATTTTTGTTTTTTAATTCTTCAGGAAGTATTATAAAATACATGTACTCCAATATAGATTGCAACTATGCGATAAGACCGCCATTTGCTTTCTCCTTTTTCTTTAGTTTACTGTAACATTGTTATTTTATGTGCAATAAAGGATTAAATAAATAAATAAATTATACCATGTCCGCCCCACCCCGTTTGAGAGACAGACCCCAGCTGAGGGTAGGCATACATTACATCATTAACGACAGAAAACTCACTTCATAACTGTTTTCTACTGGGTCCACCATGTTCTCCACCTGGAAGAAGCAACAATGTTTCATATTAATATAACAGTTTCAATATTCTCATATACTGTGACCTACTAATTGGATCTTAGGCTCTCACCTCATAAGTGTTCTCGGACGGATAGTAGCCTCCCTGTAACAGAAGTAACAAGAGTCGTTAAAAGAAGCCAAACTTTAAGTGATTGTGACGTTAATAAAATTTATCTTTTAATTAGTCAGTAATATTCTGATTGAATAAATATCTTGCGCACTAAATGCATGTTTCTGCCTGCAATTAATTTAAAATTTAATATTAGTAACTCAAAGTTTTGATTCAATGCAGCCAGAAATTGTTTTCCCTCTGTGACCATAGTAAAACTTCAATAATAATGATATATAGACATATAGAATACTAAAGTCAGAACGTTTATGATTGTACTACAGGTGCGTGTGTTATAATGCAGGAATAGTGACTCAGTCCGCTCAGTCGAGTGGACAACCGTTATTTTTATAGAAAACTAAGGAATGTAACGTCTTTTCGCGTTGTGACGAAGAAACGGGCTTTAGATTGGGTGATTTTTCGTGACCATGTGACATAATGGTAAACTCTTAAGTTTTCTAAAGCGATAACGATTATATATTTTTAACTGACTTCAAAAAAGGAGGAGGTTCTTCGCCTGTATATTTTTTTTTCAACCTGACTAAGGGGTTAGGCCTCTAAAGCCAAGTTTTCACGTCGTCTCAAAGCACATAGTGGACATGATGCGTGATGAGTGTAGTGTGTGGTGTACACTGTACAGTGTGTTGTGTACACTGTACAGTGTGTAGTGTGTGGTGTACAGTGTACAGTGTGTGGTGTATGGTGTACAGTGTGTAGTGTGTAGTGTGTAGTGTGTAGTGTATGGTGTACACTGTACAGCGTGTAGTGTGTGGTGTGCAGTGTGTAGTGTGTAGGGTGCGGTGCGGTGCGGTGCGGCGCGATGGTGTGCGCGGGGCACTCGTGCTCACCAGCGGCGTGTCGTGGCGCGCCAGCAGCGGGCGCAGCGCGTCGGCGAGGAAGGCGTCCCAGCGGCGCAGCAGCGGCGCGCCCAGCGCGGGCCCCAGCGCCGCCCGCAGCGCGCCGCCCGCCGCCGCCGCGCGCGAGCACGTGCGCAGCGCCGACACCACGTGGCCCATGTACGCGCCGCGCGGGCTGCGGGCAGCCGAGCGCAGGGGGGGAGGGGATACATCAGCTACAGCTATATGACCGCCTTCCTATACTAGACTATAATTTTCCTATGCACCCCATGGTTGTATGGAAGAGATCGCCCTGGAGCGATAAGACTGCCTATTGTGACACACTGTGGTATTTTTTTTTATTGTTTATTTTAAGTGGTGTTCACTGTTCAATAAAGAATTTATTATTACTTATTATGACCATAACACGACGCGTTAAGATAACGCGCTACAATAATTGTCTTTCCCTCGTCAAAAAAAACATATTTACAACGTTTGTTATGGAATACAGATCCCTAATATTTTAAATGCAAAAGTAACTCTGTCTGTCTGTCTTTTACGCTTTCACGCCTTAACATCTCAACCGATCACCATGAAGTTTTACATACATAATGTCAGGAGTACAGAGAACATAGAGTACTTTTTTTTTTGTTAATTTTCAGCTATTATATAAGTTTGATTTTAATTAATTATTAATAAATGCACCCTACTCTATTTGTCTTGTTATCAATGCCAATGGTTAACTAGTAGAAAATGCCGCAAGGCATTAAGTTCGCCATTTGTACCTTTTTGTGCAATAAAGAGTGAATAAATAAATAAAAAATTTAAAATACCTACCCACAAGCCACGACAGATGAAGATACATTAAACAAATTAAAGTCTATTGATGAACTATTTTAATGGATTCATAAGGAGTAGAAAAATAAAATCCAGCTCACTTCTTGGTTTCATTCTCCTCGAAGGTGTCCATCAGCTTGGTCAGCAGGTCGCACTCCACGAACAGCTGCAACAGCACACGCAAACATATTATGTCCCCGACGCGCGACGTCGGGTAATTCAGTATACCCAAAACTATATAAAAAATGGCCTCAAACAAAACCGCAAAAATATTTTATTTTTTTCAAACTGGTTTTGTTCAAATTTCATAATATTTTTAATTCTTCTAACAAAGCACTAGTGGATTGGTTTGATTGAAATATGGTACATGGAAATAACGTTTTGGATCAATTAACTACAAACAAGATACTTTTCATTACTCATACTCGGAAAGTAGGTCTGAAGTTGCCTGAGAAGCGGGTTGAAAGTAACCCTTTTCAGCCCTAGGGAGAATCGCTTTCAACTGACAACTGTCAAATTATTAAAAAAAAACTAGGTCTATTTTCACATTTCTATTGAACCATGTTTTCAACTTTCTATACAGCCAGCGCGATGTAAAATTAAAATAACGTAAAGTTTAAGTAGGTATTAATTAAAATAAAATTCACTCACTTTTTCTTAAGCTAATTCCTATTTATATTTTTTTATTTTCTTTAATTAATACTTAATAATTAAAGAAAATAATTTTTTTTAGGTCGCCACAATGTAAATAAAAAATACTGGCTGAATAGCTAGCCGGCCAAAGAAAAAGAAATAGGTGGGAAAGTGTCAAGCGACTATCCGATCTTCACTCATTTTTTCTTTAGCTAATTCCTATTTTTATTTTGACTTTCCTTGCATTCGTAATGAAAAGCACAGTGTTACCCTCGGGAGAAAGACTTATTTAGTCCCGAGACGGGGATAGATCGAGGGACTAAATAAGTTACTTTCACCCCTAGGATAACAATGTACTATTTCATCGTGTAATTCCTCGAAACTGAAGCGAAAAAAGTCTTGGGAAAGAGCTAATAAACAAATAAGTCAAGAGGACGGTGGGCTAAAGGCAGTGGAAGCTGGTGGGTTCTGGGCGGTGAGTTGTGGGCGATGGCGATGGGAGTGGGATTTGTGCAGTGGACGGTGGGTTGTGAGCGATGGGCGGTGGGCACTGCTGGGAGGTGGGTTGTGAGCGGTCGGCAGTGGGCAGTGGGAGGTGGGTTGTGAGCGGTTGGCAGTGGGCAGTTGGAGGTGGGTTGTGAGCGGTGGCCACTGGGCAGTGGGAGGTGGGTTGTGAGCGGTTGGCAGTGGGCAGTGGGAGGTGGGTTGTGAGCGGTTGGCAGTGGGCAGTGGGAGGTGGGTTGTGAGCGGTTGGCAGTGGGCAGTGGGAGGTGGGTTGTGAGCGGTTGGCAGTGGGCAGTGGGAGGTGGGTTGTGAGCGGTTGGCAGTGGGCAGTGGGAGGTGAGTTGTGAGCGGTTGGCAGTGGGAAGTGGGAGGTGGGTTGTGAGCGGTTGGCAGTGGGCAGTGGGAGGTGGGTTGTGAGCGGTTGGCAGTGGGCAGTTGGAGGTGGGTTGTGAGCGGTTGGCAGTGGGCAGTGGGAGGTGGGTTGTGAGCGGTTGGCAGTGGGCAGTGGGAGGTGGGTTGTGAGCGGTTGGCAGTGGGCAGTAGGAGGTGGGTTGTGAGCGGTTGGCAGTGGGCAGTAGGAGGTGGGTTGTGAGTGATGGGCGGTAGGCAGTGGGCGGTGAGTGGGCAGTGGGCTATGAGTTGTGGTTTATGAGCGGTGGGCGGTGGGCAGTAGGCAGTGGGCAGTGGGCGCGGTACTCACGTGGTGCGCGTACTGCACGCGGTACTTTTCATTGGCGAGCGCCGCCTTCAGCATGGAGCAGACCTGCGCGTGCAGGAAGTTGTTGTGCGGGTGCGCCAGGAACATGTCCGCCAGCAGCGCCGGGGTGCCTGCGGGGGGCGGGGAGGGTCACGCGCTGGGCACAGCTAAGGACACTGCACTCTGCAGCAGGCCCGTGTTCCCAGATTGCTATTTCTATTTATTTTATGATGAACATCAACTGCTCTATATTGTTTAACTAGCTGTCCCCCGCGATTTCATCCGCGGTAATTTCGGAGTTCCCGCGGAGGTTCCGGGAAAAAGTACTCTATGTCTAGTTGTTCCCCGCATTAGTGCCGGAGTTCCCGCGGGAATTCCGGGATAAAAACTATCCTGTCTTTTAAGTTGGACCATATTATAAATGGTTACAAAATTTTATCAAAATCCGTTCAGTAGTTTCGAAGTCCATCGCGGACAAACAACGTGACACGTGATTTATATATATTAAGATTAAGATGAATAAAAAATTTATGTATATCATAGAATCGACAGTTGAACAGCAACAATGGTTAAATGTGCAACATTGAATTTGTGTTAAAAATGTTCCATTTCAGTCAAAACTCAACTTCAGAGGATTTAAATCATTAAATACTATTTACATACACTTTTCAGTGAAAACAGCTGATTCTCAACATGTTGCGATGACTATTTTTCGAATCTTTTTACCTTCGTATTCGTATAAGCAAAAGTATCTGTAAACTTAGTGAAATAAAAATAACGTGCAGGACAGTGCGGAGTCGTCGGTCTCTAGTCTCTACCGCAACTATACCAACGTTCAATAATATATATAATTTATATATTATTTTTGTTACATTAGCCTTTAGGTTTTCCTCCAAAAAAAATAAAAAAATAAAAAAAAAAAAAAAAAATATTGAACCAATCGAATCGCGAAATCTTGAGCAAATTGCGAGGGGACCTCGGACGCGCACAGGTAGAGTAGGGCAGGGTAGAGTAGGGCAGGGTAGAGTAGGGCAGGGTAGAGTAGAGTATCTCACCCAGCGTCAGCATGGTGGTGGGCACCTCTTCCACCTCGGAGGCGGCCAGCGCGGCCACGAGCGCCGCCACGTGCACCCGCGCCGCGCCCACCGCGCCCACTGCGCCCACCGCGCCCACCACGCCGCCCTCCGCCGGCGCCTGCAGCAGCGCCTGGTGCAGCAGCGGCAGGTGCGGCGCCAGCGCCAGCTCTACGCTCGTGCGCTCCGCCTCGCCCTCGCCCTCCGCCTCGCCGCCCCCGCCCCCGCCCCCGCCCCTGCAACCATACCCGACGACGTCCGAACTGAACGATTATGGTTAAACAAAACGCGTACGATGGGGAACTTGCATGATTTTTTTAAATATTTTTTTTTAATGATAATAAGGCCTACTTAAACGAAACAAAAAAAAAGAAAGCAGAGCATCTCAAAGTTTTAAATATACCGCCAAAACGTGGAATGAGGATGACGTCATTCCGCGTTAGAGCTTACACTGTTACTCTCCTAAATTATCTGTATAATATTCTCTGTCATTTTTATTAATATTAATATTCATGGTTAAAATATATTTGACATAATTAAAGACATGTTGTCTGTAGATATTCATAACATAACATAACATCTTTATTCGTAAAAAAAAAATTACATGTCACGTTTTTACTCAAATAAATACTCCAAAATATATTGTAGTTAACTAAATAATAGTCATTAAGTACACCATAAAAATGTATGAATAAATACAACTGTGAAATTTAATCTGACTGGAAGTTTTTTTGGCTGTTTTTTACATAGCCAAAAACGACCAGTGTATATTAAAATCATTAAAAAAAAAATTTAAGAATTTGACAGGGTCATGTGACACTGACAGGTAACCTCGACATTCCTCGACATTCAAAATTCAAGGTCCAACTGTGACTTCCAAATATTCCAAATCCATACAATTCCCATTGCTTTCGGTGATTCAAGACATTGAGCTTTACGAATCGAGCGAACGAAGCTTTTATGAGATAATGGTAGACGAGCGGTAACGGTAAGCACTGAGTAAGGCGGCTCTCGCACTCACAGTATGGGGTCCTGGGAGAGCAGCGCGAGCAGCACCTGCGTGCCGTTGACGACGGCGTGGCGGCGCGCGCGCGGCGGCGACGTGAACATGCCCTGCAGCAGCGCGCGCACGCCGCGCTCCGCCTGCAGCCGCGCCACCAGCGCGCCGCCCGCGCCCCCCGCGCCCGCGCCGCCCGCGCCGCCCGCGCCCGCCGCGCCGCCCGCGCCCGCGCCGTTGCCGCCCGCCGCCGCGCCGCCGCCGCCCGCCGCGCCGCCCTCGCCCGCCGCGCCGCCCAGCACCAGCTCCCACAGCAGGCCGGCCGCGTTGGCGGACGCGACGCCGCGCAGCCGCTCGCCGCGCACGCGCCGCAGCTCGGCCGCGTAGTCCGCGATGGGGTCCTCGCGCACGGACCGCTCGCCCCCCGCCGCCGCCGCCGCCCCCGCCGCCGGCTCGGGCACGCCCTCCGTCTTGTTCGTCGCTGTACGATGGTGTATTATTATTTCATTACTGTTCTCCCGCGGTTTCACCCGCTGTAATTTCAGAATTCCCGCGGAAATTTCCAAGATAGGAAGTATGCTATGACAGTCAGGAACCCTGTAGCGTTCTATTGGTAATTTTTTTTTTTTCAAAATCGGCCAGACACACAAACAACTCACAACCACAAACTCACTTTACCTCTATAATATTGGTATAGATAAAACACCCGTGCGCGGTTGCTGCGGTTTCACCCGTGTTAATTTCCAAGTTCTCGCGGGAATTCCGGGACACAAATTACCCTATGTCCATCTCTGTATCCCCGAAAATGTATATTCAAAATTTTATGATGATCGATTAAGCGGTTAAGCATTAAAGCGTAACAAATAAATGAAAAAAACTTGCATTCATAGTTATATAATAGTAAGAATTTTAACCTTTCTTCACAACTCAACTCACTCATATCAGCCACCATGTGTCTGCTATTGACAGGCTACTTTTTGCCTTTCCCTTGTTCAACGGATTTCTAACTATAAAACATAATCGCCACTTGATCACTTGACTTTACTAGTATTATTAATCTATATATATAAAAGCAGAAACTGATTGACCGATCGATTAACACACAGCTGAAACTGCTGGGTCTAGAAGCATGAAATTTTGCACAAATATTTCTAAGTAACATAGATGTTAAGAAAGGATTTTTGAAAATTCAACCCCTAACAGGGTGAAAACGGATTGCAAAGTTTGTATGGAACAAATCTCCGAAACGGTTGGACTGATTTTGACAGAACCTTCATTGGTAAAAGCTGATTTAGCTGATTGTTATAAAAAGTAAATTAGGCTACTTCGGAGTTCCTGCGAGAATTCCGAATCTTACGCGGGTGAAAGCGCCGGGCACAGCTAGTTAAACATAATACAATATTCATACCAACATCCTCGCCCTCCGTGTGGTTGTGGGACGGCGTGGGGTCAGCGGTCGCCTGATCAGCGGCCGGCTGGGTAGTGGCCGGCTGGGGAGCTACTGGCTGGGGAGCAGCTGGCTGGGGAGCAACTGGCAGGGGAGCAACTGGCTGGGGAGCAACTGGCTGGGGAGCAACCGGCAAGGGAGCAGGCGCGGCCTCAGGCAGATCAGGAGCGTAGGTGCCGCAGATGATCTGGATCAGGCTCTCTAAGAACTGGTGCTCGTCGAACCACTGCACATACACAATGCACAGAAATAAATTAAAACGATCAAAAGTCAAATACTATTTAATACTTTAAGTGAGTTACTTTTCACATCTTGTTTTCTCGGAAATCGATTCGTTCAATAGACTGAGGCTGAGACTGAGAAAGCTATAAGGACAAAGCTTTTTAAACAATCCACACACCTCCATGATGATTTTGCTGAAGACGTCATCGAGGCGAATGAAGTACTTGAAGGTGTCTGCGATAGCTGAGGTGGAGATGTGGCGTAGCAGGTTGGGCAGAAAGTCCCGTCTCGACACCAGAAAGTCGAGCACGCGCAGACACACGATGTGGTACAGATAGCAGTCCTGCAGACCAACAACACCAACAGTCAACACTATCATATGCTACTGCATGCTGCTACACCCACGACACTCGATAGGCAAATGCTACACGCTCGATATGTATCGCTATATTTAACGTGATATTTATCTAGAAATACTTTCGCATCCTACACATACGACAGGAATCGCGTCAGTACGACGGTAAATTTGATTGAGTACACTCGTACGTTTCGTATTACATTACAATATAAATAAAGCTATGAGTGATAATATAAATATAGCTTGCGTTTCTATTATATTAGCAATAGCACTGAAAAGACGTACAAAGCGAAAAAAACGGACGAAATATTGGTTTCAAGATAGAGAAAAATACCTACACATCTGAATTTATTAAATCAGATTCGGGAATACCAAGAAATGGATAACTATGAAAATTATTTTCGCATGCCCGATGCACGCTTTAAACATCTGCTGGAGTTGATTACATTATACTTGATTTAAAAAGATACATTCCATCGCTGACAGAATTAATACTGGCGCGATAAATATCGATTAGAGACTAGACGCTCGATATTTATCAACGATACTTGATAAAAATCCTGGATTTTTTAATTTCTAGAAATCTAGTGATCCGTATCACGATAGGTGATACGCTATACTACAGACTCAGTAAATATCGTGATTCTGGATTACGCTCCAAACATCACAATAAATATCGAGCGTGTAGCATTCGCCATACAAGCGAACCGATTTAACTCCCCACTACTACCGCAGGCTTGTGTGCACACGTGCGGGGTGCGCGTGCAGCAGTAGGGCTCGCGACAGGGCGCGACGGCGCGCGGGCGGAGAGAGAATTCCCAGTTTTTTTGGCATATAGGGGGCAAAGGGGCAAGTGGTACACCTGATGGTAAGTGATTACCGCCACCCATGGACATCTGCAACACCAGAAGGCATGCAGGTGCGTTGCCGGCCTGGAATGGGGATGGGAACTGGATTTCATGGGGGCTTTCAAGGGGGGCTGCCGGAACACACTGTTAGATGCTTGGCGACAGATTTACAATTTAAAGGTGGTAGCTAGCCAGCTGGGCACTAGAGAGCGCCCTACCAACATGTAAATTCCCAATTCAAGATGATATTGTCCAACACACACATAACAGCAACAGCCTACACAGCTACCACCTCTAGGCTTGTCTCTACTTTGTTGCAGGGTGGTAGGGAGACAGGAAGGGGAGTGGATGCCAGAAAGCGACACTTGCTCTTTAAGTTGTCTCAAAGCAGTTTATAACTATTTTATTAGTACTTCTAGTCTGTTTGGTCCATTTTGGTAATTGGTATGTATATTAATAACTTACAAAAGAGAATATTATTTTCCTGTTTTGTAAATGAAACACATTCAAACACACAACTCAAGCATAATAAGGGAGCCGTGAGGATGTAGAGGCAAAGAGAGTGAGTGTAATGGGCACTTTAGCGCCGGGAGGGACCCAGAGCGGGAATTATGACTAATTTTAAACAAGGAATATCCTGATTTACTATGCGCACAACACCTCGCATTACGATAACGCGTTGTTTTCCTTGCGCCCAGAACGACTACTACTTCAAAACGAATACACAGACATGCCCTAAGGTCTTGTTAATTTGTTGTTTTTCCCATCTAGACTATTTAGGATTGTATTAAAAGTATGTTATGAGCAAAAAATTTAATTCAAATTCATTTATTTGATAAGACAAAAATGACAAATTACAAGGTAAAAATAAAGACTTTAAACTATAGGGAAGGCAACTGCTAAAAGTTCATACAATGTTTTTAGTGGTTGTTGTATAGGCAAAATAAGCAATTGACAAGTTGAAATTTGCTAGTGATATCCCCTACATTTCCTTTTAAATATCAAATATTAGAAATAGAACAAAACAACATACCTGTTTCCGACTCCTGTCAAGGAGCATTTCAATTGTTCTACTAAAGTATGATGCCAATAAGGGATTTAAAGGTGGATCTCTAGCAATGAAGTCACAGAGTCTATTCATCAGCACAGTGTTGGAGGAGAGACGATCACTGAGGGTGGACAGACGGCTAGTGAGCACCTCACACGCAATGCTAGCGTGCCGGTACTGACTCGCCAACTCCATATTCTTAGGTGGCTCTTCTGTGATCAGTGTTATGAGCTCTGCCAGAATATCTGGTCTTGTGAGGCTGTAACAAATTAAATACTTTCAATATTCTTTTTAGAACTTACTGAACTTTCATAACAAGCATATTAAGCCACATCATAAATATGCATAATATTACCCCCTCAAAAACAACATAATTGTACTGAACATCCCAATGAACATCCATATTGTGTAAGATGGAAGTCCGGAAGTAGAGCACCTCTATTGCAACCAGAATTACCCCCATGTATATTTAAATATAGTTTTTTTTTTTTTAAGTTTCAAAATTTCAACATTATTTCCAAGGTTCAACATTATTTTATAGTGCAATTAGACCTACCCACATCTACAAGGGTACTATTCAGATAATTAAAAATTAAATGTTTTAAATATCATTTGACAACAGGTCACAATAATTTGAAAACTACAAAATACTGTAGATCATACCTGCAGGGGTTTATTCACTATTTATTTTCACCACTGGAATTCTACTTGACACATTTTTTATTTGTTTTACCAGTTAATTGAAACTATTCCGTTTAAACATACTTTGTTTCCCCCAAAGAAACTAGACAAATAAAAAGAAAGAGCAGAGCAAAAGGTGGCCTTAGTGCCAGAGGCAATCTTTTGAACGCAACATTAAGGTGACAGAAAGCTGTGAACAGAACTACCTAAAAGGATTTGAACAACGCTTTTTGATTACTTTTTAGCGATAAATGCAGGATTTTGTATTCATAAAGAAGTTTAAACAAATATTAAGTATGTGTCATGGTCTTATTAGGTGTTTATTACTTAAGTGTCATCAAAGAGCAATTAACATATTTGAGGTAATATTCACAATTGCACGAGGGGTTTTGTGTCGTTCTTGCACTCCTGCAGGATGTCGTCCGCCTCCAACACTTGGGTGAGAGTCACATTCTGCAATGAAAATGGCAAAAATAATAACCAACCCGGCCACATCAACACCGACGACACATGTATCTATTGCATAGTGATTAAATAAACAAGATAAAGTGAATAAAACGATCGCGTATAGCATTATGAATCGCCGAAAAACTTGGCTTACTTTACACATAACCATACATTTCTCGACGAATACATACCTCTTCCTTTAGAAGAGAATTGACCTCTCTGACTGCGATATAATTACCGCTCCAAAACATAGTGGTGATTTTATAATTATTCTAATCCATAGAAAACTTTTTGTACGTTTTTAGTGTTCTTTCTTCTGAAAGTGCAATGAACGAACGATCCGTAATTTTTCTGTTCGACTTTAAAATGACATTTCCATTTGCTTGACATTTGACGTGACAACTGCGGTCCGCGACCCTAAAGCGCTTATTACACATTACAATCTGGCAGACACCAATTTAGGTTAAGTTTAGTTTTATATTATATATATAACATTGAAGTGTATGTTTGTAATGTTTAATGTTCGAAATAAATGTTGTTCATCTAGGAAATCGTAAGGTGTAATCGATGAATCGATGTTAGAACAGGATCCAATTTAGTGAGATTGGAGGGTCCCAATCTACTTCTCCCCAGATTGCTTACAACGTAGGGAAGTGTAATCACGTCGGATCCATTTTAGGGTCGGTGAGTGAGAGAGAGCGAGTGATCACACTACATTAAAATGTACCTTAGAATAGTAGATATAAGGTACAATTTAGTGTAGTGTGATCACTCGCTCTCTCTCTCGTATCTGATTTAGTAACCTTCTCGCTATAATATATTTACTATAATTCTCCCCAAACTGGTTAATATCCTTTTTATAAGAAGTTTTTCAAATAGTTTACTTATTACTGGTAAGAGGGATATCGGTCTGTACGATGCACGATGTCATCTCTTGTGCTAGTTTTCCTGGTTTAAGAATCATAATGACTTTGGCGAATTTCCAAATGCAAAATGCAAATGGAACATATGTTTAGTCTAAATGAAGCATAATTTCATAATCCGTCATAATTTGTGCAACCGTTTAGGCGGGTGAGTTTCGGAATTCCCGCAGGAACTCCAAAGTAGCCTAATTTACTCCTTATAGAATCAGAAGAATGAATTTTTTAAATCAGTCCCGTAGTTTTTTAAGTAAAATCGTAACAAACAAACAAACAAAAAATCAAATCTTTCCTCTTTATAATATTAGTAGGAAGTTCCCTAAATTGGATACAATTTAGAGTCAGTGAGTGAGAGAAAGAGCGAGTGATCATACTACACGAAATTGCACCCTACATCAACCACTCTAGGGTACATTTTAATGTAGTGTGATCACTTGCTCTCTCTCTCACTCACCGACTCTAGATTGGTTCCGACGCGAAGTGTCATCACAATCGGACCAAAGGTTTCTAAACGCATAAAGGGCAGACATACAAACATTCATATTTATTTATAAAGGACTAAAGAAAAAGATATATTATTATGAGTATTATTCGTTACACTGAGGTTTGACAAGGTGACAACTGACAAGTGACGGAAAAACCAAATAAACCAAAGTTACATGTATATTCTCATAATAAAAAACGAATATTATAAAACTATCTACTTCTTCAATTATGGCGAAACGCCAATGACAATGCTAGATTGTTCCCCAAGTTCCCCAAAACATGGCTTTCTTGAATTGTCATTGGCAAATTATTATTATAGACGCCATTATTAAAGACGTAGTGATTACCTTCTCTCTGATTAAAGAAGAAGAAGAAACTATCTATTTAAACTAAGTAACAAATGGACATTTATAAAATAAACATAAGGTATACATAATAATCCTTAATTTTTAAGTAATTGCATGGCTAGCATTTCAGCTTCCTCCACTGAGAGTTTTGCAGAAATTTCATCCAACTTTATTGTCTTACGAGGTTTTGAGCCTTTGTTTTCTTTTAATTTACGTTTGAGTCGCCTGTAAAGACAGAAAAAAATATTATTAAGTAATTTTAAGCTTTATAAGTGGTTTTAAAGGGTAGAAATTATTATTTTATAAAGCAATTAAAGAATATTTACCTTTGGACTTGCATGGGTGCCATATCATCATCAGAGGATTGATCTGTGCCAGCAAGTCTGCTTCCTCCAGCAGGTGATTGGGCATTCTCTGAATCCAGTTCCTCATCATCAACATCACTATTTCCATTTCTTTTGTCACCGTATACCTTATCAGGGTCAGGTAACCATGACAAGTCAGGCCCATCAGATTCAGATTGGGAACCAAAGTCATCTTGCTCTTCTTGTTCATCTTTCGTTTTATTCTTAAGTTTAAGCTTTTGTTGCCTGTGTTTTGCTTTAACTTTTTCTCTATACCTCAGTTTATCATATTTGTCTTCCTCTTCTAAGAATTTTTTAGCTTTTTCTATGTCAAAGTCACAACCATCAGCATTTACTGACTGCTTGGCTAAATCTGATTTAACATTTTGTTTCTCATCTTCAATCATGTCTCCATCTTCATTGAACTTAACTTGAGTGTTGACTTTTATCTTTCTCTTTAATATGTTTTTAACTACAGAGGCTTTCGTGATAGATTTTTCATTTGTTTTAGTGGGCAGTGTAGAGATATTGAAGACATTTTCTGGTTCACAGTTCCTTCTCAAAACTTTAAAAATATCTTTTTGCTCAATGTTCAGGTTAATTCCAAATTTAGATTCATGATCTTTCTTTTTCTTTTCAGTCTTTTGTAATTCTCTTACTTCATCTTCCAGCACTGTTGCACTTTCATCAGAACTACCATCAGAACCAGCTTTTAATCTTAGTTTTTCCACAATATCAGTATCATCAGATTTTTGGCTTTTATTTGGTACTGCCATATTATTTCTCTTATATTTTTGCATAAACTTGACTGTTGGTGTTGCAGACAAGCCAAGTGACCGAGCATAAGCATCTGCATCTATAAGCTGAACATTGAATATTTCCTTATTTTTCATCAAAAATATGGACTTCAGGTAGCTGACTACAGCTCTTTGTGCAGTTGCTTTCAGTTCTTCATTACTCGAAAGTAATTCTTCAATTTTTTTTTGTGGAGCAACAACTTTTGTTGGGTCGACAGATATTTTTTTAATTGGAATTTTTCTGTTTTCCATGTCTACAACAAGCTTCTCTTCATGAGGCAGCAGCATCAGAAGACCTTCTCCTCTGCCAAATAATCCCCTTGCTGTTCGACCAGCTCTGTGTATATATGTGTCTACATCTTCAGGACAATCCAACTGAATCACCCAATTGACTTTAGGGAAATCTAAGCCCCTTGATGCTAGATCTGTTGCAAACAGTACTACATTTGATTTTCTACAAAATTCATTGTAAATCTTTTCCCTTTTTTCTTGATGCAGAGTACCATAGAGAGCCAGCAAACAGACTCCTGGTCTCAGTTTACAGAATAAATCGTATGTATATTTCACTTGTTTGCAAGTAGACATGAAAACTAGAACTTTTTGTTTTAAGTGATTGCGAATGAAAGACCAAAGAATGCCAATTTTTTCATGAATATTGCAAACAATATAGCTCTGCTGAAGTGATTCTGGAGTGACTGTCAAAGCTTGTTCATGAGGAGCTACATATGTTGGGAATGACAAGCTGAGACGAGCAAGATCTTTTACAGACTTTGTTTGTGTGGCAGAAAATAACAGTGTCTGTCGTTCACTTGGCAAGTTTTCTACAATTGCATTTAATGTTGTTGCAAAACCCATGTCTAAACATCGATCAGCTTCATCTAAAACAAGAATCTGCAAGTGACTACAGTCAAAGAGAGGGTTCTCATCCATATGTTGGAGCAGCCGGCCAGGAGTGCATATGAGTATGTTTACTTGATCCATTCTCTTCCTTTCAAATTTGAGATTTTGCCCTCCAATAATAAGACCAGCAGAAAAATCATGATGAGCACCAACTTTCCTTAAATTTTCATATATTTGGTAAGCAAGCTCTCTCGTTGGCGATATAACAAGGGCACCAACACCATCAAGCCTAGTCCATTTTTTACAGAACAAATTTTCCAATATTGGCACCAAAAATGCTAATGTTTTTCCAGAACCAGTTTTGGCAGCTCCCAATATATCTTTCCCTTGCAAAGCATAGCCAATAGCTTGTCGTTGTATTTCAGTAGGGGTCACATAATTGTTCTCTTTTAGCCCTTTCAATGTTTTCTGAGACAGTGGAAAGTCTTTAAATGTTTTTACTTCATCCGGAGTAATCTGCAAGAATTGTTTTTATTACACACATGTTTCTAATGAGATGTAACTTAATTAGTTAAATGCCAATAAAAAGTTGCTAAAAACATTGGACACCCTCATGGACACCAAAAAAAATATTTTATTTGTTTATTAAGGCTACAAAATCAAGACAAATCAACTCAAAAACATAAAATCTTCTTATAAATGAGAAAAAATCAACTGAAAACATAAAATGGACTCAACAAAAGATTAAAAGTTATTATTTGGGAGAATGTATTTTAAAAAATATATTAAATTCAACCAATTCATCACAATAATTATTAAATGTCAAAACGAATGTAATTTCAAAATGTTAATGTCAATGAAGAAATTAATAAACACAAATTAATAGTCAACTTTTCTGTCCAGGAAGTCTTGCACACTATACTCGTATAGTAGACTTGAGATTGCAACCATTGCTTTAGTTTTTTAGAAAATTTAGCAGTCGTTAATGCTATAATTTCTTTTGGTATATTGTTAAAAAATTTTATACACATAGCATAACAGTTTTTATTGTACAGTGTAGTCTTTCGATCCAGTACTAGTCGGTTGCAGTTTCTCTTATTTCTTGGATAAATGCCAGATGCCTTTTTGAAAAGGTTCATGTGAGTTCTGACAAACATTGCAATTTCATATACATACATGCAGGGCAGGCAGGCTTGCATGTTTCATAAAATTTACACCCGTAGATAGATTTTTTTCCAGTAATAAAAGCTCTGTTAATGTCCACACTATTACCCCACAGTATCAAGCCATATCTCAGGACTGAAGCCACATATCCATAATATGCTGTCAGTGCTGTTTGTCATGAGACTGTTCTA
This sequence comes from Zygaena filipendulae, assembly GCA_907165275.2. Lineage (NCBI taxonomy): Eukaryota > Metazoa > Arthropoda > Insecta > Lepidoptera > Zygaenidae > Zygaena > Zygaena filipendulae. The sequence continues at coordinate 12,102,044 of OU015662.1, forward strand.
CCGAGTCTCCTTAAGACATATATGAACCTATTAATTTTATTGCAAACTTTAGCAATATGTGCCTACCAATTGCAATCTTTATCAACTACTAAACCAAGGAAAGTATTTTCGTCACATTCTTTTATTTCTATGTCATTGTATACCTAGTATGTCAATTTTTTTATGGCTTTGAATTCTTCTATTAAATTGTATGTATGTAGTTTTGGTCAAGTTAACTTGCAAATTATTATCAGATAACCAGGATACAATTTTCCCGATAGTATCATTAATACATTTGACAACAGGATCATGCCACTTTGCACACAACCAAAAGGCAGTGGGTTTAATTCCTATTAAGAGCAGACTTTTGTTGTTGATCATGGAGTGGTTTTTTTTTAACGGATGTAAGTATTAAAATTTAATCATAGTAGAGTACCTACTAGTATAATTTAATTAATATAATTTAAGGTAGTACAATTTAAGTGTACCACAACCACATTTCCATGGTTTGTACATTTAGTATTTAGCCAAATATATAATGGATGGGTAATGCAGTTTTGTTACCCGTGGGTTATAAAAATTCACTCAATAACAAATTAATAAACATTATTAGAAAGAAAGAAATAACAACCAACACAAAATATAAGATTTGTTTACCTTATCATATTGTGCCTGCAAATACTCTATAGCAGCGTTTTCTTCAACACTCTTTTTTTTCCTAGGTTTAAATAACTTAACTTTACGCTTTCTTCCTTTACTGCTCACGTTTTTTTGCTCTTGTTTCATTTTTATAAATTTAATAAACGCAAATTAACCTAAGAATGCAGCGTGGACATAGCTCAGATTAACCACAAATTAACTAGACATATGTCTAAGATTAACTAGACATATAGATAAGGACACAGTCTGTCAAGTTGTCAAAATGTCAAATATTTTTTTCTTCTTTAGTTTATGACTTCGGGGACTGTGTTGCCACATGATTCCGCCATTGAACTTGGGCCCTAACCAGTGTATGTTCCGGTATTAAAGGTGTAACCTCATGCAGCCGCTCGACGCTCGTTTGCAGCACAAATTAATAAGACTTATGTCTTTGCAGCGATAAATCCACAGAACACACAAAATCTGGTCACATTTGGTCACGTGACTTATTGTCGCCGCGTCAAAAACACCCCGGTGCAACCTCATGCAAGCCGCTCGACGCTCGTTTGCAGCGACATGTCTGGTTACGTGAACCTATTTTGAATTTCCCGCGACTCAAAAGATGCGATAGGCAGGTAGTCGCTCGTCGCTCGTGTGCAGCGACTTATCTGCACGTGTCCCTATTTTAAATTTCCCGCGACTAAAAAAAGTAGCAATAAGTCGCCGGCAGCAAAATCAGTGTACTGTGTGATGATGGTTCCTGGCCGGACCACGGTATGGAACAGAGTTTTTACGCTGGCACAAATTCATTATTTTTATTGTTCCCTTTTGTGCCACTAATTCCAGGAATTTATGCCTTCTCGTTCTGGAGTTACAAGAAAACGATTGTGATCGGGCTGCAGGGAATCCTAGTTTCTGGCCCGATTACGATACGGAACGGAGATTTTTTGTTGCAAGATTACATTATTTTAATTGTGCCTTTTAGTGCCACCGGTCCTAGGAAAGTGTGCCTTCTGGTTCTGGAGTTACAACTTACAAGAATACGACCCAACCATGGCTCGGAAATGAGATTTTTTTTGAACAAATTAATTATTTTAGTTGTGCCTTCTAGTGCCACTAATCTCAGGAATTTTTACCTTCTGGTTCTAGAATACCTAACTATAGTACGAGCCTAATCTTTACAATAGCTGTTCCCCGCGGTTTCATCCGCGTAGTATGCGAAATATCAATGTAGTTTCTTCTGAGTTAATTTTAGAGTTCCCGTGAAAATTCCGGGATAAATAGTAGCCTATGTCCTTGTCTGTACCCCTGACAATGTGATGATCGGTTAAGCCGTTTAGCCGTGAAAGCGTAACAAACAAACAAACAACCTTACTTTTGCATTTATAATATTAGTAGGATTAATTTGTAAATATTTCCATTGACTTTGATAACAGTGCCCTAAAATATTTCAATACTCATTACAATTCTCTTCATCGCAGACACAACAGTGTTTAGAAAGCAATGTCTCACGCGTGGATCGATTGTAAACTTTCACTCATGTTAGTTTAGGCTCTAAAGAGCACGTACTCAAGGTCGTACAATTATTAAAAAAAAAACAAGTGAACTGACCTCAGAACTGACAAAGACTCACCAATGCATTTCAATGTAAATACTTCAGAAGAGAAAATTACTACTGTATTGGCTGTATGGACTTAGTTTCCTTTGCCTTCCCCATTGTAAATTTAACAAAAAAAAGAAGACCGAGTGGTACCTACTCAGAAGAATGGTACCTACCTTAGTTAATTTGTGGTACCTACCTACCTCACCTACCTAGTACCTATGTTTTTCGATTGTTCTTTTATAACTAGCTGTCCCGCGCAGTTTCACCCGCGATAATTTCGGAGTTCCCGCGGGAATCCCGGATTACAATATAGCCTATGTTACTCAGGGATAATGTAGCTTTCTAATGGTGAAAGAATTTTTTAAATCGGTCTAGTAGTTTTGGAGTTAAATCGTAACAAACAAACAAAAAAACAAATCTTTTCTCTTTATAATAATAGTATAGATTATCACAATCTTAAAAAGTTCGTTGATTTAACAATCATAATATATTATGAATCTATTCCACATGAAGTTTTTGTATCTTAAGTTCTTTTATATATAATTATCACAATCTTAATAGGTTTATTGATTTAACAAACATATCAACATATCTAGTCAACATGAATAGTTTTTGTATCTTCAGTCACAATCTCAAAAGGTTTATTAATTTAATAATCATATATTATGAATCTAGTTAACATGAAGTTTTTCTATCTTCAGTTCTTTTATAAATAATTATCACACTCTTAAAACGTTTACTGATTTAACAATCATATTATGAATCTAGTTAAAAAATAGAACTTTGTCTTAATGACGGGACAATTTATACAAATAATTCGTTAAACAAAACAAGAAGATCCAGTTAAAAAATTAAGTGTATGATGCAAATCTCGTGACATTTTTTGAGCACCAAATTCAAAATCTCAATGACAGTTTCCATTCTTTCCGACGGTGGTAATCGTCACAAGTTAAATCCCACCCCAAGTAGGAATCCATCAACATCATCCATTGTGGTGGTGGAGGTGGTTCAGGCACTGGATCTTCTCAGGAAATTGCATCAGCAATGGTTCAGAACAACCATTGACTCATCCACTCCTTTCTGTTTCTCTCCAATGGAACGTCTTCTTATCTTCTCACTTCGACTGAATACCTGAATTTTTTAAACTCAATTACAATGATAATTCTTATTAAAACCTAGCTGTGCCCCGCGGTTTCACCCGCGATAATTCCGGGATTAAAACTTAAAAGTACCCTATGACCTTCTCTGTACCCCTGCGTATAATATGCCACACGTGCATGCCAAATTTCATCCAAATCCGTTCAGCCGTTTTTGCGTGATTGAGTAACAAACATCCACACTTTCAGATTTATAATATTAGTAGGATAGAAATGTCGACAAAATTTTGAAAATATGTTAGAATTGAGTTGAATTGGTTACCTTCCTTATTATCGTGTTCGTAAACACTTTCGTCTACATCTACGTCACGCTCCTCTTTCTCATCGATATGCCGGCTGACATCACTGCTTGTTGTACATGAAATAAGACAAAGTCGTAAGTTCTGTAGATAATCCTGAAATTTATAACTCTGCACAAACTACTTAGAGTTTTCACTGCTAGTTTTCACATTCTAGTTATCTTTGGCTAATCAATTAATTATAGCTTAATTACTGTTTTTATATTGTAAGGTGATATGAAATAAACGACAACAACCGTATCAAAAACAAAATATTAAACTGAGACATTAATATGACAACAAAACTGCTAGGTAACAAAAAAGGTGGATACACTTTAATCTTGATAAAACTGTACAATGAGGAAACAAAATTATCGTTTAAACGTTTATGATTCTTTAATTAAATGTTTTAATATGTTTACCTCGTCTGAATCCATTGTTTACCTAGATAAATAAATTAAATAAATCGTTGCAGCACCAGAAGTCAACTCACGCCATTTCCCAAATACCAGCGTCACAGCGCGGCGGGCAGCGACAAAGCTGAACATTTTCAGCTTTGTCGCCACATCGATTTATCGCTGCCACAGAAGAGAACATACGTCGCTCCAAACGAAACCTCATAAAAAACGAGCGACGAGCGACATAGCTCAACATTTTCAGCTTTATGACTGCCGCACCTTTTGAAACGCGGGAAATTCAAAATGGTGTCACGTGACCAGACATGTCGCTGCAAACGAGCGTCGAGCGGCTGCATGAGGTCGTACCCTTGATAGCACTGTAAGAAGACGTCAATTTAGTATACTGCGAAGCCGTTCCTTTATAGTTCACTGTACCCGGTACCGAATACTATATGACGGAATATACCTAATCTAATCCAGTATCCTGTGATCCATCTCATTGTCATGTTTTTGTTTTTAACACAAATCTATCCGATTTAAACTTTTGAAATCCGTTTTCAAAACCGTTTTTGGCATGGCAATCATTTTTAATATCGGCTTGCCGTAATTTTCTTTTCCGCCAGTGCTCGATATTGGATAGTTTTGGTTTAATAACGAATAAGGTACTTGCATGATTTTTTTTTCCAGTCTTTTTTAAAAATATATGGCTTACTTAAACAAAGCAGAAACAGAAAAAAATTTATGCATAAATTAATTAAATAGAGCGTTTCAAAGTTCCTACTTTTGACTTTACCACCGAAACGTGGAATGACGTCACTAGTTAAAAATTAAGACACAGGGTCATGTGACACTGACAGGCAGATAACTTTAATATTCAAAAGCGAAATTAAGGTTGAATTGTGTTGAGTTATTTCCAAAAATTATACTGAATAACCGAAATGCATCTTACCGATGCATTTTAAAGTAAAAAATTTCAAAAAGAGAAAAATATAATATGTTGACTGTATGCACTTAGTTTCTTTTGCCTTCCCTAAAAGAAGTAAATGTTTCCTAAAAAAATAAGAGTGACGTAATATGTTAAGCGTGACGGTGATTGGTGTTTCGTTGCAACGTTCCGTTTCACAAAATTAAAAGGTGAATATTTTGGAAAGTATTGATAATTCTTTAGTAAATCTTTCACGATAATGCTTTTCTAAGGCTCTATTTATGAAATATTCACACAATTTCTTATTATAAATTTAATGCAGGTACCTAATTGCATGTCTTATTTTTATTAGTTTTGTATTAGTATATCATTTCACAAGGCTTACGTCATGCGTGATATTTTAAAAACAAATATAAAAGTTTACCTAATATTATTTAGAAATGTAACTATTTAAAGTTTGAATTTAATAAAACTAAAACATTAATTTAACAATTTTTAATTTATAAATATTTGATTTGACTTTGACTTTACAGAGTCATTGTTCGGAGGCTATCAGTACCTATATAACGGAACATACCCATACAACCTTGCCCTCAGAACAGAGACCTTACCCGGTACCCCTCAGAACAATAACAGACCTGTTGTTGTTTTTCCTTTTCGCTCCGGAGAGCTTTTTTTTTTGTATTTTTTGCCTCTATGATTTTTGACAGCTTGCTGACAGCATCGAAATTAAGCTATGAGCATTGAGCGATGACTGACAAGTGATAGAAATAAAACGGAACGCACTTTTATAAATTGGACAAATTACATCGAGGCTTTGGTCGTGGTGATCGTGCCTGACGTGTCACGTGACGCCTGTTGGCTCAAATTGTTGATATCGTAAATTCATATTAGCCGTGGTTCGTACAATTTTTTATTGTTTCCTATTTTTAATTTAAAACTTACATATTTTTACTAGTACAATAAGTTGACTGGTATTGTACTGTAACTGATTCTGAAAACTATTTTGTGCCTACCTTCAAGAGTTGATTTTTCTAGCGAGTTTGCTCAAATTACGTATTTACTCGTGACTTCGCGTTTCCTTTGTTGTCTTCCGGAATTTGCATTGTTTATTTATCTCCTATTCACCACTGCATGTAAAATAACTATAGTCGTAGTGTTCCGACGTTCGGTTCAACCATTCAAGTAGGTAACTAAGCTGTATTAATAACTTTTGTGTCCTGACGATTCATTTTTATTCCGGAATCCTTTACATGCTTAGTATTCTTACTATGAGATTGAAATGAGATGATGAAATTCGGCCTTTGCTTGTAAATGTTAACAGAGACTTTATAGGTAGTATATTATACTTATATTTTCTAATTGTAAAGAAACTATATTTTTTACATACCCATTGGTCCTAAACTTTTTTCTGATGACTGATTTTACTTCCTTGTGGTAAGTAAATAAATTCAACTTACCAATTTTAAACACCTTTATATCATCTAGTTTATATCACAAATTTTAATTATGTAGTAAAGTAGAAAAGTGATGACTTTACAGTGAATTTCATTCAAGACTTTTTCATCTTATAAAATATCACATGTCACAAAATATGTCAGTGTTAGTATCATAAAGTAGCACCATAATACACTTTTTTGTTTCAAAGTTTACACCTTTGTTTATTTTCCAACAGGTATACATACAGCCAGTAAAATGAAGAGTGTAGCATTGCTGGTGTTTGTCCTCGGGTCAGCTTGTGCTGTCTCCTTCTGGGATCTGGTTAAAGAAGAGTGGCATACCTTCAAGGTACCTTTGGTTTATAAGTCATAAAATACAACACTTTTTTACAAATCTTTCCAGGTGCACACATAACCTACCAAAGTTTCATCACAATCAGACAAATTGTATACAAGCACATCAATTAAATCAAACATTAAAAAAATACAATCATTTAAAAAAAATATCAATAGCCAAATACCTACATCATTATACAAAAAAACAACATTGAATTCTAAAACATGAGCTAGATTACAAGGCATACTTACCTACTTCCTTTCTTCTACTACGAAAAACAAACCAGTTTATCAAACTAACCAAAAATAAAACCCACAATTTCCAAGTGTAATTTCTATTTAGGTACTATATTAAAAACAATGTTTCATTTCAAATTTAATTAGGCATATACATATAATTGCGATAGGCAAGTTGCAGTTATGTAGGTAATTTACATAGTGACTAATTTTGGTTGGATTTTGTTTGATGTTTTTTGATTCCTAGCAAGCTCTTGAAGTGCTGTGTCATAGGTGCTCATTTAAATATTATCTATACTAATATTTTAAATATTAAATTATTTAAATATTACCTATACTAATATTTTAAAGAGCAAAAGTTTGTGAGTTTGTGACGTTGTAAGAGGTAATCTCTGGATCTACTGAACTGATTTTGAAAATTCTTTCACTTATAAGAAGCTACAGTGATCCTGAGTGTCATAGAATACTTTTTATTCCAGAATTACAGCGGGAACTCCAAACTTTCCGCAGGTAAAATCACGGGGGAACAGCTATCTCTAGATCTATTGAACCAACTTTGAAAATTCTTTCACTTATAGGAAGCTACAGTGATCCTGAGTGACATAGGGTTTTTTATCCCGGAATTCCCTCGGGAACTCTGGAGCTTATGAGTTTGTGAGGTTGTAGGGGGTAATCTCTGGATATACTGTACCAATTTAAAAAATTCTTTCCCTTATAAGACGCTACAGTGATCATGAGTGACATAGGGTACTTTATATCCCGGAATTCCCGCGGGAACTCCGGAGTTTTTGAGGTTGTCTATGGATCTACTTATTATAGATAGGAAGCTAAAATGATCCCGAGTAACATAGGGTACTTTTTATGCTGGAATTCCTGTGGGAACTCCGAAAAATTACCGCTGGTGAAACCGCGGGGGTCAGCTATAGTAATATATAAAAATTAATCCCTATTTCGCTTGGTCACGGTATCACGCGTGAACGGCTGGACCAATTTCGCCAATTCTTTTTGTTATTGTAAGGAGAAGAAGAATATGAAAGAATTTGGAGTTCCTGCGGGTATTCCGAAACTCACGCGGGTGAATCTCCGAAACAGTTGGAACTATTTTGACGGGACTTTCACTGCTAATTAGCTGATGTTATAGGAAGGGATTTCCGAAACTCACGCGGGTGAAACCGTGGGGCACAGCTAGTATTATTATAAATAAAAATAACGGAATGTAGAACCTCCTACTTTATGATGCCGTCGCACAAAATATATAGGTATTGGTTTTCTTATTGTTGTAGAATGAAAGAAGAAAAGAAAGAATATTTGATTGATTGATTGTAGGAGCAGTGTGGTTTTGTATTAGCATGAGTAGAATGGAGTGGACCCTCTCAGTGTAGATATGCAAAAGTGCTGTTTTCATTTTTCCTACTTATTATTACCGGTAACAGAATTCAAAGAATGTTCATGAGTTCATGACATGTTATTGTTGAACTCAATGTCGATCGTCACTACCTATTGATAAGGTTGAAGTTAGAATAAAGGTTTCCCGATACACACTTAGGTACCTACCTAACCTACCTACGTCCTTGAGGAGAAGTGGTTTTTTTTTTGTAGTACTAGATTATCAGTGATTTATTTAGTAATTAATAGTTAGGTGAGCGGAACACGTGTCGTTGTGGCACTGTTTTTTTGATGTGGACGCCGCACCATGACTCACCTCATCCAGTCGTAACAGTTACGTGCGCCTGATATGAATGCGACCGTGCTTGGCCGTGATAATAATTATTATTTGGACGCAGATAAGATGTTAACCCGCAAAATTAAGTTATTGATTCAGAACAATTTATTGAGAGTTAGGGAACGTTTTTTAATTATGTGTTTACCTTATTACATTGCTTAAATATGTAACTAAATATTTAACATAAAAAACGTTGACACAAAATGGCGCTATACTTTTAAAACACGATTTACTCAAAATTACTCCAGTGTGGCTTAACACACTATTGCTTATCTATGTCCATTTATCAGTTAGAATTACCTTGGTATAGGTTACTGCGGTCGTTCGCGATTCGTAATCCGCCCCTGTATGTCTGTCTGCCTGTCTGTCTCTGTACCTACTGAACACGCGGAAACTACTGGACGTTATTTGTATGTGCATTATCTTTGGTCGCCACTCGCGGGTTAACATATGGGGCGCTTTTCATCCCGTTACCATTACGAGTTTCGGAAGGTGTCCAGTATTTTATACCTATTGTTTATAAATAGAATAAAGCACCTAACTATAGGATTAGGAAGCAAGAAATGCACACAGAGTTTATTTCGTCGGAATGTAACACATTCAAAACAAACTATGCAAGTGGTCCATAAAATTATCCCGTTTACCCTAATTCGTATGGTCGTGGAATGTAATCTCTACCACTAGTGCTGGTCTTTGTTTTTTGTTGTCTCAAATCGGAACGTGTTGATAATACGGTATCTATGTTTACTAATATTATAAAGAGGAAAAATTTTATTTTTTGTTTGTTTGTTACGATTTAATTCAAAGACTTACTGGACCGATTTCAAAAAATCATTCAGCATTAGAAAGCTACATTGTCCCTGAGTAACATAGGCTATAATGCAATCCGGAACTCGGGAACTCCGAAATTACTGCGGGTGAAACCGCGAGATACAGCGAGGTATATGATAACCCTAAAAGAAGTCATCCACGTAAAGGTTTGGGACGGAGCTCAAACAATATTAAGTATGGCTCAATCTCCTTTTGCATACTACACGTTGTGGGGTACAGAGGAGGACATAGGGTACTTTCTGTTCCGGAATTGCCGCGGGAACTCCGAAATTAACGCGGGTGAAACCGCGGGGAACAGCTAGTATATTATATGTATACCACGTGTTGCCTGGTTTCCAATTCCACGACACAAGTTTATTTAAGGTAGGCACTCCAAAATTTGCTGCAAATATTTATAGGACTGAACGCATACAACGCCTGCGTTATAACAAACAAGAAATGCGAAAACATAAAATTATAAGTTTGTTTGTTTTCAGAATATAAGGAAAATAAATTCATTGAAAAACATTTATGAACGTGTTTAAATAACGGTGTACCTATACTTTCACTCCTGTAAATATTTGCAGCTAATTTTGGAGCACCATATATGTGCTATGTGTGGGATCGAGTGGATCTGTGTGTTGTGAAGTGTTGTTATTATTATTTTATCGTTATTGTAGATGGAGCACAACAAGAGCTACGAGAGCGAGCTGGAGGACCGGTTCCGCATGAAGATCTACGCGGACAACAAGCACAAGATCGCGCGCCACAACCAGCGCTACCAGCTGGGGCTGGTGCCGTTCCGGCTGGCGGTCAACAAGTACGCCGACATGCTGCACCACGAGTTCGTGCACACGCTCAACGGGTTCAACAGGACCGCCAAGTGAGTACCTACTACCTTCACAGAACCTGCTAGTAATCCGTATCTGCAGATATCCGAGGGAGAAGAAAGATCCGTAACTTTATCCGCATCCGTCACGTTTTTTAACGTATCTTATACGGATACCCAAAGATATTGAAAGAGAATAGATTGACAGTACGCTCAGCCGCTAAGCTTTCCCCTTGAACCACGCAGCGGTCAAATGATCTCATGCTAACAAAATGCCGTTGGCTATCAGAGACCACTTGACGGAAAGCAATATGTTTGGCTATTTGAAATGTACTTTGTGGTGACTAGTATTTGATTGCGTGGTGCAACGATGTGATTGGTTTTCATTTTGATTATTCCTCTCGCAAAAATGGGTCGACGTGGATTGCATAGTAAAAGTTTGTATTGTTCGTCTATTCTCTTACAATGTCTTTGCGGATAACTTATTAATTTTCGTACATACCTACATACATAGATGAAATCATGTATAATATCTAAAGGTGATTTGGTAGCAATGAAAAACTATTGAGTTCCATTCATATTATTTTTTACTAGCTGTGCCCCGCGGTTTGCCCTGCGTGAAAAGTTTTTATGTAATAACTTTTTTCCCGACATCCGATTTGAATGAAACAAAGCCTATATGTAGCTCCAGGCTAAGCTTTATCTACAGAACAGACAGACAGACAGAAAATAATTTTAAAAACTTTATTTTGTGCTTGGTTATTTTGTGCTCTTCTTTTATCACCCCTCTCAATTTTAGGTAAAAATATTCAATGTACAGAATCGCGAATTCTACTCTTTTATTATAGTATAGATTTCTTTATTCATTTGAATGATATTTCATCCTCGCTAATTCCGGTGTTCAGATAAAAAGTACCCTAGTATGTCCTTCTGCACAACGTGTATGCAAAATTTCACGATGATCGGTTGAGCCGTTATGGTGTGAAAGCGTTACAAAAACTCACATTCAGCTTAATAATACTAAGGGTTTAGGTTTAATACTTCACGTTTCAAGGAATATCTTCAATATAATATGTGCTACAAAAACAAAATTATTGTGATTTGTGGTTAGCAAAAACATAAATAGATACATAAATTTTTATCTATTCGGAAAATTCTTATCGACGATGTTTTTGTCATAGTATAGCTTGATTACTACCAAGAACAGACGATTCTTGGAGCATAGTTCCGCGCAAGGTCATTATCGCTACACGCTCGGCACATAAAGTAAATAAACACAATATATTGTTTTTGTTAGTTTTCTGCCGAGACACTGCTGCCTTGCTGGCGAGATGCGTATTATATACCTACTATGTATTATAGTTTGTATACTTAGTGAGTAGTTACTAGAGAGACGTGTAATTGATGGTTAAACAAACTTACCTAGTGATGTTTGACCATAATTATACGAGACGTTGCATCCGAAGAGATTTATTAGAGATGTTTTACTATGTAGTCCATTCTTCAATGTACTAGCATCGCACACAATTATTTAGAGCTATAAAGGAGAATCAAAAATAAAAAGATATTCAATTGACTACTGTGTCCTCCCCGCCCCACCCGGCGTAGCGCCTGCGTTGCCGCACGCCGCCGTGCCAGCTCATTTTTTCAGAGCACCTATTTCATGGCATGGGGTAACGTTAATACTTATAGATGTATAAGTTTTTAACGAAACCTATGGGCAGGGAGGGTAATAAATCTCTTCGGATGCAACGTCTCGTATAATTATGGTCAAACATCACTAGGTAAGTTTGTTTAACCATCAATTATACTGCGACGTTGCATCCTCGAGATTTATTAGAGATGTTTTACTATGTAGATGTTTAGCGCTCACCATGAAATAGGTAAAAGATAGGGAAAGAAGAACGATGATTAACCAAGTTAAATCAGCGAACACGAGTAGAGAAAAAATATAATTAGACTTGTACGAATCGGGAAGAAAACGCAAAGCTTTTAAGCAGAGGGCGCTGTGTGTTTGTTACCTGTCAAAACACTTTTAAAACAACTGATTATTGGCTTTTTGAATTTCTAAGCACTAGTTTAGCTTTGTTAAGTCTTTAAATTAGTTTCGTGATGTATATGTATGTTCTAGACGTGGTCTCACAATCAGTTTCTTTAAAATGTTTCCTACATAACCTCAAAAAATCCCTTGATTTATTTATCACTCTTTCCTTAATGTTAAACCACTTGGGAATTGGTGTACACCTATTTCCTCACAATCAAAAACTACAACAGCGTCCCATAATTTAATTAACTAGTGACAACAACAAAAATACACTCAGTTTCTATGTAGATTGACAGATCTTGTGTAACAAACATTTGGCGCCCTCTAGGTTGGAACTAATTGCCAGTTTTCTACCCCATAATTTTACAAAATATTTATATATTTTGTTTATCTTGTATTTATATAAATGTTTATTAATCAGAGTCATTATTGTAAGCTGCTTCTGCAAAGAGTCTATCCTCATTTATGGGATACAGTCGGATAAAGTTAAGGCATTGTGAGTTAAAGCATTGTGAATAGGTCGTTTCGTGGTCAATAATTTTCTGTATTTAGTAAGTTTTTTTTTTTTTTTTTTCATTAGAGGTATTGACTTTCAGTTGGTTAAGCAGATCAACGACAGCGTCTCTGCACGTTGTGCAGTCGACAACGCAAGTAGAGCTATTCGTTTCTTGGTTAGTTTTTCGAGCGGAAGGCTCTCTTTTGGGTACTAATTTGTTATATTGAAAAATTTAAAGATATAGGTATATCAGCGATAAAGCAATCAATATTATTTCAGGAAGAGGCGTAACCAAGGTTTACTTGGCCGGTTTAGAACTATCATTGTGCCTGATGCTCTATCGGTAGCTTATTTTTTTTTTTTTTTTTTTAATTTTCTTAAGCATTTGAAGAGAGAGAAGAGAGGGAAAAAAAAAATCGTAACGGAAGTACTAGATACTCCAATCTACCATGAGTGCGTTAAAACGTCTGTAGATATGCCGAGATAAATAAAGTGGGCTTTTCTTTGGCTTTGGAAGCAAAGCAAAATTAATATCGATGATCAATTTAAAGACTGAATGAGTCAAACTCCACTCGGTATCCGACAAAGGTTTTTTAACACCTTTAAAAAATTTTGAACGGAAAAAAGTACATTTACTGTAAATAAATAAAATATCAGTCAATATACTATGTCAAGACTCCACATCGGCTTCGCGGTTGTTTCCTAAATTTATGTACGACGCGACGTGAAGATCAAAAGAAGTCTTCCCTCGCGTCTCCTGATCTGTCGGAAACTTTGCAAAGCACATTAGACCATAAACCGATGTTCACCGATGCACGATAGGTACACCCCAACCTGTTGGAGAGGCAGCGGAGAATATTTCCAAAGTGTTAACGGTTCTTACGAGTTTTGTTTTTTGAATGCCTAATATTTTATTATTAATCCACCATGAAAAAACTGATTCAAGGGAAGTACCTGCCTGGCATGATTTTAAAACTGTTTAAAACTCTCTCCAACAGCTTGGATTGTTTGTCTAATGGCAGTATTTTTCTGTTTGAAAATCAAAAAATATGCTTCTTTTAGGTCTATGGTCGCCATAAGCGGTTTTTAAAACACAAGTATCGTAATAGTCCGTAGGTCTTCCATTTTGAACTGATTTGACTTGATAAACTCGTTAACTCTCTTTAACTCGTTTGAAATTCTTACCAATATTAAAAAAGCGAGAGTGTGTGTTTGTAACTCTTTCACGCAAATACCACTGAATGGATTATAATGAAATTCACATTAACATAGCTTATACATCAGAATAACACACAGGGCACCCTTTATTCCGGAATTCCCGCGAGGTCTGTGAAACCAACGCGGGTGAAACCGCAGGGAACAGCTAGTCTATACTAATATTATAAAGAGGAAAGATTTGATTTTTGGTTTGTTTGTTACGATTTAACTCAAAAACTACTGGACCGATTTCAAAAATTCTTTCACCATTAGAAAGCTACATTATTCTTGAGTAACATAGGCTATATTTTAATCCGGAATTGCCGCGGGAACTCCAAAACCATCACGGTTGAAACCGCGCGGGACAGCTAGTTAAGAATAAAGTGAACTTTTGAGTGTTGAAAAATTGTCAAAACTGCACTGCAATGACTGTATAACTTAGTGGATTAGATATTGCAATATTTAGGTGGTAACTTTTAGTAGAGCTTAAGGTGTTATATTCGGGGACCGTAAACTGGAATACAGGGCGATCAAAAGGAATTTTAAAGCTCCTTACATAATTAGGTATATAACAACTACATCTAAAACGACTAAATCATCTATAATTGATTGCCACTCATACTAAAAATATCTAGGTGACCGAGCTTCGCTCGTAGTGCTATCTGTCGTTAAGTAGAAAAAGCAGTACCAAACACTCATTTTTCATTGCCTGAAAACACAGATAAAACAACCCTGCATACTAAATTTCATGAAAATCTTTGGAGTCGCGTCCGAGATTCAGATTATAAGTATAATATGTATCTATACCACAGATTCCATACTAATAATTATTATAAAACTGAAGAGTTTGTTTGTGTGTTTGAACGCGCCAATCTCAGCAACTACTGGTCCCATTTGAAACATTTTTTCAGTGTTAGATAGCCCATTTATCGAGAAGAGCTATACAAATACATAATATGATCCCGCTAAGATCAATAAGAGCGGAGCAGCAATGAAAAATGTTACAAAGAACGGAAAAAATATTCCGTTACGCTACTTGAACGGTTAAAGTTACGCAAAAATCATGTAGTTATGGAATATATTTTGCATCAGTAAAGAATTTTTCTTAAATTAACGCGGTTGAAACCGCGGGACACAGCTAATGTATATATATATACACGAATTGCTTTTTAGTAGATGTAGACGATATAATCTACCTGCGTGGGATACTACCTCAGTTATTACGGTTTGTATAGTTTGGTCGTTATTGACGTTATACGTTCGTTACGTATAATAATGAATTTTTTGTCTTTTATATAGCAAATCCTGTTTTTCTTCTTATGTAAGGCCGTCTACTAGAAGCCATCCCCAACGTTTAGAGATTTTGTCGGGAATGGCCAAACACTTCTTTGATCACCAAGGGATTTTAGGATTTTTCGAGGTAAGGTATACTCAATTACCATACTAGTGCTTGCGTCTGGTTGTTCAGTTGCTAGTAGCACTGTCATCTCCTTCTGAGTTATTTCAGGGAAGTGATACTTTCGCTGTTCACTTCGGTTTTCATCTCCGAAGGCCCAATTCTCTTCTATGGAAAGAAATCTCGAACCAGATCGTTCGTGTAAGGGTGCACTTGTTTAATCACCGCGACATGAAGTTGACCTTGGAAGGTACTTTAAGGGTGATCTGGACTTTAAGCGGTGCTCATTTCGATCGCGAGAGCCTGGTAATATAGTGCACAAACTGTTGAGGCACTCAAATATTTTAACGTCTTTGGGCGTAATCACGTTACTACACGAGACAGATGAAGCTATCTATCATGAACACGTCAAGTAGTATAGCTTAGAGTCGACACGATCCTGGAAATGTAGTGCACAAGCTGTTGAGGCACTCGAATATTTTAACGTCTTTGGGCGTAAGCACGTTACGACGCGAGACGGATGAGGCTATCTATCATGAACACGTCAAGTAATATAGCTTAGAGTCGACACGATCCTGGAAATGTAGTGCACAAGCTGTTGAGGCACTCGAATATTTTAACGTCTTTGGGCGTAAGCACGTTACGACGCGAGACGGATGAAGCTATCTATCATGAACACGTCAAGTAGTATAGCTTAGAGTCGACACGATCCTGGAAATGTAGTGCACAAGCTGTTGAGGCACTCGAATATTTTAATGTCTTTGGGCGTAAGCACGTTACGACGCGAGACGGATGAAGCTATCTATCATGAACACGTCAAGTAGTATAGCTTAGAGTCGACACGATCCTGGAAATGTAGTGCACAAGCTGTTGAGGCACTCGAATATTTTAACGTCTTTGGGCGTAATCACGTTACGACACGAGACGGATGAAGCTATCTATCATGAACACGTCAAGTAGTATAGCTTAGCCATGATTGCATCAGGAAAAATAGCCATATTCCATTCTTTCGTCAGAGTATCTTGTTATCAACCATGATCACGTAAATAATAGCAGTACATAAATAACAGGCACGTAAATAGAAGCAAGTATACGTAAATAAAAGCATAATAAAGCATAAAATGAAATAAAAAGTGGGTATGCTAGCAATGTTACATTAGCTGTGCTTTTATTATGGCTATACTCGTTAAAACGATGGTTCAAGAACACACAAAGGTGGGTAATTTTACGATGAATGCATATTATCAAAGCTTTCCATTTATTTGTTTATTAATTGAATTATAATAATGTGACACCTAAAGGTGAGTAAACAACGACTTACCATCGCATGTCTGATGCACAGGGACCGACGAAGGTAAAGCTCAATGCGTTGTAGTCGTTTTGAGATATTCGCTTCTTTCTCTTTGTTTGTACGTTTACCCATAGTTAACCTTTAACTTCACATTATTTTATTATTTTTTGTAGGTAGAATAAAAAGTATTTTAGCTCAAGATTACAAAAAACCTATTTAGTAGTGGCGATGCCGGCACACAAAAAACGAATGAGCTGGCACGGCGGCGTGCGGCAACGCAGGCGCTACGCCGGGTGGGGCGGGGAGGACACAGTAGTCAATTGAATATCTTTTTATTTTTGATTCTCCTTTATAGCTCTAAATAATTGTGTGCGATGCTAGTACATTGAAGAATGGACTACATAGTAAAACATCTCTAATAAATCTCGAGGATGCAACGTCGCAGTATAATCATTATACATTATCATAACACTTTAGACGTAGAAAATGCGTAGTTATCTAATTAATATTAATTGCGATACGATGACGCGTCTCACATGGTAGTGTAATCGTCGATATCTGGGTTATGTGCTGCACTCTGCACTGTGTAGGTACCCTTCTAATAACGAGATAAAGTCAAAGTATGTAGGTTCTCTAAGCCTACGGTTAGCGTGGTCTCTACGATATGTTAGCTGGGAAGTGGGCACTCATAGTATAGTTTGTATTGTCGTGTACCTACCTACTTAGCTTCGTCGTTCAAAAGTAGTAGTTCAAATATATGTATGTAGTATTCTACAAAGAAATTGATGACAGAGTTATTTGGTGAAAATCCTTCAAAAAAGGAGGAGGTTCTCCGTTCGTCTATATTTTTTTACATCCCCATTACTTGTGAAGAGATTTTTATAGTAGTATTATTTGAAAGGGTTATAAATAAAAATGTACAGATCGCTTTAAACAAAAAAACAACTATCGTTAAGATTTTTTTAATCTTTATTACGAAAGTGATTATAAGTTTACTTCGATTTTAATAACTTCCTACTACCTAATAATATTTCCAACTCTATCTGTATGTTCGTGTTACCTCAAGTACGTGTAGTAGGCTACTGCATACAAATAAGCCGCCTAGACATGAATCAAACACTTCTCAACCTTATTTTGTAGGCTAAAGAACTAATATCGCCTCTCGATAGGCGACGCGTATCAAGTTACCCCAGATTGGATTATAATCGCTGGTTATATTGTGCTAGTCGTTACCAGCCACTCAACTCTGTGTATTCATCACAAAGGATTTTTATCGATGCAAAATAAAGTCGTATGATCTAACGAAACATCATTATAGTGTCTGTTAAACTGTATTACAAATAGTAAATACCTATCCCAGATTGACCTGAGTCGTCAATTTGCATGACGATGTTTATAACCCCAATTTGAAAGTACGAATCATTCACATTCCCCGTCACTGGCGACAAATGGGATATTTTACGATAATATCCATAAAAATCTCATTTGTCACTAATTTGTGAGGTCATGTGGGGAGAGAGAATTTCATATTCAAGTTGATATTGTCCGACAGACACCGCTTTCACCTCTAGACTCACCACCACGCGATGGCGCGGGCGGGGCGAGGGGCGAGGAGTGTCGCGTCATTACGCAGTAACAGTTATCGGAGTGTTGTCGCAGGCACAACAAGACGCTGCACAGCGCTAAGGGCGCGTCCACCCGCGGCGCCACGTTCCTGGCGCCCGCGCACGTCACCTACCCCGACCAGGTGGACTGGCGCAAGAGCGGCGCCGTCACCGAGGTCAAGGACCAGGGCAAGTGCGGCTCCTGCTGGTCCTTCAGCACGGTCAGTACTCACTACCCACTACCCACCACCCGGTACTCCCACCACCCAAAACCCGCAATACCCACTACCCACCACACATACCGGCATCCTCTTTTAGTATATACTCCTATTGATCTATCAAGTACCTACCATCTAATATCGATTAGTTTTAAAACTTTTAAACAACATTCTAGAGTCTGACCATTAAATAATTCAAAACCACAGGATATTTTCTTTTAATTATAAACATAGCTTAACATAAAACACTAAATACGGTAGATACTGAAAAAAAAAACAGTAAAAAGTAAAGACTTACTGCCCTAATAAACTTGGACTGGCTCAATTCTGGTTTGAACCAGGTGTGAGTAGATTCTCAGTGGCGACTTCCGGCACATGTGTACATGCGCAGTAGGACGCACATGCGCAAGAGACGCTCTCGTGTCAGACACGCGCGTCGATTTTTGTTTGACACACTTTAAGTTCACTCACAGACTACAGACAATATAATGAAAGAAAAATACGACTAGGGTGGTTGCTCTCGAAGGAATTTCGACCCGGATTAATATTGAGACACTTCGACCTTAAAATATAATAAACATATACGTAACTAGCTGTCCCCTGCGGTTTCACAGGATAAAATATAGATACAAGTCTTCTTCATGAATCACTCTCTATTGGTGAAAAACTGAAAACCGCATGAAAATCCGTTGCTTAGTTTTAAAGATCTAAGCATACATAAGGACAGACAGACAGCGGGAAGCGACTTTGTTTTATATACTATGTAGTGATTACACGATAATCGATGCATGAAGGTAAACGAGTACAATGAGGTATGTAAGGATCGTAGAAGGTGCAACATATAAAAATAAAAAGCGTACATTGAAATTTTGACCTTATTCACTATGAGTAAAGTCGAATTTTGATGTAATATTTTTACGGTTAATAAGACTGCTTAAAAAAGTGGCAGGGGAGCCGCAGGTCTAGCTCCGACCGTCTGCGTCCTTCCGCGAAACGGGGTAAAAATAAATGTCAACAAAATACCACAAAAATAATTCTGCTACCATAATTTAAAACGTGCAAGAAAGCTATTCCCAAACGTGTATCAGTGTAAACCAACCCAATAATTAATTTTTTTTTGGTATTTTTTTTTTTTTTGTGTCAACTATTCATAATCTATACTATCAAGGTCTTAATCTGACCTTTAGTCAAATAAGCCGCCCCGTTTCATTCCTGGAGCAAAGGTGCCCATAACGCTGGCCGCGTTGCCGCGCTGAATTGCCAGTGACCTACCCAGTGCCAGTACCTACTTTAGCTAACTTTACTACCTTTACAGGCTCCCTCCGAACAATGGTTTTGAAATGCAAACATCCTCATTTAGGTATTATATTTCTAGCTGTAAATTTTTCACTGTGTTCAAATTGGGATAAAATATTCTATGATAAATTGTCACAGTGCGAATGACACACCGCAATGTAATTAATATAATAGTCATTATAAAGACAATTTAATGTATTTGCAATAGCTAATAGCTATTACAGTTGAATGATGAGCAATAATACACGACACGTTGCTCAGACGTCAGACCGCGGTGGTCAGGGGTCGGTCACATGCACAGATGTTTTTGTTGAAACGACGTATTCTCTCCAATATCACGATGATTCACGAGTTCTCAATACCTATGTTATTATTATTGAAAAATTGGGCGCCATGAGTCATGCACTGATGGGCGTATGCGATGACACCGCAGCAGGGGCTGTATTTTTGAATCGCTCGAATATCTTAAGTGAAATCAATTCACATGTAAAATTAAATTAACTGAATCCCATTTTGTCATATTTTTGAATCATTCGAATACAGTGTTTCGGTTTTCTGAAACTCCGTCAGATTTGTTTCATTTGACGCAGAATATTTAAAAGCCGGAAGCTAACTCTCATAGATTTTCATAAAACCGTACTTAATCTTACTTAAAACGAAACGTTCTTGAAGTTGTAAAAAACTATCAATCATGTCAAATAGGCTATTTGACTAATTTTTTTTTTTACTCCTTCTTATAGATTAATAAAAAATATTGGACACGTATTTTTTCTTTTTTTACGTAATCAAAAAATAACAGTGATACATCGAGTTGAAATTTCGCGTGACGTCACTAACTAGTGCAGTTTGTATGGCGGCTTGTAGTGGTAAGTGACGTCACGAGCCCCCACCCTAAACTTTAATGCGCTTTATGTCTGTGTATTTTCATTTATTTGAAAAATAAAAAAATACGTGTCTAATGATTTTTAATTTTCTAAAAGACGGACTAATTAAAATTTTGATTTTCAATAGTTGTCAACATCCCTATTATGAAAATGACTTTATGCCACTAAACGTCAAACTTTCGATCGATGAATTCAAATATGAGTGGTCCGACCCACTCGTTGCAAAATTCACGTGAAATGAAACTTTCAAAAATACTATTTCACGCATTCGAATGCGAATCTTGCGATTCCGTGTGTGAAAAGTAATTCGAATGATTAAAAAATACGTCTCCAGAGGTGAATACGAGTGGTAGTTAGCTAAGCCTGAAGTTCCCCTAAGTGCAAATAATTTTGTCTCAAACATCGTTTACGAAAGCAAAGGTCCATTCGATGGGTATTGAGGTCCATTCACGACATCGGACAGCGAATTTTTTTTTCCATACGCTATAAGCAAATGATCGCAAAAAAACAAAACCATTGAACATATACATAATATGTAAATTATACTAGCTGAATGAATAAGGAAAAAATTGAATCTTATTTTTCTTTCAATATAAAAAAAACAACAATTTTGATTACCTACCGATATGCGTGGAAGTTTTAGTTCAGAACGTGACGGATAGAACCGCAACCAATGTGTGTGTGATTATACATATTGTACATAGCTGTTCCCCCTGTGAGTTCCGGTACTCCCTCGCGATCTTTAAAAAATATCCTATGTCATCCATAGGATAGTGTGACTTCGGATCAGTGGAAAAACTTCTAGAATCGCTTCAGTAGTTCCAAACATTAATAATAATAATCACAAATCACAGATCTACTTGAGTCTTGTTCTCACACTAAGTTGTAAGCTTGTGCGCCATGCTTGTGTCGGTGGAAACCAAGCAAACGTGGTGTGTAGGTACACGCCCAGATTGGAAGATCATTCATCACACAAAGTCCACCCCCACCGGCAATCGAACCCGGAACCTCTTGTTAGCGGGTAGGCATGGTGACCTACTGCGCCAATCGGGTCGTCGAACATTATCTCCTACATGCGAACTTACGGATACACAGACTTGCAAACCTCTTTATAGGCTCTTTATAATAATATTGTAGCAATAATCCTTACTTCATGAGAAACTGAGTTTGTTACGTCTTCACTGCTGAACCGATCAACATGAAATTTTGCATATACGTTGTCAGGGGTACAGAGGACATAGGGTACTTTTTATCTCGTAATTCCCGCGGGATAAAATCGCGGGGAACAGCTAGTCATAATAAGTATTTAGAATTATTAGATAAGTACTGGGTAATTTTTAAATATCCAAACTATTAAGAACCGATAAGCATAACATGTATTCAAGGAAACATGGGACAAGTCATAGTGTACGCCCCCTTCGCTTGTTTATATGCAACTTAACCAACGATAAGGTGTGTATTCCCGGAACTAATTCTCCGCTGGGCGCTGTGTGGGCAGCCCCCAACATATAGCTTACAATTTTTGTGGACGATGACTATATCAATGGGATTTTCACAGACCGCACTCAGTCGTTTTAATGATTACGTTCATTAAATGAATTTAAATCTGCATTTAACTAAATTTAACTTAATTAGTCAAATTCCAACTAACATTAATTTAATGAACGACTCTGATTGCGGCCATTTAGTTTTTTAAATCTTTACTTTAAATATTAAGTAATCATTAAAACGACTCTGCGTGCGGCCGCTAGCACTTAGCACATGAAGTTAGCAAGAGATAAGAGATAGAGAGCAAGAGAGTAGATAACATACGAAGTAGGCCACAGCTATCAGCGGCGCGAGCTTGTGGCCTATTTCGTATGTTGTCTTGTGTTGTGGCGCCGCCCTTAGATTCGTTTGAAAATGCTGGTCATCGTTATAAAACAGTGATTTATTCAACTACTAGCTGTTGCGCGCGGTTTCACACACCTTATTTTCAGAGTTCCCGCGTGAATTTTGGGATGAAAAGTACTCTATCTATGTCCTTTTGTACCCCTGACAACGTGTAAACATCCCAAATTAAAATATGGCGATCGGTCGAGTAGTTAAGGCGTAAAAACGTAACAAACGTACTCACTTTCGCATTTATTTATTTATTTAGTAAGGACATTGATAATATTATAATACTGTGCAAGGAGTAAGTAAGTTAAAAAATTTTGAATAACAATTTTTATTTTCGATTCACAACTGACGGAAATACTTATAACTTTTCCCCATTAAAACTTCATTATTTGAAGTTAGTTGACGACGTCCCACGTTATAGCACATTGTATGTACGCCGTGGTCGCCACTCGCCAACAGACGGGCGCGCTGGAGGGGCAACACTTCCGCAAGAGCGGCTTCCTGGTGTCGCTGTCGGAGCAGAACCTGATCGACTGCTCGGCCGCGTACGGCAACCACGGCTGCAACGGCGGGCTCATGGACAACGCCTTCAAGTACATCAAGGACAACGGCGGCATCGACACCGAGCGCACCTACCCCTACGAGGGCGTCGACGACAAGTGCAGGTGACTGCCCGCCTTTCGTTTTTTTTTTTTCTCTTCTTTTTGGACTCAACACTGAGTGTTATTTGCCACTTTCATTTTTGGTTTTTAATTTATATTACATGATTAAAATAGTAGAGTGGGGAGTACAGTAGAATCTCAATTATCCTATTATTCTTATTATTCTATTATCCGAACGTGGCGCAAATTTGTTGCCCGCTACCGCTGCGCACAGGTAGGTATCGAGCGTGTTGAAGGCTAAAAAAAAAACATTTTAAGGGGTTTTTGTTCGACTTTTTCAGTTATTAATTATTATACATTGGTATATTACAATCGTCAAGTTAAAATATAATGTACTGAGCTCTTATTCTCTATGACCATAACTAGTCGTGTTAAGAAAATGCGCCTCAAACAGGCCTCAAAAATTGTTTTTCCCTTGTGCTCAAAGAAGTTTAGTTAAAAAAAAGCATTTTCAACGTGCCTTCTCTCGATTATTTCGGATAATCGAGGTGTTACAGTAATCACTCACTGCGTCGGTGCGCCTCAGATACAACCCGGAGAACTCGGGTCTAAAAGTTTTTAGATTATCCGAACTAGTCTCGAGTAGGTCTCCTCGATTATTTCGGATAATCGAGGTGCTACTGTAACCACTCACCACTCACCACTCACCGCGTCGGTGCGCCCCAGATACAACCCGGCGAACTCGGGCGCGGACGACGTGGGCTTCGTGGACGTGGCGGCGGGCGACGAGCGCGCGCTGCTGGCCGCCGTCGCCACGGCCGGGCCCGTGGCCGTCGCCATCGACGCCTCGCAGGAGAGCTTCCAGTTCTACTCGGACGGCGTGTACTACGACGAGAACTGCTCCTCGGAGAACCTCGACCACGGGGTCAGTGCCTACTTGCCTACACCGCGCACCGTAGGGATGCGTGGCGTAGAGAGAAAAAAAGCATTTATTAAATTTCGAATTTTCTGTTCTCACTAATCATTCGATTTCGAAAATTGCTCCCTATCGCTGAAAGAATTTTCGAAATCGTTTCAGTGGTCCCAAAGATTAATCGTTATTTATTTAAACTTTTTGCACTTTTTGTACAAAAGGCGGACTTAATGCCACTGTAGCATTCTTTGCCAGTCAACCTGCAAGATCTGCAAAAAGTGTGTTTGGTGGTGCTTGTAAGGTCTTGATAATTATATTTCTGGCAGTTTGTGTCAGTATTTGAGAGAGGGGCGGTGAGCGATGCCGGGGGCGCAGCGTGTATGTGTGCGTGTGTGTGTGCTGCAGGTGCTGGTGGTGGGCTACGGCACGGAGGAGGCGGGCGGCGACTACTGGCTCGTGAAGAACTCGTGGGGCCGCACGTGGGGCGACCTCGGCTACATCAAGATGGCGCGCAACCGCGACAACCACTGCGGCATCGCCTCCTCCGCCTCCTACCCGCTCGTCTAGGGGCCGCTCCGGCTCGTCTGGGGGCTGAGCCCGCTCGTCTAGGGGCCGCTCCCGCTCGTCTGGGGGCTGAGCCCGCTCGTCTGGGGGCTGAGCCCGCTCGTCTGGGGGCTGAGCCCGCTCGTCTGGGGGCTGAGCCCGCTCGTCTGGGGGCCGAGCCTGCTCGTCTGGGGGCTGAGCCCGCTCATCTAGCTTTAATTATAATTTTTAATTCTGTTAACCGATAACGAATATGCTACTCGTAGCGCTGCGGGCCACGCGCCTTCTATGTGTGAACCTTTTATACCTAATCATATACTTTAGTGCTGCAATTTAAATCGTCTGGCAGCGCCCCCTATCCCGCACGTACAGAAACATATTTTGTTGAATAGACTGTTCTCATTGTTTTGTGTATGTAGACTTATCCAACGAGACCACAATATTCTTTTCTAAGAATAAGCTCTTTCAATCTTATTATTAATTATTGCAGATCGTCGCAAAATATGTCTCGTGCGTTTTGGGATAGAGCGTAATGATTATATTCTTATTTTTAGCAAATTTTAAGACAATCCTCGACACTATGACGACGTGGCGGTTGAGCACAAGTTTATCACAAACTACGAACTATATTTAACAAACAAAAATGTGTATTGATAACAAAATCAGTTCTTCCGACGCGATATTTTTTGTGTCAAAAACTTACGATCACGTGCGATTGTTCACTATAGTGTCGACGTTCGTCTTCGGTCTCGAGTCGCGCCGCCATCATTGCAATAAGGGTTACCAGACTGCAGGAGTTGCCTGACATGTCTGAAGTTCAATTTCTACAGATATAAGAAATAAAATATTAAATACTAACAGAGTTGGTTCATATCTGGCCGTCAGGTGTTGCTGAATATTGCATTTTTGGAATTCTTCACGCAGTTCATTCATTCACTCAATATGTTTATGACTTTTAAACAAAATGTCAGAAAATTTATTGAACAGTCAAGAGAGTTTCGGGTCTGTGAACTCTATTTGCAATTGACTCGAGCGTGGCTGTGCCGCCACAGGTATTATTAGAATTATTTTTCTTTATGATTAGAATTAATTATTTTTCTTTATCTTTCACTTTGTTCTATAAGTTTCCTTCGAGACATGTTTATATGTAGATATAATGTTTTCATCTTGCCCCGCTAGATTTATAAGCACATCACTTTATGAGCCGTCTGAGACGACGTTAAGCACTTTATATTGCTAAACTCATGCCATTCCGTACCATTATTGTTTTTCCTATATTATATTTCTAAATAATTCTTATGATATTAAGTTTTAATGCGTAGTTAAGAGTTTTATCTAAAAGAGTAATTGTATTGTGAACTAAGTAGTTACAGGTCGAAGGGCAAGTGTAGGGTGATGCGAGTACTTATGAGTGCAGCTGCACCTACGTGGGTCGCGTCGGTGGTGGAATCGTGTGATATTATAATATGCCAACGTGAAATTGTAAAAACCGTTAGATTGTAAACGGCTCGCGTCGCTCACAGTTCTGACCTAACCTGAGTTCAGATCTGTGACCACAACAGAGTCAAGTACTACCGATGCCTCATGTCACATGTGCGAGCACCAAACAGAACTCACTATCTGTTCTCAGCATTTTACAATATTACCGTTCGCGTTAGTTTACAAACGATTTTTACAATTTCACTGTGACATTATACAAACATAGTTTCTATAAGTTAAATAAGTAGATTGTTTTGTAAGAAAATGATTACAATTTTTATAATAAGTATATTTTGTTGTTTTACTTTCGCTACTAGAGCTCGTCTAAACTAAAATGACACGCCACACTACTCAATAAGAAATTTTAGATATGCGAGATCATGAATTCATAATATCTCTTTAAACGTATATTTAGGGAACATGATTCTTGCAAATGTAAATAAAATGCAACTGCACAGCACCAACCAGCATTTATCCAAAAAATATTTATTTTTAATTACGAATAACTTGGCTCGCTGTACGGAAAAAATATGGTTTGTCCGTATTAATATAATTATGTAGATACCTAAGATATAGGTACTGGTTGGTAGGTGATTATTTTCTCATTATTACGAGTAGGTACACAGAGTCGCAAAAACCATACAATAGGTACTTAGTAACCTGTATGCTGGTTTTTTATTAGTACGATTGGACGTGTTACAGCAAACAGACACTATGACGAAATTTTCTTTGAGGCGTTGTAATAAAGCCCGCTCGACATACACGCGAGAATCTTGCGAGAACGCGAGAAAACCACGAGAACGTGAGCACAGTACTATAATACTATAACGTGACTGTGAGTGTGCAGCCGACTGCCGATGTTCTCCGCAGTTTTTCGTGAATGTGGAGCGGGCTTAAGAATAACAGCGTCAAACAAAAATTATTAACCTCTCACAACGACAACAAGCTATCTACGACTGAAGTACTAATCCGTGACAACTAGGAATGACCCGTTCTAGTTTCAAGATATTTGGCCACCGATATACCCTTATAACCAGTACCAATTAAGCAAGTAACAGCTACTTAATTATACAAGGGTATACATATATTTTGTAGGTATGTCATATTTATGTAAGTAGGTTGTGATATTTGACAACTTTCGGCAAAGTATCGTATAGTATTATATTATCTGTGGTATCGTTAAGTTAATTCGGTGTTTCTGACGGAAGAGGTGACACTCTCAGACGAATTTTATTTCGTCTGAGGTGACACTATACTTAATTTTCTGACCGCGAGTCGTTCAACATACGTGTTATTGCGTAGATATCATTATCTGAGCACGTGAGTTCCTCGAGAAGAGGTCGCCGAACTTGGCCGACTATTTGCCGAGTGCAGACACGTCGATAACCCCGCGTTTTGCGCCGCAATTACATTTTATTGGGTCGCAAACTGATGACTAGGAAGTGGACCACAGACCGCAGTCCACATGTGCTATCTGAAGAAATAAATAATTAATCACACTTACCTAACTTCCTAACTACTTACTCAACCAATTGGAGCGCAAAGTGCCTATATCTTCAAACATTACTTCGCTTCGTCATGTCACATGTGGCCTAAACCTCAATACTGCAATAGATACAAAAGAATGAATCGATAAGTAGGTACCTACCTATACCTGAAGTCGATAAAACAATCAAGATAAATGAATGAAAATTACGTTGATAGATTACTAGCTGACCCCTGCGGTTTCACCCGCGGTAATTTCGGAGTTCCCGCGGTAATTTCGGAGTTCCCGCGGGAATTCCGAGATAATAAGTACCATATATGACACTCTGGATCACTGCAGCTTCCTATAAGTGAAAGAATTTTCAAAATCGATTCAGTAGATCCAGAGATTACCCCTAGGTACAATCTTACAAACACACGAACTCACAAATTCCGAAGTTCCCGCGGGAATTCCTGAATAAAAAATACCCTATGTCACTCAGGGTCACTGTAGCTTCCTATAAGTGAAAACATTTTCAAAATCGCTTCAGTAGGTCCAGAGATAGCTGTTCCATCGTAGTTTTACCTGCGGGAAATTCAGAGTTCCCGCGGGAATTCCGGAATAAAAAGTACCCTATGACACTCAGGACCACTGTAGCTTCCTATAAGTGAAAGAATTTTCAAAATCGGTTCAGTAGATCCAGAGATTACCCCCTCCTACAATGCGACTTCACAAACTCACCAACTTTTGCTCTTTATAATAAGAGTAATAAATATACTACGTACTATCTTAGTCTAGATCATGGACCAATTAAACAAGTTTTCTAGTTTTATTGGTCCATGGTCTAGATAAAAAATGCAAAATATTATATAAGTATAGCCATTTGTTTTATATAGAATCTATACATAGAAATGTAAGTATGCTGCTGGTCTTCCTAGTAAATAAATAAATAAGTTATTCACGGTAGGGTAGGTCCAAAGAACACCTGGGTTGGCCCTGAGGGCTGACCATTATTTTAGTGCTTCCTCTGCAGTTTCTTATTTACGTACGTGTATGTTTTAGGCATTATATACTTCGCGATTTCACTCGTATTTCACCCTCAGGCAAGTACTTATCAAAAATTCTGAAATAAGTAGGCAGAAGGCACCAAGATGTTTAAAATATTCAAAAATAACAGCCCAAGATTTCCTTGACTTTATTTCAAAACTAACTGTGCCCCGCGGTTTCACCCGCGCTAATTTTGGAGTTCCCGCGGGAATTCCGGGATAAAAAGTACCCTATGGACATAGATAAGCAATAGTGTGTTAACCCACACTGGAGAAATTTTGAGTAAATCGTGTTTTAAAAGCAGGAGCGCCACTTGTGTCAACATTTTTTAAGTTCAATATTTAGTTACATATTTAAGCAATGTTATACCTAAGGTAAACACACAATTAAAAAACGTTCCCTAACTCTCAATAAATCGTTCTGAATCAATAACTTAATTTTGTGGGTTAACTTGTTATTGCTTATCTGCGTCCCTATGTCCTTCTCTGTAACCCATGCCAAATTTCATCCAAATCCGTTCAGCCGTTTTTGCGTGATTGAGTAACAAACATCCAAACATCTAAACATCCAAACATCCACACTTTCACATTTATAATATTAGTAGGATAGTAGGATTATACTTCCATAGATGATACAATTTTCACGTTATTGTAGTTTCTTATTTCCAAAAGGCCCTTTTTTATTTTAACTCCACCTCGGCATGGTTGTAGTATATCCTTATGAAGACATCTCACACCAATACCTATTATACCTATATATCTTACCCAGAATAAAAGACAAATTAGGTAGGGAACTATATTTTTAGTAATAATAATAATAATAATCCACTTCACAACACACAGATCTACTTGATCCCACCATGTCATACCTACAAAATTTCTCACTGTTTAAAAGGAATATTGCTTGTTAAATGCCATCAGGCGTTCAGAATATTTTAGGTACCACACCTGGAGTAAATAATATACCATGGACCAATTAAACTGGTCCATGTAATAAAACTAATGTATGTAGTAGGTACCTCAATATAGCTATAAATACCTACCTACTCAAGCGTCATCTCATTCTCACGCCTAAGTCGTTAACTTGTTACATATTTAAAATTGGCAGCAGACGATCCTGTTTCTTAAGTGGTGTTATCCTGGAGCAACAAGCAACCATTAAATACATGGTAAAATTTAAGCAAAGATTAGAAAAAAAAGTGTATCTTCTAAGTTCCACGTCCTTTTACGGTTTTACTACCGAGTTACCGACATTATCTTGTCAGGCGCTTTGTAGTTTGCACTTTGCAGTTAGGTCGCAGGTGCAATATTTTTATTTGCGTTAGTAGAGGGCGCAGGCCGGTGGCCCATACCTATAAGGGCACACCGATCTAATTAAGAGAATCGTGAGCCTGTAATCGTATTCTATCTATCTGCAAAAAGCGATAACGTTTCTCCCCCTTAAACATAGTCCAGTTTTGATAACTTTTTTACATGTTTTTTTTTAACTGGGAGAGTAGCGCGCCCCCTCATGCAGAACGCCCGAATTAGTGAGATCCAATAACTAGGTACATGAACGTAATAAAAAAATACTGGAGATAGATTCATGGATCATTGTTTCACCAACCGTCGCGTTCCCGAGTGTGAATTTCGAAATTTATACCTACTATTATTTATTATCATAAAAGAGTAGGTAGATCCGCGATTCTGTTCATTGACTATTCTTACCAAAAATTAAGAGGGAACGATATGAGAAGAGTAAATAAACACAAAAAAATTGTATTTTCATTAGGTACTCATACTCGGAAAGTAGGTCTGAAGTTGCCTGAGAAGCGGGTTGAAAGTAACACTTTTCAGCCCTAGGGAGAATCGCTTTCAACTGACAGCTGGATACTGCAGAAACTCAAGTTTTTTTTTTTTTATGTCATAGGGGGCATACTTACTGGCCAGTAGCACACCTAATGGTTGATTTCTGTAAAATAAAATTTACTCATTTTTTTCTTTAGCTAATTCCTATTTTTATTTTGACTTTCCTTGCATTCGTAATGAAAAGCACAGTGTTATCCTCGGGAGAAAGACTTATTTAGTCCCGAGGCGGGGTTTGGCGCCCGAGCGTAGCGAGGGCGCCAATAGATCGAGGGACTAAATAAGTTACTTTCACCCCTAGGATAACAATGTACTATTAAATGCCTTCACAATAATCTGTTCACAATAATCTCCGAATCTACTCAACGGATTGTCATGCGATTTTCAAAGGTTAGCCTGTAGCAACATATAGGCTTTGTTTCGGTTAAATCGAATATCGGAAAAAAGTTGTTATAAGTACCTACCTACAGCTACATAAATTCATATAAAACGTTTCACGCGGGTGAAACCGCGGGGCACAACTAGTTTATATGTAGTACCTATATAATTTTGAAACTGAAAATTTGAAAAACTCTTTTCAATGAGTATTAAGCACCTAAGGTACCTACGTCAACGTTCGGATCGTTGCGTTACGTTACGTCAGAGTACCTACTACCTAGTACTCGCCAGCCAGCCTGATATTAGCTGCCTATACCTACTTGTAGCCTGTTTATAGAGATTTAGAGCGTGTCTATACCAGGCCATGTGCCCACATTAGATATCTATTATTTTCCCGTGGTAAGTAGGTAGGTATGTTATATTTAGACGCCGTTTATTGCCTGTTTACCTTTAACTGTTGCAACGCGATTATCCGCATTTTAACTAGTAATTTATTAATATGGAAATTTAATTGAATCGTTTGATAAGGGGAATCCGTATTTGGACGCAGATAAGCAATAACATGTTAACCCATAAAATTAAGTTATTGATTCAGAACGATTTATTGAGAGTTAGGGAACGTTTTTTAATTGTGTGTTTACCTTATTACATTGCTTAAATATGTAACTAAATATTGAACATAAAAAATGTTGACACAAAATGGCGCTCCTACTTTTAAAACACGATTTACTCAAAATTTCTCCAGTGTTGGTTAACACACTATTGCTTATCTATGTCCATTTATATTTTATCATTGCGATCGAGGGTAGGTTATATTATAATCTATTTGTTTCGTCAGTTAGTTTATTAAAAAATTGTAGACCCGTATTTTTTGCTTTTTTCAAAATACTAAGGTAAAACGCATTAGAGTTTATGAGGACTCGTGACGTCATAACGCTCATAACGCTATAAACTGTAAGTAGTTTATTTCGACTTAAGGTACCTACCTACCTAAATACGTCATTTTTTCATTACATAAAAAATAAAAAATACGTAGGTATTCAATATTTTTTAATAATCTACAAGACCACGGTACCTACAAGACGGACTAAAAGCTAAAATTTGGTTCACAACTCGTTGACAAGCCCATTGTATTTTGCAGAATTCAGTAATTCAGTTACTACCTCAGAGGTTACAACAGGTTATTTCGGTGCCTGTACCTTTCTAACTCGTTAAACGCAAAGGATAACATTTGTATTTTTGTTTTAACTATCGGCATAGGTAGGTAGGTACTGCATGCAGCATGACACGTGATCTCACTGAAAACCCAGTCTAAATATAATATTATTATCACTATATATCAGTGGTACAAATGCAACTCGTTGCAAATCAATCCTAATGATTTTGGTTTGTATTTTGTGGCGGGCAATACACAAGCTTATACCTAGATTTTAGAACGAAGAATTCTTAAACGCAGCTGGCGGTAGGATCAACTGTTAGCTAGCTTAGCTAGTTAAAATCGTTCAGGCGGGGGTCTAGGATTTTGTTGTTGTTGGATTTTGTTGTTACTTCTCATGGTCCAACCAAAATTGCCCCAAAGTAAAAATTTTAACATAATAATTAAAACTAAAAAGTTAAAAATAAAATACCAATTTAATACAAAACACAAAATACTCGTAATATTATTAGGTATTGGTTTGTGGTTTGTGCTACCGCTGGTCGGTTTGAATTCGGTGCCAAGCCCGCGGGTGTCTGCCCACAGGTTTGCTCACGACGAGCTCGTGGCGGGAGTGGTCGTAGACCACGATCCACTCCCTGTTTGGCTTGTCACCGACTTCAAACAGATCAATGGTAGCACAAAGTACAAACCAATAATAATGTTACGAGTATTTTTGTCTTTTGTATTAAATTGGTATTTTATTTATTTTATTTTTAACTTTTTAGTATACTTTTTGGCATTTTTGTGTTTTTTAGGAGTCGGTTTCAATTTTTTTTTTTAATTTTGTTTTTTTCACGCTTTTAAGCGAGTCGGATTGTAATTTGCATTGTGACAAGCTTAAATTATTTAGAAACCATATTAAAGTTATCTAATCGAAACCCGTGAAATACCATCGTATTATTGAGTATCTAGGTACCAATGATACGACCATCTGTGGTCTTCATCATCAGTTCCACTTCTTCAAATTTTACTTTCCGAAAGCAAATGAACGATTTAGGTACTACAAAAATAGGCAAATCTCTATAGGTGTGCCTGTAATATTAGAAGAGTTTCCTCGATTTCTCTAAGATCCTATCATCAGATCCCGAGTTGGTGACAATGGGAGCAACTTGGGAATATGCCCAAAAAAAAATTTTTCCAAATCTGTAAAATCGTAACCCGTGAAATACTCATATATCTATTAGTGAGCAGTTCGGATGACAATCTGTGGTCTTCATCATCAGTTCCACTTCTTAAAATTTTGCTTTCCGAAAGCAAATGCATGATTTACTATAAAAAATACCCAAATCGCTATAGGTGTCTCTATAAAATTTGAGAGAGATTTTCGCGTTTTGAGCACATTATATACCACGGCGTGATGCAACTCAGCCGAAACGTCAGGCAAAAAAGGTAATAAAAAACATCGCATTCAAGTCCCACGTAATTTACATAATATAATTCCCTTGATTTCTCCAAGATCTCATCATCAGATCCTGATTTAATGTCACTGGGACCAATCCGGAAGCAGCAGCTTTCGAATTAAAAAAGAATCATCAAAATCGGTTCATGCAGTCGAAAGTTATGAGGTAACAACATTGATATATCTACCACACCTAGTAGTAGTAAATCAATGGGTAACAAACATAAACAAAAATAAACATACGCGTCGAATTGAGAATCCTTTTTGGGAAGTCGGTTAAAAAGTAAAAAGTATATTTTAGAGGTGAAATTGGATTATTTTAGATGGTTTCTAAAGATCGGATGTAAGATTGGTAGGTACAGCTATTTAGTAACGAGTAATTTAAAGGTTTTTAGGTAAATTAGAGATAGGGAACAACCTGACATAAAGAGTTCATGTGGGAATTCCGAATCAGATACGAGCGAAAACACATAAGCACTAGCTATAATATTTAGATAAAACCATGATCAACACATAGACATATAATGATTAGGTACATACTATTAGTTTTAGTCTGGTTAAATTCTGATAAGCGCTATTATTTCACCATGGTACATTTGTGTATTATTTTAATAACTCAATGTATTTTCCTTATTCCAGCATTATAAAAGATGCGCCACGTCCTACAGCGGCACTCCCTCGTGCTCTGCGCTCCAGCCTCCCGACCGAGAGCATCCGCCGAGCGCTACCTGGATCCTGGACCCCGGCTGACTTCAACGAGGTTATATTCGTTTCTAATTTTTATTTGTATAGGTACCTACTTACTAGTGTACCTACTAGTTCTCACTTTAACAGTTAACTTATATCAGCGCTAAAGATCTGCTTTAGGCTCAGAATTTCGTCTGAGGCTTTAGGTAGGTATTTTTTAAAATGCACCGCATTCGCAATTGATAAAAAAAATATACTAACAGGTACTAAATTAATTAATTATATCCTTACATAATATTATAAAACAAAGTCCTTCGCCGCCGTCTGTCTGTCTACTCGCGATAATATCAAAAACAACTGAACGGATTTTCATGCGGCTCTCATCAATAGATAGAGTGATTCAAGAGGAAGGTTTATAGATATAGTTTATCCATTACCTAATTCCCGTGGGAACTCAGAAATTATTGCGGGTGAAACCGAGGAGGACAGCTTGTAAATTATATAACTATTAACTAGGTGCCTACCTATTTTGGTAAATTTTTAACCGACTACCAAAAAGGAGGAGGTTCTATGTTCGATTGTATGTATGTTTTTTCTTTATAGTTTTAGTTACCGAATTCAAACCGATCAGTGGTAGCACAAACCAATAATAATATTACGTGTGTTTTTGTCTTTTGGATTAAATAAGTATTTTTCATTACTCATGCTCGGAAAGTAGGTCTGAAGTTGCCTGAGAAGCGGGTTGAAAGTAGCCCTTTTCAGCCCTAGGGAGAATCGCTTTCAACTGACAACTGTCAAATTATTAAAAAAAAACTAGGTCTATTTTCACATTTCTATTGAACCATGTTTCTATACAGCCAGCGCGATGTAAAATTGAAATAACGTAAAGTTTAAGTAGGTATTAATTAAAATAAAATTCACTCACTTTTTCTTAAGCTAATTCCTATTTATATTTTTTTTATTTTCTTTAATTAATACTTAATAATTAAAGAAAATATTTTTTTTAGGTCGCCACAATGTAAATAAAAAATACTGGCTGAATAGCTAGCCGGCCAAAGAAAAAGAAATAGGTGGGAAAGTGTCAAGCGACTATCCGATCTTCACTCATTTTTTCTTTAGCTAATTCCTATTTTTATTTTGACTTTCCTTGCATTCGTAATGAAAAGCACAGTGTTACCCTCGGGAGAAAGTAACTTATTTAGTGCCTCGAACTATTGGCGCCCTCACTACGCTCGGGCGCCAAACCCCGTCTCGGCACTAAATGAGTTACTTTCACCCCTTGGATAACAATGTACTATTGCTATTTATAGCTTTTTATTTTTAGGCTTTTTAGTTTTGTGTTTTTGGAAGTCGGTTTTAATTTTTTTGTTAAAATTTTGTTTGTCGTAGTCTTTATTTTTATCACGGTAAACTACAGTATATTTTTCGGAGATCCCGCGGAAATTCCGAAATTAACCCCTACCAAAAATAAAAAGTAGGTAAGTAGGCATCAAACCTTATGTTCTTTTCTGTACTCCTGTCCCTGACGTGTGATGTATGCAAAATATCATGGTGATCGGATGTGTATAAGGTAGTTACGGCGAGAAAAGTACCCGACGAACAGACAGATGAGACGTAGTTACTATTTCCATTCATACCTAATGCTTATAGACTTTGACATGTATATTAGGTAAATACTAGTAGTGCCCCGCGGTTTCACCCGCGTTAATTTCAGAGTTCCCGCGGGAATCCCGGGATAAAAAGTACCCTATGTGTTAATCTGATGTATAAGCTATATAATTGTTAAGTTTCATTTCAAATTCATCTAGTAGTTTTTGCGTGAAAGGATAACAAACATCCATCTATCCATCTATCCATCCATACATATTTACAGACTTTCGCGTTTATAATATTAGTAGGATAGTAGGATCAAGGATGTGGCCAATATCTATAGGTATTTTTAGTAACTTTGAATAAAATGGTTTGACTTTGTCAATTTGTGCGCAGGTTGCGTCGCGATGCGGTGCGTAGCTCTGGTGGTGTGTGTGGTGGCGGCGGCGGCGGCCGACTGGGCCCAGCTGTCGCAGAAGGCGCACCGCGCGCTGCAGGTCGTCGAGGACTGGGACAAGCTGAGCCAAGCCCACGCGCCTCTCGACCAGGAGACCATAGACGAGTGGAGGGCCTACAAGGTACCTACACTGCTGTAGAGATTGAAGCTGTAGAGTTTACCTCCATGTTCACGCTGGTTGAAAATACATATTATACTATACCTATACCTACCTATTGAGATGTCATGATTGTTAAATTTATAATCTTTTATAATTGAAAATGGTAGCTAGGAGCAAATTTAATATCTACGTTCAAGTTTTCCCTGTGAAATAAATATCTTTAACATAGTCTTTTATTTATTTACAATGATATATGATAGGTATATACTTATATATATAATAATATATACAAATAAAATGATATAAATTACAATATTATTATATTTCAAATTTCAATACTATTATTACTTTTCATCATATAAGTAGGTAGGTGTGGTTTTGTCCTTTTGATATATGAACGCACATCACTCAAAAAGTATACGGGACGGGTTTGAATGGAACTTACAGATTTCAATTTATAATTCAATTCATAATTCAAATAATTTATTCAAATTTGGCCCATAATGTGGCTCTTTTTGACGTCAATAAAGTTACATTCATTATGACAGCACCCATAAAATATCCACCCTTCACAGCTTCCTAGTGCTATGGCTGGAGAGAAGAAGCTGCGCAACAAACTCTCCAGTAGCACGCTGTCAGTTTATATATAGATATAATATAACATTAGTGATCTCAATTTGCAAATTAATTATGTGAGAACAATAAGCCGCAACCAGCAATAGACTATACGATACAGACTACAGATACATTACAAGTTAAACTAGGTTTATCTATAATAGAAGACAAGATATGACCAGTACCAACTGACAGCACCCGTTCACGAGTATGACGTGCTCGTAAGCCCCGCCCAGCTCAACCATATTAGAGGGAACCGAGCGACCCGACTCACACGCCACCGCCAGCGATACATTTGAGTGAGCATGACATATCAAGTCACTATCGCGTCAATGAAATTTATTCATAATTTAAATTAATTTAATAAACATGTAAGGCCGGGTAACGGCTTAATAGTGCGCACACAACTTTATAAATAATTCAATTAATGTAACCACTAAATCTAACATTGCACGTCAAATTAAAATTATATAGTATTAGTGTTGACTCATATTCCAATTAATTATGTGAGAACAATGAGCCGTAACCAGCAATAAACTACTGTTCAAACTACAGAGACATTGGGAGTTAAAAGGATTTTTTTTATAATAGTAGACAAGACATGACCAGCACCAACTGACAGCACCCGTTCACGAGTATGACGTGCTCGTAAGCCCCGCCCCGCTCAACCATATTAGAGGGAACCGAGCGACCCGACTCACACGCCACCGCCAGCGATACATTTGAGTGAGCATGACATATCAAGTCACTATCGCGTCAATGATATTTATTCTTCAATAATCATATAAGGCCGGTAACGGCTAAATAGCACGCACACAACTTTAAACCAATTATTTTAACAACTGTAGTCTAAGATCTAGCCTCGCTCATTAAATAAAATAGAATAAAAATAATACTAGGTACCTAATAATAGAAAAGAGCAATTCATTACCAAACGTTTGTATCATTTAGGTAATCCTTTACACTATAATAGGCTTTATCGCACAAAGTATGTTTAATAAGGCTTTTAAATTTATTAATTGACAAATTAACTACATCTTTAGGTAGTTTGTTGTAAAAGCGTATACATTGCCCTTTGAAAGAATTAGAAATTTTATGGAGCCTAGTAGTGGGCACAGCGAGTTTATCTTTATTTCTTAAATTTAGATTATGTAAATCACTGTTTTTCTTAAATTTATCTAAATTTTTATGAACATACAATAAATTCTCGTATATGTACTGAGAATATACAGTCATTATTTTAAACTCACTGAATTTAGTTCTTAATGACTCCCGAGAGCCCAACTTATAGATGGCCCGAACAGCTCGTTTCTGTAACACGAATATAGACTCAATATCCGCGGCATTACCCCACAGCAGTATACCGTATGACATAATGCTGTGGAAATAACTAAAATAAACTAAACGTGCAGTATTTAGATCAGTTAATTGGCGAATTTTCTTAACAGCAAAAGCAGCTGAGCTTAGTCTGCCCGACAGCTTTCCTATATGTGGGCCCCATTGTAATTTTGCGTCTAGTGTTATACCTAGAAAGACAGTTTCATCGACCAGTTCCAAATCATCATTGTTAATTTTTACACTGGTTTTAACTTGTTTAACATTTTTTGTTACAAATCTTATACATTTAGTTTTACTGCGGTTTAGTAATAAATTATTGGCATTAAACCAGTGTACTATTTTAGAGAGAGCATTGTTCACATCGTCTACAGCCGATTGCTGTCTATTAACCTTAAATACTAAAGATGTATCATCTGCAAACAATACTATCTCATGGTTCTCCCTCACCAAATAAGGTAAGTCGTTTATATAGACAAGGAACAGGAATGGTCCTAATATAGATCCTTGCGGCACACCCATCACTACGGCAGATCCATTTGATCGTTTTCCGTTGACATCAACCCTTTGGATCCTATCACTTAAATAGGAAGTAAGAAGATCCAAGGCCATGCCTCTTATTCCGTAGTAGTGTAGTTTCCTGACCAAAGTTGTATGCAAAACACAATCAAATGCCTTGGACAAATCGCAAAACACTCCATAAGCGTCGCGCGACTCCTCCCAGGCCTCAAAAATATTTTCAATTAATTTAATTCCTGCATCAGTTGTGGAGCGACCACGAGTAAAACCGAACTGTTTATGATGCAGCAAGTCGTTTCTATGAAAATATATGATAAGTTGGTCTAGCATAAGCTTTTCAAATATTTTACTAAATGTTGGTAGTACTGAAATCGGTCTAAAGTTATTAGGGTCCGATGTACTACCTGTTTTAAACAAAGGTGTTATTTTACTATATTTCATTAGGTCAGGAAACACACCACAGTCTATACATCTATTAAATATAATAACTAAATCTGGTGCAATAATTTTAATCAGTGAATTTATAATGGTAACAGAAATCCCCCACAAATCGGCGGTTTTCTTAAGATTTATTGTCTTAAAAACTTTAAAAATATCATGTATACTTACATAGCTAAAATTAAATTCACTAGCACATTCTGGAACATTCGCTTTAAGAAGAGACTCCGAAATCGTAAAAAAATTTTTAAAACAGAATACTTTTTATTTCGGTTCCAACAATAAAGAAATCCCTTTATGGGAAATCTCGAAACAACGCGAGTAAAACCATACCCGCGGCACCACAGATAAATATAATTATTTCAATACTACTCGCTCGCCGCCGCTCGAACTCATCCCGCGGGATGAGTTCGAGCGGCCTCAGCTGACTAAAGAGCCATAATATAACCACTTACCTACGTGGCCGTCGACGCGCCGACGGATCAAAGTTAAATATTGTGATTCGCCCGCGTGATTCTGTGAGTTATCAGTAGGTATTTTTTTATTTGGCATGAAATATATTATGACCCTCATTTAAGAGTACCTACTCTATAGGTACACACATAAAAGGTACACCGAATATCGGTTAGGTTGTTCTTGAATTATTTAATGCGAACGTTAGAAATTTAGAATCGTAAAACACGAAGCATTCCCCAGTTGCGGTACGGCAAGCAGTACCCGAGCGACGCCGAGGAGTGGTTGCGGCTGCGCGTGTACCTGCTCACGAAGAGCGAGGTCGCGGAGCACAACGAGCGCTTCGAGCGCGGCCTCGAGACCTACTCCATGGCCGTCAACCACTTCAGCGACCTGCTGCAGCACGAGTTCGACGCGCTCAACACCTACAACGCCACGTGAGTGCCGACCGCAGAGCAGATAAAATAACTAGAGAGGACATGTAGGTGGGGCCGGGGCAGGCGCGCTACCGTTGCAAAGAGCAAATGCTCTAACTTCTTTTGCTGCCATCCCATGTATACATACACACACATGACAATTGACACACTAGCGCAAACTGTATCTATCTACAGCAGAGACTCTACAGGACAATACAATAATCTATTGTTGCAACTTATAGGAATATCGTAAATTTATACTGGCGACTTTATTTTGGTCATCTTTCAAATCATTCAAATTCAAGCTTTTATCATCTGTCCCAATCACATTATAGAAGTCCAACTTTTTATGAACACGTGTCATGACGAAACGTTACATTAGTTTTCTATAGCGCTTAGGTACGACCATAGATTGATTCATTTAATGGCTCGCAGTCTAAATAGCTTGCAGGCGCGTCTTTCCCATAGGAGCGCTGGGTGCGGCCGCACCCGGGCGCCCGCGCCAGGCGCGCCGGGCGATCAACATCTGAATGAATCTGGTGGTAGATAGTACCTATCTACCTACTTACCTAACCCAACTACTACTAAAGACGCCCCTGATAGCTTGCGTGCTCAAATTGAAGCTGTTCCAATTTTAACTTTCTCCTCGAGCAGCCTCGCAGTGACATCACACAGTGACGCGTTACGATAGTGTCGTTTATACTTAATAGTACCTACATGTGCCCGCGAGGCGCGACACCCCATACTACATTATGTATCTACTGCGAGCCGGCGTCTCGTGTGCACACGTGCGCGTGCGGCGCAGGGCTCGCGCAGTCGCGGCTGGACACACATTCGAGTTGATATTGTTCGACACACACACAGTCTGTAGTCTGTACTCTGTAGCGACCGCCTACACAGTACACGGCTACCACTCTTGGTTTGCCGCTACCGCGGGCTGCGGGGAGGCACGAAGTCGGCGGGGGACAGA
Organism: Zygaena filipendulae; assembly: GCA_907165275.2. NCBI lineage: Eukaryota > Metazoa > Arthropoda > Insecta > Lepidoptera > Zygaenidae > Zygaena > Zygaena filipendulae. The sequence goes on from OU015662.1 coordinate 12,143,152, forward strand.
GAGCGTCGTTTCTTTATGTCGTAGTACAGGTACCTAATGTTTGATTGGTTGCCACTGAAAATCAGTGTCGGGGGACTAGTTCCACGGCGTATACTGAGCGGTAGTCACTTTGATACCTTGTCTATTTTAAAACTATTCAAGCCAAACAGTGCTGTTCCATATTGGTACCAAATATAAACTTCTATTGTATCACAGCGACTCGGACTCGGACTACTTGGGCGTGTACACGGGCGAGGAGGAGGACGAGTCGCCGGCGCCGGTCGCGTCGCTGGACTGGAGGAAGCGCGGCGCCGTCACCGCGGTCAAGAGCCAGGGCCAGTGCGGCTCCTGCTGGGCGTTCGGCGCGGTGAGCGACCTTCGACCGCTGACGCACTTGCCTACGCTTCAGACAATAACAGATCGTTAATTTACCTACATCTAATTAAACAATGAATAACATAAACTGAGAATCTCCAATGTTATATGGGATGACTATTACTCGTTAATAATAATAATAGGTAACTTCACTTCACTTCACAACCCACAGATCTAACTGATCCCACACTAAGCTATGAGCTTGTGTCCTGGAAACCTAGCAACAATACAAATTATTACCTATACAGTATTATGTTATCTGTGTCTATACTTACTAGTTAATATACATATACCTTTACTAGCTGTCTCGCGTGGTTTCACCCGTGATAATTTCGAAATTCCCGCGGAATTGTTCCATACAAACTTTGCAGTCGCTTTTCATCCCCTTAGGGGTTGAATTTTAAAAAATCCTTTCTTATCGGATGCCTACGTCATACAAAGAACACACCCTCCAAGTTTCAGGTCTCTACGATCAGTGGTTTAGGCTGTGCGTTGATCCATCAGTCATTCAGGACAAAGCATTTTGTATGTATAGATTTAATATATATAGATAAGCAAGCCTCGACTGGAAAGTGGAATCCTATGTTCATCACACATGTACAGAACCACAGGAAAACAAACCCGGAACCTCTCGATAAGCGGGTAGACCAGCGGAGCTAGGATGCGCAACATGATATTATGTTTATCGAACGAAAGATAAAATTGTCGACACGACAAATATTTGTGGGCATCCAAGCAAAAAAGTGCAGTAGTGGAGTATTGAGTTAAGACTAGATTCGGTTAAACATTTTTTACCACTGGTAGACAAAACGATATATTATGTCGACGAGAATCGATAAAATGGCTCGATAAAATTTTATCATGTTGCGCATCCTAGCTCCAATGGTCATCCACTGCGCCAATCGGGTCGTCAATATTTATTATATATTCAGCACTTAAAAAAAGCAATAATATGATGCGGTCGTTGCACAGACGGGCGCGCTGGAAGGGCGTCACTTCGTGAACACGGGTCGGCTGGTGTCTTTGTCGGAGCAGAACCTCATGGACTGCTCCGCCAGGTACGGGAACAACGCCTGTAACGGCGGGCACGCGGCCGCCGCCTTCAACTACATCCGGGACAACCGCGGCGTGGACACGGAAGTCAGCTACCCCTACGAGCAGAAAGCCAACGTGTGCAGGTATCATTAATGACGCTTAATATTGTAAACGCGACAGTTTGTAAGTATGTATGAATGGATGGATGTTTGTTACTCTTTCACGCAAAAACTACTGGATAGATTTAAATGAAACTTTACAATATTAGGTATAGCTTATACATCAGATTAACACATACGAGTACTTTTTATTCCGGAATTCCCGCAGGAACTCTGAAATTAACGCGGGTGAAACCGCGGGGCACAACTAGTTATAAAATAATGCATTTATTCACTTATCGTTTACCATATTATGGCCTCTTTTATCACTCCCCCCCAATCCAAAATTAAAAGCGATGAAACGGTCAATTATTATCAATACCTGCCTACTGTCCCCAGTCCCCACCGGCACCGGTGACAGTCTAGTTGGGAAATGTTGTAAGTATATTATGTAATCTATACATATAAGTTTGTATGAAACAATTCCGCGGGAACTTCGAAGTTTTCGCGGGTGAAACCGCTCGGGACAGCTAGTATCGGTATAAAATGTCCCATTTGTCATCAGTTTCGGGGTCAACTGGGAAGACTTTGAAATTTGTCGAATTTGAACTGTCAATTTATCTAGGGTGGGCAAAAAAGTTTGCCTCTATCACTAGTAAGGCTATGGTCCAAATGCAAACGCGAGCGGTGCTCTCGGCAGGTTCAACCGCCGCACGGTGGGCGCGCGCGACCGCGGCGCGTACCGCGTGGCGCGAGGGGAGCGCGCGCTGCGCCGCGCGGTGGCGGGCGGGCCGGTCACCGTGGCTTTCGACGCACGCTTCATAAAGAACTACCATAGCGGCATCTTCTACAGCAGCCAGTGCTCGGAATCAGATCTCAATCACGCCGTAAGACCATATACCAGACCTACCATACCTCCTTAACACTCATCAGCCCCTGAGTCGCACTGACAATCTACCTTCTCTATACAGGGCCGAGCCGCCTGCATCGCACACACACACACACACACACTTAGGGGCGCGTCGAGACTAATTTTTATTTTATTTTGATTCGTTTTCAACACTACCACAATTAGAAGCGACAGAGCAGTTTTTCACTTTTTGTCCCATTACTGTTCTGTCAATTTATCCAAATTACATCACAGTGGTTCAGTCCAAAGTCTAGACAAAAGAGACGCTTTATTAGTTTCGCACACGTTAGGTACAGGCGCTGACCATGGTGGAAACGCGAAACGGTACTAACTGTCGCTATACAAAACTAAGGAACTCATCGTCATGTCACGTGGTGACGATAAATCGTAGGTACCTAATATTCAATTTTTCGTGACCGCGTGACATGACATGACAGGGGGTTCTGCGTTCGGCTGTATGTATGTATGTAAAGTATATATATGTAAAGTGGCATATTGCAGGGACGTATAGCGTTCGGGAAGTGGGCTATTACATACTCGAGCTTTTTCTTTACCTTTTCCGAACTCGTGCGTTCTCTTTCCCAACTGTCAAAAATGGCGAAACGACTTTGACACACTTTTTGTATTGCGCAACGTAGGTTTCGTATTACTAATACGACTAGCGCCATCTCTTGATCACAGTTGGAACTTAGTTGAGTTTGTGTTTTTATTATTTTACTAAATTTCTTCATTTTTTTCGCAACTGTATTAAAAATAGTTGTTCAGTACACGTGCGGAACCATCATTGCAAAGAGTTCCGACTGTCAACCCTCACCTTCGGCTGCGCCTCGGCTCGGGTCGACATTTGTCGGAACTCTTTGCAATGACAGCCTTTCCGCACTTTTGTACGCCGGCAACGGCAGAATATGCGGAATCAATCTTATTGCGGTAACACCAACTTATGTACCTACCATATTCAAGCAGATAAATAAATAAATAAATATGGCACTGGTGCCTTCTAAAATGCTTCTACACAACCGATACCAGGGCCCTTATTCACTATGACCATAACACGCCGCCTTAAGACGCCGCAAAAACTGTTTTTCCCTCGCGATCAAAGAAGTTTCACTTTAAAAAAATACATTTACAACGTCTGGTATACAGAATATTAATTTATAATATAAAAATTAAGCGCCAATTGTGTTGCTAAGCGCATAACTTCCAAACGATTGATCCAAGTTGGATAATTGTTTTTTTTTTTTTTTTGTGTTCATTATTGTCAGGACAAGGTTTACATAAAAGAAGTTTAGAGTTCCTGCGGGAATTCCGAAACTCACGCGGGTGAATCTCCGAAACGGTTGGACCGATATTGACGGGACTTTCACTGCTAACTAGCTGATGTTATAAGGAATAAATTAGGCTACTTTGGAGTTCCTGCGGGAATTCCGCAACTCACGCGTGTGAAACCGCGGGGCACAGCTAGTTTCTAATATTTTGTGATCTGGAGCAGTCGGAATTGTGTTTTTAGGTCGCGCGTTATGGGCAAGGAATGCTGTAGGTCATAGAGAATAAGGGCAACTAAATACTAATAGGTAAATACTTCATGGGTACGTACGATATATGCTTGTAGATGACACTAGTGGGCTTCGGCGAGGAAAATGGACAAGAATACTGGCTACTGAAGAATTCTTGGGACACGTGGTGGGGCGAGGACGGCTACATAAAGGTGGCGCGCAATAAGAACAACCAGTGCGGCATCGCCACGCGACCCACCTTCCCGCTCGTGTGAGACTCCAGGCGGCTGCAGGCTACACGCACGTCGCCCGCCCCACAACACTACACGCGCTCCTCTACAAGACTACACGTGCTCCTCTTCAAGACTACACGCGCTCCTCTACAAGACTACACCCGCTCCTCTACAAGACTACACGCGCTCCTCTACAAGACTACACGCGCTGCCTCTGAGGCATCTTCTACCGCTTCCGACTACAAATCGTAATAATGATTTCCGTGTAGCCTATTATACATTCTATGCCCACCATACATGTAAACACAACTATTGCTATCTGCATGTCACTATTTTATATTATTTTATTTTTAATATTGCGCAAATCCGCATATCCTAATCTAGTCTTAGCTCAAGCACAATAAATAGACATTTGTGTTTTTAATTAATAACTAGCACGCATAAGTAGGTATAACGGCTTTGTTTTGATGTTTATGTATTTCACATGATGGGTAGGTTATTTTTTGGTAAATAAAATATAATATCCTCCATCACAACTGCGTGTTATGAACATTTTCCTACCTACGATAGTAAACCACAGGGCGACCTCGATAATACACGTATTTACCTATATATCTCTTCATATATAAACTGTAACAGTAGGTAAGTTTTTAAACAAACGAAACACAAAATGACACAGATTCATGGTATGTTTAATTTATGAAAGAAAAACAACTCTTCACAACATCAGACTAAATAAAAACTGACTGAAGACGGAACGCGTAGAACAAACAAGTGAAGCCAGAAAAAAGACACCATCGCCGTGCACGTACACAGAAACAGGCACACACATACAAGAAAAAGACACCAGTGGCGAAGGTACCACAGAAGCCGATTCCCACCGGCTTCCCTTCAGACGCAACATCTCTCTCTACCGTAATTGAGAACGTTGTCAGGGATACAGGGAAGGACTCTTTATACCGGAATTACCGCGGGAACTCCGAACTTTGGCAGGTGATACCGCGTTAACAGTTAATAGTTTAATAAGTTGAAATTAAAGTAGATTTCCGGCTTCCCCCTCTCAATATTTCACCCTTCGCCACTGAAAGACACCATAAATCCTAAGTAAACTTTGCAAATCCATACACTTTCCTAATCACAACATGCATACGCAACCGGCTTCACTTCGTTGTTCGAGACGTTCCGTCTTGAGTATTTATTTGATCTGAGTTCACAACGAATTCTATTATTTACAACATGTTCATACACATAATTTTTTATCATAGATTATGTAGATACTTTAAAGTTTACAATTACCCATTACATTGTAATCCCATCTCAGATGGGCGCACTGCAGTGTGCACGGGAATGGGGAAGGTACGGTAAAAGTAGTGGCATCGCACTCACTTATTTGTATAATTCATTCACTATTTTACAATCACACAAAAACAGTTCTAAGAAATGTAACATAATATTACGTGTTAAATAAATAATATATAATCCATCCATACTAATATTATAAATGCGAAAGTAACGCTTTCACGCCTTAACGGCTCAACCAATCATCATGTGTCAGGGGTACAGAGAAGAACATAGGGTGCTTTTTATCCCGGAATTACCACAGGAACTCCGAAATTAATGTCAGTGTAATCTCATGAACTGTAATGAAACTTTCCATACACGCGTCAGGGGTACAGAGAAGTACATAGGGTACTTTTGCCCCGGAATTACCACAGGAACTCCGAAATTAACGCGGTTGAAACCGCGGGGAACAGCTAGTACAAGGATAAACTACTGAAAAAAACTAATGAAATTATATTTACATGGTCTATTGTGAATGGTCATTTAGGAACTACTTAGTTTTACTGTGCAATCTCACCGGTGACCGGGTACATTCAGCGAATTCATGGATTAATAGATTTTTGACAATAGGCTATTTGACTAAATTTTTATTTTTAGTCCGTCAGTTAGTTATTCCTACTAATATTATAAATGTGATATTTGTTACTCAATCACGCAAAAACGGCTGAAAGGATTTGGATGGAATTTGGCATACACGTTGTCAGGGGTACAGAGAAGGACATAGGGCACTTTTATACCGGAATTCCCGCGGGAACTCCGAAATTACTAAACCTTAACTACTCCGAAACCGCGGGGCACAGCTAGTAAAAAAATAATAGACACGTATTTTTTCTTTTTTTACGTAAGCAAAAAATAACAGAGATACGTTGAATCGAAATGTCACGTGACGTCACAAGCAGGTGCAGTTTTTACCTGCATATGATGTTACGAGCCCCCATTCCCAACTTTAATGCGTTTTATCCAAGTACATTTTCATTAATTTGAAAAAGCAAAATATACGTGTCTATTATTATTTTATTATCGAACTGACGGATTAAATAGAATTTAGAAAAAAAAAGAATAGTCAAATAGTCTATTTTACTAAATGGGCATCGCGCTCATTTTCTGATTCGCGTTCAATGTCACTTTTGCTGCAGAGTTCTGATTACAGAATCAGTCAGGGTTAATTGGAAAAACTGAACTTTCTAGATTCAGGTTACAGATTAGGATGTTAGGTGTTTTGTGACCGCACATTCATAAATGAGTAACAATCTTCTTCCTGTTTAATCTAAGATGAAGAAAACCTTCAGAAGAGCTGCAGTTATGGCACACGAGAGCGATCAGCTCACGATCAGCTCAGCTTAAATACTAACAATATTAAAATTATCGAATTAACACAACCTTAATTATTCTAACAATGCTAAGTAACTGCGACATACGTACTTATGTACAAAGTATATTTACAAATGACATTTGCGTTCAGGCGCATTTCGTCCAATTCGCAAATGGTCCAGTCCTCCAATTCGCAAATCGTCCAATTCGCAAATGGTCCAGTTCGCAAATGGTCCAATTCGCAAATGGTCCAATTCGCAAATGGTCCAATACTCAAATGGTCCAATTCGCAAATGGTCCAATTCGCAATTGGTCCAGTTCGAAATTGGACTTGGTCCAATTTGTAATTGGTCAGATAAGTTTCGTTATTTTTATTATTAAGAAGATTATCAATTGTTTGGTGACCCAAATAAATTAAAAAAAAAAAAAAATTAAATAAAGATAAATAAAAAGATTTTATTTCAGACTAGCTGTTCCCCGTGGTTTCAGCGACGTTAATTTCGGAGATTTCGTGGGAGTTATGGGATAAAAGTACCCTTTATCCTTTTCTGTACCCCTGAAAAAGTGTACTATTTCAAATTTAATGTAGTTTCACACGCATTAATTTCGGAGTTTCCGCGGAAATTTTTGAATGAACAAAATTTAAAAAAAATATTAAAACCGACTTCCAAAAACACAAAAATAAAAAGCTAAAAATAAAAAGCTAATAATGAGAAAATACCGCTTTACTTAATCCAAAACACAAAAACGCACGTAATATTATTATTGGTTTGTGCTACAACAGATCGGTTTGAATTCGGTGACAAGCCAAATATGGAGGGGGTAGATGGGCTAAGTCGACTCTTGCCACCAGCTCTTCGTGAGCAGAACAACCCAAGTAGGCAGACACCAGCGGGTTTTTAGTTTTGTGTTTTTGGAAGTCGTTTTTAATTTTTTTTTGTTAAAATTTTGTTTATTTCTCGCTTTTAAGTGACTTAGTTGGTAATTTCTCCAAATTACCTCTAGTATTATAATTAAATATTGTATTAAATATAAACATAAGTATATAACTTTATTATTTACTTAATAATATTTTTATACGCAGTTTTAATTAAAATTAATAATTAACCAAATAATAAAATTGATGAAAAAATTTCATGATAATAAAAATAACTAAACTTATTTAACCAATTACAAGTTGGACCAACTGCGAATTGGACCATTTGCGAATTGGACCATTTGCGAATTGGACCATTTGAGAATTGGACCATTTGCGAATTGGACCATTTGCTAATTGGACGGTTTGCGAATTGGACATTTTAAACCCTCTGGACCATTTGCGAATTGGACCATTTGCGCTTAAACGGACATTTGATCTTTTGTTTGGAAAATGTTGACATTCTATGGGCAGCCGGCAAGCGTTTATGACAAAACTAGTGACACCTAGATAGGTAGGTACGGACGCTGAATGCAAACAAAAGTGGCTATCAAACTTGTATAGAAACAGAGACCTCAGTGGTTAATCGGTGATAAAATTTTGTATTATTTGTACCTTTGTTTCCCGAACAAATAAATAAATAAATATTGTATATTGAAAACCCGAACAGTGCGCTCACCACGTACTCGCTGGGCCCTAGCCCCGCACTCACCATGGCCAACACAACAAAACTCCTTACTCATAACGCGCGTCCCAAAAACTCATTCCCAAACGTTCCACGTGTCAAAATATTAGAATCTAGCTGTTCCTCGCGGTTTCACCCACCGTAATTTCGGAGTTCCCGCGGGGATTTCGGGTTACAATATAGCCTATGACCCTACAAATAACGTGGCTCTCTATTGGTGAAATAATTTTCAAAATCGGTTCAGTAGATCCAGAGATTACCCCTCGCAAACTTTGCGTCTTTATAATATTGGTAAGATTAATATCGTCCTTTAGCTAACAACACCGTATAAGACATTTTTACCAACTTTACAGGAGACGAAAACAACTTTCTATTTTTAATTTCTTTTTTTTGTTACAAAATAAGTACAAATAAGTACCTAATTATTTCTTAACCTTCATGATTACAGAGTGGGTCTCACTTTGAAATAATGACATAATATGTATGTTGTTTTTTTTTTTTATTAACAGACATACGGACGAATATATCGGGTCAAACGCACTAGTTGTGTTTTCAATACACAATGTTTGGGCTACAGTATATTTATCGATGTATAGGTACATACATTTCTCAAAAAACATGCTGCGAGTAGACACTTCGGACAATCCATCATATTCCGTTGACTTTGGTGCGAAATATTGGTCCGTCGTCAAACAAAAATGATCCCCAAGGAAAAACGACGGCAGTGTAAAGAAACGATGTGATGCGTCGCCGGGCGGAGCCTAGCGGGCGCGGGCGGTGGGGCCGGGCGGGCCTAGCGGGGGCGGTCGCTGGGCCGCGCGGGGCCTAGCGGGCGCGGTCGGTGGGGCCGGCGCCGGGCCTCGGGCCCTATTTCTTCTTGGGCTTCTTGGGGTTGCGCGAGCGGCTCTTGGCCTTGCACAGCGGGCAGATGGGCGCGTTGCGGTGGATCTGCTGGTGGCACGACAGGCACGACTTCATCGGCGGCGGCTGCTGTCTGCGGACACGGCGCGGCACACGGTCACACGACCTCACACTACGGCCACCGTCAAAATGGGGATATGGACTACTTTTGAAAATCAAAATTCTAATTAGTCCGTCAGTTAGAAAATAAATAAAACAATAGACACGCATTTTATTGCTTTTTCTAATAAATTAAAATATACAGAGATAAAGCGCAGTAAAGTTTAGGGTGAGGGGGTCGTGACGTCACTAACCGATAAAACCGCCATACAAACTGTCAGAATAATGACGTCACGCGAAATTTGAACTAAATGTATCGCCGTTATTTTTTGATTACGTAAAAGAATAAAAAATACGTGTCCAATATTTTTTAATAATCTACAAGACGGACTAAAAAATAAAAATTAGTCCACATGCCCATTGTACATTACGATACCAGTGCGTAATGTTGGTTATAACTCACGGGGCGCAGTGGAGCCGAGTGTGTATAACCGTATAGGTACGGTACGCACGTGTATCGACGGATGTTTTTCAACACACTCTTGTGAGGGCGCTAAGATAAGGTAGGTGGTACTTAAGTAGGTACTTTAACGTAGGTTGCGGAAAGCTACCACAAAGTAGGTAAAAGTGTATAAAGTACAAATCTCTACTAATATTAAAATTGCGAAAGTAACTGTCCGTCTGTCTGTCTGTTACGCTTTCACGCCTAGCCGGCTCAACCGATCATCATGAAATTTCGCATACACGTTGTCAGGGATACAGAAGAGGACATTTACTGTGAAAGTATGTACTCGCTGGTGCTTTGGAAGATTCTGTAAACCGCTTGTAATTTGAATAAATAAATAAATAAATAAATTTATCCTACTTTACTTTTATCCCGGAATTCCCGCGGGAACTCCGAAATTAACGCATGGAACAGTTTCAATCACTGAAACAGTTGGAACCATTTTGACGGGACTTATAAATTCCTCTTGCTCCTCCTGAGTTCCTGCGGGAATTTCGATTCTCACACGGGTGAAATTGCTGGGCGCAGCTGTTGGTAATAATAGGAGGCAAACTGCATGCTATAACCCACTAGTGGTTTATAGCGTATAACTCACGCGTGTTTAACAGCTGCTTTATCTAAAACCAGTGAGTTTAGATGTGCTTTATGAAAGAGTGTGTTGAAAACGTCTGAATACTATTGTCAGTCTTTGAACTTTAATATGATTGCAATAAGATTCAACGAATGTCAGAAGTGACAACTTATTTTTCTACGATAATTTTGCAGTGTGTGCGACTGCCGATAGTTTCTCTCATAGTCAATAAATTAGCTCTTTTAGAACCTACAATCTATATCATCTTTAAATTGAATCAAAATGTTGTCATCCGCGTCTGTATGTTTACTACGCTCGCTCGGATTAACATCCGGACCAAATGTTTAATGTACATTCTTTTATTTTATTTTTCTTTTTTGTGTATGTTATGACATAACGGTGTTGCTCGAATCATCAAATATTGAGGTTTAAACGGTTGCATTTCATGAAATGGTCGACCACATCATGAAATGATCAATGTTAAGACATTTTTTTAGACGATTTTATACAACTCGAGAAACAGAGCTACATAAATATCAATAACACAATGTCTATACTTCCCACTGTGTTGTTATATCATTATTATGGTAGGTACATTAGCTACCTACAAACTTACCTGCGGTTCGTAAATATTAAAAAAAATTGTCTAAAAAGAAGCAGCGAACAAATAATAAATGGAAGTAGGTGATTAAAATGAATATTGTAAATTAGCGACGAATTGGTGATGATTTTGTGAAGGAATCTTAGAGTGTAATAAAATAAAAGCTAAATGATAACGAGTCGCCCATCAGTTTTATTAATGGTGTTTTGATAAAAAATAACAGTCTTAAATTATAAAATGCGGGAAAGAGGTTCGCACCCGCGCCTTTTTTATTCAAAGTCAAAGTCAAATTATTCAAAATTGGCCCTTAATGTGGCTCTTTTTGACCGAAAAAAAAAATACAATTTTCATGACAGCACCCATAAAATGTCCACCCTTCACAGCTTCCTAGTGCTCTACCTGAGAAGAAGCTGTGCAACAAACTCCTCAGTAACATGCTGTCAGTTCAAAGTTATATAATAGATAATAATAAAAATTACAACCAATTAGGTACGCACGACCAAAGAGTCGTAACTCAACAAATTAATTATTAGGTACAGAGTCATTAGGAATTATATTATTCCTAGCCGACATTTTCTTTTCTCATTGTGAGTAAAGAAACGTGTTCCTCGATGTCTCCGCGGGCGCTCGCGGGAGACGCCCGGGGAGGGGGCGCGGCGCGGGGCGGGGGCGCGGGCCGGGGCGGGGCGGCGGAGGGAGGGAGGGAGGGAGGTTGTGGAGGGAGCAAATAAAAAGTAAACAAACCGAACCTCAGCGAGACGCTAATGAAATCTTGTTCGAGGGCAGACCTGAAGGCGGGCGGCGGCGGCGGCGGCGGCGGCTTGCTGCGCGCCGGCGCCAGGAAGGGCAGCGGCCGCGCCGGCGCCGGCGCCAGCGCCGGGAAGCGCCTGCGGGCCGGGGCCGGGGCCGGGGCCGGGGCCGGGCGCGTTAGCGGGCGCATCCTTAATTAGTACTAGCTGTGCTCCGCGGTTTTGGAATTCCCGCAGGAACTATTTTTTTATAAAGCTAAAGCAGCCTAAGTTACTCTTTATAACATCAGCAATCTGTCAGTAAAAGTACCGTTGAAATCGGCCCGGCGGTTTCAGAGATTAGCCGGAACAAACAAACAGACAAACTGACAAACAGAGAAAAATGTTAAAAAATGATTTTTTTACACAAGTACCTACCGTATATGGACATAGATAAGCAATAGTGTGTTAACCCACACTGGAGAAATTTTAAGTAAATCGTGTTTTAAAAGTAGGAGCGCCATTTGTGTCAACATTTTTTATGTTCAATATTTAGTTACATATTTAAGCAATGTAATAAGGTAAACACATAATTAAAACACGTTCCCTAACTCACAATAAATCGTTCTGAATCAATAAGTTAATTCTGTGGGTTAACATGTTATTGCTTATCTGCGTCCATATAATTCCATATACATTTACTGAAAAGTTATTAATTTGGAATTACAAACAGACACTTCAATTTTATTTATATATATAGATATAGATTATTATAAATGCGAAAGTGAGTCTGATTGTTACGCTTTCACGCCTTCACGGCTCAACCGATCATCATGAAATATACCACTGAATTGGCTATATCTACTAAGTTTCCTTCTGCCTTCCCCGAAAGGGGTAAACTTCACCAAAAAAAATGTGTGAATATGGTGAAATTTGCATAATAGTGATCCAATAGTGATGGACAGTGTGCGGAAACAGTAAAATAAGACGAAATAGGGCGTTCGCCAAGAGGTTTTCGTTTTTCTATACAACTTCCCACAGAGCGTCCTATTAAAGTTCAACTGCGAAGATTTCACCAATGTATTTCGATGTAAATAACTTCAGAAGAAGAAATATACCACTGAATTGGGTATATTTACTAAGTTTCCTTCTGCCTTCCCCGAAAGGGGTAAACTTCACCAAAAAAAAATATCTCTCTGGTCTAGAGTGAGCTGACTTGTGATTTGTTTACAACTTTACATCAGAATTGGCAGTATGCCCCGCGGGGGCAGGCGGGGGCGGGCGGGGCAGGCGGGGGCGGGCGGGGAGGGCGGGGCAGGCGGGGGCGGGCGGGGGCAGGCGGGGGCGGGCGGAGGCAGGCGGGGGCAGGCGGGGGCAGGCGGGGGAGGGCGGGGCAGGCGGGGGCGGGCGGGGGCAGGCGGGGGCGGGCGGGGCAGGCGGAGGCGGGCGGGGGCAGGCGGGGGCGGGCGGGGGCAGGTGGGGGAGGGCGGGGCAGGCGGGGGCAGGCGGGGGCGGGCGGGGGCAGGCGGGGAGAGGCGGGGGCAGGTCCACATACTAGCACACAGCGGCGACGGCCTGCACCGCTATTCTATTCAATTCAATTCAAATATGCTTTATTGCCCCAAGAGAGATAAAAAACTAAGACATATAAAAAGTAAATACAGAGCAAAAGGCGGCCTTATTGCTAGAGGCAATCTTTTCAAGGTAACCTCAAGTTGATAGAGAGCTGTAGATAGAAACAAGGAGCGGGTACTAGGTGCACAACCTAATAATATAAGATTAATACATAGATCTCCTAAATATAATACAACTATCATCTCTAGGCTCGCCGCTACTTGGCGGCAGGGCGCGGGGAGGCACTAAGCGGGCGGGGAGCGGGGAGTGTCGCTTCTCTACGTAGTAATATCTAGTAGTGTGTGAGTAATGCACGTGTTCTAGTGTTGTGTCGGTAATGCACGCACTCCGGGGTGATGGGGCTGCCCTCCTCCTCGTGCAGGTCCGGCAGCCGCTCCAGGCCGAGGCACTGCCGCCGCAGCAGGTCCACCTCCGCCTTGAGCGGGCGGTAGTCCTCGTGCAGCCGCGACGCCGTCGACAGCTTGCGCGTCATGCTCTCCTCCGTCTGCTTTATCACCGTCTCCATCTGACGACCACGGTGACATTATAATATCAGCTGCGTGGCCACGACCTCTCAGAGAATAATTCTAATATTATAATTAGTGCAAATTGAATTTTTACACAACCGTAAATCATGAAATTTCGCATACACGTTCTCTGGGATACAAAAAAGGACATAGGGTACTTTTATAACGAAATTCCCGCGGGCACTCAGAAATTAATGCGTATGAAAATGCTGACAACAGCTGTTCATTGTGCATGTAAATTATGAGCAGACACACTATTTGTGAGGAGGGCAGTCGGTGGAGCGAAATGACAACACGCGTCTGCGGTTAACAACTCATTTCTCTTTTATTAAAACATGCACTTGACATTATATACGCACTCACACACATAAAAAAGCCTTAAGGGGCCATCGGCTCGCTTAACTCCAAAAAGTACATTGTTTCTTTCCATTTTTCGCCATCATTTCTTGAAGTAGGGAGAATGGAAAAAATATATGTTGGAGTTGAATAGTTTATGTATCCATTTTGATAGATCGATACACGATTTAAATAACTTCGCTCGATAGAAAAAATATCCAAACATAGCCATTTTTTACACTTTGAATTCATTTTATGACGAAAATTATATAGAACATGATTTTGAAACTTACACGATATATTTTATCGCAAACCAAGTTATCCATTTCACAAAAAAAAAACGATAAAATTGCATTAATTTAATGTTTTACATAACTAATTGTTATCACGGGCCGGCGCGCTTCAGTGTTTCAGCTCCCCACTGCGCCCCGCAGTCCACTCCGACACACTGACAAGGAAGGACGTTTGCCGAATTTTGCGCGAGTGCTGCGGCACCATTTACGTATCTAATAATTACGTAGTACGGAAGCCCATAGAGGATTTGTGGATTTGCTAAAGCGCGTCAGATGAACATAACCTTGCACCATTGAGTACCTCCACCAAATATAGGTCCTCTACACTGGTGGGTGCGTAGGATAACCAATCAGATTAGTAAAAAAAATCGATAACTCGGAATACTCGAGCGCGTCAGATATCTTGGTGGGTTAATTACATGTTGAAAAGTGTGTATATGAATAATCTGACGATTTGAACCAGTGTTGGCATTAATCGATGAATTTTTTAATCAATTAGTTAATTTGATTAATTTTAATCAGATTAGATTAATCACGATTAGAATTAATCACGATTAAAAAAGACCCAGACCCATCGTGTTGGTACTCAAACTTCTTGTTTTCGTGTTGTCTATGTGATCACGTTGTTAAATTTTCAAAAGCTTGTATCTCGGAAACTATGAGTCCCAGACCCATCGTGTTGGCACTCAAACTTCTTGTTTTCGTGTTTTCTATGTGATCAAATTTTTAAAAGCACATATCTCGGAAACTATGAATCCCAGACCCATCGTGTTGGTACTCAAACTTCTTGTTTTCGTGTTGTCTATGTGATCACGTGGTCAAATTTTCAAAGGCTTATATCTCGGAAACTACGAGTCCCAGACCCACCGTGTTGGTACTCAAACTTCTTGTTTTCGTGTTGTCTATGTGATCACATGGTCCAATTTTTAAAGGCTTATATCTCGGAAACTACGAGTCCCAGACCCATCGTGTTGGTACTCAAACTTCTTGTTTTCGTGTTGTCTATGTGATCACGTGGTCAAATTTTCAAAGGCTTATATCTTAGAAACTACGAGTCCCACACCCATCGTGTTGGTACTCAAACTTCTTGTTTTCGTGTTGTCTATGTGATTACGTGGTCAAATTTTTAAAGGCTTATATCTCGGAAACTACGAGTCCCAGACCCATCGTGTTGGTACTCAAACTTCTTGTTTTCGTGATGTCTATGTGATCACGTGGTCAAATTTTCAAAGGCTTATATCTCAGAAACTACGAGTCCCACACCCATCGTGTTGGTACTCAAACTTCTTGTTTTCGTGTTGTCTATGTGATCACGTGGTAAAAATTTCAAAAGCTTATATCACCGTGTGATCACATAGACAACACGAAAACAAGAAGTTTGAGTACCAACACGATGGGTCTGGGACTCATAGTTTCCGAGATATGAGGTTTTAAAAATTTGATCACGTGATCACATAGAAAACACGAAAACAAGAAGTTTGAGTGCCAACACGATGGGTCTGGGACTCGTAGTTTTCGAGATACAAGCTTTTGAAAATTTGACCACGTGATCACATAGACAACACGAAAACAAGAAGTTTGAGTACCAACACGATGGGTCTGGGACTCGTAGTTTCCGAGATATGAGCTTTTAAAAGTTTGATCACGTGATCACATAGATAACACGAAAACAAGAAGTTTGAGTACCAACACGATGGGTCTGGGACTCGTAGCTTCCGAGATATGAGCTTTTAAAAATTTTATCACGAGATCACATAGATAACACGAAAACAAGAAGTTTGAGTACCAACACGATAGGTCTGGGACTCGTAGTTTTCGAGATATAAAAAAAAAAAAAATCACCACCTCGTCATTCTCGAGCGCAGTTAATTTATTTTTTATTTTGAAGTAAATCACTCAAGGATAGCGGGAAAAATGTAATCTGCCGATTCCCATAAGCCGAAGAAACAAAAATCGTCTATAAAGTTGAGAACTATTCTTCACTCTGCCTTTTTTTACCTTTTTCTCTATCTCTCTCTCGCACCGTCCTCACACTACTTTCTGTCGCTACGACGTCATCACAGCATATCACGGCACTAAACGTGTCAAAATGATAACTTTTTTTTAAGTCGGTAAAAATGCATACTAAAATAATTGAAGGTAAGTATTATATATCATCGAATTATAGGTTTAACTATATCCTTTCACTTAAATGTAATTTTTAACCGACTTCAAAAAAGTTGCGGTAAAGGTAGGTGTATTACTCCGCTCGCACCTTTCTCTCCCTTTCACTTTTTGTGTATCTCTCACTGTCTTGCATCATTCCCACGCTGCTGTCCGTCGCCATGAAATATCTTTTTGTGAACAAGAAATAGTTCAAAAAGTTATTAAACTTACGTCAGAAATAAAAAAAAATCTTAAAAATAAATCATAATTTTTGTTGTTAGCAGTCAGATTAATAATATCCCTCAAAATTATTGTCAGATTTTAAGCCAACATAAATTAGAATGCAAGCTGAACCTTCTGTAAAATAATCTAACACGCTCGAGTATTAAAAACTGGATTATTTTTTGCATTTTCAAAAATTCGCTGCTACATAGCAGCACAGCATTGGGTTCACTATCCTCTTTGAATATTTGACGCGCTGGAGTAAATGTTTTTTTTTTTCATTTTCTCCCCTTCCGGATAGCCACCCCCACCACGCAAATTGGAAGATGAATGTACCTTAGATATCAGAGACACATTGGAGTATCTAAACTACAATATCTGACGCGCTCGAGTATTTCCATGTAACTGTTTGTTTTTACATTTTTTAAAGCCTGTAGAAGCTAAACCCATCAGTGAATGAAAAAACATCATATAATCTTATTTTGTTTCTACCTCCTAATCTTCAAAACCCAGTAGGTCCCAACGACGCTCGAGTGAATCCCCATTTAGCATCAGTATCTCCCGTAATATTAGCAACAGTTCGCGTAGGCGGCAACGGGCGGTTGCGGGCACCCCGCAGTGGGCGAGGCTACCCGTCCACAATTTCCTCTGCTTCACCCCCTCAAATACCTACAATTCGTGAAGGGATAGGCCCTTAATACAACACTATAACACTAACAAATAGTATATCGACCGAACTATACTTACTATAATCCTTTACAATTAATTTGACTACATTTTTTAATTTCACAAGGAAGGAAAACATGAGAAATGGAATTTCAATGCCACAGTTGCTTAAAACTAAACAAGTAACAAACTGGACATAATATGAAATATAGCACATGAAATGTGTCTGCATTTAACTGGAGTAAACATAATTGTGTGGAGCGGCTGCCGGGTGCACCGTGGCGCTCGGCGCTGGTCATGTAAACAAACGGCAGCCACTGGGAGTGTGCCAACAACAACATTGGCCAACTGTTCCGTACAAATAAACAGCTCGCATTAAAGGGGTTTGCAACACTAAGAAACAAATAAACAATGCTTTTATATGCTCACTAATAATATAAACGCGAAAGTTTGTATGTATGGATGTTCTTTTACGCAATAACTATACTGAATGGATTTTAATAAAACTTTACAATAATATAGCTTACATCAGAACACATGGCTATATTGTAGTTCGGAATTCCCGCGGGTGAAACCGCAGGGAACAGCTAGTACTAGTACAGTAACATAATACCACTAAAGCAAGGACAATGTAAGAACAACATAGTTTATCAATAATTATGTTATTTGTCACCAATAAGTAGCTAAATATGTATAGTATATTCAATAGTGGGTCCCATAATATGCATATTTCCCAATGACCTATCTATAAACAAGCCAACTACAAAACCCCAGTTTCATTCCAATATGAACTTCCATACTTCGATGATAAGTGATGAGGTAGTAAATATATTTTTATTCAATTTTGGAAGTTATAGTTATTATTAAAACAAAAAACATACATACAGCCGAACACAGAACCGTCTAGTCGCTTCATTATTCATCTATCTACTACCTTTAAATGAACAATACAATGCTTTGTCCTGAATAACTGACTGAAAATCAAAACACAGCCTAAACCGCTGATCGTAGAGACCTGAAACTTGGAGGGTGTGTTCTTTGTATAACGTAACTTTGTATTTTTGTAAATTCTAACCCTAAGGAGGTGAAAAGGGGGGCAAAGTTTAAGTGTATGGAACAATTCCGTGAGAACTCTGACTCTATCGCGGGTGAAACTGCGCTTGACAGCTAGTATATGTATATAATCTGAATCTCAGAAACGGCCCCAACGTTTGCATGAAATTAGTATGCAAAAGGTTTAAGGGACGATTAATCGATAGAGCTATAGATTCATTTTTAGAAAACGTCGTTTTTTCTTTGTTTTCAGGCAATGAAAAATGAGTGTTTGGTACTGCTTTTCTACTTAACAACAGACGGCGCTACGAGGCGAAGCTCGGTCACCCGGATATTTGTAAACAAATTATTTATGGATGTATGTAAAATGGAAATAGAAAATAAAAATACACAATATAATAAACGACAATGCCACTCTAGATTAAGCAAACAACAAGCATCAGGAATAGCCCATAATAATGTAATACTAACAGCATTGATATCAGCATGAATCTGGCGCAGCTCCTCAACATGACTCATTTTCTCCTGCTGCAGCAGCTCCATCTCGCGCTTGTACTGCGCCAGGCAGCGGCCCTCCTGGTCGCCGCTGCGCACCTCGGTCAAGATGCTGCGCTTCAGCCGCTCCAGTGTGATGGTCTTGTTCCTGTTCATACTGCTCACTTGTAGCTAGCTAGTAGCCGATGCACATCATTTACACTAAATCATGTATGGTATATGGCTGTACGAGGGGGTTCAAGGGGTGCGGGTGCACCCGGGTGCAGTCATAGGGGGCGCACGCAAGTCGAGCGTTAGTCAATACCAACGTCATTACAAAGAACCAACAATTTCAATTTGTTCAACACCCACGCTCATAATTGCCATTTAAAAAAAAACATAGGCCGTCAAATTGAGAACCTCCTTCTTTTTGGGAAGTCGGTTAAAAAGGGTGGTGCGCCGTTTGTAATAACGCCATAACTTGAAGCAAAATGATTACAGAATTTTGAAAAATTAATAAATGAAAACAGTAAAATTTCATTGCATTTTTTTGGTTGACAAGAGCGGGGGCACAGGCTGACCATCTCGCACCCTGGCACAAATATGATTTAAGACAGCGCTGAGTAAAAGTATTGTAGAGGCAACAGGAGAAACTCTACAACAATCTATGGGCATGTTGACTAATTTTTTTGTAGTCCGTCTTGTAGATTAATAAAAAATATTGGACACATATTTTTTATTTTTTTACATAATCAAAAAATAACGATACATTGAGTTGAAATTTCGCGTGACGTCCTATTCGGTCAGTTTGTATGGCGGTTTTATCGGTTAGTGACGTCACGACCCCCTCACCCTAAACTTTAATGCGCTTTATCTCTGTATATTTTAATTTATTTCAAAAAGCAAAAAATACGTGTCTATTGTTTTTTATTTTCTAACTGACGGACTAATTAGAATTTTGATTTTCAAAAGTAGTCCACATCCCCATTGTACTGATGCAAGACAGAAGCAGATGGAGACACATTACATAGTATAGTCACGATCCTCATTAGTAAGGGAACAACAATAAAATATGCTGTATAGTATACCTACAATAATGCCTACAGATTATCACAGATAAATAGGGATCTTCTTTGAAAATTACCTTTATCAGAATTAGCACAAAATTACTATGGTTTTTTAGGGTTCTGTACCTCACTAGGAATAAAGAAACTCTTATGGCTTATAGGATCACTTTGTTGTCTGACCATCTGTCTGTTGCTCTGTCAGCACCCTTTCTTTCAGGAACATTTGGATACCTCTAATTCAAATTAACCTCTTAGAGCTGTGAAAACATCAAACTTTTAAGTTAACATAGTCAAAAGATAGCAAAAAGGCAAAAGTGGCCCTATGTTTACACAACATATTTTGAAACTTACATGGGAATTAAAACCTGTAGGGTGCTTCACATTGACCTAAAACAGTGGTTCCAAACCTTTTCAAAATTTTTACCCCTGTGACCTATAAGGAAAACTGATTTTACCCCACCTAACTACCTTAAAATGTATAAACCTTAACATATAATAATATCAGTCTTGAAATTGTAAAGTAGGTATTTTATATATTGAAACAATTAAGTAATTAAGCAAAATACCTAGTTAGTGTGATGGTTGGTATAGCTCAGGTCTTAATTTATTAGGTTCTTCGTTACCCCCACAAGAAAGCTGATTTACCCCCGCAGGGGTAATTACCCCCAGGTTCGGAACCACTGCTCTATACACACTACACCTCTGGTGTAGAAAAGTTAAAAAAATCTCAAATACAATAAGGTTGTGGTGTGTCGACTTGCTCCTGACTGTTAAAATTTATTAAAGAAAAATAGCTTTGGGAAAATAAATAATGAATGCATAGTGGTAGGAGATTCAGAAGGATGGTAAGTTATTGAATACTAGCTGTAGCCCGCGGTTTCACTCGCAGTAATTTCGGAGTTCCCTTCCTCTATGATCACTTTACGTATTGGTGAACTGAAAACAGCATAAAAATTCGTTCAGTAGTTTTTAAGTTTATGGCGAACAGACAGACAGACGCGGTGGAGAACTTTGTTTGCAGACTGTAACATACTAGGTTTGTAAAGGAGGAAACCAATTTAGGTCTTATTACAAAAAATCGTTTCCAATCGCAAAAATTACAATATCAAAACAAAACCATGTCAAGTGTTTATTGATCGAGTCTACAGGTGCATTCATGGCAGCTTGGCACCGATTATTATATGTACCTGATCTCTTTCATGGCTTCCAATTTGTGGTATATCTCACGCTCGTTCTCTGCAGTCATCTTATTTTTAATTTATAAGATAAATAGGCAGATTGGAAAACTAATATCACAAACAAAAAATAAGAACACAATGCACCAATTTTGGATTTTGGAAATCTGAAAAAGAATAGATATAATAGAATAGAGTAGTTACCACAGAACACTATTGAGCAAAAAATATCGATATATCAAAATATCGATATTTTTCCAGAAAATAATCGATATATTTCGATAATTATTTTCTAAAAGTCTTCGGTAATTTTGGAGTTCCCGCGGGAATTCCAGAATAAACGAGATAGAGTATAATTATTATATATATATTATATTTTTTTTAGTACGCTTGTCACCACTTTACTTAAGTTTTTCCTCGGCAGATGGCATCATGATTACCTTTCTCGATCCCGATCTCATGTTCTGAGATCGCGATATTCTCTGTGGTCTGAACGAAAAATCAACGAAAAATGGCCGACAATCGTGAGCGGCTTGTTGTCAAAAAATTATCATTTTGTCAGCGCTGTTTTATTTTCTAGTTAGATAGTTACGCTTAGAAACGTTGCTTTCATGAATTATTTTATCAAACAGATCCAATGTATTTCTTTTCTCCGGTGTCAGTATTTTATCAGTAATTTATTTGCAAAGGTCATTTACACCTTTGCGAGTGCTTCGCGTGTTGCGAGCCTCGTAATTTCGATTGGAGTGGTTGTGTACGAGTTATAATGAGCGAGGCGGGCGGCGGGGGCTCGCCCTCAAGGCCCAAGCGCAAGATCAAGAAAGTGATGGTGCTGTCGTCGAGCTCAGGCTCAGACAGTGACGAAAGCATCGGACCTACAAACACACGTAAAAGAAGATTGAGAGTGAGTACCTAAGAGAACCTTCATTGTTTCTGTGTGCGCACTGTTCACTTCGTATAATGTTGATATCTGTTAGGTGTTGAGCGATGATGGAAGCGACAGCAGTGGCAGTTCCGTGGTGTGTGCCCCGGCGCGTCGCAAGCGTGCCCTGCCGAAGCTACGGGACTCTGACGGCGACAGTGACACATTGGGCTGGGCCACCGATCACTCGGACGCCCCACAACCGGCGCCATCCACCTCTAAACCCACATCTGGTTTTACATCAGACAGTTCAGAAGGCAACTCTGACAAGTGCTCTATTTGTCTGATGCGGTTCACAGATCAAGAAGTAGGAACTCCACAGACATGTGAACATGTATTTTGTTTGGATTGTATCACTGAATGGTCTAAGAATGTGAACACTTGTCCTGTGGACCGCCTGACATTTAATTCTATTGTGGTACGTGTGTGTGCTGGTGGTCGAGTTCTTAGGACAGAGCCTGTAAAAGTAGTGGAACGGAGACCTTCTGTGGATATATTGGTTGTTGAAGACCCTACTGTCTGTGAGGTTAGTATATTTTTATATATTATTTGTGAACTTACTAAAATAGTGTAAACCAAAATAACTTAATGGTTTTGTTGATAGATCTGTGGCAGCAGTGACAATGAAGAGGCAATGCTTTTGTGTGATGGTTGTGATCTTGGATTCCATATGCAGTGTCTCACACCACCCTTAACACAGGTGAGTACTAGTCAGTCTAGTGAGGTAACTAGTAAATAAAATTAAACAGTTATTCTAAATGTGTAGATACATACTGCCACCATACATCATTCAATAAATTCTGAGGTGACAGATTATACATATAAATCAAAAATGAATTTTCATTACAAAAAATAAACATACCTTCATACAATATCAGTGTTAATACAAAAAAAGTAAAGCCTACATTGAACTAGTTAGTGCCTTAATAGTTTCTTTTGTCTACAATTTCAATCTAAAATTCTATAAGTCTTAAGGTTAGTTTAGTTTATTTAAACTTGATGAAAATCCACCCATTACCTAGTTTACAATTTTCAATTTTTTTAGTGACCAGTATTTCATGGAAATAAAAATCTCTCACAAGGTTTATTGAAATTTATTGAACCAAAAAATGTGTTGAATTTACTATATACTAAATCAAATTAGTAACTATAATACATTATCATCACCAACTTCAACTTGTGAAAAATACATTCAGTTACATTTTTTATTTAAGGATTGAATTACAACTATTAATTTTTTCCAGGTTCCCTTGGACCAGTGGTTTTGTGCAAGTTGTATTGACAATAGGGTTATGGAAGATGTTCAAGACCTTATATATTTTTCAGAAGTGGATGATTTATTTTCGGATCTAGTCGATATCGATCTGCCCCTTCATCCTAGATCTGTCCCTCTGAGGCATGCAGCCGAACGTAACGTCAGGAGATCATCCAGAAACCAGAATGCTTTAGACCAACCTTCCACATCGAGCGGACACACCGGTAACAACAGCAATTCTCACAACCTGCCCACCACATCTCGAGGGTCGCGAGGCTCGCACACAGCTTCCCGGCGCCACACGTCCAGGAGGACGACTACGGGCCACCGTAGGAGGTTAAAACGGAACAGAACTAAAACAGTCATCATTGAATATGAGGAAGGAATCAATGGCAAATTTCCCATCACAAAAAAAATTAAAAGGAAAGTGAAAACGCGAAAGGTCAGTCCTCGCTTCATGGAACAATATTGTTATTAATAATACAGAAAGTACTATTATCATAATATGGTTGAATGTTCCACAGGCAAGGAAACGCCAGCCGCGCACGGCCGCGCGCCGCACGCACGTGCGCGCCAGCGTGCGCGCGCAGCTGGCCGCGCTGGGCGCCGGCGCCGGGCCGCCGGAGCCGGCGCGCGCTCGGGCGGCCGGCGCCGGCGCCGGCACTGGCGGGCCGCAGCTGGCGGCGCGGCGCCAGCGCGCCGGGATCGCCTCCCTGAGCCTCTTCGGAGATCACCTAGACTATTTCTCCGAAGAAGAATATGATATCTCTGAAGGGGCATCGACTGCAGTAGCTACTAGAAGACCTTCTTCTAGTATACTGAGTGCATATCGACAGGTAGACTACTCTTTGAATATACTTTCGATTGCTGTACCGGTCGATGATAAGCATGTACACGTTTAAATAATCATATTTATTGTCATCTAAGTAATAATAACTTACATACTTTTTTTTCGCCATTACATAGATAAATGTTGTATTTTTAGGCAAGGAGGAAAATGATCTCCATACCGTCACCCCCGCATGCGTCGTCGGCGCCCGATATACTCTCTGGGATCTTAGAGAGTCAAACTTTATTACACTCGAAAAAATCTCTGGTCTCGGTTTCTATCGACGGCACAGTCAATATCAAGTTGCAGACTAACAACCCGGCGGGGCCCAAAACGGCGACCGTAGAAACGAAGGCCGATGACAAGATCGATCTCTCGAAGGGGGGAGAGGCGGTGAAGAAAGTGCCCGCGTACCCGGGGCAGTCGCGCGGGGGCGGCTGGGGGGGCGGCTACCGCGGCAACTACCCCCGCGAGCAGGGCGCCGGCGGCTTCCACCGGGGCGGCGGCTACGACAACTACGGGGGCGGCCACCAGCACAGGCAGGGCAACTTCCACCCCGGCAACAACGTGTGGCGAGAAGAGATGGACTCGTATGGAAACTTCCCTAGGCGGCCGCCCCAGTTCGTGCCCGACGACGACGCGCCGCCCTTCGACAGGCGACGACAGAACCCCACCGACTCGGCCAGAGGGCCCCCGCCCGGCAGGTTCAACGAGCAGGCTCGCCACAGCACGAGCGGCCCGCCGTGGGGCCCGCCGCCCGGCCCCCGGCCCGACCGGCCTCCGTCGGCCAGGCACTCCTTCGGGGGCTTCGAGAACCCCCTGGACATGCGCATGGGGCACCTCCCGCCGCCGCACTCCGAGGCGGCCGCGCGGCGGGACCTGCCGCCCGACTCGCGAGCCTTCCAGCCCCTGCCCGAGCCGCCGATGTTCGAGTTCGGCAAAACTGCCGAAGCGGACCGATCCGAAGACGAGAGGAGCGACTCCGGCCTCGTCATCGACACGGACAAGTACGACCCCACCGAGCCCACGCGCGACGACAGCGGGGACGAGGAGCGGCGCGCGGGGGACGCGCCGCCCCCGCCGCCGCCGCCGCCCCCGCCCGCGCCGCCGTCGCCGTCGCCCTCGCCGCCGCGCATACAGAGCATCATAGCCGGCATGGACGCGGGCGCGCTGAGCGTGCCGCCCGGCGTGCTCGACAGCGCCGTGCGCCAGGTGCTGCGGGAGCACCGCGGCCTCGCGCCCGCGCCCGCAGCCGCGCCCGCCCACTGCAGCGACGACGAGCTCTCCGACGGGGACTGCCCCAACTTCTCGATATACTCCGCGACCAGCGTGCACATCGCGAACGACTCCAACAACCGCACGGTCGGCGCCGCCGCGGAGCCCGACGACGCGGAGCCGCTCCCCGAGGCGGTGCCCGACCGCGCCGAGCGGGCGCTCGCGCCTCCGAGAGAGCTCGCTTACAAACCGAGCTATGCGCTCAACAAGTCTGAACAAGAGTACAATCAGAAAGTCTCAAAGAGATGCCCTATCACGACCGATACTCGCAATCCGATTAAAATCAAACTCAACACGCCGTCTTTGATCAAGAGACAGATCAGCCTTTACGACGATGAAGATCTGAGCGACGAGGCGGAGCCGCTCGCGGCCGGCGACCCCGGCCCGGAGCCCGACCCGAATCTGAGACCGGAGGCTGGTGATAAACGGCCCGAGAGTCCCCGAGAACGGAGCCCCGAAGAAGTGGTCGATGACGATTGCGACACGAAAGCGGAAGACGTCGCCGAACCGGAAAACTCTAAGGTCGAAATAGCCGACGAAGAAGGAGCCGAGAGTGTGGCGAGTGTGAGGGCCGAGACCGTCGGGGACGGCGATCGGCCCGGACCCGGCGACGAGGACTCGGCGAGCAGCGCCGGGTCCGGCGACGAGGCTCGCTCCGACGAGGAGCCCGACGCGCTCGACCGCGAACTGGACCTGGACTCGCAGAGTTCCAGAAAGGATGCCGCCGAAAAGAACGAGGAGACCGTCGAGAAAATGACCGAGTCCATCAGCGAGACGGAGGACGAGCGCAGCTACACGCCCTGCCTCGACGAGAACAAGTCCAAGGATACGTCCTTCGAGACCGAAAAAGACCGCGCGCTCGAGGGGCTCGACACCGAGATGATCTCGGAGGACGAGGGCAACGAGATGTTCTCCGACCACGAGGCGCCCTCGCCCGCGCCCGCGCCCGCGCCCGCGCCACGCGCCTCCCCCGTGCCGCCGCCCGCGCCCTCCCCGCCCGCGCGCCCCGCCGCCGCCGCCAGGGAGCGGGATGACGGGAAGAAGAAGAAGAAAAAGGACTCCAAAAAGGACGGCAAGGAGAAGGGCAAGGGCAAAAACAAAAAAACAGAGATCGCCTTCAAGAAATTGAGCAAAAACGGAAAAGAGAGAAACTACAGAGAGCGAGATCGAGACGGCAAGAGCAAGAGAGAGAGACGCGAGTCGAGCGAGGCGAAGGAGAAGGAGAGACAGAGACAGCGACGGAAGGAGAAGAGAAAGGATCTGGAAAGATACGACGTGCGCACCGTCGTCACCGAGAAGCGCCGGAAGCTGAAGGATCCGTTCGGGCGGGACGTGTCCCCCCGCGAGCGCTCCGCCTCCGCGCGCCGCTCCCCCTCGCCCTCGCCGCGCCGCCGCCGCTCCCCCTCGCCCTCGCCGCGCCGCCGCCGCTCCCCCTCGCCCTCGCCGCGCCGCCGCCGTTCCCCCTCGCCCCCGCCGCTGCGGCGCCGCTCCACGTCGCCCCCGCCGCTGCGGCGCCGCTCCACCTCCCCCCCGCCGGGTCGCCGCCGCTCCGGGTCGCCCCCGCCGTTCCGCCGCCGCCGCTCCTCCTCGCCGCCCACGTCGCGCGGCCCCTCGCCCCCCGCGCGCCGCCCGCGCCGCTCCGCGTCGCGCTCCCCCGCGCCGCGCGCCCCGCCGCCCGCGCGCTCCCGCTCCCGCTCCCCGGCCCGGGAGCCCAAGCGCGTGGCGCGCAAGAGGCGCAAGTCGGCCTCCCCGCGTCGCCGCCCCTCGCCGCCCCCGGGCCGCGCCTCCCCGCCCCGCCGCCGCCGGTCGGCCGAGCGCGTCGCCGAGCGGCTCCGGCGCTCCGCCTCCGCCTCGCCCGAGCCGAAGGTCGGCAAAAAGAAGAAGCGGGCGCGCTCGTCGCGGGCCGGGTCGCGCGCGCGCCGCCGGGGCTCGCCGCGCCGCAAGTCGCCCAAGCGGAAGAAGGCCAAGCGGCGCAGCGCCGGCCGCTCGCCGCCCGGCGCCGGACCCGCGCCGCCCGCCGGATGGTCGCCGCTGTCCGTCGACTCGCGTCTGCTGTCGCCGCGCACGCCGCCGCCGGACCGCTCCCCGGAGCCCCGGCCGCCGGCCCCGCCGCCGCTCGCCGTCGCGGAGCGCCCGCCCGAGGAGAAGCGTCGCCGCCGCGCCGTCGACCGGCCGCGGCACAAACGGCTGCGGGACGTCGGCGGCCCCTCCAAGGAAGTGTTCACCTCCGGCGACAACATCCTCGTGAGCGTCAGTTTCGAAGACCGGGACCGCGACGTCGGCGGCGTCGACGAGGCCGACGAGCGCCGCAAGAGGCGCGCCGAGGCGAAGCGCGACCGGCGGAAGCGCAGGAAGCGCCCCGCGCCCGCCGACGCGGAGGCGGTCAAACCGGTCGCCATCATCGACCTCGAGCGGTCGCCGTTCCGGGAGCTGACGCCGTCGCCGAAGAACGTGATCGTGCTCAGCGACAGCGATCGCGGCGAGGAGGAGGGCCCCGCGCGGGCGCCGGCGGCGGAGACCGAGGCGGCGCCGGCGGCGGGCGGCGGCGGCGGCGGCGGGGGCCCCAAGACGCCGCCGTCGCCCGCCGCGCCGCCCGCCGCGCCCGAGCCGCCGCGCGCGCCGGCCGAGCGGGCCGAGCGGGCCGAGCGCGAGTCCCCGCGCGGGCCCAACACGCCGCCCGAGCCGCCCGGCTCGCCGGACGCGTACGACCCCTTCGAGCCGACGCGCTCCGCGTCCGCCTCGCCCCCCGCCGGCGCCGCGCCGCCCCCCGCCGCCAGCCCCGAGCGGCCCTCGATGACGCTGGAGGCGGCGCAGAAGACGAACCTGTCCGCGGACGAGGTGCTCGACCGGCGGCCGCTGTCGCCCATGGAGAAGGTGATGGCGCTGCTGCAGTCGACGCGCGACGTGTCGCCCGAGCCGCCCCCGCAGGCCGCGCCCGCCCCCGCGGCGCCCGCCACGCCCGCGCCCGCGCCCGCGCCCGCCGCGCCCGCGCCGCCCGCCGCCCCCGCGCCGCCCGCGCCCGCGCCGGCCGGCCCGCCCGTGCGCATCGTGCTGCCGTCGCCGACGCGCTCGCAGCAGGCGAAGCTGTTCCTCGGCAAGCCGACCCCGATCAAGTCGAACCCGATCAAGCCGATGCAGGCGACCAAGATCTCGAAGCTGCCGCTGCCGCTGGCGGGCGCGCGGCGCGGGGCCCGCGACGACGACTCCGAGCCGGGCGGCGAGTCGCCCTACTCGCCCGGCTCCAGCGACTTCGGCGACCTGTTCGAGCCGCCCGGCGGGGGCGGCGGGGGCGCGGCCGGGGGCGGCGGGGGCGGCGCGGGGAAGGGCTCCCGGCGCGACGCCTTCGACTCGCTGTTCGGCAGCAAGCCGTTCAAGTCGCGCAAGGAAAAGTCCTCGGCCGCCAAAGTGCCCGTCAAATTCAACAGAAAAAAAGGTAAAGGTCACGTTCAATCCCTACATATACATAAATGCGAATGCGAGATTGTTTGTTACGCTTTCACGCCTAGTACAGAGCCCATAGAGCACCCCGAATTTTATCCCTGAATACTCGTGGAAACTTCGAAAGTAACGCGGGCGAAACTACTGGGAACAGTTAGTATTCAATGAAAAAAAAAACATCGTCTACAATTCTACATTATCACACGACCCGACTCATCTTCGACTCTATCTCCAGCAGGCAAAACTCAAGTGGGCGTTAAAATAGACGACGACAATCTGAAGATCCTGGACGACCTGCCCAGCTCGGCGGTGGAGATGCAGGTCAAGAGCAAGGTGAGAGGAGGTTGCTGAATCGAGCAAGTAGGGTTGCCAGGTGTCCGGCTTTAGCTGGACATGTTTGTCTTTTTACGGTCGTATCCGGTCAAACATTTTCTCGTCCGGCCTGTCCGGCTTTTGTTTAGTTATTTATAGAAATGGAGAAAACACTTAAAGTTAAAGCGGCTACACATGGCCCTAAAATCAGAAGCGACATCGGGAGTAATGTTGCCAGGTTGCAAAACCTAATAACCGGAAGACCAGCCAGCAAAAAGGCAAAAAGGCCGGACACCCTACATTATTGAGGATTACTTATAATCTATATATATAAAATCCTTTGTCCTGAACGACTGATGGATCAACGCACAGCCGATCGTAGAGACCTGAAACTTGGAGGGTGTGTTCTTTCTATGACGTAGGCATCCGATAAGAAAGGATTTCTGAAAATTCAACCCCTAAAGAAATGAAAAGGGGTGGAAAAGTTTGTATGGAACAATTCCGCGGGAACTTCGAAATTATGGCGGGTGAAACCGCGCGGAATAGCTAGTACTCAATAATTTAGTCCGTCCTCAGTAATGTGAGTCCGGCCTTTTTACTCAAATGTCCGGCCAAACTGGCTGATCTGTTCCGCTATTAGGTTTGGCGAGCTGGCAACATTACTCCCGATCTCTCTGATTTAAGGGCGTGTGTAGCCGCTTTTAGGCTTTTTGTCCGGCTGCCGCGCGAGTCGAACGTCGCTCAAAAATTAAATAAGTGTTTTTTTGTCATGAAATATTGCCCGGCTTTTAGTACATAGTATGTCCGGCTTTGAAAACCCTGTGAGATTAGCTGTTTTTTTATTTTATTTTATTCATAAAACCAACAGTGTCAACAAAGATTACAATATGATACATTACACAAGTGTAAGGCCAATTATAGGTCTTATCCTTCAAACAGTACCATTTATAATAACAGCAGTCAGATGTGGTGTAGAGAGATGAACAATGAGAATGACAAGTAATGAGATGAGATTTATACATAACAGGCATATGTGAGATATTTGTATTAATACTACACCATATAGTACATATTACGTAGAGGCAAAGTATTATATCTATGTAAATTTGTAACGTAGCAGGAGGCAAGCTTAGGATCAACTGAACCGATATTGGAAATTCTTTCACTAATAGGAAGCCAGTTGCCTTGAGAAACATAGGGTACTTTTAATCTCGAGCCTCCCTCGAGAACTCCGAATCACCGCGGCTGAATCCGCGGGAGACAGCTGTATGCAAAAATAAGATTCTGACCAGGGTTGACAGATATAACCCGATAAACCACTACAACAAAGCAGCATACCCAGCAATCAGATACTCGTGAGTCCTATCTTGCCTGCGCGCGTGTACAATAAGATCAGCGTCAGTAAGATCAGCGTTAAAAAGTTATGACCGCTTTAGGGTTATGTGTCCGGCTAAAAATAAGGCACTGAGGTCAACTTTTGTGTTAGAGCGCTTGTACTCGCCCGTTTTTTACACCGGACGACGGACCGTGTTTTTTAACCGAATTGACGGTGGTGCAGTATGGTGAATGTGTGTACACGCACCGGACACCGGTCCGGCGAACAATTTACGCCGAAAGCACCGCCGCGTCCCCTCGGAGCGACGGATACCGGACGGATAAGAAAGAGCGGTCACCCATGGCAGTGCGTTGATTGATGCGTTTCGATGCTAACGGACGTAAGCCCGTTTTCTGTAAATTTGAGTGCCAATTTGAGTGAAAACTCGTTCATAAGGCAAAAAAAATTATGAGTATACCCTTGTATATCATAAGGATATCCGTTTATTGACGGTCCGTCATCTCGTGTAAAAAACGGACGCAACCGTATTCGCGGGCGGCGATGACGGGCGCGGGTTGTTGTTGCAGTTCCTGAAGAAGCTGAACCGGCAGGAGCGCGTGGTGGAGGAGGTGAAGCTGGTGCTGAAGCCGCACTACAACAAGAAGCACGTCACCAAGGACGAGTACAAGGACGTGCTGCGCCGCGCCGTGCCCAAGGTAACACACAAGCACGCACACACACACGCACGCTGAGCCCGCGGCTTCACCCGGCTGAGTTGCGGCATTCCCGAAGGAACTCCTCGTTATCTTTTATAACAACCAAAAAAGAAACTATTCAAATCGGTTGAGCTATTTTCTAGTTTTTGCGAGACTCGCACGGCAATTGTTTTTATACAGAACTAGCTGTTCCCCGCGGTTTCACCCGCGTTAATTTACGAGTTCCCGTGGGAATTCCGGGATAAAAGTAGCCTAAGTTACTCCTTATAACATAAGTTATCTGCGAGTGAAAGTCCCGTCAAAATCGGTCCAGCTGTTTCGGAGATTAGCCGGAACAAACAAACAGACAGAAAAAAATTAAAAATTGATTTTTTAGTCCCGTATATACTTTCGTATGCATTTAGTGGAAAGCTGTTAATTTGAAATTACAAACAGACACTTCAATTTTATTTATTTGTATGGATTAAGAAGCTCCTTGCGGTTTTACCTAGGTTAATTTTGGAGTTCCCGATTCCCATGCGAACCACGAAAATAAACAATTCGAGCCTCTTGATTCGGTCTCTGGGAGCCGAAACACAATCGTAACATTTCATTCGAGATAAAATCTTGTAGATATATGTATAAATTTTTCTTATGGAACTTTACTTTCGACTTGGTATTATTTAATTTACGAGGATGTGTCTTTAGAAAAAAAACACTATATCCACGTATTATAAGAATTTCCTTTTACATATTTAAATGGGGGAATTCCCTTTTCTGTGTATTTTATGAGGTTAGGCAGTTCCACGATATGTTCGTGTGCTCTCTCCTGGCGACCCCCCGCCCGGCTGAGAGCACCTGCGACCTGC
Organism: Zygaena filipendulae; assembly: GCA_907165275.2. Lineage (NCBI taxonomy): Eukaryota > Metazoa > Arthropoda > Insecta > Lepidoptera > Zygaenidae > Zygaena > Zygaena filipendulae. The sequence goes on from OU015662.1 coordinate 12,175,375, forward strand.
GTCAGGCTCACCCGCGACCCCCCGTACTATACAAGTCCCAACTCGTGCCGGTGCAGCTCCGACACACAAAGCGGCGACAGCTCGCACCGCCATCGCCTCTAGACTCGCTGCTACCAAAGAATAGAGATTATATAAAGAAGCGACACTCTCCGCCTCCCATCAATTTCATGCCTCCTCATACCCTGCGATAATGACCTCGGTAAAGACTGAGGAAATTTTGACACTTTAGAATCAACTTGTGACAGTTATTCGCTGACAGCTGACAGTGTCAGATCGCTGTCAACCGTGCGTTACGCACACGCGCACAACACGTGTACGTACAAGCCGGCCGTTTTTACTTGTGGGAAAGTACTCGAGTTGAGTCAGTTCATTTGTATGGAGTTTCGCCGGGCTGGCGGCTGCTGCTCACGTAGCAACAGTGTTGCCAGCCGGTGCTGGCGGTGCTGGCGGGGCTGGCGGGGCTGGCGGGGCTGGCGGCGCGCGGAGAGTGACGGCGCGGGGCGTTTGTTGCAGATCTGCCACAACAAGACGGGCGAGATCAACCCCGCCAAGATCCAGGCGCTGGTGGAGGCGTACGTCAAGAAGATACGGAAAAAACACAAACTGGGCCTCGACTAGCCCGGCCCGCCTGTACCATAGTCCACGCCTCGCCACGCCCACAGTAGCGGAGCGCAGATTTTTATCAGATTAATATTATTGTAATTATAATTAATTTATGTACGAACGATGTATTTTAATTGAGCGTTTTTTTTTTGTAACTATCTAGAAAATAGCAAATGATATATTGTTAAAATAATGAAGTTAGCAAGTATCTCGTGAATGGTGTAAGGCACTCGTGTATTAAATTCTATGAATAGAAAATGCAATATTGTTTGAATATTATGGCGGGTTTACATCGAGCCAGTAAGTGACGTCAGCAGTCCGTCAGCGCTTTCTGGCAGGAACGTGTAAATTGGTTGAAAGTCACGCTGACTAATACGCCACAGTAAGAAGTGGCTCAGCGTTGTGGAGTGACGTTGAGACGCGTCGGAGTGTTCACTAGAGTAAAAATGTCGCCAAAAATAAACTACTACGAGAAATTCCTACAAAGCAGAATCTTCAGTTTAATTTTTACATATCTTCTATCATCTTATTACCCAAAGTCGTTTTTTAAGATTCCTCTTAACATTTCCCTCGACTTTTCTAATGGCAGATTCTTCTCAACAAATAATTCACTAGTACTTTTTTTCCCTTTGAGAATAAATTTCTACCTACTGAGACTGGGACTGGGATGATCACGACTCACGACATACTCAGTTCAGTTCAGTTACTGACTCATGTAAACCCGGATTTAATTTAGAAAGGAAAGAATGGTGTTTCGTAAATGTTATTTATTTATTTTTATAAACAAAAGTTCATACAGGCTATTGTCATGTATAGGTCAATTATGCAATGTCACTCCTCTGACGATCTTGTTACAACTTCAGTAATACAATTCGAATATTTGGATCGTAATCGTTCTTTCTCTAAAACGCTTTCTACCTTCCTTTCATCCGACTCCAAGATCATACAGAGGAATGGAGAATTTTAACACATAAATCTACACCCAACAAGCTAAAGCAATAAATTGTCATTTCTTTGGAAAACAGACTTGCAGTATTCTCTATTTATCGATACAACTAAACCTAAGACATATACCTATACGACGACGAGATTTTATAACATCGAGAACCTAGACCTCGTCTCATTATGTATTATTAGGGCCCGCCTAAACGGCTACTCTCACTCGATACGCGGTTGTCTTCGTTTTCTAGTGCAGTGAGCGAGACAATAATATACTGAGAGCGTATCAAGTTTGCGTAGCGTTTAACGGGTTTGTTTATTACGATATATCTACTATATCATATTGTAACTAATACCGCCCGCGGCGGACGCGCTAGAGACAACGTGTAGAGTATTTTAGTATTAAAACCAGAGGAGGGGTGGATTCACAAATAAATATTAGGTACTCATACAAACTAGAGAATCAACAGAACTACCAACTCGGTAACTAACGGTATAATAAAACCTATTTTTCTTTTGAGTCTTTTAATTTGATCGAAAGTTAACGAAATTATTATTAATTTACGATATTGATTCTTCGAAGTCATTCTGGGGAACTGAAGGGGTGGGGTGGTGGTGGTGGTGGTGGTGGCGGCGGGGGCGGCGCCTAGGCGGCGGGCGCGAACCCGACGCGGCGGTTGGCGACGTCGAACTCGGTGTAGTACTTGCCGATGAACACGTCGCCCAGGATCCACAGCGGCCCGTTGGGCGGCGGGATGTCCAGCCCCATGAAGCCCGACAGGCACACCGTCTTGCCGAACTGCGACACCTGCCGGCGGAGACCTTCGCTTTACCGAGCACACACTTTACTTTTTTATCGAGCACTGTTAGATTTCGACGTTGGACGTTAAATCGAATTGAGCATACGGAACTCCAACGTCGTGTTTTAACGCGACGCTTTTTAAACTCTCGTGCGAACCAAGGGGTTAGCCAAGTTGATATTCTACAATCGTTAACGCAATCTTGGACAACATTCGCCTCTTAATCGTTTCCCAATACAATTTTTTTTTCAAAAAAATGTGATCTCGACTTATTTGGACTTACTTTCTTTACAAAAATTCAAAATTACCGTGCTTAACACTATTAAATGATTATGTTCTTCTTACTTAACTGTTTCTTCTGAAAATTTAAATAATTTACTAATAAAAAAGTTCAATGATGTATTGAAATAGTTCCTTTACATTTGAATTTGGAAAGAGTAAATTTGTATTTTTATTTTGTGTACATTTATTGCTTCTTTCTCTCGTGCATGCTGTGGCGACCTATCAGTGGCGAAGGGTGAAATATTGAGAGAGGCAAGCCGGAAATCTATTTGGTACCTACTATAAATACGTAATTTCAACTTATTAAACTATCCACTTATCGCAAATACCTAATTTCAACGTACGTCTGCGTAACTGCTTTCACTATCACTACACACAACAATAATAAAATCCAACTTTAATACTAATCACTATTTAATACCAAGAAATAAATTCTAATACGTGACACTAACTAACAAATTTAAATTTTCAATTTTTTCGTCATAAACTCAAGTTGTCTGTCAACAGTCAACTCAGAATGTCCGCTTCATTTCGAATTTCTAGGACCAATAAGGATATTTGTTGAGACAGTAATAGAAAATGCGTGCGCGTGAGCGAGATGGAGGGAGTAACTCGATTTTCAGCGGCTTACCAAAGTAGCTATTTTAGCCGGCTGCCTGCGACCTTGAGGTGACGTCACGGCATTATTTTGTATGGAAGTTTAACTGCCAAAAAGCCGATCGCGCCAGCGGCTTATTTTATAACAATTTGTTTGTTGAAGAGCAAATTTTGTTGATAGTTTAGGCGTTTTGTAATGTTTTCTACTCAGTAGAGATAATTTTTGTAGTATTTCAGTAGATTCTACTCAAATACTTACAACAAAAATTACTGATTGTGCCATTTCTAAATTACGGTAGAGAGAGTGGTTGTGTTCCCAGTTTCTGAAGGGAAGCCGGTGGGAATCGGCTTGTATGGTACCTTCGCCACTGCGACCTATAATTGAGGCAGCGCCATAATTTTTTTATTATAATATCCTATATTGTATCACTACCAATGTTACGGTGTATGCTTTGTTGGTCGTTCTTTTGAATAAATAAATAATAGAAAACTTTGGTCAGCCAATCAAAACTCGGACCACTTGAAAACTAGGATTTTGATTGGCTGACCAAGTGACATGACGATTCGTTACTTATGTTTTTTATGCGTCAACGATTGTAGAATGTCAACTTGGCTAACCCCGCTGGTCTTACGGCTTACGATCGACCGACGCGCGCGGTTTTCGCATTTATATGCATACTAGCTCGCGTTAGTTGCGAGACTCCGCGCGAAGTCCGAGATAAAAGTACTCTATATAATGATAATAATCTTTATCTTTTGTACCCTCGACAACATGTATGTAGTATACGAAATTTAATGCAGGCACCCGCGTTAATTCCAAAGTTCCCCCGGGAATTCTGGGATAAAAAATATCCTATAACCTTTACTGTGTAACCCTGCGTGTTTGCATCATTTCATGACGATCGGTTTAGCCGCTATAAGGTCTACCTATGAAAAAGTAATAAACAAACAAACTTACTTTCGCATTAGTAAGGTTAAGAACTCACGAAGCAGTTTTTACCTGCGTCAGTCGCGGTGGAGGAATAGCTGTTTTATTTCCAAACTTACGAGTCCTATTTTGTGGGATCACGCAGCCGTTTTGCTGTTGCGATAATTATCACTCGCAAACGTGGCGGGCGATTATCGCAAAACGGACGGCTAAATGGCGTCGGATTCCTGCACCTCTGCCGGTCGCCGAGCGGGCGGACAGAGAAATCCGCATACAGCCGCGCACCCCGCGGGCGTAAAACGCGTCGTGAAATGTGCTTGAATTGTTTTCATATATTTGCGTTGTATGTACAGGAGCTGCGGGCCCGCAGCCGCGGCGGGCGCGGGTGACGACCGCTCCGGGAGTTCTTTGCCTAAGGGCGGCGCCACAGTTTCGGCGACGGCGACAGGGGCAAAAACAAATGGTGCTCGTTTACCGTTTATTTTTGCCGCCGCCGCCGCCAAAACTGTGGCCATGGGGTAAGTACCAAGTGAGGTGAGCGCGCACTCACCCGCAGGATGTAGTCTGTGCCGTCGAGCGCGAAGGGCCGCCCGGCGATGGTGAGCGTGACGCGCGGCAGGCGCGGGATGAGCGCGCAGTCCACGGCGTACTGCCCGAAGGCCACGGGCGTGGCGCCCAGCGCGCGGTTCAGCGCCTCCACCTCGCGCGAGGGCCCGCCGATCAGCGACGTGCCCGTGTCCGCGATCGCCTCGCAGCCCTGCCGCCGCCCGACAGGGGACCGTTACCGACGCGCCACGAACATTAGTTTTCCTTCGTACTCGAAGAAATTTCACACATTTGCATGTCGCATGTCTCATGGCAAATAGAATATTAATTTTTAATAATATATGTTGGTATCTTACCGCCGCACTCAGAGTCGTTCATTAAAATAACGTTAATCGGCCCATAACTAATGCTACTTAAAACCTCTAGTGACAATTAAATCGCCGTAGCTCCCAGAGACAAAAATTTAATGTTGATTAGTAGATTGACAACTATATGTAAGCATAGGGCGGTGCACCCTATCGAAATGCGTATCGATAAAGTGCGACATTGCCACATGCATAAACTCATGGAAATGATACTTTTGTTTTTGTAGTTTTTATGAGGTGAAGTTATTATTTTTCTTTAGAAATAATTAATTGCGTTAATTTACTATTACTTTAATCGGAAATAATAATTGATTTCAATAAAATTAAATCGTGAATGCCATGACTTTTGTGATATGACAACATTGAACGCCGCCATTTTCATTTTTCAATTATCTACGTCAAATCAGTCCGCGAAATTTTTCAAATTGGAATAGCCGCCACTATTAAAGGTCTGTCCACATTCGCGCGCGAACCGCGCGCCAAGCCGCGAAACACCCGCGAACCATGATTCTACACTTATAGTTCGCGGGTGTTTCGCGGCTTCGCGCGGGAACCACGCGCGAATGTGGAGAGCGCTTGAAGTAGAAGAAGGAGAATTCGTCTTTAGTTATATAATAATAATTTGAAATTATTGTATAAAAAATGGTGAGTATTAAGTAATTATTATTGGTTTCATATTGTTAAAAGATAAAAATATGTTAGGCATGTATTTATATGGTTTTCTTTATATTTCAGGAGCAAAATAAAACACAAAGCAAATGAGTTGCAAACTTTACCCCGGACGAAAAATTTTTATTTGCACATTAATTAAACATCGATAATTGAATCAAAACTGATCGACGGAAAGTCAGTTTTAAAGAAAAAATGGCCTGGATTTCAGTCACTGACGAGTTCAATAGTAATGCACTTATATACAAGGTATTGTATTACTGTATATACTTGTATTCTAGTTATTGCTTGTATACACTTTTTGTTAATATAACTAGAACTAATTATATTTTTTTTACTTGCAGCGTGATGTAACTACATTAAAAAGAGCATGGGATAACCTTAAGGCTATGGCCCGTAAAAGCAAGGCTATCTTTTAAAAACTAGAGGTGGACCATCAAATCCACCACCTCAACCGAAGCATAATAAGCATAATAGAAAAGGTAACATTCAATAACAACTTAACAGGGCTGGGCAAAATACCAAGTTGTAATTGAAATCCTTTTATTATAAATGTGAAACTTAGTTTGTTTATTTGTTACGTTTTCACACCTTAATGGCTTAACCGATCAACATGAAATTTTGCATACACATTTTCACCGGTACAGAGAAAAACATAGGGTACTTTTTATCTGGGAATTCCTGTGGGATCTTTGAGATTTCCACAGGTGAATCTCTGAAACGGTTGAACCTATTTGAACGGGACTTTCTCTGACAATTAAATGATGTTATAAGGTGTAAATTATGCTACTTTGGAGTTCTTGCGGAAATTCAGAAACTCAAACGGGTGGAATCACAGGGCACAGCTAATGTGTGTTATAATATGTATTCTAAAATATGTAGTTCTAATGAGTGTATTTTTTTAGTTGGAGACATTAAAACAAGCTGCTGAGAGAGCTGCTGAGTTTGAGGAAGAAAAAAATTAAGCTATTGTAGATGGCAAAACTAGAGCTAGCTGAATTAAAAAAAAACTAGAATTACAATAATAAAATTATTTATTTTAAATGAACTAGTTTTATTTTATTTATTTAAAATTCAGGCAGGTAGTTGAAGCAGCTGATAGGTGCCTGTATCCAGTTATACATTACTATTTTTCTATCTTTTGTTTCTAATATTTGTCCAGTCTGTTTTCAAATAATAATTGTAAGGTGCCAAGACTTCTTCCGGTAGCCCATTCCAAGGAGCAACCACTCTGTAAGTAAAAATTGTTATTACACCTTAAAAAAACAAATAACAAACAAAATCTGAGTATAACCAATTCTTTTTTTATAATTTTATGGTTTTTAATCTATAAATTTATACATATAAATAAAATTGAAGTGTCTGTTTGTGATTCCAAATTAACAGTTTTTCACTCAATGCATATGAAAGTATAATATAATCCTACTAATATTATAAATGTGAAAGTGTGGATGTTTAGATGTTTGGATGTTTGTTACTCAATCACGCAAAAACGGCTGAACGGATTTAGATGAAATTTGGCATGCACGTTGTCAGGGGTACAGAGAAGGACATAGGGTACTTTTTATCCCGGAATTCCCTTCGGTAACTCTGAAATTACCGCGGGTGAAACCGTCTGTCTGTTTGTTCTGTCTAAAACAGCTAGACCGATTTTAACGGGACTTTCAGGCAAATAGCTGATGTTATAACGAAGAATAAAACTATTTTAAAAGAAAATCGTTCCTGCGGGGATTCCGAAACTCATGTGGAGTAAAACCGTGGGGCACAGCTAGTTATTCATAAAAAGTTATCTATACCTAACTAGTTATCTCTAAAAAATCTCTCAACTATGGATTGCCTGAACAAGAACCATTACTATTGGGATTTTCTTATGTATATCATTTATGTTAGGTACCGGATATAATATGATCAGAATCACAATCGCAATAGTGATCTATTGTCAGTATAAAGCAGGAGTTCATCTAATGGTAATGAGATATTGTGAAATGTAGCACACACACAAATTACAGCCACAACTGTGTCTAATTTGATACTCATACTCACTTGAAGATATGGAAACTTCCTTTTCCAAATACTAAAAACTCTCAACAGTATTTTTCGTTTTGATTACTGATATGGCTTTTATTATACTTTTCTTGACTGTTTGAATTAGGACAAGAATGGTGTTAAATGCACATCATTTACCTACTACATAATCACTCACCAAGCAGTATACCTTGCAATACACCTGACAGCTGTTTTAGTGCACTACTATAATGAATAAAGCTATCATGAGTTCCGCTAGGCCATCGAGCTACAACTTTAAAAAATCCAAATTCGGGCCTGTTACTGCCTGAACATTAAAAGAAAACAATCCTCTTCTATGATATTCCACCAGGACTTCTTATTTTAATATGTGTAGCACATGACACCTGGAAGTCCAGCAATTCGTAAACTCAATAAAATCTTCTAGGTCAGACATGCTTTGCTAATTACTGTGACGTGATCGACGCCCTAAAAGTTTAAAAAATCCAACTTTGGTTTTGAAATTTTAACAACAAAAACAAACATAACCTTACTTTTAAATGTCAAAAATCTCCAATTAAGTCTTAAGTAAGGGTCAGCCGCCACTTAAAGTTAATCCTCATTAAACGTGATTAATGGAGGATTAACTGTCTCTGAGAGTGAATTTTTTTTAATCCTTACTTAAAATCCGTTAAGTAACCATTAAATCGACTCTGAGTGCGGCGGTAGAGAGTTTGGGATTGAGTTTTTGAGACGCGCGTGAACGGAGACGACGATGTTGGAATGCGGATGGCCGGGGAATGTTGTCTGTCATAGTGAATAGGAGCCCAGCCCGGCTCAGCTGCTGGGTGGAAGGCGGATGGCGGATAGGGGCGGGGGCGGGGGCGGGCGGAGTGCTCACTCGGTCGCAGAACACGTGGCCGGCGCCGGCGCCGGCGCCGGGCAGCGCGATGGAGTCGAGGCGGAACTGCCAGTAGGCGGCGCGCCGCACGGCCGCGTACGTGAAGTTGCCGCGGTAGTGCGCCGGGTCCGAGCCGCCCAGGATCAGCTCGCCGCCCGTCGCCGCGCTCGGGTCCCTGCGGCCGGGGGCGGAGGTTACACGTATCTATCGGGTCACAATCGGAAGCTCACCGAGGGCATCGAGGGTGTCACCTGTTGAGGTAGAAGGAGAACACGGGCTTGACGAGCCCCTGCGCCACCATGTTGTCGAACACGGGCAGCACGCCGTCCACCGCGATGCTGCGACGAGCACACGGTTAGGTTAGGTTATGCAGTGACAGAAGGGTACCGGTACCGGTGATGGCGGCGGTCTGCGTTACCTCTTGAAGCCCATGCCGAGGATGCCGTCGAACTTGGCGGCCACGAAGGCGAGCCCCGGCTCCGACAGCGCCTCGGCGAACGTCTGCTGCGGCACGCTGATGCCGCCCACCTGCGGCCGCGCGCACCTCAGCCCTCTGCCACCGACACTCGCCCACCGCTCCGCCCCACCGAGGCACCGATCGTTCCGTCGGCGAATGGAATCTTCCAATATTATACTTATTTCCACAGAGAAAATAAATTCACTAGAGAGGACACGTCGGCGGGGCAGCCGGTAGGCGCGTTGCGGTTGCAGAGGAAGTTTTTTTTTTTTTTTTTTTAATGTTCAAATTTTGGCAAGCGTTCCTTTGAATTTTTCCTTTCTAGAATATTCTCAAATCTGTGATTTTCGAAAACCGTCACTAATTAGAAATGTTAACCAAATGTTTGTGTACAAAAATCATTTATGTACCCGGAAAATCACCCGGAGACACCGAGTTTTATTTGTTTTCCTACTAAACTGAGTTGATGTCCCATATCTGGGGGCACGGCAGTGCCCCCGCCAAGTCGAGCAACAAAAGCGGCACGGCCGTACTATCCTTTTCTCGAAGCAATTCAGGCCATTTTCGACCCCCTATAACTTCGTTGTGGATAAAACTAGAAGCCTGAATTTTTAGTAAACAAGCAGGTATTGTATAAAGACGGTATAATTTAAATTTCATTCGATTTGAACCAGTAGTTTAAGAATTATAACTAGTCAAAGTTTCTTAATTTTGTAGGTCACTCACTCACTCACTGACCGATCATCAAAACTCTAAGGCACTTCTAGCAGACATAGAAGTTTGAAATTTAGAATACAATTAGTGTTTATTGTATAAATCAAGGAAAAATTGAAATATTTTGCAATTTCGGTACAGTTTTCTAGATACACCAACTGCATAAATAACTTTGTAATCCCATATAAATGTATGGAATTACAAAGTTACATATGCAGTTATATGTACCAACTGCACAAATAACTTTGTAATCCCATATAAATGTATGGAATTACAAAGTTATATATGCAGTTATATGTACCAACTGCACAAATAACTTTGTAATCCCATATAAATATATGAGACTAGCTGTTCCCTGCGGTTTCACCCGCGATAATTTCGGAGATCCCGCGGGAATTCAGAAATGCAAAGTAGTTAGTACCCTATATCCCTAGGTTTTCTTTACCCCTGACAACGTGCATGCAAAATGTCATGAGATTTCACCAGCGTTAATTTCGGAGATCCTTCGGGAATTCCGAGATAAAATTACCCTAATCTGAATGCTCCAACGATTTTCATGAAATTTTGTATACAGGGGATTTCGGGGGCCATAAATCGATCTAGCTAGGATTCATTTCTGGAATTCCCGCGCGAACTCTGATATCAACGCGGGTGAATTAATTATTGCATACTACACGTTGTCAAGGGTACAGGAAAGGTCATAGGGTAGTAAGTACTTTTATCTCAGAATACCCGCGGGATCTCCGAAATTAACGTGGGTTAAACCGCGGGGAACAGCTATTTAAGCCGAGCGAAGCTCGGTTGCCCAGATATTAATAAATAATAATAATAAGTGTAGCTAGTTACCTACCTAGATATAAAGTGTAGATACATAGTTACCTAGACATAATTATGTTCAAAGGTACAATGGTCAACGGAATGAAAAAGCAAGAAAAAATCTTTCAAGTTATTAAAATAGACTAAATTGCTCAAAGGAGGAAGACCATTTACAAAAAGAAATGAGATCCCATCAAAAACAAACTTGTAAAAAATCCAAGTCTCGCAACTCAGTTCTTCTACATTAAAAAGTTGTGAGATCAATGTAATACCAAGTCGGTTAATTTATTCAGTGCCTACTTAAGGGTCCTTCTGTCTAAAGTTATCATGTTATAAGCTAATCTAATAACATTTTATAGTGACCATATCAAATTTAAAAATCTTTTATGTTTTAAATAGATTGATTGGCTTGGCGATCACATGAAAACACAATGTATCTCACAAGTAATACATATTATAATTAAATTAGATTGTTTAGAACCATAATTATGTATTACATGTGAGATATATTGTGTTTTCACGTGATCGCCAAGCCAATCAATCTATCTAAAACATAAAAGATTTTTAAATTTGATATGGTCACTATAAAATGTTATTAGATTAGCTTATAACATGATAACTTTAGACAGAAGGACCCTTAAGTAGGCACTGAATAAATTAACCGACTTGGTATTACATTGATCTCACAACTTTTTAATGTAGAAGAACTGAGTTGCGAGACTTGGATTTTTTACAAGTTTGTTTTTGATGGGATAATCTGTTCTGTGGAGAGAGGAACGCGAGCTGGGATGGTGAGTTGATGCGCAGCCAAACGACACCTCTTAAACGAGTTTTGTAACTAACTAGCTGTGCCCCGCGGTTTCACCCGCGTGAGTTTCGGAATTCTCGCAGGAACTCCCTTTAGGGGAATGAAAAATAGATGTTGTCCGATTCTCATACTGAATATGCATGCACAAAATTTCATAAAAATCGGTCAAGCCGTTTCGGAGGAGTATGGGAACGAACATTGTGACACGAGAATTTTATATATTAGAAGTAACCGATTTTAATTGTATTCACTATTTTTACTTGTTTATTGTTATTGTAACACAATCGAAACAATGAACAATAACAAATTGAATATTACAGAACCTATTCGGTATTACTCAATTATAATTCAACTTTGTCACGTGTCTCCATCATAGAAAAAAGCCTAGTAGGTACGTTTCTGAATTCAGACGGTTGGTTAATTGGCTGATGATAATAACATGTAAGTGGAGGAGTAAGTTCGCCCTATTTAGATAGACGAGTCTCGATTTAAAAGTGTCGGAGCCGCAGTCGAGACCGGAAATGTGATATAAATCGGAAATTCCGAGTTATTCGAGTCGGAGGCGAAGCTCCGTAACATCCTTATTGTGTAATTGTGTGTCTTTCTGTGTGTGTGTGTGTGTGTGTACTCACGGTGACGTGGTCGGTGGACAGGAAGCCGGAGAGGCTGCCGGAGCCGTAGTGGATGGCGAACTGCGTGCCGTTAGCGCGGTACGAGCTGGACTTGCTGCTGTCGTACTTGTTGTGTAACACTGAGCACGCGCAGGCACGGGGCGTTACTTTAGACTATACCAGCCCGCTTAGCCAATTTAACTATCTATAATCGTTATAGAAAACTAAAGAACGTATCGTCACGTCACGTGGTCACGCAAAACAACTTTTGATCGGGCGATAACGTGACTAATAAGTTCCTTGGTTTCCTATGCATTGGCGATGGTAGATTGTCAACTTGACTAAGGGCGCTGCTGTTGCGGTTAACCAGGGTTAACATGAAATCCTCTGCAAAATGTAATTACAGAACTAACAATCCATTGTACCTACTAGCATTGTGATACTTTTGGAAAAAAGATAGTACCTAGTTAGTACTTTGGGCTGTAAATAAATGAAGGATAATAAGAGCCAAGAAAAACGATTATGGTATAAAGAAAGAAGCTTTTGTGTAAAATGTAATACCGCTGTAGGTAATTACTGACATTAAACTTATTGTTATTGCTAAAATCATGAGTACTTGTGATTATTTTCAAATCTCGATTTTTTTAAATATTATAAAACAAAGTCCTCCGCCGCGTCTGTCTGTCTCTGACTCTCTGTCTATCCGTTCGCAATAAACCCAAGAACTACGGATAACTAGTACCGGATTTTCATGTGGTTTTCACCAATAGACAGGGTGATTCATGAGGAAGGTTTAGGTATATAACTTCAAACTTGTCAAGGTTTTGTGTAAATTGTTTGAAATATAATGACAATAAGTGATGGAAGTGTCGGAAAAAGTACTTTGTGTGCGTGTTCGTTAGTGTCTGACTCACGGCAGGCGATGTTGGTGTAGTGGCACTTCTTCGAGGGCACCCACAGGTTGGAAGAGCCTGTGTCGAACACCACCTTGAACGTTTGCGGCGGAGTGCCGATGGAGATCGGCCCGTAGTACTGCGCCTGCGCACCGCGACAATAGCACAATAGGGATGTTGACGACTTTTCAAATAAGTACAAAATTCGAATTAGTCCGTCAGTTAGAAAATAAAAAAAACAAGTGACATGTATTTTTTAATTTTTCAAATACATGAAAATATACAGAGATAAAACACTATAAAGTTTAGGGTGGGGGCTCGTGACGTCACTAATCGCTGTAAGCCGCCATACAAACTGCGCCGGTTAGTGACATCACGCGCCGTTATTTTTTGATTACGTAAAAACCGAAAAAAATCGTGTCCTATATTTTTCATTAATCTACAAACTGCACTAAAAAAAATTTAGTCAATTAGCCCATTCTACATCATGCCTATTACTTTCAGGGGGTCTCAATGTATTAAATACTCAAACCGTTTGATTAATATAATCGACAAACAATCCCTTCAAGCAACTAGGTGCCTATAATATATCTTAAATATCTTCTACAAATTAGCTTCTTCCTCGTGGTTTCACCCGCGTGAATTTCGTGAATTTTCTCAGGAACTCTAAAAAGCATACTTTAGCTTCCTATTTGTAAACAAAACTTTTACAATTGGTTCAATAATTACCCCCTAAGGACCATCCATAAAGTACGTCACACCACACGTTGAGGGAGGGGAGGGGGTAGCCTAAGTGTGACATCGTATGCAAGGGGTCTGTGCCGTCATTTTAAAATCTTATACATCTAAGTGTTAAAATGCCAAATTTAAAGCATAAAAATATTCGGAACCATATCTGTATGGGTATAAGATTTAAATTGTTTTGCTGGCGAGCTAAGTTTTAAATTGTTTTGTTGCAACTGCTGTTTTAATTTGATAAAATCGCATAATGTGTGACGTCACACTAGGGAGAGGGTCTCACAAATGTGACCAACTGTGACAAGGAGGAGTCAAAACATCACAAAATTAGTGTAGACTGTACTAAACTAGATGACAAAAATTCAGCTACATTAACACATTCCAAGCCATGCATTGAGTGCATAATGTGTGGTGCATTGGATGCCTATTTCAGGGTGCCTGATAAGTGTAATGCATGTCTTGGAACACTGTATTGGTTGGCATTAAAGTAAAATTGGCAATATTTATTTAAGAAGTGGCTGTTCTTGGAATGTTTTGTCATTTTGTTTATTTAATATGTGATAAAAGGTTATCAACTTGTGTAAAAGTTATCAGGTTATTCAAAATTTTATATTGCTAGCTCAACAAAAACATAGAATGGTAATGGTACATTATAGTATAATCATTGCAGACTAGTACATGGTAACGAATGGCCAGGTTAAGCCAATAAGATAAACAATATAAATGAGATAGGAGTGTTCTTCCTCTCACTCCCTAAACTAGATTAAAACTAACATTAATAGCAAATTGATATTGAAATTAAATTTGAATTTAATCGTTTAAATTCATAATACTATAATCAGGTTTATTGTTTATTTCTAAATACAGCATAGCAGTTTTGTATAACTCTACAGAATATTAAGAGAATATTTTCAAATTGGATTGAAAATTTCACGTAAAAGAGAGATAGAGAGGTTTCTTATCTTTTTTACCTCCAGCTGGAACAGCTTATCTGTTAGCTGCTGTCTTCTCCAGACGAGCAAGCACAATTACCTATACTAGTATATTTTTTTTTAATTTATAATTCAGGCAGGCAGTTGAAGCAATGATAGATGCCTATATCCAGTTATTCATTATCTTTAAATTGCTTTAAATAAATAAATATTATGAACAAAAATGATGAAATTTTTGTATATTTTTGTTTGAAATGGATAAACCAACTTCAAAAAATTATATTACTTATAGTAAGCTATAGCGTTTCTGAGTGACATAGGACATACTTTTATCCCGGGATCCCTATGGGATCTATGAAAGAAACTGGTAGATTAGAATTCCATAAATTCCGAGATCTTCTTTAGACACTACAACACTAAAAGTTACAGTCTTCAGATTCTATACATACATCAAGGTAGTTGGACAGGGGCTCGGGTGCAGGCCCCGATACAGAGTACTTGATCCTGAACTGGTTCAGCTCCGTGCCCACCTCGTGGAAGTGGTTGCGCGCCGTCTGCATGCGGTACAGGGGCACCCTGCCAGTGACCAATAATAATATGATGACCAAAAACTCACTATGATAATTTTTACAATGAAAAAATTTCAACAATATATTTTTAGAAACAACCAATTTGTTTTTATATTTGTGTTCGTTATTTGCCAGTATTTTATAAACAGTAAAAAAGAGTCCCTCACCTTAAGATCCCCAGCACGCAGGTGGTGGTCAATGCCAGAAATAGCAAAATTAACCGCGTCATTGTTGTCAGTTGTGTACTCCACAAATACTGCAATACAATAACGTAATCAGAGTAGAACGCAAATTCAATAATAAATTATAGCACGAGCATTATAGTCAATAAAAATTGGAAAGTCCTTTGCTAATTTTGTCAAATGCAAATCAAAGATGCAAATACTACAAACTCACGGTGGAGAGGCAGAGAAGGAGATAAGAAGGAATATTATCTGTAAGTTTCGATATTCGCACAAATAAAAGAAAAAATACAAATATAACGCATAGATTGTCGAATGTCGGCTTTTTTTCAGTGCTGACTGCTGTCACTGCTGTCAGCTGTGTGACAATTGTGAATTGACATTTGACAACGTGTAATATTTCATCAAAATTAATTAATATAAATCATTGGCTGCGTTTCAAGACATGCGTTGAGCGCATAATGCACAATGTTTTGGGTGCCTCACTACTCTCAAATCTAAAGTCTACTCTACCATAGGTACCACAAACATAGTGATTACCTTCTCTTTGGGTACCATTTATGCGCGCGCTCGTTCGCGTCATTGTAAGATTCATAAGTCGTGAGTGTTAAAGTTATCCCATCAAAAACAAACTTGTAAAAAAGTCCAAGTCTCGCAACTCACTTCTTCTACAGTAAAAAGTTGTGAGATCAATGTAATACCAAGTCGGTTAATTTATTCAGTGCCTACTTAAGGGTCCTTCTGTCTAAAGTTATCATGTTATAAGCTAATCTAATAACATTTTATAGTGACCATATCAAATTTAAAAACCGTTTATGTTTTAAATAGATTGATTGGCTTGGCGATCACGTAAGTAATACATATTATAATTAAATTAGATTGTTTAGAACCATAATTATGTATTACATGTGAGATATATTGTGTTTTCACGTGATCGCCAAGCCAATCAATCTATTTAAAACATAAACGGTTTTTAAATTTGATATGGTCACTATAAAATGTTATTAGATTAGCTTATAACATGATAACTTTAGACAGAAGGACCCTTAAGTAGGCACTGAATAAATTAACCGACTTGGTATTACATTGATCTCACAACTTTTTACTGTAGAAGAAGTGAGTTGCGAGACTTGGACTTTTTTACAAGTTTGTTTTTGATGGGATCTCATTTCTTTTTGTAAATGGTCTTCCTCCTTTGAGCAATTTAGTCTACTTTAATAACTTGAAAGATTTTGGTACAACTTTATAATATATATAAACACATGCCCCATTCTTGCTTTTTCATTCCGTTGACCATTGTACCTTTGAACATAATTATATCTAGGTAACTATGTATCTACACTTTATATCTAGGTAGGTAACTATAGCTACACTTATTATTATTATTTATTAATATCTGGGCAACGGCTTAAATAGCTGTTCCCCGCGGTTTAACCCACGTTAATTTCGGAGATCCCGCGGGTATTCTGAGATAAAAGTACTACCCTATGACCTTTCCTGTACCCTTGACAACGTGTAGTATGCAATAATTAATTCACCCGCGTTGATATCAGAGTTCGCGCGGGAATTCCAGAAATGAATCCTAGCTAGATCGATTTATGGCCCCCGAAATCCCCTGTATACAAAATTTCATGAAAATCGTTGGAGCATTCAGATTAGGGTAATTTTATCTCGGAATTCCCGAAGGATCTCCGAAATTAACGCTGGTGAAATCTCATGAAATTTTGCATGCACGTTGTCAGGGGTAAAGAAAACCTAGGGATATAGGGTACTAACTACTTTGCATCTCTGAATTTCCGCGGGATCTCCGAAATTAACGCGGGTGAAACCGCGGGGAACAGCTAGTCTCATATATTTATATGGGATTACAAAGTTATTTGTGCAGTTGGTACATATAACTGCATATATAACTTTGTAATTCCATACATTTATATGGGATTACAAAGTTATTTATGCACTTAGTGTATCTAGAAAACTGGACCGAAATTGCTAAATATTTTAATTTTTCCTTGATTTATACAATAAACACTAATTGAATTCTAAATTTCAAACTTCTATGTCTGCTAGAAGTGCCTTAGAATTTTGATGATCGGTCAGTGAGTGAGTGAGTGAGTGACCTACAAAATTAAGAAACTTTGACTGGTTATAATTCCTAAACTACTGGTTCAAATCGAATGAAATTTAAATTATACCGTCTTTATACAATACCTGCTTGTTTACTAAAAATTCAGGCTTCTAGTTTTATCCACAACGAAGTTATAGGGGGTCGAAAATGGCCTGAATTGCTTCGAGAAAAGGATAGTACGGCCGTGCCGCTTTTGTTGCTCGACTTGGCGGGGGCACTGCCGTGCCCCCAGATGCTGTGGGGCTGTGCCAATAAAGTGTACAACGCTGAATTTGTTTCTCTCAAATTCAGCGTTGTTTGTTTTCTCTCAACTCACTTTCCAAAGAAGACTGTTTTACATCTAATTATCAACTTTTTGTGACTACGACACCAGCTATCCTTTGTTCGTAAGAACCTAAGAACCCCGATGGATTTCTTTTTTGACGAATAGGGCTTTTGACGCATACATTGACACTTCTTAAACATCACATAGCTCTCAGAGTGAAAATTAACTTTTCGCTTCAGTAGCTAAAACATGTAGGTTTTGCTGCCTGAAATCAGTGAGCAAAATGCGATTTTGCTGACTGAGTGAGACAAAGTAACTTTTTAATTTTTGTTTTCAGAAAACCGCGAATATCTTATTCAGCCTTGGGTTAATCATACAATTCGAAACATTTACACTCTATATTCTTTCCCGCCATTAGAAAAAGAGAGAGACAAAGACCAGCCCTTTCGAAGTTCCCATTTTGAATTCGACCTCAAAGACAAACACGTTCGGAAATTTGTACTAACTAAAGAAATTTAGCAAAAAGATAATTATGTCTTTTAATGTAATTTATTGAATTTTTAACTTATTAAACTGATATTTAACCTGTAAATAACTATTATCTCCTAAAGTGTTCTCGCTGCTGAAGTGAAAAGTTATGTGTGTTACAAGAGAGCAAAGTTTTTTGCATCTCGTGCCTTTGAATCCCTCGCCACACTCAGGATTCAACTTTAGAATCATGCGCTACGCTCGTGATTCAATCATTGAATAAGTTACTCTATGATTGAATCCTTCGCTTGCTCAGGATTCAAAATCAGCACTCGCAGCAAAAAATGACTTTGCTCTCTTGTTGCACAAATAACTATTCTTCGGAGATGGTTGTTTGGATTCTCGGAACGGGTGAAACTACGCTCTGACAGCTGTCAGAGTACACCAATCCACAGAACAGGTAAAGTGCGCACCAGAGTGCGTTCGAGTGCACTAGAGTGAAGCCACAGAACGCACCTCTGAGCACGCTTCTTCTAGTTAATTTGTGCTTGCCAAAGCGCTTGCTGGTGTGCGTTCCGTGGGTTTGGGCGCAGTTGTTCGGTTAAAATTTCACTCGTTTGAGTTGCAACCAAGCCACAGAACGATCGAGTTGTTTTTATAACTTCAAAATATTTGAAATTTCAGGCGCCATTTTTTTTCTCTTAACTCACATTGCAAATAAGACATTCGATTACATTCAATTATAAACTTTTTGTGACTACGACACCTCCTCTTTGTTCGTAAGAACTCCGATTGATTTCTTTTTCGATATATCCGGTTTTTGGCGCAAACTCTCAGACGAAATAAAAAGTCTTTTTATTTCGTCTGAGCGCAAACTTTGACACTTCTTAAACAATACATAGCTGTCAGAGTGAAAATTAACTTGCTTCGGAGATGGTTGTTTCGTTGCTGCACTCTGAGCCACGGTATGGGTGAAACTACGCTCTGACAGCTATCAGAGTAAAATTTAACCAAGCCACAGAACGGGGAGAGAGCGCGCTCGAGTGCATTCGTGCGAATCCACGGAACGCGCCTCTGATTTTCTCATTATTTGTCACTTCTGGCTTCTAATAGCATTGTAATTCGCGTGTTTCCTCGATGATATTAGAAAGTCGGGGCACCTAAAGGCATAATAAATCTTTCACGATAATGCTATTCTCGGGCCCTATTTTTGAAATGTTGACATAATTTCTCAACAATTTCATGCAAATCAATACAATACGATCTCGCACATCTAAAACTGCTAATTAAGTACCTAACTAGTGGGTCGTTTTAGATTAGACAAGCTCTACCCTCTACCTACCTTATGTCGTCTGAGTACCTACCTAACAACTTTTTCCGACATTTTTCCTACCTAACATTTTTTCGGAAACGGGTCATGCTTATTTCAAAGTGGAACATTATCTGAAAGCTGCCGCTGGGTAGTCCGTAGGCAGGCCATCCTTACTTAAATCATCATCAAAGAGAATATAACTACGATTTATACATGGAGGATGACGTATAACTGATTAAAACAAAATGCAAAAATTGGACATATTAATTTTATTAGTTTATGAACAAAATAACAATGCTTGATTCATAAAATTTCCATACAATGCCAACAACTTTTACATAAACGACGCTTCATGGGGAGCAATTGCCTGGTGCCCGCCGCAACGCGTTGGCCTACCAAGTACCAACCCGCGGATACACGCCTGCTCTTCAAGGGCTATCCCCCCGGAATAGTATATTTCATTATAAGTGCGGAAAGCCTGTCATTGCAAAGAGTTCCGACAAATGCAAGTTGCAAGTTCCGACTAGTTGCAATGACGGTTCCGCACGTGTACTGAACAACTATTTTTAATACAGTTGCGAAAAAAATGAAGAAATTTAATAAAATATCAAAAACACAACAAACTCAACTAAGTTCCAACTGTGATCAAGAGATGGCGCTAGTCGTATTAGTAATGCGAAACCTACGTTTCGCAATGCAAAAAAGTGTGTCAAAGTCGTGTCGCCATTTGACAGTTGGCAAAGAGAACGCACGAGTTCGGGAAAGGTAAACAAAAAGCTCGAGTATGTAATAGCCCACATCCCGAACGCTAAACGTCCCTGCAATACGCCACTTTTTGAGCAACTGTATTAAAAAAATATATACCTTTTTGCCAATGAATGAATCATTGGCGTTATATAATGTAAATATGTGCAATTTTTATTCAGCAATACGGCCATGGTAGAAAGTTAACTACATAATATTACAATGTCCCCTCCTCACCTCACCGGGCTCACAGATTTACAGACGCCATTTTCCATTCTTTTAGTAAGAAAATTAAAACGAAAGCTGCATTTAATTTCTGTCAAAATCCAACATGCACGCTCGTCGTTCTAACGTCGATAATATTTAATTAATTCCTAATTTAATATTTACATTTGCATCAGTGTACTAACCACACAGATATAATAAGTATGTACAAGACTGCGCAAGTCGTCCCTCCAAGTAAGCTGCAATTAGGAACGGCAAGGCTCGTTCAGTTAGCGAATATCGCAAATTGAAAAAAAAAAAATAGGTTTACTGGATTAGACCAGTTGTAAATATTATGAATACATAATTCTGTAGCTGAGCAAATACCTTCAAGGTTTTACTGGCGTGATTTAAGCAAAATTGTGGCATACTTGGTTTCATACAAATTTTATGTACCTATTTGCCTTATCTACTGTGAAATAAAATATCTGTGCTAGGTAGTTATGCACGGTATTTCAGTTAAAATTTCGTGCTACACAATCGGGTCAGAGCACGGCATATTATTATTGTAGCTCTCGTAATCGAGTCAATTTGGTCAGGGTCGACAAATGCCCCTCCGAATGGCGCTCACGCGGCTCCGGCGCGCCACAATAGTGAATATTCTAATGTATTAAGACGTGATATTCTGTAGTCACACTTTACAATTGCAAGACGCCATCTCGACTCGCTAAAATTAATATTGTAGTGTAGGTTTGTGATGGCCATGACACATTAAATTCCGAGACATGGATTTAGAAAAGCAAATATGAATTAATAACTCTATTTGCAAATGCGCCAACAATCAACTTCGGAAGTAGAGCGAGTTGATAACGAATATTTACTTTTGTTGTGTCCCAAATAATTTCATTGCGATAAGTATGCAAAAACCCGTGCAGAACAAACAAGATAGATGAAACAGCTGTTGTTGACACAAGTGCAGTTGGCGCGGCTCACAGGGCAACGACCCGCGCTCCTCTACAACGCATCTGACCAAACAAAACCTTAATATATTTGGGTTTTTGCTTCTGACACTCGTATTTTTTCCGGTCAAAAGTTCACTAACGTATTTTCTACCCAGAATTTATCGCTATAATATTAGCGCGATACGCGACGCGCCCAACGTAATATGTGTGATTGAGGTTTTGTTTCGGTAGATTAGTTCCGAAACAAAAAAAGGCGAGCTCGACGCTCCAACCCTCTTAGCCAAGTTCAGTCTATAATCTTTACCGCTATAGAAATCTAAGCAAATTATCGTCACGTCACGTGGTCACGATCGACATTCATCCCTAACAATTTCCTCGTCCAGTCACAAAAATATTCCACATTGTACTTAATGTATTCTTATAGTAATGTTAGTCTTATGTTTATATGTACAACTACATAGTATTTGTTTGTATGTTTCTTACATTATCATAAACCCTACGTGCCTATATTCTTATATACACATCACCGGGCCCTTAGCTCTTATTTACATTATATCACGCGTCACATTAAATCTTATTGTTGATAAACAATAAGATATATATCTTATATATATAAGATATAATAATTTAAACAATTGATAACTAAATTATTTTATTATATAACTTTTAGTTGCTGTTCCCCGCGGTTTCACCCGAAGTTCGGAGTTCCCGCGGGAATTGCGGGATAAAAGTACCCGACGTCCTTCTCTGTACCCTTGGGTATGCAAAATTCGTGCGTGATGCCGTGACCGAGCGAAATAGGGATTCATTTTTATATATACCTATAGTCTGTAGATATTACATATTAAGAAACAAAGTCTTCCGCCGCGTCTGTTTGTCTGCCTGTCTGTTCGCGATAAACTTGAATAACTACTAAACGGATTTTTATGCGGTTCTCATCAACAGATAGTGATTCATGAGGAAGGTGGACACATGTCAGGGGACAGAGAAGAACATACGACAATTTTTTGGCCAGGATTTCCCGCTGGAACTCTGAAATTAACGCGGGTGAAACCGCGGAAAATAGCTAGTCATCATATATATTTATATCGTACACGAGTCATAATTATTGTTTCGACGCGAATAAATATGAATATGTTTCTGCAATAGATTTAGGTCAGGCATTCATAATTTAGTAAAAAAAACATGTAAACGATTCGCAACACTCAACGAGCGTCGCATAAAAATATCTTCTGAAGAATAAACAATATAACTGCATTAATACATCGCGGAGAGTCCGATCACAAAATATTGGATTTATCTATTAATTATATTTACACGATAGTTGCCGGGATCACATTCAGTATCAACTGTCTGCGGGAGCCGTCCCCAGTGTGCGGGCGGCGCGGGGCGCGGGGCGCGCGGGGCGGGGCGCGGGGCGGGGCTCACCGCGCGTCGGGCGCGGCGGGCAGCACGGGCGGGGGCGCGCGGGGCGAGGTGCGCCGCAGCGAGAACCCGCCCAGCGCGAGCGGCGCGCCGCCCACTATCTCCACGGAGCCCGCGTTGGCCTGTAGATATTGTTCAGTAGATAACAGGGCCGGGGGCCACGCGACGTCTTCTCGTCGTCATTATGAACTTTATTATATAAAAAATAATGTAGTTTTCATAAAGGAAAGAAATTCATTTATAACTAGTCGGCGATGTTTAATTTACTAGACGTTCCGTCCGGTTTCCCTCGCATCCGCATCCATTCGGAAGTTCCTGCGGGAACTTCGTGAAATCCATCCTAAATAAATAGACGTCTCCTTCCAATAAAGTGTCGAGGTTGTCAATCGAGTCAGTCAAAAAAGTGACCTTTCACTTTTATATAAATTAATAAATACATCAAAGCGAACGCTAACCAGGAACAGCGTGGCGAGGAATAGCCTCGACACGTCGGTGTCGTCTGCGGCCGCCGCGCCCAGCACGCGCTCGAAGCGCAGCGCGGGGGCGGGCGCGGGGGCGGGGGCGGGCAGCGCGGCCAGCACGCGCGCCGCCAGCTGGCGCACGTCCAGCCCGCGCCGCTCGGCCGCCGCCGCGCCCGCCGCCACGCGCGCGCGCCACGCCGCCAGCTCCGCCGCCGCCGCCGCCGCCGCCGCCAGCTCCGCCGCCACCCCCGCCGAGGGCGCGGGGCCCGCCGCCTTACCGTCGGCGGCGACTGGACAGACAAAAAATTATTAGAAACATGGTAAGGTTAGGTAACAAAATAATAGACACGTATATTTTGCATTTTAGGTATGAAATTTGAGGTAATGAAAATATATCTAGATAAAATATATCGAAGTTTAGGAGTGCGGGCTCGAGATGCCGTAAATTCGTAGCGAGACATAAAAAAAAACATATTTTCACATAAAAGTAAAAGTAGAAGAAAATATTGCCAATCAGCCGGTAGTCACCTAGTAGGTACGCTATATATCTAATATCTAATATAGTATATAAATCACGTGTCACGTTGTTTGTCCGCGATGGACTCCGAAACTACTGAACGGATTTTGATAAAATTTTGTAACCATTCATAATATGGTCCAACTTAAAAGATAGGATAGTTTTTTTCCCGGAATTCCCACGGGAACTCCGAAATTACCGCGGATGAAATCGCGCGGGACAGCTAGTAATATAATAATATCGCTATACACATATTACGATATATATTTGTGTATCGTGTGAGGCCGCGACTCGCAAGAGTCACAGCGCGCCCGCAGCCAGTACCGGGCGTGGCGGCGGCGCGGGCGGCGGCGGGCGAGTCCCCGGCGCGCGACGCGTCCGACTCGCCCAGCTCGCTCAGCTCGAAGAAGCCGTCGTCGTCGCTGTCGTCGCCGCGCGCGCCCCCCACACCCGCCCCCACACCCGCCCCCACACCCGCGCCCGCCCGCAGCGCCGCGCCCGCCGCCTCCACCTCCGTCGCGCTCCAGCCGCTGAAACCTGACACACACTTGTGCTGATGACCATATTTTAACCATCATTTGTTTATATGGATTAAAAACAAATACTTTACGCAACCCATTTGCTTTAAAATATCAATTTGAACCCTACGCTTATTACGCTATCCAATTTGTAGGAAATCTAAATCGGATACACTTTAGTGTAGTCGATTTAGTGTAATGTGATCACTCGCTAAATTGTAACAGATTTAGGGTACACTTTGAAACGAATGATCACACTACATTAAATTGTAGGTACCCTAAATCGACTACTTCAAGGTACATTTTAGAGAGTGATCACACCACACTCTCTAAAATGTACTCTAAATTGACTACACTAAATTGTATCCCTAAAAAATGGATAGTGTAATAAGCGCATTAACATTCTCACTGAATAATAATCACGCGAAATAAAGTAAAGCGGATCATCGACCTCATTAACCTAAAACGACATCTCCTCTAATCGATGGTGAAGCCAAATTAACATTGGAAGTTTTATTAGTGTCAATATTTAATATTTTTTATTACTATTTTAATATATATAATTATTATATATTTTCTAATCGTTACCTCCGACGTCGGTGGCGTCCGTCGGTTCGAAGCCCCGGAATTCTGTAAATACAAACATCGTACTGTAGTTAAATTAGATTAGAACGCCCGAGTGGCTCACTCCTATACCGTGTCACTGTTATGACACTGGTCATATTTTGTATGAAGCGGCCAAAAATATATTATACCTACTACGCGCCCGGCGCCAGTACATCTAGTGTTGAGTGTTGGTGCGGTAGTCAGTAGTCAGTAGTCACCTGCGTAGCGCGGCGCCCCGGCGGCCAGCAGGCGGCGCAGCGCGCGCACGGCGGCGGCGCGCGCGTGCACCACGTTGCGCAGCCACGCGCCCGGCACGCCGAACTCGCGCCGCGCGTCGCCGCCCAGCCGCAGCGCCGTCTCTGCGACACGCACACACACGCAATGTAGTCGCACACGCCGCGCCGTGACGTCACGCCTCACGCGCCATGTGACGGGGCGAGCGCGGTTGTACTTAGGAACCATGCGTGTACACATCATACTGACTACGCAAATATATTGTTATATTTTGTTTTATATAACTCGTCACATTTAACTACACTATATTTAACTATTAATTGAACTACAGTAAAACTCTACAGTAGTTTCATAAGTCTATGTACAGTCGTACATTGTACAATTTTATGAAGTTTTAATGGAGACAGATTTCCCTGTTTGGCCAAGATCATTACAGTATTCTATATTACTTAAGAAAACTGAAATTCTCATAATTCAGTAGTTGTACATATTACATTGAAAAAATCACAAACTCTTCCCTTTTCTTTATTTTAACAACGCTTACAATGCTTTCCATGGATTTGTACGTTGTAAATTGTAAGCTGGTGTATTTCTGTTGGCTGAATAAATGAATAAATAATAAATAATAATTTTTAGTAAAGATGTCTAAGATTGAAGTTGACTACGATTATAAATGTATTCATACACTGAAATAGACTCACTTTTACTCAAAAGCACGCTGATGGATCCTTGGACTATATCATCTATTTTATCTTGGCTCTTCCTTTTTCTGTCTTTCTTGGCGATCGTGCACTTTTCGACCACTTCCGGTTCCGGCGTGCTGGTGGCGCGCGGGGGCGGGTCGGGGGGCGGCGTGGCGGGCGGCGGGGGCGAGGCGAGGGGCGGCGGGGGCGAGGCGAGGGGCGGCGGGGGCGAGGCGAGGGGCGGCGGCGAGGGCGGGTCGGGCGGCGCGGCGGCCTCGATGGCGGCCTGCAGCTCCAGCAGCGGGATGGGCCGCAGCGAGCCGCCGCCCGCGCCCGCGCCCGCCCCGCTCGGGTCCTCCAGCTCGTCCACCAGCAACCCATCCTGGACGTGGCAGGACAACGTCACTTAACATAGCTAGGCAACGTTTAAAAAAAAAATTAACACCTTACAGATTCAAACCTACTTAACTTTTAGTTATGTATAGCTTATCTACTATAAATAACTTTACTGTAGTATTGTTTAGTGCAGGTTGGGCCCAAATCCAAATTAATTCATTACCAATCATTAATTGTCCAACTCCAACGTTTTCTCTCAACTATGTGACATTGGCGGAGCCACTGTGGCAACACATAGTGCCCGAAGCCATAAACTAAAGAAAAAGAAGAAGATAACTAGGCATATGGGCACACAATATCTTAATATATTTCGACTGTAAACCGAGACTGCATTCCGAAATAACACTCTCTCACTCTGTTCACGCACACAATATCAGTTCCGAAATTCTCGTGTCTCGTCAAGTGAGCCGTTCGAAAACATTCAGTATTATACACTGATAGGCCAATAAACCTCCCGGTGAAATAGAACGGGGAGTCGGAGTATAACTTTATTTAATGTCGTTCGGAAACATATCACACCGGAGTGCAGTGTGCACACGATATCGTCCCTTCTTTTCCACCGAAACCACGATATCACGTGAAGGAGTGTGTAGTTTCGGAACGCGTCGGGTACCTGCAGCCTCCAGGCGACGTGCAGGTCGGCCAGCAGCCCCACCGGCTCGCCGCCGTAGTCGCGCAGCTGCAGGTCGCGCGGGTCGGGCGCGCGCGGCGCCAGCTCCGCGTACAGCCGCGGCAGCGTGGGCGGCGGCCGCGCGCCCCCCGCCTCGCGCCGCGCCCCCGCGCACGGGCACAGCTCCACGGGCTCGAACGCGCCCGCACCCGCGCCCGCCGACGCCTTGCGCTTGCGCCGCGAGCCCGGCGTCGCGAGCGCCTCCTCCGCCCGGGGCGACTCCACCTCCCTGTAACCGCACCGACACTTACCCCTTGGCCACAGTCTCGGCGGCGGCGGTGGGGGCAGCAAAAACAAATGGTAGACAACATACGAAGTCGGCCACAGCTATCAGCGGCGCGAGCTGTGGCCAACTTCTTATGTTGTCTACCGTTTGTTTTTGCCGCTGCTGCCGCCGCCGCCACCGCCGCCGCAAAGACTTTGGCGCCGCCCTTATGCGTCGTCCTAGTCGCAAGTAGTGGCTGGCACTGCAACCGATCGACTGATCTCGCTGAGATGACATTCGATCCAATTCGATGTAGCTAATGTCATTAGATAGATTTCAAACTTGGAATAAATAAAAAAAAAAGTTTCTTCCAAAAAAATTGCGGAAGGGACCGGAACATGGTGGCCTAGCACTTACAGCGTGCTACTGCTGTGGTGCAGCGAGTCGCTGACGTCGAGCACGTGCTGGTACAGGAAGTCGACCTTGCGGCCGTAGATGCTGGCCGACTGCTGCAGCAGCAGCGCCAGCTCCGCGAAGTTGGGCGCGGCGCCGGCGCCCGCCGCCGCGCCCGACCCGGGGGAGCCCGGCTGCTCGCTCGCCTCGAGCGCGTGCAGCCCCGCCTCCGTCAGGTACTCCTCCAACAACTGCACAGGGCGCCGCCCCCGCGCGAGCCACGCGTCAAATCAATCAAAGTGCCACTACAACACGCAGCACGCTCCAAATACAATTTCTATATCCGATCACTTTTTAAGTTTTGTATAATATTCATTAACTTATTCTTTAGAGTGACCAAAAAGATTTTATATTGTTACAATGATCAGCATTCAGCCTAATGGAAGGCGGTAACTTGCATAAGTATACTTGTGTGTTTAACTGTTTACCTACTACCAAATTATTTGCTAAAGCCAAATTTCTTTTGTTTTTTGTTTTCTGACTAATACGCTTAACTGCTTCGTTATTGTCTGTCTGAACTATGTGTCTCATTTTGTTTTGTACCTAAAGTTTTTACAAAATAGCAAAAACAATTGGTGTTCACATAAAAAATAATTCTAACATATAATACTAGTGGTAGCATGCTGTTTTTGCCAATAACAAGGAATTATTAATTATTATCATTGGAATAGTTTTAGATAGCTTACTTAAATGTCGAATTAAAAAGTTCACTTATATATCACCAGCTGTCCCGCGCGGTTTCTCCCGCGATAATTTAGTTGTTCCTGCGGGAATCCCAGATTACAATATAGCCTATGTTACTCAGGGATAATGTAGCTTTCTAATGGTGAAAGAATTTTTGAAATCGGTCCAGTAGTTTATGAGATAAATCGTAAAAAACAAACAAACTAAAAATCAAATCTTTCTTTATAATATTAGCATAGATAGCTGTCCCGCGCGGCTTCACCCGCGATAATTTCGGAGTTCCAGCGGGAATTCCGGATAACAATATAGCAATATGGTTCTCTGGGATAATTTAATGATGAAAGAATTATTGAAATCGGTCTAGTAGTTTTTAGTTCCTCTTTTTAATATTAGTATAGATATCTCCACAATTACAATATTTTATTATCTAATAAAACATTTTTTTTTTAATTCAGATATTTTATGGGTGCTGTCATAATAAATGTAACTTTATTGATGTCAAAAAGAGCCACATTATGGGCCAAATTTGGATAAATTATTTGACTTTGACTTTGAAATATAGAAAACATTATAAGTAGGGTTTTTCCTGTAATAAGCCAAAATAACATGCAACTTTTAATGTAGGTAAAGTAACAATATAATAGTATTATTATTATGAATGTATTTTAATGTAAATATATTGTTTCCCATTGACAACAGCTTCATGTATCTGAATTTTGAGATTTTTATAAGAATATTTGGATAAAAATAGAAAAGTTTTACCCAAAAAACATGTTTAAAAAAGCCTGGGAGTGGCGAATTTGATAAACCAGAGTAATCATAGTTTTTATGTTTGCAAGACATTCAAGTTCGTAACATTAAATACTAACCTATGAGAATACAAGTGACAAAAACAGTTCTACAAGGTCACTGGTGACTCAATGTATTGCAGAGAGGAGATAGAGGAGCTATCATAAAATATAAAATTAAATGCATATTAAGTGATTTATCATTAATCACTCACTACATAGTATAAAACAATGTCACTTCCCACTGTCTGTCTATGTATGCTTAGATCTTTTAAACTATGCAACAGATTTTCATGCAGTTTTCACCAATAGATAGAGTGATTCATGAGGAAGGTTTATATCTAATTTTATTTTGGAATTCCTACGGGAACTCTGAAATTACCACGTGTGAAACCGCAGGGGACAGCTAGTTATTATAATAGAATAATATAATTTGATAAAATATCAATTATTTTTAGGTCATTGCTTATTTTATTTCATATCCTTATATTTCATAAGCCTTGATAACTATAGCACACAGGAGACAAGATCTTTCACAACATATCAGCTTGCAAAATTTTATCAAAATCTATTTTGCTGAATCAAACATTTGAACAGTACAGCATGAATAGTTATTCAACGGGAGAACAGAAAGCAATGAACTGAACAACACAAGTGTAGATGTAGGCGCATCAGTGAAAGCTGCTAATCTATAAATAAATAATAATAATAATAAACTTTGCATAATCTGGGGGCACGGCAGTGCCCCCGCCAAGTATTATTAACTGTTTGGATTTAATATTAACTATAGCTACCTACATAATATTGTTTATTTTGTGAACACAGGAAGATAGCAACAAGTGTTTGCCATCAACATGACAACAATCAAAGAAACAATTTCATGTAAGAATGTTCTGTTGTGATGGGAGAGCGGTTGTTGGTGACAGCTTGACGTTAATGATTGCAAAAACCATTTTTGTGGCAACATGGTCATAATGTGAGGACCATTCTTGTCGTTTTTATTGTGGATAGTATATAGTGCATGAGAGAGGCTCAGTCGGCTGCGGCGTCAGCTGGCGACCTACCGTGCAGAGGTCCGTGTCGAAGCTGTGGCGGACATCGCTGATGGGCCGCATCAGCTCCGCCACTATCTCTTCCAGCCTTTGCGAGTTCATGCTCCACCGTTTCTGCCGCTGTGCTAAGCGATCCCTGCAAATAACGCACTTTGCTTGATAACATAACTGAAAACAATGCTGGCAGCTCGCTGCGTGAACTGCGTGAACACAATGATGCACTGTGACTGCCTGGCGCCTGCACTGGTGAAGTGGCGGGAAAACTCAGACAACAACCCCTGTTTGATTTGTTTCCAATAAGAATATTATTATTGCCGAATTAAACATTATCTACACCCTTCTGTGATTTCAATAAGAGCTTTATTTACCTAGGTCTTTTTTTACAGTCGGCGTCCATTTTATAAACATGAAATGTGATCAAGAACGTAACAACAACGGTGGCCATTTATTTACGTTTGTGAAGGAGACATTTCGCTGTCGTTCGCTCGAATCGAAACCACATCGAAACGTCAAACTAAGTTCGGTGTTCGTTGTTGTGTAATTGCGGCCTGCGTCCATAGACATAGGAAAATTTTCTTACGTCTATATTACAGATAAAAAATATCTCGACGGATTCTCACAGTCGTTATTTTTTCATTTCATTTATGAAATCATCTTATCATCCTATCCAAAATTCCGAAACCTCATCCTGTTCATGTTTTTCATCGTTTCCCTACCTTAAAACTGGCAAAATGCGCATACGCGATGCCATAACAAAAAAAAATCAGCTAATTGGTTTTAATAAATTATTATTCCACCTGAGAACAATCATTGTTCTGAGTATTCTACTTTATGTAGGTAGGTATTGTCAGAGAGAAGGTAATCACTGGTATTGTGCCAGTTACATAATCTAAGATAAAAAGAATCAACTTAACTTAATTTTACTCTGACAGCTGTCAGAGCGTAGTTTCACAGTTATTCTTCTGAGTTTCACCCGTTCCGTGGCTCAGAGTGCAGCAACCAAACAACCATTTCCGAAGCAGGTTAATTTTCACTCTGAAAGCTATGTATTGTTTAAGAAGTTTCAAAGTTGGCCCCAAAAACCGGATTGGTCGAAAAAGAAATCAATCGGAGTTCTTACAAACAGAGGAGGTTTCGTAGTCACAAAAAGTTTATAATTGGATGAAAAACTTATTTGCAATGTGAGTTGAGAAAAAACAATTGGCGCCTGAAATTTTGAATGTTTTGAGGTTATAAAAACAACTCGATCGTTCTGTGGCTTGGTTGCAACTTGCAACTCAAAGGAGTGAAATTTTAACCGAACAACTGCGCCCAAACCCACGGAACGCACACCTGTAGTTTCGTGTCTGTGAAAGTATTTTTTTTTGAGAATCGGTTTATTACCCCCTACCCCTCTCTCTTAATGTCTCTTCTTAAAGTGTGATAGTAGGTACTACAACTTCTCAGCACCGTTGGTGTGACGGGTAGGTAACCGACTGTGACTCCAGCTAGCGGTGGGCGTTGTACGGACGCACTAGTTACATCGACCGTCACCGTACGATCTACGAACGGACGGTTCGCCGATCCCCAGGCGACTAGTTGAATTCGAAGACGGGCGACGACCGCGACGAGCGACGACGGCCGCGACGAGCGACGAGCGCAACGGGCGAAACGTTGACGACGCAAGTCGCGACCGTTACTCAGCCGACTAGTAGAATTCGAAGACGGCTAAACGGAGAAGTTT
This sequence comes from Zygaena filipendulae, assembly GCA_907165275.2. Taxonomy (NCBI): domain Eukaryota; kingdom Metazoa; phylum Arthropoda; class Insecta; order Lepidoptera; family Zygaenidae; genus Zygaena; species Zygaena filipendulae. The sequence goes on from OU015662.1 coordinate 12,207,224, forward strand.
ACGGCAACGGACGAAACATTGTTAACGACGCGCGATGCTTGAACATAGGCGATTTATACTTTAATAGTGGATATCATATACAAGTACATAAGTCCGTTGTAATGATATTATCATCGATTGAAATTTGAATTCTAATTCAACTGTTTAGAGTTTTTATTTGAGTGGGCCGGATATATTAATTATTATTAGAAAGACTACATTTAAACTTACAAACATAAACTTCATTACTTCAGCCCTTTGTATTTATTAGCCCATTTTATATTAATAATAATATAATATAGATTAAGTATATAGATAATGTTTGGAAGTAATTTATAATTATAATTTATTATATCAAACATAATTAATATCACATAATTAACATCAGTAGGTTTCATTTAACTAATCTCAATTAGTTTACTAATAAAAACATTCAATTTATGAAATTTCATTTAAAATTAATGTGGCGATGGCCGATAAGTACCTACTTTTAATTCTACAGTCTAGTGTCTACCATCGACGCGCAGGGCGACTTCACGACGAACGATGCCAGAGTACGTCCTCAATAACTGCCATCGCGGAGGACGTCTCGTCCTCGCTCGTTGCGAAGTTACGTGAAATGGCCCCCGTCGCTGCAGCGGCCAACGATAGTCGTCGAATTCAACTAGTCGAACGACTAGTCGATGATCGGACGGTCTCGTTTCGTCGTTCGAAAATGTGACGACGACCCACCTTTAACTCCAGCCTCCATGTTGTGGTGGGTTTGATGCCCGCATCACTCATTCTCATGTCGCGCTGTCGACCCGACCACTCATTTCAACCAATCTAACATTGTCATTGGCGATTCGCCATAATTGAAGAAGTAGATGAAGAGATTGTTATTATTAAGAAACATTGTCATTGGCAAATTATAATTATAGACGCCATTAAGTTGACACCAGAAAGTGGTCGTTTTCCTATACAAACTTCCTACAGAGCATCCCATTAAGGCCTAATTGTAAAGAATTGCTTCCAGAAGTCCCAGTAAAGCATTGAAATGCATCTTACTAATGCATTTCGATGTAAATAACTTCAGAAGAAGAATAAAACAACTGAATTGGCTGTATGGACCTAGAATCCCTTGCCTTTCCCGAAAGGGGAGAATTATTAAAAAAAAAAGCGTTCCGAGCTTTTTTTTGAGCTTTTCTTTCTCAATGTAGTTTCTATTAAAATGCACTTCCTCGGAGCTGTTGGAGGAAACCGAAGAAATCAGCTTGAAATGTCACATGTTATCTTCTTTAGCACATAAAAAACCGTCACTGTGAAAATTATTGACAAATCCAAGCACATCCTTATAACACAACAAAATTCATTTTGTAACATTTTTTATCGACATGAAAATAAATGACTGAATGAATAATTTCGAAACTAAGGCAAAAATCTTGGTGCTATTATTTCTAAACTTTTAGTTTTATTTGTTTATTTAGGGGGATCTAGGGGTTTACCTTTAGGGGTAAATATTAAAAAAGTACTCTGTGCTAAATATTTTCGAGAGTTGGTAACATGTTTCCTGTGCTTTTTCTTATTCGTCTGTGCTGAAATCTGAATTCTGTGGTTTCTCTAAGTTTGTGATTCTTGTATTTCTAGTAAGAAAACAATAATTCTGTCGAAAAAGAATTCTGAATTACACGAATAAATAAAATTACTATAGAGTAAATGGTAAAGTGTTTTAAAAATACTATCCTAGTGCATTTGATTTAGAAACACTTCTACAAAAGTTGTAAACAGTGTTAACGCGATGGGGAAGTCTCGGTGCTATTCGTTTATGAAGTGTCTCCTGATAATGTTCAATATTATATTTCTGGTGAGAGTTGGACTACAATTCTTGTCAAGTTTTATATTGTAATATAAGTGGGCATTGTATGGTTTAATAGCTTGTCTCTTTGGACTCACATAAAAATTAAACGAGCTTATGGGCATAAGCTTGTTTTAATTATTACTGAAAAAAATGCCATATCACCTTTTAGAAATAAGATATGAAACCTTTGATTGTAATACCCAAATATGTAAAATGTGTAGGTATTTTAGTCTCAGGTAAATGAGGTCATTGATGGTGTGTGCGAGCCAAGTTGCGTATGTACTGTGTGACGATAAAGAAGTAGGTAGGTAAGTTAGGGCGGGCGGAAGGCGGTCGTAAAACCAGATGTGATTCCAGACTGGTAAATATCTCTTAACACCTCCAAGCTACAACCAGTCACTGCTGAGTGCTGCTTAATTATAGCTCTATGTACATCTTGGTTACAAGAACATTTCCATAGGGCTATTTTAAATTATTTAATGTAATAATCTAATATATGAAATAATCCATACTATAATATTATAACTGTGAAAGTAACTCTGTCTGTCTGTCTGTTATGCTTTCACACCTTAATGGCTCAACCGATCATCATGCATGCACGTTGTCAAGGGTACAGAGAAGGACATAGGGTACTTTTAATTCTGGGATTCCCACAGGAACTCTGATATTACTGCAGGTGAAACTGCAGGGAACAGCTATTAATTTAATATAAATAATATGATGACTGTTGTCTTTTCATTTGAATAAATATTATCTATGTCTATGGCTATCTATAATAATAGTATCAATACACATTTAGATTCTAATTAGGTGAAGCTTCAATGAAGACACAGATTAACAAATAATATATTTTATTAAAGATTTAAATTGAGAATAACCTAAGTATCGATTAATATCTTGTTACAAGACATATAGGTTCATTCCTCTTATGTATGATCCCTTGTAATCAATTAATAATATTATTACCTTTTCTGCAGGTCTGGTCATAATTATATTTTGTTACTCATTGTGTTTGTTGTTATTAAACTTTTTTGTGTAATAACATATCTGCAGGAACTCTATAAAATCTGTTGTTAGGTGATGTATCTTACCAATAAACTATTTAGCTGCCAAATTTGAAGTACTTTTCGAGATTTGGTGTTCAGCCAGTAACCTTTCACTTTTGTATTGTACTTTAATCTTTATTTATTTATTTATTTATTTAAATGGAGAAAAAACAGATACAAATTTACACTAAATAATAATAACAAGAAATATTTTACCTATAATACAACAATTTACAGAGGTAAACAGATGTAACACCATTAGGTAGAGAGTAGAATGTATGAGTATAGTATATAAATTATGTAGGTAGAAATTACATGAAATGGTGGTAAGAAGGGTGATACACATGATAATTATAATAGGTATTTATTATTATGTATAATAAAATAGCATTATGGTGGAAACATACTTGTGTCGTGTCATGTTGTGTTGCAACAGAAGTATATTGGTTTCATACGTCATTTAGTATGGTTAGAGACATATTTGTATGTGGTGGCATGTTGTGGTGCTTCTCGAACCATACTAAATGTCATAAAACCGATATCGTCACTTATACAACAATGCAGTGTAAGTCAAAGCTTAGTTTTCAGGAGAGACAAAAAATTGCATTTAATTATTAATTTTATATAATACATGGATGATTAAAATATTCGTTTATAATTGAATAACCGCGTTTGAATTGGATGGTATTGCCTCCAGTGTGTGCCTATTGGATTCATGGAAAAACAATCTACCAAATGGTATATAAATATGGTAAAATTTTTACTTACGCAGTATTGCTGTATAAGCAACGATATTCTTCTGTCGCGACACAACACAATAAAGTATATTTCCACCTTTATGCATCAGAAAATGGTTTCTTCTTTATATTATTATTATTTATATAATTTTTTTTTATTTTATCTTAAATTTAGGCTTTTTACAGTATTTTACAAATAATAAATGTGCTTCGCTGATGCACCTATATTTATGCTTGTGTTGTTTAGTTGATTGCTTTGTGTTCTCCCGTTTTAAATCTAAATTGAACTAATTGATCATATTTTATATAAATTGGTATACGTCGGCAGGCGGTGGGCGCGGGCGCGTGCGGGTTCGCGGCGTGGGCGCTGTGGGACGGCAGCGGCGTGGGCGAGGAGCCGGCGGGGCGCGCCGGCCGCGCGGGGCTGGGCGCGCTGTGCGCGTGGGGCGGCGCGCTGGCGCTTGGCGCGGCGGCCGCGCTGGCCGGCGCCGCGCGCCGCTCCGCCGCGCTGCTGGCCGCCGCCGCCGCGCTGCTGGCGCTGGCCACCGCCGCCGAGGGCGCCGCCGCCTGGTGGGGCGCCGCCCACCTGCCGCAGCTGCGCGCCGCGCTGCGCGACCGCTTCGACCTCATGCTGCGCGAGGACTACGGCCGCGTGCCCTCGCGCACGCAGGTCATCGACATCATCCAGCGGGAGGTCAGTGTCGTCGAGAGACTCGGGGCTCGGGTGTGACATCCTGGGGCCGGTCGAGTATTAGGTAGTAGAATTTTTGTAATCAGTAACCCCCACCTCCTTGTCTGCTATGCTTACGTAAACATCGGCATACCTATACATATGTATGTATTTTGTAATCTGTTCTGGTTTTTTTTTTATTCATGAAATAAAAAAAAAAATTGATAAATATTGCTGATGTAATCACCATCTAGACCTCCTTTCCCTATGTCATCGAAAACAAGCAAAGCGAAGACCCTTTGCCCCCCATTAATGGCGATGTGATACCTGACCTCCCGGGGCCTGTGCCGCAGCTGGAGTGTTGCGGGGCGGAGAGCGTGCGCGACTGGCAGCGCTCGGCGTGGGCGCGCGCGCAGGCGCGGCAGCTGGCCGGGGGCGAGGCCGGCGGTGAGGCCGGGGGCGAGGCCGGCGGCGAGGGCGCGGCGCCGTGGGCCCCGGCGGCGGCGGCGCGCGCGGCCGACGCGCTCGACCTGTCCGTGTCCGCGCCCGCCGCCTACTACTGGGTGCCCGCCTCCTGCTGCGCGCACCCCGTGGCCGTGAGTACAGCCCGTCTGTAAACGTATTCACCCATAACACAGGACCTGTGAAAGGTCCTAGTGACTAGGTAAATGGTAACTAGTGCAGGGCTGCAGGGCTGTAAGGCGTAAAAATTGGAAAATTTCGGAATCCAGGGCCAATCAATGAATGTTCTTAAAAACTGTTGGACAATAAAAAAGTTAAAAAACAAAAATTTGTGCGATCTTGGTTACAACAATTTTCTGAACAATGAAAGAGATAAGGGAAAAAAAATGTTTAGGGCAAAGATTTCAATTTCATACCCAATAAAATATTTTCATGGTAATTTATTAATGTGTTGGGATATAAAAACACATTTCGAAATTTTATATAAAGATTAATTGACTGGCTCTGGATTCCGAGGTATAAATGTTACGGCCACTAAACCGTAATAAACTAGTATACCTGTCCAGTAGAATTAAGTATTTTTATTTAGTTACACTATCAGCCACTAGATGGCGTTGAGCTGTTAAATTTCAAGCTTTCATTAGGTGTCAACGAACTTATTAAGTACTGTGGAGTTATTATAATTTTGGTCTTATGTGGTTTCTCATTATACGTGTAAGTAAGTACCTATTGTTTTATTCAAAGTGCAGTGGTGTGTAAACATAAAAGTGGTTCTTCGAGACGGATTATTGGACTTGTGAAATCGTGAGTAAAAACAGGACTTGTGAAATTTTAAAGTGTTAACGTAAAGACTTAGAAAAAATTGAATAAAATTTGAACTTAGAAAAATTTGTGTTGCAAAAGACTTAGAAAAAATCAACTTCAGTTTGGACTTAGAAAAATTTCGTCGATTTTAAACATAGAAAAATATTGTGTTCAATGTTCATTAACTTAGAAAATTTGCAATCTTTTAGGACTTAGCAAATTTAACATAAAAAAGACTTTGAAATTTACAAGTGTTGTGTTCAGTGACATAGAAAATTTACTGTCATTTGGGACTTAGACAATTACGGCGAAAAAAAAAATAATTGTCAAAGGAATTTGTTGCGCATATATTCAACAACTTAATAATGGAGGCAGTGCAACAACTGATAGCTATTCAAAATGAGACTGAAGAGAAAATTCAAAAGGCTCAAGCAAACTTTAAGAAATCACCAAAGGAAAGGGTTACGGTCATATATACAGAGGCGCGACTCGAAACTTTAGAAACATATTGGAAGAGTTTCATTGCTACACATGACCAAATAATAACCAAGGTCCAGAAATCGAATAGGCAATCGTTATCATACTTCACGCAGGATACATACGAAAATGTTGAAGAACTATACTATGCATACAAAAGCGAATTAAAAACAGCTCTGAAAAAATTTGGATCAGCAAGTTCAGCATCTAATGCGACTCAAGAAGGCGTAGTTAATGTGACTAGGAGCAGTGAAGTCAAGTTACCAAGGATTACTATACCAACGTTTTCTGGAAATTACACAGAATGGCAGTCATTCCATGATTTGTTTTCTTCATTAATACATAAAAATGAGGGTTTAGAGGATGTTCAAAAACTGCACTATCTCAAGAGTAGTTTGGCGGGAGAAGCAGATGCTCTACTCAAACAAGTAGCCATCACAGGTGATAATTACTCAGAAGCCTGGTCTATCTTGAACAAGCGTTATGACAACAAGAGATACATCGCTAATTGCATATTTAAGAGATTTTTTGGTCAAAGAAACGTGACAGCCGAGTCCTCCTCCGCAATCAAACAGTTATTAGACACGTCAGTGGAATGTATCAATGCCCTCAAAAACATAGGTTTGCCAACAGAGCATTGGGATGCGATTGTCATGTACATCCTCGTCTCAAAACTAGATGCAGATAGTCACAAGCAATGGGAAGAAACTATCAGCAACGAAAATTCAGATGAACTGCCTAAGCTCAGCAAATTGACGCAATTTTTAGAAATGAGATTTCGAACGTTGGAGATGGTGGAGAGTGCAAACAAAGGTTCTAAAACAAATAAATCTAAGACATTCCACGCCGCAATAGAAACAACCTGCGCATTTTGTAAAGAGAATCATCATATCTTCACCTGCAAGGAATTTACGAAGCAGCCCGTAGATAAACGCTACGAGTTCGTACAGAAGAGTGGGTTGTGCTTCAATTGTCTCATTCCTATTCATACAGTCATGCGATGCAAACAATCAACAGCTTGTAGGATATGCCATAAAAGACACCACTCGCTTTTACATCCTGAAAAAAGGATACACTTTGAGAAACCAACTACAGCAGAAGAAAACAAAGACCAAGAAGAGAAGGCGCACAAAGTAACGACACACTTCTCTAAACAAGAACACCCTGGTCAAAACGTTTTGTTAGCTACAGCATTGGTAGACGTCATTTCAGAAACAGGAAAAAAACACGTCTTCCGTGCATTAATTGACCAGGGATCACAGGCCTCGTTCGTCTCAGAAAGGGTGGTTCAAACTTTAGGTTTAAAGAGAACCAAAATCAACGGCGTGGTATCAGGATTGGGTGAAGGGACTAACGAGCTGTCAGTAAACAATACGGTGAACTTTCAGTTGCAATCGAGATATGAAACATCCTTCAACCTACACGTCAACGCTTACGTGCTTCGGTCATTAACAACTATTTCACCTTCGCGTGTGATAATGGAGCACTACTGGCCTGAAATTCAGAAACTGCCACTCGCGGATGCATGCTACAAAAGGTCGGGCAAAATTGACATACTGCTGGGAGCAGATGTTTATAGCAAGATAATAGACAATGGACTGATAAGAGGATCAGACGGTATAGTAGCACAATTCACCCGTTTAGGCTGGATTCTATCAGGAGAAATGACCGACCAAAAACAAGCTAGACAAAATAAGATACTGAGTATGCATGTAAACGTACTAGAAAACGATTTATTAAAGAGATTTTGGGAGTTGGAGTCAGATGGACTAACGGATAAAAGGGTACTAACCAAAGATGAAGAACGATGTGAACAGTTTTATAAAACTACTACAACAAGAGACGAAACCGGAAGATACATTGTCAATTTACCGTTAAGGGACACAGTAGAAAACACAGTTAAGGCATGTGGAAATACAAAAGAACAGGCAACTATTAGATTCAAACAATTAGAGAAGAGATTTCGGAGAAACGAAAACCTAAAGATAGAGTACCGAAAGGTCATCGAAGAGTATTTGAATCTAGGTCACATGGTTGAGGCAGAAGAGGATGAGAATGCAATATACTTGCCTCATCATGCTGTAGTCCGAGAGGACAAAGACACCACAAAGGTACGGGTTGTCTTTGACGCATCTGCAAAGGGATCTAAGGGTTACTCTCTAAATGATAGCATGCTGATTGGTCCCACTTTGCAGCCAGATTTACGAAGTCTGATTATCAAGTGGAGATCGTACAAAATATGTTTTGTCGGCGATATTGTCAAAATGTATCGCCAAGTTCGAGTGATTCACAAACACTCCAGCTTACAGAGCATATTATGGCGAAATGATCCTGAAGACGAGCTCAAGGTTTACAAATTAGTGACAGTGACTTTCGGCACAGCAGCTGCACCATATTTAGCTGTACGTACACTTATGCAGCTAGCTGAAGATGAGAGTCATATATACCCACACGCAGCAGCCATTGTAAAGAATTCATTCTACATGGATGATCTCATGAGTGGGGCGGAGAATGTAGAGCAGGCACTAGTCATGTGCAATGAAGTAAAGGGCTTATTAAAATCGGGAGGCTTTATTATGCAGAAATGGTCCAGTAACTCAGACGAATTGTTGCAGAGTATAAAGGGTGTGGGAGAACTGAGCGAGGACAAACTGGAGATTAAGCTGGATCCCATTATAAAGATTTTGGGATTAACCTGGAATAGACAGGATGACAACTTTTGTATTACAGTCCACTTGCCTGATATGAGTTATCCTGTGACGAAGAGATCAATTTTGTCGGATATGGCACGGCTTTTTGATCCGTTTGGTTGGCTTGCACCCGTAATAATTTGCGCTAAGATCTTTATACAAAAACTCTGGCTTTGCAACAAGGGATGGGATGACGAACTGCCCACGGAATATATTACTGAATGGACTGAATATAGAAGAGAGTTGACCAGCCTAAGAGACATTAAGATACCCCGATGGATAAACTTAAGCTCAAAAAACAAAGTTGTTCAAATTCATGGCTTTTCAGATGCTTCGTCAATCGCATACTCAGTGGTAGTATACATCAGAGTTGTTACAGTTGTGGATGATATCGAAGTCAACCTAATAGCTTCGAAAACCAAGGTGGCACCATTAAAACAAATTTCTATTCCGAGATTGGAGCTATGCGGTGCGGTCTTGCTAGCTAGATTGTTGCACGACATTGGACAGCTGCTTAACGTACCGAAGGAGAATGTGTTTGCGTGGACAGACTCGATGGTGGTTTTATCATGGCTCCAAGGTCAACCCAGTAAATGGCAGACATTTGTCGGAAACAGAGTGTCAGAGATCATTCAGTTGATTGATAACGATAAATGGAGGCACGTTAAGTCAGGTGACAATCCTGCAGATCCTGCATCGCGAGGCATAAGCGCGAGTGAACTAAGATCAAGGGATATATGGTGGTGCGGACCAAAATGGCTGAAAGAAAAGGAAATTGATTACAAACCAAAGGAGATACCAGCAACAAAATTAGAAGCAAGAAAACTAGAGGTGCGATCATTACACATTGAAGTAGAAGAGATCCCTATCTGGGAGAGATTTTCAAATTTAACAAAAATGAAGAGAGTTTTGGCATACTGCAGAAGATTTGGAACAATGCAAACAAACAAATTAGAAGGTAAATACTTAACTACAGAAGAATTAGAAACCATTTTAGAGAGATGCATTAGCTATTATCAAGGATTGGCATTTGGTGAAGAAATGAAAGATTTAAAGGAAGAAAAGAAAGTTAAAAGGAGAAGCAAACTCCGAACATTAAACCCAATTTTTGATAAAAAGGGAATTTTAAGAGTAGGAGGAAGACTACAGTCATCAAGTCTCTCATATGAAGCTAAACATCCTATCATTATACCTGGAAAGGATCACCTTACCAAGCTGTTGGTGAAGGAAGCACATGAACGGACGTTGCATGGAGGACAGAGATTAATGATGTCTTATTTATACACGAGATATTGGATAATTGGGCTACAACTCGCAGTGAATAATTGTGTCAAAGAATGCGTGACATGTCTGAGATTTCAGGCAAAACCCCAACAGCAAATGATGGGGCAGTTGCCTGGCGTGCGGGTCACGCCACAAAAACCGTTCGAGAACAGTGGAGTTGATTACGCTGGCCCTATAATGATCAGAATGTCCAAGGGCAGGGGCTATAAATCTTCCAAGGGATATATATGTCTGTTTATCTGTATGTGCACCAAAGCAATACATTTGGAGGTCGTATCAGATTTAACGTCACAAGCTTTCTTGGCAGCTTTTAGAAGATTTGTTGCTCGAAGAGGACGTTGCACTAATCTGTGGAGTGACAATGGGACAAATTTCGTCGGGGCCGCAAGAGAGCTGAAACTCATGTTTGAGCAGGGTAAATCCAATTTGGCCAGTGAAATAGCCGAACTCTTAGCCACAGATGGCACTACGTGGCATTTTATACCGCCTAGGGCACCAAATTTTGGAGGGCTGTGGGAGGCCGGCATTCGATCAGCCAAGATGCATTTACATAGAGCAATAGGTTCGACAACACTAACATTCGAAGAAATGATAACTTTAATGGCACAAATCGAAGCGTGTTTAAACAGTCGACCACTGTGTCAACAGAGTGAAGACAGTACAGATGCTTTGACACCGCTAACACCAGGTCATTTTCTAGTGGGAGAGCCTCTTGTAAGCGTGCCAGACAATGATTTCACCCAAGGTAGCAACATAAATTTGCTCACTAGATGGCAATTAATTCAGAGGATGACAGCACAATTCTGGAAACGTTGGCACCTTGAATATTTGCATACGATGCAACAGAGATATAAGTGGCATACGAAGGTCGAATCACCGAAAGTGGATGACGTGGTGATTATCAAAGAGGAAGATTTGCCCCCTACAAAATGGCTTTTGGGAAGGGTTTTAAATATACATCCTGGCCGTGATGATTTAGTTAGAGTTGTAACGATAGTATGTAAGGGAGGTTCCGTGCTCAAAAGACCCTTGTCTAAATTAATCTTTTTGCCGAAAGGCAAATCAATGTCGAGTGAGGAATAGTCCGACACGGTGGGCGGAGTAAGTGAAAGACAGAGTCTTTGGTGGGCGGAATGTCCAGTAGAATTAAGTATTTTTATTTAGTTACACTATCAGCCACTAGATGGCGTTGAGCTGTTAAATTTCAAGCTTTCATTAGGTGTCAACGAACTTATTAAGTACTGTGGAGTTATTATAATTTTGGTCTTATGTGGTTTCTCATTATACGTGTAAGTAAGTACCTAGTGTTTTATTTAAAGTGCAGTGGTGTGTGTAAACAATACCTAGAAGTGTTAATACATTTTTCACATGAGCGTGGTGTAGAGTTGAAATCACGGAGGACGATTGAAATACATAATTATACTAGGTACTACTGCCCCATACTAAGAGTCTCTATTTGTAGCAGTTTAAATATCCTGTTTTTAGCATCGTGTGCTAGACCAGCGAGAGTGGTTTATTTTTATTAATTTCGGAACACTTCGACTATGTGTATTTTATATAACAAGTAGCTGTTCCTTGCGGTTTCCCTCGCGCACTAAAATCCGTTGCGTAGGTAGTTTAAAAGGTCTAAGCGTAGAGCCGGCGCGCGGCGGGAAGTGACCTCGTTTTTATGCTATGTACCTGTGATGTTAAAACACTTTGTGGTAAGTGTATCATTGCACTCGTTGCAGCCTGGGGCGGAGGGGGCGGAGGGGGCGGAGGGTGCGGGTGCGGGTGCGGGTGCGGAGGGTGCGGGTGCGGGGTGCGCGGCGGCGCAGCGCGTGTCGTGGGCGTCGCGCGGCGCGCGCGGGCTGCACGCGGCGCCGTGCGGGCCGCGCGTGCTGGCGGCGCTGGCGCGCGGCGCGCGGGGCCCGCTGCTGGCCGGCGCCGCGCTGCTCGCCGCGCAGCTCGCCGCGCTGCTGCTCGCCGCCGCGCTCTCCGTGCACGAGCGCCCGCCGCGACGGTACAAGGCGTAGGCACGCCCCACCCCGCCCCGTCCTGCCCCGCCCCACTCGCACGACGCCCTCCACACGACACGCGCACTCCACTCGTCGACACTGATCTCTCTAGCTTTTTAGTTCGTTTAATTCAATCACGAGAGCCGATGATGCTGCGATTGATAATGGCGGAGGAAAACGGAAATCGTCGTTCCGATACGTAAAAACGAAACCTCAGTGACCAGGCCGAAGACCCTCTGCGTAAAAAAATAACGCAGTTTCTTAATAACATGATATTACTGTGTACTTATAATTTATTTATTTATTTATTACACAAAATTTCTCACAGCTTTACAGTTATAGGTACTAATACACTGTGAAATTAGAAATAAGAAATACGATGATAATACTGATAAAGACTGATAAAGAATTACAATAAAATAATTTAAGATGCTAAATTTTTGATACGTTCATCCGCTCGCAATACCTCAAACACTCATCGCGCACACTCATCCATCGACTGGCAAACAAATCACAGTCGGGAGCCGATGCGAGAAGCATGTTGAGGTAATGTATGGCGCGGATAAGCGGAGAGTTACACACCATGAAGTACATAGTAGTATCGCGCCCGCCGCCCGCCGCCCGCAGCGCCGGGGGCAGTGGCTACATCCCTAAAGGGCTTCACTCCAGACTGAACTATCGCTATTTGTTATGCTCGTTGTGTGAACCTCACAGTGTAATGCGTTCAGGACATACCACCACTAACTCTATTGCAACTATAACTCGCACATGAAAGACGAATTGAAATAATAAATTCTGATATCGCTCACTTAGTGCCGTATGCAGACGAGTGTAGCGCGCGGCATAATGAATTGATGAATGAATTTGGAAAATTCCCTACATCATTGTTCACGGATATAGTACTAATTAACATAATTACCGAGACAATATAAATGCGCAGTTTTGTAATAAGAAATAAAATAAAATAACAAAACTTATAGAATAAAAATTAAATTCGTAGTTCTATCGTGGCATATAATACAACATTCCGATACTGTTCTGTTCACGAGCGGGTGACAACTTGCAGTTTTTGAACGCATTATACAGGATTTACAGAATGGGTGTAGAGATGATAAAATTGATATTTTTATTTTGTTATTTATTTATTTATACACAAGATATTTGTATTATGTTCCTTTTTCTGTTTACTACTTGTGTTGGATTTATTGATGTGTTTTATTTTAATGTTTGATATTAGGACCTAATCGTTATTATGTTAGCGGTTCGGCGTTTTTGTTTTATTATTTAAGATTTTCAATTAATATTGGCCATATTTCAGCCATGTAATATACCTATACATATATGATGCATTATAATGCAGAATTTAAAATATTTTTAATATTTGCAAGTGCCATTTTTTGAGGTTAATTTTAATACACACATACACTTTTCTACAAATGGCCTACCACAGAATGGATTTGTAGGTACAGAAGACCCGCTCAGTACAAGGCGCATGTGCATAGGACTCAAAGAATGCCGCTTGGCGCTTTGCTCCATACAATATCCGGCTGAGTAATTTGGGAACGCTCGCCGCGTTTTCGTTTTTATGATCAACGAATTGTCGTTTCGATCACAGAACGAAGTTTGAGCTTAAAAAAAAATACCTATCAAACAATAACTTTTTGAAATTATAAACTCGCCGCCCCGAGCGGAGCGGGCCTTCTGCAATCGTACAGTATCATTACTAACCCAAGGGACAAACTAGTCGACCGAAATCTAATGTTGCCATCAAATTTTGATAATATTATCTATACCTACTATCTATCTTGAATAATAGACGAAGTAGATTCGGTGTTAACTGTAGCCAATAAGTGAGTGTCGGAACCAAATGTGTGTTAGTCGTATAAGTTGATATTGTCGCAGTGTCTGCCCTGCCCTGCCCTGTCGTGTCGTGTCGTGTCGTGTCGTGTCGTGTCGTAGGCTACGTCTGTCTGTGTGTCTGTTTATAATGCTACTGCTCCACCTGCGTTAACGTTAACGTTGATGTTAATGTCTAACGTTAAAGTTGATGGTAATTGTTAGTAAGGTAACCCGTTAAAATGTTGGCCACATCTACGTAATGCCTAAATTAGCGCACTAATTTACGCGTTAACACGCAGGTGGAGCAGTAGCATAAGTGTAAGCGAGCGAGGTGCGTTAAGCAAGGTTAACCAAAGAGCTGGGCGGCCCGAGCCGGGCTCCGGTCCAGCTCGGGCTCCGCCACGTAATGTTAATGAATTCTACCGTTCGTTATCGAAACCATTCGGGTCCCATCGTACCACCACTGCCATATTTCTATTCTAGTAGCTTCTAGTACTTAATATATTTATTTTCAGTTGATATTTTTTTAAACATAGTGATTGCATTTAATTAAAATAAGTTTTTTGATTGATAATAATAAATAACATTTCGAGATAGTGTAAGTATAATACTTTGCCACCTGATCTGATACTGATCTGTTAATGGGAAACAAGATTTTATAATAAGTTGAAGACTGATTTCTCGCGTGTTTATTTTTTTTTTCTCTAACATATACGAGTATTTAATATCTAACAAAGTACAAACTAGTTAAGTTTTTTAATATTGTTCTTTTATTGTAATTATTATATATTTTAATATAATTTTATTGCTTTATTGACCTAACATGGACCTACAGGGTCACACCCGAGTCTGCCGTTTCAATTTCGCAAGATGTCGGTTCGTTGGCATCATATTGGTATATCAGTGGAAATAGCAGACTCAGGGCCCAGATCTTGAGCCACAGTGCACAGTGTAAAGTAGGTGTTGCTGCGAGCTGGAGACTGCTTTCGAAGAGCCTGCGCCCGCCCGCCCCGGGCCCCGGGCCCTTGCGTTAGGATACCTAAGTACCTACATATAGGTCGCTCCGGCTCGTCTGCAGCGGTACAGTAACCCCCTGCCCCCCTAGCCATGTTGACAATCTACGATCGTTAACGTAAAACTAAAAAACGAATCGTCAAGTCGCTTGGTCACGTAAAATCGTCCAATCAAAACTAGTTTTGCGTGACCACGTGACCTAACGATTGTATTCTTTAGTTTTCTATACGTTAACGGTTGTAGATTGTCAACTTGGCTAGGGGGGCTGATATGATTTCGACTGAACATTAATATAATTTAATTGTAATCTAACAGATGGACTGATTTACATTGTTTTGTTTGTATTTAGAGCTTTAAGATTATTGTGCAGCCAGTATTAGCTACTCTGGGAGTAGGTACTTACCTAAACAAAGACTTTCCTATTGTAAGTTTACTTAGTTTTTTTTGTTTGTTTCGAAAACTCACAACAGAATACTCTGAGTTATTAAGTATATTTATATTTTATATATTTACTGATTAGAAATTTCAATCCAGGTGTCTTTTCGCAAACTCAATTAATTGTTGTGTGAGCACCAACTTGCCACGTCGACTCGCTACGATGTTTTGATCAGGGGTCTACCATCGTCTTTTATGGCAATGGTTAAATAAATAAATAAATGTTAAAAAACTTTAAGGTCCAATGTTAGGTGAAATAATAATGCTCTAAGGGATGAATGTAGCCCCCCTAGTGAGTGCCAACTGCAGAAATCCGATGGATCTGTGCGACGACTGCTTGCACTAGTCGTGCATCGTGTACGAGTCGTTAATGAGTCGTCAGTCGTGACCCATAGTAGTTCTAGATTCACCTGGATTCATTCTTTCTGTGTGTATAGATGTTGTGTGTCGTGGCGTCGCGACACACACACACACACACACACACACACATATATACAATCTAGCCTTCCGTGTTAGCAATCTTCACGTTTTTGCAAACATGTAGATACCTATAAATCTCTTGCGCCATACCGCTGCGTGAGTACAGTTGACAGAAAGTAGCTTAGAACATCTTGTCGTTTGTGTGCTCAGACGCTTTTTATTTCGTCTGAGTTTGTGTGCGTGTGCGTCGCGACGTGGTGTGCGGTCACTGTACTGCGGCACTTATACAAACATTACTTATATCTATTGTATTTTGAACGACTAATAAATATACAATTAACAAACTAGATTTTTTTATTGCGAATTACCTGCCAGCGGGGTAACTTGGTAAGAATAGATAAAACAGGAGGAACGCAATCTATAGGTGCTAATAATATTATAAATACTTATAGGTACGTAGGTAAAGTTTGTGAGTTTGTGAGGTTGTGTTACATAAAAAATAAAATAAAATTACCTATTCATTTTATTAATTTCAAAGTCGAAGTCAAATAATTTTATTGAGAAACATATAGTCGAATTGAGAACCTCGTTTTTTGAAATCGAATAAAAATTGGCCCATAATGTGACTGACGTCAATAAAATTACTATAGGATATTTTGACTAATTTTTTTTTAGTCCGTCTTGTAGATTAATAAAAAATATTTTCTTTTTTTACGTAATCAAAAAATAACGGCGATACATTGAGTTGACCAAACAAAACCAAACTTCACACGTTTAAACGTCAAATGTTAAATTAATATTTTAATTAAGCATATTTCGTATTGCGCTGATTACCAATATTGGAGATAATTACGAATTATTTTCTAAACTACTAGGGACGCCTTGTTGCGTCCAGTTAACGCGCGAACTCTAGAGCGAGTGCACGTATCGAGGGAAATGGAGCGCCAACATTTTGACACGGAATTGTTTAATGCTCGCGCGTTGGTACGTAAAACGTAGTGGTTATATACTCTTTGTTGGTACGCACCTTGTGGACGCAACGGTCGCGCGTAATACGCGCGAGAGAATCGCGACGAATTTGCCCTTTCTGGACAAGCTCTAAGAGTTGAATCGTCATCTTTAAAATAATTTCCGCGATACGAAATATGCTTAAAATATTAATTTAACAGTTGACGTTAAAACGTGTGAGGTTTGGTTATGTTTTGGTAATGTCCTTATAAAATAGCGCGATCGGTCTTGGCGGCTTGTAGCGGTTAGTGACGTCACGAGCCCCCACCCTAAACTAAAGCGTATCTCTGTGTACTTTCATTTATTTGAAAAATAAATAATATGTGTCTAATAATTTTTAATTTTCTAACTGACGGACTAATTAGAATTTTGATTTTCAAAAGTCGTCATTATCCCTATTATTATGATAGTAATAAAATATCTGCCCTTCACAGCTTCCTAGTGCTATGGTTGAAAAGATGAAGCTGCGCAACAAGTTCCCCAGTAGGTAGCACGCAGTCAGTTTAAAGCTGACTACTTTTTAAACTTCCCATACAATATTGAAGATACTTGGTGTACTTAGTAAAAATGTAGAGTTGATGTTGGACCATTTTCTAGTGCGAATTTTGAGTTCCATATTTTGTTCCTTCACTGAACAAACCGATCGGATGGATAGGTGCTGACAAATGCGTAGATATTTATAACGAGCTGTGCCCTGCGGTTTTACCCGCGGAAATGTCGGAGTTCCTGGAATTCCGAGATAAAAGTACCCCATGTCTTCTTTACCTCTGATATTGTGTGTACAAAATTTCATGATGATTGGTTGAGCGGTTAAGACGTGAAAGCGTACAACAGACAGACAGACCGAGTTACTTTCGCATTTATAATATTAGTAGGGATAACAGATGTGTCACTTTTCGCTGTCATTTACGATCGATTTCGTCGGAGTAAATATTTTAAACGATAGCAATATATTAATAATAACATGGACCAATGATAATACTAATATAA
This sequence comes from Zygaena filipendulae, assembly GCA_907165275.2. NCBI lineage: Eukaryota > Metazoa > Arthropoda > Insecta > Lepidoptera > Zygaenidae > Zygaena > Zygaena filipendulae. Next base: position 12,224,913 of record OU015662.1, read on the forward strand.
TAATCCACTCCACAACACACAGATCTACTTGATCCCACACTAAGCTATAAGCTTGTGTCGTGGAAACCAAGCAAACGTGGTATATACTACACATATTATTACATATATATTATACTATAGACATATACATATACACCCAGACTGGAAATAGGAACCCTGTGTTCATATTGCAACACTTGTAAATCCCGATTAAAAAAAGAAGCTGCCAAGTTGTAACAAAATTATGTAAAATGGCAAACATGCAATGACAAAAGGACTCTACCTACACAGCAATAGCAATGAGGAACTATAATAATATGTATAATCGAAGCTCGTCGTGTTGCGAGTTGCGACAGCCCGAGTGGCAGCCATCAAATACACATCAAGGTAATGTGTTCTCTCAATATCTGTGTAGCATATGCCTACCTACCTACGCTGAGCTACCTATCTATGTCTACAATTCTACATAGCCTTTACTACCTACTTATGGCCCACTCCTTCATTTAGGTTATAAACCAGATAGTCCAGCCTGCATGTTGAGCAATATTAGGTATATCGACGGTTGAAGATTATAAAACAAAGTCCTCCGCAGCGTCTGTCTGTCCGTCTGTCTTTTCACGATAAACTCGATAACTACTGTACGGATTTTCATACGGTTTTCACCAATAGATAAAGTGATTCCAGAGAAAGGTGTATAGGTATAGTTTATCCGAAATTGCCGCGGGTAAAACCGTGGGGACAGCTAGTACATAATATATGTAAATTTAAGATCCCAAAATAAAAAGTACTTTCCTAATTCGTAAAACCATCCATTACTAATATTATTTATTTTATGACTACATAGATAGTAGGTACACGCTACCCATTATATTATCTGTGTACACGCCACGCCGCCGGACAATCCGGACGCTGATCGCACAGACTGGAGCTTGTGTAGAGTCAACTTTCAACTATTTATTGCTTACTAAGCGCACATAGTATAGCAATCTTTCTTTAATTTCTTTGATAATCGACAAAGTCAACGTAAAAATATATTAATACCTACTATACTTGTAATAACAATAATGTAACAAAATATTGACATGAAGGTAGCTATGGTGACCTATGGCACGGGCTCTCGATGAACCTAGTTTAGGCACCGCCCACCGGGGCAGGATCACGATGTTAGTTTTAAGCCTCACATATTGTACGTATATTTCTGTTTTGGTACCAAATAAATTACATATAATTATATATTGAGAAGCTGCTTGATGCGCAGTAAGTAGTTGAGTAGGTATCGGTCAACAATTTGACCTCCAATAAGCATCAGATAATTGTTATTCATTGGCTGCTCCGAGCTCCGCTGCTCTTAATTGATAGCAATGTGCGTTGTTGCGTCGTGCCGCGTGCGCCGGTCGCCGGTTTGACTCCCGCCGGCGGCAGCGCTCGCGCGCGCGATCCTTTAAGACGCCGCGGGCCCCCTAGCCAAGTTGACAATTTATATTCCTTAAAACTATAAAAATTTAAGAATGTGTCGTCAAGTCTCGTGTTTACGTGAAATGGGACTTTTGATTGGCGGATTTTCCGTGACCACGTGACATGACGATACGTTTCTTAGTACTGTTATCTATAGCGATTTTCGTGTAGCGTTAACGATCATAGACTGTCAACTTGGCGATGGGGGCAGGTCAGAGAGCAAGAAGATGCCGCGGCTGCAGCCGAGCGGCGGCTGCTCTCACGATCATTATCATTGACATTTGTTAAAAAAACTGTTAATTACCAGAAGCTGGCCTCGCTTCCGTTAATTACCTGTGCCTTCCTAAAATTTAAATGTCTTCTTAATAAATTCCTAATCGTTATCATTGACATTAAGAAGTCAGGTAAGTACTTAACAGAAACGAGACCCAAATTTAGAGTTTGTGTGATGTGCCATCGAATGATTCGTGTTCGGTTATATTGTCTATATTACACGTATGTACATATACAGGTAAGTGAGCTTAAAATCGTAACGTCGTTTTGTCTCTCCCAAAAAGTTCCATATTTTGATGTAGATAGAGTTGCAAATCTCGCAACGGTTTCACTAAACGCATGGTATAATTTGTCATCATCCACCGCCGCGGCCGCAGCCGACTATTTTTTTTAAATTAGAGGCAATTATATAGAATGTCTTTGATTAGAGTTCTATTTTGCGACCCCAATATCAAGGGCGCTTTGCCGGGAAAAAAAATTTCTCGTTATAATAATAATTCGTTTTTTTTTTTTCAAATTAGGATTGGTAGGTAATAACTTTATTAGGTCCCTACATCACGTTACACAGCGCCACTAATATATCACATAATTATTATCTCCAAAAATATATTTCAAACTCTATTCTAGAGAAGGTAATCGTGAAATTAGAATGTTTGCAGGTTCACAGATTGCTAAGAACTATAGGCCTAATAAAATAAAGGAAATAATCTCGCTTTGTAATTTTAGTTCTATATATACGCAAGCTTTAATTTTAAAAAATTCATGGATCCAAAAAATATGTTTAAAAAAATGTAGGTATTTGAAAGTTAATTTATTTTGAAAAAATGTATCGGCATTGGACATAGGGGCTATGCGCAGTGCTCGCGCGGCGCGCCTAAAAGCTTTTTCACGCGGCGAGCTTTCAACGGTCGCGTATCGGGGCGAGAGGGCTGCGGGGTGATGGAGCGCGCCTCAGCGCCCGGGGCGACTGGCGAGGGGCGCGGGTCCCCCCGGCGCACGGCCGCCCCGTTCCTCACCCCGCACCAGGCCGAGCGCCGCCCGCCACTCCGCCAGTGCCTTACGAGGCGCGTCCGCAAGCACGTGTCCTTCGCGCCGCTCGCCGCTCGCCGCCCGCCGCCGACCCGCGCGACTGTTGACTGTTACTAGTGCCTAGTGTCTCCTGCGACCACCACCCTGCCGCCTCTCGCCTGCCGCCCAGCCTGCCCGCTCCCGGCTCGGGCCATGCGCCGCGCCTGACAGAGCCGTCGCCCGAGGGTCCCGCCTGACGCCCCGCCACCATGGGGTGCGCCAAGGGTCTCTGCACGCTCGACAAAATATTCATCTTCATCAATATCGCGTTCGCGGTTCGTATAACCAAATTCAATTCAACAAATTACTTTAAAGTTTACACACTTTGTTCTAAAAAATGTAGAGTTTTTCAAATCTGTAATAAATACTTAGAAAAATTTAATTTTACTAACTACTATTTTACTATGTAAGTATGTTATTAGCAGCTACCTACGTTACGTCTTCACTTCCTATAAATAAGTTTATGCTATTTAAGTTTCTATATTCTTAAACGTGAATTCATTTCGGAATAAAAGATTTTTTACTTAGGTAGTAGGTAGGTAGGTACTCTATATTTTTTTACTATTCTCATTTTTTTTCCATATATGTAATAAAAATATATTTTATGGAACTAATTAATAAGAAACAACAAGTAGGTAGGTATTTACGAATTTTTTAATAATAAAGGCAACACAAGTCCCAACGATATCAAAATATTGACATTTATGACCTAAATAATAGCTCTACCTCGAACGTAACTCTTAACAAAAAATTACAAAAGCTTGTCTGCAGTTTATATTCACACAACGGCGGACCGCGCTGCACCTACCTGAGCTCGGTGCAGCTTCTCTATAACACACACGCACACACACACACACACACACACACACACACACACGCGCGCACACACACGTCACAAAAGTGGTCAGACGTCATTCTTTGAAGCCCACCAAAAGCTCTCAAAATAATAGAGGGATGAACATCGCCGGTGAAAACTTGCTTTTTTATTTGGTTTCGTAAATTATTGTTAGAATATCAATTAATTTGTAGAATTAATATGTATTGTGTTTAAGCCAATGGTTACATAGAATGTCGTTGGTAATAAGCGTTATTACAATTAGCAATAAAATTAGGAAACCCAGTAAGAATTCTAAGCAACAACAGGATGACGTTTGTGGCTTTACTTGATAGAGTTACTTTTGCCGGATATTAATGGATAATAATTGTACCTATTTAATACGTCTTTGATAATATTTGAATAGCTACTAGACTGTGCTACTAAGTTATTGTTTTTGTTGCTACAAGCTCTTAGGTAAAACAGTTTTTTACAATATTATAATATACGATAAGCTGCTTTGTTCGCGTGGTTTTAGATTTATTTATAGATATTTTTTACCTTACATATTTTTTTAAAATTGAGCCTTGAAATCAACATAGGCTACATTTGAGTTGTTTCAAAAAAAGTTATAACTTAGTATTTACCTATTCCAAGTTATCGCACGCACAGATAATATAATACTATACTAGTCGCACGTATGTGCATAATATACACAATATTTTAGTCTCAAGAGTCAAGACGTGTCAGTGTCACATAGTCTAGTAGGTACCAATAAACACTTTACAATAAATTTCTGCATACAAGATCCACTTTAGTCAAAGATTTTTAATACCGTAGAACGCTGCAGCTTTGCCAAGTGGGTCCAACTTTACCGATGGTACTCTAGTAGATAAACGACGACCCTATTGGTACAGTAGGTCGCCATGCGTACCCGATAAGCTAATCAAGAGGTTCCAGGTTCGATTCCCGGTGGGGGTGAACTTTGTGTGATGAACACGGGGTTCAACTTTCTAATCTGAGCGTGTATACCTATGGTATTATGTCATTCTATGTAGTATATAGTTACCACGTTTGCTTGGTTTCCGCGATACAAGCTAATGATAGTTTACTGTGGGATCAAATAGATCTGTGATATCAAGTCATAGTAAATCAATGTGTCAAGTGGATTATTATTATTTTAAACAGCTGAACTCCGCGCCCAGGCCATGTGTCAACAGCTGACACATATAACATACCTACCTACATACCTACATATACCCCACCGTCATACATCTGTGATATCAAGACGTATAGTATTCGCCGAGCTCACCCGCACCGCCGCCGTTGTACCTATTTACCTAATTTATTCATATCATAATACACTCAAACATCGTGTTTCGTGAATAGTTGACCGGTCCTCGTTCCGTCGTCACGTCATTTTGACGTTCTCGTGATAATAAACCGGTTATTAGGAAAACTTGATATTCGCCTTAAAAGTAAATAAGGATTATAACAGTATAAAAAAATATATGTGGGTATATTACAGGGTGCTAAACATATTAACACAATAATAATGTTTTTGACTGAAATACTTATAAGAAACCACGAACCTACACAAGAACCGCTAACGGCCGCACACAGAGTCGTTTTAATGATTACTTAATGGGCATGTGGACTAATTTTTATTTTTTAGTCCGTCTTGTAGATTATTAAAAAATATTGGACACGTATTTTTTCTTTTTTTACGTTGTCAAAAAATAACGGCGATATATTGAGTTGAAATTTCGCGTGACGTCACTATTCTGACAGTTTGTATGGCGGTTTTAGCGGTTAGTGACGTCACCGGTTTCCATGGCGCTCGCGCTCGTGTCATGCTACCGGTTTTTGGTCACCGCGTAAAGTATTCGCGCCATTACACAGCCATGACGTGCGGCTGTTTCGCCTATACGGTCACGTCTACATTTTTTGCATATACCTAGTTAAGAGTGAGATAAGAAGTTAAAAAGGCAACTCCTTATAATTCCTATTAACTCCGGGTGGAAAAATAAAACGCATTTTGCATCAGGCCTTCGATAGGTACACATTCACCGATTGCTTTAGGCATATTATATCTAATATTTTCTAAGGTAAAACTGTAACTTTACTGGACTTTATGTTGCTACCTAATTTTCCATTACATCAATGTACCATCGGTGGCCATATTATTAGGGACAGTACTCGGATTTTTGCATTTCCTAATTTAACTTGATAACTCGAAGAAATGATTGGTCGTTGATGTTTTTTGACAATTTTATTTGTATCTATATTTTGTTAGGATCATAAAAACAACAAAAATTATAGATAAAACGATTTATTCTTTAAAATATAACTAATAGTGGTAAAACAAAAATTTCGTAAAATTTTAATCAGTATTTTGTGATGCCATTCTTTGCTACAAAAAGAGCTTCTATACCTGCAGGCATGCTATTTATACATGTTTTAGCATTTTCTTGCAGTTCAGAGTTCGGTTGCCACTGTTTGTTGAGAGTTTCAATCAACTGGGGCTTGTTGGTGATCACTTCTTTTGCAATGACCCGTTTAGTGAGTTCCCATATGTTTTCTATGGGATTCATGTCTGGTGAATTCCCTGGCCAAGGCAAAACAGCAATGTTTTTTCAATCAAGAATGCAGTAACACTCCTGGTTTTGTGGCACGGTGTCGAATCATGCATAAAAATGTATTATTCATTATCAGGGAACCAGTCGATGACCTGCAGTAGCAGCTGAGTTTCCAGTACTCGCTTGTACTGGTCTTGTTTCATCGTCCCTTCTACGATGTATAAGCTTCCCATGCCTTCAGTTGATGTGACCGACCACACTATGATAATAGCTGGATGTTTTTCCCTCTCCACAAAACAATTTGGATGGAATTGTTCTTTAGGGCGTCGCCTGACGAACGAACTCTTATCGACCAAAATTCGGAATGTTGACACGTCGGAAAAGCATATCTGTAAAATATTATAATTAACACCGGAAATCGTTTATGTGTTTTACTTACTCGACTCCAGTCTGCAACACTCATACCTAATCATGCAACGCACCATTAAATAAAGTTGTACTTACTCGACTCCAGTCTGCAACAGTCATATTTCGGTGTTGTCTGGCCCACTGTGTCGTTTTTTTTTTCAGTCTTGGTGTGACGTGGTTTTGTTGTAGACCAACGATTCTCTTCGGCTAGCTGTATCCGAACTGTCCTTTACGAAACTTTGATATCTTCTTCGTTCATCATCGTAGTAAGATTTACAACACTTTTTTTGCGACTTTCGGGGCAGATGCGTCCGATTTTCCGAAGAGTAGAAATCTTTTTTCTACCACATTTTCCTATACGATCTGCTTCTAGAGGTATTTTCATCCTTTAAATTTTAATTCTTTTGACGACAGACTTCGAAACCCCTGCAATAGTTGCTATATCTCTCTGGGAATGTGCGAAGTGCAATAACAACGTTTGCATTTCTCTATATTCTTTTTGAGAAGTGTCTGAAGTCTTTCCCATAACTAAAAAGGAGTCAATTTGAGATTATCACGTCGAACCGTTAACAAAAATTAAATTAACAGATAAAACTTAGCAAAAGTATTGTATTAACAAGCATTACTTACTTGTTAATTGTTTTAGATACAAAAACTTTCGAAAATATTAAGGTAAAATAAAAAAATTACAATCCCACCAAATCCCGCAAACAACTATTTTTGACGAAATTTATTCAAATTAGAAGAAACGGCAAAAAGTTTATAAATGACACACGTTTCCAGTATTGTCGATAATCAAAAACATTGATAATGATACTACTAGCACTATAAACTGTAATAACCATTAGAAAACAGCTTTTTTTGCTTATATTGTAACATTAAACTAGAAATGACAAAATATGAGCACTGTCCCTAATAATTTGGCCACCCACTGTAAACAATGTACACCAATGCAATAAATATGTATTTCCATTTGAAATAAATTTTTCGTTGCTGGCGGTGCTTAGTGCTGAGTCAGCGACGAGATGCCGCGCCGCATGCATAGGGCAGTCACTTTTTATCACAGCTGACATCAAATCGCTATATAATTAAACCAATGTAAACATTATAAACAGGGATATTCGTGATCGCAAAACATCAGAGTTTCGAGTTTGTCCGCGGTGCCGTGAGACTCGCAAGTTGCAGGCCCTAGTTGCATGTACGACGCGTGTGGTGACCCGATATTTGCATAATTTACCTGAGTACATTATGTACGTAAAACATATTATATTTGAGTATATTTCAATACCCGTGTATGCCTCATAAGTAAATATTATGGCATCTTACATTCTAATGCAATATGGCCAAGACAGTTCTATCGAACATTCCAATTTCAATTAGTTCTCTACAAGACCGAAGACGCATAACTTTTCCATGTATAAAAACTTACCAATAGCGTATTAGACGATTCAGAACTTTTCTCATCGCTAAATTTTCTGTACCATGAAATTTGCTTCGAGCATCTAAATTTTCAATCATGCTCAAAATCTAACATAAGTCAAAATGCAACCATCAACAGAATGGTTCGCGAATTTAAAAGTATTTCAAAAGAGTAAAACATTTATCTCTTTTAAATTAACATTTTGTATTTAAGTGTATTTGTCTTTTCATACTGTTTTTTAATTACTATCTATCTACAACTGCGATGTAAGCGCTAACACATAATGTTTAGTGCTCGTGCAATGGTGCACGTTAATTTGACAATCAATAAATAAGTAATGCTGGACACCATGCAAAAAACGTCCGCTGGCAAAAATGAACTTAATATTTTGCTACAAATTACCTTTATTTAGTCTGAGCAAATTACAATGTCGTGATGCATGTAGAGCCGACATTCGTTTTTTATATAGCTTTTTGTATGATATGTAGTTTTTTGTATTATATGATACTCAATAATTTGTAGTTACCTAATCTATCAATTACAAAATGGAAACTCTTGCTTGTCTATGAACACTTAATCTAGATGCATATAGATTGCAGGTAGTTCTGTTTATTTTGTCCCTTGGTCAACGTTCTTATAGCTTAGCTCACAAACAGTACTTTGATGTCCCAAGACAAACATTAGCTTGTCTCGGTGCATAAAAGAAAAAAGCAAAATTTATTGGACCGAAATTGCGCGACTATCAATTAGATGTAATTAACATTAATTGACTCTATACCGGTAATAAGTAAGATAAGGACAAGAGGTAGTTATCTCTATAACATAAAAAATAATTAACAATATTGAACAGAGCGTTGATTCATACGTGAACATTATCTACGGGTTATCATTGAAGAGCAAAATATGTATGTAGGTTGATTCATTGATTGGTTATAAATGATGTAAATTTAAGCGAATTTTTATTCTACAATAGAATAGAAAATAATGATGAAATAATAAACAATAAGATTTTGATGATTGTGATTCTGTTGCTCTCGGAATAGCAACCTTAGCAAGCCAGCTAAGTGGATGGAAGTTCTCCGGCGCCGACTAATTAGAACTAGCTCACTAATGTTATCGGACTGCGGCAGCCTCAGCGCTGAGTGGTGACGTTATCTGAGATGAATGACGCCGGAGCTGGGGTCTCTGAGTGTCGCCATTATGGTACGACGGCGCCCGCTGCTGACAGCGCAGCGCAGTCGAGCTGTAGAATGTAGATAACACCTTTTTTGCCATTTTATTGCAGTAGATGTTGATGATGATATTGTGTGTGTGTGTGTGTGTGTGTGCGCGCGCGTATGTGTGTGGCCCGCCCCGCGGCTGCAGCTGTGCTGCGACGTCATCGGAATGCATCCTAACGTGTGTCATTGTTCCGCATTTTGTAATATCTAGGCGACCATAAATGTTACTTCAAAGTTGATAATACAGTTGACATAATATTAGGTAAATAAAAAAGTAATAAAATAAAGGGTCTATAGTCATTTCCTCTGTACTGATTGATTAATTGGATATATTTGTAGGAGACTGGTCCCTATAACACAGGGAATCCTAGTTTAGGGACTAGTGCTCCCTTATTATTGTATAGCATTGTTTGTGTCTAATAAACGCTTTTTCATTTGTTATTTTTCATTTTCATTTCGCAGCGCGAGCGGTTCGCTACTAATAATTAATATATATTATTAATCAGAGAATGTGATTTATTTATTTACGCTTTCACTACTCAACCTATCGTCATATTATAATTTTGAAACTTTTGCAAACACGTTGTCAGGGGTACAGAGAAGGACATAGGGTATTTATTATCCCATAACTCTCGCGGGAACTCTGAAACTAGCGCGGGAGAATCCACTAGTAGTCAGTAGGTACCTACGTAAATAATAATTATCCAAATATAAGACTACCTAAATCGGTCGAGTCTTTTTCGAGAAACCATATTGTTATTGTATGCATTTTTTTTTGTGTTCACGGTCGGTGATTACAGCTGTTGTTTATTTATCTCTCACGGCTCATTCATAACTTTGCTCGGAAGCGCTCGCGCCTTGGTTCTAAATATAGCTAGATACGCGTGGAAAACGTAACGTGCCATGACGTAGGAAAACTAAAGCTTACTACAATGAATCTAGAGTTACAGCTATTATGATGTATTAAAATTGTACCTACATTCACAGTTCGATACAATAAAACTCCGCACTAACAGGAACCTCCGCCATGTCTATCTGTCTGCCTGTCTGTCCGCGATAAACTCAAAAAGCACTGAAAGGATTTTCATGCGCTTTTCACCAATAGATTAGTTCAAGAGGAAGGTTTATACGTATAGTTTATACTGGAATTACCGCGGGTGAAACTGCGGGAGACAAAATATAAAAAGTGTCCTCATAAAAGTTTCATCGATAGATAACAACGAAAAATAAAACCAATAGATATTCCAAATTTTTTAACTGAAAAAGTAACTTATGCAATATGCATACGACATAGCGCTGTTATTCCTACAACTTTAAAAGAACATTTCGTCGTTTTTAGTCTCACGTCAGATTGTACTTACTAATAAAAAAATATATAAGACTTAATTTGTGTCGACATTTTTACCTGTCTGGTATATCTTCACTTGGATATTTTGTAGGTTTATTAATTATATACAAGATTTATACAATATACATATATAGTTAGTAATTTAGGATGGTTAGGTACAACGTGCAATCTCGATGCGCCTATATATACGTATTCGAGATGGAGCTGTCTGTCACGATTGAGAGCGATTGTCTTGTATTACGCGTTGGAGGCGGCGAGCCGCATTGGTCCCCGGAGATGGAAATGTACCCAGAGTGGCGAGAGCCGAGAACAACGAGCCCATATCCATTGAGGTAGGGATGTCATTGCGACAATGTTATCATTTACGTCGGGTAAGTAAGTGTAATAATCTTTTAATTGATTACCATATGATAAACAGGTAGGTACCTACACAATCTTTACTATAATGTTAGATATAAATGCGAAAGTAACTCTGTCTGTCTGTTACGCTTTCGGCTTTCACGCCTTAACAGCTCAACTGATCATCATGAAATTTAGTACACACGTTGTCAGGGGTACAGAGAAGGTCATAGGGTACCTACTTTGTATCCTGGAATTCCTACGGGATCCCCGAAATAGATATCCGCGGTTTCAACCGAACAGCACGATATTTCCGTTACACTGTATCAAAATAAAAGACAATATGCAAATTGCAATCAAAGATATACAAACATCGCTATCGAAGTTAAAGTCACTATTGAATTCGGGATCCTTTCGAGAACTCTACAAATTCTTAATTCCCGTGATAACGACACAAAGATGCCTTTGCATTTTTGATACGATTATTATACATACCTACAGTAGATAGTAGATACCTACTTAAAGATCCCTTATTGCGGTATAAACTAGTCCAATCACGGTCATGACAGTTCGCTGAATCAATATAGGTACTATTTTGTCATAAATTCATCACTATTACTCAGTCAGTAAACACTATATTAAGTAGATATACCTACGTACCTGTCTGTATGTAAGCGGCAGAAGCAGGTTGGTTAATAGATAAGTACTATGTCACATGACTTTGAAAGAGGTGAGTGTGGATTACAATGAACAATACCCCACAATCTCTTGCTCTTGAGTGATATTTTGCAATAGGTACATTCAAACATAATTTGACCAATTTTGGACAAATTATGGCACCAACGCGGTTAGAGTAAATTGTAAATAGGTAGGAGTTTTGCAAATTAGGTATATGTTTTGCAATGTATATTTAACAGCTTTCAAAAAGGATGTTCTATATTCGGCTGTATAGGAATGCTATATATGATTTTGTTTTTTTTATCACTTTTATTTTTTCTATTACCTTTAAATTTTTTATAATTTTATTATTTGGAATGAAAATTCTTTTGGCACGCGATGGAATTATTTCTAGTTGTACTTAATAAATGTTTTGTTGTTTTTTTTTTCTTTCGAAATAATATTTATTTATAGGTACAGATTTGGTAAAATATTTATTTTGAATATGAGTAAGAGTAGTTATTTTGAGTAAAATATGTTTCCGTTGCGCTGGTCAGTTGTACACAGTAGTGACTGTGCGGGCATCAAACAGTCCGCTATTTATACATTATTTTTAAATAAAGTTAAATAATAAATAAGCGAACAGCGATGAAGCAAAGCGCGACATTGAACTTAAGTTCCAAGTTCGTCCGCCACGCTCGGCTCGGCCCAAGCTCGGCCCCATCTCGGCACGTCGCGCGTCTCCGTCGTTCCTCCATCCATCGATCCGATATCGCATTTGATTTTACTTTCTGTAAAATCTTTTGAGTCTTTTTACTTTTGTTAAGTATGATAGTTAGTTACTTATAACAAAAGAAGTGCCGAGTTAAATGCAAGAAAATATTTGCAAAGGAAGTTTATAAAAGTAGGTACCTATTAGGCTATAATTTTAATCTCTGCACTGTACCAACACGTACTTTTATAGGTAAAAAAAGCAGGCTTTACATTTTATGGGACCTCACTTTTTTTTACAAAGTTGTTTTTCACAGTGAGATAAAAGATATCTTACCTCGTTCCAAATTAGGAACGAAATGAAAAAAAAATGTTTCTTAAAAGCTTCAGAAATGTTACATAAGCGTATAATTGAAATTCTGTCAAAGCATTTCCCTATTGAAAAGTTCAAAGTACGAAGATTGAGGTTCCCGCATTAGAAAGTTTATTTTTGTATTTGATAGGTTATTCCTTTAAGCTTGATGGAAACTTTTTGAACTGTGGCCGACTGTCCCGACTGACCTCGCGAATGAAGTCACGTGACACCGCGCTAAGTGCTTCACACATACCTATAGAGACGTGCTGCGTGCATCCCCGAGGTCTGCCATTACCATTGGAAGGCAATTATTCATAATACGGACCTCAAGGTGGGCCGTAAAACACAAATAATTCTACTTTGTTCTGTCATGTATACCTATGTCACTTACCGCTACAAGTCGCCAACTAGTTAGTGACGTCACGCGAAATTTCAACTCAATGTATAGCTGTTATTTTTTGATAACGTAAAAAAAGAAAAAATACGTGTCCAATATTTTTTATTAATATACAAGACTGACTAAAAAAAATTGACAAATAGCCTATTAAAGTTGGGTTACCACTAATATTAGGTATATATATATTATAATTTTAAACTGACAGCGTGCTGCTGTAGAGTTTGTAGCGCAGCTTCTTCTCTTCAGCCATAGCACTAGGAAGCTGTGAAGGGTGGATATTTTATGGGTGCTGTCTACTGTAAACTGTAATTTCATTGACGTCAAAAAGAGCCACATTATGGGCCTAATTTGAATAAATTATTTGACTATTGACTATAACGCGCGTGAATAGTTTAGTACGTATACCTACCTAGTACCTACTCTACCTAAAGTTACTGGAAATATGTATCAGTCGATCGCTACTTGTAGTAGGAATAGATGAATTTTTGATACGCATTTCTCCAACATATGTTGCGGAAAAAATAATATTATTTATTTGGGAAATCAAGCAAACTCCAAATCATAGACACGTGTCAAAGTTGCGTTGGTTTGGACTAGCATTAGCATCGTATTCTATTTTGCTAATAAATACATGTATTTACTTACCAACATATTAGTGATAGAATAGCATACAAGTTTATTGGTTACCAGAAAACACCAAATATAATAAATAATGTGACTTAAAAACTAAATATGAAATTATCAAAGGTACCAAAATGGCTAAATAAATACCGAATATCTGCGTCCGGTCACCGCGCCGCGCCGCGCCGCCCGCTCCGCTCCCATCGCATTACCATGTACTGACTGCTACTGCCACTAACAGTTTTACATTTTCGTGGAATTCGATACCGTGCAATAATCGAATACGGAATGTCGATACGAAACAAATGGATGGTTTAATGGATGAGCGTTGGTGACATAAATACGGGAGTAACATAACAAATGCAACAATGTTCATGTCCAAATACATAGATCCATGACAGCTATAAGTAGTACTAGTAAGTTAGTTGGTTAGTTCGTTTTATTTAATTATTACGTTCGGATCTTTTCAGAGTTTAAAACATCGCGTTTTTCGAGGCTACTATGCAATTACTTTCTGAGCACCTTCGAATTTGGAGGAGTAATATATTCCATTCTCCCAGAATATTCTAATAAGACAGAATGAAAGAAGTCAAGAATATAACGGTGATCGTTTACTTTATTCTTACGAAATCAAAGTATTTCTGAAGGTAGATAATTTATTATGTGTGCGCTTGGGTAAATTATGCTGTATTTGAACGGATAGCGAGGTAAAAAAACTATCGACGATGTAGAGACCATGACGAGTCTCTTGTTATCCTCGGTAACTTGTAGGTAATCGAAGTGCGCAAAAGTTTCCGTAGCACTTAAATACCTACCTATCTAAGGCAGTAAAAAACGTATTCGTAATGCGGGAAAATACCAGCGCCAAGTGGACGAAGCATTCCTCGGATTGCGTCTCTTGCGTCATTGCTCTAAGTCGTAGGCAACAACCCTAACAACCGGTACGAGCGCACGAGACAACAGACAAAGATACTATCTCTATGGTAGTTACTCGTCCCGTCCGATACCACGTGGTCACTGCATGGATGTAGAGAGTGAGTAAAAGACAGCAGTACATCATAAATGTACTATACTCTCTGGTAACTTCTTAAAGTGCAGGTTTATAATGGGCTATAACTGTTACAAGGCGACCGATAGATACGCTCTCATTTAAATTATATACATACTATATTGGATATGAAATATTTAATACAGATACCTACATAATTTTATTGAATCACGCGATCCTTTGTCTGCGTCAAACCACAACATTATGAATACGTGGTGCCTTAGGTATGACTTTTTATCGGTTTCTTTATTATGAGTGTTTTAAAATACAAATTAAAAAAACATTGAAATCACATTGTCGAATGAATACAAAAAGGTCATCGAGCGGACCGGAGGAACTGTGTTGGACACGTTAACGAACAAGTTTACGAGTTTCAACAATGTTTACCATTTGAAGTTCTTAACAACTTGCTAATTCTGTAATTGATGCTGAGCTTCTCTTGATTACCTATTCTATTAAAAAGTTGCTTTGAATTTTGACTACAGTATTTTACTAAGTTAAAAAAAATTATGTTCTTCAATATTAAAAAAAAGGTACACAAAAACTACAGACTATACATACATACCTATAATTATATATAAATAAAAAAGGCTTCGATAATTTGTATTTCACACCCAGCCAATGCCATAACCTTAGTTGGTAAAGTGTGAATTGGTGTATTTCTGTTAGCTAAATAAAGACTAGCTTTATCAATTGTAAGGCTAACAGCATTTGACTGTCATTTTTAACCGACTTCCAAAGAAGGAGGAGGTTCTCAGCAGCACGTAGTTGATGAAAATCAGCGAGAGCTTTGTTATCGCAGAAAATCCTATACACGTCATCTTATTTTGAGAATTACGAATACAACAAAATATTTAAAATTTAAATCCATTTTTTTAATTTTTGTGAGACCAACGCACGGCAGTTGATTTTTATGCATAATTTAATTTCCCTTGAGGTTTTAGCCCAACGGTGAGATAAGACAAGCCAGCAGACAGAACACAATATAGTTAGCTATAGTGTCAGCTCGCGTGTCTCGCCGCGCGTCGTGTCCCGGTCCGGCCCGGCCCGGCCCGGCCCGGCCCGGCCCAACTGTGCTCAATTCACGGAATTCTTCGGCGGCTACTTGACATCCGTCCCACGCTGATAGCCTCAGATTGAATGACATTCGCTCAAATATCTACCGTCGACGATCATTTTGATAACTCTTGAAGGTCTCTTAAATGTAGAGCGTTTCTAATTACGTATGTATCTACTATACTTACTGCAATCATTTATAGGTATAGTGACGAACAAAGTCGTAAATGAAAGTTGATTAGTGCTCATGACTAAATGAAAGTGACTTGATGTTTTGTTTGATGATTAATGAAGTAAGTGTCAACTGCGAAAATATCGTTCAGTATTTTACGTGAAACGCACAAACAGACAGCTTGATGAGTAAAATACGCTTGTGTTTACTAAATAATCTGTTTTCCTTTCTTTATTTCTTTCTCTCAGATCGACAGACAGACAGCAATCCTACATTATTGTTGTTTTGGATTTGACTCTTGGTTTATTTTCTTTTTGGTTTTAAATTTAAATATTTTTTTTTAAATCATACATGAGCACTCATGTACGTACGTACTTGGTAGATAATGATTGTTATTGTTGATCGCAGATTATTATAAAGCAAATCGTCAAAAATTCGATATCATATGCACAGATAATATAATACTATACTAGTCATATGCAAGGATAGGCAGTAGGCACATCAAAGACGAGATAAACGCCAAGCGACGCGAATCCGAACTCCTGTCATAACACCTGCAGTCAAGGACTCTTTAGATTGGTGCTAGTGACAATGACGGACTCCTCGGCGCGTTGAACTTGACTTGAGGCGAGTGCCATGAGTGGAGTCGGCGCGCAGTCTCGCAGCTGCCGGCCGCGGCGCGGGGTCGACGCCCGCGCACACCTACCACTCTCACACTCACACCTCTTTCAAACATAACATTTAGGTAATTTTGCACCCTGTACAGTGTACATAACAGTCTACAAAGTTCAAAGTTTAGACTGTTATATTGACAGTCTATTTTATTTGGAAATAAAAAAACGTGAGATGAATAACTCTTGAGGCCAACCATACTGTATTGTATTTGCGGGCACCCTGACGTGCTAGGTTCGGTTCGAACTGTGACCACAAGTACAACAACACAATATTGCACAATATTTCATCTATCAAGACATGAATTCTATCGAGAGAGAAAAACCAACATTCGATTTGACGATCAATTTTCGACACAAGAGACGCCCGCGTCGCGTCGCGGGCGCAACGAAATAAGTACCTAACTATAATTGAGTTACTTACATTAATTGAGGACGCGGCCGGTCGCGAGTCCGCGCCGAGTAGCGGCTGCTGGCTGCTGCCGCGGGCAGGGTTTGTGTAATAAGTTCAGAAAGGATCGAGAAATCCAATGAAATGATCAAATCCAAATTAGTCTTCCGATGATACTCGTATTGTAACTCTCCGGCTTCGATCCTACGCACGAGAATCTCTCCGATTTACTTTGAGGAGAGCTTATTATAATATTTTTAACACTAGTGAAGATTGTGAAATACAGAGCCAAAATTATCTAAGTATACCTACTGCCTATTTTCTAGTTGGCTATTTCATGAAGATTTAAAATTATGGGTGGTTAAAATTATTATTTTGCGTTAAAAATAACAAAATTCCTCTGTTGCGTCTCGGATAATAAGTACCTATATAGTAGGTATATAGTATGTTTTAGTTGTCGTACTATGTATATATTAATTTATTCAAAAACAAGACAGTATGTAGTAAATCTTATTTCAAACATTATTTATTAAAAACAAAATATACACTAATATGACAAATAGTCTTAATATGATAAACGGCATATTACGGCCCATAAATATGTCGACTTGTAAAATTAATTAGGTTGGGTCATGATCGGTATGTAGTAATGGCACCGACCGTTATCAGCGGGTCAACGCGACGCGACGGAGCGCGCCTCGGTACTGAGTATTAGTCAGCTCAGAACACAGACTCGCTGCTTCATCTGTGAGTGTGGTCGAAAGCGGAGGGCGAAGGCCGGCCAGTCAAGGCATCTCTTTGTGCAGCGCTGAGCGTCGCGGTAGATCTTTGGCATCTTCGGAATGCTCGCCGACTGACACAGAGCGTTGTTGTTCGCCGCAGCTCGAAAGGCCGCGAGCTCCTGCAGGTCACAGAGGATCCACAGAGCCATTGTGCTGTGTAATCACTCATTACATAGACTCGGTTTGATCGTAATCAGAGCGATTGGATCAAGTAAATGGAAGCATGGTGCGCGCGATGTTTCCAGCGCCGCGCCGCTCGATATTGATAAAAAAGATACTGAAAATAAATTAATGAATCCATTAAAAAGTTAAAAGAAGTGGTGTTAAAATAGACGTTTTTGAAGATTTGACGGTTATTTCCAAAAAATATGTAACGTATTGTTGACGGAAAATATTGATTCAAATGTTTTTTCACACAAGTTTCAAGGTTTTACTTATCTACCTATGTGGAATCATTTCTCTGATGAAAAATTATAAATGAAATGATGATTTTCAGAAAATATCTGTTTAAAGAAATAAGTAAAGTAGATACGGCCAAAAGTTTCATGACAATGCGACATAGCTGTTATCCTTAGGACTATTATAGAAGGTATTTATGTTCTTGTTAACTTCGAGTTTCAAGCACTCAGGTAGGTAATATGGTCTTATAATTACGGTCGTGGTCATAAATATATCAATACAGTGGGCTCAAATATCAGTTATTATGTAGGTAGGTATCTGCTGGTGTTTGCAATAATAATATTATGTGTATGACTCACTAGCAAGTAAGATATCATATTAATGTCTGAATGAAATACATTTTATTCAGTTGATTATTACATCACATCAGTAATAGATCTTACATGATCGATTATCGATTGTATTCCAATCGATATTTACATCGATGTCAAGCGTAGGTATGTGCGGTGCAAGTGGCTTGCGATCATGGTGGAAGACCGTGTCCGTCCGTCATCTTTCAATTCGTTTCATTGAACACCAATTTCCTCTTAATTTAGCTCATGTGTAAGAACAAGATCGACTGATCAAGAATATTCATATTATGTCGGTACGCACTATAGCATAGCTGTTCCTCGATCGCGGTATCACCCGCGTTTATTTCGATATTTCTGTATAATTTTCATGAAAAAAAGGACCGTAAGTATGTCCTCTTTTGTAGTTATTGCGTGAAAAGGTAATAGACAGACAGACAGAGTTACTTTCTCATTTATAATATTATTTATTTCATAATACATAGTTTGGATTTCTTTTCGCGTAGCCTCGAAGTACACGCCATGGACTGTCCTTGTCCTTGTAAAAAACATGTAGGTATGTACTTTTTTGTGAGTAAATAAATAAAAAAAAAACGTGCAGCTATTTTTTAACCGACTTCCAAAAAGGAGGAGGTTTTGCACTCGGTTGTATGTATGTATGTTTTTTTTTTGATGTACTATGTTCACCGATTACTCGAAGACGGTTGGGCCGATTTGCAATTTCTTTTTTGTTTGATAGGGTATACTCTCAAGTTGGTCCCATTGCATTGCCACCAAATCGTAATCTATGATGATGGGATCTTGGAGAAATCGAGGGAACTCTTCAAAAATTATAGGCACACCTATAGCGATTTTTGTATTTTTTATAGTAAATAATTTATTTGCTTTCGGAAAGCAAAATTTAAAGAAGTGGAACTGATGATGAAGACCACAGATGGTCATCGGAACTACTCAATAATAGGTAGGTATTTCACGGGTTCCGATTCGTTAACTTTAATATGGTTTCTAAACAATACCTATATGCTCATCACGATGTATAGGTATGGCGAAATGCAATTGATGGTGGTGTACCAGCAGAACTCCTCAATAGTTAATGTCCCTGCGTCGAGAAAAGCAATATAGGCTATTGTAACTTAGATAAATTACAAACCGACTCACTTAAAAGCAAGAAATAAAGAAAATTTTAACAACAAAATTAAAACCGATTTCCAAATCACAATACTAAAAACCTAAAAATAACAAAGTACCTACCAATTTAATCCAAAAGATAAAAATACACGTATGTAATAGAGTGTGTAGATGGGCTAAGTCGTGAGCTAAGTACACAAGCGGGCTTGGCACCGAATTCAAATCGATCAGTGGTAGCACAAACCAGTAATAATATTACGTGTATTTTTATCTTTTGAATTAAATCGGTATTTTGTTATTTTTAGCTTTTAACCGACTTCCAAAAAGGAGGTGGTTCTATGTTCGATTGTATGTATGTTTTTTTTTTCTTTTTTTTTATGTATGTTCACCGATTACTCGAAGACGGTTGGACCAATTTCGAAAATTCTTTTTTTGTTTGAAAGGGTTTACTCCCAATTAGGTCCCATTGCCACCAAGTTGGGATCTGATGATGGGATCTTGGAGAAATCGAGGGAACTCTTCAAAAATTATACCTATAGCGATTTGGGTATTTTTTATAGTAAATCGTTCATTTGCTTTTGGAAAGCAATATTTAAAGAAGTGGAACTGATGATGAAGACCACAGATGGTCATCGGAACTACTCAACAATAATACGTATTTCACGGGTTCCGATTGGAGTGATTTCAAAAATTGTTTTTTTGTTTGAAAGGGAATACTCCCAAATTGATTCCATTGTCACCAAGTCGAGATCTGATGATGGGATCTTGGAGTAATCGAGGGAACTCTTCAAAAATTATAGGTATAGCGATAGCGATTTTTGGATTTTTTATAGTAAATCGTTTATTTGTTTTCGGAAAGTAAAATTTGAAGAAGTGGAACTAATGACAACAGATGGTCATCAGAACTACTAAATAATAGGTATTTCACAGATTCCGATTCGTTAACTTTAATATGGTTTCTAAACAATTTATGCTCGTCATAATGTATATGGTGAAGTGGAACTGATGATGATGTACCAGGAGAACTCCTCAACAATTAACGTCCCTGCGTCGGGAAAAGCAATATTTTGTAAAAGGTGATGAGCAGTTGACATTAGGCTATTGTAACTTAGAGAAATTACGAAATAAGTCACTTAAAAGCGAGAAATAAACAAAATTTTAACAAAAAAATTAAAACCGACTTCCAAAAACACAAAACTAAAAAACTAAAAATAAAAAGCTAAAAATAACAACATACCGATTTAATCCAAAAGACAAAAACACACGTAATATTCTTATTGAATTTTGCTACCACTAATCGGTATGAAGTCGGTGACAAGCCAAATATGGAGGGGGTAGATGGGCTAAGTCAACTCCCGCCACCAGCTCTTCGTGAGCAGGACAACCCAAGTGGCCAGACACCAGCGGGCTTGTCACCGAATTCAAACCGATTAGTGGTAGCATAATTCAATAAGAATATTAGGTACGTGTGTTTTTGTCTTTTGGATTAAATCGGTATGTTGTTATTTTTAGCTTTTTATTTTTAGTTTTTTAGTTTTGTGTTTTTGGAAGTCGGTTTTAATCTATCTATAAATAACTGTTTATGCTCGGTGAGATTCAAACCCGCGACCGGCATCGGCAGTAAGTTAAGTTATCGTCGGACTTGCCAAATGTTTGTTTACAACAACTTTACGAGAACATAGAGAGCGTGGTGTTATTCACTAAGTGATTGATGATCTCAGATAGTAGGTGTGTGTAACTTATACAATAGATTATGCAAACATAGGATGACCTAAAAAAACGCGGCCGAAAACCGTCATTTATCTGGTTCTTTGGCGTCT
This sequence comes from Zygaena filipendulae, assembly GCA_907165275.2. Taxonomy (NCBI): domain Eukaryota; kingdom Metazoa; phylum Arthropoda; class Insecta; order Lepidoptera; family Zygaenidae; genus Zygaena; species Zygaena filipendulae. The sequence continues at coordinate 12,246,374 of OU015662.1, forward strand.
AGTAAAACCAACCGAACCGTTAATTGAACTAAATGTTGATCAAAATGAGTTCATTTTACAAAGGCTGACTTATCCCGCGATAGGAATTCTTCCGATCAACTTTTGTGCAATCGACAGGATCTGTATGGTAAATGTACTTATTGACTGTGAATGTAATTAAGATTTTTTGCAAAAACAACAGAGACAAATATGAACGACGATTACGATTACGATTGAATCTGGTGGAAGGACGTAGGTGCATCCGCAATATATGCATCCTGCATATATGCGCCTTCACGCCATATAGCCGGTCAACAGATTATCATGAAATGCATATTATACGTTGTCAGGGGTACAGAAAAGGACATAAAATACATTTTATCTCGAAATTCTCACGGGACCTCTAAAATTAACTTTGGTAAACCGTGGGGAACGGGTAGTAGTATATAGGATCGTCGCTGTGGTGATGGTGACAGCTGGGCGCGCGGCGAGTGGCGCCCGGTGAGTGACGTGAGTGACGAGTGACAGTATCTGTGTGCAGATGTACAGCGGCGCGCTGCTGGCGACGGCGGCGCGGCTGATGTGGGACCCCAGCACCTACAGCTGGTTCCGGTTCCTGTGCGCGGCGCAGTACCGCGTCTCCACCGCCTACGTGTTCTGCGCCGGCGCCGCGCTCGCCGCGCTCGTCTACCTCGCCGCCGCAGCCGCCGCCGCCGCCGCCGCCGCCCCGCACCGCACCTGCCTGCACCTCGTGAGTCTAGGGTCACATCTCTATACATACAGCGTCGGCGAGCGAGACGTAAGATCACTGTGGGCTTCATGAGAGGGCTCAGGCTATGGAGAGGGCTACGCTCGGAGTTTCGCTGCGGGATCGAATCAGAAATGAGGAAATCCGCAGGCGAGCTGAACATAGCCCGAAATCTCACTTTCAAGTGGCAGTGGACGAGGCGCATCGCTCGAAGAACTGATGATCGATACATAGACCAAGAAAGTTTTCGAGTGGCGACCACGAACCGAAAGACGCAGCGTGGGTAGGCCCGCTACAAGGTGGTCCGACGACTCGATGAAGGGCACGGGACACTAGCGGATGCGAATCGCAAGCCCAGTCAGTGTGGCGCTTTTGGGAGACTTTTCAGCAGTAGACGTTTTTTGGCTGATATGATGACGACGGTAGAACGTTGTGTATTCTCTATTGTGTAAGTTGTGTGTGTGACTGTGTGTGTGTGCGTGCAGTACGCGTGGGGCGTGGCGGCGCTGGTGGGCAGCGAGGTGGCGTACGGCGCGTGGATGGCGGCGTCGCTGGCGGCGTGGTGGCGCAGCGCGCCGCAGGCGGAGCTGGCGCGCCGCGGCCTGGACCTGGTGCACGATCTCAAGCCCGCGCTGCTCGCCGTCGAGCGGTACCGCGACCTCGCCAGGCCCGTCTACCACATGATCGAGGTAAACCCCACACACTTCTCCCCACACTCCTCCACACACACCACACTGATGTTTTACCTGACCGTCGGGTCGTCGGGGATCACTGCAGGGACAGATTATAGCTTCTAGCGGATCTCGCGAGATTGGAACGCAATAAAATATCGGTGTTCTGTAGACGTCGTTCTCCGTTCACTACGGTGTGAGATAGTTTGAAAAATTATCACGTCTATGCGAGCTCATCTAAACTGACGTGGCTCGGCTCTAGGTCGGGAACCGGCTGAAGAGCCAACGAGGGAGCGAAGTTCGGTTTTGCTGCGAATTTCGGGCGAGCGATAAGTTTTGTTCATTAGTTTATTTAGCAACGAATTTCAATTTTATGCTTGTTTACACGTCTTACGTCTCGTGTACGAAGACACGCAGCACTTTCATTTCTTCCTTATCACCGATAGCGCTCGTACCTAATCAATGACTGATACCTACTATGTATTTGTAAAACGATGACTCTTCACTCTTTGTTAATGCAATATGTATTAGTAATCTATATACCTATGTTTCCGTTACGACGCGGAACAACTACCTAGACAATAATCAGCAGATCACTATATTTTTAGCTGTTGATTTTCCAATTAAAGTAAAATAAAAATAAAATAATATGTACCTACTTATAGCTGTTTGTTAACGTATATTGGGCGTGCGGTTTGCAGGAGGTGGAGCGCGAGGCGCCCAACAACGTGTTCGTGATCATCGTGTTCGCGGCCGTGGGCGCCGTGCTGCAGGTGGGCGCCATGGGCAGGGGGCCCAGGGGCCTGGGTGGCCGGGGGGCGGGGAGAGATAGTTTTCCCCAGTACTTATGCGAGGCTCTTCTGTCCGCTCCAGGTGGCGGCGTTCGTGCTGGCGCGGCGGCTGGCGCGGCGGGAGGCGGCGCGGTTGGGGGCGGGGGCGGCCAGCGGCGTGCCCGGCCAGAAGGGCGGCGAGGGCGGCAAGCTCGGCGTCGCCGACGACAGCGACAGCGGCGAGGGCTCGCGGCTCGAGCCGGACCCGCACGCCGCGCATCCCGCGCACCACCCGCCCGGCTGGCGTCGGAAGGCCAACCTCCGCATGTACACTATACTCGACAAAATTTTCTAGCAGGTGAGTTCGACGCCCGGTCAGCAGGGTCGCGGTGCCTGTCAATGTACCCGCGCCGATGATGAGTAACGACTAACGAGTGCGTCTCGTGCAGGAAGAACTGCGGCCACCCACGCCGCCGCCGCCCGCAGCACCGCGCCGCCCGCGCCGCCCCGCCCAGCCGCGCCGGCGCGCCCGGCCCGCCGCCCGCCGCCGCCCGCCCTCGGCGCCCCCCGCCCCCACCGGCCCCGCCGCCCCCGCCGGCCCCGGGCCGAGCGCGGGCGCTGACCCCGCGCTAGCACCGCGCGACGCGGCGTGGGCCGCGGTGCAGGCGCAACTGCGCGCGCGCGCCCTCGCCGCCCGCCCGCCCGCCGCGCCCGCCGCGCTGCTCATCCTGCACACGGAGCTGTAGGGCGCGCGGATCCCCCCGTCCCCTTCAGTGCCGTCGGCCGGAGCTGCAGGTCGCTTAAATAATTGTTAAAGTCGATGTTTTGAAGAATCCCAATATCTTCCAGTTAAGTTTAGAAATCGAACGGGTAGGTATCTACCTACATTAACGAATTTTTCACTATTCTTAAGAGGTAGCTGTACGTTTTGTTAGTGAATGAATATGTACTGGGTATTGCAGAAGCTCATAATCTATCGAATATCGTAATTAGATCGCTAGGCGGTGGGCACACCTAATATAACCGACTGCCATATTGTAAGTAGTTGTTGACGAATATTTTGCTAACTCGTAATGAAATTATTAAATCTTTGTTGGTCACTGGCCACTGCGCGGTGCCACTCGCGGCCGAGCGCGCGTCGTTAAAGTAACGATAGTCTATCTGTTAGAATATATCTTAGGTACGTATTATGAAAGCATTCCGGATTTTGGGTTTTCTGTCCTTTCGATTTGATATCAATTCCTGATAATACTTAACATTGCTCAAAGTACTTCCACGGCCGCCGCATCAGCTCGGCTCCAGCCGCCCCATCCCTCATCACGACTCGTGGCCATGGGTCAAAGACGGACCGACAGACTGATAGAGAAAAAATGTTTTGACTTAATATCTGGTTAATTTAATAAATCACTTATGACAACTTAATTTGTTATTTTACAAAACTGTGTTATTTATAAATAAAATTAAAAATTCATGATTTACTCAATGTAAATTACTAAAACCTACTTAAACTTAAACTCTCAATAATGTATCTCGTTTTAATTTAAGTACAAAAACCAGTTGCAATTTTTTTAGAATGTTTTCATTGGTAGGTGGTACGAATGCATTAAAAATGCACTTCTATTACTTCTTTGCTTACCTGTAGACGAGGCAGGTCCTTAACTCGTGATATTTAATATTATACATATTTATATAAATATCATGTTCAAAGTCTGTAAAACATTGTTATTTAAAGTAACAGCATGAGTTATCTTGTATACCGAGTGAAAAGTTATCATACTATAATATGTAATGATTAAGTAGATATCGTAATGAATGGTGCCAAATAATATTAAGGTTAGTGTAGGTACTATAAGTGTAGCGAGTAGAGATTGCGAGTGTTCTGAGCCGCAGTAGATACTAGGACGGAGCTGACGCAGACAATATGATAATATTATCCTAGGGAACGGGGCGGGCAGCTGCGGCATGACAATAACGCAAGGTTGTATAGGTGAGATCTGCAGGCACGGACAGATTCCAGGACTACGACCTCAAGCTCAAAAAAGGACACGGCCTGGGCCTGGTTTTTTGTGTTTTGGAACTTGGAATGGTATCCATAGCGTCAAAAAACAATAATATAATAATTTATAGTCACAAACGGTTCTAAATATCCAGGACATTTGTAACCATTTTGTTTCACTCCAGGACCCGGCTATCTGGTAATAGCGAGACGCTATGGGACTGTTTAACGTACATATATTGTATAACGTCAATGAGTAGGTAGGTGTTTGCTAGGAGTGCACTACTGTAAGTACCACAGATAATACTGTACTGCCATTTTACTGTCACCATTACGCAATACATACCTACGTCATGCTACATTATTTAGTTATACAAAAGTAATGAAATCTATAAAATAAAATTATATTTTTGTATACTATATTGTTTTGCATTTTTATTTCTTAAAGAATGTAGAGTCTAAGAATTTAGGTCCCCCTAGGGAGACCCCTATGAATTTAAATTTGAATATGATCTACACTAGTATTATAAAGAGGTAAAATTTGTTAGTTTGGACACCGGGGTCATGTCTCTAGAACTTCTAAACCGATTTTGAAAGTTCTTTCACTATTTTTTGACTTTATCCACTACAAAAACAATCCTACAAAAAAATCTTATAATTTAAATCTTATCTTTCTTTTTAAATAATATCAGTAGATATAGATTAGAAATACATTAATTTAAGTTATACTTAATAATATTTAGTACCAGCTTTCCCCCGCGGCTTAGATTTTGTCAATTGATTTTCTATCTTTGGGGAACAAGAATTTTCTGGATGAAAGGTAGGTAAGTACCTATACATACCCTACGTACTTTTCTGGAGTCTGGACCCTTTTACATGTATACTAGGTACTTACATATATTTAAATAAAAAATAATGGACAGCCTTTACTATGACAGAATGGCATGTTGCCGAGGCGCAGTCTCCACTCTCCACCTAGTCTCCAACCTACGGAGGTACTTACTGAAAATTCTGAAAAGCAACAATACAATTCGTATAGTTAGTTATTTGTGCAGCTAGAGAGCGAAGTTCGACTACGAAGGCCGGGAGCGACGCTGTGGCCTGTGAGTCACTCGAGGCGCTCGCGCTCGCGCTCGTCACGAGACGCCCAACGTGCAAACGCCATTTGCTATCGTGTTACTGGGGTTTCGTGAGTAGGTACACGGTTAATAAAACAGTGTAGTTGGATAGTTTCAACTTATTGTAGTTTCAAGTTTTTGTAAAAATATTAGTACGACTTCAAGTTTTTACAATTATAACTTCTAGCGTCCCAACTCGGCTTCGTAGGTACCTATATGGATGAAATAATCGTGCATTATAGGTACTGTGTATTTGCCATAATTAAAAACGAATTAGAGGAAAACGGAGAGGATACTGGTTGTCGATAACAGTTTTGCGTTCTATCCGTGACCCGTACGGAGGCGAGCGGCGCGGCGCAGTGAGCTCGGGACCGCGAGCCGCGCATATCGTCCGCTGCCCCCGGTGTAAACAGTACCTGCGCATCCCTTGCGAGCGATGTCGGTGCGCGAGAACGCGACGTCCTGCGCCGCGGAGCTGCTGGCGCACCTCAACCTGCTGCTGATGGTGAGTGACCGCCGACCGCCGACCGCCGACCGCCGACCGCCGACCGCCGACCGTCGACCGCCGACCGCCGACCGCCGTGCCCTCTCGCTGTCTCCTCTCCCTCTATCGTCTACAGCTCCATCGTCGTGACCGGATATCTTCGGAGAGTCGCCTCCCAGTTCGAACCATCCACCACCACATCCGTAGTCGGCACCACACGAACCGTCCTCGTCGGTACTATTAAACGGTTTTTATATTTAACTAGCTGATCCCCGCGAATTCACCCGAGTTAATTTCGGAGTTCTCGTGAGAATTCCGGGATAGAAAGTACCGTGACACCGTACGAGTAACAAATCATTATTTAGGTATTTATTTATTTATTTACCTATTTATTGTTAACACATACGGTACAGGACCAATTACAATGGTTAACAAATACTAGTAGGCCTTGCATACAACTCCTCGCACATCTTCCGACACACAGACAAGAGTTCCATCCACTCATCGGCAAACAAATCAGACCCAGGGTGGGCCCTCAAGAGAGGTCAAGGTGCGACATACTGACAAGTTGGATTTATATTATACTAGCTGTCCCCCGCGATTTCATCCGCGGTAATTTCGGAGATCCCGCGGAGGTTGCGGGAAAAAAGTACTCTATGTCCTTCAGTTCCCGAGGGAATTTCGGGATAAAAACTATCCTATCTTTTAAGTTGGACCATTTTATGAATGGTTACAAAATTTTATCAAAATCCGTTCAGTAGTTTCGGAGTCCATCGCGGACAAACAACGTGACACGTGATTTATATATATTAGATATGATGTAAACCGATTAGGTGCACCACAGATAATATAATACTATACTACTGTACTCAGTCGAGGTGCGACCTGCTGGCGAGTTGGATCGTACCCTTGTTCGACGAAAGGGGGATGCAAATAGACCGCGTTGCCGCTTGTGTTGGTCGGTCTGTCTGTGGCGTCGCCCGTCGGCGGTCGAGCTCTAGAGTACATACCAGCGAAATGATTTCGAAAACCCTAAGGCAAAAACTCTCTCCTTACCTCCAACGAGTTGAAACTGAGTATCTTCATTAAGAAGTTGGATCGATATAAAAATGTGTATGAGATGTGGTGTGTGGTGTGTGGTGGGCTCAGTTGGCCGCGAGTTTCTGTTGATCAAAACTTGCAGCGTGGGTGGTTGTAAGTAGATTGAATGTTTGTAGTTTCCAATTAATCATCTATAGTTTAATTGGTCCATGTCTATACTAATCTATACTAATATTATAAAGAGCAAAAGTTTGTGGGTTTGTGAGTTTGTGGGGGGTAATTTCTGGATCTACTGAACTGATTTTAAAAATTTTCTTTCATATTTAAAAAGCTGTAGTGATCCTAAGTGACGTACGGTACTTTTTATCCCGGGATTCCCGCGGAAACTCCGGAGTTTATGAGGTTTCAATCTCCGGAACTACTGAGCCAATTTTGAAAATTATTTCACTTATAGGAAGCTAAAGTGATCCTGAGTGACATAGGGTACTTTTTATCCCGGAATCCCCGCGAGTACTCCGAAGTTACCGCGAGTGAAACCGCGGGGGTCAACTAGTACATATTATAAAGAGCAAAAGTTTGTGTGTTTGTGAGGTTGTAGGGGGTAATGTCTGGATCTATTGTACCGATTTTGAACATTCTTTCACTTATAAGAAGCTACAGTGATCTTGAGTGACATAGGGTACTTTTTATCCCGGAATTCACGCGGGAACTACGAAATTACCGCGGGTGGAACCGCGGGGGTCAGCTAGTCACCTTTAAGATTTAACCATCTGTTGTATTTTGTGTGTTGCTTGTAAATACTGTGTCACCGTCGTTATTATACTATAAATATGGTTTATACCTAACAACTAACTACACCCGATTCGAGAAATTTTTCCTTATGAAGGCGGAGTCATAAATGACTGTTTCACAATCTAACGATGACACTCATTTAGTATTTACTAACCAAAACCTGTTGATACTTACCTAGTGATGAACGTGATCAGTGAAATTACCACAGAACAGAAAATAACAAATAGAAGAGACATCAACTTAGTTTAGTATGAAAACAGATGAAAACCAGTGTCGCCGGGTGATTATCGCACACTTAACACTAAAACACCTTTTAACACAAAGAAATGTATTAAACGCTTTATGGTCATGTTTTTACTTAGTCACTGTTTTCAAAATTTACAGTTTTGGGAATATGGTGGTGTGAAGTGGTGTATGTTGACAGTATTAAACGATCATTTAACAAGAGTGGTTGTTTCCATTCGCTCGCCTTAAGACGTCCCTACATGGCGACCCTGCCTAAAACGGGTCTGCCTGTCCGGCGCAGGCGCACCGCGTATTTACGTATTTAAAATTACCTACTCGTAAATAAATGAAATAAAATAAATGAAGAAAAATTTAAAAATTTAATTTAATTTAAAAATGCAACGCATAAAGTTTCCGAAAATAATAATCAGGCAAAATGTGTCGAAGTAGTCCGGAAAAACAAGAACTAATAATCGCGCAAAATGCGGCGGGTTCCAATAGTGCGAACACGGAACAATTAAGCTATACTATATACTACTACTATATACTATACTTGGGATGGCAGCAAAAGAAGTTTTGAGCAAGTTAGAGCATTTGCTGTAACTTTGTTTGCAACGGTAGCGCGCCTGCGCCCTGCCCCGCCTACATTGCCTCTCCAGTTAATTTATTTGCTCTGTGGAAATTACAATAGAAAGGTCCGTGATATCGTTTGAAATGAACCGATCCGAACCGACGGAGATGATTGGCGAAAGCATGCAAGATTTAGGGGGGTATAATACCCGCGTGAGGTTTATTTTTTTTTTTTTAGGTTTAAGAATCTTTATTCTCAAAAGAAATTTTACAACTTCACTTGTATGAGAATATAAATAAAACAAAAAACTTCGCTTCGTCTCGCCACACCGGAAATATGCGGAACGCTTCTAATATTATTATTTAATTGAGTGGCAAAGATTTTAGTGCATGGGTAGATAGATATTCCGCACACACCAGAGCGCACGAGAACGAAGAAAGAGTACATAGCAATATTATAATGCACAGCGAGCTCATAGCTCACAAAATCAAAGGTAGGTAGATAGAAAAATTCTCTGTCCTGTACAATCACCAACAGAGGTGACATATCAATTACCTTTACTATCGTTAAACAAATCACAACTACAAACAATATTACGCTAATTTTGATCACCGAATAAATAAAAGTCACTGATGTGGCTGTGTTTTAGATCACTGATGACGTATAGAGGCACTCCTTCCCCTTTTTGATCGGTTTTAAGATTTTAGTACCTATGTGTTGTCAACCATATTAAACAGCTTTACATCTTCATCATTTCTTCCATGTTTCAGTTAGCAATAGTACTGTCTTAGGAATCGCCCTTATTATGCATTTTATATTGGTTAGATTTTCCTGGGATCATAATACTGCGGACATTATTATAGCATATAGTATATTTTTAATGACAAAAAACTTATGCGAAGGTCGTGGTAGTCGTCAGTTATTTGTACCGAATATGATCTTCTTGTGGAACACGGATAGCTATTTTATGTTTAGTTTTTAGGTTCATATTTACTATCTTTGGAATGTTTTTTATATACTTTATAATAATGTCAGTTTCTCCATTATTACGACGATTTACCAGTTGCTCTTTAAGAGCCTTATAATATTTCTGTTGTGAAGGAGTTTTGTCTGGAAAAATCTTTACAGGTTCTTTAGAAAGTCTTGTTTTCGATCGTAGTATATTCAAAACAGTGTGTTGTGATTCAAAACAAATTTTTAAGTTACGATTTTGGCCTTGAGTGTACCGCCCAAGTCGAAGAATTCTTCTTGGTTCTGGACATTGCGAGTCTATAACGTGTAAAATTTTCGATACTTCAGATTTATCATGTCAATCTTTCATTGGAAGAACCACTATGAAGTTCTGGCACACTTGTCAAAATTATATTTTTGTCTCGCATACAGCGTTCCTGATATTCGCAGATTATCTCCTCACGGATAGCATGTTCAGACTGATAATTAATAGGTGTTGATGTATTTTTTATGGAGTCAACCTCGGCTGCAAGATGAAAAAGTTTCTGTTCATTTTTTATATTATTATTCTTTAACTCAAGTAGTTCTATTTTCATATTATTTTGTTCTCGAATCAAGCTATCAGTGGCTAGCTTAATGTTTTTCACCTCTTCTTGTATTTTTTTTTACACTCTCACAAATTTGAGATACATTGTCAGATTGTTTCTGATTAAATTGTCTCAAGGCGTTCATAATCCATCACGGAACTCCAAAAATTCGCGTTTTGCATCGTAATCGCATTCACGTTCCTTGCGTTTTCTAAATGTTATTTGTGGGTCGGGTAGTTTTGATAAGTCTGGTTGCGATCCGCCACTGCCATCACTGTTATTCTTTTTTCGATCGGGAGAACGAAAGAAACTCATGATGAGTTTATTTTTTTATCACTCTGCCACCACGAGAAGGACGACAATCTCGCGAAAAATAAAATATGCACATAACATTCACTGGTATTATTAAGGAACTTATATTACTGAACAATGATAATCTACGCTAACTGACACACGTCCGTCGCCGAGCTCGCCGCGCGTTCGTAATTCCCTCAGGAAATCTAACAAAAGTAACCTTAGTTACTCAAAAACATAGGTACAGCCGAACACAGAACCTCCTCCTTTTGGAAGTCGGTTAAAAATCAATCCCTATTTCCCTTGGTTACGGCATCACGCGTGAACGGCTGGACCAATTTTGTCTTTTGTTGTATTTGTTATTGTAAGGAGGAGGTTCTTATACGAAAGAAGTTTGGAGTTCCTGCCGAGAATTCCGCAACTCACGCGGATGTATCTCCGCAATGGTTGGACTGATTTTGACGGGACTTCCACTGCTAATTAGCTGATGTTGTAACCACATTTAGGTATTTGGAGCAGTCGTGGTGTTTTTGGAATGAGCGTCATGGACAAGGAATGATGTCGGTCATAGTGAATAAAGGCCTGGTGTTTGTCCGAGTAGGCGGTGGGGGGCGCGTGCTTGTGGTACGGTGTGGCGATGATGCGCAGCGCGCTGATGCCGGCGCTGAAGACCGCGCTGGGGCCGGTGTCGCAGGGCGCGGGCGTCGCGCTCGTGGCGCTGGGCGGCGCGCACGGGCTGCTCGCGGACCTGGCGCTCTCCGCCGCCATCAGACCCTCCGCGGGACTCTTCATAACGGTATTAAAAAAAAAAGAAAAACAAAGAAAAAATCTTTATTTCTAAGAAGCGTGTGTCGAGGAACGGCCCACCCGACCCCCCCTCTATATGTATACGCCTATGCGCGCGTGTTGCAGCACGCGGTGCTGCAGGTGGCGATATGCTGCGGCGAGGCGGGCTGGCTGGCTTGGAGCGTGACGACGCTGCGCTCGCTGCCCGCCGACGCCGCCGCTGACACGCCGATATTGATCCAACGCGTTTTCTTAGTATTCGGCGTGTTCTTGCCCGGCAGTCAAGAACGACTCAAGGTGACCATTTTCGAAGCAGATTTTTAATTACATTTTGACCTATATTTTGTTTTATGAACGAAAATGTAACGTTCGAAAGTTCCTACTGACCGTGAATCGTCACGTGTGACGGGTGCCCTAAAATACACAAAAGGCTGCAGGACCGTGTGCGACTCGGGATTTGTTTGCGAGCTGCGAGCTACGAGTTGGTCTCGCCCGAGAGGGCGACTATTCTGTTCACGAGTTTATCAAAGATCACGATGATAATTAATAACTAAACGTATTGATTTAATTATTATTATCCCTATGCCACATGGACATTAATATTATTTAAATTTTATTTGTATTCTAACGACTCCCATGGCAGGGAAAACTACTGTATATTGTACTAATAGTGTGATTGTGTGTGGGTGCGGTGTGGCGTCGCTCGGGGCGCAGCTGGCGGCTAGCGACGATCTGCTCACGGTGTGCCTGACGCTGGGCGGCGCGCTGGCGCTGCCGCTGCTGCAGCTGGCGGGCTGTGTGGCGGCGCTGTGCGCGGCGCAGGCCTGCCGCCGCGCAGCCCCCCGCGACACCCGCGACACCCGCCACCCCCGCGACACCCACCACCAGCGACGCGACTCCTTCCAGTACCACCGGTGAGCACGCAGCGATCATCTGCCGATCTGCCCCCGTATAGCCGAGTCGACAATCTATAGTAAGCGTTAAAGCATAGAGAACTGAGGAACGGATCGTCATGTCATGTAGTCAGGTAAAATCGTTCAATCAAAAGTGCAGTTTTTCGTGACCACGTGACATTATGCCGGTTTACAGTTCCAAAAGTAAGTAAGTAAGTGATTAAGTAGTTAGTTACCGCAGGATAGAAACCAGTTAGTTATATTTTGTGGACAGGACTGTAGCACGAACACCCACCCGCTTCGTCTCCCGCTCCCATGCTAACCAGCCCCCTTAGCCATATTACAAACGTTTCTTATCTATTCTCATTCTATAACTACTGACGTTTAAGTGTAAGCTATACTCTGTATAGAAAAGTTGGTAGCCATGTCAATGTTACGCTCAAAGATTGAAAACGTTCAGTGAGCGGCAAAATAGCTTACAACGCGTTGTGGCAATCACAGAAAGACCAAAAATAGCGAAATTCGTGTTAAGGCTCTAATGAAATGCGCATGACGCGTTGTGGTAATCACAGAAAGATCAAATAGCGAAATTCGTGTCGTGGCTGCACATGCAATAGAATAGAATGTTGTCGATTAAAAAGTACGAATCGTCAAAATGCTAGTCAAGTTGCATTTTTGACAATCGATTGCGTATCGTAACCGAAGTTTTTGAACGCTCACTTAGCGAACTCCGAAACCCTGTAGAAGACGCTAAGAGAGTAGTAACGTTCTAAGTTAACACATTAGGTACAAATAATTTTCCGTATTTAACGGATAAAATATATACTTAATGTACTTTATTTACATAATAACTAATAAAGTTAAATAATTATTAACATTAAACAATAACAAAACGATTTAATTGACTAGATTGATGACTCAGACGTTTGATGACACCAAAGCTAAGATGTTGTGATAAGCTCATAATGAAGAAGTGTGAAAGCAGTGGTCACAGAAGCCTTAAAGAAGTGAAGTGGAAATAGTAGATACCGTCGGTGCCTGGAGGCGGTGCCGCCAGTCGCCTAGTTGGATGCAACAAAGATTTATTTATTTATTTATTTATTTATTTATTTATTTATTTAAAACAAGAAAGGCTTACAGTGTTGTGTTGTGATAGCTTGTGATACGCTCATATTGAAGAAGTGTGGTGAAGAAGTGTGGAAGCAGTGGTCGCAGAAGCCAGAAGTGAAGTGAAAATAGTAGTTAGGTATAGGTACCGTCAGAGCCTGGAGGCGGTGCCGCGAGCTGCGCCAGTCCAGTACCATGGTCTGCGCTAGTGTGCAAAACCAATACCTAAAGCGGCTCTTTGACTTTGGATTTTGAGTGAACCACTGTGATTTTGGAAAAAATTACAAAAAGTTATCGAAAAAAAGGTAATACCTAAGTGCTCTCTTGTTTCAAATTGTAAATGCATGCAGTGGCGTGGCAGTTGGTTGGGCCTTCAGTAGATAATAAAAGGAATGTTGAACACTGTACCTATTTAAAAAATGATTATGGCTTAGTAATGTAGGTAAGAGAAGTGATTGATGTGTAAGAACATTACAACGTTCAGCATAACAGTGTCCTTCACTATAATCCTAATGTAGCTAGAAAAATAACAATTGCATTTTGTGTGTTACAAGAACATTGTTTTACTAACAACACAATTGCTTTCAATGGCACATAAAGCCAAAGGTAGAAATAATGTAACTCCAACTCCGTACATAGGTAGCCAAAATTAGGTAATCCAAGGAAGGGACATGCTTGTTTAATAAACAGCTATGAAACAAAGTAAATTAATATTAGGGAAAATTGAGATCTCTTCCTTGCTAGAAATAAATAAAAATAAGAATAAATGTTTATTTGTTAAATGGATGTGAATGATTCAATAAATTGTATGGAATTTATCTCTAATTAATAGAAATCAGTTGAATTAATTAAAATATTGTGTTGTTCACTGTCCCAATATCAGTAGGTATAATAAACATATGTGTAGGCAAGCACATTGAATTGTAGGGTTACTATGGTCTTTAATTGTAACGTTTCATGTTTTGCATATTATCAACTTTTTGTAATCAAAATTTGAATTTTCATCACCATGTCACAACTCACAACTTCTTTTACCTTTTGGTATTGTTAAAAGAACTGTAATTGGACATACACTTGTATATTGTAATAATTATCACTTAATTTATTTCATTGTTTTCTATTAGTAGCAACATGACATCAATACTTTTTGTATACATTTTTAAACTCTTTATGTACCTACCTATCCTATTTAGTGTATTTACTACTCAGTTGGTGTATCTAATCTTAAGTGATCCCTACTAATAGGTATACTAATATTATAAATGTGCAAGTATTCCTATCAGTTACCTTTTCGAGTCTTAACTAGGTAGGTACCTACTTAACTGATCATCATGAAATTTCTCATACATAATATGGTGGAGAAAAGGACTTTCATCCTTACTAATATTATGAACGCTAAAGTTTATATGTATGGATGTTTGTTACTCTTTCACACAAAAACTACTGAATAAATCTTAATGAAACTACAATATTATTTATATATATATAGGATTTTATCTATAATTTATCTATAATTAATAGAAATTAATTGAATTAATTAAAATATTGTGTTGTTCACAGTCCCAACATCAGTATAATAGCCATAATGTGTGAGTTAAATGAACTGTAATTGGACATTAACTTGTATATTGAAATAATTATCCTCTATATCCTGATGGTCTTATAAATAAATAAATATCACCTAATTTATTTTATTGTTTTCTATTAGTACCCTAAATGCAACATGACATGAATACTGTTTGTATACATGTTTTAAACTCTTAGTGTACCTATCTACCTATCCTATTTACTACTCAGTTACTCTTGTGGTCCCTACTAATATACTAATATTATAAATGTGTATTCCTATCTGTTACCTTTTCGAGCCTTAACTACTCAACTGATCATCATGAAAATTTTCATACATAATATGGTAGATTAAATGACAATCTTTCATCCTTACCAATATTATAAACGCTAAAGTTTGTATGTATGGATGTTTGTTACTCTTTCATACAAAAACTACGGAATGGATTTTAATGAAACTACAATATTATAGCTTATATATTAGAATAATACATAGGGTACTTTTTATCCCGGAATCCCTGCAGGGTCTCCAAAATGAACATGGCTGAAACCACAGGTAACAGCTAGCACAGAATAGAGAATTGCTCATGATGGTCTTAAAAATCTACACTAACTGAAGCAAAACCCCAGGCAAAGTAGTATTAGGCATATAGGTAAATATTATCATGTCATTGATATATTTAGGTACATTGAAAGCATTCAGTTACTTTGAATGTCAAATTCTAAATCGACTAGGTATTTAATAATTAGTAAATAAAAATAAAAACACCCACTTAAAGGAATTAATATATTATATTCCAAAGAAATTGGAGAATTAATACAGGAACAGAGACTTGAATAATGATACTTGTTTACTACTGTTATTGACAATTTCATATGTTAAGGACCGACTATATCAGAAAGGCATTTATATGTTGCTGGTATTGATGATGACCTCAATCAGTGTAAAATTTCTGATAAATTGTAGAACAGCAGCCATGACTTAAAATTTGCATCCCATTTTCATGCAGTTTTTTTGTGATCCCAATCGAAGACATTTCATTTTCCTCTGATGCTTATTTCTTGCCATCACCTTCTATTTCTTAATTTTCAACTTCTACTCATCAACTTAGCTCTTGCCATAACAAGTTTAAATCCAATTCTCATGTAGTTTTGTGATCCCAATAAAAGATGTTTCATTTTTTATGTATGATTTCAAGTCATACAGGATTTGTATGTTTGCTGTGTTTATATGATGTCTGCAACATAATTTAGAACAATTTTAGAGAAATAAAGCGTCAATTTTTTATGCAAAGGACTAAATATAGGACTAGTATACAAAAGTAGGTGGGTGGGTAGGTATCTAGGTCTAGTTGCGTGCGTGGGTATCACGTAAGTAATCGTATATTATTATGTATGTAGGTATATTATTCCTGGGTATTAGAAAGATTAAAACGAAAAAAAAAAAGACTTACGTAATAGCTAATAATATACGTACCTTTAAATGAATTCCAATAAAGCATACTGTTGCGAACTAGCTGAGATTCTAGTTTCCATTTCAGTTTCCATCCTATGTGTACAGCTTATCATTAAATAGGTACCTATCTCAGTGAAAATAGACCACATTTCGGTCATCTCAAATTTATTTCTGCACTGTGTAAAATCATAATATTGAAGATATTTTGTATTAAAAACAAGAAAACAATGTTTGAAAAATGGTTTAGTATTTACTCCTGCGTTTTGAGTTTGACGTTTATGTAATATGTACGCACACCACAGACAATCCATACTGTTTTTTTTTCTCTTCACGTTACGAACGAGCGATCAACGCATTTGTGTTGACATGGCTAGGAACTTGTCTACACAGAAAATTGCTCACGCCTAAACGTCGATAGTAACATAATTATAATAGATAAAAAACGTTTGTGATATGGATCTACTGAACCGATTGTAAAAAAATTTTCACTTATACTATAAGAAACTACAGTGATCTTAGGGATAAGGTACTTTTTATTCTGGAATTCCCACGGGAACTCCGGAGATTGTGAGTTTGTGAGGTTGTAGGGGATAATCTCTGGATCTACAGAACCGATTTTGAAAATTCTTGCACTTATAGGAAGCTACAGTGATCTTGAGTACCCTATGGTACTTGTCCCAGAATTCCTGCGGGAACTCCGAAATTACCGCGGGTGAACCCGCGGGGGTCAGCTAGTTAGAGATAAATTGCAACTCATTAAATGTAGTTTTGAATCATTCGCATCCATTTAACAGATACCTAAACATTTATTATTAATATTTTTTCTATCAAGGAATAGATCTCAATTTTATGTTTGTTTCTCTCTTTTCTCAATATCTCATCTCAATTGTAATATTTTGTTATTGTTTAGGTACCTAATGTTAATAATAATTTAACTTTATTAGTTATCATTTAAATAAAGTACAATAGGTATGTATTTTATTCATTAAATATGAAAAATTGTGCAATCGACAACGTTCTATTCTATTGTTTTGAACGAACTCGTACCGTGTAAACTTGGCTACCACTTGACGTGAAACGTGACTTAGCGATACGTTTCGCAGTTTTCTATTCTATTAAGGCGCATGGAGTCGTGAAACGATCATTTTTGAGGCCCTAAAGCTCATAAATTAGCCTACTGACGATTCCAGAATTAACATATATTAAAGATTGATATATGAACTTCAATCTGAGCATTTAAATAAATTGTAGTCTACAAAATACTATTCAAAAAAAAACATTGAAATGAAGCTGTTTTCAACTTGAAATACGCTACTGCTTCTAAACTACAAGTGATAATTTCACGATTCTTTCAGGAAAAGATTGCTAACTTGTTTAACTTAAAACTGAGCATTTATCGTTCCAAAATAATACATAGTTTTGACGAAATGTTTTTTATACCACATTCACTACAAATGATCACGAGCGGGTCCGTGCGCGGGCGACGGGAGTCAGTCTGGCGCTGGCATTCAAACGGGTAGGCTGTGCGTCGCGCTGTCGCAATCCGCTTGGTTACGCCAAATTAATTTTGTGAGCAAAATAAGGTAGCGACATCAAAAATGCCACGAAAAAAAAAGCTGCAAAAAGTTGGGCAACTGGACTTCACTGAATTTTAATTATTGGTTCATTGTATTTTTTTGTAACAAAAGGCAATTTTATAAACACATTTTTGTTTTATTACTTTCTTTTACTAAATTAATCAATAAATTAATAAAAATAAAAATATACAGCTACAGCATTTTAGATATCGGAAAATATACAGCAATTTTCTATCTGCATACAAATCGAAGAATGCTGTAAGTAGTAAAACCTGTTTCCTTGTAACTTTAGTGAAAATATTTTAATTGCAACTAACATTAAGGTGGGTCTAAAGGTCTAGTTTTCATACAAACTGCCGTAGCTATATTAAAGGCATTCCGCCTGTTTTTATTTATTAGACTTCATTTAATAAAATACTACTACTTGTTACGATAACGCACAGCCCAAAATCTTTGCATATTATAGTGAAGAAATAACATAATTACAATCATTTCAAAATGAATTAAATTTCGGTCGAACCTTTGCTTGTGTGAGAGAACGAATACACTTATAAGTGTACGAAAATGGCGGCCCGGTCTATAAACAGCTGTAGTTAGGCTGTAGACTGACAAGTCCCCCGAATGCAGTAGTTTGTAGTGAATTCCAAAAGGATCACAAGGTGGCGCGGCGTTGTGCCGTGAGTTTTGACAATTTTGCCTACCAAGATAATTTAGAATTGTATTTGAAAATATACCTATTACTGATGTAGTAGGTACCTATTAGTAGCCGAAGCGAATACAAATAACTTGTGGAAAGTTGGAAAAGACGTTTTGGTTCTGCGCCACGTACGATGAGGTATAACGTAACTTACGGGTAAAAGTATTTTATATTATTGTGTTGAATAAATTCTTGCTATCTCTTTCTTGTTTTCACGATGAGTAAAAGAGAGAGACCATATTTTCGAAAGGTTGTATCTCGGCCTGGGGTGATAAAATTCAGCGTTTATCTCCAAATTCTCCGATGCAATGAAAATAATATTTTTATTGTGTGTGTGATGCAACGTGTGTTCCGAGATATAGTCTCGGAACTACAAGTTACAGACCCATCGTGTTGGTACTCAAACGTCATGTTTTCGTGATATCTATGTGATCACGTGGTCAAATTTCCAATAACCTATATCTCGGAAACTACAAGTTACAGACCCATCGTGTTGGTACTCAAACTTCATGTTTTCGTGATATCTATGTGATCACGTGATCAAATCTTCGATAGCCTGTATCTCGGAAACTACAAGTTACAGACCCATCGTGTTGGTACTCAAACTTCATGTTTTCGTCATATCTATGTGATCACGTGGTCAAATTTTCGATAGCCTATATCTCGGAAACTACAAGTTACAAACCCATCGTGTTGGTACTCAAACTTCATGTTTTCGTCATATCTATGTGATCACGTGGTCAAATATTCGATAGGCTATATCTCGGAAACTACAAGTTACAGACCCATCGTGTTGGTACTCAAACTTCATGTTTTCGTGATATCTATGTGATCACGTGGTCAAATTTTCGATAGCCTGTATCTCGGAATCTACAAGTTACAGACCCATCGTGTTGGTACTCAAACTTCATGTTTTCGTCATATCTATGTGATCACGTGGTCAAATTTTCGATAGCCTATATCTCGGAAACTACAAGTTACAGACCCATCGTGTTGGTACTCAAACTTCATGTTTTCGTCATATCTATGTGATCACGTGATCAAATGTTAGATAGCCTATATCTCGGAAAATACAAGTTACAAACCCATCGTGTTGGTACTCAAACTTCATGTTTTCGTCATATCTATGTGATCACGTGGTCAAATATTCGATAGGCTATATCTCGGAAACTACAAGTTACAGACCCATCGTGTTGGTACTCAAACTTCATGTTTTCGTGATATCTATGTGATCACGTGGTCAAATTTTCGATAGCCTGTATCTCGGAATCTACAAGTTACAGACCCATCGTGTTGGTACTCAAACTTCATGTTTTCGTCATATCTATGTGATCACGAGATCAAATCTTCGATAGCCTGTATCTCGGAAACTACAAGTTACAGACCCATCGTGTTGGTACTCAAACTTCATGTTTTCGTCATATCTATGTGATCACGTGGTCAAAAAGTGGAATCGAAATCTAAGGTTTGAACACAAGATTTTCACGATTCATAGTTTACAAAAAAAGACGCACACCACCGAGACTCTTGTTGAGGTAGCCAAATTACGAATCCTAATCGTCTAGTATTAATCGATTTGCATGTGTGTGTGACTACGTTTCGGCCAGTTATTCGATATTTTCGTGTAGTTAAAGGATAATAATGCGCGTAAAGCCATATAAAAATTTTAAATTAAAGATGTATTAAACACTCATCTTCTCGCAGCCATCATCAAAATCTATTTTTTAACCTTGTGATTCTCTGTAAATTGAGAAAACTCTTTTATGGCGCCGTCCGCGGCCTCTATCGGATAAGAGCTGCATAATCTGGCGGAGCGCACCCTTAACTTAACAAAACTATGTACAAAAAAATCACAATTCTGTCAGTTCTTGTTAAAAAGTTGCTTTATTTTCAATTTTATAAAAAAAATGTTTCTGGTGAAAAGTTGGTGTTTTGTTACTTACAGCAAATATGTTTTCTTACGGCGAAAATTTTGATTAGTCTACTACTTTTTTCTGGGACGATATAAATTAAAAATAAATTCGGTACCTAAAGGTACCAAATAGGTACACTAAATATGTGAAAAGAAAAAAATCAATTTGTGTATAGGTACTAAATTGTACTAAATAAGTACTAAATTGTAAAATAATAAATTAATTTAACTACCTATTTAACTACGAATTTGATATCATTAATCCTTTATAGTAAAATTACAATATAATAAAAATAAACATCAATAATTATTTACCTTCATTATTAAAGTATTAAAATAAAACATAAAAAATACGATATAAAAATATTTGCATGACTCAATGTAATATCAATTAAAATAATGATAGATTTGATGGAGTGCCGATAACTGTTCCACTGACCCTACGTACATTATCGCGCGATGTTTGGGTGCGGGTAGCGGGGGCGAGAAAATTAGGCCACGCCTCAACGCCCAAGGTCGTTGGCGACACCACGAGCCTTAACGATCAACGTTTGTCAACTTGGCTAAGCCCCCAGTATATATAAGTTACTCTATGATGCTAACTTACTACTCACTACTCGCCGCCGCGCGCCGTGTGGACGGCGGCCGGCGAATAAGTAGAGTGAAGAAATGTATTGTTGAACTTACTAACTTATCTACTACTCATGGATGTGTAAACCGGCCATTTTAACTCCATGCCTTAATTTAGAAAAGACTTTCTACTGGTGCTGAGCTTGGTAAGGATGTGATTTATTTTAAAAACACTCAGCGTGGCGGGAACTATTTTTCCATATTTGAATTCCGCGCTGTGCGGCAGCTGGCTAACCTTGTTTTGTGCTCGGTGCGGGGTGATTTTTCTCGGTTCTTGTACTTGAGAAAGAAATATATATATTCCCGATATTGTCGTTTCAAGTATATTCAATTTTAAAAGAAAAACAATACGGGAAATATTCTTGCGTAATGCACAGGAACAAAATGATTTTCCGTTGGCGCGATACGGGAACTATCTGGCCGTACCCCCCGGCCCGCGGGTACTCCCCGACAGAGCCGAGCTGCAGCGCGCCCGCGGCGGCGGGGCTCTAGTCTGCCATAGGGCTGTGCGCAACTAACAAGTATCGATACCGCGAAACCATCATGCGGAAAATATGAAAATGAAACCATCTCGTAAAAAGTTGGATATGAGCAAAACTATATCATAAGAAGTGCCTATTTGTTTTTGTCAAATAATGAGAAAAGTTAATTATTAATACACCTATGTACAATGAATAACAATGCGCTTTTTTGTTTATCGCATATGTCTACTAGTTCACGTTCATTCTACAGTTTACAAAGTTTGATCTCATCTAAAGTTCCTATTATTTTTGTTGATTATGGTTAAAAAGTAAAAAAAATAAATGTAAAATTATGCTATTCAAAAAGTTGTCGTAACTTTTCAAGTTTACCCCATAAACATGTTCTATGCGGGACGGGAAGTAATTTCCCGTAAAATCAATGATCTAGAAAAATGTCTATAGCTATTACGTAATTCCTCAGGCGACTGCAGCTGTAGGTGTACATAGTAAAAAAAAATGTAAAAATGATGAAATTCCAGCTTTCCCCTTGAACCACGCAGCAGTCAAATGATCTGATGCTAACAAAATACCGTTGGCTAGCAGAGACTTATACTAATTGATTTAGCTACTAATTGACGGAAAGCGATGTGATTGGCTATTTGAAATGTACTTTGTGGCGACTGGTAGTTGATTGCGTCGCGTCGCAACTCGCAACGATGTGATTAATTATTATTTTGTCATTCCCCCGCAAAAATTGGTTGACGTAGATTGCATAGTAAATTGTTCGTCTATTCTCTTATGTCTTTGCGGGAAGTAAATGGCCGTAACGCAAACACGGAAAATCACGATTAAACGCCAGTCGCCATCACCGCCGAACCAGTTTATCTCTAATGGTGCAATGAAGTACCTACTTTAATTGAAAGCGAGTAATGACGTTCATAGAAAAATTCGTTACCTGTTCGAGTATTAAAAAATATGTAACTAGAGTACACGTTTCGACATATTCCACAGGTACGATGGCGCGAGTACCGCGCCTCAGTACCAGTAGAGGCCAGCTCCGCCGAAGCCCCGGGCTGCGCCGCCGACACGAGGCCGCCGCCGCGTCGGGGCCGACCGCGGCTATTGTATTCCATTTCCAGGAACCGACAGAAAAAAAGAAGCGAAAACCGAGTGTCGACAACACTGAAGTGTAGAACCGCGCGGAGCGACGGACGCGCCGCGCCGCCCCCGACTAGTCAGTCTAACAATTCGGAGAAAACCAAGTCCACGACTAGTCAGTCTAACAGCTTGCAATACAATATTATTCCAAGAGTTACGATTCCTCAGTCAGTCTAACGATTTGGAATAATTATGTCCAAACAGTTCGATCATCGGCCTACTGGTAGAAGTGGTTGGAAAAAAGCCCCGCCCGGGGCGAGCTGTCTCAGTGAAATAACGTTCTCTTCTTTTGCCTGGAGTTTAATACATTAAGTATTTAGAGGCGGAATTTAAAAAAAAAATACTGTGAATAAGACGTGTTAACGTAGAAAAAGCAAATCAACCAAACGCAATATTATGAATGAAATATTCTACGACACTCCCCGTTAGTACAAGAAGACACTTTAGTTTCCTAGCAAGGGACACTTCTCTTACTCACTGAAGTCTGAAATCATCCAGTTTACACTGACTCCAGTAGGTAATATTGAAGCGGACGTCTGTACCCACTGCCCACTGCCCACTGCCCACTGCCCACTGCCCACTGCCCACTGCCCACTGCCCACTGCCCACCGCAGTGACGTCTAGGTAAAATCAGTCATGAGCGTGTCCGGCTCGAAGTAATCGATTTCTATTTATTTTTTATTTATTTATTCAACAAAGCGATGCCAGTGCCAAAACTGCATTGTTACTATATGAACACGAAATTGTTACTATATGGCCTCGCTCATATACAACTCCCTTCCTAGACATTTACATGAGATTTCATCTCATAATAGGTTCTGCGTTGCCTTACGAAAATGACTGAATTGAAGAAGTAGATGAAGAGATTTTTATTATTAAGAAACATTGTCATTGGCAAATTATAATTATAGACGCCA
Source organism: Zygaena filipendulae (assembly GCA_907165275.2). Lineage (NCBI taxonomy): Eukaryota > Metazoa > Arthropoda > Insecta > Lepidoptera > Zygaenidae > Zygaena > Zygaena filipendulae. The sequence goes on from OU015662.1 coordinate 12,269,761, forward strand.
TTATTAAAGAAGAAGAAGAAGAAAATGGCTGATTGATGAAAGTTTTTACTCAGTTGGAATTGGTATAATATGTTCTTCTTCTTCTTTAATAATGGCGTCTATAATTATAATTTGCCAATGACAACGTTTCTTAATAATAAAAATTTCTTCATCTACTTCTTCAATTATGGCGAAACGCCAATGACAATGTTAAATTGTTCCCCAAGTTAAAACATGGCTCTCTTGAAAGCCAGTTTCCTGCTCGGGGTCCAAAATGGATGCTGAAAAGTGACTGAAATAACGAAGACTTCACGTGACACGCGTGTGTTCGGTACGGCTTTCACTCGTCAATAATCAGGTATAAATGACAGTTCAATGGTTTCAAGTAGATCAGCTCGGTTTTGAATAAAAGTGAAAAATATGTCTAACGTTATTTTATTAGTTTTGCCTAAACGTCCTTTTGTTCTTCCCATTCACGATAAGTCTTAGAGTCTAACTTTCTAGTAATAATGTGTATGATGAGCGTATCCCACTGTTTGGTCGGTTCTCCGAGAGATTCCAACGCTCGCAAGTTTTTGTTAACGCGATCCATGAGATGTTTCAGACTGGCGGACATTATTTTTATGATATTCCAATCGACAAGGCGGAAACGTGATTATATGATTTTGTCTTATTTAGTTTCTTTAATTTTTTATTTTCTTTAATGACATTTTGACATGCATGATTTGATTATATTTTTTAATTTGACAATTTTTATAAACAATCTGGCAAATGTGACTTTTGTAATGTGATTGAAACTGAAATAACTTAGACAGAAGGTATATAAATTAATAGAAATTAATAATATGACATTTGCACGCCGAGCAACGGCAGAATATGATGCGCCTTATGACATAATATACCACCTTTCCATGCACCACATTTTGGCAAATAAAGAAAAAAAATTCCACAGCACATGCCAATAATTTCAAACAAATTTCATAAAACTATATTTAGGCCATTACGGAATAACACTATGTTACCTAATCTTATACACATTAGCAATTTTATTACAAATTCATATAATTTGTGATCAAACTAAACTTTAAGCACTAGATTATATTCGTATTATTTTGTTCCATTTATTTTCGCCTGGATGAAATTACTGTTAAGCAATAAGGCTGTCCTTTGTTTCTCGCTTTATCTATTATTATTGATTGTGTACCTCCCATTTTAATTCGGCAACGAAAAAGAATATTCGATTCGATTCGTGCGAAAATCTATAATCGGCTTTTTTGTTTGACACTTAAATGTTCATTATATTTTTGTAGCTGTTGATTTTCCAAATAAAGTAAAATAAAATAAAATAAATAAATATTACATGGAAGCAAAATATTCGGCGAAGAAATCTCTGCTCTAATTAAGTACTTACCTATACATATACGTGTATACTATACTTGAATATTAACATAGTTTTTAAGGTTTGCATTGTTAATTCAACTAATGTAATATATTATATGGACTCAGTCTGCAAATAAATTATTTTATTTTATCTTACTTTTTTGTTTCGGCGTGCGGGCGGGGCATCGAGATCTCTCATTACATCAAGTTTCTACTTTAAGTACCTACTCAGTTTTGAGAAAACAAGAGAAAACAAGATTCGCAGGCGAATCCTTAAATATTTCTTAAGCGTTCGCATGCGAATCTTGCGATTCCGTGTGCGTGAGTAATTCGAATGATTCAAAAATACGGCCCCTATAGGCCCTGACCGTTCACATGAGATTTTCACATCAAAAATATTCATTAGCCGTCGATGTTCCCTCCTAACACGAGGCAATAAAGCATCTACCTACCTTTTGGCAACGTCGTTTCACGTGGAAAAAATAATCCAATCGAAATTACTAAAATATTATCACTATAGTACAGGCTCGAGTATGAATCAGCGAGATATCACAAATATCTGGGTAATAAAATATATTCACGACGAGATAAGATACTGGCGCGATGCGTGTCCGGCGGCGAGGGCAGCGATAGAGATAGTGGGCGACTCGACGCGGCGCTCGGCTCACGTGAGGCGAGGGGGCTCCGGTTGTGTTCACACGTTACCATGCGTGGAAGTAGACATCCCACAAAGGAAGACCTCACGTGTGGCGCGGCGCGCGGTGCGGGGCGATGTGCGCGCGGGGCAGGGGCGCGGCGCTGCTGCACGTCAACCTGCTGCTGACGGTGAGTTGCTGTGTGTGGGTGGGGGTGCAGTAGTGCCAGCAGTGGTGTAGTCGTGCAGTGTCGCGCGGTCGCAGGTGTTGGCGGGCGCGATGGTGTCGACGGGCTTGCGGCTGCTGTGGGACCCCAGCACGTACGTGGCGGCGCGCGCGCTGCTGCCGCTGGAGGCGCGCGGGGCCGGCGCCGCGCTGCCCGGCGCCGCCGCCGCGCTGCTGCTGCTGGCGCACCTCGCCGCGCACGCCGCGCGCCCCGCCCGCCCCCGCCTGCTCTACCTCGTCTGTATACCACACACACCGTACATACACCTACCTACCTACTATACCCACCTTACAAACAGGTCGTCGTGAAATTTTGCATACACGTTGTCAGGGGTACAGAGAAGGAAATAGGGTACTTTTTGTCCCAGAATTCCCGTGGGGACGACAATTTGTTATACATATAATATTTGCGACATATTTAGGTCGTCTAAACGCTCTCTACACGTTCAATATTTATTAACTAAAAGTTCCTGAAGCAATATTACACGGTTCACTTTTGCTTTTAAATTAGGTAGAAGAAATCGAATGGAACATGTTCAGTATTCCCATATTATCATAGTGTGTTAGTTCAAAACCACCCACCCACCCTTGCCTAGCGTGTCGGGGTGCACGCGCTCAGCATTTATTTTGTATACTGAAGGGTCCCTCTTACTTTTTTTTGATTGGCAGTTTTTATTTATGAAATTGGTGCCAGTGTCACATTGATGTGAAATTTTAAAATTAAAGGTAAAAAAAAATCTTACAATTATTATCTGGGCACTGACAACATCTACTATGTAGACACGCAAGAGCGTATCCAAGTCAAGTTCAAGGAAAAAGAACTGGCGCTCTGCTAGCATCTTGTGTTACACAAACCATTTGGAACTCATTGTTCATAACACAAAATCTATTAAACATAAACGCACCTAGTTTAGGTAGGTATATATATATTGAGACCCCCTAGATAAACTAATTAGGTTTACGTTAGGTACATACACAGTTCAAACGGTTACATAGGTTTTAACGTTCAAAAATCGTCATTTTTATGACGTACGTACGTAGTGCAATCAGAAAACAGTGAATTTCTAAGATTGAATTTTTTTTCCAATCAATCGATTTTATTGGGTAAAACTGAGCTCCTTGCAAAGTTATAAGAGCAATTACTTCTTCACGACGATGTTCTTTGCCCTACATTACGGAATCTTTCAGTTTTGGCGGTCCCACCACCGATTTCGGCTGGTATATACAATACCTATAGGTACAATATTTGGGACGAGAATCGAATACTGAACATCAGCCTTTAATACGAGTAAGTGTCCGGGGTCGATGTAACATCCTGTATTTGTATTCGTACTGGGTACGTTACAGTATGCAGCGGGCATGGCGTGCCTGCTGTGCGCGGAGGGCGCGGCCGCGTGGTGGGCTGCGGCGCGCGCGACGGCCTGGCTGCGCGGCGGCGGCGCGAGGCAGTTGCGCGAGGCGGCCGAGCTGCGCGACCAGCTGCGCGCTCTGCTGCACACGCTGGCGCGCTGGCACGACCTGCCCGCCCGGCTCGAGACCATCATCGAGGCGAGGCCCGCACACACACACACACACACACACACACACACACAGCCTATTCATTTGTTAACTAGTTAATTGCCGACACAGTATATAACTCGTGCGCTCGTGTGCATGCGGTGCGTGGTGCGTGCAGGAGGCGGAGGCGGACCTGCCGTTGAACCTGTACGCGGCAGCGGGCGCGGCTGCGGCACTGGTGGCGTTGCAGGCGGCCGCCATCGCGCTGGCGCTGCTGCTGGCCGCCGCGGCCCCCGCGCCGCCCGCACCCCCCACCGGCCACCGCGCGGCCCCCAGGTGCGTAGCGCATCTACACGCGTAGCACCACCGGCTACGATGTTGTGAACGGCGTGCGCTGAGCGTTATTTTCCAGACCGTAGCACAATAGTACATTTCGCAGTCTCCGCAGAATAAAAAAATATTCCAAAAGTAAAATAATACTAGTTTTTAGCTAAATACCTATAAGAGAAAACTTTGTATGTGAAAACTAGCCAAGTTGTAGGCTTCTTTAAATAAATATTAAGATTATTTATTTACACAACTTGGCTCTCAACTCAATTCTTCTGTCGGTGAAGTCGACAATCAAGTAGGTATATTCTTGATACTGAACTCGTCTTCCACTTTCACATTTATGTTTTTAACACGCTGCCGCGTGTCTAGATAAATAGGTAGGTACTCGGAGGTACATTACGGCCAATACAAAAAACCACATGTTGGATTCAAGTTTGGGAAAGTATTTTAATTTTTAAAGCTTTCTTTGAGGTCATGAATGTGTTTTGATTGTGTGTTTCCAGCAGCAGCCGAGATGACACTGAGGAGGTGACGCCGCTGACGGCGAGTGTAAGAGCGGGCGGCTCGCGCTGGCGGGCGCACGCCGCACAGCACGACACAGCGCGGCACAGCACGGTACTGCACGACTCCGCGTGCTAGATGATCGGCTTGCAGGGCTTACAGACTATAGTGCTATATACGTTGATACATTGGAATAGTGAAGTGACGGTGACAGTGAAAGACTGCGTTCCTGCGCAGAGCACTTTAAGTTTAATTATGATTACATACATGCATGCTCAGTGACAAGGCGGGAGACATCCCTAGTCCTTATTAATATTTTAAATGTGAAAATAACTCTGTCTGTCTGTTACGCTTTCACGCCTAACGGCTCAACCGATCATCATGCGATTTTGCATACCTACACATTGTCGAGGATACAGAGGAGGACATAGGGTAATTTTTGTCCCGGAATTCCTGCGGGAACTCTGAAATTGACGTGGGTGAAACCGCGGGGAAGAGCAATTTTTTGCATTTTTTTAAACTTATCGCGACAGGTTCATTTTATAACACGCTTTATACTCGTTAGACTATAAACTCTTTAATGAATGTAATGGAATCTTTCATTTTAACTCTAAGTCGCTTCTAAACGTCCAAATAATGTGATTGTAGACGAGACGTATTGAGGACCGACAGCAAAATAATAATTTGGTGATCATCACCGGGGATTCTTAATGAGAATCGTAACTTACCCAGATTATATTATTATAGTGGTCCAATCGTATGTATAAAAAATGACGCGACTAGAGTATGTAAAAAGTCTATAATTTAAGCTTAAATAAAAATTTGAGTAGGTAGGTACCCTTATAACTGCGGTACCTACGTATGAGTTCTGTGTCGGCACTACCGACAGTGCCCGAGGCATGTAGTGTAGTAAGTTTCGAGGTTTGTCGGGAACCGAAAAATCGTGAGTTCGGCTAGTAAGTAAGTAAACATAAACTAAAAAAATTTGTAGTTATTGTTTTAGAATTTGTTACTTTTACAATGTACGTACCTACTCGTAACTATGATATAATGCTAATAATTTTTTTTTATGTTTATTTTATAAAAATTAAGCAATAAAAGATAGCAGTTTCAATACTAAACCTATATAATATTTTGTGAAACAGTGACACTCATATATAGAATATCAGTCAGTTTCTGTGTCCGTGACACCAAATTCCTTTTGCGCATATCTTTTTAAAGTTTAGTTTTTTGTATTTTATGCGCGCCGTACCGATCCGAATGCGATAAAACTTTTTCAAATTATTACTTTGGTACTTGCGCGAAGTGTATAGGCATAGTTAATTAAAGGTTCCTGCGGGAATCCCGAAATTCAAGCTTGCACAGCTGCTAGTGAAGTATAAAATATAACTCGTTTCCACCATAACCTTCCTGTATCTTATCGAAAATGAATTAAACATCATAATGTGATATTTTAAAATCCGTGATGTTGTACGGCCATTATGATTACTCATTTTAAAAACTATAAGCTTTATTGTTGCAGCAAGGAGTGCTGTGTGATAAGTGATCGTATACTTAAGTACTATACCTACTTCATGTCTCCTGTTCGTACAATATCGGAGCCCTTTTTTTCATTCCACAAAAAATAAACAACTTGTACATAAATGATTTAAATCAAACAGCACATTGAATTAATCAACATTTATTAATGTATATTATGGACTCTTATGACACATTTGACAGGGAAAGTGCCCGCGCTCGGTGGGGCGGGCGGTGTCGGCAGCCGGCCGCCCACCGCCCACCGCCCACCGCCCACTGCCCACGGTCGGACAAAGACAGTGCAAAAATATAACTCGTGCTAGGCCTCGAGCGGCCCCTATTGGCGGTAACACGTACTAACAATCAGATATCACGCGAGCGCGTCACGTGTGGTCTGTTCTACGTTCTCCATCCGCTACGCCGCCGCCGTGCTCTAAAAATAGTACTATTAACACTAATAATATCGAGTTGTGATTTCATTGGGAAATTAAGTCGCCCCGTTTACGGTTATAATTATATCAAACGTCCGGCGCGCGGCGCACCGAGCAGTCGGGTAGGCCGCTCAGCCGCGGTCGGGGCGCGGTCGGGGCGCGGTCGGGGCGCGGTCGGGGCGCGGTCGGGGCGCACGCGACCACACAGCTGCAGCAGCTGTACAGCTGTACCCGGCCCGGACACACGCGCCGAGTGAACACGGACCTGCTTGCACCTCCAGCTATACTCAGGGAGTACAACGCATCACACGACCCCGGTTTTGTACACACATACGCGCGCACACACACGCGCGCACACACACCGGTACATACACACCCACACACACACACACACACACACACACAAACACAGATAAAAGTACCTCGGATATAATTCGTAACAAATATTCTACAGTTAGTCACCACGCCATGATATGATATCGCTTCCCGTAACCAGTATAATTACATTTAATAAATATACATAATTTAAATAAATATATATAATAATATGTTACACAATTTCAGCTAAATATGTACTTAACTCACTTATTAGAAACTCTTTATGACAACAACAATAATTATACTTTGAAGTACTTATAACTCCTATGCTTGCTTCGTTCGTTTGTCTGTTACTCTTTAAAATATTCAACTCTTAAATCTTAATACCTACTTACGTCGACAAAGCAGTTAGGTACAGGATAATCGTAAATAACTACGTAGCAATAGCAACAGTGAGCGACGCCTGGAGCGCGGTATAGTATAGCTTGTGCTTAATTATTTACACCACTAGATATTAGGTACCTACATAATTAATAAGTATATTTTTATAATATAATAAATATATTTATCTGCTTCAGTTAGCAAATGAAGCTAAATATTTGATTAAAACTCGTATTCAAAAACTAGTTCAGTTAATTGAGGACGTGAAGGGTTATATATCTGAAACGATCATCATAGGGCGGGGTCGTGATGACGTAACAAGGATCCCCAGATCAGTGACCTCGCCGCGCTAGTCATGTAAGGTAATGTTAGACTTTTGTCAGTAAATTAATTCTTCATTCTCAGTCCGCAGCGCGAGAGCTGCCGAGCGGAGCGCAGCCCGCCGACGGCCCCCGCCGAGAACTGCGCACTGTAGTGACAGTCACTCTGCGAACACGTGCGCCACTTGTAACATTGTTGGTTCAGACTAGCTAACGATACGAGCTCGCGTCGTCCAGTCAGTCTGAGATCAAGTGAGATCTCACTCACCCGAAGGGTGAAAACAGGAATACCTCACGGGTCGGACCGGAAAGATTGTGTTAGGCACGAAATTTTAAATAGGGACTGTTCAGTACTGTGCACCCTCCCCCCCTCCCCCCGTATCCGGCGTTGCATGCATCGTTTTGTGTAGACCGTCGGTTATTTGAACCGCGGCGGTACCGGCTGCCGGGCGCCCTGTGCCGTGTGGCGGCGCATGGCGCGGCCGTCGGTGGTCTCTTAGGGCTGACGCTGCGACGCCTATCTGTAGGACGGCGCCGCGTGCTGCTCCGCCAGGAATGGGTTGGAGGGGCGCGGGGCGGCCGCCTGCCCCGGCACGCCCAGGCTCTCCGCGCCGCTATAGCTCTGCGGGGGAAGAGGCCAGTTACACTGCGGCCGGTTGCGGCGGGGTACCGAGTCGACGGGGCGGGCGGTGCCTACCTGCGTGGCGCCGTACGTGTCGTGGTGCGCGAGGTCGGCGAGCCGGGTTGAGGAGAGCGCGCGTGGCAGCGGGTTGGAGGGAACGCCGTGCGGCGCCAGCACGCCCGCCTCGGCGACGGCGCGCGCCTCCTCGTCCACGGCGTCGCCGGCGCTGGGGGGCGCGCCGGGCTCGCCGCGGAAGTTGACGAACGCGAAGGCGGCGAGCGCTACGGCGCAGAGCAACCCGTAGCCGGCGAAGGTGCGCGTGGTGCCCCAGCGGGCCACGGCCAGCCCGCCCAGCACGGCGCCGCAGCCGCGGCCCAGCCCATGGTGCAGCCCTTGCAGCACTCCCTGCGCCGACGAGCGCAGCCGCGGCGGCGCGCCGTGCGCGATGTAGGAGCAGCACGCCGCCCACACCGCCGCGTGAGTCACGCCCTGCACGAACTCGAACGGCAGCACCCACCACGGCTCCGTCAGCCACGCGATGTACAGGAACCGCACCACGTTGCCCGCCAGACCGAGGCACAGTACCTGCGCCGCACCCCACACCCCGCCCCGCAACCATGCGTCATCTTACTATGTTGGTGAACTCTACAATCTTATCTTAGTCTTAAGCTGCCACACTTATGCTATATATAACGATCGTTTGATGAGGTTTCGATTGATGTCTTTGCTGGATAGAAGGTCGGTCCACGATGCTATTGTGCTTAGGAAAATATGTCACTCCGAGCTAAACTGGCCGTCGCTTCTCTCTCAGGTTAATTTTCGTGTTCCCACTTACTCTTCCAGATGTATGCACACTTTCTATTTGCCAAAGCCCAGAACGAACTCGGCTAGGAGATCTCCTTTATACAGGATGTGTGAATAATATAATGGCAATTTATTGTCAGTGGATATTTTCTACTTAAACCATGAAGCGTATAGGCGGAAAGTAATAGAGATTAGTTCGCTTGAGCACGATTGATTTAATATGTGCCTATTGTGCCTATTATGTTAATCGTGTTCAAGTGATATAGTATATAAGTAGTATGTATGTGTAGCTGGTTTATTCCCAACTTTAAAAATTCCTCACTTCAAAGTGTACACAGTAAATAGTATTTCGCTCGATTACTCAGAGAGAATGTTAAGGGTTCAAATTGTTGTATTATAGCTAAAATATTTCTTGTATTTATTAGTAAGTGTAAATTTGTATCTGTTTTTCTCTATTTAAATAAATAAATAAATCAGTTCACGTTAAATCCTCTATAAGTACATATAGGCATAAGTTAGAAATATTTAATTTGGACAGTTAGCCGTTTGCGACGTAGACTCACTGACAAAGGTATCCCTTCATTTTCTAAAGGGATAAAAAAGACGAATGTTTGTATTGAAGTCAGATAGATGGAAATCAGCATTATGTAGGGCCCTTCTTTTTGACATATTTGAAGATTTATTATATTTAATATTTATGTTATTTTTTATATTTAAAATCCCTGACAGAATGAGTTTTGGAAATCAACTATAAAGTGTATTTATTATTTTACCTTGACGTGGCCCATTTGTGTGATCAGCTTAAAGCTAAAGAAGTAGGCAAAAATCTCGGAAATGTGGTTGATGACGGACGCGACGCCGAACAGCGTCGGGGACCCGCCGATGTCCTGGCGGAGACATATACATGACAGGGATGGTACATACATAATTAAGTATTGACAAAGGAACGTAGTGGCACAATAACTACCTGGAGATGCCAAAAGAGGAAGGTGAAGATGAGTCCAATGCCGAACCCCATGAACCAGGCGACCAGCAGGAAGGAGGCGGCCTTCACGTTCTGGAACTGGCGCAGCACCGTCACCCACTCGGGCATCTCGCGCGTCGTCTGCGCGAACACCTGCACCGAGCACAGGCGGTGAGCGGGGCGCGAGAGAGTGCGTGGACGGAGCGGGCGCGGCGCACCTTGGCGTGTTGCAGTGGTGGCGCGGGCGGGCGCGGCGCACTGGTGTCCAGGTCGGGCAGCTGCAGCTGCTCGGCCAGCTGCTGCTGCATTTTTTCCTCGTGCGTCAGCTCTGCTGGCGGCTCCCCCTCCACCTCCGGCTCCACGCTTACGAACTCGTATTTGAATCGTATCTGCCGGCGAAGTCATTATCATCATATCAGCCCAAAGACTGTTGGACACAGGCTTTAAGGATCGCCACAACGACTGGTCCTGCGCTTCCCGCATCCAATGGCGTCCCGCTACCTTCACCGAATTGTCGATCGAATCCACGCTGCGTCTCCCGGTCGGCCGACGAAGTGTGTCGAACTTGTTACGATGTATATGTATGTACGATAGATCAGAAAACGTCTAATCGACAACACAGCTTTTTCTTAGGCGTAATTATTATCTCTCGCTCGTATGTCGGTGGCATCGAGTAAAGCAGTTCAGATACCTGAGTCACAGATAATATAATACTATACTAGTACCTGAGTGTAGTGTGGGCGCTTTGTGATCAAGTAGATATAATAATAATATGATTCACTTAATAACACCCAGATCTACTTGATCACACATTAGCTTGTGTCGTGGAAACCAAGCAAACGTGGTACATATTACATATTATAGTATAAATAATAAATATATAAACACGTCCAGACTGGAATGTGGAACCTTGTGTTCATTACACAAAATCTACCTCCACCGGAAATCGAATCCGTAACCTCTTGATTAGCGGGGAAGTGTCTGAGTGTTGTAAAGTGTGAGTGTGAGTGTAGTGTGGTGCGCCCACCGCCCACCGCACCCCGCTCTCGGCGCACCTGCGTGGCGGTGACGAGCGCGGCGCCCATGAGCACGGAGAAGGTGGCGAAGCAGATGGTGTAGTTCTTCTCGTAGCGCAGCGGGCCGCCGCAGGGGTGCGCGCTGAACGCCGTGCTGTGGTCCAGCGTGATGCCTACGAAGAACATCGCCAGCCCCCAGCCCAGCGAGCCGAACATGCGCTGGTGCCCGTACCTGTCGCGAAACGCAACACTACAAAATGTCACTACGTGTCTGCAGACGCACCTCACCATCTTAGGATGAGTAAATAATTGACGTGTAAGTTGGTGTACTACTTCATTTTGTTGTTTGATTAAATGAATGAAATAATTGTATGTATGTATAAAACTGACAAATATTATATTTACTCCAAGAATTTTATAAGGTACCTACCTAGACGATAATTGTAATTATTGTTTTCGTATTAAGTTGTCCACACTTATCATTAAATCTTGGAAACTATCGTTCAACCATTTGCTAGTATCTCATTGAGACAAAATTTAGCATACTTAGTACCTACCTATGTATGTAAGTTCGGTAATAGTGCAATGATAATATGGTAGGTACCTTCGATCGAGCCGATCCGATTATAGAGTCGGAATGTAGGGAATAAAACTTCCCGATGACAAACGGTAGGGCAATGGAATTAGAGCTAGTTTAGGCTAGGGTAGGTAGGGATTGGTAGGGCTAGTTGAAATAAACTTTCCATTGCAAATGATGATGAGGCTCTGAAAATGGATCTGGAAGATTTTCCGTGGAACTCCCTAATGAGAACTGCAAAGATAGTATTGGGGCTAGTTTGTTTCGATCTCGTTCGATTTTTGTTTCTATTGGAGTTAAGCGATAACACTGTTAATGCTATATGACGGCACCTGTCGGCGTCCTCGCCCAGCAGCGTGATGACGGCGGAGTCGGCGAGCGTGATAGCGGGCGCGCTGAAGAACTCGCCCACCACCACGAGCAGCAGCAGCAGGAAGAAGGTCTTCTGTATGTCAGGCGTGCGGTACACGATGGACGAGTGCAGCGGCGTCACCCAGTCGCCGTTGTCGGCGGGGTCGAAGTTGACGGCATCCGACACGGGCAGCGGCGAGCCCGCGCCGGCGGGGCCGCGGAAGACGCGCGCCGCCGCCGCCGGGCCCTCGCGCTCCGGGCTGGGCGGCGCCAGGCGGTAGGCCGTGCGGTTGAGCGGCTGCACGCACGCCACGGCGCCCGGCTGCACCCAGCTCAGTGGCAGCGTGAACACTACCCACGCGGCCAGCGAAGCCAGCAGCAGCGTGCGCCCCTTCTGCCAGCGGTCTGCCAATCCACCCCAGAAGGGCGCCGACAGGAACTCGACGAAGGGCCGTGTGCCGATCAGCAGCCCGCACTGACCCGCGTTCATGCCCATCTGCTTGAAGTACACGCCCATCAGCGGGAACAGTGAGCCGAACGCCGAGTAGAAGAAGAAGTAGAAGGTCTTGACAGTGAGCAGCTCAGGGTCCACGCCGCCGCCGCCCGCGCCGCACAGCAGCTCCAGCAGGTCGCTGCGTCCGCGCACCTTGTGGGTCGCCTCCTTCGGCGCCGGATATCTGACACAACAACACAACACAACATATCACTTATCACCTCTATACTCTAAATTTCCCTAAAAGTTGAGCTCACTCAGCGCGCTCAGCAATCTTCTACTTATCGAAGTGCTCAGCGTATAATCGTGTTTCTAATGAACTCCACATTTTGGATGGCTCCATATTTTATTACCGAGGCTTTGTTCACTTCCTGGGTGAAGGTGGTTAGGGTGTGCGCGACATGCGTGATATTTGTACTTTAAAACTACTTAATTGTATATTGTACCATTCCCATTAGTGGACCTTTAATAAAAAACAGATTTTGTTATTTATATTGTGTATTTTTATTGTTTCAGTATGCGATAGTACCAATGTGTATTTAATCTTAAAGTTAGCTTTGGTTTACCTACTTCCACTTGAAGTAAGACGCTAACGTCTTATCCAACGTTTATTATCCCCAGTTTATTTGACCTTATAATAAAATGTAAATTGGTTTGTTTATTGTGTACCTGTACACATTTAAGAAATGAAAAAAATCACAGCGCAGCAAACCTTTTACTATACGTAACGAAACCTTTTATAAGCAGGTGGGCCCTCGGTCGCCTGCGGCCCGAGCGCAGCACTTACAACTGCTGTGCGTCCTCTGTCCCATCATCGGCATACTATGTATGTCTCTAAACAAGGTTTGCAGGTTTCGATTGTCCCTCATGTTACAACGAAAAGTTCACATAATCTCGTTTATTACATACACGACGTACATAGAACATTGAAAATGAACTTAGTGTTAGATTGGTCCATGAATCTAATAAAAAAAAGTGTTTCATTTTACTGAAAAATTACAAATTAACTACTCTTCATATTACAAAATTATATTTTACCTTAAAATCTTAGCGGTTGATTTTAATACAAAAACAAAAACGTGACTTCGTGCGAAAAAACACGAAGGAAATAACATGACGTGGGAATACGTTATTATAATAGTAGGTAGTGTACCGACGGATCAGTCCGACTCCGGAGCCGCGGGGGTCAGAACTCAGAACTACACGAATGCATCATGAAACCTGTTTGGAGGTGAGGCTGGATAAATTTCTGCGTAAGTAGGTTTAGAGCCGTTTTCTTGAAATCTACCAGAGGATTCAAGTTGGTAGATCGTACTAATAGGGATCATAAAGGATGGAGGTGGTTATTATTGTTGATTGAAGTCGGCCGTAGTTTGGGTCAAGTTCAAGTGCGCGAGCGTGCACCGCGCGGAGTGTCGCACGATCAATCCGCCGCGCGCATGCACGCCTCGCGAGTCCCACACGTCGCCCCATGTCAACTGGTATGGTATGGTACAAATGGTGGTAGCTATCAGCGGCGCGAGCTGTGGCCTACTTCTTATGTTGTCAACCATTTTACAGAGCGGCGCCGCCACCGCCGCCGCAAAGACTGTGGCGCCGCCCTTAATCGAACACAAATAATGGGCATGTTGACTAAATTTTTTTTAGCCCTTCTTGTAGATTAATAAAAAATATTGGCCACGTATTTTTTCTTTTTTTACGTAATCAAAAAATAACGGCGATACATTGAGTTGAAATTTCGCGTGACGTCACTATTCGGACAGTTTGTATAGCGGTTTTAGCGGTTAGTGACGTCACGACCCCCTCACCCTAAACTTTATTGCGCTTTATCTCTGTATATTTTAATTTATTTAAAAAAAAGCAAAAGATCCGTGTCTATTGTTTTTTTATTTTCTAACTGACGGATAAAGTAATCAACATCCCCATTATTATTGGCTGGAATAGCTGAGACTCAAAGAAGGCTCGTCTAGTTCCTGTAAGCTGTCTGTTTCTAAATAGAGAAGAGATGTGTGGACGTCGGATTTAGAACAAAAATAAATAAATCGGAAACAAATTTCTTGTAGATACGTTGCGTTGCGTCACGAACAAATTATTCAAATTATCCACGTAAAAAGGTACCTACCAGTAGTGTGGTATTCTCAGACCAATTAAAAACTAAAGACGGAACGTGTCGAACAACGAAGTGAAGCCGGTTAATGCGTATGCATGTGGTGCTTAGGAAAGTGTATGGATTTGCTAAGTTTACTTACTGGTGATAAGTGATTCCATGCTGTTTTTTATTTTTTGACCGTTGACGACACAATATGGCATTTTTTCTACCTTAATTGTTGCGTCACCTCCATTAGCGGGAGAAGCTCAAACTAAAAGGTATGGTGTCTTTTTTTTGTAAGTGTATGCGTGTTTCTGCGTACATGCACGGCGTGGTGTCTTTTTCCGGGCTTCACTTGTTTGTTCTACGCGTCCCGTCTTTAGTTTTTATTTGGTATAAGGGGGTATTGAGTTAGACTAGATTTCGTATCTAGAATAGTCAATTGAAAAAATATTCAAAAACAGTTTGAAGTTGAAACTCTGAAAAAACTTGATTTGAGAGAAAGCATTTTAAAAGATTGAAAAGATTGTTACATAGATTTTTATATATTATTGAAATTAAAGAATATTTTGCTTATTAATAATCAATCAAAATCGCGGACGCAATTTTTCCACCGAACTTTATAAAACTGCTTAAGTATATCTTGGAAACTAAATGCCGAGAGTAGTATCTCAAGAGTAATAAATATACTGTATCTTATGACTTGGACGCCCACAAATATTCTCTACGACAAAAAGTCGGCCGTCGATAGTGTGTGTGTCGTGTGCGAGTGTGTCAAACTGTCGATCCACAATGCCGTAGACAATCCCTCGCGTGCCAGTGCCCACTGCCCTCTGCCCACTGCCCACTGCCCACTGCCCACTGCCCACTACCCACGCATCACGCGGTGCGGAGGGGGCGCGCCGCCCGCCCCTGAGCGCCACAGGCCGGAGTGCCCTTCAGCATCCGCAACTAATTGACACTATTGAGGCACATGACTGACTCCGTGGGATTACAACCGGACTCCCTAGTTCCGAAACACTCCGACATGACCTTCTTCTAAATTATGATGAAACCTACAAAGAACACTATGTATTTTCTATTTTTACGTACTCCTTTACTTATGGTTAGATTGTTTTTTTTATTTAAAATAAAACGATACTAAAACAGTCGCGGTAGGTAACAAAGACCACAAAAAAGTCCGTGAGTCCGTGACCAAATAAGTACCTAACTGCTGATAGAATTCATGAATGATTTTTTTTAAACAAATTCATCACCACTTAGATTGATATGTGTCACGAGCGCCGACGAAAGGCGAAAGGTAATGGATTGATTTAAAATCATAGACTCAGGAGAGCTCCGTGGCGAGGGGCAGAACTGGGTCGAAGACGGCGTAGTGGAAGTGTGCCTCTGCACTAAACGAGTGCGAGGCGACGACGGCACGGCGCCAGGGAGATCTCTGTGCTCAGTTGTCCACCGGCACCGAGTGGACGGAGCGAACACTCCATCTCGCCGTGGTCGAGGGCGCGTCGCGTTATGTAAGGGTGTCTCTCGTGGCGTCGCGCCGCACCTGCTGGTGTCCACTTCGCCGTACTCCTCGGGGTCGACGAGGGGCCGCACGGGGGGCAGGCCGGCGCGGGGCGCGGCGGGGGCGGGGGGCGCGCTGCCGGGCGGCTCCATCCTGGCTCGGCGGGCGGGCTCGGGCACACTGCAGCGGTCGCGGACACCTCGCGCCCGGCGCTGCTGCCGACTGCCGGCTGGCGGGAGCGGCGCGCGCCCCTCGCCCGCCGCCCGCCCCGCCCCGCCCGGGCCCGCTCGATGCCCCCGCGGCTGCGCGTGCTGCCCGCCCGACACACGCCGGCGCGGCGCGGCCACTACACACACACGCACACACACACTCACACACAAACTTTGAGATTACTCAGAATAAGTTTTTGATAGCTTTGCCAATGCAAGTGTATGAAATTCCTCCAACGGTCAAAATGTTTCATTTAAAAAATATAGCATTTCCTAGTCAGTAGTCAGTACACGTGGAGGATGTGAAACTTTTTTTCGTCAAAATCGTAGGTACCTGTCGTACATTCAAAATCGTCCTTGAAAGAACGAAATTCCTTGAAAATACTGGCCCGGTCGGTCTACCCCCGCCCCTGCCCTGCATAACAACATTAAAATCTAATCTTGCTGACTTCACAATTCACATTTTCTTCGTTTAATATTATACGTAACTAGCTGAGCCCTGTGGTTTCACCCGCTTGATACACTTTTATCCTATATGACAAATTTATCCTGACATGCGATTTAAATGAAACAAAGCCTGTTGAATTGATGTTGCTCCAAGCTAAGCTTAATCTACCTGTTATAACTGCATGTTGATACGTTCAGTAGTTCCGAAGATCAGCGTGAACAGACACGCGAATTATACTCTATTATTATAGTACATATCTATAAGTAGATTTATATTTATTATTTGTATTTTATTCTCTATGTTCCTTAAAAATACGTAATCTAATGTTGTTATAAGTAGTTATTTATAGCTGTCGAGGCCCGTGTGTTTATCTGAGGGATTATGACTTAGAACAAGTTTATACTCGTATTGTGACCTGTCTTTTAGTCATATGTAGATACTTTTGAATTGTCCACTGTTTCCTCTAACTACGCCCACCCCCCGGGGCGCCTGCTGCCGCATTCAAACAGGGGAAGAAGAGACAAAATTGCCCCCGTTATCGTCGCATCTACATTCTCTTCACAAATTCCCAGTGGGCTTGGAATTCTACCCAAGTTTATGGAAATTTCCGAATAATGACAATGCTACGTAATGGTGTTGGTGACGTGACGTCAACGTAAATATATTATGTAGTACGTGCCGGGCCGGGCCGGGCCGGGCCGGGCCGTGCGGATGGAAGCGTGGAAGGCGTCCGACTGTACGAGAACATGATAAGGCTAAGGGATAATCCCATCAAAAACAAACTTGTAAAAAAGTCCAAGTCTCGCAACTCACTTCTTCTACAGTAAAAAGTTGTGAGATCAATGTAATACCAAGTCGGTTAATTTATTCAGTGCCTACTTAAGGGTCCTTCTGTCTAAAGTTATCATGTTATAAGCTAATCTAATAACATTTTATAGTGACCATATCAAATTTAAAAACCTTTTATGTTTTAAATAGATTGATTGGCTTGGCGATCACGTGAAAACACAATATATCTCACATGTAATACATAATTATGGTTCTAAATAATCTAATTTAATTATGCCCCATGATAATTATGTCTAGGTAACTATGTATCTACACTTTATATCTAGGTAGGTAACTATAGCTACACTTATTATTATTATTTATTAATATCTGGGCAACGGCTTAAATAGCTATTCCCCGCGGTTTAACCCACGTTAATTTCGGAGATCCCGCGGGTATTCTGAGATAAAAGTACTACCCTATGACCTTTCCTGTACCCTTGACAACGTGTAGTATGCAATAATTAATTCACCCGCGTTGATATCAGAGTTCGCGCGGGAATTCCAGAAATGAATCCTAGCTAGGTCGATTTATGGCCCCCGAAATCCCCTGTATACAAAATTTCATGAAAATCGTTGGAGCATTCAGATTAGGGTAATTTTATCTCGGAATTCCCGAAGGATCTCCGAAATTAACGCTGGTGAAATCTCATGAAATTTTGCATGCACGTTGTCAGGGGTAAAGAAAACCTAGGGATATAGGGTACTAACTACTTTGCATCTCTGAATTCCCGCGGGATTTCCGAAATTAACGCAGGTGAAACAGCGGGGAACAGCTAGTCTCATATATTTATATGGGATTACAAAGTTATTTGTGCAGTTGGTACATATAACTGCATATATAACTTTGTAATTCCATACATTTATATGGGATTACAAAGTTATTTATGCAGTTAGTGTATCTAGAAAACTGGACCGAAATTGCTAAATATTTTAATTTTTCCTTGATTTATACAATAAACACTAATTGTATTCTAAATTTCAAACTTCTATGTCTGCTAGAAGTGCCTTAGAATTTTGATGATCGGTCAGTGAGTGAGTGAGTGAGTGAGTGAGTGAGTGACCTACAAAATTAAGAAACTTTGACTAGTTATAATTCTTAAACTACTGGTTCAAATCGAATGAAATTTAAATTATACCGTCTTTATACAATACCTGCTTGTTTACTAAAAATTCAGGCTTCTAGTTTTATCCACAACGAAGTTATAGGGGGTCGAAAATGGCCTGAATTGCTTCGAGAAAAGGATAGTACGGCCGTGCCGCTTTTGTTGCTCGACTTGGCGGGGGCACTGCCGTGCCCCCAGATCTATGATGATCCGAGGGACGAGTCACGAGGCGGTGACGTCACGGCTCGTGTTTAGACATCTTCACTTCTTCCTGTTCAGTTGTGGCATCTAACGCCATTTATTACATTCAATTGTACCCATGACAATGTTTAGTACTTTTATTTCTATTTCCTAATTGTTTTATTAATTAGATATTATAAATACCATGTCCACAGCACTGGTCAATATAATTGTTTTATTCGACTCTAAATTTTAATGTTTTTACTTTTTGTTAATCTCATATCACTTATATGAAGTCAGTGAATCAAGTGATTATAGAATAGATATATAGTTTCTGTTAGCTCTTCTAATGGTCCAACTTCCAAGTGCTGTAGTTACAATGATAATATTTAGGGAATGGGTAAAACAGTCATAATAATAATAGTTAATAATAGTTTCCATCCCAATTTCGTTTCGATTTCCTTATAGGTACTTATTTCTAGCAATAACATGAAATAGCAAAGTTTACTTTGTTAGTAAAGTTTCATTTGTCAGTTACTCTTTTTAGTTTTTTTGACTCGAATTAGCGAAATTCCTCCTATTCTACTCGCTCCGCTAAGATACGCGTAGTTAGAAAGAGATGGTGCAAATTTCTTATCGGTTGGATGCGTAGAAAATGATAGGTGCAATGGTGTGCAATTTGCGTGGATTTGGTATTTGGCATCGTTTCGTAGTTCATACAGTTTTATTGTAAAGATACCGATATAAAACAGATTTCTGACTGAATTCTGATCTATGAGCCTCTTATCCTAAATCCTACCGCCTACGGCTGCATTTCAATGTTTACATGCTACATTCTTCAGTTCCGACCCTGATTTAGATCGAGCTCATTTGGCGATGGAGCCGGGATGTAGGGACTCAAACTCACTGATGACTACCGGTAGGACGGATGTAGTAGGGCTCGTTCAGAAGTACTTCTCATTACCTATGGTGGCGAGGGTCCGAAGATGGAGCCGGAACATTGCCACTGCAACTGCTGGGAACCGCAACACTAGGTAGGTACTCGTGTTTGGGTCGTTTTTTGTTTTTGTGAGCATCTTTTATTACACAGGAAAAAACTTGTTTTAAAAAACATATTGTAAGTACTTACTACATTTCATTACAAATGCGGGAAGTCTGTTGTTGCGACAAGTTCCGACTAATGTTGGCTTCTTATTACTTCTGACTACCTAGTGCTTCTTATTTTGGTCAAAGAATGTTGGCCCGAGCCGAAAGCGAGGGTCAGCAGTAGGGTTACTATATTATATAGTATCGTACTATATTTCAGTCAATTGTACCTACTATATATTATAGAAAAATATATTCAACTGTCGCACTTTTTTATATTAACAGCTGTGACTGGTCTGAAAAGCACCCGCAGCACAGGACAGGGAACTTTAAGAACGAAACGCATACCCGGCCACAAAACGTCAACTGTCACACTAGCAATAATTTTTGGATGGTTTCTGCCCGATACATAAGGATTACAAAATATTTTCGTACAATTTTTTTCTCTGCCTTTCTCAAAAATACTATATTTTTGCACGTTTTTTTTGGAAAAATACTATATTTTTTCCAAAAACAGGTGGCAACCCTGGTCAGCAGTCACAACGAGTTGGAATAACAGTCCCGCACGTGTACCTACCTACTGATCGATACAAACAAAAAGGTGTAAAATGTAGGTACTAGCTGACCCCCGCGGTTTCACCCGCGGTAAATTCGGAGTTCCCGCGGGAATTTTTATTTTATGTTATATTACTTTATTCGGAAAATCAACTGCTACACAAATACAATAACATTAAAACTATAAAACAAACAAGCCAATTAGATTTTCGCATTTAGGTGATGGAATCACAAAAATCAAATCAATTGCCCAATAGGCAGCAGCTTCATACACTATCACCTTAGACGAAATAAAAAGTTTAAATTTAAAATAAAGATTTTTTATTTCGTCTGAGACCATCACTTAAATAACGAATTTTCCAATTCTCGCCTCGCCGACTCACAGCTAGTGTTAAATATATCAGAATCATAGTCTTTGGATAATTTATTGAAATTGTCACTCGCTCGCCAGATAAAGGAATTCTGCCTGTAGTTGGTGGAGGCTATTTCAGTGTGCAGCGGCGGATTGTATCTGCACCTTCTAGCAGGTGTCTGTCTTTAGAAGAAAAGAGAGATCGAGAACCTCACGTCGACTAGCTAATGGAAGCAGGTGAATTCCGGAATAAAAAGTACCCTATGTCACTCAGGATCTCTTTAGCTTCCTATTTATAAGTAAATTTTTGGTCAAAATCGGTTCAGTAGATCCATAGATTACAACCTCACAGTTCCCGCGGGAATTCCGGAATAAAAAGTACCCTATGTCACTCAGGATCACTTTAGCTTCCTATTTATAAGTAAATTTTTGGTCAAAATCGGTTCAGTAGATCCATAGATTACAACCTCACAGTTCCCGCGGGAATTCCGGAATAAAAAGTAACCTACAATACTAGCACGAGTTCGTCTTCGTCCGGACAGGATAGTCAAAGGAAGTGCAATCACTAATAAAATATTTGTATATAGTTATAATTAAGTATAATATTATTTAAATAAATATGACATTTTGTAGTAAATTACAGTTAATTATGAAACGTAATTTATGTTGCACTTTTTGGGCGCGCGTCTCGCTCGCAAGTCGCAACTCGGCTCCATTCCGCGCCGCGCCGTCACTCCTGCTGCGAGGGGCGGCTCGAGCGCGCGTGCCTCGCGAGGCGCATGCTGGCCGCGTGCATGGAGCTGCGGCGGCGCGCCCGCCCCGCGCGGCCCCCCGACGCCGCCGAGCCGGAGCGCGCGCGCATCTCGCCCCCGCCCCCGTCCCCGCTGCCGCCCCCGGAGCCGGCCCCGCTGTCGCCCGCCGGCGAACCGCTCGCGCCGCCCGCCGCGGAGGGCGCGGGGGACGGCGTCGGGAACAGCGGCCCTTGCGGCGACTTCACGGACAGGTCGAAGCGGAACACGAACCGTAGCTCGTCCCAGTAGCGCCGCCAGAAGGAGCCGCCCACCTGCGCGCGCCGCCGCGCCGCCGCCCACGCCAGGTCGCAGCACGACCCCACCACGCCCACCGCGCACCCCACCACCAGCACCATGAACAGCCCCAGGAAGTTGCGGATCTTCAGGTCCTGGCTCGCGTGCTCCTCCTTCGCCTGTGGACGGCGGGTCAGGGGGGGCAGTTTGAATTTCTGGTCTAGTGTTTCTCATAACCCTGCGTATTAAATAATTTCACGGCATCATGCTGAGACAGCGCCCTACAGCCAATGCATCATGCGTCAGTACAGTACCTATAGGTATGCTTCTACACATTATATTAGTCATACTCATAGTGTTGTGTGGTGGGCGAGTGTGACACGTGTCGCGTGCCATACGTTACGTACCATGCAGGCGCCGCCGCCGTGCTTCTCGATCCACCAGCGGTGCTTCATCTCGCGCAGCATGCCCGACTCTTGCAAGTTCAGCAGCGCCAGGTTCAGCGCCTGCCGATACGGCGAGTCTGGGGGGGGAGAGGTGTCAGTCAGGAGTATCTGAGGGCCGTCATCTTGTCATTAGCTCGTTCGACACTTACCCTTCTTCATAGCGATGCCGTACCCCTTACTGTCGAGCTGACCGCCCAACTGGAAAGCGATAACTTCTTTAAATCGTAATATCGTAATGCGCTATTTTGCAGTTTCTGTGTTTGTATTTTTGTTTTGTATTTGTGATTTTTTGGGCTTCTTAGTTCGATTAATTTATATTATTATGTTATGTTATAATTGGCGTTATTTCTATGTATTCTTTTTAATCTACTTTTGTATTGATTATATAGGTACATAGTGCAAAATAAATAAATAAATAACGATGAAAGGTTTATTGGCTTCAGGAGATGGCGGGGCCGAAATAAATATTTGTCCCCATAGGACTTTTAGATTCTCCTTCCTGATTGGTCCGCGTTCATGCTTCTGTAGATAAGTTGGTTGCAGTCGCTCGCTTGAAGGTTTTGTTTTATTACACAAGGTGAGTGTAAAGCGGTGAGTGTAGTGCAAGGCGGCCCGGCGGCCCGGCGGCTCGGCGAGACACTCACCTTGCGCACCTTGCAGTTGCGCTCCACCGTGTACTCGATGGAGGTGGACTCCATGAAGAACGCATAGTTCTCCTTCATCACCCTGCGAGCACACAATTTGCTTTTCACTATTCGAAAAACTCTCTTTCTCTACTTTGATTCAGTTGTTGTCTATCAAGTTTTATTGCTATTGTACGATAGTTATACTACAGCAAAAGGCAACGCTGTTTAGTGAGATTTTTAGGTACCCAGACAGAGCTAAAACACGCGGTTGCTCGTTTGGGATTTAATAGTCTTATGATTAGTTTATTTTCTTCATTTTCCAACGCAATGAGCAAGACAGTCAACTATATCTGGGGAAGTGACCGGCTCTTATACATGTATGCGAGTAGAATCGCTTTTAATGTAGTATCTATAGCCTACTTGACTTTAAACATGCGTATACACATACCAACTATCTTATTTTAGTCAGAAATTAGTCACTACAACTGTGTTAGTACCTACTGTTCGTTTCAGTAGACTTCATTGAATGAAGTCAGTGACACTTATAATATAAGTTTAAAGGAAAAGTGAAGTCTCATAGCAATATAGGTAATTATCAATCAAATGTTACACCTCAGATCAAATAGTTTGGTCCGAGTATTACACAGCTAACGAGCTATTAGAGACTCATTGTTCCTTGTCCTAGACATGTCCGCGCATCAGTAAACGCAACACAAAAGACTGATTTTTAGGAAAAATGAATAAAACTCTGAACCTATACTAGTTTTTTGACAAGCCCGGGACTTTGCTAGCGCTCGGCGTGATGTCAGAAGATGAAAACCAAGGAGTTGTAAGCGCAAGCATAGCGTGAGTGAGTGTCTGCGCTCGCTGCTCCGGTGCGGTGGTGGGGGCGGAGCGGGGGCGGAGCGGGGACGGGGTGGTGGTGGGGGCGGGCTCACAGCTCACTTGAGGACGCCGTCGGGGTTGGTCTTCGGCATTTCGTGCTGGCTCATGTGCTCGAACATACGCTTGTACAGCTCGTTCTGGGAGTGCTGCGGATATAAAATGTGGACCTGCAGTGTACAGCCAGCCGAACCAGTAGATATGTACTCACACCATAGTCAGTCTTTGAACTTTATTACTGTTGCACTGAGATTCAATCATTGCCAAGAGTGGTTATATATTTCTGCTGCTGATGATACACTTCAACATATTTAATGTTTTCTATCTAATCTGAAATTTACTGTTAACATAAAGAAAAAACGCACCGAGTCTACAGAAAAGTAATAAAAATGAATAGCTCGCTTATTGGACTGGGCCGAAAACGTATACCACATACACTACTTTTGTCTGCTTTAATCTCTATACCCGATTCTGTGTCATCTCAAAGCATCAAACAACCTCATAGTTGAGTCTTATCGCTTATCCCAATAAAGCGGATGGGTGGATACCTGGAAGAATGTGTAGGTGGAGCCGCCCGCCTTGGCCCCGTAGGTGATACCGAGCTGGTTGTCGGCCAGCTCCTGCACGTTGCGGATGACCTCGGACGTGGTCTGCTTGGCGAGAAGTGTGGCCAGGTTGGCGGTATACGAGCTGGTCACCACCAGCGCGAACATCCACCACACGCTGGCCACCGCACGAGTGCCGTACGCGCTGCGGGCGCCGCGTCAACAATCGACATACACGTAAGCGTACCTCGTCAGGGTATAGGAAAGGACTTAAGGTACTTTCTAGCCCGAAATCAACGTGTTGATACCGTCGCGTGGGCATTAGCTACTAACTAGATCCTAGCTTGCGAATTGTAAGTACTAAGCGTTGAAAATAAAAACTCGTGGAGTATTATTATAACTCGTCTACGGTTGCTCTCTAGATAACATAAACAAAGTCAGCATAAAAGGAAAGCCTCTATAGACTTTCCATTTATTTTAGAACCATCCTCAGACGAAATCCGGATTTATTATTGACTCATAAGATAATTAATATTTAGTAAACATTAATTATTACATTGAAATATATAATATGTAATATTTAATAAATCAATCATGTGACCTGTAAAAGTGATTTCATTAATCTTAATAAATATAGTGAAGAGTTTGGCATATCCATTATCCACGTGTTAATTCATCAGCGACATCAATCCATAACCTCTGTGTCTCGCTACTACGATGGACTCCGACGGGTTTCGGATCCAGGAATGGTTTACGCGGCGGAACACCTGCGGCACTCGAATATACGGATGCGTCAAAGAGGCTACGTCTATCCGTGAAGACGATATAGGTAGATAAATCACGATAAATTACCATTTTCATCTACTCTTAGGTTAATAATAATATTGAACCTCTTAACCTTCCGGCTTACAAAGACCATAATTAATTATTATTATAATTTAATTTAATTTAATTTAAAGAACTTTATTGCACATTTATGTACAAATGGCGGACTTAATGCCTAAGGCATTCTCTACCAGTCACCCTTTTGGCTAGGGGATAGTTAGATAATTGATTTAAACTATAGATACAACTATACAACAACTATAGATTATGAAATGCAAATTAATGCTGGCGATGTATGATGGTCTCGGCAAAAGTGAGTAATTCACTTCGGTGATAACGGTTCAGCGCGTAACTCACACGGGAGCAATCTCGGAACCTTGCTGCAGGATGGCGCCCAGGTTGAACCACAGCGCGTTGGCCAGCGTGAACTGGTTCTCGAGGACGGGCGGGTCCTCGATGCAGGGGTACGGGTTCTGCCACTCGTCGTGGCACAGCCGCCCCACCACGTACAACAGCAGCGACGTGCCGATGTACGCGATGCCCAGGCAGATCCATACCTGCACACGTCACGCGCCCACGTCAGACGTTACGCGTCCCCATCACGCACGTCACACGCACCACCCCCTCCCCCCACACTTACCCCGTTCGAGAAGGGCAACAGAAACGCGAGAACCTCCGGCTGCGGTGTCTCGGGCGTGCGGAACAGGAGGCTGATGCCGAGGTTCATGAACGGCGTGGTGAAATCCACCGCCTGCTCGCGCTGCGCCGTGATCGTCAGGTCCGTCACCGCGAAGTCGATATCCTAGGGTAGCGAAAACCGACACACATTACACACACACGAGTTCACTCGACACTTTACAGAGTGGCCTTGATCGTCTGGCAAGAAAGGGAATGGCAAGTCCTAGCGGTGTTCACCCAACATAAATAATAATTTATAAATTCATTAAATATAATATTGATACTATTAGCGACGAGCAGGTTCTAGTCAGTCAGAGGGGAGTCTTTTAACGGGAATCGAAGATGACGGTTCCATCATTTGACTATCAATACCTATGGCACAAGTAATTCTAAGTATTTGATTGCAGTTTAATGGATTATTAGAGACAAAATAGTCATGTGGTCAACACACTACGCACCAAGTTTACTGACTCTATTGAAATGACGTTTACACGTCATACAAATACGCTCATTGGTACACGTCTCTACTACATCCAAGGCAGAGCGGACTTCGTGAGATAGAACAACACTATAAGTCGTTAACTGGTACGTATTCTAGATGCATCGATCGTGTCATTTGGCACGTCTACTGATTGTGCCGAGAGACTCGAAACTTTCATTCGAGAATATTCGTGATATTTGGATAGTCGAAACTACTTGTATTTATATATTATCTCGTAATCGCGCATCGCTAGTGCGGTGCGTGGTGCGTAGTGCGTGGTGCGTAGGGCGCGGGGCGCACCGGCTCGCTGATGAGGTGGCCGAGCATGCCGCTCCACTGGCCGGTGACGTTGTCGGGCGTGCCGTAGTCGCCGCCGTCATCCAGCACCGCGAACGTGTAGTTGAAGCCCAGCAGCCGCGAAAGCCGCTCGATCAGCTCGATGCAGTACCCTGCAGTGCGCGGTGCATGGTGCGGTCAGTTCACTCGAACAGAGAGGTTGCGACGCGGGCAGGCGCGAAATATATGCAATGCAAAAACTATTCTCTAAACTCGGCCAACCGATCTAAGAATGCTCAGATTTTACGTACGTGTTCACTTACTGAGAAAACGTGGGGTATTTACAAAAGAGGCTTGAAATAAAGAAAACCATGTTTAAAGTACCTTTAAGTGTAACTGAGTTTTGCATAAAATACTTTCAATTTTCCTTTTTTATTTATTTATTTACTAGGAAGACCAGCAGCACACTTAAATTTTCTATTTATAAATTCTATCAAATGGCTAATGGTCTTCACATGTTATACTATCAAGCACATAGCGTCGTACAATTTACAGTACAAGTGGAAATTGCCTAATCACATCTCGCATACATTCAATACTCACATAATCCATAATAATAATAATAATAATAATAATCCACTTCATAACACACAGATCTTGATCCCACAGTAAGCTATCATTAGCTTGTGTCGTGGAAACCAAGCAAACGGGGTATATACTACATAGAATTACATATAATATATGGAAATAGATAAGCAATAGTGTGTTAACCCACACTGGAGAAATTTTGAGTAAATCGTGTTTCGTTGAAGTTACCACTCGCACGCAGAATGTATGAGTTTTGTCTATATTAATTAGTTGACGAAGTGGGAAGTTTTAAGATATTACTGTTCCTGTAAAGTTTGGGTGGAGCATAATTGATAGTAGTGACAGAAGGTCGGGGCAGTTAATGGCGTCTTGAGGTATCTTCAAGAGAAAGTTCAAGTCAGCTACTTCTCTCCTCTTAGCCAGCGGAAGCCAATTATGTTTCCGGCAGAGATAGTTGTAATGATAGGAATCGCAGCTATCCCCAACGCGATAACCCAAATATCTGAAGAACCTTTTCTGTATGCTCTACTCTTGTAAGTGGCGTATCGAGGGAGAAGCATATCCCAGACTTCAGTTGACTGCGAACAAACGTACAGTAAAGAACTTTGAATGTTTTCACACACTCAAAATCTCGGTCATTAAGCACGATGAACCCAAGCATCCTAGAAGCTTGGTTCACCATTTTATTAACATGGTCGAACAGCAGACCGGAATCGTGATACACACCAAGATTGCGCACAGTTGTGTTCTTCGGGAGGTTAGTATCATTTAACTGGTAGTTGTAAGTAACCGTAAGACGCTTACGACTGAAAGTAACGACACTGCATTTTATTGGATTCAGATCAAGATTGTTGAGAATAACGGTTTGCGGGTTCGATCTAGGTGGGGATGAACGACTGAACAACGAATTCCACATATTGTTTATATGCTATATTTATACTAAATTAAATAAATGTGATAATAATATGTAGTATACACCACGTTTGCTTGGTTTGCATAACACAACACAACAACACAACAACAACACAACTGTGGGATCAAGTAAATCTGTGTGTTGTAAAGTGTTATTATTATTATTTTCACGAGGCAAAAAGGTAAGTCGGAACAAAATCTTACGGAGTGGATTTTCCGAATAAAGTAAAATAAAATAAAATAAGATAAATATATTTTATGTAAGGTAAGTAATTATAAAGATCTTACCCTCGTAGCGGTTGTTGCCAGACAATCGTTCAGCGGATTCTTTTTTCATAATATACGGCTGGCTCTGAAACACTTAAACCAACGTAAGGAAACGTACCTACGACTATACGACAGTTCAAGATCATAACGTAATAGAAATTAAAGTTATATTGTTTTCATTTATTTATTTAATGTCATACAACTAATACCTAATTAATAAATAAAATATAAATTACTATACTCGTACGATGGTTAGCGAGTTCTTATACCTACCAGTAGGTATACAAACAGTAATTCCTTCCGCTGATCAGCGAATAAATTAATCACACTCAGGACTCAGGAGGCTCTCAAGAGAGCAGAGCAGCACTCAGTATGATCGGATCGCGTCTCGATATTGATAGATGTCGATACGCACCTCAGCTATGAGGAAGGTGAAGGTGCGGTTGGTCATGTCGTCGGTGGGCACGGGGCGTGCGTAGCTGCGGCGCGCCCACTGCAGCCCACCGCGCCGCGACCAACGCCCCACCACCTGAAGTCGCCCGCCACGCTGCAACTCCGCCACCAGCAGCGCCACCTCGCGTCGTGCGCCGTCCGCCTCCCACGACATCACGCCGCTCGCGCCCGCCCACTCCTCCTGCGGCACGAGTCGCGACCACACTGCCGTGCTGTATACTATAGGTCTCCGCCCAGCCCTCTACTCACCGACCGCAGGTAGTTCAGCAGCGAGTCAGCGTGCAGCGCGCCGGCGCCGCGGGCACAGTCGGGCCGGTCGCGCCGCCCGCCCCGCCCCACAGCCGCCTCCATGAGGCGCAGTGCGCGTGCCGCGTGTCGCACCGCGTCGTAGGCCAGCAGCAGCGCAGTGGGCAGCTCGCGCAGCGCCCCCCAGCCATCCGCGTCCCCCTCGCCGCCGCCGTCCGCCTCCCCACCGTCCGCGCCCTGCACCCGCGCCAGGTACTGGGCGCGCCACGCGGCCGTCGCCTCCTGGACCGCCGCCGACTCCGGGTCGAACAGCCGCAGCGCTGACCCACCGCGCCGAGACGGACGGTCGTGTGATAACATACGGGTACGGGAGCCCAAGAGGGGATTCGTGGATTCAATAAGCGCGTCATATGAACATAAGGGGGGTTGCACCATGTTGAATACTCCGCCAAATATAGACCCTCTACATTGGTGGGTGTGTCTAGGATTAATTTGTACCACCTATAGCCTAAGTCGTATCTCGACGCTCCGTGCAGGGCACGCGACGGTGTTGGCCAGTGACGGAACGGTGTAGTGGGCTTAGTCTGATCACAGATAATCTTAATATATATAAATCACGTGTCACGTTGTTTGTCCGCGATGGACTCCGAAACTACTGAATCGATCATGATGAAATTTGGTCGCTATGTTGTATTTGGCCCAACTTAAAAGATAGGATAGTTTTTATCCCGGAATTCCCTCGGGAACTGAAGGACATAGAGTACTTTTTTCCCGCAACCTCCGCGGGAACTCCGAAATTACCGCGGATGAAATCGCGGGGGACAGCTAGTATAATAAACTATATCTCAGAATTTTTATTTCGTTTGAGTACTATTCATATGTAGTGGGTAATTGTAAATAATCGAATATAATTTGATACCTATCAATGTAATAAACCAGTTGTCCTTAAAATGTCTTTAAGTTCGGACCTTATACCACTACATAGTGTCAGGTGTGGGGTATTAGGTCTGATAATTTTTAACACAAAGAATATTTTTATGTCTCACACGTTCTACGGTGTAGTGGGTAGAGACCTTAAATGTAATTCTCCAAATCATAAATTCTAATTTTTCCCGCTATCCTTGAGTGATTTACTTCAAAATAAAAAACAAATCAACCGTGCTCGAGAATGTCGAGGTGGCGGTTTTTTTTTGCAAGTTTGTGATCCTCTAAGTCCCTTACGTCACGTTCAAATCGTTAGATTATTCATATACACACTTCTCAGCATGTAATTAACCCACCATATCTTAATCTGACGCGCTCGAGTATTTCGATCGATTATTATCGTTTTTTTTTACTAATCTGGGTGCGTGTGTGTATGGTGGGTGTAGCGTGCGCTCACCGGTGATGTTGGCGCCACCGTGGCTGTACTGGTCGAGTGGGCGCGTGTGTAGGTCTAGCGTCAGCATGAGGTAGGAGTGTCGCGCAGCCAGCAACCCCACGCGCTGCGCCGCATCCAGCACGCGCGCACTGCATGCCGCACTGCACCATACCACAAACTGCGTCGCGCCCGCCTGCTTCAGTACCAGCAGCAGGCTGCGCAATAAGGCCGCCTCGCCCGGCGCTGGCAGCTGGCGCGCCACCAGCCGCAGCGGCTCGTCGCCCGGCGCCAGCCGTGCTGCGCCCACTGGCGCGCCCTCATGCAGTAGCACGGCATGCCGCCAGCCCTTGGCTGCACACAGCGCTGTGCACACCTGCGCGTACACCTCCGGGTGCGGCTGCAGCGTCAGCGCTTCGCGGTCACCGTCGGCGAGAGTGTCCGTGAGCAGGAGAGGTACGCCGACCCGCGCCGCCGCTGCGCCAGCCAGAGCTGCCGAGCGCGTTGCACCGCCCCCCACCACAGCCACCACCCCGCGCCGCGCCTCCGCACACAAAGCCGCGGGTGTGGCGAGCGGCTCGTCCGGCTCGGCAGGCGACACGCTCGCGACGCCCTCGGCCCCCAGCGCCGCTTCCACGGCCGCCGCCGTCGCTTGAGCCCGCAACGGCGTCTCCTCCACTACGCCTGCCGACGAAGCGCATCGTCATCATCATTCGCGAATACGGATTCGAGCACCCGGAAAAGTTTTTTAAATCGCACCGACCGATCCGCAACTCCTGGGTGGCCACGGTGGAAAACAAACTGAAAACGAGTAGAGCGACTGAAGCACGAGCGCTTTGTCCCGATGCCCGCCCTGCGCGAGCCATGGCAGCTCGCTGCGCGTCGATAATGAGGTCGCGCGCGTCTCGCACCCGCCGCCCGCCGCCCGGCGCTCCAAACACAGGGAACTGCGCCCGCGCAGGCGCGCGTCATGGTGAGCCCCGCACCGCCCCCATCCCCGCCCCCCGCGATCTATTCTAGTCACGGCGCGCGCATGTCATCGTCTCGCGACGCTACGCGGTCCTCATCTTTATTATTACACATTATTCTAAAAGATATTTCCATTACTATGATTCATTTTTTTTTTTTTTTCTTTCCATTACTACGATTCATTAACCGGATATCTACTTAGATTAGAATTTATGTAGTTACGTTTTGAAACGACTTTCGAAAAGGAGGAGGTTGTGCATTCGGCTGTATAAATGTTTTTTTAACCACATACCACTTTAAGACGCTCTTAATACCCGAGCAGCATGGTTTTCGTTCAAAAATGTCAACCATTACTAACCTAGCAAATTTTCGTTCAACAATTAGTGACTTAGTAGACAAAGGACTTCAAGTGGATGCTGTATACACAGACATTAGCAAGGCATTTGACAGAGTGGAGCATAACCTACTTGTACAAAAGCTCCATGGCATGGGGATACACGGCAGTTTACTTCACTGGTTCCGCTCTTATCTTACGGGGAGATCTCAGAAGGTGGTCGTATGTGGATATGAATCTTCCTGCTTTCCTGCTGCTTCAGGAGTTCCGCAGGGCTACACCTTGGCCCTATATTATTTCTTGCCTTTATAAACGATATATCATCAGTAATAAAATATTCTTTATTTTCACTTTTCGCGGATGATTTCAAAATTTATAAAACAACTAGCTGTCCCCCGCTATTTCATCCGCGGTTATTTCGGAGTTCCCGCGGAGGTTGCGGGAAAAAAGTACTCTATGTCCTTCAGTTCCCGAGGGAATTCCGGGATAAAGACTATCCTATCTTTTAAGTTGGACCATATTATAAACGGTTGCAAAATTGTATCAAAATCCGTTCAGTAGTTTCGGAGTCCATCGCGGACAAACAACGTGACTCGTGATTTATACAGGGTGTCAACAAACCTCCGACATATCCGAAACTACGATATTCCCTACACCAGTACGAACATTTTAGACGTGGAAATTCAGCTGGGAAATTAACGGTTTTCAAGATATTAAGCCTCAAAGTTTCGTAAATTTAGTTCTACTTATTGCATATTTTTGTAGTGTATCACGTGACCAATATTTTCTCTTAAGTAACTTGGTAGTTATTTCAATTATTTGCAACTAAAACAAGGCTACAAAGAAAGATAATTCAATGTACAACGCACGGGCGGGGCGAGCGAGTAGCTCTCACGCAGAGGTCACGTACGGGCACGAGTCATTGACGCCTCTCCCCCCCCGCATTGCCGCCGCCGCGCCACCCCCGTCGAGTCCCGCGCATCAAAATGTAACACGACAATGATTAATCTACCTACAATAATTATTATTGTAGTGCAATCTTTGATAATTCTGGATTAATTGACTGGCGGGAGACTGGGGAGATGACACACGTGACTGGAAAATGCGATAAGTGAGTAGGTATTTCGGAAAAACAACGAGTATCGAGGCCTAGATAGGCGATAGGATACTCGTAATTTACGGTTTTTTCACTGTGGTAACAAGATTGTTACCACAGTGAAAAAACCGTAAATTCCGCGTTGAAAATAACGTTTTTAAAAATTTTAGATGAGTAACTAAAACCGACACTGAAAAGTAGATTTTCAGGAAAATAATAATCATTAGCTAAAAAGTAAAAAAAAATATTGCACAAAAAGATCATTACGAAGTAATCGTTGTTAGGATTTGAAGCCGGTATAATCGGGAGTGTGCGGTGAGTAGTCTGTTTTACGCGCTACACCATCTGGGTAGTGATTGCACTTGCCGAAATAATGAAACAATAGGAGTTTTGAATTACGGTCTAGTTAATTTACGGCCGTTTTAAATAATTCTATCAGATAGGTACAAATTCTGTAACCAGCTGGCTTGCAATAGAAAGTTCTCAGGTTCCTTCTTCAGAGAGGGCCCGTATCAAATTTAATTTTCAACTTGCCGAAATGCTTTCCTTTCGGAAAGTGCGCGCGCGGTGTTGTCAAAGAAATTGCTACCTACACCTAGCGTGCGCGGCGGGCATCAAAGACACCGCTCTCTGCCCGCTCTCGCATTGCACACAGGTGCAGCCTACAGTTAGTGTTGTGTTAGAAGCTGATTAGATATATCGAAACAGAATTGTATATCGTTATTTAATGTTGAAAGATGACTGTATGTTGGTTATTGTATCAAAGTATGTACATACAATTCATAAAAAAAAATATCTTAAATAACTCGATTAGATATTAGTTATTGATTAACTTAGATTATAAATATATTTTTAAATAATTAATTAATATTAATTAATTATTTAATATTTTTTGCCTCTAGAGGAAGAACAGTTTAATTTTTTTATTATTTTTTTTTTTTTATTTAATAATCTAAATTTATCCTTTTCTTTGCTAATAAATGACGCTTAATTATTGTTAATACGTTTTCATTTCAAATTAAATTACTGGATGATGATTTACACTGAGTACCGACTTATTTCTTTATCAATTTCATTATTTGTGTATTGAAATTATTTTTAAGTTCGTAGTAGGTAATCTAATCTTTAATAAATTAATTGAACTTTCCAAAAATAAAAAATAAATTATTTATCGAATCGGACGGGGATAATTTGCGTGGGGACATCTCTAGTCTGTAGTCACGTAAAGTAGGTACTAACTTGTTCTTTTGCGAATAAATCTAGGTAAATTAGTTCGATCGCGGTCGTCTCCGAATGAACAGTGTTTCCCGGGTATGAGTGTTTTGAGTGCAGTTGTGTTTTTATTTAGTTTTCTTTTGTTAGATAGGTATTTTGTTTGTGTTGTGAGTTGTGACAAGAGAGAGTGAACAATGTCGTATCATTATTCAGCTGAAGAGT
The DNA here is from genome assembly GCA_907165275.2 of Zygaena filipendulae. NCBI lineage: Eukaryota > Metazoa > Arthropoda > Insecta > Lepidoptera > Zygaenidae > Zygaena > Zygaena filipendulae. Next base: position 12,303,905 of record OU015662.1, read on the forward strand.
ATCTGAATATGCTTTACTGTTATGGCAGAGCTGAAGGAAATCTTGCCGAAGCTCTTCGTCAATATGGTACTAGATATCCTGATGCCCATCAGCCTCGAAACCCTCGCGTGATTTTACAAGCCGTGTATCGCGTGAGGGAGAACCAACCGATCGTGCCTATTGCACCGGGCGGTGGCAGGCCAGTACGTGCTGCGGCTGAAGAAGCCCAGGGGCGGATCCAGGATTTGATTGAGGGGGGTGCAATTTGGTTGCACCATGAAATTTTTTGAATTAACAGGATAGACAAAAAAGTCCATTAATAAAATTTAAGTGCTTCATATTGAGAGCATCTGAATTGAGCTTATGTATGTATTATATTATCTGTGTGTATGTTTCGCGATTTTTTAACCGACTTCCAAAAAGGAGGAGGTTACGCATTCGGCTGTATGTTTTTTTTTTTTATATTACTCGAAGCTAGGGTTGGAACGATTTCGAAAATTAATTTTTTGTTTGAAAGCGTATACTCCCAATTAGGTCCTATTGCCACCAAGTGGGATCTGATGATGGGATCTTATGGTTTAAGAATCTTTATTATCCTCAAAAGATCTTGGGGAAATCGTGGGAACTCTTCAAAAATAATAGGCACACCTATAGCGATTTGGGTATATTTTATAGTAAATCGTTCATTTGCTTTCGGAAAGCAAAATTTGAAGAAGTGGAACTGATCATGAAGACCACAAGTGTTCATCGGAACTACTCAACAATAATACGTATTTCACGGGTTTCGATTGGACCGATTTAGAAAATTGATTTTGTTGTTTGAAAGGGTATACTCCCAAGTTGGTCCCATGGTCACCAAATCGAGAACCTGATGATGGAATCATGGAGAAATCAAGAGAACTCTTCAAAAATTACAGACACACCTATAGCGATTTTTGTATTTTTTATAGTAAATCGTTTATTTGCTTTTGGAAAGCAAAATTTGAAGAAGTAAAACTGATGATGAAGACCACAGATGGTCATCGGAACTACTCAATTTTTTTTTTTTTTTCTTTTTTAATATCTGCAATCGACCAAGTCATAATCAGATGTTTTGGCTTTTTCATTCTTATCTAGAGGGGCATTTCTGTAAATTTTCTCCCTCAGCTTTGTCATAATAGTGTCTGGTTTCTAGCATCTTTGGTCCAACTGTAGTATTTGCCATCTTTTCAGTCTGGTAGTGTCCTTTTCGTTGTGAATCAGAGCTCTAGCGAGTTGGTTTGTGTGATTTCTCAGTCTCTCCTTGTATTTAGCACAATATCTGCTTACTTCCTCCTTGACTGTTGGCATTTCCAAGTATTCATGTATCTCTACATTTCTAGCAAACCATGGTGAGTTTGCGATTGCCCTCAATGCTTTGTTCTGAAACCTTTGCAGGATTTCAAGGTTCGAATTACTAGCTGATCCCCAGAGCTGGATTCCATATGTCCATATGGGTTTTATTATGCATTTGTAGACTAGCATTTTGTTGTTCAAAGTAAGCGGTGACCGTCTCCCAATCAGCCAGTAGAGTCTCTTGAATTGTAAATCAGCTTCTCTTCGCTTTGTTTTTATGTGAGTAGCCCATGTTAGCCTTCGATCCAAATGAAGTCCCAGGTATCTTACACACTTTTCTGTGGGCAGTTGCTCCCCTCGCAGCGTGACAGCCGGACAGTCTCCTCGGCGGAGCGTAAACGTTATTTGTATGGATTTAGTGACATTTGGCTTTATTCGCCACTTATCCAACCACTTATCGATTTCAAACAGGTATGTTTGTAGTTTTGCTGACGCTACAGCCGGGTCTGTATGGCTTGCAAGGCACGCGGTATCATCTGCATATGTCGCTATTACTACCTCTGTGTCGCACGGTAGATCAGCTGTATAAAGGGAGTACAGCACTGGGCCAAGTACGGAGCCCTGCGGTACAGACGCGCTTATGTCATAGAGAGAGGACACTTCTTCGCCGACCTTAACCTGGAATTTTCTGCCTTGCAGGTAAGACTTAAGAACCATGTAATACGAATTGGGTAGTTGACTTTTCAACTTGTATAGTAGGCCCATGTGCCAGACTCTATCAAATGCCTGCTGGATATCCAAGAAGACCGCAGCACAGTATTCTTTCTGCTCCAGGGAATGTCTTATCTTGTTAACTACACGGTGTGCCTGTTCTACAGTGCTGTGTTGCTCCCGGAACCCAAATTGATGATTCGGAATTATGGCTTTTTCCTCTAGAATTGGCTTTAGTCTCCGCAAGAAGATCTTTTCAAATAGCTTGGATAACAATGGTAGCAGACTAATTGGCCTGTAAGAGCTTGGATCTGTAGGTACTTTTCCAGGTTTCAATATCATACATATTTGAGAGATACCCCACAATTTGGGAAAGTAATGTAATCTCAGTATGGCGTTGAACAGCATAGTCAGAAAGACAACAGGTTTCCTGGGGAGACGTTTTAGAACTTCACTAGTGATTAGGTCAAAGCCTGGAGCCTTTTTATTAATTAGCATTTTTATTGATTTTTGTACTTCCCTTGGTGTTATAAGTTTTATAGGTGGCGATAGCTGCTGGTCGCTGCTAAGATAAGCATTTACCTCCTGTTCAAAATCTCTCATCGTAGAAGTATTTGGCACAAAGACTTGACTGAGATGTTGAGCGAAGAGATCTGCCTTCTCTTTAGGGTTTTTGACCCATTTTCCTGACTGTGCTCTCAGTGGTGGTACTGTTTGTTGGGGTCTCTTGAACTGTTTTGTGAGTTTCCACAGGGAATAGTCGTCGCACTTTTTTGCAGATAGGGATGATAGTTTCTGTTGGAATGTGTAGTTCTCATTCTCTACGATCATTTCCTTCAGTTCTCTAGCTGCTTTTTCATATAGTTTTTTATCATCTGTATGTCTACTCAGCTGCCAGGCTCTCCTAAGTCTTCTTTTCCTGACAAGTTTCTCTCGTATTTGCAGAGGTATGTTTGTTGTTTTGCTTATAGCTTTCAAACCTGGTGTACATCGCCAAGCAGCTTCCTGTATTAAATTAGTAATATAGAATGTTGCATCATCTATGTCAGTTTCAGTTTTCAGCTTTACTCGCAATTCTGTTTTTAATTCCAATAATTCAGCAAATAGTGTCCAGTCGGTTTTGTGATTATACAGGGTTGTCTGTGGTTCTCTGTGGATCACAGTTCTACTGAGTGTGCATACTATAGGCGAGTGATCAGAAGTTGTGTCCAAGCAACTTTCAATGTCCAAGTAATTATTTGATAAACCTTTGATGATGAAAAAGTCCAGCAGATCAGGGAGCTTATTCGGGTCCGTTGGCCAGTAAGTAGGTTCACCAGTGGAGAGTGATGTCATTCCCAGACTGTCCACACACCTCTTGAGCTCTCTGCCTCGGGTAGTCATCAGTCTTGATCCCCAGTGTGTGTGTTTACTGTTCCAGTCTCCTCCACAGATAAATCTATTTCCAAGGTTTTCAAAATAGCTCCTAAACATCTCTTCTTTAATATTATATCGTGGTGGACAATATACAGCACTTATATTTATAGAGCCAATTTTATCTTCCAATGTGATTGTAGTGGCTTGTAGATAATCTTCCTTGCTCTGACTATGAATATGATGTTTTATGTTATTTTTAATCAATATGGCTGTTCCACCATGACAGGTGCCATCTGGGTGATTGGTGCAATACACATCATAATTCGGAAGTTTAAATATTTTTTTATTATTTAGGTGTGTTTCAGAGATTAACATAATATCAATTTTATTAGTTTCAAGTATTAATTTTAATTCATTTTTAATTGGCATTATGCCGTTTGCATTCCATGTTCCAATACGTATGGAGGTCATTTTAACTTACTGATCAGTGTAGTAATGAGATTTACTAGTGTACCCATTTGTTGTATCAGTACATCTATTCTTAAAGTTTGTTTATTAATTGTTTCTAGTAGAGAGATCTCGTATTCACTATGGGTTTGGTTGCCAGTTTGATCTGATTGAGTTATATGTCTATTTTGGAATCCTGCTATGTTGTAGTTAGTGGTGCTTTGGGGTTTGATAGTGTTCTTCAACACCTCACTATATGAGTGTCTATGTTCATTTGTAGTACTTGGCATCTGTTGATCACCCAGGTCTTGTTTTAGAGGTACCCAGTTTTCTACGTTAAAAGCATTTGTGTCACTAGCTTGAACTTGTTTCAGTTTAATGGCCTCAATAAAAGGTATTTCACGAGTTCCGATTCGTTAACTTTAATATGGTTCCTAAATAATTTATGCTCGTCACAATATATATGGTAAAGTGGAACTGATGATGACGTACCAGGAGAACTCCTCAACAATCAACGTCCCTGTCGTCCCGTCGGTAAAAGCTGTATTTTGTAAAAGGCGATGAGCAATTGACATTAGGCTATTGTAACTTAGATAAATTTACAAACGGACTCACTTGAAAGCAAGAAATAAACAAAATTTTAACAAAAAAATTAAAACCGACTTCCAACAACACAAAACTAAAAAGCTAAAAATAACAAAATATCGATTTTATCCAACAGACAAAAATACACGTAAGTTTATTTTTGGTAGTTATTACCAGTAGTTATTATACCAGTACCAGTAGTTATTATTGGTTTATTCTACCACTTGACTACTATTATTATTTGAAATCGGTGACAAGCCAAATATGGCGTAGGTACATGGGCTAAGTCCAGTCCCGCCACGAGTTCGTTGTAAGCTGAACAACCCAAGTGGGTAGACGTAAGCGGGCTTGGCACCGAATTTAAATCAAAAAGTGGTAGCACAAACCAACAATAGTATTACATGTATTTTTGTCTGATGGATTAAGTCGGTATTTTGTTATTTTTAGCTTTTTAGTTTTATGTTTTTCATATTTAAAAAAAATGTGGTGTCGAAAACGATAGAGCTTAGGTAGGTATAGCGGTTTTTGAGTACGATTCTCTGTAAAATCAAAGGTTTTTTAGTATTTCATTATTTTCAACTTGTACTTTCATGCATAAAATAATCTACATGGAAGCTACAACAGATAAAAGTAAAAAATGAAAAATTTACGTTCCAGCGAATCTGACCTGAATTAACAACTTTAAATTAAAATTTTGTAGGTTTGTATCTATAAAGTGATAGGAAAATAATGGGAAGTTTTATGGTTAATAGCGATTTTTTTACTAAACTGAGAAAAAACCATCAGAGGTGCACATGTGATGTGATAAAAACGTGTTTCGTGATCAGAAGAACAAAGAACTACCTAACTACCTGACGTAGCTTCACGACCGACATAAAGCAATCTGAAACTTTCTTTGAAGTAAGTCGGTGATTTGGGATCCCTCAGCATTTTAAAGATGGTACAAAGAATATGTGTAGTGCGCCTGGCGAATATGTAAAGCACACACATTTTGCAGCCGCTCCAACTTATCGCGTTACTATGTCTAGTTGTTGTATACGTATGCTGTAAATCTTTGTGTTGTGTCAAATAAAGTTTTTTCAATTTCAATTTTCAATTTCAATTACTCTTCTGTTAGATTCATACAGCACACATCGGCGTAAACAAAAAGGAGAAAGTTACTCCTTGGATTAGTAAAATGAGGAGAAAATTTGGGAAATAACGCAGAAAACTCAGAGAAGTGAATAATTTTCGTCCATATGACGAGATTACGGAAAAATAGGTACTATTGAAAAAAAAGATGTTTTTGACAATAGATTTTAAAATTTACAGTCAACAGAAGAAAAATTTGATAAATTTTGGAAATTTGCCCAATTTTTTTTCCAAATCCGAATTCATCGCGCACCGCACGTGATAAAAGTCGTCGACTATTTTTTGAGCACAGAGGTATCTACAATATGACGGGGAATAAAAATCGAAATTCTATTAATTCCATTTAGTTCGTCAGTTACATAATATAAATAAATAATATGGATAGATTTGCTTTGAACGTGGAAAAAAGTAGAAGAGTTAGGTACCAACTAGTTTTGGGAAGTGAAATCACAATAGCTTACTTCCAAGTCTCAAGGATGTTGGATGAAGTTAAAGAAAAGGGATAGAGAAACTACATATATAAGGATAATTGTAAAAACATATATACAGCCAAACATAGAAACTTCTCCTTTTAAATGAGAAATATACCATACGGCACGTAGTTTCAAAACAGAAAATTTGTTTTAACGAGAAAGAATTGACAGATTTTGTGTTTGTTTTACAATAATAGATACAAACTTCCATAGGGGTTCGTTACGAACTAATAATTTATAGAGTTTTAAAAATGAATATTTGTTCGTTCATTCAGGTTTCGTATATTTCTATTCAAATTACGATGAAACTTTGATGAAAAGCCACAACCTTGCGAAGATTTTTCTAAGGTCTAATTAAAGTAGGTACCTATTTAGGTTTTCAGGGGGGGCAATTGCCCCCAGTGCCCCCCCCTGGATCCGCCCCTGAAGAAGCCATACTAGCGGTAATGAGGGCTAACCCTCGACTCGGAGTGCGGACGGCCTCGCGTGTACTACGGCAGCGACGAGGGAATCGTGCGCGGCATGTCGTATCTCATACCACTGTATGGAAGGTACTGAAAAGAGATCGACCGCACCTTCTTGCACCGATGCCGGTACAATGAGGCAAAAAATTGTGGATGTGTTTGAGGAACTCAAGCGACAGTCGGAACAGGAAGGTATTCTGCAGCTGGTGCACCAGAATACCTTATTGAGAGCGCGAACATGCATCCACGAAGAAGGCCGTCAATTCGAACAGTGCCTCGTTCGAGTCGAGAGACCAGTTCCTGATGAAGCTGACGAGTAGGTAAGTAAGTACCTAGCAGTTGTAAACAAATCACCTAATTAAATCATACTGATAGTACCTAAATTCTACATTTTCTTGTGTATGTAGTTGCGGGCTACCTAGTTATTAGTTCCGAAACCAAATAGCATCGAAGTAGGTATTTAGCTAATTTGAATGCGCTCTCGGTGACGCGGTGTGCACGCGCCGCGGTCGGGTTGCCCGACCGGTCGGCCGACGCGCGATGAGCGCAGGCGCGATTGGGGTAGACTCGTCGCCGTCGAACAGTGTAGGCGTTAGTAGGTACTGTGGTGTAGATTTGCGAGTATATTGCGGTCTGTAAATTATTTTTTTTTTTTTAACCTAAAAATAAAATTAGATTTCCCAACAATATTTTTACTGCAGAATAATTTTAATTACTATTTTATATGGATTCATAGCGGTTATGTCGCCGGTCTTTTTACACCCTGTATATATTAGATAGACTAGCTGTCCCCCGCGATTTCATCCGCAGTAATTTCGGAGTTCCCGCGGGAATTTCGGGAAAAAGTACTCTATGTCCTTCTTTGTAAATAATGATACTCATTTGAGTATCATAATTTTGTTTTTTTTTTTAATAGTTATTGATTTTTATTAAATGGACTTTTCCAGACGACCTGATGAAGATACTGGCTCTCATGAAAGCGATTGTGGTGAAGAAGAGGAGGATGACGAAACTGTTCATTTGAAGCCGCGAAGACCTTTCTGGGCCAATAAAATACAGTTTGTCCTAGCCTGCGTCGGATACTCAGTTGGCCTCGGCAGTGTTTGGCGCTTAATCCCTTACCTTTGCTACAAAAGCGGTGGAGGTAAGAAAAATTTAATACTTGCAACCCTGTATAAGTATTTAGATAAAAAGATTACATTTTTGACCTCGAAATTTCACTCTCATTGCACCCAAAAGATAAAGAAACTTATGCGGGTGAAACCGCGGGGCACAACTAGTTCCGAGATAAAATTACCCTACATCCTTTTCTATACATCTGACAATGTGTAGTATGCAAAATTGAACACAGTCAATTTCGGAGTTCCCGCGAGATTTCCGGGACGGAAAGTATCCTTTGTCCTTTTTTTTTTTTTTTTTTTTTTGTACCCCTGACAACGTGTATGCAAAATTTTATGATGATCGGTTGAGCCGTTAAGGCGTGAAAAGGTGAGGTGAGGTGAGGTTGCGGGAAAAAAGTACTCTATGTCCTTCAGTTCCCGAGGGAATTCCGGGATAAAAACTATCCTATCTTTTAAGTTGGACCATATTATAAATGGTGGCAAAATTTTATCAAAATCCGTTCAGTAGTTTCGGAGTCCATCGCGGACAAACAACGTGACACGTGATTTATATATATTAGATTAGATAGATATACAGTTCTTCTGATTGTCAGAATCTTCAACTAGATTTGGATGCCATTGTTGCCCTGCCATTAAATACAACCAAATGCATACATATAAAATTTTGTCGAAAGAAATACCGAATTAATTCGTGTTATTATATTCAGAAACAAAAATTAATTGAAGTCAATTGTATTCGTGATCTGGGTGTCCTGATTGATGCTCAGCTCTCCTTCAGACCACATATTGACGCCATAATCAGCAAGTCGTATAAGTTGTTGGGTTTCTTGTGGAGGAACTGTAAATCATTTAAAAGCATAATTCCATTGAAAATAGTTTTCTTCACTCTAATTCGCAGCCTCTTGCTCAACTGCTCAAGTGTTTGGAGTCCACATTACCAGCGCCATATAGATAGCTTGGAGAGAGTACAAAAAAGCTTTCTCTTCTTTCTCACGTACTCCGTTCTTAAGACAAC